>JANBXA010000007.1:131692500-133132500 GCA_030556225.1 Cricetiscus sungorus | reverse complement strand
ACTAAGCAACACAAACACCATGTACATGTGGAATTGTTTTGAATTTTAAAAAGTCACAAACTACAAATAGCCAAAGTGCTAACAATAATTTGTCTAGAAATGACTTCTAAGGGGATTCAGGAAGTTATTTGACCAAAATCCTCTCCTGTAGGTTGACAAAAACATTTATTTTTTTGATGAGGAAAGCTCAACCTGTCTAATTTTTGTTTGGGTATCAATAAAGCTATGTTTGGTCAAGGAGAACATTAAGCAGATGAACATCCACAGCTGAAACTACTGCTACTTCTCCAAGATTCCAGAAACCTAAGAGTGAGAATTTGCAAATGCAATGGTGAACGTGGGGACATAGCACTCCTCATCTGTGTGACTGAGGTGTGCCTTTTCCCTCTCTGCGTGTACCAGAGGACACAATTCCCTAAAAGGGCATTCCACTCCATGCCAAGAAGAGAAGTCTTACATATTTATGTATTTATTTATGTGTACCATGTGTCTTTTTGAGTTGCCTGGACGTGCAGGGACAGTAGAGGCAGAAGACAGTGTCAGAACCTCTAGTTCAGGAGTTACAGGTGGTTCTAAGTTGCTGTGTGGGTGCTGGGAACCAAACCAAGGTCCTCTGCAAGAGTAGCAAGTGCTCTCTCCCACTGAGCCATCTCTCCAGACCCAGCAGGTAATCTTTTATAGACTGTATGTGTTTTAACTCTTTAGGGCTAGCCTACAGGTTCACACAGCCTGCTACTTCGGTACAGCCCACTGACCATCATCATTACCAGGCCATCGAATGGGGAAGATGGATCTGGGGCCCAATCTGGGTGCTTCTTGTGCAATGGCATGCTAAGTGAACTAAAGCACCCATTACTTCTTGAATTAGTGCTTCTTTCCCTAGAAGCCAGAAGTTAGGCTAATGCTAGGATAATCTGAACATTAAAACGAATGACATTAATACATGACAACACACTACACATAACTCACAAATTCATATTCATAAAAAGCAATCAGGCAAGCAAGATAGGAGGGAAGAGGCTCCTTCCCTCCCTATGTCTAAGAGGACACAAGTCCCTAAAAGGGCACTCTTCTTCATGACAGCTTCTCTGAGGAGTGAAAGGCCACAACAGTAGCACCAATGCTACTGCTTCAGGCAACAATTTCCTGGAATCACAAACAAACAGGTGAGAGATGTTGTGACACAGGGTATTTATATAGTTTCACAATAGTTGTCCATACAAATGCTACAGTTCTACGTAACAAAATTTTACAACGGAAAATTGTGAGTTACAAAGAACTTATTAGCATTACATACTAGTGAGGAGATGTGAAAAACATTACCTAAAACCAAGAGCTCAAAGTTACCAACACTAGTGAGGGTACACTTTGACATCATACATCTGCTAAATTGATCCATTTACAAGGATACATGGTTGTCTGTGCAATATTTCTGCCAAAAGTGCAGCTTAATCCTAATAATGGGGCAATGTAAAACAAGCCCCACCAAGGCCACTTACTGAAAAAATAACACAGGCTTTAGAAAAATATTGTACAATGTAAAGATTAAAGAAACATGACAACTAAATTTAATGTGTGATTCTGGGTGGGCTCACAGACAAGGACTGTGACTGTCATTGCTCTGATTATAAAGGATGGGCATAACTCAGGACGTGCACATCAGCCTGTACTGTACCCATGTCACGATCCCCCAACTTAGCAATGACTCTCCTTCTTGGGTGATACAATTGAAGAATTTATAAGAACTGTACTTGTAATAAGAACTGTGAGGAGTATACTAAGATAAGCAGAACAGACGACTGAGTGAATGTGGTGGTGAGAACAAATAGTCAAATAAATGGGAAACATGGACATTCCTTATTTGTGACTTTTCCTCAGGCTTTGAATTTGTCAAAAAAAACAAAAACAAAAAAAAAAACAAAACTTGGAAGAAGAGTGAGATATTTAACACCAACAGTGTGACAAATGGTCCCTGTCTCTAGAACCTGCTAGTAGAATCTGACCACTAACTGGACTGCCCTCTGCACTGAAGCCATCTTGTGGCTGATTACAACGAAATCAGCCAAAAGGATTCCTCCTGCAGAGACTGCTTGTAAGGGGAAAGCTCTTTCCAGTCAAAAACCCTTCTTAGAAAACACACTGCTCCTAATCTGGTGTTCGGTGTGCTGGGCTGTGTCCTCAGCACAGGAAACATGGCAGAGAATCAGACTCCTTGACGGGTGGAATTTATAAAGAAGACAGAGGATAAAGAATACAAGTCAGGTAGCCATAGTGCTAGGAGGATAAAGCTGAAGGGAAGTTTGGGGAAATGATATTTTAAAAAGGGAGGTTAGTGTTCCCTTCGGCAGCACACACACTAACACTAGAATGATACAGAGAAGGTGACACAGCTCCTGTGCAAGAAGGACACACAGACATCTGCAGTGCTCCTTAGTCTTTTAAAAAGGGGAGGGGTCAGAGGACTCTAGTCAGATCACACTTAGACAAGACATGAACAGGTTCAGGTCCTCACTGAGCAGATGGGTAGCGGTGGGAAGTAAAACAGCGGATAAAATCCCAAGCAAAGGGCTGAAGGTGAAGCATAGGGTCACACAGCCACTCCCAGGTCACTGCTGAGACATGGTCATTTATTCTGACAACTATAGTGCTACCTCCCACCTTCCCCATCTACTCAGCAGCCTACTGTGCTAGACAGCTGGCGCGATCGTGTCCCAAGAAAGGGCCCAGCCTCCTTTGCTCCCCTCAGTTAGTGAGACTCTATAGAGGGTTTCCCTCCCCACCTACCAGTCACCTGTGGAGATGCGTTCCTCCTGGTACATCCTCTGACACGTTTTAAATCCTCAACCCAAAAAGTGTCTCTTTGGAAGTTCTGTTTGCTCTGAAAGTGTCTAGTCAAGGCTAAAATCAAATGGAGCAAACAAAACTGTTAGAGGACACAGAAGACAGTAAGAAAGATAATTTATAGTAAGTAGTCAATACGCTAGTATGGATTTTTCAGGAGATCTAAAATACGACTTTTATACAAACACATCTTCACACACACACACACACACACACACACACACACACACACACACGTCTTTTTTTTTTTTTTTAAATGTGGCTAATTCAGTTATCAAACCAGTTAATGTCCCACAGGGCAAATGAGATTATAACTTTAGCAGGTGCCGTCAGCCCTTTCCTCTGAACTGAAATATTCTCTCTAGAAAGGAGGAGGAGTGCTCATGAGAGCCAGAAATAAACAAACTTCACATTTCCAAGTCCATGGCAAGGGGTGGGGGGTGGGGGGCTGGGGGTTGTGGTGGTGTTGGGGGTGGGGGTGGTGTTGAGGGGTGTTCCCAGACCTATAGAAGCAGAAAACAACAGTTGGGGAGAAGACTGTTCCCTGTAGGTTGTGCACAGAGCTCCAGGGATGTGGCTTTTGTCAGGAGCCACCCTTTGGGTGGGTAGATTTTTTTATTTTTTTGGTAATGCACCTGTTTTGGGTCGCCCCTGTTCCTATAAGTAACCACAATAAAACTCACTGTTCACTAAGTTGGCCTCTGGTGCAGCTGGTACTTTGGTCTGTCATCATTTACACATGGAATCAGGGTTCTACTTAATAGTAACTTAAGACAAAGGTACACTTAACTAAGGAATATGTCCGAGTGCATGCAACTGTTCCAGGATAACACAGAAAGGACATGCAATCCACGCCCCGGCTCACTCCCACTGCACACCTGCCCCCACACCTCCCTCCCTCCTTCCCACGCCTCCATCTTAAGGTTTGGACTGTCTTCACAAACATTTTAAATATGCAATGCAATCCTGGCTGCTTCAACTCTCCCATAAAGGGTTAACCTTGATAGCAGCATGCTCTGGAGCAGTGGTTCTCAATCTGGGTAATACTGAAACCCTTTAATACAGTGTCTCATTTTGTTGTGACCCCCGACCACGAAATTATTTTCATTACTACCGCTATGAATTGTAACGTAAATATCCGTGTTTTCCAACCGTCTTAGTTGACCCCTGTGAAGGGTTTGCAATCAACAGGCTGCGAACCCATGCTCTGGAAACTTAAATTAGCCTGTAAAATCACCCAGAGGTGAACATTCACCGCCCCCCAGAAGGCTGTAAAAGTCCTTAATTTTTTTTCTTGTTTGCTTTCTTTCTTGCTTTTTGTCATATATTTGGCTTCCAGTTGTCTACAACAGAAAACCTGCTGCTGACCTTCCTTCTAGTCATTTCTACCAATGCATTTCCTTGCTGCTTCCCTTCCCTTGGCAAAATCCCCTGTATAACCATTAAGCAGATCAAACTTTCCAGCAAAGCATGATCATTCAACATAAAAATTCACGCATATTCATACCACAGTATTATACCAAGCATTGTGTTATTAACACATGCATGGTTAATCCTTCCATCCACCTACCCTTGTACCAGCATCAAGCTCCTTACTACTTAAGACCAGTAAGTTAACAACCTCCATTCACCGAAGCCAATTAAGAAACAAAGCAAGAAATCTTCTCAATAGCTTTCAGGAGCAAAAAATTATAAACTCCGGACTCTGTACTACACATTAAACCAAGACTCTTAATTAGCAAGAAAGATGGATGCCAGACAAGGACCACTCACTATTTGCTAAATAGTTGCCAACCCCGGTTTTACAAAAATGCATCCTTTTTAATCTTCACAGAAATCCTATGAACTAATTTATATTTTAGCCTTTCTTTTTCGGATGAATAAACTCAAGTATCACAGAATTAACTTTCCCAAGATCACAGCGTTTGGTGGAACTCAAACTCAGATTATTAACAGCTTCAGAACTCAGATGCTTAAGCATTATGCTATGTGATAGGAGATGACGGGAAAATTATATAAAACGGATCCATCTCTACCACCTACTCCTCCTCCACAACCACTGCAATCATCCTCACACTTATATATCATTCTTACACAAACCATTGTTCTGAACATATGAAGATTTAAAAATTTTTTTACTACAACCCCGTTGAGTAAGTATGACTGTTATTCAGTTTGCAGAAAAAAAAAAAAAAAAACTGGTTAGAGGTGCAGTGCCTGCTTGAGGTGACAGTACTAATGAGATGCCAGTTGGGATGTAGTCTGGATGGCCAGGTCCCCATGCCCAGATACCCCAGCCCACCACACCCCCATACCACTGCTCATAGTGGTCCTGAGAGCCCAGGGCAGCTGGGCATGCCTACTCTTCAGGACCTCTGAGTCTGGAAAGCAACATCTAAAGTACAGAACTGTAATAGAATGCTCATTAGTATAACCAAAAATCATCAGGCCATAAGATTTTCATTCAGCCTCGTTAAGAAGGAAAAAAAAGTAACACACTTAAGCAAAGTTTCATCTAAGATGACTCTTAAGAAAAGACTGCCCCCCCCAAAAAAAACCTAAGTCAATTCAGAACAAAGTATTATGGTGGCTTCTTACAAATCCTTCTATAGAAATTGGTTTTGTTCTTGCAGCATTGGGGTTTCTCAGAACTCCCTTGGGGGCTGTGGGTAGCTGGGGTGGGGGGGAGAGGAAAAGTGACAGGACCGAGGCTCCCGACTCCATGTTCAAATAAGTGGCTCCGTTAATGTGTTTTACATACTGGGCTTCCCCTGGCGGTTTTGCTATGAGGTTTGTGTTTAAGTGGGCATGCCTTCTTAGCTGTGATGCCTTCCCCCCTGCCTGGCCTTAGCATTTCTCCTTTTGCTTCTTGCTTGCCATGTTTACCCAAGCCCTGGCCATTCTCTGTCAATCATGATCAGCATCACAGCTAGTGCTTATCCCATGGCAAGTTTTAGTTAGGTATTTATTTTTATATCAGTTGCATCGTAGACTGCTCCAAATACCCCGTGAATCGAATCCTATCATATTGATACCATTTTCTGAGCAGGAAACAAAGGCTTAATTTGCCTACTGCCCAATGTTCACTAGGTAGGATGAAAATATAGTCAGTCAGCTGCCTCCAAAAGCCCCCAACTACTTACCGGCAGGCTATCCCACCCTGTGCCTACGTCAACACTGCTCTAGTCCCCAGCAGGACTTTGTTCAAGAGTCAGTCTCTTTAAAACAGAAGGCACACAGGAGGTACTGTTCTTTCTGGAACAGCTTTTCCAGCCAGACCTGGACACCAGTGAGCACTGTAATGGCTGGTCAGAGTGCAGCAACATCTGCCCACGGCGCTGTGACTGTTGGTCAGGTCTGCCAGGGTTAGACTGCTTTCAGGAAGAGACCACACTCCCTGATTCAGGCACAGGGCAGGCTGGTATAGAGTACTGGCAGGGAGTCAGTGAATCTAGTTTTGGGTGAATCCAAGGGAAGCAGGTGCTGTCACTGCCCCCTCCCTGGTTTCCTTATGGCTCACCTGGAAGAGGAGCTCAGGCTCTGGGAGCAGGCAAGGCGACCCTGAGAAGTTAACTTTGGACAAAGATTGTGCGAGCACCACTCTTGGTAAACAAACACAACACTACAGCCATAGTGACTGGACTCCCCTGCAGACTGAGTGACAAGGCAGGGAGTTAATGACCCCAGGACATATCTCAGGTACGGGCAGTGGGAGGTTGATCAGCAATACTCCAGTTTCCTTTCCATATGAATGGGGTGACTTTGGAGAAGGGACACTGGTCCCTGGAGTTGCCTGGAGGGGCTGGGTTCCCAAGGCCCACAGCAGAGTCCTTCTAGCAGAGCACACCTTTCTTGGTGATTTTTCTCTCATAACCCCACTTCCACTTTGGCCAGGTGACATTTTAGGGGTTGCTTCTCAAGTACTTGCGACTGGAGGGGGTCTGTGCTGTGGAAAGCCACATTTAGAGTTCCTCTCCTTTCTTATTACCCTACTTCTCCATTTGCCTGATGGGGGCTCCATAAATATCCCCAAAGCTTCATCAATGACATCTACAAAGGTTCAGCAGCAAACTAAAACTGAGCATAATGTTTATTTTTCTAAAAAAAGAAAAAAAACCGCTTACTTTTATTGTTTACATTTGAGAGTTTTGCCTGATGCCCTAGGTGGCCAGAATAGGGTATACAATTCTCTGGACCGGGAGTTAAAGGTCACTATAAGCCACCAGATGGGTCCCAGGGAAGGGCAGGAAGAGCTCCTAATCACTGAGCCATCTCCCCAGGCCCAGGGGTCACTACTTAATGAAAATCCTGCATCAAATCTTAGAGACGAGACCAAGTCTCGCCTACAGTAATAGGGAAGGTGCTTGGGTGTAAGTACGTGTATATACACATACAGAGGCCAGAGGATGACACTGGATATCCCATTCTATTGGTTTCTGCCTTACTCGAGTATTTGCTCTGAGACAGGCTATCTCACTGAATCTGGACCTAGGCAGGCAGCCGTCAAGCCTCAGTGATCCTGGTGTCTCTGCCCACCACAAGACTTGGGTTACAGATACAAAGACACACAGACAGACACACACACACACAGACACACACACACAGACACACACCACACACACACACACACACACATTTTTTCATGGGTCCTAAGACCTGAACTCAGCTCTGCATGCTAATACAGCAAGTAGCCTCACCCACTAAGATATTTTCCCCACCCCTCCTTCCCATCTCTTACACAAAGAACACCACCTTAAGTCTTTGAGAACCAAACCTGTGACAAGCACACTTTAAATTTTACTGACTAATGTCTCTCAAACCAGACCTTTACTGGTGGAGGCAGACCTGTCCCTTCTTGATTCTCTGGAAGCAAGAACTGATTGGCAGAAGGGAAGAGAGGCAGAATGGAATGAGGTGGATACAAACCTGTTAGGTATGAGATGCAGTTTCAGTTTCTGAACAAAACAAGAAAGACACAAAAGGTCAGAACAGCCAGTGAAACTGAAAGCTGAGCACACAGCTGAGGCAACCAGAGATGATGATGTAAGAGACGCATCCAAAGGGCTAGAAATGGGCTTCCTGCTGGGGACACACACTGGATACACACAGCCAAGACGCCTGGAGTAGAATCACCAGATCTGAAGCAGGGCCCCTGACTTCAGAAGCTCCATCCAATCCACAGAGTGTGGGCCACATGGAGAGAGGCCAAATGTCAGGTGGAAATTCCCAGTTATGTGCAGGGTTGAATGGGTTGCACTGGAGAGTCCAGGGGTTCCCCGGGGTGATGTCACCAGGCAGGACCTTTACAGAGAACCTTCCCAACAGCTGAAGAGCACAGAGGGGCCTGGGTCCCCAGCAAAGGTCAGACTTGCTCTGTGGAGGAAGGCTGCTGACACAGCTTTGCTAACTGCTGGTATCCACCACCTTCCTCTGCTGCACTGTGGCCAAGGGATTAGAGGTATGGAGGGTGGTAGCAAAGTGAGTGACACTTAAGACGATGAATGTGGGCAGAGGCTAAGGGGGCAAAGGAGGCTGGCTACATGAAGAGAAACGGAAGTGCCAAGAACAAGGACAACGCCGGTGCCCAAGGTCCCGGCAGTAAGGAGACCAGTGCGGCTGAGAGGAGGCAGGGGGCTGACTCATGTAGGGCTTCTACTTGAAGATGGAAAAGCGTGAGGACATACCTGGGTACAATGACATAACCTGACACTCCAATTTCCCTCGGTTACTGCTGAAATGTGAAATGCAAACCCCCAGGTTTGCACATTTGAACACTTGGTCCATAGTTGGCAGTGTTGTGCTGGGAACTGGAGGAACCTTCTGAAGCCTAGTTGAGGAAATGGGTCACATGGGGTGGGACTTGAGGTTACAGCACCCCCTTTGGAGCTATCTCTTTCTAACTGCTGCCTCAGTGGAACCTGGCACTGTATACTTCTGTCCACAGTAGAGTCACTCCTATCACCATGCCTTCCCTGCCGGGATGTACTGTGCCCCTGAATTGAGAGGCACAGCAAGTTCCCCCTACTTCCTATCAGCGATTCTGTCAAAGCAAGGAGAAGAGCAAGTCACAAGCCCTCTCTAGGACTTATTTTTTACATAATATCCCTCACTACCTGGTAAACATGCTGAGTTCACTATCTCAACCCCTGAGGATGCAGGCTTTGTGAGGGGCGCTGACTGTCTGTTGGGCCCGTTGGTGATTCCCAGTCTCACTCAGAGTGTATAATTAACACAATGAATCAACACACCATCTTGGGTCCGCTTCATGAATGGCAGTGTGAACTCAGACAAAGACACACAGGTGTCTGTTTAACCTACTACTGTGAAAATAAAACAACAAATATATGTCACTTAGAAGAGGTCCCCAAACCAAATTATGTTTCTCTTTTATAAAGACTGATGGCAAGGTTCAGTGGAAAAACACAGACCCAGCAGCCATGTGGGGGGTGGGATGGGGGGTTCAAATGTATGCGATTCATTCACTGATCACGTGCTCAATAAGAGTATCCACGAAAGGCTGTGCTAATGAGTCTGAAGCAGGACAGGATGTTATGGGGAGGGGGATGAGCCTGCTCAAGGCAGGAAGGGGGCTGTGGGGAAGGGTCAAAGGTACACTTCCTCTCCCATCAGCACCAGGGTCTCCACTGACTTAAGACAAGTCTCAGGTGCAGCCTCTGGTTGAAGAAAGATGTTTCGAATTCACAAGTAAAATCAAATGAGAGATCTGCCTGCCTTTGCCTTCTGAGTGCTGGGGTTAAAGGTATGTGCTACAGTGGTTGATGCCTGTTTTTTTTTTTTTAAATCAGTATTTTCATATTTAAGTTTCTAGATCAATTCATTGGCTCAAATTATAACAAAAGTGATTCATATTTTCAATGGAAAACTTGGAGCAGGAAAGTATTGGAATGTGATCAAATAAAATGAAGAATTTTGATCCTGTAGGGAAGGGAAAGGAGGGTGTGCTTGTATTGGGGGGGAGTCTGCCTAGAATGAGCGGGCGGAGGCACCAATGAAGCCATGGTTCTTTCTTGCTGGAAGCAAGGTTCTCACTGGCTTTCCACCATCAGCCCTTTTATCACAAAATTCAGAAGTCCATTGTGAGCTTAAAACCATCATTTAACCCCACTGACTCTATCTCCTCATTGTAAAAAAGCAGGCTACCTTATAAATCACACCTGCTAGGGGTTAAATAATGCAACACAGATGTAGCCCTTAGCACAATGCTTGGACAGCCACAAGCCCTCCATAAATGTCAGCGCTCGCTACGATGCTGACGCTGCCTGTGGAGACCTCACTTTCTGTGGCTACACCTCGGCGTAGACACCCCTGGAAAGTAATGTGCCACAGAGAGGTCATGCAGACAGGCAGGAACATGCCTGGAGAAGCTGGGTATCTTAGATCAGGCACCAGACACATTAACAAGCTGGTAGATGACTCCAGCCCTGAGCTGTTGAGCCTACCCTGTGAATACCACGTGGAAAAGGGCCAGGCACAGCCAAATTCCAGACTCAAGAAGCTGTGGGAGATAACAAACGATTACCGTTGTTTAAAGTCATTAAGCTCTGGGCTGGTTTGATACACAGCATCAGATAACCAGAATGCTCTGGTCAATCCAGTCCCTTACCCAGTCCTTCCCTAGAAATTCCTTCATGCTATTAGCCTGTCTGATGAAAAGACGGGCGTGTCACCTCATCCTGCACAGGGAACCAAGAACCCGGAGGCTCCAGGGAGGAACCACAGCTTGTCTTGCAGTGGGGTCCCATTGCTTTAGTGGTCCTTAGCCTGTAAGTGACTTCATGTGCTGGCACAAAACCAGACCATGGGGGCATCAGGCACTCATGTGGTGAACAGGCAAACATGCAGGTGAAACATTCGATACACAGTAAAAATTAAATCTTTAAAAATTTAAGGACTGGTTATTGTTTGTTTAAATTTTTAGCATTAGTCTTCCCCCCCCCCACCAATTAGTATATTTCTATACTGGGCACGATTTACTTCCTCTAATCTCCTGGTACACTTTTTCATGCCCAGCCTTTGTCAGTATTTCATTTTAGCTTTATGCTCTTCTTACATTGTCCACTCTGATCTTACCCCACCATCACCACATGAAATACCAGGACAAGGTCACTGAGCCATTCTGACATGTACACAGTCTCAAAATAGACCCCATATGGAGCACCTGGCCAGCAGGGGATGGGAGCAGAGCAATAAA
This sequence comes from Cricetiscus sungorus, assembly GCA_030556225.1. NCBI lineage: Eukaryota > Metazoa > Chordata > Mammalia > Rodentia > Cricetidae > Cricetiscus > Cricetiscus sungorus. The sequence goes on along the minus strand of JANBXA010000007.1, from coordinate 133,121,447 downwards.
TGTAGAGTGCCTCTCATCCTGTCTCTATACATGGTCCTGGAGAGCTCCTTCAGCCAAGGTTTCCAAGGCTGCCTCTGTGCCTTCAAACCCCTACCTTTCTCTCTCTCTCTCTTTTTTTTTTTTTTACAGATTCTTATATCCAACTGTTTGCGCTGTGGATTTTCTTTGGCTGCTGCAGTGTATTACCCACGTTCAAGTTTATTATGTTATAGTTTTATGGTCAGGTAGGTGTTGGCAGTCTTGAAGATGTAGGGGAGACCAGGCTTCTGCACCATGTCTATTTGCTAAGAGGCCACACACACTCTTGGGCCCATGTCTTCCTCCATCTTCAGTCAGCAATGGTGCTTCTGGTCATTTTTCCACAGTTGCCCCAGTTTCTGACCACCGTGCAAAAGTTCTCAGCTTTTAGGACCTGGTACAAATAGGTACCATCTCAAGATTGACCCTTTCTGACCTCATTTCCTCCCAACCCCTTGTTTTCTGTGTTCCGGTCACAGCGGCACCTCCATCCCTCGGGTATACCACCTTGGAACTTGGTTCTTGTTTCCTCTCTGTCTGGGGCTCTCTTGGCCAGCTCCCTTACCCTATGGTGTTGAATTACTGGTATGTCAAATCTCCACAAAAAAAAGGAGCCTCGAACAATACTCCTTATTATGTCAGTTCCCTAGGTCACAAGCCTGGTTGCAGCATCAGTTAAGTCGTTCCCTTAGATTCTCAAGTGGAACCTTTCTGAAGCCCACTGAGCATCTTCTTTGGGCTGGATTCAGCCTCTTCTGGGACTCTGGGGGCAGAGAGTGAAAAGCTGATTTATCTCCTCAAGGCTGTTCTTCTCCATCCTCCTTATGCTTCCCCATCGGCCCCTTTATGCTGCTTTGGAATCAAACCATGCCAAGTTCTGGACACTTCCATACACTAACCAGTGTTATTTTTCTGTTTTAAGGGACAGCTCTTATTTTCAGATATTTAACTTTGATTGCACCCAGAAAGTCTGTTTAGCTGGGAAATTTAACCCATTCATAGGTTCCCAGACTACAGCCAAGCTCTCCGCTCCCCACGTCCCCTGGGAGCCCCCTTTTCTGCTCCACTTTTCATACTCCATAGCTTTTATTCCCTTGTGAAAAGCCTGGTAATGGTAGTGCTGACTGAGAATCCTGTTTCCTAATAGTAGTGAAATCAACTCTGCAACATTAACAATGTCTGTTGTGCACGACAATATGCCATAGGCAACCTAGCAGACAACTCGATAGGTATTTCTTCAAGCAGTAAGTGGCCCTATTGTAGACTGTTTTCTATCCCATTTCTACAGGGTTTTGTGGCTGTCAATCTTCCCTTTGGTTTAACAGCTTGAAAGCACTGAGCAGGACAGATTCTGCACTGATGGCAGGAAGGTGGGTAAATGACAAACACTTTTTCTCTAGGCATATCCTGTAACTGCTGTCAGTAGCATCCAATTGGCTTGAATCTTTTGACAAAGATGCACAAAAAATGCCTGCTGGGGGGAAATGTGTCTAATTATAATCTCTATAAAAATAAGAATGATTATTTTAGACCATTATCCAAGTATAAAAGCAAAACAAATTGAGTTGGTCGAATTAAATTTAAAGCACAGACTGCTCCCAGTGAGCTCAAATGAAGCTAGGAAGAACGGAAGGAAAGGGGAGCAGACATAAGATGAACTTAAGTAGAACCAAATGCATTTTAGAAATAAGACCCAAGCTATGGAACAGGGAACTGAAGCGCAGAGAGGGTGAGCAACCCTCTCATGTCACACAGCTAGTCAGTGATAGAATACTTCAAACACGCACACGCTATTATAATTCTATAATAATAGAATTATTATTTTTTTCACACAGTGAAAAAAATAAATCTCTCTTCCTTGTTTTGTTGTTGCTATTCGTTTTGTGTTGTTTGTTTTGTTTTGTCACAGGGTCTCATGTAGTTCAGGCTGCCTCCAAGACTGGCCTAGAACTCTGGACCCTCCTGTCTCCACCTCCCAAGTGATAGCAAGGGCACTCCCACAGCTGGCTCTTCTGCTGTCTCCTTGGGCAATGTTCATTTAATGATCTGAGTCTCTTCTTTAGAGGGCTGAGTCTGTCTGGAGTGTATGTCAACAAACAGCGAGACACTCCTGTCCATCTTGTACTTGTCCCAACTAAGTCAGGATGCTTATGTCAGGAGCAGTTTTCTTGACAGGGCACAGTCCCCCAGGGGCATGGCCACAGGTCTTGCAGCACCACAGTGGCTCTTGAAGGGTTGCTTAGGACACCAGTGCACAAGGACAAAACTGATGAGAACACACTTCAGCAAACCAAGAGGGTCAATGCAATATTGTTTAAGCAGATTACCTAGACGCTAATGGAGAAAAATGACCATCAATGCAAGTATCTTGACAAGAATCTGTATTTATGGACACAAAGTTGCTGCCTGTAGAAAGGCAAGAATGAAGGAAATCATTATTTTAAGAGAATAAATTATATTTTAATGAGATTCTCACATAAACACAACGGCAGCAAGAACTGATGTGGAATAGTTTCTAAATTTATCAAATCATCACCCATTGCTTTCTGAATACCTGCAACAGGGAAGAAAAACAGTACAATAACGCAGATCTCTAATTTGGAGGTGAGAGCTCATTTGTTTGGTATTTCTCAATGCTCTTCCATTCACTACTGAGCAGCTGGTATTCTCTCTTAAAAGAAAATCAAGAAATTGGCTTATTAAGGGAATATGCACAGAGTGACTTAGTCGGTGGGAAAGCACTGCTTGCTGTTAGAGAGAAGGAGAAAATAATGTATTTTTGGATCCCCTGATCATCTATCCTCACCATGGTTACAGGCTGTGTTTCCTAACTTTCCCGAATCACACTTGAGTCAAAATGACCTTGGTAGTAATTGGAACCCCCTATCTCATACACAGAGAAACTGAAGCTTAAAGAGAACGGGCACCCTAAGTCTCCTCACTCCCCTGGACTAATGTGGAATCATTCCACTTTATGACCTCAATGTCTGCACCCCTCAAACCCACACGATGAGACCCTAGCCTCCAAGGTGGCCCTCTTAAGGTGAGGCCTTCTGAAGGCATTACATCATGAGGGTACAGCTGGAACCCATGTCTTTACTGAAGAGAGTCCCTACACTAGTTCCATCCTGCCGTATGAGGACATAGCTAAGAAAGTACAAGCTAGAAAGCAGACCCCTCCCCCAAGCCACACATCAATTTGCTCATGTCTTGACCTTGGGCTTCCCAAGGAACTGGGAACTGTGAAGAATAAACTTTTGTTGTTTGTGAGGCCATCTAGCTTCTGGCATTCTGTTATTATAGCAGCCTGAATACGTTAGGATATCATTGCAGAAAAAAAAAATGGCAGATGTTAATTTCTGTGTGGCTTTTATTTATAAACTATATAAAACTGTTTCAGTGGTTAAAATTTCCATGGCTTTTCACATAATTGAACAAAAACTCTCAAACTATGTTTTTAATAGTTAAAATTTTAGTGTAATTTGAATATAGGTGCATTCCATACTGGCTCACATGATTCTGGGGCTTCAACCTGTTTGCTTTTAACCAAGCAGGCTTCATGAAAGAAAACAGATAAACCATGCATATTGTGCAGACTTCTATGAAGATTTTTGGTTTTGTTTGTTTTTCTATGACATGGTTTCTCTGAAACCATGATTCAGAGAAGATTAGCAAGGCCCCTTCGCAAGGATGACACTCAAATCTGTGAAGCGTTCCATATTTTTTTCCAGTTGCCTTAAGGAACTTATGGCTGTATGTTTTGTTTGATCGAAGAAAAATTCTGCTGTCTTAATCTTTGAAAGTATGACATCACAGACTTGTTAAAGGTTTCCTAAGCACCATCTTCTGTATACTGACTGCTGGTGGTCACGGTCACTCTTTGCTGACTAGCTCCGATTGATTTCTGTGCTTATTGATTCCTTATCCCTTAAAGATTACAAGAATTAAAATGGATCAAAATAAAAAAAAAACAATTTTTTTATAATTTATTTTTACATTTAATCCCAGATCCTGCTCCCTCTTCTCCTTCTGCTCCCCCCACTCACTCTGCCCTCCTCCCATCTGCTCCTTGGAGAGGGTAAGGCCTCCCCTAGGAAGTCTAAGTCTGTCCCATCATCTCGCTGAAGCAGGACCAAGGCACCTCTCCACCCCCACACCCTTGTGTCTAGGCTGAGCAAGATATCTCTCTCCATATAGAATGGGCTCCACTAAGTCAGTTTGTACATTAGTGTTAGATCTTGGACCCACTGCCAGTGGCTTTATATATTATCCCAGCCACTATCACCTCTATTAAGGAAGTCTAATTAGGTCTTATGCAGGTTCCCCATTTGTCAGACCAGAGTCAGTGATCTCTCACTAGCTCAGGTCAGCTGATTCTGTGGGTTTCCCCATCATGGTCTTGACTCCTTTGTTCATATAATTTATCCTCCCTCACTTAGATTGTACTCCAGGAGCTTGACCTAATGGTTAGTTGTGGATTTCTGCATCTGCTTCCATCTGTTTCTGGAAGAAAGTTCTAGCTTCCCTGGGGTTGTGGATTGTATGCTGGGTATCTTTTGCTTTATGTCTGGTATCCACTATTTGTCTTTCTGGTTTTGAGTTACCTCACTCAGGATTTTTTGTTTTCTAGTTCTGTCCTGCAAATTTTAGGATGTCGCTGTTTCTTACCACTGAGTAGTACTCCATTGTGTAAGTATACCACATTTTCTTTATCCATTCTTCAGTTGAGGGGGCATTTAGGCTGTTTCAAGAATTTTCTTTTGCCTACTTATGGGACCCTTTTCCTCCTACAGGGTTGCCTTATCCAGCAGCCTTGATGTGATAATTTGTGCCTGGTCTTATACTAACATATTATGCCATGTTTGGCTGATGTCCCTGAGAGGCCTGTTCTTTTCTGAGAGATGACAGAGGGAGAGTAGATTTGGGGAGAGTTGAGATGGGGGCTGAGATACTGGGGGGAGGAGAAGGACTGCGTGTCAGGAAGAATAATTAAAACAAAATTCTTCTTCTTCTTCTTCTTCTTCTTCTTCTTCTTCTTCTTCTTCTTCTTCTTCTTCTTCTTCTTCTGTATTATTATTATTATTATTATTATTATTATTATTATTATTATTATGATGGCTCAGAAAGATAATGTGTTTTACAGGGTGGTCCCAGCATGCACAAATGGCTTCCTCAGTGCTGGCAGAATGTAAGGAAAGTGAGGTTCCCTTACCTTGCACCCATACCACAGAGGCCATAAGCTCAATGGTCTCACTTTAAACCCACAGCAACGAGGTCTGCATGCCTGTAATGCTGCCCAGTGACCACTCATGTCCCTTGTGTCACCTACCACCCTTCTGTCCAAATCTCTCTTTCATGTATCTGTTCTTCTCTGAGTCTCCACTATGCCGATTCTCAATCTCAGCCAAGGACTCATAATCGCCATCTGGGCAAGTAACAGGCCACAAGGGCAGAGAATTCATAGGTCCTGGTCAGAAGGCTCAAAATGACACTCAGGGATTTGGGCTTTATTTTCGGACAAGAGGTGGGTGTAGACAGATCTCCACATAGATAGACTCTTTTCTAAGAGACAGATGGGGTGGGCGAGGAGTAACTGGCTGAAGAAAGTGACCTCAATGGAAGGCCAGGTTATAGTTTATGGCTGAATAGTGAGAAGGTAGAGAATTCCAACTTCTCTTACATTCGTGTGTGTGTGTGTGTGTGTGTGTGTGTGTGTGTGTGTGTGTGTGTGTGTGTGTGTGTGTATGAGAGAGAGGGGGTGAGAAAGAGAGAAAACAAGCGAGAGTGTTTATGTATGTAGGCATGCCACTGCACACACACAAGCTTACCCATGTGCCATGGCACACACGTACTGAGCTTAGGTCATCATGCTTGTAGGAGATACCTTCACAAGCTGAGCCACATTGCTGGACCCAAGAATTCCAACCTATTAACAGCACAATTATATTCAATTTTAACCCGTGAACTCTGAAGTATATTCTGAGAAGTCACTAACATAATGTTAGCATAGTTGCTTCCTGTTTTGCTGAGACTGTTTTGTGATAATGGTGAAAGAGTTAACTTTTGAAGCCAGGGCTTTGGTTTTGAGCAAGCTGAGCCATCACTGTCAGAAGGCACCGGAGCTCTGAGAATGACGACAGTCCTTCCACCAGGCTTCCAAGCCATTAAACGTGGGGAGAGGGGCAAGTGAATGTACAGAAAATAGTCTAAAACTTCCTAAAAATCGGCAAAGGGAACATGTAAATGCTAGAATTCTATCAATGTGGAAATTTCACCAGTGCATGTATGCATACACAAACATAGAGAGATACAGTAAGAAGTAAACACACAGATGTTTCTTAAGAAACCTCAAAGCATCCAAGTTGTGCTCATAACTCACTGTCTGCCTGTCCTCTTACTGTGCAGGGACACAGAGGATAAAGGGTCTCCTGAGCTGAGAGATACCACATTCACACTCACCCTTCACCTCCTTCCTGTATCCCGGGACATCATCTGGGTACTTTAAGAATGGACCATTTTTCTTTCTGGGTGTGTCCCCAGGCAGCAACACTCAGCTCATCTCCAGGGACCTGCTAACTGAGAACAATCTCTTCTTCATAGACACATCCACAAAGCAACTGTATTTACATCTTAGAAGGTCACCTAAGGTATTTCCCGGGTTGCTACTGAGTCCACACAGGAAGATTTTTAGCCATGAGTCAGGGCGAAAGCGTGCCAATCTTGTGGCAGTGGCTCTTAACCTTGCTTGCACAAGGGTGTCAAATCAGAGGCAGCTATAGGTGACTCACAGGTATCAGTACACACTTTGGGGCCTGGCCCTCCCCCACTCAATCACAGTCACTACAATTAGTTCCCAGGTAGCAAGCAGTCTTTTTAAAACCCTTAGATGATTGTGAAGTGAAGCAGCCACGAGAAGCAGACGCTCACCAGACCTTGCTTCTGGAGTTGTCTGCTCCCCCAAAGTACATGCAGGCCCTGGGGCAGACTCTCAAGTCCCCAGAGAACATTATGCTATCCCAGCAAGTGGAGAGCACAATCAACTGTGGAATGCACTGTCCCAGACATGTTCACAAGAGGGCAAACTGTGAACCGTGCACAAGACGGCCAGTCTCTCAGCTTAAAGCAGGGGTTCTCAACCTGTGGGGTGAACAACCCTTTCACAGGGGTCACCTAAGACCATTGAAAAACATGGATATTTAGTTACGAAGAAACATTGAAAACAATTTAATGGTTGGGGAGTCACCACTACACGAGGAGCAAATAAAAGGGTTGCAGCATTAGGAAGGTTGAGAACCACTGCCTTAACGCCTACTCTGGCCTACTCATATTAATGAGTATGTATAAATATAAAGCAATCTCCCAGAAACCAGCCTGGACTTTCCCTGGACATGGACAGAGTATCAGAAGCAAGACTTAGTCCCTTACACACCTGACTCATGAGGGGACTCTGCCGTAGTGAAGGAAACCACGGAGGCATGGAGAAAACTTTTTTTGTCATTAAAAGTTTTCTCTGATGTACAGAATATTTATCTCATCTATACATAGCATTTCTTCTTTTCCACATTTTTTTTTTTTTTTTTTTTTTTTTAGATAGGCTTTCTCTGTGTAGCCCTGGCTGTCCTGGAACTCACTTCTGCCTCCCATTAAAGATGTGTGCCACCACCGCCTGGCTTTTTCCACAATTTCTTAAGTCAACAGTCCAATGCAGCAAGCTATCTAATCTTGGAAAACCATAGTTCTCTTGACCCTTTCTTGAATATTTTTCACCTTCCTTAGAATTCCTCTGGTGAAACTAACTAGCCATGCAAACTTCCGGTGATGTCAACCACAGTTAGGACTGCTGTTCTTGGTGAGTTCCCGGCAGAACTTAGCTGGGAGAAACAACCACAGAGACATAGCTGGAGGGCAACTTGAGGGTGCAGCTGAGGGAGCCCCAGCAGGCAGCGTGGAAGGTGACAACTCCAGGAAAATCACAGTAAGTGCACGTCTACTTGAATTTGATCCCTAAAACCTCTTCACAAAGAATCGGAGGAGAAAGTAAAGCAGCTTTTGCAAAAATGACCACCACCGGCCTCTGCAAGCATATTCAAAGTGAGAACAGGATGAGAGTTCTGGAAAGCAAGGATGTTTAAACGTCAGTTGGATAGAGGAGTTAGCCCTCACTGCAAAGGAGAAGTTGGAAGCAGTTGGAAGGCTTTTTTTTTTTTTTTTTTTTTTTTTTAATAACTGGTTCCTCAGGGTCTGCCCATAGTCAAACACATCAGAGTTTGGAATTTGTAAAAGCTCACCCAAAGGGTTCTTAGATGGAAATGTGCCGTGCCGTGCTGGAATCAGGGCTGTGGCAGCGGGTTCTAACTTCAAATTAAATGTGTGTCTCATCTTTTAATATTCACATTTCTAGAGCTTTGGACCCAGGTCGATCTCCAATTCCTTTTTGCCACTGCATCATCTTTTTCTTACTGATTTTAGTTTTTACTATACCACCCCATGGGAATTAAGAGAACCAATGTGTGCCGTCAAGTTTAAAATGAAAACCAGCAGCATCCTGCCCCCCTTCTCACCCAACCCAAAGGCACACTAAACAAAAACTTTACACTCTTTTTCTAATATCTCATTGCATATACCTAAGCAACATGTATATTCTAAAATTTATTGACATACTAATTCTAGACCTTCATTAATATATTTTTAGATGTCCACTCCTGGTCATCTATAATAGTCAAATTTTTTTGGAGTCAAGTATGACCAGGGGCACAATGCGGTTTATGAAATAACCAACTGTTATTACAAAACTTCCATAGCAGCTGGTGGTAGCTGGTGTTTTGACCTCCAACCCACCATTCCCCACAATTCAGCAAACAAAGGGTTAAAATCTGCAAAGCAGGGACAGCCTTCAAAACTTGCCTTTACTCTACAGCAGGTCCCTGTTCCAACTTGTCAGTGGCCTGGCTACCAGTTGGTTGTTAAAAATTCTGAATATTGCCTGTAGGTATGACCACGTAATGCAAGTGAAAGTGATGCAGTACACTTCCAAAGCGCCCTTGTTCTTATAATCTAGAACATAAACACTGGCTGCCCAGCTTTCTACTCTATAGATGAGGGAATGCCTTCACAGACCGTAGGGGAGTGAGGCGAGGGGGAAGAGGGGAATGAAAGACTGGGTAAAGAAAGCTGACACACACATCAACCCTTCAAAAGGCTCGCTCATCCTAAACTGCAGCACGGAATAAAAAGTTACTCACTTCTACTAATTACTCCTACTAACTTCCAAATCGCAATTAGGGAGTTTTATTATATTACTGCTCTATAGACTGTTTTTTAAAAAAGTTTTCTAAGATTAAACTACTTTGAGTTTATTCAGACACGGTCTCACTATGTAGCCTTGGCTATCCTGGAACTCCCTATGTAGATCAGGCTGCCCTTGAATTCAGAGATCCAATTTCCTCCTCCCTCTGCCTGAGTGCTGGGGTTAAAGGCATGCAACACTTCTCCCAGGCACAGCAGTCTTTTAACTGGCTCAGCAGTGATTTGCATCATTGGGACCTTTGTAAATACCATGTGCCCAGCCATTTCACTTGCTTGTAAGGTAACTTATAATTGCCTTCCACCAATCTCATTTGACAGTTTTTCTTAATTGATAAGCCCTTGGAAATAGCAAGCCCCTCTGGAGGGCACTTTATACTCAGTCAAAGGTGTCATGTTGCTTGTTTTGTTTTTACCTGGAAATTCATGTTTCTTCCTGCTGCTTCTCTGACCTGCTTCCCTCTAAGGCTGCTAGACTGTTTTCTTAATTATCATTCTGCAGTGTTCTTTGGTCTTTTGCCTTCTATTTAGTTATATGTTTCTGGAATACCATATACTATTCTCCTTGATTTATTCCCACATTTTTTTAAAATTTAAAAATACCACCCAGTAGCTTTTAGTGAAATGATGCAGAGAATAATTTATTTAGATCTTTAATATGAAGTAATAAAAAAGTCTTGATTTTTTTTTCCTCCCCTTGATACTCAGTGTTGGTTTATTTTTTGTTGTTGAAAAAAATTTCCATCTGAACCCAGAGTTTGTTTGTTTACTGAGACAGGGTTCTGTATTATGTAGCTCTGGCTATCCTAGAACTCACTATTCAGACCAGGCTCACAGATACCAGCCTGCTCCTGACTGTTGGGATTAAAGGTGTCTAAGAATCCTGTGCTGGTGTTAAACCACCTAATGCCATCCTATTTTCAATCTTCTGCATAGGACCTGTTTCCACTATATTATTTAATATATATTCACTCTCTTATCGTATTGCCAGTTTTATAGTGATATGCACATTAGGGGTGTGTGTGTGTGTGTGTGTGTGTGTGTGTGTGTGTGTGTGGTGTGTGTGTGTGTGTGTGTACTTTTTGTGTGTTCTCACTGACTCTTTTAGATAATCCTGAAATGAATGTCTTCCAGTTCTGGAAAGTTTTCTTTCATTATTTCTTACATAATTTCCTTTCCTTTATCTCTCTCTACAGTCTCTCTAGACTGTATTATGTTCTTTGCATAATACTTTAATTCTAATTTTTCTGCCCTATTTTTCTTTGTTTTTTTATTTTTTTCTGGTTCAGCCCAATGAATTTTTTGGTCAGATGAATGACTTTTTGTTGTTGCTATTTTATGTCCAATTTCTATGATTAACTTCTTATTGCTACTTTTCCACAGTCTCCACCCTTATGGGAGAAAGTTTCTTATTTCTCTACAGTTTATATAGGCAGGTGAGCTTTGATGCTTATTTCCCTATTCTTCCTGTACTTCTGCCTTTGTGATTATTTTTCTTAATTTTCATAACCCATCTATCTAATCACCTGGCTATTCGAGACACAAAATGTGGGAACTCTATAGGGCCTCACTGCTTAGTATGTAGAATTTCATTAAGCTTCTGTTTTTACTGATCATTTTACCCTTTTCTAGCTTTTTCCTGGTAATTACACAGCCAGAACCTTTAATTTATTCCCATTCTGCAGAAAAAAACAAGTCTAGCCTTAGGATGTTGTTTGAGATAGAAGTAGATTTCTAAGTCCCCTAGAGGCTTTCAAACAGTCCTGCATCTGGAGGCTTCAATCTGCCTCATGGCCTCTGCTTCCAGAGTCTCTCCAGATTCTAGTGATAAACTGGATGCTTCTTCCCAGTATTCACCCCAACCCCTCAGGACACGTAGGCGCCAGTTTCTCCTGCACACTAAGTGTCTGTCCTTTATCTCCTGACTATCTGCGGGTATCTCCCTACTGCTACCTCCTGTCCTGGTCGCCATCATTACATGTCCGTTAATACTGGATCTGGAGGCCTCCCGAATTCTTATGCATCAAGGCTTAGCTGTCATTCAGTGCAGTGGGAATCCCACTATTCAGAAGCCATGGGAACTTGGGGCATCGTGAAAAAAGCTGGGTAACTGGGGTGTGGTTTTGAGGGTATATCAGAACAAGAGCTCCGGTTCTTTCTCTCTGTGCTTCCTGCCCATATCTTCATACCAGGCCGTGTTCCCCAGTTCCTTTGAACCAGGCCCAGAGACAGCACGACTGACTAAGGATACTAAAACCTCTGGATGATGAGCCAAACCGAACCTTTCTCTTCTGAAGTTTATCTCAGCTATTTTCCCACAGGGACATCAAATTAACGCCACATCTCAGGAAGGGCTGCCAGTAAACATGACCAGTCCACCAAACTGTCACATGAAGCCTTACTAACTCAATTTCATAGGCAGAGGAATTGCCACCAAAAACGGGCATTTCTTACTCTTTTGACACCCTGAGTTTTGCTGAGGGCACCTGTGTAACTAATGGCTGCCCAGTCGTCTTACTATTTTCCAAGCTGTGGGGAAAGTCTTTCCTTTTCTTCACAATTCAGATGCAGTGGCTCACAATGGTAATTTCAGCCCTTGGGGATATGAAGGTAAGGGTGCAGCTTCACCAAACAAGACTTACTTAAGCAAGTAAGTTAAATAAAGAATTCTTTTCCAGATAGCACAGAAGACTCTTAGTCTGTTAATTCATCAGTTTACTTTTACAATATTATTTATGGCACTGTATTATTTTTCCATTTTTGAAAAATATATCTTTTTCATACAGTATGTTCTGAGTATGGTTCCCCTCCCCCAACTCCTCTCCATACCCCCTCAATCTGAATCCACAACCTTCCCGTCTACCCTTAGAAAACTAAGAAACATCTCAAGAATAATAATGCAATAAAATAAGGCAAAAGCAAACAAATTGGTCTAGGATGAAACAAACAAGAAAGTGTTAAAGAAAAAGCACAAGAAACATGTATAGACACAGAAACACACATGTTTATGTACACGGGCATCTCATAAAAACACAAAGCTAGAAGCTATAATATATGCACAAAGGACCTGCAAATTTACACACACACACACACACACACACACACACACACACACACACACACACACACACACACACACCACATACCCCTACCTACCTGTCTAGTTTGGACTTTGGTGAGAAATGCCTTTAGTTCCAACACTCAGGAGGCAGATAGGCAGGCCAATTTCTGACTTTGAGTCTAGTCTAGTTAACAGAGTGAGTCGCAGTACAGCCAGGGCTACAAAGAAAGACCCCGTCTTGAGAAAACAATACATAGATTTGTAAAAATTAAAAAATATGTCCTGACAAAGCATTTGTGGCCCTAGATCATCATTAAAGGTGATATGTGGCTTTTTAAGTGTTTTCTAAGACGCTATCGATCCGAAATCTTGTTTGGTCTGCTTCTAAAGACAGGAAAGGATGGAAAAATGAGAACTTGAAAAAAAGGTAATCGTGAGGGCTGCTCTCACATCCAGGGAATTGCAGCCTTTTTATTCTCACCTAACGAACACAGGCTGAAGACACTGAAAGATTTCAACCTTTAAGGATAAAACCCAACCTTTAAGGATAAACACCAAATTCACGGCCACACGGACAAATCAAGTCCAAAAACGGCTGGAGAGTAAAACACGAATGTTGCACCTTTGGTCTGACTCCACTCAAAAGGAACATACTCCAACCTGTCAAAACTTAATACCCGCCTTCCGCTCTTTTCAGGGCTCCCCCAAAGAACAAGTAAACAGACCAAGCATCTAACAGGATAGACGTTTCCCCATGTGGAAGAAATTAAATGGGTTTAGTTCTTGAGGTGGTAATTATGTGGATGCTCGCTTTTCACAGTTTGTTAATGTGTACATTTACACTTCAAACGTTTTCTGTACATATATTACATTTTACAATAAAAAAGTCTCAAAAAGCCAAAAAGAAGGATACATAAGGCAGAAATCCCACTTGTCAGGAAATACAGGGCTTCAATCTCACGTAGCCAGTCTGGCACAGATAAAGAAGGAAAGTTGCCATCACTAACATAAAAGGCTAAACCAATGCCCTGCCAAATTTCAACAGTTGTCTGTGTTATTTGTTCAACACAGCTACTTAAAGAGGATGATCTGAGACTAGGTTGGCATTGCATTTCCTATGGTAACACTGACACCTTGACATTTGCATAACACTATTTATTTACAGAGTTTTAACATCGAATCCATAGAAGATACATCAAATGTGACTCTCACCCAGCACACCGGAACTCTTAATAGACAGTTAACAGAACTAGAAAGAGTGAGCTGTCAGTGTACCTTGTCATAAAATTCAAGGACCTGGGTTCGAGTCCCAGAACTGGGGCAAAGGGAGGGCAGCAGCAGAGATTACAAATAGTGAATCAGTTGAGAGAGGATGTGAGTTGGGGTGGGGGTGGTGTCATGAACACATATATACATGCCCGATAGGGGCTTCTTAATGGTTTTGTGGAGACAGCTTTCCAAATTTCCAAAGTTCTGAGTTCAAACACAAGGTTTCAAAGCGGGTCTTGACATCTATGAGTTCCCTGAGATTCCCGCAGAGGAGAGTTCCACTAAGTATGGCTGTGGACATGATTACAAAGGGCCCAGGCTAGCTGTCCTCATCATTCCACTCACATCTAGTTGATGTGGTAAACTTCATCAGAGGTCAAACTCAGATGCATATAAGGAGCAGACAGTCAATAAGCTTATACAAAGAAAGTGATATCCTTTTTGGCTCAAGCGGTTTCCAAATAAGGGGTACCCTTAATGTATCTTCCACAATCCATTTCTCTTCATAGAACAATTTATTTGGTGTATGACTGCCATGGGTCTGATTCATGGGTCCCAGTTCTCAAATAGTGGGGTTTGGGGGGAGGAAACTGTTTTTTTTAAACAAAGATATTAAGTGTGGTATTTAGTGCATTTTTCTTTCTACATGGGAAGTAAAGACAGTTAGGTAAGACTCTTGCTGTGAAGCCTCAAGCTTTCCATCTACAATTCAGAGTAGGCAAGGTAGGGCATGACAAAGTCACTCTGAGCTCTGCACCAAGCTGTCTTTTCCAACCTGGCCTTCATTAGTGGAGATTTGTGTTTTGTTTCTTCACCAAATTTTACATGCTAAGTTGCTGCTGGTGGCCTCATCTCATCTGCAGCCCAGGGACTGTCTTCCACACCAATGGTGCAGCTGTCGCTAAGGAAGCTGTCTAAGGTCCAGTCAGCGGACACTTCAGTTACTCTGCCAGCGATTCTAACCAGAATTCAGAAATCCCAGGTTTTCTCAGGCCCAGCTCAGCCCTGCATGCCTGGGATCCTCTCACATTTGCAGCATTTCCTCATCTTTTAAATGACATAATAACCTTCTCACCTCTTCCCCATCCTTTCTTTTAATCCTGTGGACGAAATGCTAAGAAAGACTTTAATGCATACATTCTCTGCTTGATGGACAGATATTCACACTGATAGATGACTGCTGTGATACTCTGGCCTCACAGTTCTTGAAGACTGCTTACCCGCTTTCTTCTTCCAAAGGCCTGGTCCTCTCCTCATCCTAGACAGCTTCACTCCAGGTTTTTTGTTTTTTAATCACAACTCACAATGGCTCACAGCATAATTAGAAAAAGCTGAAAATTCCTCATGCCTTTCAGACCTTCCCCTTCTCCTCATTCTTGCTGCCATCACATTGCAAGTACTCCTGTTTCCTCTCCAACCACCCCATTGCAAGTACTCCTGTTTCCTCTCCAACCACCCCATTGCAAGTACTCCTGTTTCCTCTCCAACCACCCCATTGCAAGTACTCCTGTTTCCTCTCCAACCACCCCATTGCAAGTACTCCTGTTTCCTCTCCCAACCACCCCATTGCAAGTACTCCTGTTTCCTCTCCAACCACCCCATTGCAAGTACTCCTGTTTCCTCTCCAACCACCCCATTGCAAGTACTCCTGTTTCCTCTCCAACCACCCCCACTCCATTTCCACTTGTCCTTGACGGAGTGACCAGATGGGGCTGGCAGTTTCAGAGACAAACACGCCATCTCTGCTCCCAGTGTTCTGGGCAATGCTGGAGGAAGCCATGAGCACAGGAGTGATGTTTCCTCCACAAGTGCTCGCAACTTCTCTAGCTCTCTTTGCCTTCTGATCTTCTGATGATGTAAGCAAACAGTTTTCCAAACATTTCCCACTCTCCCTCAGTTTCACATCTCACCCATCATTATAGTACACAGCATACTTCCCTCAAACCCTCCACGTTCTTCCTCTTCATCCCTCCCCGCACACCAACCCCTGGTAACCTGACACTGTCTCCACAGTGGCTCCTTTTGCAGAATGACATTTAACTGAAGCCATGTAAGCAAGGAATACTTTAATAGGTTTAACTTCTGATATTTTTCTTCCATGAATTTTACCTTTGCCATCCTATGAAAAACAAACAAACAAACAGCCAAACTAAAGTTATCTGCATGTCCTCCCAGCTGTTTTCTAACAGTTTTAGAGAGTTATCTCTTGCTAGTTTCCACACAGAGCCCAGTGGTCCCAGCGCTTGCTGAAAAGGCAATTCCCCATCGTGTTGCCCTTGTTCCTCGACAGCGATCAGTTCATTGATTCTGTGGGACCTCGGGAGCCCTCCTCTCGGTTCTGCTCCACTGACCTGCGTGTTTAACCTCTTGCCAATGCCACACAGCCTTGGCCGCTACATCTTTCTGTAAGTCTTAAAGCCAAGTAATGTCAACCATCCTGCTCCGTCCTTGAATACTGTGCTTGCTTTCCTATGTAAACTCTAAAATTAATTTATCAATGTCCGTGAAATAACGAGTGGAATTTCATTTGAGACTGCATTGAATTTATAAATCAAGTTCAGAAGTCCTGGTGATACTGAGTCTCCCTATTCATGAATATGAAATTTCTACTTAAATTTCCCCGATTTCTTGTAATACTGTCCTCTTATCACACAGACCTTACACCTCTTAAATGTAGACTTAGAACTCACATTTCACTTCTTTCAGTGTGCTAATGAAAACTGTAAAGTTTGTCAAGCAGTAGGTATCATCTGGAGAAAGGGAACTTTAGTTAAGAAATGCTTCCATCAGAACAGCATATCTGTCAGGATGTCTGTGGGGCAGTTTCTTGACGGATGATTGATTTGGGAGGGCTTAACCAACTATAGGAGGTACAACCCTTGGGAGGTCCTGGGTTATCTAAGAAAGGTGACTAAGCAGAACATGGAGAGCAAGCCAGGAATCAGTACTCCTCCTAGGCCTCTGCTTTGATCCCTGCCTCCAGATTCTTGGTCAAGTTCCTGCCCAGACTTCCTTCATGATGAAGTGTGACCACCAAGTGTAAGGTGAATGAAACCCTTTCTTCCCCAAGGAGCTTTTGGTCATGATGTTAATTATAGCAACAGAAACCTAACTAGGGACAATATTGTTAACTCCAAATATTGTTAACCAAATCCTTTGGTAAATGATCCACATCCATGCAACAAAGACATGTGCTTAACTGTGTTCATAGCAGCATTATTTGTAATAGCAAGAACCTGGAAGCAACCTAGATGCCCCTCAAGTGAAGAATGGATAAGCACATCTACACAATGGAATATTACTCTGCGGGGGGGGGGGGAAAGCAACAATGGAATTGAAATTCGCTGGCAAGTGGATGGAACTTGAAAAAACCATCCTGAATGAGGTAACCCAGTCACAAAAAGAGGAACATGGTATGTACTCACTCATATATGGATTTTAGATATAGAGGAAAGGATCACCAGCCTATAATTCATACCGCCAGAGAAACTAGGTTACAAGGATCTAAGAGATTCATAAAAGGTCCCTCACAGAAGGGGGAAGGGACAAGATCTCCTGAGCATATGGGAAGTGGGGAGGCAGTGAGTGGTCAGGGAACTAGGAGAAAGAGAAGGGGAGGAGAGGAAAGCACGTGGGACTAGGAAGATTGAGTCAGGGGAAGAAAAGACTAGAGGAGAGAGGGGGGGGAGGGAGAGAAAGATGGAGCCATTATAAGTTTGAAGAGAAAACTGACTGTAGAGAAATAACCAGAGACCTACAAGACTGACCCCAACTAACAATTTGAGCAACAGTGGAAAGGCTACCATAAATGCCCTTCCCTGATAATGAGATCGACAACTAACTTATCCACCATCATGGAGCCCTCATCTAGTAGCTGATGGAAACAGAAGCAAACACCCACAGCTAAACACTGAGCCGAACTGGAATACAGATGCAAAGAGGGAAAACAAGACCAGGCTGCAGAAACACATAGAGACAGCTGACCTGAACAAGGAGGAGCTAATGCCCCCCCCCAGACTGATAGCTGGGAATCCAGCATGGGACTGACTCGGACCCCCTGAACATGGGTCTCAGTTAGAAGGCCTGGGAAGTCTAAGGGACCTTGGACAGTGGAACCAGGATGTATTCCTGGTGCACAAAAAGACTTTGGGGGCACATCCCCAGTGGTTAAGGGAGGGATACTCCCTTAACCTAGAGACAGGAGAGAAGGCCTAGTCCCTACTCCAAATGACTTGACAGATTTAGATGACCCCTCCTGGAGGGGGGACTATGAGGGTGGTTGGGGGGCAGGAGAGGGTGGGAAAGAGGGAAGGAGGGAGGGAGGGGAGGAGGGAGGGAGGGGAAACTGGGATCGATATGTAAAAAAAAAAATAAGAGGGGTGCTAGCGATATGGCTTAGCCAGTAAATGTCCCCACAGCCAGGCCTGGTAGGTAAGCGTTAAGTTTGGTCCCTGGGACCCCTATGGTAAAGAAGAGCTGACTAGTGCAGGCTGTCCTCTGATCCCAATCACAGGACATGGCACACACTACTTCACTCCCAAAACACATACCAGCAAAACGATAACTTAAAAATTCTTTAAAGAATGGGCATTATTTGTCCAAATAGTATCCCACAATTCAATCAGTATAAAAGTATGGGTGGACTGTCAATCCGGATGTGAGGGTACCTTTCCCTGCTTCTGCACTTTCAGCCTGAGGAATGCCTGGCGCATTAATTACCTTCCTACTCTACCCCTCCATGGGAAGCCACTCCACCCACAAACACTTGGACATCTTCCTTCAGGTCCTTGCTTGTCTGTGACAGTGTTAGGGGTTGCATTCAGAGCCTTACACTTTACAAGCAAACATTCTACCCGGGAACTAATCCCAAAGCCAGGATTTTGTTTTTAGGGAATCTTCATCCACTGTCCCTCCAATATTCTCAAGCATATACTCCCCGTTTTACCAGCCTTTCCTTAATGATACCCTCCATTATGTTTATCTAATTTTAATAACACTGCACACCCAGGGATTCCATCAAAGAATGAGCATATTTAACTTCTGACTTACAATCACCTCCATTCATCTGACCCATGTTGATGGAGACACTTTGTTACAGCTCTTCCTATGTGTTTTAATACCTGCCAACACCACCCCAGATTGTTATTATGTTTGTCTTCTCATCTCCTTCATCCAATTAGCCAACAAATGGTGTTGCATTCCCTTCTATGGCAGCTCACGTCTACCCATCCCTTGAGTCCGGTCTGCACTGCTGCTTTTCTGGAAGCTATTGTAACAGATGCCCATCTGAAGCTACATTGCTCCCCGTGCAGACTAGCCTTAAAATGTAACTTTTGAGAACACTGCCCTGTACTTAGCATGCCTTTGATGCTCTCCACTACAAACCCAACAGACTTCTTAGCCAAACACATAAGATGCTTTATAATACCGCCCTAATGTGCCCCCTTTCTCATTAAACTCTTCTAGCCCCTCAGCCTTCAACTCAAGCACATTATTTCTTCCTCTTCTGGATATGGTCACATATTCCTTGTTTCAAATCTCAATATAGGTCAGTCCCCAAATCTTTTCCAGCCCACTCCTATGTAATCTTTACGGTCTTGTGCCAAATCATCCATGTCCTCCTCGTATTTTCTGTCTAGTAATAGATTTGTTTTTGTTCCTAAAATCGCCATGTGTTTTCTTTACAACCCTGTGACAGTTCCATGTGACACAGCCTTTGGTTATCTGTCATACCCTCTCTATGTAACTTGAAAGGCTCGTACAGCCTGATTAACCCACATACTTCTTGCACTGTCTTTTAAACTAAGAGAATGTTCAAGTTAATCTACATCATGAGTGGAATAGAAATGGACTTAATTTATCAATGTTAATTAAACAAATTCTTAGGAGGCCTAGAAATGAAACACCTTTTTTGCAGTTCATAACGTTACATTGGGATATTCGGATCACTTTACTTTAAAATGCACAAATGTAATTGATTCCCAAAACCAGAGCTGGGCTAGACCTTGGGGGTCATTTAATCCCTCTGTGTCAGCCCCATAGCTGCCTAAATGTGTAGTTGGCAGCAGTTACCATTTGTTTTATTTCTTTTATTTTTACTTATTTATTGATTTTTTGAGATAGGGCTTCTCTGTGAAGCGTTGTAGACCAGGTTGGCCTCGAATTCAGAAATCCTCCTGCCTTTGCCTCTCAAGTGCTTGGATTAAAGACATGTGCCACTACCGCCCAGCTGTTTATTTCTTATTTATTTATTATGTACTTTTGAGACCAGGATCCACCTAGTACAGGCTGGCCTTAAACTCGCTATGTAGTCAAAGATGACCTTGATTTCCTTATCCTCCTGCCTCAACTTGCCAAGTCCTGGGATTACAGATGTGGATACCACCACACCATCTTCCAGTTATCACTTATTAAGAGCCTTGTATTCCCCAGGTCCTTATACACTACACCAGACTCACTCAATCCTTCGGTGTATGCGGAGTCAACACCACCACTCTACACCACATACATGGTACAGATGAGAGTTGAGGTATTGCTGAGGCTCAGGCTTTTCTACTGACCACTGTTCCAGACATCAGACCCACTACACGCTCTAATTTCTCTCCCACTATGTCTCCAGATACTAATTAGGCTAACTCAGTGGAAACACACACTAAAAGTTTCAAGCCATTTTATTGTAACTTAAAGACATTATAACTACGATGTAGCCTTATCACTATGAAACTGTGAAGCTGGATCTTATTTGCCAGAAAACTTCTTTCCCAGTTTTTACTTCATATAATATATATAATATATGTATATATATTATATATACAATATATTTTTTTCAATGGAAAAGTCATTTGTCCAACTGTATTCAGCAAGTAGTTGTTGACTCCTTTAGATGTGGGACATGGGAAGGTACAAATGTAAGCATGATTTTACTTCCCAAGGGTTCACAAGCAAGAGGAGTTAGGGGTGGGAGCAATTCCTGTTGGTACGTGAACTAACCCAGGGGGCGTCCAACGACATAAACTCCAGATTCTTGGTTCTAATCCCAGCTCTGAATGTTGAACAAATTATTTCACTGCCTTGGTCTCTTCAGAGAGGGACCTGGGGAAAAGGAAGAATGTAGCCCAGCAACTTCAAGCTCTCTAGTGGCACTAAACTGCCATGTTCTCTGAGCTCAGTCTTGAAGTTACACTTCCAAAAGTGACCACAGTTACTACCAGGCGAGGAGAATGGAAGGGTGACCACTCCCATTCAGCAGTGGACTGTGGAAAAACTGAGTGCCGAAGGTCCTGCTACAGGATCAAGGCCGAATAATGTGGCTCAAAGTTTATTCTTTATATTGATATACTTTATCAAGGTAGTGCCCTGGAGAGTATTAAATACTACATCCAATTCTTCCTTCCATAATGTTGATGACCTATAGCTTAATCCTTTTACTATCCAATCGAGAAGTTTAAAGGGTAAATTTAAGCAATATCTTTTACCTACGACTCTGTGGCATTACCAACATTAACACGTTAGAGTTAGGGCCTCTAACAGAAAGAAAACTTTGGGTTTGTTTAAATTAACACTATACCATATTACTATGGACAGTCTTCACTGCTGCTAACTATGAGTTTGGTCTACAGGTAGCAGGAAAGAGGCATGGGGAAATACTCTGTTTCAAATGAGTGGAAACATACTGGCCAGTGATGATTTAACTCTGCTGATTTCACATCTACTGTTTGCACTCACCCTTTCGACCATTTTCAACATGTATGTTCAATGGTTTGCTCACTTGGTAAGGCGCTGTAGTTCCAAAGCCTCACATGCTTCTTCATGCTAAGCATTGCAAGACAGGATGCTTAAGGCTGTGTCATACATACTGTGCTGTTAACAGCCTGAGGAGAAATACAACCGATCACGAGAAAATGACAACAGCAAAGAGGAAATCAGAAAAGAAGAAATCAGAACAGCGCCGTACTGGTAGCTTGCCCACCAAAGGCAATAAATTGCAACTGTCGCCATGGTCTTGGCAAGAACCAGAAAAACAATTTATCCATTTAGTATGCCAACAAACATAGGGTGCCCTGAATACATATAAGGCTTTTAAAAAGATTCTAGTGTAGAAAATAATAAACAGGTAAAGTTGTCCGTTCTCTCCCCATGGAACTTATTCTTGTAGGGTGAGAGCAGACCTACAGAATGCGTCAATAAAAATATTATTAGCGATTAGGAGCTATGAAGGAAAAAGGACCATCGAGAAGTTGAGGGGGGGAGGGGGCGACGACACCAAGAACTAAGTAAAGTCATCTAGAGTATTTCTGGGGTCCTGCCACTAGAGGTGAGCCCCAAATGAGAAAATTTTGCTCTGGAGTCTTCCAAACGCGGGGTGGGGTGGGGATGAGTCAAGTTAGCGGTTAAGAATGATGACAGTAGGAAACATTCTGTATTCATGAATGAAAATCTAGAAGGCCTTTTAAAACTTAAAAGAAAAAAAAACAAGCTAATTACCATCTACTTAAGGGACCGATCAACTTAAGGTTCTGCTAATTACTCGAAAACTACTGAAGTTGACTCAATTACTAGAAGTCTTTCCAAGCTAGAGACCTCCTTCACTTGTCACCATTGAAATTCTGAATGAGAGTGGACCTGGCCCTGCAGCGAATCAGCGCCTCCTCTGCCTCATTAACGCAGCCAGGTGGAATCTGGTTACCCTCCCACAAATAAGAAGGCGGGCTGGGGAGGGTGGGGGAGCCCGACACCCTCAAAGTTACCGTGGCAGGTTTAAAACACAAAACCCCGCCGCCCAATCGCAGAGGCTCCCCCCGCCCTCCCAGGCGTCATCACTCGCAGAAGGGCCGCTCTCCAGGGTCGCAGGCCCACGGCGAGTACGCGCGCGCGTGGTGCCCGCGTGAATCATCGGAGCGCGATCCTCCGGGGCGATGATTCATTCACCGCTCCGGAGCTCGCGGCCACACGTCCCCGGCGTACTATGACGGCCGCACACGCAGCTTCCTTAATATTAAACAAATGTTTCAAAGTACAGACGCCTGCAGCGAGAAACGCCTAGAGCCGGACGAGGTGGCGGGGAGCGAGCGTCCCGGGGCGCGGTGGGCAGGGCTGGTCCCCCCAGACCCGACCCCCGAGGTGCGCGGTGGCGCACAGGTGGGTCCCCGCCGCCCTCGCCGCCGCGTTCCCGCTCGCCCCTCTGCTCTCCGTGGCATCTTATATAATAGCCCGAGCCGATCCAAACGGAAGCGGGGCGCGCGCTGCCGGGGCCGCCGGGCAGAGGCGCTCAAGCCCCGAGCCCGAGGAGCTCCCCACGCAGCTCCCACGAGAGGGGGGGGAAGGCCCGAGCGCCCGCCCCACGCGTCCCCTCGCGAAGGCGCTCGATTGTGGCCGGTCCCCTTCAGGAAGCCGCGAGCGTCACCAACTGCGTCAGCTTCTTCAAACACCGTGCCCTGTCTCTCTCCAGCCCGGGAGCCGCCGCCGCGGGGCCAGGGCCGCTGGCCGTGCTGGCAGGCGCGTCTCGGGGGGAGGACAAAGTTCCCGGGGACCCTCCTGTCGCCCGCTCGGCCCAGCCGCGCCGTCCGCACCCGTGCCCTGACAACGTGGGCAACTTGGGACCCCCGGGGCTGCGCGCGGCCCCATGCAACCCGCTGAGCTCGCAAGGCTCCAGCGGGGAATCTAGCCCAGGGCCCAGCGGAAGAACAGCCGTGCTACAAAGTTCCCAAAGCCGGGGAGCCACCACCGGGGTCCCCGAGCATCGCTCTTACCTAGCTCTCGGGAGGCCACGTTCCGGGCGGGCCGCACGGGGCGCGTGGTGCACGAGCGCGCGCGCGTGGGGCGGTAGGTGAGCAGCCCGCGCGGGCGGGGGCGGAGCAGGGCCGGGTGGAGGGGTGCGAGCCGCGCGGGCGGGGGTCCGGGTGGCCCTGGGGTGGGAGGGCGTGCTGGCGCACGGGGTGTGGGGGCGGAGGGGGGGGGACCACGGCAGCCGAGCCCGCGGCGACGGTGACGGTGGCGGAGGCGGCGGCGATGGGCGCGGGGCGAGCGCGCCAAGGGGGCGGAGGAGTTGCCAGAGGGTTTGTTTACGCATTGCTGCCCGGCTCGGGGCACAGCCCGCACTCCCTGATTGGACACAAACTGGGGCACAGCCTCTCGCCGCCGCCCGCCAGGCCTTCTGGAGCAGCCACCGCCGCCGCTGCGTAGCTCCCGGAGCTCTGGCCGGGCACAGCCCACCGCAGTGCCCCGGCCTGGAGGGGAACGGTCGGGGCGGCGGCGGCGGGCAGGGTGGGCGTGGAGCGAAGCGGCCGCCGGGCGCTTGGAGTAGCCCACCTGTAGTGGTGCGACCTTGGCAAGGAGAAAACTTGAAACTTCTCTGGCTCGGAGGCTGCTTCTGCTCCAGCGACTGATTAGATGCCCCCAACTCCAACCCCTCCACCGCCACCCCTGCTTCCACAGGAAGCTTGCCCTTGAGCAGATAGAAAAGCAGCTCAAATATCAGCGTGTCTTTGGTCAGGTCGAGGCTTCTTATAGAAGCTGACCGCGGACGCTCGCTCGCAGTTCTCTTCTGCCTCCCGCTTCCCTGCTTTTAATTTCACAGTTTCCACATGACATTCAGAAGTCCTCCCAGAAGTGACCTCCTCACCCTGGTGCTGAGCATCCTCCAAGGGCCTCACATGGTCTCAGCTTCCTTCACGGCCGGACCGCCACAGTTTCAGCCTCCTTACTGCTGTCCAACTGTCACCTCAGAACCTGTGCCTTGATACTATGCCTTGAATGCTGTGGTAGATTTGCATTCCCGGGAGCCTGTTCTGTTCTCTGCCAGAGAGCATCAGGATTCCCTCTTCCTGTGCAGATACTCCCAGACTCGGCTCCCTTCTTCCACTATTTGTATTTAGTCTTCTGTGGCGACTGGCATCAATCCGACCTAGGGATCACTCATGTACCTATGCTGTGCACACGCCCACTTTGATTCTGTAGATTTCTCAAGGAATGAGGCTAGGTTTTAGCAGGGCTCCAGCAACTGGGAGAAAGGAAACTGAAAAGAACCCGTGTGTTGTCTTAGTGTCTGCCATTCTGCTGCGTCCGGAGCACTTAGAGTCTCTGAAAACCCGACAGTACAAACTTCACCTTGTCAAAAGCAAGAGCTTCAAACCCCAAGCGTGTCCTCCGTGTTTCCTGTCACTGTATTCACTCTCCACATGTAACTGTGTGCCTCTATACTCACAGCAGGCCTGGGTGGAACATGACCGAGGGCTGCGGAAGTGTCCCCAAGACAAGGCCCAAGGTGGCCAAAGTGAGTAAAATTCAGTCTTTTTACAGATGATTAGGGACACCAAGAGCCCTCCAGTCCTGATGAAATTCATGGATTCATCTGTGACTGATGAAACACTGCTTCTGTTTCATGGGATGGACCCTGGTCCTCCTTGACTCCCGGGATGGCTGGATTTCTTTCTCTAGGTATGCTGTATATAGACCCATTGGGAAAACATCTAAACTCTGGAGGAGCATCAGATGAGCGTTTTCTCTCTCAGATAATTCAAATCAGTTACAAAGGCAATGCAAAAACTTCAAATGCAACCGGGGGAGGTTGAGGCTACCCTGGGGTTGGTAGCACCTAGAAGCAACTCCTCCCTTAGGGTCCAGAGCAGTGAGTAGAAATCACGGAGTGCAGCCTCGCCTGGAGATGCTCTCAGAGCAAAGGGTTCTCCCCACTATGCTTTCTTCTCAACCTCTCCAGTCACCATGTGGAGAAAGCAGAAGCTAGAGCACATGTGACAAAGGCTCACGGGTGACAGGTATCAGGGAAAGGAGAATGAAGCTGAGAGTATAGTGATGAGTGACAGGTGCCCCAGGCTGGGGTGCAGCGCTGGTTTGCCTCTGGGACTCCTCCTCCAGGTCAGTTTCTGCAATGTATCGGAACATTCCACCTCCCCCAAGCCCCTCCAGCCCTGGCACTTTGTTCTCCCCCGTGTGTCTCTGCTTCCGTTCTCTTTCTAGTCCTCTCTTTTCCATCGTGACTTCCTTAGGCTCTCTTTTGTCATCCCCTCTCACTTGTGTCTTTGAGTTTCCTTCCTGCCTCCTAACTCTCCCTCCCTGAGTTCTTATCATACCGTCCCTGTGGCTGTGGTATGAAAGACATGTCCTGCTTCCCATTAAGGCATTCAGAGTAGGCACCACCGAATCGTCAACCTTGCACACACAGTGCTAGACAGTTTGTATATGTCATTTTGCTTAATCTTCACCATGCACTCATTGGTCGAACACCACTGGATATAATTTGGTGGCTTGCCTAGTCTCTGTCACAAAGGAGGCTTTGTTTCTTCAGGTCACCGTCCTCTTCCTGTTCCTGCTAGGAGTTCCCTCCTCACTTTCTTATCCTACACGTTTTCCTCTCATTCTCAAAAACACCTCCCCAAGCCCCAAATTCAGTACATCATTTTTAGCCTACAAAGATTCCCAGCTACTGGAGGAGACACCATTTGGGTTTTTGAAGGGTGGATAAAATTAAAAAGCTGGAAATTGATCAAGGAAGAGCATTTTTGGCGAAACAGGAAATAATATGATCCAACTCAGCTGAAATGCAAAGGAAGGCAAACGAATTAGAGCATGTCTCAGAAATTCATCTTTATATCATACTTCCCCACAATGGCATGTTCAGAAACACAGATTAAATCCTAAATATATGTGTAGTCCATATTATCCAAAACATAGTGCTTTAAGGCCACAAAGAAGTACTGTCTAGCCCAAAGTGTTTTAAAGTAAGAAACCTACAGCCTACAAGATTTCAGTACCTGAATATCAAGGTAATTAAACAGGGCCATTAAAGTCTACCCATATTCAAATTTCTTCTTTGATAAATGTTGGATTGTATGACCTTGAACTTACAGGTGGTTAAGTTTCTTCCTCAACATAGTAGGGAAAATGACGTCATGTACTTCTGAGGCTTTTGTGAGAAATAAACATATTTGGACAACAATAACAAAAACAGCTATGGAGTAAGTAACTTAAACAGCAAACGTTTGTTTCTAAGAGTTCTAGAGACAGAAGTTGGGCACCAGGGTACTGCTGCAGCCAGAATTCTGTGAGAATACACCTCCCTTCAGGACTGGACATTGTCAGCTCCTTGCATCTTGGCAGTGGAGAGTGAGTGAGAGATAATACATTGAGATCCTTTTCTTCCTTTTTGGTTTTGGGGTTTATTTTGTTTAGTTTTTTGGTTGGATGGTTGGTTGGTTTTTTCAGCCCTAGCTGTCCTGAAACTTGCTCTGTAGAGCATGCTGGCCTTGAACTCACAGAGATATGCCTGCCTTCCAAGTGCTGGGATTAAAGTTGTGCAATACTCCCCCCCCCCCCAGCATATTAGAATCATTCTCATGAGGGCACCCATCTCATTCTCCTCATTCTCGAAAACCTCACCATTACTGCCTAAGCTCTTCCCTAAAGCCTCACCTTCAATACCATCACACAAGATGAAGGTTTCAACAGGTGAAATTTGAGGACTCACAGATACTCTGCATTATGAGTATGGAGCACAGTGACTAAGAGAGAACTCAAAATATATAGATGCATAGTATTATGTTTCCCATGCCATAAGGCTAGAAGATGCCCGAACCAAAATGAGCCTCAAGCGTTTGAAGCCCCGACTGAGCATTTCTGATACTAGGAGTTCCAGTGTATAGTGCCTTTTGATGCCATCTATGAAAACACAGCACTCTGCTAGTTTGCTGTTTAAAGAGGGGCTCAGCCAGGAATGGTGGCACTCACATTTAATCCCAGCACTTAGAAGGTATGCAAGTGAATCTACCAGGCCAGCTTGGTCTACATATGAATTCCAGGACAGCTGGGTCTATGAAGTGAGATCTTATCTCAAAAAACAAAACAATAGCCAGGCATTGGTGGCGCATGCCTTTAATCCCAGCACTTGGGAGGCAGAGGCAGGCGTATCTCTGTGAGTTTGAGGCCAGCCTGGTCTACAGAGCAAGTTCCAGGATGGGCTCCAAAGCAATACAGAGAAACCCTGTCTAGAAAAACCAAACCAAACCAAGCCAAACCAAACCAAACCAAACCAAAACAACAAGAAGAATCTCAGCTGTATTTCTAGCTCCAATTCTTCTGTATTTCCTCATCATCCCTGGCTGCCCTGGCATACTGAAAAATCCCAGGAGGAGATAGGGAGCATAAAAATGAGTTATGGACATTTAATCACCAACAATCATTTCCAAATTCTAATATAGAAAAACTTAAGTAATTTACATTTCAGAAAACTCAAAGTCATTGAATTCGAGGTGTTTGATTTATAGTACTCCTAGCCTGTGTAGTTTTGAGTCCACCAGCTCCATAGAAGGCGAATAGGAGATTCACTGGGACAATGAAAATGCCTCCAGACTGTCTTGTCTATCACAGATTACCCTCTTCCTCTCCTAGTCCCTGGTCCTCCTGTTCAAAACTCCCCTAGCCCCACAAGGATTATGTAGCCCACTGTCAGAGCACAAACATCTTGAGGCACTTGACCTTTTAGCAAGAACCCAGCTCAGTATTGGGAGTGAGACAGATGCTACATGTTGTGGAGCTGCCTAGTATTAGCAGGGGCACACACTCTGAAGGAATCTCTTCATCTTGATCCTTCAGACCATGTCTCCTTGGGTGACTGTCGTGACTAGATTGTACCCTACTCCACTACTTTATCAAAAAAAAAAAAAAAACCATTCAATTTCTGAGTGTGGGATAAATGTGCAATCTATAATATAATGAACATTTGAAGACATTCATTTTAATGTAAATCAAAGCAATAATTTAAGAGGGTTTGGAAGGCATTTTTTTTAGCCATTGGACTTTTTGAAACATCTTCAAACCAACAATACAAACTAAACCTTAACCAAAAGTAAATGGTACTTAAGGTACTTAACTATCACCATTAGATGCTATCGTAAGTACAGAGCTTTCTTGGTTCTACATATGGCTATATTATCCTGTCAAAGTCAGTTTTTAAAAGACACAGTTTTTTCTTAATTTTGAAGTCTGTAATTGCTCCACTTTTCTCTCTTACTTCAAAACCAAATTTATAATTCAATATTTAATCTCTAAAAGCTACATTGTATTTTCCCAACTTCACTTACATGCCTTTTCTAGGAAGTTGGAAGGAAGCAAAGGGCTTAGTTCTAGATCAACCACTCATTTCATTAAAAAGAAATCAAGACACAAGAAAATGAGAGTGGCATGATATCTCAGTGGGTAGAAATGCTTTGCTGCCAAGTATAACAGCTCCAGTTGAATTCATGGGACCCGTATGGTGGAAGGAGAGAAGTAACTCCCACAAATTGTCCTCTAACCTCCACGTGCAAGCTATGGTATGTCTGTGTGTGTGTGTGTGTGTGTGTGTGTGTGTGTGTGTGTGTGTAGGCATGTACACACACAGAGAAAGAGAGAGAGAGAGAGAGAGAGAGAGAGAGAGAGAGAGAGAGAGAGAGAAATAAAAGGGTAAAACAGACATTGGCAATAGTGGCAAAACCTCTCGTTGTCAGACCACACACTCCTGCTCTGTGTACTTACCAGGTGTCTTTGAAACATACCTGTGTTACAGCAGGTTCCTCCCCGCCGGCCTCCCGGACCTGCCGCCATGGTCCTGCAACCACGTGTGCCCCAAATAACACTCAGAGACTCTGTATTTGATACAATCCTGTTGGCCAGTTACCATTATTGTTAATGGGCTAGCTCTGCCTTAATCATTAACCCATTTCTACTTATCTAAGTATTTCCACGTGGTCGTCTTATAGGGGAGCCGCGCGGCAGGCTTCCTGCTTCTTCCCGGGCTACATCTCGACTCCACCTTCCTACTTCCTATTTCCTTTTCCTAGTCTCCTAGCCCCGCCTATCTTGCTATCTTATTGGCCACAGAGCTTTATTAACCAGTATGAGAAACATATATACAGAATAACATCTCCCATCATACCTGGAGATGGACCACATTGCCAGAATGATCCCCCAGTTGTCTATTTCTGATAAGAACAGATAGTACAGTTGATCTTAGCCAAAAGGTGGAGAAGTGATAACTGCCTATTTCTACCTCACTACCCACCCACTGGGACCCTTCTGAATGGAAGTGGGTGACCTTTGTCCCCTGCTTCTCTTTATGCCTCCACACCTTCTTCAGTTTGTCTTCCTTAGTTGTCCTCGTGGTCTGACCTAGACCACAGTTGAGGACCTCTTCATTTTACAGTTGTGTTAGAGCAATGGTAACGGCTTGACTTTCTCCCACCTCTGTCTCTTACACAGTAACCCTAGAAGAACCATTTTAATGTAACACAACTTTATATATTAATGATAAGATAGTGCTATTTGCCATGTACAATAAAATTTAACGTGAATTTAAATCTTCAATAAAGTATGCATTTATGGTTGGGTTAAACCATTCCAGTTCTGAAATATGTTGGTGACTAGCTGTGTGACCTTGGACACACTTAACTTCTGCAGTGGTAGCTGGTGATATTAGCATACGTGCCTAACTCCTAGGATGATTTGAGAACTAAACAATGGGATAACGAATGTAAAATGTTTGAAACAATAGTTGTAATAGTCTATAGTATTTATCGAGGTATTTTCAAGAATTTGAAAGTCTTCAGATGAATAATCTTTTTTTAAATTTATTTTTCTTATTTTACATGTCAATCCCAGTTCCCCCTCCCTTCTTCCCTCCCTCCCTTTTTCCCTCCCTTCCTCCCTCTCTCTCTCCCACCCTCCCATGCCCCCTGACAACCCTCCCCTCCCACCCCCACACTCCACATGTAGGGTGATGCCTTCCAGGAGGGGTCATCTAAATCTATCAAGTCATTTGGAGTAGGGACTAGGTCCTCCGTCCTGCCTCTAGGTTAAGGGAGTATCCCCCCATGACGAATGTGCTCTCAAAGTCCTTTTGTGCATCTGGTTCCACTATCAGAGGTCCCTTAGACTGCCCAGGCCTTCTAACTGAGACCCATGTTCAGGGGGTCTGAGTCAGTCCAATGCTGGTTTCCCAGCTATCAGTCTGGCGGGGGGGGGGGCATTAGCTGCTCCTTGTTCAGGTCAGCTGTCTCTGTGGGTTTCTGTAGCCTGGTCTTGTCCTCCCTCTCTGCACCTGGATTCCATTTCAGCTCAGTGTTTAGTTGTGTGTGTCTGCTCTACAAGACTGACCCCAACTAACAATTTAAGCAACAGTGGAAAGGCTACCATAAATGCCCTTCCCTGATAATGAGATTGATGACTAACTTATCCACCATCATAGAGCCCTTGTGTAGTATCTGATGGAATCGGATGAATAATCTTATATCAAGTTTATAATATAGATGAGAAAACTCAGGCCTGGAGGAATTATAAAACAAGGTCACCTAGCTAAGAGGTGGCTGAGCCAGGCTTCAAAATTGAGCAAACCTGTGTCCTACAGTCTGCTTCTTGAAAAGAACTTACAGATGGAGGTGACCTTATAGCCCTTATTTATTATCATTAGTATTGCTTACAGTGAAGAAGAAACAACTGCTCCTGCTCTCCTTTTGGTTTCTTTCTGAAATCGGGTCTCAGCACCGCTCTTGGGAGAGAGGAGTATGTCACAGTTAAAGGCACTGGGTACAATTGTTTCTGCTTTTCAGAGGGTCAAGAAGGATAGTTAGCCTGTGCTGCCTGGACCCCCTCACTTCTCTGCTCCCCCATTTCCATTCTGCCTTCCACAGTAGTTTCTGTTCTGTGGCTATTCCTTGCACTTGCTTTAAGACGTAACACTCCCCTTGTTTAACTCTGTCTGTTCTACTCAGAAGATGACTTAGGAAAGGCAATCTACTCGGGAACTTCCCAGAAAATATTTCTTTTGTCTCTGAAATTCTTTTTATTTCTTTCCCTTGGGGTATATTGTGCACTGTGGTTATAAAATGGTCCCACTTGACTGTCTTTGACATTTAAGGATGCTAAAAAAGAATATAGAATATCCTGGTATTCCATGAATTCTTCTTTGGCCTTGTATTTCTGCATTGTTTGTGGCTTTCCGTGCCTTGCCTACTCTCTTGCCTCCTGTGTGTGTGTGTGTGTGTGTGTTGTGTGTGTGTGTGTGAGTGTGAGTGTGTGTGAGTGTGTGTGTGTGAGTGTGTGAATGTGAGTGTGTGAGTGTGTGTGTATGTGTGTGTGTGAGTGTGTGTGTGAGTGTGTGTGTGTGTTGTGTGTGAGTGTGTATGTGTGTGTGTGAGTGTGTGTGTTGTGTGTGAGTGTGTATGTGTGTGTGAATGTGTGAGTGTGTGTGTGAGTGTGTGTGTGAGTGTGAGTGTGTATGTGTATGTGTGAGAGAGAGAGAGTGTGTGTGTGTGTGTGTGTGTGTGTGTGTGTGTGTGTGTGTTGTGGTGTGTATTTTCCCCTGAGCATCTGGTTGTTTACATTTGAACATCTGGCCTTTTTGATTAATAACAAAAATTGACCTTGGCCTTCTAATAATGAGATTTTTATAGATCCTAGAATCATAAAATGTTAAAGCCGGAAGGACTTTTGTAGATAACAGGGGCTCACACGGTTCCTTTTATATTGAAGAACCAAGACTCAGAGAAGCCACATATCAGAGCAATGCTACATGATCTATAGCAAGAGGAAGCCTCAGGCAACCCGAAGACATAGCCTTCGTGTCTTCCTTATGAGCTGGGTTAGGACACCTGAAAATACAAATATGTAAACTTTATAAATACCTTCTCCCAAAATGATTAAGTTCTCATACTAGTGATTTTTTTAAAACACTGTTTTTTTTTTCTGGGGGTGGGGGATGGGAAGGAATTTCAAGAATGAAAAATCATGCACAGGCAGATGAGATTTCCTAAGAACTGGGTCATATCACTTACTGATCATGTTTCTTTCCCAACGGTACCTGCTACAGTGCCTGCTGCTCAGTACAATCTCAACAATGTTGATGGCCACGATGGTGAGTTACGACAAGGCCTCATATTCCTGTGTCCTCAGTCCTCTTCCATTGTTTTGTTCTTATAATGAGACACAGGGTAGGAATTCAGTAGCTGCCATCTATGGTCACAATGGTGGTGACTTCAAGTGACTTCAGATGGAAATCTCTAAGTGCCACCACAGGCACAGGCACAGACAAATGCTCTGAAATCGTTCTAGATCTGAGGAAGTGTGTCCCTGAATTTTACCAGTCATTGGAAGGACGCAGACTCAGACCAAATAGTTTGGAAAATATCAAATAAAAAAGAATCATGGTTTAGGATTGATTTGTCTTGCTTCTGGAGGAATTCTTGGTGTCTTTTAAATACCGGTATGAGTTCTGCAGATTCGTAAGTGGACAGGACATTACTAAATAAAATTGTGTGAACAATTTGACCTTAAAGCAATATCTATTACTAAATAAAATGTGTGAACAATTTGACCTTAAAGCAATATCTATTAGATGTGTTTTCAAAGGATTGGTGTCATATAGAACTAACTTTGAGTTTCATTTAGACAAATCTTCTATACTCAGTTTGCTCTAAGACCAGCTTTTCCACATTTCCACATGATAAGATCCTTGGTCCAAAGATGATTATTTCCTCCTCCTCCTCCTCCTCCTCCTCCTCCTCCTCCTCCTCCTCCTCCTCCTCCTCCTCCTCCTCTTCCTCCTCCTCCTCCTCCTCCTCCCCCTCCTCCTCCCCCTCCTCCTCCCTCCTCCTCTCTTCTCCTCTCCCTCCTCCTTCTCCTGTTCCTCCTTCTCCTACTCTTCCTTCCCCTCCTCCTCCTCCTCCTCTTCTTCTTCTTTGCAATGAATGAGACTGTGTCCACTCTTCCTCAGTTATCATTTCAGAACTTAGATGCCATTATTTCTTGGTTTGGAATTTCTCCACCAATGAAGTCAGTCTATTTAAGACTCATGCATAAGCTGTGCAGTTCCCATAATCACTTCAGCTAACCTGTTCTAGTCACACAGTTTTCAGTGCAGACTTGTGTGTGTGTTTTTAACTTAACTACAATAGTGACAACTAGCTCTTATTGAATGTGCATTGCAGACCACATATTGTGCTAATAGCTTTACATGTAATGCCCCACCTGATTATTACCACAGTTTATAAGGAAGTATTAATAATATTTCTGCTTTACATACAGGGAAACTGGAAAATAACTTAAGTTTGCTAAGAAGTTCCCACGTTTGTGGGGAGGGAGGTAAGCAAGGTTGGAGCCAGGACTGGAACTTTTGTTTAACTCCCATCTGTACTGCCTTTCCACTGTTAGTTTGTTTTTAAAGAAATGTCTAAAAGCAGTGACCTCCTGGTCCAGCCTCCAGTGCTTGTCATGGCACCTGGCACTTGGAAAGAGACTTAAGAAACTTGGCCAAACCATTCAGGCAGGAAATGATGGAGCCACAGTTTGAAACTATATTCATCATACATTATTTTAACGTTTAAAAAATTTTTGTTTTTACTTTATTAAACCAGCACAAACTCTAACTACATTCTTAATATTTGTCCTTGTGCCCATAAATAAGTGTTGTCTCACCTCTCCTCAAGGGAACGTCTGCTTGCAGCAGACAGAGCTCATTACAGAAAACCACAATCAATCATATTGCAGAGTTGTGCAGCTCAGTCCCAAAGAATGCATCCACAAAACAACTCCTACACCTAAGGATCGGGGAACTGTCAAATTTAGGCATGATTTTGGTGTTCCGGAAAGTGATTGGAAGCACCAGGAACTCATTACGAAAGCCTAGCCCTCTTGAGACTTTTGTAGGAAAACTTGGCAAACATCCATGAGGACCCTTGGAGCTGTAGTTACAGTTGCACTCCAAGAGACAACAACCCAACTCCTCACAGGTCATGGGATTGTGGGTAGCTGGATGCTTCCTGGCCAACTTTGATACTTTTTTCTCTCTTTGGTCTTGGTCTCTACTGTTGTCAGCCCCAGCAGTTGCCCAGAATTCTTCATGTGTTTTTTTTTTTTTTTCAAAACTTTATTACGTTAGGTTCAACGGTTATTGCTTAGGTCCTCCACACACAAGAAATCTGGGACATCTCAATACCCTGGCTCTAAAGTAGGGCAAAGCTAGTTCTCAAACAAGTGAGCTGTCAGGCTGAGTGAAGACAATGTACTCTAATCCTGTAGAGGACTCTGTCTTGGAGAGGACTCCAGGGATATGAAAGGAATGTCTGTCCTAAATTTAATAAATATGGTGGGTACATGGAGAGAAGGAGTCAGAATGGCTCGGATGAGGTTGAAAATGATGGACTCTGAAATCCCATAGGACCCACAGGGCATGACTTTTTAAGCCTTGGGGTCCCAATCCTATACCTAATACCAAACTAACTGAGCAGCAGGGAAATGCAGTCATCAAAAATTCAGACTATGGAGGATGACTAATTCTAGGGGAGATGGAGAAGAAGGGTTCAGGAGCACTTGGTACAATATCAGAAAGGAAATTTGGTGATGAAGCTACCAACTCTACAGAGGTAGGGGCTAAGGAAACGACTGGACAGATGGTTCTGCATGAACATCTTGTGGCCTATAAGGACTAGATAGATGATCTTCAAACATGAATTGTGCGTGGATGGAGGCAGAAGCTACGAACTTCTATAATGAAATATGTGAAATAATGGACCACTTTCATCGATGTTAAGGAGGCAAAATGTGTTAAGGAGGTAAAACAGGCAGAAGTTACTGATATACTCAAACTTCGTGTCATCCACTTCTAATCTATTCAACTTGTCACGAAGTGAGGTGCCTTCTGGAGTAGGAATCTGTGCCCCAACTGTCATGGATAGAATCTTGGGGTCTCAAGTGCTTCAACTGAGCAAGGATTTTTACTAGACAGGTTGCTACTTGATTATTTCCCAAATTATGCGCAGCACAAAAATATTAGACAAATAAAGAAGAATGGGATCATAAATTTGAGGGTTCTGAATTAGAAGAAGGAGAAATGAATATGTTTTATATGTTGTTTAAACCAAAGTATACAGTTAATAATTTGAGAATTTAGATTAAAACACAGTTATCTCCTCTACCAGCCATAGCCCCTACTTCTCAGCCATTTTGCACTTGTCAATTCTTCCTCCCAACATGTCGGGATGGGACCACATCTGATATAAAATCTGACTATTAGGGGTGATACTTGTCCAACTTTAGACATGAGTCACTGTGAGCAGTAACCTTCTAGTGATTTTAGTTTTAGAGCCTTCAGTTTTATGGGGAAAATTCAATCTCCATTTTAGTCTATAAATATTAAATATTTACAAGCCAGACCAAAAGAAATGCAACAACAAAGTGAGTTTAAGATCCAGCCCTCTGTTTACCATAACTGTTTGCATCTGCTCAGAGCAAAATAAACCCAGGACATTGGCTTCCTCTTATTTTAGAAAAGGACCACACAAATTCAGATCCTGTCATAACTTTCTATCAAATCTGTGCAATCCAGCCCAGTGAAAACATAATTTACTTCTCTTTTCTCTCAGTAACAGCCACTACACAATAGAAAATGGTGTATATAGCCAAGTAGTAAATGGTAGCTGGCCCCAGATAGCAAGAATATGTGAATTCAAAATAGCAACAGTAGTTTCAAAAGGACTTCCCTTCCTATCTTGTCACCTAAGACTTGGTGGTTAATTTTATTTACTTCTCAGCGCAATAATGAGCTGTGAAGATTACTGCAGAACTTGGAAACCTCCAAAGAAGGCTACTTCAGTAATAATCACTGACCCTTACGTTCTCCTGATAGTGAGCAGGCTCGCTTCAAGCGCTTTATGCATGGCGGCTTATTTATTCCCAAGGACTTGCTAAGAGGAGAGAACAATCATGTTGCATGTTGTATTCTGTTGGAAGTGGCCTTCAAGATTGAGGTAAGCATGTGGGATGTCTACTAGGGAGTGTTCTGAGCATCCACAGTTGGGGAGGAGAGAGAAGATATTATGCCTGTGTAGCGTGTATGTTTCCGCCAGCCCGCCAGTCTGGGCCCACAGCCGCACCAGCCCCAAATAACACTCTGAGACTCTGTATTTGATACAATCCTGTTGGCCAGTTACCATTATTGTTTATGGGCTAGCTCTGTCTTAATTATTAACCCATTTCTACTTATCTAAGTATTTCCACGTGGTCATCTTATCGGGGAGCCTCGGCGGGCATCTTCCTTCCTCCCCGGGCTACATCTCGACTCCTCCCCTCTACTTCCTCTTTCCTCCTCCTGGTCTCCTAGCCCCGCCTATCTTGCTATCTCATTGGCCACAGAGCTTTATTAACCAGTATGAGAAACATGTATACAGAATAACATCTCCCATCATCCCTGTTTTATGAAACAGAAGCACATATATCTGAAGCATATGTGTGTATGTGTACACACACAGACATGCACACAACACACACACAAATATATATATATATATATATATATATATATATAAAACTAAAGCATAGAGCTGTTACAGATCCTGAGCAAAGTTACACAAGGAAGGGGTTGAACAAAAATATGAGAACACCAGCTATTAAGCGTCACTGTTACACTGTTATACCATAGTCAACTTAATAACTGCCCTCCCCCAGACTCTGGGTTCCCTATGCACTGATACTTTAGAGAAAGTGAAATTACAACTGTCTCTCTCTATCATGCACACATGGTCAGCATCTCTTCCCTATACTTGAAGGACAGCTGCACAAGTCCATTGATTTTTCTCTTGCAAACACGTTTCATCTATGTGGGGCGATGACAGTTGTATAAAGGTCCATTCATGGAGGCACAGCATTGCTCATCCTTGGGAACACATTTCAGACATCACTTTTACTTGTGAATTGTACAACTGCTTGTTTTTTGGGTGGAGTCAATTGTCTTGTATATTAGCTTTCCTCAGTGACTTTTCCAGGAGAGACATGCCAAGCCTTTATTTGAATAGATGATGTATCCCCTGGCTTGGTATGGACATTCTAAAACGTCATTAGTTTTTCAAAAGATAACTCCAAAAATAATATCTATGTATATTTATATATGTGATATAATCATCACAAAATATGAATATTGAAAGTCTTAAAGTAACTCAAATTTATTATTTCTAGAAGAGAATGCTCTCATTGTCTCCCACGACCTCATCATCAGAGAACTGTTGCTCTATCAGTCTTTGCTAAATGGCACCAAAACCCACCCAAGTTGAACAAAACAAAATATTTTAGAATATTTCCACTCTGCACATGTAACTAATCGGTGACTTGTTCAACTCCCCCTCCAAAGAGCTATATCCAGAACTACTCACTACTTCCCACCACAGGTTCCCCTCTGTCCCTCTTGCTTTCCAGTTAGGAATTTTCCACCAAAAATGAAATGATGTTTAAAAACAAAGTCTGTAATATCATATCCCTGTAAAACCCCCAATCTTTCATTTGTACAAAAACTGAAATGCAACTCCCCCTTTTGTGTGGTCTTCCTGTACATGGCAGTGCCAGACTAACCCGGGAACCTTCGCTTTGGATGGGATGGGCTTTTTCTCCTTAGCACACTTTGTGCCCGCCCGTATCTTCAGTTTGGCTTTATATAAATGATGTGTCCTCTGAGATGGGTCCCTGACCACCTTATCTAGAATAGCTCATCCTGTCTTCTCCCTCATCTGGCTCCATTCCTGCACAGTATTTAGCTCCCTCTGAAATTATCTTGTACACTGTGAAAAAGAGAGTCCCTGAGAGCATGGATTTTCTGTACTCATGCTGTAGCCCCTCTGTGTCAGCCAAGTATTTAGGGAAAATAACTGCTCTTGACAGTTTTCTATGTACCCTTCTTTGAAAATTATAAACCAATCACAATGCACTTGACCTGCCTTTTAGAAAACTCTTCCTTTTTAAATAACTATAGTTACAAAAAAATAGTGCACAGCATGCTCACACAACCTTCCAACCAGCTTCCCCAAATGTTGACTTCCCCCAATGATGACTGATGAAGAGTTTTTTAAAAAACAGAACATCATTATTAATCCAACACTATTTATTACTAACCAGTCTATAGCTCTTATTAAAAAAAAATTTAGATTGTAGAGTACAATTATTTTTTTAGATTATAGGCTGCAAAGATTCTGTATTTAACTTAACTGTCATTTTTTTTAAAAAATTATTTCTT
This sequence comes from Cricetiscus sungorus, assembly GCA_030556225.1. Taxonomy (NCBI): domain Eukaryota; kingdom Metazoa; phylum Chordata; class Mammalia; order Rodentia; family Cricetidae; genus Cricetiscus; species Cricetiscus sungorus. The sequence continues at coordinate 133,082,754 of JANBXA010000007.1, read as the reverse complement.
TGAATCTGGGAAAGTTTCTTAACTTTTGTTCTTTCGTGATCTTGAATTTTATATTGAGATTCCCCACAATCTGGACTACTTTGACATTTTCTCATGAATAAAATAAGATAAAAAATTTGTGGTAAGAGTAGTATTGATGTGATACTGCTTGGCCAGACTCTCACGTTGAAAACTTTCATAGTCTGTTCTAGATACTAACTAGAATATGCTATGTTCTTAAAATGCCATTTTAACATACATGTGCATTTACACACACAACTAAATATGTGCCTATCTACATCTCCCACTCTTCATAAGGGAACTTGGTAGTCAGATAACTGGAATTTTCAGTGTATTTTCTCTGTCCTTTTGCTTCAAGTTCCTGAGATGATACTCGAATCCTATGTTATCCTGTATTGGTTGTTTATATTTGTGTGTGTGTGTGTGTGTGTGTGTGTGTGTGTGTGTGTGTGTGTGTACACAAATGACGGAAATAATCCACAAACACACTGACTTAAGGCAACAGACATCCGATTACTTTGAAAGTTAGCAGAAGTGGGTTGAATGGTAGTTTTACTGGTTACAACTGGCGTCATCCACTCGTCTTAGAACTGACAGGCTGTTGGCTGGTGTAGGGTGACCTTAGACGGGATGAAGAACCCCTTGGTACCACATGCTTCACTTTTCCTGGGGATAATCTAGGTAGGTTCTTAAGGTGAAGCCAGGTGGAAGGCATCAAATGCACCGCACTGGACAAGGTAAATCACACAGTCAGCCCAGGTTCAACAGGTAAGGAAATCACTCCATTTCCTTGGTGAGAGGAAATGGCAAGTCACATAGCAAAGGGTTATAGGCAGGGGTGAAGGTTCAGGCCCTTTTACACATGCACTCATCCTAACCCATTGTTCTTTTTTTCCCTAACAGTTTTAGCAAGGTATAATTCACAAACTGTACAACTCACTTATTCAAAATGTATAGTTCCTTGATTCTAACTATATTCACAAGGTTGTACCGCAGTCACTTTTAGAATATTATTGTCATAATATGAAGAAACTCTGCTCCCATTAATCACTTCTATTTGCCTCCAAAATCTAACATCTCTTTGGGCCTAAGTTCCAATATATGGATTTTGGAAGAATATTTGCATTCACACCATAGCATGTATTTACTTATTGAATAATATGTCCCCATTATCCTCCTCTACACTTTGACTGTAATGGATATTATTTTGAAGTAACACTCTCTGATGCTATTGAGGGTATCTTAGAAACATTAGTTTTTAAGTATTGAATGTAATGCAAATTAATCATTTCTATTCCTCATCTTACATAGTTATTTCATCAGATGAGTATTCTTTTGAAACTATTTCCAGAGTAATGAGGGTTTCAGGTCTGTGCGGGTTATTTTTGGTAGCAAAGATATTACAGTTGCTTGCAATTTCATAAAGAAAATTTCTTTATGGTTTCTCACTTTGAGATTCTGTTAAGGACAATGTGGGAAAAATAGTTTTTGTGCTTTGAATGTTATCTTATGTTCCCAAATGCCCTTTATTTTTTTATTATAGTGAGATACTGTTTCATATCCCAACTCTAAATTTAAGTTTGATTTGGTTAATTATTTGCCAAATTACCACAGTAAAAATTCACTCACTTTCTTGTTTGATTTTCCTTTTTTGAGACAGAATCTCATTGTGTAGAGCAGGCTAACTTGAAATCTTCCTGCCTCAATTTCCTATATGCTGAGTTTATATGTATACACCACCATGCCAGACTCATTTTCTGTTTATAAGAAAATGTATACTGGAAAGCCCCTTAGTCTCCAGTAAACCTGGGCAACTGGTCCTTAGGAGTGTTTTAGAAAGAAGTAGTACTGTGTGCCAGACATTGGAATTATAATGGTGAGTAGTACAGACACGGACACAGTCTTCATGTGGATAATCTCTACAGCCGGGGAAGTGAGCAACCAGGGACAGGCTGGGATTTGACTATGGTGATTAATTTTAAGTGTGACTAATTGTCTACCATTATTCTTCAGAAAGACAGGGTGATTTCCATTGGTTGTGTATCTTACCCATGTTCAAATGCCTTAAAGTTGTAGTAATTTTTTGATACTCTTGTATGTTTCTGTATTACACAATCACTTTGCCTGTGAGTGATAAATTATTCTCATTCTTTCAAATTCTTTTGTCTTTATTTTTTGTGACTTGCTGCAGTAAGACATCTATAATGTTGTATGGTGGAAACAGTGATAGTTGGCTGAAGAGACGGCTCAGTTTGACTCATCACTCTATCAGGTAACTCACAACTATCTCTGACTCCATCCCCGTGGGGGATCTGGTGCTTTTTTCTGGCCTCTGTAAGCACCTGATTTGCACACGTACACAGACACATAAGAAAAATAAAAGTAAATATTAAAAAGGGAAAAGAAATAGAAGTAGCATACTTCATAATCTTAATCTTCTTTAAAGGAAAAAAATTATCACTGAACAGGTCATCTGATGTGACTTTGGGAGAGAAGAACCAATACAATAAGAGAAAATGTCCTTCCATTACTAACTTGATAAAAGTTTTTATAATAATTTGCTTTTTGCTCCTGTCTGACTCTGGGGAAGTTTCTCCAATGTCCTTTCCAGAAGGGGACAGGTAGACATATAGGGCATCTTAACGGCTTATAAAAACCATCATCAGCTGGTTTCCAAGACCTCAAAGACTGGAAAAAATATTGTGTCAGCATCTAGAATGTCAGTGGTAGCATCAAAAGCAGTAGGAGCCATGGCAGGGCTGGCCACAATGTTTGTGGAGTTCCAGGCACACTAGAAGGAGCAGCACAGAGCAAGGCCACTGAAGACCCTGCCAGGGGCAGCATGCTGGGAAGTAGAGGTGCCCATTGGGACTTCTGGAGGTGAAATCTATGCATGGTCTTTGTGCTTGTTACCTGGCTTGGCTATATGGCAGGCAGATGGGTCTAGTCAGAGGAAAAGGAGCTAAGCAAAGAGGATTTTTGAAAACCTTAAATGCAGCTGCTGCCAAGAATGCAATTCTGGTAACTGCTAGCCTCCCCTGTGGTCACAAGATCTTGTGTTTGTGCCAACTCCAGTTACTCCTGTCAGTCTATCTCCTCCATTGACTGAAGTGAGTGGAGATCAGAGGGCCTAGTGTGTTCAGACTTTTATGTTGTTTCCTATAACACTGTCCCTCACAGCCTTTATTCCAGCGTGTGCTTGGCACATAGTTGTTGAATTCAGTGAAGAAAGAAAAACAAAATCAGACCAAGTAATAGGAACTAGGGAGTAGCCAGATGGTGGTGGCGCACACCTTTAATCCCAGCACTTGAGAGGCAGAGGCAGGCGGATCTCTGTGAGTCTGAGACTAGCCTGGTCTACAAGAATTAGTTTCAGGACAGATTCCAAAGCTACACAGGGAAACCCTGCTTCCAAAAACCAAACCCAAACCCAAACCCAACCCAACCCAACCCAAACCAAACCAACCCAAACCAACCCAAACCAAACCAACCCAAACCAAACCAACAAACAAACAAAAAAAGAACTAGGGAGTAACCCTAAGGAAGGGTTTTCTCACATTGTAGTATTGTAGTTACTTCTCTTGAATCAGGACTACAGGAGTGTGGAATTTGGGATGATACAGATTATTTTTAGAAAAGCCAGTCTTTAATTCCACAAGAAGACAAAGACAATGCATTTCATGAGTGGTGATCAGGAATAGCTACAGAAGACTAGCTGTGGGTGAACTATTACATAACAGTGACCACATGCTTGAATCTAGAACTAGAGGGAAAGGAAAGTAAGAAAAGAACACCATTAGACAACCAATTTAAAAAAAGAAACAAGCCCTAAACTGCTAGGTTGAAATGAATTCTTGTAGTTACTTAAGAAAAATAATACAAAAGGGAATCTGAAGACGTTGAAAATACTTCTGTGAGCAACAAATGTCACCAATTTTGCAAATTAGATGTTAGAAAAATAAAAAAAAACATAATGTTCATGAGCACAGTGGAAAAAATCTCCGAAGGTTGGAGGACTCCTGGGGATGATGAAAGGACTCTATAGACGTCAGACACAGGAGCACATGTAACTTGTAGCCCAACTTCACATCAGGGTTAGGCCAGAGATAAGCTAGGACTTCACATGGAATGTTGTCCTAATACAAGCATCTCTGACTGAGACTTCCAATAAGTCACTTGAGCGTCAAGAACAAGGGTACTGAATTAATCATAAACTATTTGGGAAACTGTCCTCTAAGGAGACCCAGGGGGATTTGTAAGAGAAACTGTGACCACAGTGGACTCTACTGACATCAGCCTTTGATGACACCGCACTAGGCAGACAACCCCAGGCTAAGACTTTGAGAAACAGCAGGCAGAGTTTACTCAAGGGCAGGCGATTGTCTTTAAACAGAAAGTTTTTATAGCTGAAAGGATGCTTTTATCAATAATAAGTGCAGAGGGCAATCTGACTCAACACTTTAATGGAGGGTCTGGGAAGGCAGATTCTCCGTGTTTTCTCATAACACCAAGCTCCTCTGTGCAGAGCAACACAGTTGTTGCTCAGCCAAGCCTTGTAAGTCCACCAAGGCACACAACAGAAGCCAGCACAGACAATGGGTAGATAGCGCACACGGGCAAGATCTGGTTTGCAGTTTAAAGATAGGGAGTGCTTCTTACTCTGGGCCAGCAAGTCTGACCAAATAAGCAGCTCTACAAGCTGAGCTAGTCTAGCAAGTGGCTTTTGGTCCCCACGATAGAAATTAAAATATTTCCAACAGCCCAACAAGAGTCTGCCATTAATGTAAAATTTATAAATAAATCCATAACATATTAACACAAATGAACAATTTTAGTAACCATATTTTTAAAAATTAGAATGCTATTGTTTTATAGTTTTTCAATCTCTTTTGTAAATGGACTATATAATGTATCTCCAGTCTTTTTTATATCATTGTTGGGGCTCAATGATTAAAGAGTACATATGACTCTCACAGAGTACCCAAGTTCAATTCCTGGCATCCACACTGGGTGGTTCACAATGGCCTGTTTTTCCAACTGTGAAGGATCTGACATCCTTCTTCAGGTGTTCACAGGCATCTGTACTTATGTGCACATATCCACACAGGCGCACACATACACATAGAATTAAACAAATGTGGGTGTTCTTCTCTGATGATATACTAAAACACAATCATTATTAAATTAAAGGTATTGTGTGTGTGTGTGTGTTTGTGTGTGTGTGTGTGTGTGTGTGTGTGCGCGTGCACACGTGTGCATGCATATTCAGTCACATGTATGCACAAATGTCACTGCATCCATAGGAATTTATGGAAGTTGCTCCTTTCCTTTTTTTCATGTGTTCCCTGGGGATTGAACACAGGCTGTCAGGCTTAGCAGCAATCACCCTTTCCTGCTGAGCCATCTCATCAGCCCAGTATTACTTAGTTTTCAAAAAGTTACAATGGGAATCTGAACTCTTAACAACTGGTCATATGCTGTAAAAGCAAATGATTTGTCTTATACTTTGATTGTGTCCCCAGCCCCTGCTGTTAGGTGATGCTTGAGTGTAGTTGTGAAAGTGTTTTCCGATTTGACATTCTGTTCAGTGGTGTGTGATTTTGTTTTGTTTTTGAGAAAGTTGTGTAGCTCAGGCTGTCCTTAAACTTATGGTTTCCCTTAGCTCAGTCTACAGAGTATAGGGATCACTGGGGTGTACTGCCATGTCTGGTTTTTCAACTTCATTTCTTTGAAATGACAGGTTCACTTCATTACTTTTGAATAAAATGTCTGCCAAGCCCTGAACCCACCTTTTGCCTGTCATTCCTTCAAGTTCAAACTGGCACTCCATGGACAAGTCAACAATGGAGCCCACAGTTCAAGTTCAGGCTTGCATTTCCCAAGAATCTCTTAGATTCATAATGAAACAGTGGTGATTTGTGTGTAGTTCTCACTCATCACTTAGGCATAAAAAAGATGTGTTATCAATGACCAACACTCAATACATCCAATCAAATTAATAATCTTACTAATTCATCAAGAACACTTAGGTAAAATTGACTTTAAAAAAAAAATGAAGTGCATGGTGGGAAGAATATAATGACAGCCAATGCTAAGGCCCTATCGGTTCTGTCCATCTTTGATTTGGAAAGTAAGCACTAATACTATGGTGACCAAAGTAAATGGCTTTGTATTGTAATGAAGATCATTTTTATCTTGTCCCTCCAAGAGTGTCTCAAGCATCCCAAAGATTATGGGTCACTCTTTAACAGCTACACACATTGCTTAGACTGAGCCCCATACATACTGTTTCACCCAAGACAGCCAAGAAAATGCAGCCTCATCTGCCTAGTATAGAAACTAAATATGAAATCCTCCTAAAACTTAAATATCTGCTTCTTTTAAAATATGACTCTTCTGTAACTGAAATATATATATATATATTGCATACAAGAAAGATTAATTCAAGGAGAGTATCTATAATTATTCAGGATTGAAGGAGCTACCTATAAGAGAAGGATTAGGATCTTTCTTTGGAAAGCTGGATACTTGTTTAAAAGTCGTGATTTCACTGGATTGGTATTTATTGAGCATCTGTAGAGTGTGATGTGTTATGTAAGGAGGTATAGATCTGGGTCCCTGCTCTGACAACTAGCAAGCTGGAATATGTAACTGTAATAAGAGATATGAGAATTTAAGAACTAAATTGTAAAGTGGCATAGGCTCTGCTGTCTTCAATGAATCTCACTAGTTAGAGCTTTACCCAAGATCTGTGACCTTGATCCTGAGAACTCACCTCCGCCTTGGACTCTACCAGTTACTAGTGAGATCCAGACCAGCAGGTCCGTAGGAGTTTCCTACTGGCTGCTATGGCAGAACAGCTGCATTGGCTAGTTTTTGTTAACACAAACTAGAGGCACCTGAGAAGAGAAAAGCTCAGTTGGGAAATCGTCTGCATCATGTTATGTTGTCCTGTACTCATGTCTGTGGAGGCATTACCTTGATTAATGATTATATTGGAGGGGCCAAGCCCATAATGGACTGTGCTACTCCTGGGCAGATGGTTCGGAGTCGTATAAGAGAGGTAGCTGAGCAAGTGACAGAAGCAATCCAGTAAGCAGCATTTGTCCACGGTCTCTGCTTCAGTTCTTGCTTTGAATTCCTGCCTTATCTTTCCTTGATAATACACTGTAACTCATCAGTCAGACAAACCCATTCTTCCCCAGAGTTGCCCTTGGTTGGCTATAGCAATAGAAAGTCAAGGACTACAGTAACTTGGGGCATTCTTTGCTCACATTTACTCCTGCTGAGCTATCCTTGATGCCCAACCTTTAGGGAGTTTTTAGGATTATGTTCCCAAAGCCTAAGTATTTATCTTGAGATCTTTATGTCATATGACAGGTATGGGAAAGGAAAAAGTTGGAGGAGGTAGAGATGGGCATGGAATAGAAGTGAGGAGGAGGGAATTGACTGAAGAAAAAGCAGGAGAGACTTAGGGAAGTGATGGAAGCCTCAAGGGGTTGTATATGAGGCATGGAGGGAGGAAAATTATGCCTTAGATGAACCTAACATACACGGCATGAACACCATCCACCAGGCATCATGAGAAGAGAGCCCTGATGAGGAATTTCTAGATAGTGCCCAGAGGAGCTTGAACTGTTTGAGAAAGAAAACCAGTTAAGTTACTAGCTATAAATTCCTTTGCATTTTAATTAGCTAGAAAGCTCTACTTTCTCACTCTCTACATGTCACGATGCCTAGGCCCTGTCTTCAATCTCTTAAGTTTGTGGAAACTTGGTGAGCATTTGCTAGAGGACAAGTAGCTGCAATTACTCCTGGGCAACCCTGAAAGTCTTTGGGAGGAGGTTCAGAAGGCTATAGAGTCTAATGCTTTTCATGCCAAACACAAAAGAGAAAAATAAAATCCTGGTTGATAGGCAAGTACTTTCCTGTGTGGCGAGGTTTGCAAAGGTCTAAATGTGGGCAGAACTTACAGTTCCTATCAAGGTTTGAGTTACACATTTGAGTTATTTGTCAACATGATGGCCAAATACACACTGCCCTAGCTTGAAAACAGGATGGAGAGAAAAGACAAATGATGAGGAAAAAGATGAAGAATATAAATATCAACTGAGAGCAGAAAAGGTGGGTTCCCAGTGTATGTGTGACTCCTTCTGCTCTCCCTTCTCTTTCCTGTGTGGTGGGTTGTTATGGGAGTGTCCATTATTCCATCTGTGGAAAGTGAGGTCATCTCCCTCTGTTTGTTGACTCATTGGCTAGCTTCAGTTGTAGATTGGTCAATTCATGGCACAACTTGGGGAACGAAGGACCTCTTCTAAGAAGATAGGATTTGTAACTTTCTAAGATGTTGGGCAATGAGTAGGCATTCCAAAGCCTATTTGCACAAGTGACTCCAGCTTAGCTGTTCTCGACCTGTGGGTTGTGACCCCTATGGGTCACAACAACCCTTTCATGGAATTCCCATATCAGATATTTACATTTCAATTTATATAACAAAATTATAGTTATGAAGTAGTAATGAAAATAATTTTATGGTTAGGGATCACCAAAACATGAGGAACTGCATTAAAGGCTTGCAGCATTAGGAAGGTTGAGAACCACCATTCTAGCTGGATAGAAAAAGAATTTTCTCCAGAAAGAGTTGAGGTTCAAAGACAAGGGTTGTAGTTAGATAAGTAGGGTATTTTTAAATAAAATTAGTGGTGCCAGAAAGAAATATAATTTGGCAACTGTAAAAAGTGACCCATGAACTGGAAAAGAAGATATTTAATATAAGAGACTAGGTAGTATCTTGAGAGTATAAAGATTCCTTAAGAACAAATGAAATACAATAGAAACAGGCAAAATATGTCTACAGACTTTTTGTTGTTGTTTTTGGTTTCTTGAGACAGGGTTTCTCTGTATGGCTTTGGAGCCTTTCCTGGAACTTGCTCTGTAGATGAGGCTGGCCTCAAGCTCATAGAGATCTGCCTGCCTTTGCCTCCAAGAGCTGGGATTAAGGGTGCAAGACACCACTGTCTGGTTAATCTACACGTGTTTTATAGAATAATAGAGAGAAGTGATCAATAAGTCAGTGGAAATATTCTCAACCCCATTATTAAGTAAAATGCCCACTGAAAACAGAGTGACATACTAATTTATATCACTGAATTTGAAAAAAATGTCTTTAAAAGGTAATATGTTATCTTAGAGCATTGGGAGTTTTCATAGGATGTTAGGAGGGGAGTAAGTTGTAAAGTAGCTTGCTGTTGCATAGTAAAGTCAACATTGTGGAAAAGATTGTGCCATCTCTGGAAACAGTCTAACAAACAGAAGGGGGATAAAATATTTCTCTTAATTTTCAAGATAAACCCTTAGTTAAAAAAACCATTACTTTATCAATCATTTGATTTTGACAAATTATAATTTCATCATAACCTGTATTATATAAGTATATAATGTTTTATTTTTTAAAAGTACCTTCCACAATAATTCCCTAAAGTTCCTTTTAGGACAAGGTTATGTACTCTAAATTAATTATTGTGAATGCACTCCAGCAAGATGTAAAAGAAAAACCCAAAGTCCAATAAGGGTAAAAATGTATATATAAGTTGTGTATCCACACAAGCAAAAACTCTGTAGAAGTGCAAGTTGAAAAACTACAGCATTGCACACCGATATGGACGACCCATAAAAGCAACATGGAGTGTTGGAAGTAAGTCAAAGAATGGTGTATTTCATGTGGTGTTCATCAAAGAAAGTAAGAAATGTATAGTTTAAGCATACCAACTCCTGTGACAAAAATATAAATAGTACAATGGAACAATTAACAAGACATCCAGGACTATGATTACCACTGGGAAATGGATTAGGTAACTTCCAAAGTCTGAGGAAAGTTATATTTTAAGGAGTACATTAATTTATTTTAATTATTATTCTAATTATTTTATAACATATATTCATATAATATATATTATGATAAAATTTTAATTTTTCAAAATCACCTGATTGATAAACTATTTTTTAAACTAAGGGGCTTATCATGTAAATTAGAGGTATGTTTTACCCCCATTATGTCTGTTAGCTTGTTTATAAAGACGGTACAATATTTCCCACCTCTTGTGTGCTGGGGCATTGTGATTTCGTCACCCCTCTTGTGAAGAACAGGAATTTGACAAATGAGATATGGTAGGAATGACACTTTTCTGAGGCTTCTGTTCTCATCCTCCAGCAATCTGAGACCACCTTGTGATGACGGAAGATCATGTTAGCAAAGCTGAGCCATCCGTCTCATCAGAGCCAGCCCTTAGCCACAACCCCTACCACATATAACTGTATGAGGTAGCCCAAAGAGCACCAGAAAAAGAACTATCCAGCCAAGCTCTGAAATCATGAGTTACAATAAACCAAAAGCAACTAAGTTTGGAGATGTTTGTTAAACAGAAATAGACTGTGAACATAGCTCCGTAGTGATGCAGGAATCCCTATAAGTTGACATAAAGGCAGCATACTCAGAAAAGTGCCCAGTGACAGACTGGCCACGGAGAATCAGCACTGGACAGAGGTATTGTGATCCAGGAAGACCAATGATACCCACACTTGCAACATGGAATTACAATAGGGTGCTTATCCGTTTTTTCAAATGTCACATGAGACGTTTTCCATAGGATTCTTCCAAATGGGGTGATTACCCATCACATAGAAATGTGAAGTGATGCAGCTTTGGAGTCATATTTTCATTAGAAAAAGCACAAGGCTATGCTGTTTTATACATGTGAACACCATAAGCAATTCGCATAGCATTCATCGGCATTTCTGGCTGGGATTACCGTCCTGCTCTTCTCCTACACTCTAACACATTCCACATCCCTTTAGGATCTGGGCCAGGACTTTAGCAGAGATGGTGGCAAGAAGGCTATAGCTACCTCTAGAACTAAAGGAAGACAGTAGGAGCACAAGCCTAAACAGGTACGAACAGGACACACTGGCAGGTGAGGAAAGTTCCTTCAGTTTGGAGACTTAACTAGTCCAAGAGATTGAATATGAGGATTTTAAAAAAAAATCAAAGAGGAACCGGACATTGATGGAGCATGCCTTTAGTCACAGCACTCAGGAGGCAGAGGCAGGCAGATCTCTGTAAGTTCAGGCCAGCCAGGTCTACCGAGATAGTTCCAGGACATGCTCCAAAGCAATACAGAGAAACCCTATCTCAAAAAAACAAAAAAACAAACAAACAAAAACAAACAAACAAACAAAAACAAAACAACAACAACAAAAACCCAAAACAAAACAAAACAAAAAAACCCAAAGAGAACAATATATCCAATATATCGTGGAATGGAAAGGAAAAAGGTCTGTGGGAGAATAGCTGTGGTGGGTGGCTAGCAGTCTGGACCATGCTTTGGCATTGAAACACCATTCAGACTATCTAAGAGCATAGCTTCATGATCAATGGAGGCCTCATCCTCCATATCCCCTGATCCCAGAGCAAAGATGTCTGGCAAAGACCCAGGAGCCGCTGTGCTTATAGCACAGATAACATTAAGGAAGAGCCCTAGGCATTCAGCAGATTGATTGAAAACAGGGATACACTATTGGTTATTTTTCTCATTACTGTGGCAAAGTACCAGATAAAGAAACATAAGGGAGGAATATTTGCGTTGATTCATGTTCTGGGAGGGTTTAGTATATCATGGGGGAGATGGCATGAGAGATGATGCACTCAGGTACCTGGTGGTGAGAGCTTGAGGTGCTTGTTACATGGCACTGGCCAGGAAGTAGAAAGAGATTGTTCCAGAACTAGGCAATCCCGATTATAATCCCTAAGATCTTCCTCTAAGCGGCCCCCTTCCTCCAGCTAGGTCTGTTTCCGAAGGTCCCACAACTCCCCCACATAGTTCCAAAGCATGAAACCAAGTGTTCATACACACCAACCTGCAGGGCATCCTTTACATTTGAACCATAGCAAATGCATCACAGATGTATACGATGATTCGGGGATGTGACAGCCATGTGTCTGTGCATCCCTGGCTCAGTAGCAAACTTCGCTGAATTCTGTTACCGCAGGTTTTTCCTACCCGCCCGCCGGCACCATCCTGCTTGCCGCCAGTCTGGGCCCACAGCCGCACCAGCCCCAAATAACACTCAGAGACACTGTATTTGATACAATCCTGTTGGCCAATTACCATTATTGTTTATGGGCTAGCTCTGTCTTAATTATTAACCCATTTCTACTTATCTAAGTATTTCCACGTGGTCGTCTTATCAGGGAGCCGGGGCAGGCATCTTCCTTCCTCTGCGGTCTACATCTTGACTCCTCCCTACTACTTCCTCTTTCCTCCTCCTGGTCTCCTAGCCCCACCTATCTTGTTTCCTATTGGCCACAGAGCTTTTTTAACCAGTATGAGAAACACATATACAGAATAACATCTCCCATCAGAATTCAGCTCTAAAGAAACATTTAATAAATGATTGAATTAATGATATGGGCAACACTTACAGAAAATTATACGGAATAGGGCAGAATCATGGAGCAATGATAGTAAGGACCCTGTTGCCACCAGACTTGAAGGGACAAGGTCGGAAAAATACTTACTAGGACATTAGAAGAAGGCCGTGCTTGAGTGGCAGGGGCTGTGGAGCTTGACTTTTACAGCCCCTGAAGGTGTCCTCTGCCTTGACCAGGGCTGTCTGATACCTGGGGACTAAGGGGGTTGTAGAGCAAACCTCTACACATAGTCCGAGGGGCACAGAGATGAGTAGAGGAGAGCAGAAAAGGATCTGCAGAAGCTAGTTGAAGATGCCAGCACAGAGTGCATTTTAATGATGATCAGTGTGGCTTTGTATCTTCCTCTAACATGCGCTCTTATCTGTGAACTACCTCCCACAGGTCAGAGTAGGAGAAAGAGGAAATGCAAGGGCTCAGGAAGGGAGCCTCACTTGGATGTTGCTCTTCTTGTTATCATTTATTAGTATAAGAAAAGAAATACACATTCATTTAAAATGCAAGTTGTCTGGAAAATCCTGTCACAATTGTAACAGCCAGCTTGTTGCATCTGAATGCGTCTCCTAATGATTTTTCTTCCTTCTATGTGAATGTTCAAAGGTTCATATGCGTATTTGCGCTATGTATCTGTCTGCTTATTTTCTTGATTTTATTGTTTTAATTAATCAATTGTGTGTGTGTTTGTATTGCGTGCACATGAGTATTTGCATGTCAAAGGCAAAGGAACCAGAAATTCTATGTTTGAGCTGAGCTGGCTGGACAGTGAACTCCTAGAATACACTTGTATCTGACCCTCAGTGCTGGGGTTACAGTGATGCACAACCATGCCAGACTTTTATGTGGGTGCTTCAGATTTGAATTCAGATCCTCATGCTGCACCATAGTTACTCTTACTCACAGAGCTAACCATTGCTCTTGAGAATAACTTTTAACAAATTGAGTAAGTTACTGTGCAACTTATACTTGGAGACATGTGTCAGAACTCTTGTGATTGTCCTACTTTATCTTCATACCCTTCAGAAAATTAAGTAACAAGCCATGACTGTCACTTTCACTGTTAATACTGACATGCCAGGATGAATTCAACAAATTGATGGATGTCACTGTGACCAGACAGCTGACAAAAAGTGATGTGAGGGAGAAAGGGGTTTATTGTATGCCCTGACTTGGAGAAGCACAGCCCATTGAGGAAGAGGAGGGATGGAGATGATGAAAGCAGCTTCGTGATGCAGACCAGCAAACCCAGAAGAGAGTGAATGCCAGTGTTCCACTGGCCTTTCCTCCCTTTCCTGTTTATTCAGTTAGGGACATGAACTCATGACATGGTGACACAGACATCCAGGGCAGTTATTCCCTCTTCAGATGAGCCTCTGTGGAAATCACTTCAAGATACATCCAGAGATATGTTCCCTATGTGATTTAAAACACAATTGAGTTGATGAATTAGCCATCACATACATGTTGCCATGAAGGGCACATATGAAACATTTATAAGAGTAGAGGAAATAACTTTGAGAGTTTCTTTCCAAGTGAGTTTTGATCATATAGCCATCTACAAATTAATACTTAAGTAATTCATTTATTCAGTATTCATTTCTAACTTTGTCAAGATTAAGGTATATCATATGAACAGTTTATCCTTAGCTCTTTTCATTTGCTATCATCTTCTATCCCCTTCATCAAATGCTGTGTGAAAAATACTGGTACCCTACTTCAAATCCATGAAAGAAACAGTCCCGTTATCACATATCCATACACAAGTTATGATGAACATTTTGTTCATAAATTTCCATTTGTATAATTTCCTCACAGTTCATTCTTAGATCAGTTATCTAGTGGGAAAGGATTAACAACATTGAATATCCTGGTAAATATCACCAGTTCACTCTCCAGGGCCGTTTAAGAATGTACAATACCTTGCGTTATAAATCAAGAAAACATTTTAGTGTCCTTAGTACAGGAAGCTATTTTGCAGGCTACTAGAAGAAAAACATATACATCAGCCCTGACATAAAACGTTTGATCTACAATCTGCCCTGCCTGAAAAATATGTTAGGACAATGGTGGCGCAAACCTTGTGAGAGTAACCAACTTATGTCTGACTTGATTTAAAGTTTACTCCACAACCCATATGTGATACTGCTTGAGTGACCAAGAACCAGAAACTACATAGCCCAGAGATCTAGGGTACCATATACTACTGGTCTAAAAACATAAAGGAAAGTAACAGTAAAATGATTCCTGATGATATCATGCTATCCTTGTAGATCAGCACCTTATTCAGCCAACATCAGTGAAGCTTCCTTCTGCAGTAGATGGGAACAAATACAGAGACCCACAGCCACAGATTATGCAGAGAGTGAGACCTTGCACAACAGCTCTAAAAGGGGTGCCTCCATCAAATCCCTCCCTTCAGATATCAGGAAACTCCACAGAAGAGGAGGCAGCAGGAATGGGGGAGACAGTGAGGATGGAGGACAACAGGAGAACAAAGCCCTCTTAATCAGCTGAGCAAACAAAGATCATATGAACTCAGAGACTGGAGCAGCAAGCACAGGGCCAACACAGCTCTGTACCAGGACCTCTCCGTGTATATTATAGCTTCAAGTTTAGTATTGTTATGGGACTCCTGAGTGTGGAAACAAGTGGGTCTCTGATTCTCATGTTTTCTCTTGGGGCAATTTTTCCTTCTGTTGACTTCCACTTTGATATGACAGTTTTTGCTTCAGCTTATTATATTTTATTTTGTTGTGTTTTGGTGTTACCTCTTAGAAGTCTGTCTTCTAATGAGAGACAGAAAGGGAGTGGATCCAGATGGGTGGGGAGGTGGGGAAGAACTGGGAGGAGTAGAAGGAGGGGAAACTATAATCAGAATATGTTGTATGAGAAAAGAATCTATTTTTAATAAAAAAAAAAAAGAATTCTCTGAAGGGAAAAAAAGAACATTTATGTCTTCTTCCTCTGAGGCAGGAAGCGTGCCAACTGTTGTCATGTTCAATTTTAAAAATAAAAAGTTCAAATGCAAATAAATAAATAAATAAAAATCAAGGAAACAACTGATAACTACTAGCTAGGATATGGGGGGGAAAGAGCCCCCTCATTCACTTGATAGGATTGCAAACTGATGTGGCCACTATGGAAATCAATGTTGAGATTTTAAAACACTAAAAATTGGCTAACCATATGACCCAACTATGTTCCCTGGAACATACTCAAAGAACTTGATATCCTACTACAGAGATACTTACTGTTCATTGCCATGTTCATTGACACTCTACTCACAATAACTAAGAAATGAAAAGAGTCTGGATGTCTTTCAACATAATGGGTAATAATGGGTAATAATCCACAATCCATCTGATATGGGATGTCTTTCTGTATGCTTTGAATATGTCTTGCTTTTATTGGTAGATGAATGAAGATGTTTTGATCAATAGCCAGGCAAAATATGGCTAGGTGGGAAATCCAAATTGAGATAATGGAAAGAAAGAAGACAGAGTCAGGAAGATGCCATGTAGTTGCTGAAGGAGTAACTTTCTGGAGCATCACTGGCAAGTCATGGCCTTATGGCAATATATAGATTAAATAAAAATGGCTTAATATATAAGAGACCTAGCCAGTAATATGTCTGAGCCATTAGCTAAACAATTGTAATTGACATTAAGCCTCAGAGTGTTATTTCATAAGCACATATGGGGACCTGGAGGATGGGAGAGAAACCAGTCCAGTGGGATCAGGCAAGACAGAGAAAAACTTCCAACTACAGATTTCTATTCAGATTTTAAGAAAAATAAAATCATGACTTTTTTGGCAAATGAATAGAACCAGAAAATACTATATTGTGTGAAATAACCTAGACCCAGAAAGATAAATGTCATATATTCTATTTGTGGATCTTAGCTCTGAACTTATGAGTTGTGTGTGTTATCTAGAATAAACATAGAGTCCATAAAAATGGACCCAGGGGCAAGGGAAAGAAGGAGTTTTGGGGGGGGATGGTAGGATACAGATACTTTGATGTGGGGGAAAGGGCAAAAGATGGAGGGGTGGTGGGAATTGACTGAGGGGTAACACAGAGGGAGGGAGAAGAAGGAGAAATAAATAACGCTAAAGAAGTTTTAAAAATCCACAAGGAAATACATTATTTTATAAGCTCATTTAAAAAATATGTATGTAATGAATTCATTTCTGCAAATATTCATTTTAAAATAACACATATATTATTATTATTTATTATTATTATTTAATGAAGTTAAGCTTCAGGGGTGATAATGCTCTCCTTCAAAAGACATAGACTACTTAACAAAAATCATGCCAGACAAGGAAACTCTCTCTTTGAGTTACTGGTCAGGGGATCTAAGAGACTCTCAAACTATATAGGTAACTGGCATTGACCTTGGTTGCTTTTCATAACTTGAACCTAAGACCCTGTTGCTGAAGACACCATAAACTTTGAACAAAGGACTTGGAGGAAACAAGCAGGAACTGACCTGAAGCCTCCTTCCTGAGGACTGGCTCTCATAGTATCTGATGGTGCTTTGCAAGCTGCCAAAGGAGAAAAGAAATCTATAACCCTATACATCCATAAAGCCTATGAACCATAGCAATTATTACAATTGCAAGATATCCTAAAAGGCGCAATAGTGGCACCTATATCCTGGGGGTAACCAACAGCTAACTAATTGGACTTAAAACTTGTTTAATAGGGAGGAATTCATGTCAGTGTACTATAAATCTGGCTAGCTACTCATGTCTGGAGAGGTTACAGATCCTAGAGGAAAACCCACTACTGCCATTTTCCCCAAAATCAATATAGTTTCTAATTGTATTATAAATACTTATCTTTACACTCACAGATAAGTGTAGCTATGAAACCTCATCAAAACAAGTAGATGGAAGCAACTATAGAATTCTACAGCTGGTCAAAGTACAAAGAATGGGTGACTACTGGGAGTCCAACCCCAAAGATACATCTGTAATGAAGCCTCTCCACCTAAGCTTAGCTCAGGGGACATTACAGAAGAGGGAGATGAAAGATTTTAAGAGTTGGAGGACCAGGATACCTGCTATGAGATAGTATCTTCTAGTCAAGACAGGGAAGCTGCTGCCCCCATGATCTCTCAAGAATATGTTTGCCTAAAGAAACCTACATATTAACTGTGCTGGCTAGTTTTGTGTCAACTTGACACAAACTAGAGGGATTTTAGAAAGAATCTCAGTTGAGAAAATGCTTCCACCAGATTGTCCTGTGGGCAAGATTGTGGTACATTTTCATGATTAATGGTTGATGAGAAAGGACCCAGTTCATTGTGGGAGGTACCACTTCTAGGGATGGCCTTGGGTGGTGTAAGAGAATAAGCTGAGAAAGCCGTGGGCAACAAGTCAGTAACCAGCACGTCTCCATGACTTCTGTATCAGTTCCTGCATCCATCGTGTGTGTGTGTGTGTGTGTGTGTGTGTGTGTGTGTGTGTGTGTGTGTGTTACATATGGATCTGTAGCCATAGTAATTATATAAGAAGAGGTCATGAACTCAAGAGGGAGTGGGAAGAGATATGGGGGGAACATGAAGACAGAGTATTGGAATTTATGTAAACAGTATTCATTTATGAACTTCTCAAATAAGTAAACAAATAGATGCCTAACTGATATCACATTTCAATGTTCATTGGAGTCGAGATACTCTTTTATTTTGGGGATCAGCATGATGCTGATTTTTAGAAAGTGGCAATGGGATCCCTCAGAAGAGGCTCAGTCAGACTGAGTGCTAGCCTATTTTCATCAGTCTATGCTTAAATAATTATTAATGGCACCAACTTGCTTTCATGGCCAGCATCAACTGCTTGTGGTAGGTTGACAGGGCCTTTATTTATTATTACCTTTTCTTTATTGATCTTGTGTGTATGTGTGCACATGTTGTTGCTATGACACATGTGTGGAGGTCAGAGAACAAGCTGTGGAAGTCGGTTCTCTACTTCTACCATGTGGGTTTCAGGCAGAACTCAGGTGTCAGGCTTACTGGCTTCACTGGCTGAGCCATCTCAGAAGCCCTTAAGGAGGGGCTTTGTGGCAACAGAAGAAAGCAATGAAGAGAATAACCCAGCAATCTTAACCACTCACATTTCGCTGCACTCCCAGCATTTTTTCTATGAATATGCAAAAGTGTGTGTGTGTGTTCTCATGTTCTTTATAGGCTATTTCAAAAATAACTGAACAATTTACTTTGCAACTTCTGTTTGTGAACATATGTTTCACAAGTGGTGAGGCTGCAATGAAGAGGCAGGCAGGTTTTGCTGAGTGTAGAGAGGGAGAGATGATGGTAAGAGACTGGTCACCAGATTCCCATATTTACTCTTGGCTTCCTCTACCAGGGATGGAAATACCAAAGAGGCAGGCTACTTCCTCTTATGATATTTAACACTGTATCAGCACTTAGCCAAGATATTTTTGGCTTTTCTTTTAAAATTGTAGCTGAAGTGAGAAAATGATGAATTATTAGATGGGAAAGAATATTCTTCTGGGGTCAAGGCTGATGACCTGAGCAGACTCAGTTATGGCTAATGTAGAGTTGAGGGAAAGGCTCTCTCAATGCAGCCCCGGGGGGGTGGGGCTCACAAACTGCAGCCCACAGATTGCTAGCTAAAGATAGGCCTTATATTTTTAAATAGTTGAAAAAGATAAAAGAAGAAGAACATTTTGGGTGTGTGTGACAGTTTTATAACATTCAAATTTCAGTGTCCATAAATAAAATTGTTGGGCCATTGAATAGCTGTGATTTAGGCTGGAAGTCTCATAAGCTTAACATATTCATAATCTAGTCCTTTATAGAAAAAGTTTCATTCTTCCTGTGGCAGAAAGGAGTTTCCATTTTACAAACATGTATTGTGTACCTGTGTCCTGTGACACAGTGACCATGTCACTTACCATATGCGTGAAAGCTGAGGCCCTAAAAATGTAAGTCTTCTGTGTCTGGTGGAATGATGGGGCTGAGTTTCAAAATCAGATGTCTGACTAGAGAGCCTGAAAACTCATCTGTATGAACATCTTTCTGTAATGCTTTTTAGGCTTCCCTATGTTCTCTGAGTCACACATCATGCCAAATCTGCTTTTGAAGGGGACCAGCATACTGTATAGAAAACAGCCGATGTGATTCCTGTTGTTGACCCTGATTTAATAAACATTAGTTAATAGTAGAATGAAAATACAATGATTAATAATGATAAAGTTTTATTTTGTTCTACCTAAATCCACATTTAGATAATTTTCCCCTTTTTATTTAAATTTGAAACAAGGTTGTTTTACATGTCAATTCAAAATTCCTCACCTTCCCACCCTCCCTTATCACCCCCACCAAACCCTAGCTCATCCCCTTTCTGCTCCCCAGAGAGGGTGAGGCCTTCCATGGGGAGTCTTCAAAGTCTGTCATATCATTTGTGGCAGGGCCTAAGCCCTACCCCATGTGTCTAGGCCAAGAAAGTATCCCTGTATGTGGGATGGGCTCCCAAAGTCCTTTCATATACTAGGGATAAATACTGATCCACTACCAGAGGCCCCATAGACTGCCCAGATTTCCTAACTAACACCCACATTCAGGGGGTCTGGGTCAGTCCTATGCTGGTTTTCCAGCTATCATCCTGGGGTCCCTGAGCTCCCCCTTGTTCAGGTCAGCTGTTTCTGTGGGTTTCTCCAGCCTGGTCATGACCCCTTTGCTCATCACTCCTCCTTCTCTATAACTGAATTCCAGGAGTTCTGCTCAGTGTTTATCTGTGGGTGTCTGCTTCTGCTTCTATCAGCTACTAGATGAAGGCATAAGGATGACACATAAAGTAGTCATCAATCTCATTTATCATGGAAAGGCATTAAAGGTAGCCTTTCCATTATTGCTTAGATTGTTAGTTGGGTTCATCCTTGTAGATCTCTGGGCATTTCCCTAGTGCCAGACCTCCTTAAATCTATAATGGCTCCCTCTATTATGGCATCTCTTTTCTTGTTCTCCTCTATTTTTTCCCTGTCTCAATCTTCCTGTTCCCTCATGCCCACCTCTCTCCTCCTCTTCTCCCCTTCTCACCCTTATTCATGCTCCCAATTTGCATGGGAGATCTCGTCCCTTTCCTCTCCAGGTCTCCAGGGGACCATGTATGTC
Source organism: Cricetiscus sungorus (assembly GCA_030556225.1). Classification (NCBI taxonomy): domain Eukaryota; kingdom Metazoa; phylum Chordata; class Mammalia; order Rodentia; family Cricetidae; genus Cricetiscus; species Cricetiscus sungorus. The sequence goes on along the minus strand of JANBXA010000007.1, from coordinate 133,062,129 downwards.
TCTCTTAGGGTCCTCCTTGTTTCCTAGCGTTTCTGGCAATGTGAATTGTAGGCTGGTAATCCTTTGCTCTATGTCTAAAATCCATATATGAGTGAGTAAATACTGTGTTTGTTTTTTTGTGACTGGGTTACCTCACTCAGGATGGTTTCTTCTAGTTCCATCCATTTCCCTGTGAATTCCAGGATTCCATTGTGTTTTTCCACTGAGTAAGTACTCCATTGTGTAAATGTACCACATTTTCTCCATTCATTCTTCAGTTGAGGGGCATCTAGGTTGCTTCCAGATTCTGGCTATTACAAATAATGCTGCTACAAACATAGTTGAACAGATGTCCTTGTTGTATGAATATGCATCTTTTGGATATATGACTAAGAGTTGAATTATTGGATCTTGAGGTAGACTGATTCCCATTTTCCTGAGAAACCACCATACTTATTTCCAAAGTGGTTGTATGAGTTTGCACTCCTACCAGCACTGGAGGAATGTGCCCCTTTCTCCACATCCTCTCCAGCATGAACTGTCTTTGGTGTTTTTGATTTTAGCCATTCTGACAGGGAGTAAGATGGTATCTCAGAATTGTTTTGATTTGCATTTTCCTGGTGGCTAAGGATGTTGAGCACTTTCTTAAGTGTCTTAAGCCATTTTAGAGTCCTCCATTGAGACATCTCAATTTAGTTCTGTACCACACTTTTATTTGGTATTTTGGTAATTAGCTTCTTGAGTTCTTTATATATTTTGGAAATCAGTCCTCTGTCAGATATGGGGTTGGTGAATATCTTTTCCCATTCTGTGGGCTGCTATTTTGTCTTGTTAACTATGTCCTTTGCCTTACAGACGTTCGCAATTTCAGGAGTCCCATTTATTAGTTGTCGATCTCAGTGTCTGTGCTACTGGTGTTATACTTAGGAAGGGGTCTCCTGTACCAATTTGTTCAAGGGTACTTGAACTTTCCCACTTTCTCTTCTAAGAGTCTGGGTTTATGTTGAGGTCTTTGATCCATTTGGACTGAAGTTTTGTGCATGACAATAGATGTGGATCTATCTGCGGTCTTCTACACACCATCATCCACGTGTGCCAGCACCATTTGTTGATGCTTTCTTTTTTCCATTATATAATTTTAGCTTCTTTGTCAAAAATCAGGTGTTCATTCATAGGTGTATGGGTTAATATCAGGGTTTTCAATTTGATTCCATTGGTCTATCTGTCTATTTTTGTGCCATTACCAAGCTGTTTTCAGGACTATAGTACAATAATAGAGTTTGAAGTCGGGGATGGTGATGCCCCTGGAAGTTCCTTTATTGTACAGGGTTGTTTTGGCTATCCTGGGTCTTTTGTTTTTCCATATAAAGTTAAGGATTGTTCTTTCAAGGTGTGATGAATTGAGCCGGGATTTTGATGGGGATTGCATTGAATCTGTAGATTGCTTTTGGCAAGATTGCCATTTTTACTATATTGATCCTAACTATTCAAGAGCATGGGAGATCTTTCCATTTTATGGTATTTTCTTTAATTTCTTTCTTTAAACACTCAAAGTTCTTATTATATAGGCCTTTCACTTGTTTGGTAAGTGTTGCCCCAAGATATTTAATGCTGTTTGTAGCTACTATAAAGGGTGATGTTTCTCTGATTTCTTTCTCAGCCCCTTTATCATCTGTATATATTAGGGCTACTAATTTATTTATTTATTTTTTTTAGTTAATGTTGTATCCTTCTACTTTGTTGAAGGATAACAACTTTCTTGATTAAATTATTACCTATTACACACACACACACACACACACACACACACACACACACACACACACACACACATCTTACAACAAACCCTTTCCTTCATTTCCCCCTTTAAAGTGCAGAGTGGTGATAATATTCTCTCTCCTTTTTGAGTAACTGTTCCTCTCCATTTCACTGTGGCTCTAATTTCTTCTGACTGTGGCCTTTTCCCTCACTTATGAGCCCTCTACTTCACTTCTCAGATCCATCTCCATTTGTGATTATCTCTGTACAACTCAAAGGGCTCTCTGTCCCAGGAACAATGAAAGCTTTCTTAGCAGTAGGGTTTGACATGGCTATGCTCCAGCATGAGGGACAATTTAATGACACCATTAAGTTTGGACATTTAGGTGTCTTTTATGAGCTGTCTAGCCTTGCAAACTGTTTACTGTAATCAGAGACTCTCAAAAGTGGAGGGCACATTATGAACCATTTATGACAGCCTCATGACTATTGTTAGAATCTCATCTGGTCCACTCTTGACGGGTATCCCGGGTCATGCAGATATGTCTAGCCAGAATGACTCACTTTTCTCCTGAAGCAACATCCTCCCTGTGAGAAAGGCGTGTATCCCAAAGATCTTGCTTATTCTGAGTCGAGTTTGCTATTCTGTTCCATCTTTTAAAAGACTGATTATCATGTAAAATAATGGGCTTCATTACAATGTGTTCATGAATATTTTGTTCCTATTTGCTCCCCAGTGCCCCCATTCTCCTCTTGCTTGTCTGTTTCCTCCTACCAGATACTTCCCTTCTTTTTTCATGTTATAAGCATATATAATACATTTAAGTTTATTACATTTGTATGTATGTAAGCATATATATTTAAATCTAGGTTACATGTGAGAGAAAACCTGTGATATTTTGTATTCCTTTCCTAGGCCTCCTTCTTCTTTCTTGTCTTGTGATATTTGTATTTCTTAGTCTGGCCTATTTTCACAAACCACAATAATTTCTAATTTCATCCATTTTTTTTTTACAAATGTCATGATTACAGTTTTTCTTTATGGTTTAATAAAATGCACTCTATTTTTTCTCTATCCTTGCCTCTGTCGATGGGCATCTAGGCTGGTTCTTTATCTTGGCTATGGAATCAATAATTGTGGGTGTGCAGGTATCTCTGTGGCATGGTGACTTAGATCGGTACTGCCAGATTTTCTGGTAGTTCTATTATAATACTTTGATTTCCAAAGTGGCTGCATAAGTTTACTTCCTCCCAGGAATCCGGTTCTCAGGGCTTACAGCTCATCTCAACACTGGACAATAACTTGGGAGTCTGTTAGTTCCCAGCAAGTGGACATTAGCAAATGGATTGACCTCATGAGCTTCACTGCTACATGAACTCTCAGGCTTTAGTGGACAATTTGATGGCCATGGTCTCATCTCAGCAAGGCTCTTGCTGCTCAGTGGCCTCTGAAAATGCAGACAGATCACCTGCACAGGTTCAGTCATGTGTTTGCTTTTCACATTCCCAATACACTGGAGAGACACTCCCAGCTAAGATACTCAGGGTGAACACTGGGGAGTTTTGCATGTTATATAATGATAAGTAGTAAACTATGAAAGACATCAAAATATAAATAAAAATGAAATTCTGGGTCAGCCAGATGGCTTAGCTGATAAAGTTGTCTGTCACCCAGTCTGGTAACTTGAGTTTGGTTCCCCAAGATTCACTTGGCAAGGAGAGAAAACCGACTGACCTTCACATCCATGCCATGGTATGTACATGCCTCCTAATGCGCTGTCTCCCCAAGAAGTAAACAATATAATTTAAAGAAGAAACTCAGTGGAAATAGTTAAATAGATAGAAATCTATCAAACAGAATTCTGTAATACTGTCATGACTTATCAGAAGAGAAACTAAGTCTAGAAGTATATTTGAACAGCAGTTCCTAATAGAACACAATTGGGAATTCAAAGTATTTCATAAATGGTCAGATACTAATTCAATTACTCACAACTTCAGGTTTTAAATATAGAATAGATGATGTTCACTGATACTTAGTTACAGGCTAATTTTCTGCTGGTAGTAAGTTTGAAACTCTCTCTTGGGCACCTTTCCAGCTTCCTGGTATTTCCATTTCATCTCTTCCTTGTAGTTATGCTTATATAAAAATTACAAGCCAAGAAAGAGAACACGTGGAGCTTGCCTTGCCGAGGCAGTTGCCTTCTTGAATAATAAAGCAATAAATGTAGATGGGCAAGTATTTCTGTAGTGGGACATAGAGTCTTGCAGGTGTATCCCCGGAGTCATATAGCTGGGTCATATGAAAGTGCTGTTTTTAGCTTTTTGAGAAATCGCCACATTGATTTCCATAGTGGCTGCATCAATTTATACTCCCACTAATAGTAAACAAATATTCCTGCTCCCCATCCAGTATTTGTTGTTGTTTGTTTTCTTGATGTTAGCTTTTCTGACTGAGGTGGAATGTTACTTGCCTGATGACTATGCATATTAAACACTTTAAAAATACTTATTGACCATTTGCATTTTGTCCTTTAAGAACTGTCTGTGTTTAGCTCCTTAATGCTTTTTAAAATTTTTAATTTTTGGTCTTGTTTTTCAAGTCAGGGTTACTACTCTGTGTAGCTTTGGAGCCTGTCCCAGAACTAGGTCTTGTAGACCAGGCTGGTCTCAAACTCACGGAGATCTATCTGCCTTCCTGTGCCTCCTGAGTGCTGGGATTAAAGGTGTGTGCCACTACAGCTGCTCCTTAGCCCATTTTAAATTGGATTGTTTGTTTTCTCTTGTGAGTTCTTTGCATGGTCTAGATACTAAACCCATGACTAAACCCATATGGCTAGCAAAAATTTCTCCCATTCTGTAGGCTGTCTCTTCACTTGGTTAACTGTTTCCTTCTCTGCAAGAAGCTTTTTAATTTCATGAGGTCCCATTTGTCAGTCATTTGCCTTATTTCCCTCGAGCAACTAGAGCCCTATTGAAAGAATTCTTATTATACATAAATCTTGATGTTTCCAACCCGCTTCTCCCCCAGAACTTAAATCTCCTTACTGGATTTCACGTTCATGTGACTAACTTTTGCTTCTATGTTGCTGGTTCTCCTATGTTCTCAGTAGTTTCATTTCTTTACTCATCTATTTTGTTTCCTCATTGACAGCATGGAAGATATTTAGAGGTAGACGCTAAAATTGTTTGCCTGGACTTCAATTATTTCAGTGTTATTGGATTAGGCAGTTGTGGGCTTACAATCTCTTGTTTTTGGTTTTGTTTTGCTTTTGGTATTTCTTTTGCTTTGATGGCATGATATTCATATTTGGTCATAGCTTCAACTTTTATTTGAGGATATTTTTAGCAAGAACCCTACTCTTGAGGACTCAGTCTCTGTTATCTCTAAGAGAGGAGAAAACAGACTGTTATGAAACAGCATCTCAAAACCAAGCAAGATCTAGAGAAACATGGTGTGACAATGGACCCCCTTCCCTGTTGACCCATCACTAGAAGAATCAGGGTCCCACCGAAACCTGTGATGGGGCTTGTGACTCACAGGAACTGTGAGCTTTTCTCCATGATGGACTGCCACTCTCTTTACTAGGGAGGACTGGCCTACCTTTGGTGAGGTCCCCCACAAGCTCCCCGTAACAACTGCAGCTGGTGCTGTGTTGCTTACTACTTCTCCCAGTTCCCTTGAGCCTCTCTGAGCGTTTCCCTTTGTGATTTCTAATACACTTCACATCTTCAGAACAGTGTTTGTGAAACCTGACTCTTCTCACTCACTCTTTAAACAGAGTTACTTCTGCTCCGTGGTCTCAGCAAAAGGAACCTATTACCCCTTTCATGGGACCATTCACACATGTGTGGGTCATTGTTATGTCCCTCTAAAGCCTCCCTTACGTCACTTCATGTGGATGCTGCTGCTCAATTCTCATTGTAGCCCAGTGGCTGTCCTTGGATGACATTAATTATGTTATCACGAGAGCTTAAAATATGCCTGGACTAGTGATATACAGACGGCAGCTGGTGTGATCTGCCAAGTACTAGATACTACGGAGTTAGACTCATCCTTGGTAGCCTTGCAGGTTGGAATAAAAAGCAAGTTAAAATGCTGAGCTTTAGGGTACAGCATATCTCCTAGTACTACTGAAAGAAAGATGCATCTCTAACACGAATCCATGAAAAATTGAATTTGTTAAAAATCAGATACAAAGACTTTCAAACTTAGATGGAGAACACACTAATCTAAGAGCCAAGGAAATGTAGAATCCAGTCAGACTGTCAAACTGTTAGGAGTTATATGCTCCATGAAAAGAATAAAAACTGGATGATTCTTAAAACTCGAGTTCAGGAGAATGACTAACACTTCCTCTGCTCCCCCTTTCCATACCCCACAAACACTCTGATTTTGTAGCATCACAAAAACAAATTATGTTTCAGGCATTCAAAGAAGAGGGTGTACAGACCTCCCCATTTTCATACGTGACCATTATATAATCTAGTTCTGTAAAGGCCATTCACACATCATATATAGGAAGGTAGTTCCCCACAATATACAGGGTAATAAAATAACTAGCTGAAGACATTAGTACTTTTGTATTGAAAAGTTTGTTCATGTTGAGTACTTTACACATATGAATTGACTAAAAGTTTTGAGTGGCCACAGTTAAAACACATAATTGAAAACTGGACAAAGACTTATGAATTAAGTGAAAATCTTACTAAAGGTATGTTCAGTATAAGGACATTGAAGATAATTTGAATCACATATGCGTGTATGTATGTATGTTTGAATGTATATATAATTTTGTAATAATTACTTAAGAGATTGGGAAGTTTTATCTTTTACTAACTCATAAATAAAAGGCTTATAAAAATAGGAATTGTTAAATGTATAAGCACAGTTTAAGTTTATAAATAGGCCAAAATGTTATGCCAAAACCCCTTTAAATTGGGATGGGTAGAGATATAGAAGAAGAGAGGGGCGGGGGCAGAATTAACCAAGACTGATGATTCATGGAGAAAAACCACATAGAAACCTATTCCTTTATAAACTAAAACTATAATTTATAAAAATATATAAAGTAAAAGGGTTTGAATGGATGATTTTGATTATTGATGAGAATCAACTCTGCACAAGTTAATAATGCTGCTCCAGAAGCCAAACAAAATCTCAAGGCTATAAGTGAGATACATCCTTATGAGTTGTTGGTCAGTGGGGCCTGAGATGTTCCCCAAACAACATAGTTATTGTTGTCGCTCTTGGTTACTCACTGGAAGTAGACAATGAGACTTTATTGCTGAAGACAATATACATATTGGTTGCAGGATATAAATAAATCAAGCTGTAGTGCTGAACTGGGAGCATCTTCCCTGCTGGCTGGCATTTGAGTGCTCGAAGCTGCTGTACAGGATGTTGGGGACAAAAGTCATCAATGGTCTTCCCCATCTGTCAACCCTGTATGCTCCAATGCCAACCTTCCAGGTAAGAAATGCCCATTGGCTCAATGGTGGCATGACTGTTATGGGGCAGCCAATTGCTTTCTAATTGGAATCTGGCCCTGCAGGAAGAAATTCATCCCTGATACTGTAAACCTGTTCAAAAGTCCATAGTTGAGAATCACACAGGCTCTAGGGGAGAATGTACTACAATTGGTTTGCAAAATGAGCGTGTTGTCAAAATAGTTTCCAAATATTTACGTCCATGTCCATAGATGAGTGCTGTTTTCAGCCTTGGTTAGAGAATGTTAGTTTCTCAGTGGGCAGTGGTCAATACAGAGAGTCATAACTGGTCAAAATGCTAATAAGAGATTGTTGAATGCTCAGCCCTAAATAGGATCACTGTATTACCCCATCCAAGATGCAGGGAACATCACAGAAAAGGGATGGAAACCATGCAAGAGTCAAAGATGGGGTGGGATAGTACAAAATGCTCTTTTCTGTATATGACATGGCTGTTGTGATCATGAACTCATGGTATCTGTGGTTATTGTATAAGACAGAATCGATCAACATTCCATCATGTATTAAGGAGAGGGTCATAAGACCCCACTCCTCCCTGAGACGCTATTGACAGTTGATGGGTTGCCAGGGGAGGAGGAATAACTTTCTCCAGTAGTTCAGCCACTGGTATGTTGTCCAAACTCTAGAAACAGTCCTCTGTCCATGTTCAATGTAAGCAACTTTAATTAAAATCACTGGGTCCTACACACACACACACACACACACACACACACACACACGCACACACACACACACACAAAGGGTGAGGAAGAAGGGGCTCACTCAACAGGAGGTGGGGGGACAAGAAAGAGCACCAGAGCAACTGACAAAAACATGTAGTATACACATATGAAATTACCAAAACTTTCCTACACGGTATACATGTAAGAAATTCTAACAAAATTGAAATGATTGTTGAATAGACTAGAATTAACTAGTACACTTTTAATTGAAAATATTTAGCTCTTAGGACTAAATTTTATAACTGTGCATTTATATTAAGATTTAAAACAAAAATACAGTCACTTCAAGTATACCCCAAACCCTTCAGCTTGAACATCAATGTCCCTGGTTTTGTCCATTGCCTCCTATTTAGGATATCCATCCAGCACAAAAATCTTTCACTCGTGAGGCATTTATAATCAATTGCTCACTAATTTATTCTGTTTTTTTTTTATATGAGTTACCCTCAGTTTTGAATTACATACTCCAGAATTTGTGCAGTGGCATTTGGGACATGAAAACAGAACTTTGAATTTACCTCTGTCAAACACTATCCCATTGGCTTGGAATCATTTTCTTTCTCACCCCAATCAAATATTGGCTATCTGTGCTTTTATTTTTTCTTCTTTCGCTCCAAACTGGTTTTTTATATTATTTCCCCCTTGCAATGCTTTGTGTGTGGGTAAAATAGGAAAATCTCCCTCTGTTTACTACATCCCCCCTTCACATTTTTGTAAAACAAGTCTGTGTAGTTGCTTCAGTTTGGTGGCTTAAATCCTGACTTCTCTGACCCCTTACTGCCTGTGACAAGCAGGCTCTACCACACTCCTGGGTTGCCCCTAGTTGTATAATAGCATGCACTGACTTAACTCTGTCTTCAAAGCTGTTAGCTCTAGGAGGACCAGAACCTTGATTTACTTTTCTTCAACAGCTAGCAAAGATCCAAAGAATGATGAGCAATCATTTGTCCAATGAAAGAGTTTTGTAGTAGCATCATCACAAATAGTTTCCTTGGCACCTGTGTGTAGTTACCTTTTCAATTACACAGATTCAAACAAAATTTCAAGCTTGTCCAAGACATCTCTCTAGCTCCATATGCTGCTGCAACAGCGGCGGTGGTGGCAGCAGCATTTATTGTGTAAATGTCCATTTACTCCTCACAGGATCCTTATGAGAGAGGCACTACAAGCTGAGCATCTCTAATCACAAAACTTTAAATCCAGAATGCTCTAGAATTTGAAGCTCTCTGAGCAGTGATGTGACATAGAAATGGAAATTAAACACATGCCCTCATGTGATGGGTTCAAGCACAATTGAAGGCTCTCTGAAATAATTTATAAGATTACCCAATTACTATGTGTGTGAATTGCATATGACATGTGAATGGATTTTGTGTTTAGATGTAAGTCTCATCTCCAAGATATTTCATTATTGGAAAACGTCCCAACCACCCCCATCCCAACTCTAGTTTCCATAGTTTTCAATAAAGTATGCTTTACCTATTTCCTATGTTCCTATTTCCACTTAGCCAAGGGATGGATGAACGAGACCCAGGCTCATGACGTTGTATTCCAGAGAGCATACCCTGGGGTCTAAGTACTGACTCACTAGCTTAAGAGCCAGCTCATCACAAAAGGTCCAGAGAGAAGCTGGACCGTGGACCATACAAGATCTAACTGGCAAGAGCAGCAAGTATGTTATAGTCTAGCAGCCTTGGATCTGGAATCTTTGTATTTTAGAGGGATGGGAAGATTTCTCAAGGGATTGCATTTGCAGAGAATTAGCACCTGGATCTTTAATGTATGAGTCTTCACTGCTTCATGATTTTGGAACAGTTTAGAGGGGACATTTCTATGTGAATATCTCTGAAAAAAGGAGCCTGAAAGTGTAACAAAAGGGTCATGTATGTGTGACTTCAAACTAGTTAATGATTGGTTTGAGAGAGGCAAGCTTTCAACTCATGGATAATCACATTTAAATTTAGGGATGATAAGGGAAGGGTAAGTTTTAACAAATAGGAACGGAGAGGGGATTTCAGTTGGGAGGACCGTACTTTAAAAAGTGTAGGATAGGAACCTTTTATTAGTGACCTATAGATTTTGCTGGCACAGGTCTGATCTTAGTGAGAAAATAGGCCTTTTCAATGACAGCAAAGGGATTTCAAACCTATCCTCAAGGAGACATAAGACTGCAGCAAATTTCTAAACAAAAGACTCCCCAGTGCTTTTACACCGGGAGAAAGAGGGACAGAGAGTGTGTTCTCTTAAAGAGAATGTGCTGAAGAGACTATAGAAGTAATTTAAGGATGACATAAAAGTGTCTTGATTCAATAGATGCTATAGAATTGGACAAAGAAAGATCTGGTCTGAAATAGGTTGTTGAGGAAATAATCAACAGGACTTTGCAATAAGTACAGAAGGGAGATCAGAAGTAGCCCCTGAATTCTGAGCTGGGTGACTTCGAAAACGAGCTGATAGGAAGGCGACACTCCATTTCTTAAACATAGCCAGCAAGTATTTATTGGGAAAACACTCTGTGCCAATTGCTGAGCCAGACAATGACTACACAGGAGGGAACAAAGCAGACTTTGTTGTCACTCTTCATTGATTCAGCAAACAGGAAAGAATGAGTAAGACAAGTGTCCAGATTTGAGATGCTTGCTGTCAAGGGAACAAATACATAGATAATGAGAGAAAGTAAAAGGAAGATGTCTTAGTAGAAGTTCTATGGCTGTGAAGAGACTCCATGACCTAGGCAACTCTTCTAAAAGAAAGCATTTAATTGGGGGTTTGCTTATAGTTTCAGAGGTTTAGCCCATATTCATCATGGCAGAGAACAAGGTGTCACACACAGTACTGGAGTAGTAGCCAAGAGCTACATCCTGATTTGCAGGCAGAGAGAGGGGGGGGAGGGAGAGGGAGAAGGAAAGACTGGGCCTATCATGGGTTTTAGAAACCTCAATGTCCACCATAATGACACACTTCTAACAAGGCCACACCTCCTAATCTGTCTATTCCTTTCAAATAAGGGCACTCCCTAGTAAGTATTGTATCATATATTCAAATATATGAGTTGATGGGGGCCATTCTTTTTTTTTAAAATAAAATAAAATATAAGATGAAACAAAAATGAACACGATGGAATGGGATAAAACAAAAAAGAAGTGAAAGAGTCTAAGACCCACACATTTGCACATTCACTATGGAAGCCATAATGGACCTTTAGGGAGAAAAGAGAAAAGACACAGATGCAAAGTAAAATAAAACAGTAAGATGACTTTTTCAAAACAAAGAGAAAAACACAACAAAAAATAAACACACACACACAGGGAAAACTCTGGTATGACATTATAAGACAAGGCACCTCTAAAGATGCTGCTGAGTTTGTTTTCTGTTGCCCATCTACCACTGGGCATGCAGTCTACCCTTAAGTTTCCAAGTGAACTCCCCTTGAAGGAAACTAAGTTTTAATTTGTAAGTGTACACACACACACACATGCACACACACACACACACACACACGCACACACACACACACACGCACACACACACACACGCACACACACACACACACACACACACACACACACACACACACACACACACACACACACACACACTGTTGGGGATGGGGGCATGTGTCCACTTCTCCCTTCAACTCTAAGATTCTATCTGCTGCAGACCTGTGAAGACCCTGTGCATGCTGCCTCAGTCTGTGAGTTCATATGAGTGTTAGTCCTGTTGATTTAGAAGGCCTTGTTTCCTTGGCATTCACCATCCCCTTTGGGATATTTTTCCTACCTCCTCTTCCTTAGGGTTTTGTGAGCCTCGAGGAAAAGGATTTGATGGAGTCACACCTTTCAGGGCTAAGTATTCCCAGGTCTCTCAGTCTCTAAATAATATCTGGCTGTGGGTCTCTGTATTTGTTCTTATCTCTTTCAGGAGAAAGTGTCTCTTGTGATGGTTCAGCAAGGCACTGATTTGAGTATAGCAGGGTATCATTAAGACTCGTTTTATTTTAGTTATTAATTTTTAGAACAGTGGTATTTGTTCTCTGGACTGTCTAGTTTTAGGTTCTTGCTCACCCAAGTAATGGCAGCTATGGGTTCCATACCATGAAGTGGGCCTTCAGGGAAATCAGATACCATTTGGTTACTTTTTGTGCTACCATTGCTCTAGTATATCTCACAGGCTGGATGCCACTGTAGAGAAAAGGGTTTGTGTAACACAAAAAATAAATGGATCCAGAAACTGATATTGGGGTTCAAACTTCAAGCTGAACATCAGAAAAGCAAAGCAACTGGCCACTAGCTTCTTATCTCTACCTCAGGCTGAATGGGCTGATCCTGTCTGTCACCATGAGCTCTCACCAAGTCTCAGACTGTAACCTCTCCCCAGCATGGCTGGAGAATGATTACCTCCAACTGAGACCTTGCTTCTGTGTTATATACTTCCCTAATGTTGGGATTAAAGGCATAAGCTATAATTCTCTTTTAGGCTGATTCACTCTTGTGTAGAACTGAGTGGCCTTGTACACGGAGATCCATCTATCTCTTAATCCTGAGTCCTAGAATTAAAGGTGTGTATCACCACCTCCTAGTTTCTGGTTGCCGGGATTAAAGGTGTGTGCCTGGCTTCTAAGGCTCGTGGCTGAGTTTGCTTTCTGAATCCTCAGTCAAGCTTTAATAAATCATCAATACTATATCGCTACAGGTTTGTGGCTGGTTTCTCCTTTGATAGAGTGCAGAGTACCTTCATGTACCAAAGTAGCTAGCACATAGCGCTATGTAGACACCATCTCAACTTCTGCATGTTTAGTGGGTTGTGTAGGCACCGTCTTCAGCAATGGGGCCTTGCCTTTGGTTTGTGGAGAACAACCTATAGTTTTGGCAACAGCCTGGGTTGTTTAGGAATCTCTATGGGACCCCTTTGACCAACAACCCAATTAGATGTAACCCAATTCTGGTACTGGAAGAAATGGCCAGTTGAGGCTTTGTTGCCCCTAGTATTTAGTGATTTCATTTTGATAGCCTTCATATATGTGTATTTTAGGAAGCTTCTACTGTATTAGGTTTACATACAACCCCTCAAGTAGCCTTTAATTATAGCTCTCTTTCCCTATATTCCCTTCAGCATCCCCCTCTTTTATCCCCCTCTCTACTTGATCCTTCCATCCAAGCCCCCAATGTGCACACTGAATACATCCATACCTGTCTATTCAGTTTCTGTTTCCCAGAGACATCTATTTGTTCCATCCAAGTCCCTGACTTTATGCTTAACCTCTGTGATACTACAAATTGAAGCTTGGTTACCAATGACCTAACAGTTAATGTCCATACACACCACATTTGTCTTTCTTGGTCTGAGTTACCTCACTCAGGATGGTTTTCATTTTTTCTAGTTCTATCCATTTGCCTGTGAATTTTATGTTTTAAAATGACCGAGTAATACTGCATTGTGTAAATTTGCTACATTATCTTTATCCATTCATCTGTTGAGGGGCATTTAGGTTGTTTCCAGTTTCTAGCTTTTCTGAACTGTGTTTGTCAATGAACATGGTTGAGCAAGTGTCTCTGAGACAGAATGAAGCAGTCTTTGGGTATATGCCCAATAGTGGCACAGCTGGATCTTGAAGTAGATCAATTCCCATCTTTCTGAGGCGCCTCCTCATTGCTTTACACAGTGGGTATACCAGTTTGCACTCCCACTAGCAATGGAGGCCTGTTTCTCTTACTCCATATCCTTGCCTGCATGAGCTATCACTTATTTTTATTGATTTTAGCCATTCTGGCAGGTGTAAGATGAAATCTCAAAGTAGTTTTGATTTGCATTTCCCTGAAGACTAAGAATGTTGAACATTTCTTTAGTTGCTTTTCAGACATTTGAGTTTCTTCTTTTGAGAATTCTCTGTTTATATCTGTACCCAAATTTTAAACTGGGTTTAATTTATCAATTCTTGACTCTAGTTTTTTTTTTTTGAGTTTAGCTTAAGATAGGTTATATCTATTTTTGCTGTGGAATATTTGTTCAATGATGCAAAGATGTGTTGCATTCTTTTATGTTGTTTGTTTAACTCTGTAAATCTATGTTTGCCTGTCTAAAAATTGGTTTAATAAAGAGCTGAATGGTCAATACCTAGGTAATAGAAATAAATAGGCAGCGCTGGCAGGCAGACAGAATATTTTGGATATTAATTCTGTATTGAATGTGTAGTTGATAAAAATCTTTTCCTAATCTGTAGCTGCTGCTTTGTCTGAATGATTGTGTCACATGCTGTACAGGCTTTTAATTTTATGAGTTCTCATTTATTAATTGTTGATCTGAATACCTATGCTAACAATTCCCTATTCAGAAAGTTGTCTCTTGTGTTAATGAGTTCAAAGCTATTCCCCAATTTCTCTTCAGTCAGGTTCAGTATATTTGGTTTCGTGTGAGGTCTGATCCATTTAGAATTGTATTTTCTGCAGTCTGGTGACTATGAATCTATTTACATACTCCTACATGATAACACCATTTGTTGAAGATGCTGTCTTTTGTCCAGTGTGTATTTCTGGCTTCTTTATTTGAAATCAGTTATCAATAGCTGAGTGATTTTATGTCTGGATCTTCAATTTAATTTAATTGGTCAACATGTTTGTTTTGCACAATACCATGCTGTTTTTATTACTATAGTTCAGTAGTACAATTTGAGGTCAAAGATGGTGATATCTCCAGTGGTTCTTTTATTATCCAGGATATTTTTAGTTGTTCTGCATTTTGTGTGTGTGTGTGTGTGTGTGTGTGTGTGTGATTCCATCTTATCTGAAAATTATCCTTTTAAGATCTATGAAGAATTGCATTGGAGTTTTGATGGTGATTCCATTGAATCAATAAATTGCTTTTGGTAAGATGATCATTTTTATTGTTAATTCTGTTGAACCATGAGCATGGGAGATCTTTTCATTTTCTGATATTTTGTTCAATTTCTTCAGTGTCTTAAAGTTTTTAATCACACAAGTTACCACATTTGGTTAGAGTTACCCCAAGATATTTTGTATTATTTGATGCACTTGCGAAAGGTGTTTCTCTGATTTCTTTCTCAGTCTATTTTTTCATTTGCATATAGAAGGGCTACTGATTCGGGAGAGTTAATTTTGTATCCAGCTACTTCGCTGAAAGTGTTTATCAGTTGTAGGAATTTTCCAGTGAATATTTAGGGTCACTTATGTATACTATCTTATCATCTGCATATAAAGATACTTTGATTTCTTCCTCTCCAATTTGTATTCTCTTGATCTCCTCCAGTTGTCTTGTTGCTGTAGCTAAAACTTCAAATACTATATTGAATATGTTTGGAGAGTGTGGACAACCTTGTCTTATTCCTGATTTTAATGGAATTACTTTGACTTTCTTTCCATTAAATTGATTTGGCTATGGGCTTGCTGTAAACTACCTTTATTGTGTCGGTGTCTGTCCCTTATATCTCTAATCTCTCCATGACTTTTATTATGAAGGGATGTTCACTTTGTCAAAGCCCTTTTCTACATCTAATGAGATGATTGTGTGTGTGTGTGTGTGTGTGTGTGTGTGTGTGTGTGTGTGTGTTTTGTCTTTCAGTTTGTTTATATGATGGATTACATTTATCTATTTCCATATGTTGAACTATCCCTGCATCACTGGGATGAAGTCTACTTGATCACAATGGTTTATTTTTTTAATGTATTTTGCAGATAATAAAATGGCTACATGAGTTTACTTCTTGTGTCCATTTCCCTGGAATACCTTTTTTCCATTCTTTTAACCTGAAATGATATCTATCCTGTCCTTGATGCTAAAATGTATTTCTTTGAGTAGGGGGAAGAAAAGATAGAGGGGAAGATTTGTGTGACCCTCCTGAAATTGGGGCAGGGAGGGAGATGAGGCCACAGCATGTGGTTTGTTACACAGCTGGGGATGGGACTGGGGGATTGAATTTGGAGGCTCAGAAGAAGATCTGCTGTTAGGCTGCTGGTGCCCTTGGCCAGAGTGGCCTGTGAGTTCCCAGGGAATGCCTGCTAGAGTTGGGGGCTGGGGTAATGGGATGAGTTGGGGGAAGGAAGTTTGGAAGGGAAGATCTGTGTGACCCTCAGGAGATGTGGGGGGGCACTGCAGCTGAGGATAAGACTTGAGGGTGGGTTTGGAGGAAGGAGGGAAAGGTCAGATGTGCTGTTAGTCTGCCTGCTTCCCCGTAACATTCTTTTTTTTGTTGTTTGTTTTTGTGTTTTTATTTAAAAATTGTATTTTTCATTTTAAATACTAAATCCAGCTCCCTCTTCCTCCCCTTATCCTGCCCTTCCCACTCCGACATTTACTCCTCAGAGTGGCTAAGGCCTTCCTTGGGGTGTTCAAAGTATGCCATACCAAGTTGAGGCAGGACCAAGCCCCCTCCCCCCTCTCATTCCAGCAACCACAGAAGGGCTTTAAGAGCAATGGTCAGGTGAAACCTATTTGGATAGTATTTGAGATAAAATATCTGAAGGTTAAGGCTGGTCTCTCATTTTCAGTCTAAAGAGGGGAAAAAAAGGCAGTAACATTATTGAGACCTAAGGATACCAATAGATTAGTGCTATATTGTTGTAGTCTGCTTTTAAAAATAGGAAAAGCTTGGCCAAAGTTTCGTAGGAGTCAATCCAAGTAACTGTGGCATGTGTTCGTGTCAGTACCTAGCAAGCACTTCCAAGGACAATGAATCATCCAAGAGGATAGTCCTCACCAAAAATCTAAACCTGTTACTGGCAAGACCATCACAACCTAAACAAAGGTGTGTATCCATGCCAAATGAGTTCAGACACCTAGTCTGAGATGTATTCTAGCATAGAAAGAGTCAGGGTTATGCTAAGACACTATCAGAAACCTCTAGGAAAGCATTGGAGTCACATTAAAGAGGAGAAAATGTGTCCCCTTTGAAACAGAGATAAAGGGGTAACTTAGGAAAATAATAGAGCAAAAGAATTGACACAGATCTGTTAAGTTCTGGGCTGGCGTGCCCACAGAGGTCACGACCCCAAGACTTCATGGCAGACAGACTCTGAAGGAACAAACTCAACTCCACTGTCTCCCGGCTGTGGGCTGCGACCCTTAGCCTGAGTTTCTTCATCCACAAACGGATCACAGTGATCACTTTATAGAGCCGGGGGAAAGGTGCAACAGGCTCGTTTATATCAAGCGTTCAGTCCAGCCCACACTGGACTCAAAGCTTTCAATAAACTATAATCATCAGCGTTACCAGTTCTCAAATATATTATTAATCAAGTAACTGGGCCGCACTTAAAAGATGGTAATAGTCAATCAGATCCTCGTTTTATAAATGTGTTGAGTGCACACTAAGGGTCTTCCTTAGAAAGATATTAGAAGGTACAGAAGAGAATAGCGAATTACATTCTGTCTATAAAGGACAATATGAGTTTACTCATTACCTATCCTAAGTGCCCATTGCTGATTTCATTGTTCATGGTTCTTTCTGCTCGATCTAGCAGGGAGGTTGTAATTCTGCATTTTTGTGTGTGGCATTGCAATCTGTCTGTTGCCATGGAGAGATAAAGGGAAAAGAAGTCAGACCCTGGCTTCAGTACAAACAGTGCCAAAGAACAAAAGAGTATATAACAAAAGCAAATGGAAAAGACAAAATGTTTTTCTGCTTGAACATATATAGGGCAGCATGAAATCTCAGCTGGTACAAAATATAACAAGAAGCAAAACTCAGTGTTCCATATTGTAAATATTGATTTGCATTTATATTTTTAAATGTATAAAACTAGCCATGGAGATAGCACAAACAGAATGGAGATTATACCAGTGATACACCTCTTCTATATGTTATTTTCCAAATGGCTAGAGTTAACTTTAAACCCTAAAAAATTTATTTTGGTTGTGATCCCAACACCTGGGTTTGAATTGAAAAAAAAAATGATGATAACACTATATGGCTTCTTTTCACTTAGATTTGAAAAAAGAAAAACTTAAAAAATGTTAGTGGTGGTTACAGATGGGTCTCCGGGTGGGGCATAGCCATTGACTTCATGTGTGTAGCCACTGATGAATATATATATACCGGACTCCAGTGAATAGCTTCAAACCCATGGTCACACGGACGGCCTTGGTTAAACTCAGTGGGTCACAAGACAAAAAGTCAAACTGTGAGAAAAGAACCTATCGGGACATGGACGGGCGTGATAGAGATGGGAAGAATATTAAAGGAGGAAGGATGTAATCAGGGTGCACTGTGTATGTGTGTGAAATGGCCAAAGGACACATTTAGTAAGTTACCAAAAAGAAATTTTAATCCTACTACTTAACTTCATAGAAACAGTCCAAATCCTTACCCTTCTGAGCAAAGGCTTTATTCAAGCAATGGCATTAGACACACAAGGCAGTCTGTTCGTTAACCACTCATTACATATATCTTTTCATATATATTACTACACAGAGCAAACCCAAGAGGTCTGTAGGGCACTTTCTACTTTTAGACAAAGGAACTAAGGTCCAGAGAAACTGTAGGACTTTTCTAAGACCGCACTTCTTATAAAACGTAGGTGAGATGCTATGACGCTTGCCTTCTGACTCTAAGCTTGGGGGTTATAACCACCCTGATGCTACTTCCTATCAGGCAAAAGAGTCTAGGGGCCAGAGCAAAGGCTGAAAAGCAGGAGGCCTGCAACTTCATGCCTAGCGTTAAAAGCTGTGGGATGCGATTGGGAAGACCTTTTCCTTTGTAAAGTCACTTTCATTTGTAGAAAAAAAAAAAAAAAAAAAAAAAAGAGGCCTAGAGTGTCTGGGGTCACCTTGCAATTCCACCCAGTTTGTGATCAAAGGTGGGATTGCCACGAAACTAAGAAAGCCTGCATTCTAGAGACCCTCATTGTTCAGTTCCTGCAGACTTCACTTGTTTCTGGAAACTGTGGAATGTTCCAGGTGGGAACAGAAGGGCATGCTGCTGTCAGCAAGCATTTCTTTCGAGTCATTTCTGGTCAACAGCTTAATAAGATTCCCCAGATGTCACAGAGGAAAGACATGAATTATTGTTAATATTCCAGGAATCTGAAAGCTAAATATTCATTTTATGGTTAATTCGTAGTCATGATTTTTATCCGTTTTTCATTACATAAGACCTCATAAATTGTATAGTCAGTGGATTCTATCTCTGGTTCTGTGTAATACCAAGAAAGGGATAAGGATAAAGGATTCTGAGGCAGGAGAACAGAAGCCTCTTTAAGTTGCCTCCTGGGTTACATATTATAAAACTTCCTCTTTGCAGTAACACAAATAATCACTCCCCTTCCCACTTCACTCCCAGATGCAATAAACCCCCTCAGACTCCTTTTGAAAGCCATTTCCTTCAGAGAAGTGGGGAACGTCCAGGGCATGACTTCTGAAAGTCTCCTGCCTTGGTCCCTCTTAGAGCCATGCTGATCTTAATCATCTTAGATCCATGCTGGATCAGCACCTGCAGATTTACACAAGGAGCCCTGTGTTTGTCCCCATCTCCCTCCTACAGTTCTGTCTGCCACGCTCATCTCTGCCTTGTCATTCAGTTGTAAAGGTCTGGGACCTCTGAGTGCTTGTTTTCATGATGACTAAGCTCAGGAAGGCTGTGGTAAAGTTCTGTAACGAAGTCACTCCCTGTTTATTAGTCAGCTTTGCATCAGTACCATAAAGTACCCAAGGCAGGACATTTATGCAGTAAAATGTTTATTTTGGCTCATGTTTCTGTTAGTCCTAGTCCAAGATTAGTCAGCTCACTCATTTAAGGCCTCTGGTAGAGGTAATACATCATGGTAGAAGCAGGCGTCAGCGAGAGCTGTCAGTTGAGGCAGTAACAGAAGAGGGTAGGGAGGAGAGTGAGAGAGAGGAGAGAGAGAGAGAGAGAGAGAGAGAGAGAGAGAGAGAGAGAGAGAGAGAGAGAGAGAGAGAGAGAGAGAGAGAGAGAGAGAGAGAGAGAGAGAGAGAGAGAGAGAGAGAGAGAGGTTGTAAGTCCCTTTAGAGATCATGTATACAGTGGTCTATAAGCCTCCCATCACTTTCACTACTGAACACATACCAATAGCACCACCCTAGGGACAGAGTCTTTAAAGCATGGACCATGACAGATGCTGTTTATATTCAAACTATAGTACATTTTCCCTCCGTGAAGACTGGAGCTGTCCAACAGAGCTCTTGTGGTGCTGGAAGTGTCCCTTGTCAGTATTGTCTGAGGTAGTCTTTGCCAATAGTCATTGCAGCTTTTATATACTAAACTGTAATTTTAATACTCTCGTGTGGCTAGTGGCTCCCACACTGAGCAGCACAACTCTAGGCCTCAGACTTCATAAAGCCCAACCTGTGGATCAGTCTATGGGACAGGTCTTAGGGCCCAAGTCCTTAGAGACAGGGATACACACATTGTGAATAAAAATCGGTAGTACACAGACTTTCTATAAACACTGGAAATCAATTGCTTTGCCCTTGTTCTATAATTGATATTAAAGTGAAATGGAAATCTATTATTGAGTGCCCACTAAATGCCAAGCATAGTATTACGTGTGTGTGTGTGTGTGTGTGTGTGTGTGTGTGTGTGTGTGTGTGTGCAATAAAAACATTCTGTCACCCTTTGCCTCCCCAGACCTTGACAACCTCTGTAGAGAGTCTTTCTCTGCCTTGCCAGCCAGCTTCCAAATAACCACATGGAGACTTATTAGTTATGAAACCTCAACCTACAGCTTAGGCTTGTCCCTGACTACCCCCTTGTAACTTAAATTAGCCCATTTATATTAATTTATGTGGTGCCACGTGGTTTATGAATCATTATTTCATCTCCTACATGTCACTCTTTCTCTTTGGACCCAGCTAGCAACTCCCTCTTCTTCCCAGCATTCTCTCTGCTCCCCAGTTCCTGCCTAGCTATTGGTCATTTAGCTTTTATTAAACCAATGGCTGTGACGTATCTTCACACAGCATAAAGGAATAACAACAAACCTCTGTTATGTTAGTAATACTGAAGATTTCAGGTGCCAGACTGAAGAGACAAAAGAAATAGAGAAAGTTTTGCCACATTACAAGTAGAGGAGGCTGTGCCCATGGGGCTGGGGCATGTGAAGGAAATCCCTGGATGGCAGGTAGAAGGGTGCTGAGTGGAGGAACAATGATGCAATGATGCCGGGGGTGGGGGGGTGGGGGGAGGAAAAGAAGGTGGGAGCCTGGGGCAGCTGATGAGGGTTGTTGGAGACTCCGCTGCTAACAGGTTTTGAGGGTGCTTTGCTGTGGTGCTAGGTGCTGCTGTAATCACAAACTTGAAAGGTGCTTTTTAGCACTGTGCCTCAGGCACTCTTTCTGCCTATTAGTACATTTAATTCTGACCCCTTAGGTTTCAGCTTGAGGAGAAGCTGAGCTCCCAGGACTCAGGACCATTGGAACAATGTGTGGGACAAAAGTGAGACAGGCCACCAAGATGGCATGAAAGAGAATGGACAGACACACAGGCACTGCATCTAAATTCTGCAGGTGCTGACAATGTCTATGAACACACCTCCGAGATACAAGGCAGAAAGTGCCTATTCCTCTTGAAGTTTCCAGTTCTAAGTGTCAGATAGCACTATTCGCTTCATTTTACAGATGAACACTGAGGCATGCAGATGACCTAAGTAGCCTGCTCCAGGACATAGATAAATTAGGGAGCCAGATAGGAACTTAAGCCCTTGGTACTGAAGCCCATGGTATAATCAAACTTGTGCTACTATTTCCAAGTCCCATTTGCCATCTTTAAAGAGACGCATAGGGGAATGTGTGTGTGTGTGTGTGTGTGTGTGTGTGTGTGTGTGTGTGTATAGTTTCAATATAATTTGGGAATTAAGACATTCTAGCTCAGACAGGATTGGGAAAGAAGACCATATTGGTTTGAGGTTCATACAGTTTCAAGAGTGGAATGACTTAACTGAAATGATATTACAAGATTTGAATTTAAAAGTTGGACTTTACACTTTCTCAAGATTTGAATTTAAAAGTTGGACTTTACACTTTCTTTTCCTTCCTGCCTTCCTTTCTTCTTTTTTCCTTTGTTGTTAGTTTGTATGTTTGTTTTGAGACAGGGTTTCTGGCTGTCCTGGAACTAGCTCTGTAGACCAGGCTGGCATTGAACTCACAAGGATCTGTTGTGGAATATTCCTTTACACTCTATGAAGATGTGTCACTGTAATTAGTTAACTAAAAAGCTAAACAGCCAATAGCTAGATAGGAGATATAGGTGGGACCTCTGGATAGAGAAAGTGCTGGGAGGAAAAAAGGCAGAATCACCAGCCAGATGCAGAGGGAGGAAATCTTACAGGAGTAGAGATAAAAGCTATGAGTTACTTGACAACACATAGATGAATAGAAATGGGTTAATTTAAGTTATAAGAGCTGAGCTGGAAAAGACTAAGCTATAGGCAAGCTTTTATAAGTCTCTGATTCATGTTTTGTGAGCTGGCATCCCAAAGAAAAAGCCCTTACAGAGAGATTCGCCTGCCCTCTTCCTCCCAGGTGCTGGGATTAAAGGCATGCATCAGCACCACCTGGCTCTCTCTCTATTTCTCCTTTTAAAATATGTATACTTTATTTTCATTTTCATTGGTGTTTTGCCAGAAGCACTGGACCTGAAGTTATTGGTGGGTGTGAGCTGCCATGTGCGAGATGGGAATTGAACCTGGGTCCTCTGGAAGAGCAGTTTGTTCTCTCTCTCTTTTTTTTTGTCTTGTAAAAAATAATTTTATTCTTAATTTTATGTGTATATAAAAATATGTCGACCATTAAGCCATCTCTCCACCTCCTACTTATTTTTATTTTTCAAATATACCAGTGCTTTCAATGTCACGATTACCCTAGAGACTTCTGGAGAAAAGTCAGCACATTTTTGAATGCACACAGTCAGTAAGGAGATGCTGAGTTTTGATAGGATGGATGGAAGTGATACCTTTCATTGCCCTCCTATAGCAGGCAGCTTTCCCCAGGACTACTCCACATTACTTATGAGGGATAGATCCCAAAGGGAATAACAGCAAAATGAAGATGGTTTAGGAAAAAATGAAATTTATGAGCAGAGGCCAAAGAAATTAGATTTTAGGCCAGTCCCTCAATTCTTTCTATATGAAAATGATTTTTTAAAAAAACTGGTGCCTTTGGGCATAAAGCAAACATTTTAATCAGTAGGTCTAAAAATTTGCCCCTGAGCTCTGGCCTGGAGACAAAGGAGAGGCAGGTGTGCATGTGGCAGCTCCACTGGGTATATTTTATGGCATTTCCACAGCAAAGACACTTTGGGATACTAGAGAACAAAGGCTAGGGTCAAATTCCAGCCTTGATCCTTGTTAGCCACAGGCCAACTGTAAGGACTTCAATCTTACTATCTTGAAAAAATTTTTAAGAAGAAATACTTTCTATAATTTGAGGGGATTTACTGATTAATTTTTTAATGTGTGTGTGTATGTGTGTGTGTGTGTGTGTGTGTGTGTGTGTGTGTGTGTGTGTGAGAGAGAGAGAGAGAGAGAGAGAGAGAGAGAGAGAGAGAGAGAGAGTTTATGTGAGCCATACATACTGGCGGAGTCCAGAGGATTTCAAATTTCCTGGAAGGTACAGTCAGTTCCCAGATGGATGCTGGGAACTCAACTTTGGTCCTCTTCAAGCAGCACACACTCTTAATGTCTGAGTTATCTCCCCATGAAGATTATATCTTGCTCCTATACTGCTGTCCAGTGAGAGAAATTGGATTTGAGGGTTATTCTGAATAATTGCCAAGGTAACCTGACACACAGCAGGTACCCAGTGATTTTGGTAGATTTGATGTAAGGGTAGAGATGGAAGAGTATTTGGAAGTCATGGGACTGTGCACCAGAAAGAGAGAATTACACTCTGAAGGTTGGAAATGATTTGTGATTTTTCATGGCTCCCTTAGAGTACTGCCCAATACTTTAGAGTTGCTTACAATTAAATGAATTGAATACTTTCTGTTTGAAAAAAAAAATTGTAGGGCATACCTTTCAATTTTGGGAGGATTTTTTTTCATCAAAAGTACACCTTTATCAAGGAGTAATTACAATTTTAATTGCTCAAATGTCCATTAAGCAGGATCCTTTTTCAGAATCTACAAAGCTCTGCGCATTTCCTGCAAGGTCTGCTGTCCCTTAAATGGCTGCCATAGAAATTCCTTTAAAAGCCAAGGAAAAACCAGACCTACCCTAAAGTGCTTTGGAAGTATCAACAGAAGAACTAATTAATTCTCTTCAAACGTTAGCATAGTTTCAAGCTATATCTGAAGCACTGAAGGAAATGAATGACTGTCGTACTGGCAAATAACTATTCTTCCAAACAAAGAGTAAAGTTATAGAGTGATAATCCTCCAACTCATGTAGCAGAAATGCCAACATCTGCATGCGGCCACAGACCATCTTGGGTTTCATCCCCAGAAGAAGAAGAAAAAAAAAAGGATTCTAACGGAGAGCAGTTGTTTGTCCTGATCCTTTGAAATGTAGTCAGCCAGTGTCTGTGAGTGACCGCAGGGAAATTTGCCCGTTTTATCCTCAAGATTTACAGGAAACAGAAGAGTCCCTTTTCCAATGAAGAAGTGAATTTACTAGGTCCTGAGTGTTTGCTGGGAATCCCCAGAGCTCGCTGAGTGACTGGTATTGTTGCCAATCAGCCTTAGCCAGCAGAACCTAGCTAACAATCTCTGCTTGCTTTTCTCTCACTAAATATAGTTCTGCTTTCTGATGAGTCTGCTCAGCTGCCTCAGTTTCCTCAGATTTCTTCAAGCACCAAAATCATATCATTATAGGTTGAATGCTTAATATAGGACATGTTGGAAGAGTCTGAGATTGGCCTTCTGTATGAGCCCCCCAGTCGATCTTTCACAGTAAATCCTAGACCTAGGCCTGTGGTGAGATATTGTTTGGGATTTATTAAAGCTTGCTGGAGAATTCAGAAAAGCAAAGTCAACCACAGGCCATAGCACACACCTTTAATCCCAGCAGCCAGAGCTAGGAGGTAGTGGCACACACCTTTAATCCTAGGACTCAGAATTAAGAGATAGACAGATCTCTATGAGTCCAAGGCCACCCAGATCTACACAAGAGTGAATCAGTCTAAAAGAGAATTATTGCTCACACCTTTAGCCCCAACATTAGGGAAGTATGTAAGACAGAAGTAAGGGATCAGAAAGGCAATCAGTCTCCAGCCAAGGAGAGGCAGCAGTTTGAGACTTGGTGAAGAGCTCGGGCATGGATCACCTTTCAGCCTGCACCAAAGGTGAGAGCTAGTGGCCAGCTGCTTTGCTTTTATGATATTTAGCTTGAAGTTTGAACCCCAATATGAGTCTCTGGGTCATTTATTTATTTGTGTTACACAGGCCTCACAGTAGCTTTCTTTCATCATCTGGGTTATATGGTTATATTATTAGTAGTGTTCTGTATTTCTCCTACCGGTCCCTCAGGCAAGTATTACTTCACTGACAGATCAGCAAGTTTGTGAGAACTATGTTTTGATGTTAAGAGACCCAACATTAGCAGAGCTCATACTGCTCCTGTGCTGCTTTGGGTAGTTTCCCTGTGTGCATAGGGAGAGATGTATAGAAGGAATGTAACCAAAGGGTTAAAAGAGATGACTTATGTACTGCTTCTAGCATTCAGCAGGATGACTTCAGGTCAGAAATACAATTTTGAAAAATTGATTTTTGCTTCTCATCCACTCATAGCCACTTGTTTAGTAAATGATGTAATAAATCACAAGAAGTTAAGAGAGTGTTAGATAGCAAACCTTGTATTTCTAGACAAACTATTGAACCACACCAAAGCCATAATAATTAATTCCTTAGAAAATGGCATAATAAAATGCTGTGTGTTTCTCATGCATTTTATAAAAGTGCATGCATACCCACATTTGTATTAATGGGGCAAAAAAAGCATGCATAAGAAGTTGTCAACAGTTCCCTGTATATATGGAGAGAATTTCATCCTTTTGCATAAATAGCTTTTCTATTTTCTTCAATATATACAAATTACTTACAGAACTCAAATCCATTTCTAAAACTGCTCTGTAGCCCTTAAACGGCACTACATATTTAAGAGACATCGTTTCCCCCCCCGCCCGCCCCCCCCGTGCCTTGTGTGGCATGAGTACACTGGCCCAGTGTGCAGGAGCAGCATGTGTCCAGGCTTATTGTGACATCGTAGATGAAGGAAGTGGACCTAGTGTGGGCCCAAGGAAGATGTCTCATTAGTCTGCATAGTTAGAGGATGGATGTTTGCTCAAGAAACAAACAAATTGTCCTGAAGCACAGCAGGTAGGAAATGGAAATACTAACAAAGGGAATGGTCTTCCAGACAGGAAATCTACAGGAGAGATGTTTTCAAAGGATACAGGGCAGCCAGCTGGGAGATGCCATTCCTGGAGATTTTTTTCTTTTCTGTCTGTCTACTTGCTCTGTCTCAATGGGACATCTACCTCCACGCCACTCTAAACATCCAGCTCATGTTGTGTGTGATGTGCATGCTGCACACGCAGCATACAATCACACACTGATTTCCCTGTTGTTCAGATCCTGTGTATAGAAAAGAGGGGGACCTCCTGAGATCTAAACCCTTGCTATACATTAGGTGGGAGAGAAAAAAGGCCTCCCAAGAGATGGAAAAGAAATGGCACTGTGGAAGAAGAGCAATTCTAAACATGGTTGATCAGTAGAAGTGCAGAATCTCCAGAGCTCTATGGGGGGCAGGGGTGAAGGTGGGTGCAGTACTACAAGATCAGCCATAGATCCCCCACCAAAGCTGGGAATCATGAACAAAGTGTGTGTATAGATAGTGTCTGAAATCAAGTGAACTTGGATTTTCCTATCTGACTTTGAGAAAGTCTCCTTACTCCCACCTCATCACCAAAGTTTCTCATGTGAAAAGTCCACGTAAAGGACTGGTTTGGTACTGAGCTCAACCATGCCCTCTAAGATGGCCATGGAAGGCTGATGGAGTCACGGCAGGGCTCAATGACCAGCAGATGTAGCAAAGAAATGTGTCACCACTGGCTTCTTACAAAATAATATATCCTGGAATAAATCTAACTAAGGAAGTGAAAAACTTACATTGTAAAAACATAAAGACACTGGAAAAAGAGTTGAATAAGATACCAGAAGATGGAAGACATCTTATGTTGAAGTCATTGGTATATTTGACATCAAGTGAGAGATGAGGCTTTGTTTCATTCTTTTACATGTAGGCATCC
Source organism: Cricetiscus sungorus (assembly GCA_030556225.1). NCBI lineage: Eukaryota > Metazoa > Chordata > Mammalia > Rodentia > Cricetidae > Cricetiscus > Cricetiscus sungorus. The sequence goes on along the minus strand of JANBXA010000007.1, from coordinate 133,034,950 downwards.
AGTTTGACCAACACCATTTGCTAAAGACGCTGTCTTTTCTCTCATGTATATTTTTGGCTTCTTTGATCAATGTGCCTCTTTTTGATGCCACTATCATTCTGTTTTTACTAATCAACAGCTCCATAAAGATAATGAAGTTAGTTCCTTATCTCTCATTCTGCACAAAACTGGACCCCAAATGGATGAAGGAGCTTAACATGAAACCTGATACCCAAATATGATAGAGGGAAAAGTAGGTAATACGCTTCAACTAATAGGCACAGGAAAGAACTTTCTGAACAGGACCCTAGAGGCCAGGTATTAAGACCAATGATTTAGAGCAAAGGATTGCCAGCCTATAATCCCCACTGCCAGAAAAGCTAGGAAGCAAGAAGTACCCTAAGAGAAAAATACATGGTCCCTCTGAGAAGGGGAAAGGGACAAGATCTCCTAAGCAAATTGGGAGTATAGGCGGGGGGGAGAGGGAGTTTGGAGAAAGAGAAGGGGAGAAGAGGAGGGGAGAGGAGGACATGAGAGAGCAGGAAGATTATGTTAGGAGAAGAATAGAGGAGAGCAAGAAAAGAGATACATCAATAGAGGGAGGCATTATAGATTTAAAGAGCAATCTAGCACTAGGGAAATGTCCAGAGATCTACAAGGATGAACCCAACTAACAATCTCAGCAATAGTAGAGAGTCTACCTTAAATGCCCTTCCCAAATAATGAGATTGATGACTACCTTATATGCCATCCTAGAGCCTTCATCCAGTAGCTGATGGAAGCAGAAGCAGACACCTACAGCTAAACACTGAGCCAAATTCCTGGAATCCAGTTACAGAGAGAGAGGAGTGGTGAACAAAGGGGTCAAAACCAGGCTGGAAACCCACAGAAACTGCTGACCTGAACAAGGGGGAGCTAGTGGACCCCAGTCTGATTGCTGGGAAACCAGCATAGGCCTGACCTAAACTCCCTGAACGTGGGTGTCAGTTAGGAGGACTGGGCAGTCTGTGGGACCTCTGGTAATGGATCAGTATTTATCCCTAGTATATGAGTGGACTTTGGGAGCCCATTTCACATAGAGGGATACTCTCTCAGCCTAGACACATGGTGCTGCTCCAAATGATATGACAGACTTTGAAGATCCCTCATGGATGGTCTCACCCTCCCTGGGGAATAGAAAGGGGATGGGATGGGGATAGGGGATGGGGGGAATTTGGGAGGGTACAGGAACTGGGATTGACATGTAAAACAAGCTTGTTTCAAATTTAAATAAAAAAATATTATCATAAAAAAGACTAATGATTGGCCTGTTGCCTTTGATGAGGCAAAGTTGTCCCTTTCATCCCCCAACAGGGAGTGCCTGGTTTCACCATTCATTTCCTCCCAGTGAGTTTGAATGAAAAGGAATATTGATTCATAAGAAGTCTTGAACTCTATTAATACTTTTAATATTGATACCTGAGGCAATGAGTCACAGTGTCAATGGGTACAGTTAGAGGAGAAGAGGCAGATGGCAAGTAATGAAATCACATGGCCTCCTTATTAACCAGAGACTTTTTGATGAGGCTGCCCCTACAGTTCCTCCAGTTTCCCAGGAATGGTCTTCCTTGTTGTACTTATTGATTTGGTTATAGTCCAGGGTAAAGTTTAACTACTTGGGTAAATCTGAGACCATGGAGGGAGGCTCAGAAGAATGATATGAAAGCTGCAGGAAGAACAGAGGTACTAGATCAGGGGTCTGAAAGGCAGAGGCCCTGAAAACATTTAACTTAGACATCACTACTCAGACATGTAAACTAAATGGAAGATAGTGTCAGGAGGAAAATATATACCACCATTCCACTTGTCTAGAAATTCCATCCCTTTCAATGAATCACTCATTTTTCTATTTTTGGTGGAAATGTAGATTCAGGTACATATTTTTTAAGCTTACATTACAAAACCAAAGCCCTCAGTTTATTTAGTTGCCGTCTTAATTGGGGTTACTATTCTTGTGATCATGACCAAGGCTCATGAAAAACCAAGACTCATAAAAGAAAGCGTGTAATTGTTTACAGTTTTGGAGGTTTAGTCCTTTATCTTCATGGTGGGATGCAGGGCTCTGGAGCAGTAGCTGAGAGCTACATCCTGATCAGTAAGTAGGCAGAGAGTAAGAAAGAGAGAGACTGGGTCTGTTATGGACTTTTGAGACCTCAAAGCCCACCCCCAGTGATACATTTCCTCCCTCAAGGCCATACTCCAACAGGGTCATACCTACATGAAGCTATTGTTATTCAAACTACCATACTGTGTCTCATTTGTATGACAAAACTGACAAAAACAACTAAGGGGAAGAAGATATAGTTCCTTATGGTGTATGTGTGGGGGGCAGAAGACAGGGGTAGACACATTAAAATTCATAGTGGTAGGAACTTGTGGCTGGGACTCTTCAAATCTTGATAGGTCAGGAAATAATGCCTTTCTCCTTTTCTCTCTTGTCCAGGACCCCCAACCCATGAAAGGGTACCACCCATACTCAGAGCCTTCCTTTAGTTAGTTTTCTCTGGAAATGTCCTCATAGACATACACAAGATGCCTCACTGATTGCCTAGATATCCCTTAATCCAGGCAAGTTGACAGTAGACATTAACCATCACACTTGACTTCTTGCCAAGAAGAAACTCTGGAGGGTTGGGCACTAGGTGGAGGGGAACAGATTTGTCTCATGAGTGGCCACCCATGAGCTCCAATCCCTGACAGCAGCACAGCAAACTGACAAGAAGGCCAGCAAACTTGGACTGTTATGTGAACTCATCTAATGTCTGAACATTGGTTCAGATGAAAAACAACACCACTGAAGAACTGAAGAACCAGACAGCACACCAGATGTGCTGTTAAGCTCTTTTTGAAACTTGCATCAAACACAACCCCCAGTTTACTCCTAAAAGGGGGCTTCCTGGATAGGTAGGGTCTTTCTAGAGTGCATGGAGTCATCAACTCTCCCTAGATATGTACATTTATGTCTGACAGGTAACAGACTTGTGCAGCCTAGGCTCCCTAGAGAGTGTTCCACAGTTATAGAGGATTGTATCACTTCTCTTTTCTGGGTTGAAAATTCTCCTTGTCCTGGAGGTCCTCATAGCTGAAGACAGCTTTAGAATCTCTATTTAGAAGGGATTTTTAGTTGGCCATCTGGTTGGATAGAAGGTCAGCCTTGAAATAATTTCATATAATTAAAAGTCTGTGAAGTATCCTCTGTAAATATGAACGAAAACTGCTCCAAAGCACAGTTTCTCCACTACTGCTGTAGAAATGTTGGGGGCATAAGTTGGGAAGGCATCTCCTCACATAAATGTATCAGTTACAAAGAAAGCTTTGTGGTATCTTTCTCAGGATTATTTATGCACTGACTGGTTTAATTTTTTGAAGATTTATTTATTTATCATATATACAGTGTTCTGTCTGCATATATCCCTCCCTGCAGGCCAGAAGAGGGTACCAGATCTCATTACAGATGGTTGTGAGCCATCACATGGTTGTTAGAAATTGAACTCAGGACTTCTGGAAGACCAGCTAGTGTTCTTAACCACCGAGCCATCTCTCCATCCCCGACTGTCTTTCTTAATTCACCCTTCATAGTGAAGTGCAAGTCTGTTGTGGAATAATCTTTTTGTACACTCTGAAGATGTGTTCTTGCCAAGGTGCCTTTTGATTGGTTTAATAAAGAGCTGAATTGCCAATAGCTAGGCAGAAAGAGGTTAGGCAGGACTTTGGGGACAGAGACAGAGGAAGAGGAGACAAATCATGGCAGGAAGGAGAAGCCAGAAAACAGAGAGGAACAGGAAGTGCAAGATGGAAGGGAGGTAAAAAGCCATGAGGCAGATTAAGATAAATGGGTTAATTTAAGTTATAAGGGCTACTGAGACAAGCCTAAACTATAGGCCAGGCTTGTTATTTCATAATAAATAACAAGTCATTCTCCATGTTGTTTTTTGTGAGTTGGTTGCCCAAAGAGAAATCTATCTACACTGGTCAGAGTTCCCCAGTTTAAACTCCTTTTGGAACTAAGTACAAGGACCCAATGGCATCTACAAAACCCATGTAAGTCTGATTTATGTTTGTCTTCCTGCTTGTACAGTTGCTGCTTGGTTCCTTAACTCCAGTGTTTTTATTGACTGGCTGCCATCATCCTTCGAATGTCTTCAGGATCGCTCCCTCTGGGTGCTTGTCATTGTTTCTCATCTACCACTCCACTAACTATCAAGCTTGGCAGATGTCATTCTCACATGCTCTTCTTGTCCTAGAATTTCATTGTCTCAAACAACTTGGAGCCACTCATGAAGCATAGGAAAGACCGAGGCAGCATATCTATCAGTTTCCTAGGCTGTCACAGTAAGTTCCCACAAAGTTGTTAGCTTGAAATGGTAGAAATGAGTTCTCTCATAGCTCTGGAGGCTAGAAGTTCAAAAATCAAGGCTGCAACAGGGCAGCTTCTCTCTGAAGACTCTAAGGGGGTGTATTCTCCTGAAGACTCTAAGGGGGTGTATTCTCCTGAAGACTCTAAGGGGGTGTATTCTCCTGAAGACTCTAAGGGGGTGTATTCTCCTGAAGACTCTAAGGGGGTGTATTCTCCTGAAGACTCTAAGGGGGTGTATTCTCCTGAAGACTCTAAGGGGGTGTATTCTCCTGAAGACTCTAAGGGGGTGTATTCTTCTGAAGATTCTAAGGGGGTGTATTCTCCTGAAGACTCTAAGGGGGTGTATTCTGCTGAAGACTCCAAGGGAGTGTATTCTCCTGAAGACTCTAAGGGGGTGTATTCTCCTGAAGACTCTAAGGGGTGTATTGTCCTGAAGACTCTAAGGGGGTGTATTCTCCTGAAGACTCTAAGGGGGTGTATTGTCCTGAAGACTCTAAGGGGGTGTATTCTCCTGAAGACTCTAAGGGGGTGTAATCTGCTGAAGACTCTAAGGGGATGTATTCTCCTGAAGACTCTAAGGGGGTATATTCTCCTGAAGACTCTAAGGGGGTGTAGTCTGAAGACTCTAAGGGGGTGTATTGTCCTGGAGACTCTAAGGGGGTGTATTCTTCTGAAGATTCTAAGGGGGTGTATTCTCCTGAAGACTCTAAGGGGGTGTATTCTGCTGAAGACTCCAAGGGAGTGTATTCTCCTGAAGACTCTAAGGGGGTATATTCTCCTGAAGACTCTAAGGGGGTGTAGTCTGAAGACTCTAAGGGGGTATAGTCTTCTGAAGACTAAGGGGATGTATTCTTCTTGCTTCTTCCCCTTCTTGTGGCTCCATCAGTCCCTAGTGGTGGTGTTATCACTCCATTTCTTCCTCTGTGGTTATTTGACTTCCTTCTCTGTGTCTGTCTTATGCATGTGTGATTGTATTAAGTGCCCACCTGGGTTAATCTAGGATGGTATACTTATCTCAAATCTGTTACAAATCTGTAAAGAGCATTGTTTCCATATAAGATTCCAGAAATAAAATGTGGGTCTATCTTCTGTTTAGGATGCATGATAGCTAATCTCCATTGTCAACTTGACTGGATTTAGCATCATCTAGGTGGTAGTATGGTACTTGTCTGGGTAGATCCATTTGTGAGGATGTTTCTAGAGAGAATAAATTGAGGGAAGAAGGTCCATTCTGAATGTAGGTGGTATCATTCTAAGAACTGGGGGCCCGATATAAGGGAAAAGACACATCAAGTAGAGAGGTAACATTCCCTTTCTCTCATTCCTGGACCATCAAGGTATGAACTCCATCTTGACTTCTCTGTCATAATGGGATGAAAGTGTGAACTAAAATAAATCTTTGCTCATTCAAATCTTTGTTCTCTTAGGCATGTCAACTAATATGGGCACAGGGAAAGCACCATTCAGCCTAGTAGAGGGAGGAAGTTAGAAAACCTCTGGCAGTGTACTTTCTCTTGAAGGAGAATGTGAGTGGTATGTTCTTATCTTTCTTAATTCATCCCTTGAAACATGTAAAGGGAAGTTTTCCCAAGTCCCAGTGGGTTTTTTCTTCTTGAAGGAAGACCCTGAAGAGGGAGGCCTCCCACTCCATTGCTATTGGCCTAGGGACTGCAGTTGGTACTCATCATTTTCTCTCTCACCATCCACCCTAAATCCTCCTTATTCTCAATGCCACTTACTGGTCTGGTTTAGTCCTCCTAGTGATGCAAACCCTACTCTGAGCCTCTAGTAACTGTAACTTACCTTTCTCAGGCTAGAGTTTCCATATTTGTCTATTCACAGTTGGTCAAAAAATGTACTGGTAGGTTCTGGGTCCATCAGCAGGGTTCCGTGAGTATTCTTCTTTGGTACTATTGTGCAAAGGCAGCCCTCCACTTCCTGATGACCAGGGTAAATTATCCCTTACAAAAATGGTGGCTCCTCTTCTTACCAACTATTCTCTGAACACAAGGGTTATAGTGCCCACATGGGTTATAGTTTAACAAGATAACTGCTATTTCCCTGGTGAGTGCATCCTCTTGGGAGACCAGGAGTTCTAACCTGCAGAGCCTAGAACTAAAGGGGTAGAAAGCAAGGAGGACCCTGGTGTCCCACCATGCTATTATTTCATTGGCATCTTGATCTATGTATCTTTCTTCTTGGGAACCTAGTGACATCTAAAAGATTGGTGCTTTGAAATGTAGACATGCGTTCAGGAAGAGAGCTCTGCTTCAACTGAACTTCAGAAGATCACCCATGTCTACACATGAGAGTTGGGATGGTTGGGCATATGAGATAAAGTGAACCCCACAGTTGTAAGCTCTTCCCCATGGGCTAGAATAATATTTCAAGACATGGGAAACATTGACTCCAGATCTTATAAAAGTCTATCAGTGCTGTCCTTCCTTGTTTTTAGTAAAGATGCATTTTTGTCTTTTACTTTGAATACAATATCTGAAATAGAATGAATTCAGGACCCCTGAAAGCTTTACTGAAATAGCAAGTTGTGGATCTTGCAGACTTTACTGTAACTCCCTGACACCATATGTATAATGAAGACTTCCAATATGGTCGTCACCTCTGGCTCATCATGTCATGCATTATATGAGCTGATGTAATACCATGCATAATATCCAGATAGTTCATATATCTTTAGCATATAATGACAGATATGAGAAATAGTATGGCCTTGAAGAAGTGCCAGATTATGAATTACATCACCTATTACATTTGAATGTGAACTGTTTCTAATGGTCCATTCTGTTTAATGCCTTCATTTACCAAATCTCTACTGTATGTCACATACCTGAGGCCACATTTTTCTACTCCACTGATGAGCAGCAACAGACAGGGTACCACTTGTTTGCATTTGCAGTGGTCTTCAGGCTCTCAGATCCACTCAGTTTTTATAAGGGTCAACTGGGGAATTAAGTGGAAATAAGACAGAGAGTGTCATTCCTACAACTGTAATCTCCACTGTTGCCTCCAGGATGCAGTTTGACTTGATTTGCTTATTTCAGACAGCAAGTTCTGAGATTTACACTTGACCTTCTGCACTGTGTCAGCTCTAGAGGCCAAGGACACGGAGTGGAATTCACCTTGACTGCCAGGCTAATAATATCAATTAATACATGCTCAGCAGGAAAATGACTGCTCTTGAGGTTCATGAGTGAACAGCCCCTACAAACCTAACTTTGGCCAGAAATCTGTTTACTGCTGGGTACTAATGTCATTGGCTTTTTAGGGGAGGCCGTAATAACATTTTTAGGTCTGTCTTTATTATTTTTTCTTCCTTTAAAAAAATTATTGAAATTATTTTCATACAATATATTTTGATTTTATACTCCTCCCAGATACTCCCCATCTCCCTACCCACCCAAGTTCACTGTCTCTCAAAGCAAAAACAAAACCAAACAAAACCCCAGAAAAAGTCTTTGTTTGGGTTTCCATTGCTGTGATGAAACACCATGACCAAAAGCAAACAGGGGAGGAAAGGATTTGCTGAGCTTATGCTCTCATGTCACAGTTCATTGTCAAAGGAAGTCAGGACAGGAATGTCAACAGGGCAGGAACCTGGAGACTGGAGCTGATGTAGAAGCCATGAAGGAGTGCTGCTAATGCTAATGGCTTGCTCCTTATAGCTTGCTAAGCCTGCTTTCTTATAGAACCCAGGACCACTTGTCCAGAGATAGCACCACCCACAATGGACTAGGCCATCCCCCATCAATCACTAATTACTGCAATACACTATAGGCTTGCCTACAGCCTGATCTTAAGGAGGCAATTTCTCAATTAAGATTCCCTCTTTTCAGATGACTTTAGCTTGTGTCAAGTTGATATAGAACCACCTAGCACATAGACAAACTAAAAGCAAGAAGGGAGGAAGAAAGGAAGGAAGAAAGCAAAGTCAATAAGACAAAAATACCAAAACAAAGCAAAACAAAAACTCCACATCAAAAAATGGAGTTCACTTTATGTTGGCCAACTACTCCTGGGCATGGGGTCTGACCCCTTCTTGGTGATGGGATTTTGTCTGGTGCTATGGAATATTCTTTTAGACTGTGTGAAGATATGTCACTGTGATTTAATAAAGAGCTGAACAGCCAATAGCTAGGTAGGATTTGGGGGGCACAGAGGACACTGGGAAGAAGAAGAAGGCAGAGCCACTCACCAAGCATGGAGGAAGCAGGAGAGCAGCATGGGCAGTAAAGAGTAAAGGTAATAAAGCCATGAGGCAGAAAGTAAATTAATAGAAATGGGTAAATTTAAGTTGAAAGAAAGAGCTATTTAGAAACAAGCCTAAGCTATTGGCCAAGCTTTTAAATTAATAAGGAGTCCCATGTGGTTATTTGGGAGCTGGCAGGCAGGGCAGAAAAAGACTTGCAACATGTGGTCTTTGAAGGAGTTGAAGACAGATAGTTATGGTTATAGTTTTCCTTAGTTTGGATTAAAGATAGTTTACATATAGGACTTTACACTCACAAAGATAGGATTGATGATATTTTCTTTAAGTCTTACAAAATGTCAATGGACTAAATATTGTTAACTGTAATTCTTGTTTGATAACTGTTGTGTGATATATTTTACTATGTTAAGGTTTAAACCCTTCTTTTTATTTTAGACAGAAAAGAGGAGATGATGGGAGATGTTATTCTGTATATATGTTTCTCATACTGGTTAATAAAGCACTGTGGCCAATAGAAAACTAGATAGGTGGGGCTAGGAGACTAGGAGGAGGAAAGAGGAAGTAGAAGGAGGAGTCAAGATGCTGCTCGGAGAGTAAGACCTACTGGGGATGGGTGGTTAAGCCTAACTTCTCAGGGTGAGCAGGGCCAATAGACTATTAGCCCTAATAGTCTTGAGCACAGTTAACTCCTGCCTTGGTGAGGAACTAAAAAAAAAAAAAAAAAAAAAAAAGCAGGACAGGAGGCACCAGTTGCAGCTCCCGGATAAGATGAGCCACGTGGAAATTCTCAGCTAAGTAGAAATGGGTTAATCATTAAGACAGAGCTAGCCCATAAACAATAATGGTAACTGGCCAACAGGATTGTATCAAATACAGAGTCTCAGAGTGTTTTTTGGGGCTTATGTGGCAGCCGGTGGGAAAAACCTGCTGTAACACTCCATCCCTCCCTCCCTTTCTCCCTCCCTCCTTCTCTTCCTTCTTCCTTCCTTCCTTTCTATCTTCTTCTCTCTGTTTCCCTCCCTCCCTGCCTTCCACTCTTTCTCCCTCCCTGTCTTCCTCTCTCCCTCTCTCCCTCCCTTCCTTCCTATCTTCCTCTCTCTGTTTCCATCCTTCATCCCTCCTTCCCTTCCTTCTTTCTTACCTTACTTTAATTTGTTCATCTTTATTTCTTGTACCATTAGGGGTTGAACCTAGGATCATGTGTGTAGTAGACAAATGTTCTACCATTGAGCTATATTCTCTCTTCTTTTTAGATTTTATTTTGAGATAGAATCTTACTAGGTTGCTTGGGTAGCCTTAAACTATCTCTGTAGCTAGGTGGTTCCTGTGCTTTCACTCCTCCCCCTGACCATCTGGGATTACAGGCCTGTACCGCCAGGCCCAGGTATGCTTTCAGGTCTTTTATGTGTCAATTAAAATCTGGATCCAATTAAAACTGAGTGCCCAACAGTTGTTGGAAAGTCTAGATACTTCTCTTTCCTTGTTATAAACTGAAATATGTAAATTGCCATATCTCCTTTTGGGAGGAATTTGGGGGTCATTATAATATATGGTTGCCATGATATTGTATTTTGCCTTGTGAACTTCTTCAGCCAATAGGAATTGGACTATGAAAGTGTTTTTTTGTTTTTGTTTTTTTGTTTTTTTTTTTTTTCTGATAATTGGCTGTCTTGATATTTTATGGGAACAACTGTCCTCAGCCTCTTGCTTCTCATTGTTGGCTGGACATCTATTATGCTCCTTGGAGTGCTAAGTTCTACTCTCTATATTCACAGTCATGTCTGAGAGAAGCTCTCTTGGCTGTTGTGTGTTCTTGTTTGCCACCACCTTCTTCTGGCACTCAAGTATCATGCCTGGCCTCAGTTCGTGGAGCTCAATATCTCCATTTCTATCAGTTAGATTCTGTCATAGACTTATATATCATCAGCTTTGTTCCTAGGAAGCTCCACCGAGCCCCTTGGTGATACTAGGTATGGCTCTCTCACCAGCACTTTGCCAGTGGCTTTGGTAAATAGTGTATCTTTTGGCTAGTCTTTGGCCTCATATAATACACCCATTTCTGCAAGCCCATTTCTCTAAAGCTTTAATTTCTTCTTCCCTGTCTTTCATGGCAATCAGGCAATCCAGTTTCTCAGTGGGAGCCATTCCTTTCTCCAGGCTTCTAGGAGTTACCATGGTAGCAAATTCACATTATTTTCCTGGGTTGTCAAATCCTGTTTCTCAATACAGTGACCCTAAGTAAAAAGCAACAAAACAAACCAAACAAACAAATCCTTTTCTTGTCCAGACTCATGTCCTTGTCCCCTAACTAATCAGGCACCTTGATCACTGCTTGCACACTCTGTGGCATCTTGTAGCTCCTTCAGGTCTGCTCAATTTCTTTATCAAGTTGAGCTTATTTCTGGCCAGACTCTGATGACTCAGGCCTGACTATAGGCCTCACATTCAGGAAAAGAGAAAGGAACCATCTGTTGTCTTTTGAAGAAAAGACCCTTGTGTCAACTTCCTGTGGGGGGGGGGGGTTGAGGGGCTTGCTCTTCACAGGGAGGGAAGAAATACCTCTGAAGACTCAGAGGGTTCAGAGATCAGGGAGCATCCATCCAAATCTTCTAATCCCAAGTCAGAAACCAAACTAGGATTCTTAATTTGGTTAATATAACTATTGAATCCAGTGATGTAGCTTCTGTTTACCTATTGTAGAAACTACTTTCACATGGTTTGAATTGTTTGGAAAATCTTTTATCTTTTTATTATCCTCCTATAGGGCATCGATATACTAAGTAATAGCCACTAAGTGTCATCACTCTTATGCTTATAAATCCTCTTCTATGTTTCAAATGCTTTGGTCAGTGTATTCCTCTGTGAATATGCCATCCTAGAATATCAGTGATGGGCTTTTAACCAGTGAGCCTTCATCTCATGCTAAGGGATGTCTATATGCCTTACCACCAGGGAAGAGGTCATCAAAACAGTTGAGTGGTAAGAAATTCAGTACTCAAAGCATTTTATTATCAACTGCTTTCTTGGATCATATTTAGTAATAACTACTCCTGTAAGTTGGGTTTTCTAAACAGCAGGTCATGATATAGTTCATAATAGATTTGGGGTGATATCATATGTTATAGTAAAAGGAAGGAGGGCAGGAATGTATGGAGAAAGCCATCAACCTGGGAGATAGCACACAAGTCTGTCAGCCCAACAAGAGTTCCAAAGCAAAGACAGCCATTAGCAAAGTGCAAAGTTGAATGGAGATGAGGCCTCTGAAGTATTTCCTTCTTGGTTACTGCCTGGAGAGTAAGGCTAATAATATGAAGGATGCTAAGCAAAATTAGCTTTGCAGGTAAAGAATGACTTTTTAATTACAACTCACACAATATTTGAGATAAACTAAAAATAAAGACAATAAAACGCTTGTTCCTTGTCTCCATTGCAAATTTAACCTGGTGTTCTGAATTTCAATTTTTCTAAATCTAGCAACTCTAGCTGGATGTGATTAATTTCAATTTGAACTTGACTGGATTGAGAAATGACTAAGACAAACCTTTGATGGCATTTCCAAAAGAATTAACTTAAGAGGTAAGGGTCACACTGAGTGGGCTGGGATCCAGAACATAGTAAAAGGAGAAAAGGAGAAAACCAACCCAGTACTGGCATTCTCCTTTTCTTTGAACCAGATCTACCAAGATTTGAGCAAGCAGCCTCCTGCTGCCATACACAAGACTTGGTTTTCCATCATACCTTCTCTGCTATTGTAGACTGTATTCCCTGAAATGTAAGCCAAAACAAACCTTACCTCTCTCAAGTGTTCTCTCACTGGATATTTGGTCACAATAATGAGAAAGATAATGGAAACACCGACTGGAGGTTACTCTGTGATATTTCTTAGCTACTTGCATTCTCATCAGACAATTATCTGGGAGTCGCCTTGAAAATGTTGTGACTTGGCTTGATTGGATTGAGTTTTGGTACAATGAAATGGGGTCAGTTCTGGGGACAGCCAAGAAACAAACAAGTTTCTTAAAGGGAGAGCTGAGCAGGTCTCTCTGCATTTACCATACATCTACTTTCTGTTTAAATGTTGTCTCTCTTGATGAGAGCAAGCCCAAAATGAACGAGTTTTCTCACTTGTCAAACCCCAGTGACTAAGGGTGTTTGAGCCTGGTACTGGTTCTGTTGTTACTTATTAAATAGATTTGTATGTAACGATTTCAGGGATCCAGCAAATATGGATGAAACAAAAGGTGGGGTCCTCTGTTGTTTTGTTCTCAGAATGATACTCTGGGTTTTGCTAATCCTTCAATAGCTTTCTGTGCTACTCTTTCAACAAACAAAGGCAAAAGATGATGGTCAGCTGTAAACTGGAGTCCGAGTTTACAAGCACTGACTTCTACATCAGAGCTAATTATTTTGGGCATTAATTAAATCTTTTCTAAGTAAACTGAGTAGGCTCTAGTTGAGGAATTTCAAATCAGAGCTTGTATATGAAGATTAGTGTGGAGTGCCAATAAATGTGCATCTGCTCCCATCTATATATACCACACGCAGGGCTTAAAACCACAAGACCTTAAACAGAATTTGTTCTTTTCTCCCAGCACTGACTCATCGTCCATATCATTTCTAGCAGAGATGTTCTTACTCCACTTTTAAATGTGTGATCTAAGCTGGGCTTGGGAGTACATCCCTGTAACTCCAGATGTTTCGGAGACAAAGGCAGGAGGTTATAAACTCCAGGCCTGCTAAGACTACAGGGTAAATTCAGTGATAGCCAGGGTAACTTAGTAAGAGTCTGTCTCAAAATAAACTTTTAAAAAAGTTTACATCTGCACCCCTAAGGACTCAGGGAACGTGGAGAAAGAGTGGATAGAAAGTATGTTAGAGCTAGAGGCTGGGGACAGATGTTGTGAAATGGACATGGCAAGGCCTTTATCGTCACATGATCTGAACAATATCAGACAACAACACCAGTCAGCATCCCAAGAGGTGGTACCAATACAACTTAGTAGGCTAAAACATAAAAAGGAAGCCAGGCAGTGGTGGTGTACTCCTTTAAGCCCAGCATTCGGGGGGTGCGGGGGTGGGCAGAGGCGGGCAGAGGCAGGCAGATCTCTGTTGAGTTGGAGGCCAGCCTAGTCTACAAAGCTACACAGAGAAACCCTGACTCCAAAAATAAAATAAAATAAAAATAAATAAATAAAAGGGATGGAGGACATGAAGGATAGAGGTGGATGTGTCAGCAGTCCCTGAGAAGAGTAGAAGAGGGTGCATGTGTTCAAGATAAATTGTTTACATGTATGAAATCATCAAAGAATAAATAACCGACAAGCTATTTTTGAAAATGACTTCTCAAGAGGATGCAATATCCTCATATTTCCCCACTTGACCTTTCCCATTAATGGGAGGATAAAGGCCAGCCTTCTTTGCACAAATATTAAGGTCCCCTGGTTCTGGACATGCCAATCCTCTGTTATCCCTCTGCTCATGAACACACCATGCTCTTAGTATGCTCACCTGTCTTTATTCAAGCTGGTTTCTTTGCCTGAAATTGCTTCAATTTTACCTTTCCTTTTGCCTAGATCAGTGGCTCTCAAACTTTTTTTGAAGTACCACTCCTCTTAGGATTTTGCTAGAATTCAGATGCTGGCTTGTGAGGTCTGGCATTGGTTCCCCCAATTGTTCATTTCTCCCTTCCTTCCTCTCTTCTTCCGTCCCCTCTCTTCTCTCCTTCTCCTATCCCTCCTCCTCTCTCCCCTCTTCTTCTTGTTTGCCATGCTGTTTATTGAATCCAGGGATTTTGGACGTGCTAGGCCAGTCAACTGCACCTGTCTCATAGTTGACACTGTGGCTGTCCACTGACCACACAAAGGCCTATTCAACACTTACCTGGACAAAATGTTGTCTTTCCTGAAGCTTTCCTTTACTCTCTGGGAAGAACATGACTTCATCTTATGCCTATAGCTCACTATGCCTGTGCTTGACAGTTTGGGGGTTTTGTTGTTTGGGGTTTTGTTGTTGTTGTTGTCAAGTTGACACACAGTAGAGTTACTTGGGAGGAGAGAATCATATTTGGCAGATTGCCTGCATTAGTTGTCCTGTAGGCAAGTCTGTGGAGCATTTTCTTGATTAATGAATAATGGGAGAGGCCCCAGCCCATTATGTGCGGTGCCACCCCTGGGTAGTTAGCTGGTCTTGGTTGATGTAAGAACGCAGGCTGGGCAACCATGAGGAACAAGCCAGTAAGCAGGGTTCCTCCCGGCCTCCATTTCAGTCACTGCCTTGGCTTCATTCAGTGATAGACTGTAATAGACTATGACCTGACATGTAAGCCAAAGACACCCTTTCCTCCCCAGGTTGTCTGGTTAGAGAACTCTGTAGTAACAAAGGAAAGCAAACATGATGCCCTTTATCCAAAACACTAGTTAGCATTTCATTGTTGTTTTCCTCTGTTTGTCTGTTTTCCATTTCTACACTGAAACGGACCTTAGGGAGGGGCTGCATTCCTATTTTCGGATTCCAAGCCCTTGCTGTAGTAGCTTGCTTATATAGTAGATATTCAGTAAAGGACTGTGTACAGTCACCCTTGGAAAGTCAAAAAGCGCATATCCATGTTATATTCTTTTTCCACTTTCTGTTGTAAGACGAGTGTGTTAAGTTAGCCTTCCTTCGGTTCCCTGGATGGTAAATACCGGTGAATGAATCTGTCCTCTCTATTGGATTTATATAGCTGAATAGGGACCCAAGAAACTAAACTGAGCTGATGAGCATCCAGCCTTTAGGGCAGGCTCCAGAGCTGGAGCAACCTAGGATAAGCACCTTGTTGGCCTTTTCCATGGGAAGTGCCCCTGGCGGACTCATCCTGGGCCATCTTCTGTTTCTTTGTGTGTTTGCCTTTAGCTCTTCTACTGCAGACTGGGTTCTTCAGGTTTGGGAGCCCAGGCAGACCAATTTCAGCTACAAAAACCAGAGAAACCACACGCCCGGAGTATGAGTAGTGAGAGGCTGTGCCTGTGTGTAGAGGGGGAGGGCGCAGAGGAGCAAGGCTGATACCAGAAGTGAGAAAGTCTTCTCACTTTCCTAAAGAATAACTCGCAATGCAGAAAAATTGTCATCTACACTGAGTGGGAAAAAACGAGGCAGACAGATGGGCTCAGAGCAGAAGCAATGCACAGGAGCTAAATACATCTTCTCTTTACTCCACTCTGGATAGGGGCTGGTGTATCCGTGTCCCAGGTTTCCACACATGCCTTTAGGTCCGCAGTCCTCTTCCGAGTGACGGCCATTCAAGCCACCTGCAAGGTTTCATTTGTGGCATTATAGAAGCCTTCTTATAGCAAGGCATGGCTTTTTATTCACTAGCTTTGGTGCTCTTCTCCATAAAACAGTACTAACAATAACACCCACCTCACAGCCGAGCTGGGATGCTGTAACAGTAGCCAGCATTACTGAGCATTACTGAACTGACTGACCCCAAGCAAGGCAAAGCAGGACCAGGGTTCCTGTTGAAAGGTTCCAAAGGGTCGCCTAAGAGGAGGTAGGGCAGGCAACTTGCAGCCTGGGGATCACTTCTAACCTGGGTCTATGGGCTTGTGCTCTTTCACTGAGTCTGTAAAGTCTTATTCACGGGTTGGGGGCTGGGGGGAGCGCTGCAGGAGAAAGGTGCAGTCTCTCCCTGCTCACCACAGCCCGTTATTACACAAGAGCGGTTGGACTGCGGTTCCCTTGAGAGTGGCAGGGGAGTGTGGCATGAGATACCGTGAGAGAGGGTGCAGAGGTAACTGTCATTAGAGTGGGGGAAACTCCTGGGACAACTATTTCTTCTTTCTTTTTAAAATGACAGTAGTGATTTACGTAAAAGAAATGCTCCTCTCTGAAAGACAATAAAGCCAGTTTCCTGACTGTTTCCTCCGGCTCCTGCTTGGGCTGACTTGCTTTGCAATTGTTATCTGCTGTCACATGCAACCTGGGGAATTAGCTCTGCCACCAGTTGTTATCTCCCCCCAAATCTCTTGGCCTCCTCAGGAAATGCAAACTAACTTTAATATTGGTTTAAGCAAAAAAAAAAAAAAAAAAAAAAAACAAAACAAAACAAAACAAAAAAAAAACAAGAAAAAAAAATAAAAAACAGAACAACATTAACTGGCTGCTGAGAAAAAACAGAAAACACAGCCTCAAACAAATGAGGCAATCAGAGGGAATTTATGGGCCCATTTCTATCCACCCAGCATGACTTTCTTCAGGCACCCATCATCTGCAGAATAGTTACCTGCCGCTCTGCTGGTGTCTTCTATTGCTTGCATCTGTCAAGGATCATGGAGCTAGAATAGCATTATAGCTAAAAACGTACAATAGTAGTCTAGTTGTTGTTCTCTACTTTGAGTAGTAAACAATCAGAAACAAACAAACAAACAAAACCCTCACAAACCAAGACACATTATATATCCCCTGGCAGCCGTTTTCAGAACCCTGAAATCATCGCTATTGGAGCCTCGTGGTCTGTCAGTCACACTGCTACCTGAGGAGATGCTTCAGCGTTGGAGAGATAGCTGGAGGACCTGGAGAAGAAGCCCAGAGAAAGCTTTGTGTCTTTTAGTTCACTTGATTCAATCAACAGATCTGTTAGGTAAAAGTTTCCCATTTTGTAGATGAGGAAATCCAAGCTTATGTTCAGTTGCCTCAAGGTTACCTAACTAACAAATAGGGAAGTGTTATTTCAATCCATTTCAATCCATACAACCACAGCTAAACAATAGGCAACATTTAGTAAGCATTTGACTCTTTCCAGGAGCTCTTGCAGGCCTTGTGTAGGGCCTTCATGTCCTGGGACTATTGTTGTGCTCCTGGCAATGAGTGCCTGGGGTTCAGGGAGCAGGTTGCATGGGCTCTGCAGTGGCCTCTTCTGGAAGTGATATTAGCAAACAACTATACAGTATTCTCTACTGTAGACATGGTGCCAGAGGTTGAGTCAGGGGGCATTTTTCTAGATAGAGGAAATATACGTTGTCCAGTATTTCCTTTTAGAATTTGATTCTCCAACCTTTTTCTGCCTGAGGGCTATGTTGTTGAGAGAAAATCAGTGAAGCTGATCTGCTTCTAGAGCTTCAAAATGTTGCTGACTTGGCTGGGGCAATTTTAGGCACCAAGAAGTAGCAGCAACCAATCCTTGGACTGGGGATCAGGCCAAGAGGTCTCCAAGGTCATTTCCAAGAAGAAAAATCAATAGGTCTGGGAGGAGTGGGATCCAGCCCAGAAAGTTGGGTCAAGACTGGGCCAGTGTAGGCATTTCTCTGGCTGCTATGGGTTGTCATTGACCCTTGTGGATGTTAAAGGTCACTGCATATCAGTGCAGGTTATATTTACACAGTGGGCTAAAATTAGCTGGCATGCTGTCCTGGCAACAGGGAGGATATAAAGTTCCCAATTTATCTAGCAATGCTAATTTTGGCAAACCCCAACATGGTTCTTCTGCTCTCAGTGGATAGGCATTCAACTACAATAACATCCTTTTCCTTCTTCTTCCTCATCTCTACACTTTAGGAAATTACAAATATAAACCCTGACTGACTTTTGGTTCAGCACCAGTTCCTACAAATATGGATGTCTTAACAGGAGTCTTGTAAACCCAAGAGTTTAGAAACTGCTCAGTCTACAACAAATCCAAAAAACTATGTGTTACAATGTTTTCAGCAAATATGCAGAAGCACTAACTGGAACATTTATATTGTGTTACTGGGTCCTTCAGGAGAGGATAGATGAAGGCAGGCTACCAATGGCGGAGGCAGATCTAGACTGGTGCAGCCTCCTTGGAGTCTGTCCTGAAGAAGAGGGGAGTTCTGTGTATCTGGATTCAATATGAAAAACTGATGAGATCGTTACCAATATCTATCAAAGACTAGTATCAGGACACGTGTCAGGCACTCATGATATAGGCAGTAGAGAGTGTAAGCTAATAAGTGTAGGCCAGGTAGGTTTTAAATTAAACCTGGTTCAAGCTACATTGTCTCCTTGGATAGCAGGTAGTTGATTTGAACATACTGATCAATCCTAGACTTATTCTTAAAGAGAGACCAGAGATAATAAAACTTAAACAGTGCCTGGTGTCTGAGGATGGCTAAACAAATAAATAAAGGATATGTGGGAGAGATATGACCTGAAAAGATCAGAAAAGTTTCAATAAGAGGAAGCGACTGTTATATTAAGGTGCTAGGGAAGTATATTGGAAAATGAAAGAAAACCATTTGGTTTATGAGATTTAATGATATATGTCTGAAAAATAATACTTTCCCATTTTTCTATTGCCAGCTCCTATGAATTAATGTTTACTAATATTAAACTAGGGCTCTGCCTTTGTCTAAATATGATTTTTTTTCTTCCACTTCACTTATTTACAAGATGACTTCATGGAGTATCTTTTAATATGTAAATATTAATTAAAACAGGTTATTAGAGTTAATTTATTAACCTATTATTTCATGGGAGAGTTTTACATCGTAGTTACAAAGGTCTAGTTTTCCAGTACTTTTGTGTATTCGTTTTCTCATTCATATCTTTGATTTATCTTTAATTAATTTATGTGGCCTGAACTACATGATTCAACCTTATTTCTCACAGTCAGGCCACTCATTTGTTTGAACAGTATGTATTGAATAATAATATTTTCCCCAATGAATTTGAAATGCTACATTTCCAATTTACCAACCATCTAAATGTATTTGGGTGTGTACTGTATTTCAATTAGAATACATTTATTAATTTATGTGCCACATTGCTTAAATTATTGCGGTTCTCCACTGTGTGTTAGTATCTACTCATGCATTTTAAATTTTAGAGTACTTTCAGTTAATTTGAAATGTTTTTCCCATAACTTTGAGTTGGCTTGTTTAAATTTCAAATGATCTCTGTTTATAATTTTAATTAAAAATTTTATTTTTATGTGTATAGATATTTTACCTGCATGTAAGTCTGTGCACTGTGTGAGTACCTTGTACCCACAGAGGAGAGAAGAGGGCACCAGACCCCTGGACCTGGAGTTACAGTTTGTTGTGAGCTGCCACATGGGCTGTAAAAATTGAATCTGGGTCCTCCGGAAGAGCAGTGAATGTTCTTAATCACTGAGCCATTCCTCTACCCTCAGTTTGATAATATTATTGGAAGATATTTCAAAAATTGTAATCAACCTTGAAGGAATTGATGATTTTATGGTCTAAAAATTTTCTATCCAACAAGGCAGGTCTTCCATCTGCTCATATCTTTTGATGACTCATAAAACGCTCCTTTTCCCCTCTGGGGATTGCCAGGGCCCCCTGCATGCTAGATGGGGGCAGGAGTCTACCATTGAGCTACACTCTCAGCACCAACATGCTCTTATAAACACCATATATGGAAGACTAAGCATGAAATATCCAACAGGCTAATATGTTGAGAGCTTTGTCCCAGGCTGGTGATGGTATTTTGGAAGGTTCTGGAAACATTAGGAAGAGGACCTAAATGGAAGAAGTGGATTACTGGAGACATGTGCTTAGCAGCATGCTTTGCCCAGGTATTTTCCTATTTTCCCCCTTTCTGATTCCTGACCACTACCAGGGAAGCAGTCTGCCAGATTCCTTTCTCTTTGAATGGTGTAGTTTACTCCTAGATTGAAACATTGCATCTTAAAGGAAAGCTCCTTAAGATATAAACAACTCAAAATAGCTTCAGGAAGTCCCTGAAACTGACCAGATTCACCAGGTCCCTTCCTCTCCATGAGTAAACAGTAAAGACTGCTAAGAGACACTCGAAAGAGGCCAAGCTGCAAAGAAGACTCAAAGACTAGTTGAGCTTCCAGGAAGAGGTTTAGACCAACAGAACCACTTGGAAAGGACCTTCTCCAAGCAGTGGAGCGTTATGCAAACTGTACAGTGTGCTCCAGGTTCCCAGCTTTTACCCATGTGAGCTGTTACCCATGCGAGGGTAGTCTCTGGTAATGCAACTGTCTTTTCGTCATTCTTCCCCTGTAACTAACCCCTCACCCATAATCTTATCATTGACCCCAATAGACTTATTGTTAACCAAGTTGGACTTTTTTGGTATCTATACTTTGATCTGTTGTGGGCTCCCTATCTGTAAGCAGATAAGTGTGTTTAATCTCCCCAGGAAAAGTCTTGCTATGGGACCATTTACTTGATCATGGGCAATATAGCAGTAGCTACATCATTGAAGATAAATGACTTCACCATCCAGAGGCCATTGACTTCCAGTAGCGTCTTAGCTAGGGCTGGGAACTCATGATCCCCTCTCTTCTATGTGTTGGAACATTGATGCACTCCATCTTGTGCAGGCCTTGTGTAGGTAATGCAATGTCCATGTCTAGAAGACAGAATTTCACATACTCTTCCCCACCCTCTTCTTACATTCTTTTAGATCTTTCCTGCTAACTCACTTATTTTTGACCTTTTATCTCCTCAATTCCTCATGTTTTTTTATAACCCGTTAATTCCTTATATCCTATTCCAGTATCTACTCTGCATTTCAGTTAATTCACACACTCATTCTCTCCACTACTTCCTATGTCCTGTAAATTACTTCCTGAAATCTCTACAAATTGTTTTCAGTATCTTCGGAAATTATATAGAATACAGTTCCTTAGTTATAATTTGAGAGGCAATTGAATTTTATGGTCTTATTTTAACTTCTTTGTTGCTTATTAGTTATAATTCTAGTTGACTGTAGTAATTGAATTTGGGTTTGTAGGTCTTATCTTTAATTTACCACATTCTGCAGCCAAATGATATATAATACCATTTTATGCTTGCTATAGAAACTTTGCGACAACATGCTTCCATTTCTTTTCTCCCAGACTTCAGGACACAGTTGTCTTTTATTTATTAGTGCAGGCAGACATAGGTCAGAGCTTGGGGAAAGAAAGAAAAGAGGAAAGACTGGTAACTCTGAAGCTAAGCTTTAGAAGAACAGTGTGTTACAGCAGGTCTCTCTGTCATTTCTAGAGTTTATATATTATCCTTCTGTGGTCTTTGAAGGAGTTGAAGACAGATAGTTATGATTATAGTTTTTCTTAGTTAGGATTAAAAATAAGTTACATATAGGTCTTTAGACTGACAAAGATAGGATAGATGATATTTTCTTTAAGTCTTACAAAATGTTAATGGACTAAATATTGTTAACTGTGATTCTTATTTGATAACTGTTGTATGGTATATTTTGCTATGTTAAGATTAAACCCCTTCTTTTACTTTAGACAGAAAAGAGGAGATGATGGGAGATGTGATTCTGTATATATGTTTCTCATACTGTTAATAAAGCCCTGTGGCCAATAGAAAACTAGATAGGTGGGGCTAGGAGACTAGGAGGAGGAAGAGGAAGTAGTAGGTGGAGTCAAGATGTAGCCAGGGAAGACGCAGGACGCCTGCCGCGCGGCTCCCCGATAAGACGACCACGTGGAAGTACTTAGATAAGTAGAAATGGGTTAATAATTAAGGCAGAGTTAGCCCATAAACAATAATGATAATTGGCCAACAGGATTGTATCAAATACAGAGTCTCCTGCGTGTTATTGGGGGCCAGGACGCCAGACCAGCGGCGGGCGGGCTGGCGGAAACTTACATGCTACAAACAGTGTGTTCCTCCGCAGGTTCTGTAGAAGGAAGTTGCTAAGTGTGTCAGGTATATAAAGGTTTAATCTCCAATCCCAGGGGAGCTGTAATTTTTCTGCTTGAGTAGATCATGAGTGTGTGTTGAATAAATAAATAATAAATCTGTGTATATTATGAATCTGTTACTGTATTATTTTTCTTTTAAAATGATATGTAAAATTTAGATAATAAAAAAAATTACATAGTTACTCACATCATTGACATTTCTTTGTTCTTTGTCTACACTTACTTTGGTCTTGTATACTTTCCCTACTGTTTTTTTTTTTTTTATAATAAAATATCTTTCTGTTCCTGAGAAAGTCTTTATTTTACCTAATATTCTCTTAATGAGGAATTCTGATCCTTTTCAGTAATTTGAGGATTTGCCCCATTGCCTCCTCATTGTATTCTGTGGATGACAGTTCTGCATTTACCCTTCTTTTGTTATCCTGTTTCTCTGTATCATTTATTTCAAGTAACTTGACCCTTGCTTTCACCTCTTCCAACACACACACACACACACACACACACACACACACACACACACACACACCTGTTAACCTTAGATTTCTTTTATGTGGGTTTTTTTTTTTTGAAATTTTGTATATTGTTTCTTCAAATACTTTTTCTGCTTTATGGACTCCAATTACACTTACGTTTAAGCTGTTGGAAGTGACCACAGCACACGGTGCGTTTTATTTTTTCTCCAACCCCCTTTCTTTCTTTTTCCCTCCCTTCTTTACTGCCCCTTCCTTCCCTCCATCCTTCTCTTACTCCTTCCTTTCTTTTTCCCTTCCTTCTTCTCTCTCTCTTTCTGAAACAGTATGGAAATCCTCCTGCCTCAGCTTCTTGAATGCTGTGCGTGATTCCCCGCTCAGTTCTACTAACTCCTACAAATTCCCTTTCATTGTCCGCATCCCTTACCAATGTTCTCAAGTGCCCTCATCTTTCCTCCCTCAGTGATGATCTACCATGCCAATCTTACCCCCAATTTTTTTATATCACACTTTGTGGGTTTAATTTCTAGACACCGATTTAGAAAGCTTCTCTTCATTTTCTATGAGTCTACTTAATTTTTAATATAAGGCACTCAGTTGTAACAGCTGGCTTGGTGGTTTTGCTAATGTTAATGATTGAGTTTCAGGGCAGCTTTAATTATTTTTCTCCTTGTTATGGGTTATATTTCCCTCCTTTGCATGGTCGACAATGTTGCAGTTGATCTTAGACACTGTAAAATATACCTGGGATGGATGCAGGTGTGATATTTGGAAATACTTTGATCCTTTTGAATCTTGCTTGTAAGACTTGCTAAGCAGGACTAGGACACTGTTTTAGAGGAATGCTACCTTTTCCCCACTACTAATGTCTCTTCTGTGCGTTTACTCCATGCTTCCTGAATCTCTTCTGGCTGGTGATCGCTGGTGTGGTTACTTCAGATCCTTTCTGTGATTCTTTTGCCAGCCTCATGCAGTTCCTTCTTAGGCATGCTGGCCAGCATTTAGCTGACCACTCAAGAGGAAGTCTCCAGGTTTTCAGGGTGCTGGTTTTTCTCGCTAGTACTGTATATCAGTCACTCTAGTTGCTTTGGCTTCACGCTCTCTGCACCATCCCTCAGCTTTGGGAGAGAACCACCCCCACATCATGTTTCCATTCTTGAACTGCAGCCTGCTAAGCCTTGATTGAGAAGTCTGGGCGTTTACTAGGCTCATCTTTTTTGTAACTCGTGGATCCTTTATTAACTGATGTTCAGTGAAAACGGGTATTTCATACATTTTGTCCATTTTATCTTACTGTGAGAAAACAAGTATGGCCCCATTACTCCGTGGTGGCTCCGATCTACCTCTAAATGTTCCCAATAGAGAGTCATCATGGGGTGTGCATAGCTGAGTTGTCTCCGAGACAGGTTGGGAAGGAGACCTTGGGAGTATGCTTTGGCAGATGTAGCTGATGGTCCCTGAACCTTTTCCTGAAGGACTCACTTTCCCACACAAGCCATATCTCTGTTGTGTTTACTCTGAGCCCTGCTTAGTTGAAGGTGCCCTAGCTGGGCTGCTTCTGTATCTTTAAGAGACAGATTTATGGAGATGTTCCCTGCCATCCTCTGTGGGAATCAAAGGCAATGATAAGTTCATCAGCTGACTTCAATCAGCCCGGCTTCCAGGCGTCTCTGGTGTACTGAATTTATGAGAGTTGAAAATTCCATAGGCTTTGGGGACAAACTGCCATTCACATCTGAAGTAAATAGGAATTAGTTTGCGATTCTGTAGTTTTGTTTCCCAGACCAGCACCTACTACAAAAATAGAAACATCAGTGCCTGGTAGTACTGAAGCATGCCAACTGATACTGTGACCTGGGGGACTATGCTAGCTGGCAGGCTGCCACTGCCAACGGGGACATCATTCCTGTGTGATAAGACAACAACGAATGCTTTCCCAGTGGCTGAGATTAAAGTGGGCTCTGCCTTATGACAACAGTACTCCAAGCTTCACATAGCAATCATTTTTGCTAAACAGTCATATGCTTATTTATACTCTCATTGGCCTAATCTGAAATCAGAGGGTTTAGAATTTAAGACACAAACCACTTTCCATTTGCTGAAGAAAAATTAGTAGAGTCTAGTAGAGTAGTTCAGGGGTTGAGGGAAGGACAGGCAAAGGGGAGGTAGACAAATCTGTAATCAACCAATCCTTAGAACTTTGTGTGTTCTGTTGAAGGGAGATGCTAAGGTCTAGGGCGTCTATCAGTTTATACTCTGATCTGGGGGCAGGGGGCTACATTTTTCATAACCTAGAAGTGCCAAAATGTGTTCTGAATAAGTAGACAGATGAGTGAAAATTGATTTTTAAAAGTGGTGTAGCATGTATCCCGAGGCAGTAGGTGGAGGACCCTTGCTCTCTGGGCTGGTATGTATTATCCTGAATCCCATTGGCCTTAGCTGAGGAAGATGCATATGCATTTGAGAGCAAGAGAGGAAGGGGGAAGGATGGTGGGGAGAGAAAAGAAGGAGAAGGAGGAGGGAAAGCATGACAGAGGACAGAGATACAAGGAGCTGGTAGGGGATCCTCTAGAAGCCCTCTGACAGGCCCCTTAATCTCTGCCCTCCTTTCTTCATTCGCACAGAGTCCTGTCTGCTTATGTCACTGAAGAGCTCATGGCATTTAAAGCTTCAAGGCAAGACAGATGCTGGCAATTTATAGCACTTTGACAGGACTGCAGAAAGAGAGTGTAGACGTTGTAGATCACTTCCAGTAGATCCAATGAACGAAGTTCTCTCTGGGTTCTTTGTAGAACTGTGGAGGGACTAGGCTGAAGATTGGGAGCATTAATCCCACCACATCTGTGCCTCGATGTGGATGTGAGCAACTTTGTTCTCTCTAAGGCCTGGGTGGCTGGAAGGCTGGAAGTCCTTTGGGCTGGAGGCCCTCTGTGATTCTACAGGACTGGCCACTCCCAATCCTAGGGTGAGGCTGGTACCCTGGAACTCACCGCTGCAAGAGAAGTGTGAGATGGAGAACATGCTGAGTCCCCAAGCTGCCCCAATTTGGTACCATGAAGCCCAGCATATTATGTTGAGAGAAAAGCAACCTGGCAAACTGCAGATACACAAGCACTAAGGAGACTGCCAAGCACTAGGACCTTGTCTTTTGAAAGTGAGGTGCCTCCTGTCCTGCTTTTTTTTTTTTTAGTTCCTCACCAAGGCAGGAGTTAACTGTGCTCAAGACTATTAGGGCTAATCAAGTCTATTGGCCCTGCTCACCCTGAGAAGTTAGGCTTAACCACCCATCCCCAGTAGGTCTTACTCTCCGAGCAATTGGAGTCCTAGTCAGAAATCCCTTTCCTACAGCTGCATCTTGCAGGGTGTTGTCTATGTTTTCTCATAGCAATTTTAGCATTTCAGGATTCACACTGAGGTCTTCTATCTGGTTGGAGTTGGATTTTGGGCAGAGCATCACACAGGGAGTCTACTGTCATTCTTCTATATGTAGTTGCTCAGTTTAAGAGCTACAGGCAATTAACAACTACTAAGAAGTCAGCCTTTAAAATATACACATAGGCACAACTAAATAAAAACAACAAGCTGCATTTAAACCTTTATTCCCATGTATTGTAACATTAATAAAAGAGGCCATAGATTTGAGAGGGAGTGCAGCACACAGAACAGTTTGAAGTGGGGAGTGATGCAATTAAAATTTTATAGAAAGAGGAGGGGGTGATAATGACTCAGTGTGACCACACTAGGAAGTAAGAAGAAATTCAGCGAATCTCTGCAGAACTGTCCTTGGGAACCTGACATGAGTTTTAAGTCTGAACAGAAGGCAAGAGATGTGCAGAGGCAAATAGTAGTCCCTGGCAAGGTGTGATCCTGGCCATTGTCTTGGCTTCAGCCTCTTCTGCAAGGTCGCCTGACAAACTGTGAGAACAGTGAGAAGACTCTCTCCAGTGGACATGTTGCCTCAGCCCTTTCCTTCTCCTGGCATGCTATGCTTGGTGGAGATTCCAGTTTCTTCTGGGCCCTTGTTTCAATAGTCCTGGAATAAAAGAAGGGAGGCATGTCTTCTTAGTCCATCACCATTCAAGTCAGGATGGTTGTGTTACCCTGGCACAGGCACACTGTGGTGTGACTCGGATGATAATAAAAATAAAAATGGTATTTTTAATTGAATCCACATCCACAAACTTTAGAGAGCCAGAAACATTACATTTCTATAGTTTCTGTTTATATATAATGTTAAATATATTTCAGCATCTCCATCCTGCCTAGCTAACAGGAAATCCATCTTAATTATTAGTGAGGCACATCATTAGCATGGCCATTTTACTAACTAATTGGTGGGTTACAACTATTCTATGGCAAGCCTTGGAGCCAGTTACAAGGCTCCAGCTTCCTCCCAACTGATACAATAGGATATACCACCTACTGGGACTCGTCCAGAGCTTGGGGTGAGGATCCTAGAGGAAATTCTAGCACGAGGGGAGATGCACTATAAGCCACATGTGACCTTTATCTCAATTGTCAACTTCATCCTAGGTGGGTCAGTGAGAGCAAGTTCTTAGCCTCTCCAACACGCAGAAGGCCATCACTGAACTACCGAGCTCCTATTGTGCAAGCCAATCTAGTGGATTCCGTGTGTGTGTGTGTGTGTGTGTGTGTGTGTGTGTGTGTGTGTGAGAGAGAGAGAGAGAGAGAGAGAGAGAGAGAGAGAGAGAGAGAGAGAGAAAGCATTAATCTAATTGATCTTAATCAATCAAAAATCAGGAGTCAAATATTGGGGTACACATATGGAAGAAGAGAGAACCAGGAACAGCCATCAGTTGCTTGCTACCTGTCTCCTTCCTCTAAGTAGAGAGTCTGTCTCCACCCTATACTACCACTTCCTGTTTTTACCTCCGAGTGCTGGGATTAAAAATGTGAGCCACCATCACCCAGGTTAACTAGTGTCTTGCTCCACCCTCTGACCTCTAAACTTTGTCAGAACACAAACAAAATATCACACAATATATATATGTACATGCACGCTATCAGTTCTGTTCCTTTAGAGAAGCCTGCCTAATACACTGGGCATAGTAATGTATGCTTATAGAGTGGCTGGAGCAGAAGATCAAGAAGTATTCCAGGCCAGTCTGTGGCTAGATAGCCAAATCCTGTCTCAAAAATGGAGGTAGGAATTATGGGTATCTGCTTAAAATACAGGGGGAAATGTAAGAATAAGAAATCCTAAATGGATACTTTGTCTGTTTATGCTTTCATCCACAGAATTGGCATTCTTTCATCATTGAGGATCAGCTGTGTTAGCCCCTTACAGTAATTCTGCAAGGAGGTCCCAGCCCTGTGTCATCTGTCTCTATGTGATGGCATTTTACTGTGTACATCTAAAGAAGCAAAATGACTCCTTGGTATAATTATGGATTAGGGCTGGGCCCCGGGGAAATATAGACATTTGGAAGACAGAAGTACAGCAACTGCTGTTTCTATGCCAAGCACTGTGGCAGCTTGCACATATGTCTCTGACATGTTACCTCTGCTTACCTGGTGGGGCAGCAAACTGGCTTCCAGCTTCTCATTTTCTCAAGGGATTTCTCCTGAAGTTTCTCTGAGGTCTGAACTGGTTTCAGATGCAGTTTCATTGTCAAGAGCAGTGCCTTCTTCTAGAAGTCATCCTGCTGTCAAGGGTTGAATCATCTGTCTTGAATTCTCATTTGTTCTTGTGAGTTTCACACACCCTTGTGGGTCCTACTCTGTCTTATTACCACCAATTTCTTCTTTACTGCTACTACATCTAGTCTATAGTAGATAAAGTCTGAAATCAGATGCAGATGCAATGGCTTTCCATAAATTTCACCACAGGTCATTTGACTGTGTAAGGTGAAAAATCCTATAAGAAGTTTGTTGTAGAATATTATTTTAAGATGTGTTACATTTGTTTATGCTGCAGACCATTTGTTTAATAATGCAAAGATGTGTTGCATTCTTTTATGATGCATTTTTTTTAGCTCTGTGAAGCTGTGTTACTTTACCTGTCTAAACACCTGATTGGCCTAATAAAGAGCTGAATGGCCAATACCTAGGCAGAAGAAAGGATAGGTGGGGATAGTAGGCAGAGAGAATAGATAGGAAGAGAAATATGTGAGGAAAGATCTGGAATCAAGAAAAGGAAAAGGAGAGGAGGACATCAGCAGCCAGCCACCCAACTACACAGCAAGCCACAGAGTAAGAAATAAAGAAAGGTATATAGAATAGAGAAAGATAAAAGCCCAGAGGCAGAAGGTAGAAGGGATAATTGGAGTTAAGAAAAGCTGGAAAGAAGCAAGCCAAGCTAAGGTTGGGCATTTATAAGTAATAATAAGCCTCCATGTGATTATTTGGGAGCTGGGTGGCAGACCTCTAAAGAGTAAGAAACAACCAACAATGGAAGTTCTTTCATGTGCAACACTCATAACAGTTCTCTTTCACTGAGAAAATCCTGACTAAGACTGGTTTCAAGTAATAAGTCATCTTCACATTGCATTGGCATAGAAAGGCTGTCTTAATGACTTGGGAATGTCTAATGGCTTTCAATTATGTAAACACAGTTGGATAACAGGAAATGAGAAGATGTTTCATATTAAAAACCAATGATTACACATAAAAATCCTTCTCTTTCCCATGTTCTGTTTTCAGTCCATAGCCTGGTTTTGAGGTCCCCTTCAAAAGCAAGAACTGTTAGCACACCTCATATTTACTTACTTTGTGAAAACTGGTTAACAACATTACCTTCTCAAGCACAATGCATAGTTTCATGCCTTACTTACCTCAGTGTTCATCACCACAGGCAATTTGCTTGCTAGGATTAGTTATGCACACACTCCCAAAGTGCACCCTCCACTGGATCTGTCTCAGCTACTGTTACGAGGAGAGGGCAGAGCCTTCAGCTGCAGGTCTGCTAAAGTATGAGCTCAGTTGTCCTTTACATCCACTAAGCACTGTGCATCTTTTCTTGGTGATAGGAGAGGCTAGATGCCTGCCCCACACTATTGAACCCACAGAAGTTTTGCTGAGGTAGAATGTCCTGGAATATCATATGGGTTGATTCTCCTATGACCTAATGTGCAAATGCCTTACCAACAAATTCAGAATGGTGGATTTCATGAGATTCCATACAGCAATGTGTCCTGCAGTAAATGTAGGGGCTTGTGGAGACCAAGTCTGAAAGGAGTTTTAGCCTGGCTGACTCACAGTGAACCCAATTTATCCCTGAACTCATCCTGAGTTATTACTTTAGTACTTTAATGTATAATGGGGATAGGTATACTTAGAAGTTAACAGAATACTCCCATTGGTCCCCTGATCCACAAAGTGAAGACTACTATTTTGGAAAGACCATAGAAGTCATTGACTTGCTTCTCAGGACAGTAGTGAGCTAAAACAATATCATATTCCTGGAGAGATTATAATTTGAAAGATACAGGGCTCATGGTTCCTCCCACATTTCCACTTGACTCCATTTCCATTGTGCAGCAGGTAGATGGATCTTGGAGAAAGAAAATGACTGTTGTAGGTTTATCCAAGTGGTGACTTCAATTGCAGCTGTTATACAATATGTGACTTCCTTGTTTCTATGGATTAACACATCTCCTGGTTCCTGATTTGTAGCTATTGATATCACAAATGCTTTGTTGTCTGTTCCTATCTATAAGGCCCATCAGAGCAGTTTGGTTTTGGCTGGCAAGGTCAGCAATATGCCCTCATGGTCCTTTCTGAAGAGCATATTATTCTCCAGTCCTGTGTCATTGCTTAGCTTACAAGGATCTATCATTTGCTTGCTTTTTTTTTTTTTTTTTTTTTACAAAGTATCATAGTAAGTTGTTGCAATAATGACATGATGATTAACTTAATAAGTGAGCAGCCAGTTGTCAAGTTGATGATGGATGATGGATGCTATGAATTAGATGATGGGATTTAGAATCAACTACAACATACACTTCTTTGTTGTGATCTAACATATAAGGCTTGCTTGAAGATCAGAGTGCAGAGCTAGCCACACTAGTTAACCATAGAGGCCAGGCAGTTGTGGCACACACCTTTAATCCCAGCACTCGGGAAATAAAGACAGAAGGATCTCTGTTAGTTCAAGGCCACCCTGAGTTACACAAAATTGATCCAGTCTAAAAGAAAAACAGAGCCAAATAGTGGTGGCTCACATCTTTAGTCCTAGTACTTGAGAGTCACACACCTTCAATTCCAGCACAAGGATGTGGAGACAAGAGCGATATGGTTGGACTGAGAGAGGCATATAAGGCAGGAGGAGACAGGAACCGAGTGCAGTCTGAATAGCAGTCAGTCTGAGGATTCGTAGAGAGGATAGAGTCTGAGGATGCAGTGTGAGGAGCAGTCAGTCTGAGGACAGGATCACCCCTTTGGTCTGAGCTTTGGTAGAGGTAAGAACTCTAGCGCTGCCTCTCTGCTTCTCTGATCCTACAGCTTTCACCCCCTGATAGCTGACTCTGTGTTTTTATCATTGACAACAATTAGAACTCATGCTAGACTTCTTGGTTTGTCTGTGGGGGCATTTCTAGAGATTATTAACTGACAGGGCAAGACCCACATTCAAAGTGAGCATTTTCCAATACGTGTCCCAGATACAATGACATATAAGGACGAAACAGCATGTTTCTGTCTGCCTTTGTGCCTTTGTTGCTGCTCCTGTTATCCTCTGTTGGTTACATATTCTAGCCTTTTCAGATATCTAACATGAACTCAATACCAGGGACTCTGCAGTGACCCTCTCGGCTTTCAGTACAGGGTTAGAACTGCTGAAGCATCCTTTTTTTTTTTTTTTTTTTTTTTTTGTGGAATGAACTACACCGCTGTTTGCTTTTCCAGTGTATAGATGACCACTGTTGGATTACCTAACTTCTAATTGAATAAATCCCTCTGTACAGTTTCTATACATTGTAAACCGGGTTCTCTTCTTCTAGAGAATCATGCCTACTTCTTACTTCTGACTCTGCTTCCTTCACCAGAATTTTCCAGCTCAGTAGAGTGTATCTACCATGTTCAGGTATCTGCCCAACTCTATTTGTGATTCATCCCAGTTTTTGCCTGCTGAAATCTTTTCACAACCTCTGTCTCTCATCTCCAGTTGGAGTCATACTGGGAATCATACTGCTATTGCAAAGACTCAGGATGATGCTGAACAGCCAATCGTGCACACAGCCTGGGATCAGCTCCCGAAGAGCTCTTTGAAGACTGCTGGGGTCCTAACAAAGTCTCAGAGCAAGACAATAGGTCTGAGGATCCTTAAAGCATTCTTATTGTTTTGATGATAAAACCATGTTTTTTATTCTAGAATGTTGCCTGAGAATTTTTATCAGTGATCACTTCTACTGCTCATACCTATACATATTCATGTATACATTATGCCAATATGAACATGTATATTTCTGTTGGTCCTGGCAGGGGGTGCTTTATTTTGCCCGTAATCCTTAGTTCCTGGGAAACCTGAAAAGGAAAACACTACAGATCTACAGAATAATAGCAAGCAAACAAAGCTACAGTGCAAATATGTATAAACAGTGTGCTCAATCAAATATTTAGTAAACTACAGTTTCAGTCCAGGCACTCTGCTAAGAGCTGCCAAGGAGCTCACTGACGAATTAAGATGTGGTTCCCGCGTTTTCGCAAAATTGTTAAGAAAACAAAACCCAGTAAGTGAACATTAAGTATTGAGACTGTTTATACAAAGCAACACAGAGGAAATTATATATTGGGATTGCTTCTAAACAGCATTCTGCAAGTGATTATAAGCATAAGCACTGAGCAATGTGAAGATATCCTTTGACTGTTTTCAGCCCAGTGGAGAATGTATCTTAGTAAACATCAGCATCCCAGCTACTCATTTCCATAGTAACCAAACAGTCCAAGGAAGTGTTTGCATTAATACTTATCAGGGAAATTAAAATAATGATAGAAAATGCTGAGGTAGACTATAATTTAGGCAAAGGTAATATGATTTTGCTGGTATCATCTCATTTAAGCCTCATGTAACACTCTGAGTTAACAAGTATTACACAGGGCTCAGAGAGAATAGACAACATTCCATCCTGGAAGTGCCAAGAACTAGTTGGCCACAGCTCATGCTTCTAAGCAGTAGGTGACATGTCAGGATGGAAGTATGCCTCATCCTACTTCTTTTTGAGAGCAAAGAATGAAGAAAATCTGAGTTGAATTTTGTGTGTGGGGGGACAGGTTGATTGGAGTTAGAGAATCAGAATAAAAATTCCCTTGTTCATACTACACCAAAATATAATGGGGGAGGGATATTTGTACATGTGTGTTCACATACAGAGTGCTAGAAAGTCAACTACCTGTTCAAGTAACACTTCCGCTAGTGTATTTTATATACAGCAGGTGAAGAGTCACAAAGTTTATTATTTTGACCTTTGTAAAGAGAATCTTTGTAGGTGTAGTATAAAATTTAAATATTAGCTCACAAATTTAACAATTAATTCAGAAAATTAAATTTTTGTTTCTAAAAAATAGGCAAATTCCTCTATAAGAATCTACCATCGCTCCAGCAGAAAACCTTGGTAATTCTTGGGAGTTGGAATATTCTGTGACTGACTTATACTAAATTGGGAAAACTCATTGTTAAATTGCCAAAAATTTCCCCCAAATAGGTAGATTTTATGGCTCTTAGAGTATGGTATGTTGAGAGTGTTTGTACCATGGAAACCAATGAATATTCTACATCACTCCAATAGCCACTTCCACCTCCTCCTCTTCTTCTTTTTATTTTTTGGTAATTTTTTTAATTTAAATTTAAAACAAGCTTATTTTCACATGTCAATCCCAGTTCCCACACCCTCCCTTCCTCCCCTGTACTCCCATCAATCCCCATCCCATCTCCTTTCTGCTCCCCAGGGAGGGTAATGCCTTCCATGGGGAGTCTTCAAAGTCTGTCATATCACTTGGGGCAGGGCCTAGCCTTCCCCCCAAGAGCCACTTCTTAAGGATGAACAGTACATCGCAGCCTAGGTGCACCTTAGCTAGCATCACTTTGCTTAGTTTAGCCATCTTGGGACAGTGGGTATTGCTAACATGAAGAAGAATGAGTGGAGAGAGGGAAGATAAAGAATATGTAATCTGAGTTAGAGCATGTGACTAGCATAATATGGATTATGATTCCAGCATCAGGTTGCATGTGGGGAATGGTTTGGGAACTTTAAAACAAACAAACAAACAAACAAAAAACAAAACAAAAAACAGGACTCCCAGGTTCATAGACACATCTAGCGATAAGCGCTAGAAATGAATCATGAAGGTCAAGTCTTCAGGGAGGTGTCTAGCACATTGGCATGTACGCTGTTATAAAAATTACCTTATTGTGCCACAGATAATAATAACTTATGCTGGCTTGTTTTATGTCAGCTTGACACAGGCTAAAGTCATGAAAGGAGGGAACCTCAGTTAAGAAAATGCCTCCATAATATCGAGCTATATGCAAGCCTAATAGGGCATTTTCTTAGTTAGTGATCAATGGGGGAAGATTCAGCCCATGGTGGGTGTAGCTGCCCCTGGGCTGGTGGTCCTGGGTTTTATAAGGAAGCAGACTGAGCTAGTCATGATGAGTAAGGGCCTCCATGACCTCTAAATTAGCTCCTGCTTTTACAATTCTGTGTTCTCTTTCTACATCTGCATGGGCTCTAGGGATCAAATTCAGGTCCTTGTGTATACCAGCAGGCATTTTACTCTCTGAATCATCTTACCAGCGCAAACAACAGCCACTCCACAGTGTTAAACTGTCTTCCCCTAACTGCCTCTTCTCTCATCGGTCTGCCTTTGTTTACATTTCTTGTTTTACTGATTGTCCCAGTGCTGTGATAATTCTGTATTTGCTTTGTTTACATTTACTTAATTGTCCCAATACAGTTATTATGACTACATTTAGAATTTATTAATCATATTTGAGATTCCTATTCTGCTACATTTATTTCTGATTCTTTGAGGTGCTGCCCAATGTTTCCTCAGCTTCTGAGATGTCATTTCTCCTTTCTCACTCTCTTTCTCTCTCTCTCTTTCTTAACTGCCACTTCATTTTAATGTCTTATCTATTGGGCTTTAAAAAGTATCTTTATTTACTTTTGACAATTTTATACGTGTATATAATGTATCTTGATCATGCCCAACCTAAATTCTTCTTCCTTGTCTCTCCCATACTTGTCCTTCCAAACTTCATGGCATTTCTTTTGAAGTAACCCATTTAGTCCAGTTAGTGCTACCATCATGGGCATGGGTGTGGGGTTATCTATCAGGGCATAGAACCTACCAATGCCCACACCCTGAAAGAAAATGGCTTCCCATTCCCCAACAGTTGTCAATTACCAATAGCACCTTAGCTAGTCATGGAGACTCTATCTTACAAATTTTTATTCACACAGGATGACTTGGATTCCACATGTTTTTACTGTCATCTTCAAAAGTTCCTTTGGGGGAGTGGTTGGCACAGATTAACACTTCCCTATTCCTTGGTCTCCGTTTTCATATTGGAAAGAAATAAATTGATTTGGTGGTGAAGATTTGTAATCCCAGAATTCCAGAGTCTGGAACAGGACTTCAAGTTCAAGACCAATTTACACTACATAAATTTCAGCAGAAATAGCCTAGAGTAAAGTTGAGATTTGCCAGGAAGGACTAGATAGAGGGCAGGCAGTGTCCCTGAGAGGTTTGCTACTGGTGGCTTCTGTGGTGGATTACGGCTTCCTGATGGCTTCAGCTTATGCTTCAACACCTGACTCTATCCACATAAGGGCACAGCTATTTGTGGGGAGGATTCAGTTGACTGTTTCTAGGACTGAGTGCCAATGCATCAGAGTCTGAGTCTCAAATAGACACAGGTAGCATGACAACCCTTTCCAGGGAAGTGAAGGTTTTTACTAATGTGGCCATAATTACTTGCATTATGTCATCTGTGACCTCTGCCAGGGTGTGTTTCTTTCTGTTTATATCTCATTGCTCATCTGTCCCCCCTTGACTAACATATATTTAAAAACCTTCCATGGTCTTCATTACAATCAAGTCTAATTGTTCAGCAAGCCGTCTTTCTTAAAGCCAATCAGCTCATTTGTGTTAAAAAAAAAATTCCCAAAGAGTCATCTTATTCCCCAGATTCCTGATTCCACAGCTCATCACATCACTGTTCCCTTCAGGTAAGAACAAAATGTCTATTTTCTATCGATTGAAGGCATCCTGAAGGATTCAGTGTCTCATAAATGCAGACAGCTGAGTGTTGTATTTCAGCAGCAGGCATATTTCTGAAATGGATGGAGATACTTCTGTGACAGCCAAAAGACTGGCTGGATTGCAGACCAGGTTCATGCTGGGCCTGAACATATTTACAGCCACCATGACTCAATCATTCACCACCAGATGGTCTGTCAGATCTTAAGGGAAAGAGAAGAAGGAGTATTGGAATTAATGAATGGTGCACAGGGTTTAATATTCCTTTTGTTTTCCTCACACTGTGAAGAACCATAACATGACACAGCTTGTGACAGCAAAATAGGAGGAGGGGAAAGCTTACACACGTAAAGCCAAAGTGGAAATATTTCAACTGCATCCATTCATTTAGTGAACATTCAATTAGTATTTATTGGCCACCTCCTATCTGGGTAGTTCAGCACTACCTTGTAGGGATGCAGTTGAGTAACGATCAAGGAAGATTATCTGACTTCCTGAACCTCATGATCTCAAAATTACAATGGATCTTTGATAACCATCACAGCATCTAGGATACTGCCTTCCTGCTGTGGTCATGGAGATGGTGCTGTACCAAATGTCATGTTGCCAGTCCTAGAGAAGTCTTCCAATGTACAGTCATTCATATACAGTGCACCCTGTTTGATATTTATGCTTCTGATCTGTATTTACTATGCATTTGATTATTCTTTTAGAACAAACTCTTACTTATTAAAATAAGTGTATGGGCCTGAGAGATAGCTTGGTCGGTAAAGAAGCTTGCTGCCAAGCCCAGTGACCTGAGTTCGATCCCTCAAAACCACTTACTGGAAGAAGGGAACCAACTCTAGAAAGCTTGTTCTCTGGCCTCCAGATGTATGCTGTGGCATATTCCCCATCCAAATAAATAAATAGAAATTTAAAGTTAACTGTACAGTATTATAGTATGTGATGTTTTATCAGCAGACTTGTGTCATGCTTACTACGTTGTTTATCTGTATTCTTTTTTGTTCTGATTGACCTCTCCTTATTTTTTAAACCTATAATGGCCCTGGGAACAATGGGCCCTCTGTGTGTGTTCTACATCCTAGGTGTATGGGAATGTAAGTGCACTTTGTGGTATTCACACAATGACAAGAAATCAGCCAAGGATGCTGTCTTAGTTCTCTTCCTTTTGCAATGCTAAAACACTGACCAAAAAGGATGGGGAGGAAGGGTTTATCTCAGCTTACACTTCTAGGTAGCAGCCCGTGAGAGGGAATCAGGGCAGGAACCTGAAGGCAGGAAATGAAGCAGAGAACTCGCAGGAGAACACTGCTTACTGGCTTGCTTTTCTTGGCTGGCTTGACTTGCTGTGCTCTACATCCCAAAGCAACCTGCCCAAGAGTGGCATTGTCCACAGTGGCTGGGCCCTCCCACATCAGTCATCAATCAAAATGCTTCCCCCAGGTCGGCAGAGGCTCCCTCTTCCCAGATGACTCCAGCTTGGGTCAAATTGACAAAAAGGAGGAGGAGGAAAGAAGAAAACAAACAAACAAACAAACAAACAAAAAAACCCCAAGCACCACAGATGTCTCTCTCAGAGCACATGACCACTTCTTTCTGCATAGGGACCTTATTATTAGTCTGGATGCATGAAATTCTCCCACAAGCAAAAACTCAGCATTCCAGCCCATGGCAATAGTAAATCTTTTAAATAAATCGATATTTTGTCTTGTTTTGCTTTTTTTGTTTTATTTAGACAGGGTTTCTCTGTGTAGCTTTGTACCATATCCTGGCACTCACTCTGTAGACCAGGCCTGCCTCAATCTCATAGACATCTGCCCACCTCTGCATCCCAAGTGCTGGGATTAAAGGCGTGTGCTACCACCACCGGGCCATAAACTGATATTTTTATTAGCTGTACCTTCATCTATTCAACCTCATATAATTTTAGTAGCTAAATAAATGCATCTGTAAACCAGTCAGCTAAATGCTTTGGAATGGTTATCATGTAGAGAGGCTGTGCATATTCCTTTCTATTCTGTTTGAAGTTCTCAGTTATCAGGGCTATGCTTAATGGTGTGAGTCTGCCTTTGGACAGTGTATTTAAATATCAAAGTGTCAGGGGAAACAAAACTACTGGCAATCGCAGGAATGACTTCTTTTGGCTTCAGTCCTAAGGTTATTTAGTGCCTTGATTTCAGTCCTCAACACCATATGAACAGTGACTTTGTCTGACTTCACTGTTCAGAACATCTATGTGCCTTTTTGTTTTATGTCTAAGTCAAATCTTCCTGTGATGACCCATGTACTATTTCCAGTTTCAATTTATATTATATTTTCCTATAAGAATGGCAATTATGCAATTTGTGCTTAGTTGTGTGTAAATGTGTGTTCTTGAGGTATGGGGCATGTCATTATGTACAGCTGTAATCCCCTTTATGGAACATAATCACTATTCCAAAGGGCCTTAAATGAGTCACATCCCCAATCCATAATGCCCCCCCAAAGGTGAGGGTAATGTTTTATAATAATTGCTTTTCTCGCTGGAGTAATATACACGCCCCAGCATTTTTTTTTCCACAGAAAGTGAGGGAGGAGCTTGATAGACAGAAGTTGAGACAGACTGCTTTAGAGGCCCAGTAATGGTTTTCATTGATCACATATAAATTGAGCTCTGTGCAGTGGAGTTCATCTTTGGGATAGCTCCAGTTGCTAGTTAGCCTCATTGCCAATATTCTTATGAAGGTCTGATTCATAAATTCTCATTAGATAATGAGACAGTGGCTTATACAAGTGAATATAAAATAGTTTTTCTTGTTCTCTAGTAACCTGGTCCTATGAAGCAAATAATGAGGTTGGTTTCCTTCCAGGGTTGAGGCCAATCCATGTAAAAGGGTAACTTGGTCTTCTCTATTGCTGTGATAAATACTGTGACCAAAAATGACTTGGGAAGAGAAGTATTCACTTGGCTTCCATGTCCCGATTGCAGTCTGCCATTGAATGAAATCAGTGCAGGACCTCAAGCAGGGGCAGAGGCAGGAACCATGGAAGAAAGCTGCTTCTTGGCCCGTTCATCATGTCTTTATATCCCACCAAGGGTGGCACTGCTCCCAGTGTCATGGTCTCTCCCCCTCACACTAACCAGTAATCAAGAAAATGCCCGCACAGCCTTACCTACAGGCACTCTGATGGAAGTAGTTCCTTAATTAAGGTTCCTTCCTGCTGGATGATTCTAGTCTGTGCCAAGTTGACAAAAACAAACCATCACAAGGCTGTGTGATGTCATTTTATATACGTGAATTAAAGGAAGAGATCTAGCTTCGTGTAAGCTCTGGTACAAGAGGTCTCAACAGAATGAAAAATACAAAACAGCCTTGGCTGCACACTGGAGGTACCTGGAGAACTTGCAGAAACCTCACTCCCTTGCCTTCTCTGGAACTTCTGGGGCATCAATCTGAGTGCGGTCTGAACACTGGCAACTTTCAAGGAAACAATCCTCGGTTTGGAGGAAAGCGGTGAGTTCTTTCCACAGTTGCCTGTGGGTCTTCACAGGTGTGCACAGCATCTTCTGCTTGACTGTGAAGTTGGAAGGGCTAGGGCTGGTCCACATCAGATAAAATTTTCATTTTGGAATTTTCCTCCTAGAAGTTGCCTTCTGGTGTTGTGATATCATTTTTGTGAGAAGGAGGGGTGTGATTGTGTATGCAACAAATTTCTTCTGAGCCTTTTGAAGTTCCATGTCTTTCAACCAGCTCCCCATACTCAGAAAATTGGGAACCTTTCCTGAAGATTTGATCCCAAACCTGTCAAATCAATAGTAATTATTAGGATAAGTCACCAAGAGGAATGTAGAAGCCAGAACGGATATCCTGGCTTGATTGCCCTGGATGAGAGTATGAGTTTTATGCATCCGTACGTTTGGGATGTATTGACTATAGCAGGGTATGGAAATAAAAGCAGCTGAGGAAAGAGGAATGTCCTTCTGTATGCTGTGAATATATGTCTCTTACTGGTTGATGAATAAAGCTGTTTTGGCCAATAAACAGGCAGGATTTAGCCAGGCAGGAAATCCAAACAGGGAGAGAAAGGTAGTAGATGGAGTCAGGGAGACGTCATGTATCCGCTGAGGAAGCTAGATGCCAGGGCATCATTGGCAAGTCAAGACCACGTAGAGATACACAGATTATTAGAAATGGGTTAATACTTAAAACAGAGCTAGCCAACAAGAAGCCTGAGCCATCTGTCAAACCATTTATAATTAATGTAAGCCTCCGGGTGTTTATTTGGGACTAAACAGCTATGGGACCTGGCGGTTCAGAAACTTCTGTCTACAGTTGGGAATCATTCACTCATTTATATTTTCATTCAACAACCATCTGCTGTGTCTTCCTGGGCTTGGCAACATACTGGTGAGTAGAGAATACAGTCCCCATCCTTAGTCTAACAGGAGACAGAAAAGTAAGCCAGTACTTGGTCTTCGCATGAATGTGTAGTAATGAGGGAGTACAGATAGCTGTGAGAGACAAGGCTGGGTCCTCAAACCCCAGATCTAGCATCCAGGCTGGAGCGTGGTGATAGGGGAAGTCTCATGGGAGAAAAATCACTTTGGGGAGGAAGTCAGCTGTGGGATTTGGCTGTTTAAACTTTGACTGCAGAAAGAAAAAAAAAAACCATTGCTGTTCAAGACAAGTGGTGTTATCTGGTGTTGGACTCTCAGGACTGGCCTCAGCATTCAGGTTGCAGCTGCTGTGTCCCTTCTGTATCAGAGAGCAGAGAAAGCAGAGAAGGAAAGGGAGAAGAAGGTTAGCAAAGTTTGTGCCCTAGATCATGGGAAACCTGGGAAGCCACTGTCAGAGAACTGGCTTCTACTTAAAGTGATATAGGCTTTTAAAAAAAAAGAACAGAAATAGAAAAAAAAAAAAAAAAAAGGTATCTGCTGTCTGGTGACACCAAGTCATTATGTATGATATCCATGGCCCTAGGCTTTTGTGCAGCTCTCCAGCTAATGAACGTGGACCCTCTAGGGGACGGGCATCCAGCTCAGCTCTTCTGCTCTGTGACTCCTAGTCTGACTACCTTGGGTAGCTTCAGTGAAGTAGAAATTCTCAGGAACCTGAATACTTCATCTGTGACTTTGGCAGTGTTAAGTCTTCATGGATGAGACTATGTCAATTTTTGGAAGTCAACAATTTTCAAGGTTAAGAGGTATGCTAGAGGAAATCCCAGAGACAGGGAGAATGACCTGGGTTTTATTCTCGAATGAAGCAACATTCCTACTTACCCTGCAAGTTATAACTGCCCTCCCTGACTTGTCTCATCTGCCTGTCAGTGGGATTTGTAGGTGATGGCCAAGGAAAGGCTCTGGCTGGTATGCATACTGAGTTGAAGCATAGGCATTTACCTCCTGTTTTCTGTCTTCTGGAGATTTCCACAGAGAGAAACAAGCTGTAGAGGTTCATAAGAGTGGGAATTTCATTTATAAGAAAGTAATTCCTTCCTAGAGGAATGATTTTCTGTTCATAAATTTTAAAGATTCTGTTTTTCCTAACTATTCTGTCTAGGATTTAATTTCTCTAATTAGATCTTAGCAGGTCTTGAGAAGGCCTGTACTTGAAAGTCTTATTTAGTTGCAGACCCTACCGACATCAGGCATGCTTGGAAGTCTACTTAATAATAGATTTTGTGGCACAAAGACAATCTTTTCAATAGTATCTGGTCTCAAGGAATGCCAATATTCACGAAGAGAATGCTGTTCTAGTCTGCCTCTCTTCCCTACTCAAATCTCTGAGCTGTACACTCTCAATTATTCTTGGTCCCAAGTTCATGGTGAAGATAGTGACATGGTCACTACTAACCAACAAAACAGAAGACCTGACAAGTTATACGTACTATTGATGAATGGACTGTTATAGTAAGCACTCTTGTCAGACTTTCTTTAGGCTGCCAGCCTGAAAATGATGACAGGGAGACTAATTATTAATTTTGAAAACTTGGCCTTTAGCTTAGACTTGTTCCCAGCTAGTTCTTGTAACTTAACCTGTTTCTATTAATCTATGTTCTGACTTCTATTAATCTATGTGGGTGGCTTGGTTACCTCTCCTCTGTACCATATGCCCAACTTCTTCAGTGTCTCTCTGGTGTCTCTGCCCAGAAGTCCCCCATATTCTCTCCTTCCTACTTATTGGCTATTCAGCTCTTCAGTAAACCAACCACAATGACATATCTTCACACAGTATAAACAAATATTCCACAACTGTCACTAAAAAATATTCACATCATTAAATACTTGTATCAAGAAATCAAAGAAGCAAGACATGTGGTACATGTCTGTTCATCTCAGGACATGTGAGGTTGAGTCAAGAGGATCTTAAGTTGGTGGTTAACCTTGGCTATATAGCAAGTCCCAGGCTGGCCTGGGCTATCTAGATCCTGCAGCAAACAAAACTA
Source organism: Cricetiscus sungorus (assembly GCA_030556225.1). Taxonomy (NCBI): domain Eukaryota; kingdom Metazoa; phylum Chordata; class Mammalia; order Rodentia; family Cricetidae; genus Cricetiscus; species Cricetiscus sungorus. Next base: position 132,992,582 of record JANBXA010000007.1, on the reverse strand, counting down.
AACATAATAAATAAATGAAAATAAAATCTACCCATACAAATAAGTCCTTACATTTAAAAATGAAAGCATTTATAAAAGATAACATGTTGTAGAAACAGCAACACTTTATTTTTGATAGTACAGTTGTGGCCAGTTTTAATTTTCTGCAAATATTTTTCTGTATTTCCTCCAAATATTTCCTATTTTTCCAGACTAAACACATGGTCAGGGATGCTAAGTAAAAGTAAGTTTTAAGAAAAATAAATAAAAATGATGTTAAAAATCACAGATTTTTTTCCTTATAATTTTCACAAGGAATTATTTGAGAAAAATAATTTTAGAAAATTGCCTAGCATTGGTATTGGCTTTTCTTTGTGATATGGTGTGCTGGCAATAAAACATTGCTAATGAAGTTATGATTTAAATGACTAAACCAGCCATAGTTAACCTACAAGTTTAATGATATTGTCTTTTCTGGTCACCATGACTAAAACTGTAACAACAGCCAATTTAATTCCCTGGTATAAACTGGATATTTATAGGACCCAGATTGCAGTCCCCATCTTATTACAAAATGGGGGTGATCATAAGATAAGAATCATTCTATTAAAGCAATGGAAAAAACAAAAGGAAGGAGGTTAGGGCCTTCTTAGGACCTGAGGTGTCACTGAGAAGATTTCAGGAACGAATAAGAAACTCCTCCTGCGTTTTATAAACAGAACACCTCAAGGTGCGTGGGCCTGCCCACATTTGATATTAACTATTTTAAGCCTTTTGGGTATTTGTGATTGTCTTTTCTGCATCTGCATCTTTTTTCCTCCTCCTTCTTCATTATTGATAGCGAGCATTTTATGTGTTTATTCCCTTCGGTTTCTGAGCCATCATTACGTCTGAGCCCGATCCCTAATGCTTCACTTACATGACTTACCACGATAGAAAGTAGACAAGGGTATTGTTTTTCTTTTTCACTTCACAAATCAGGAAACAGACATGAAGAACTAATTTTCCGAGACTGTTCATGCTGCAAATTATGAAACTACCTCCATAACTAATCCTGAAAACATGTCCCCATATGTTGAAAGGTACGTGCCAGTGCCAGAGACTGCTGTGTGAGAGGTGACATGATTTACTGCCAACCAGGGAGATAGCTCGAGAACACAAGCCACTTGGTCCACATTCTAGGTAAATAAATTGTGACTTATGTTGGCGCCTCAAACTGTCAGGGTAAAAGGCTTGAAACAGTGCAGGCTCTGGGTATTGCAGGCATTAGAGGAGGGGAGAGTGTGAGAGCAAGAAAGAGAATAGAATGTGGGCTTGGGAGGACTTGGTTCAGGGGAAAACGATCCTGGAGGACTCAGGATCCCCCACCCTCACCCCCATCAAGGAGGCTCCCTGAAGTCTAATCTGAGAGTCAAACCCCCACAGCACAAGGAAAACAGAGACCGGGCGTGGTGCTGTTAATGGTGCACTTGTAGGAAGTGTTGTAGGAAGAACAGAGCAGAAGTGTCACAGAGGCCTCTGGGTCTCTTCCATAGCCTCTGTCTCAACACTTAGACATCCTCATAGAAGAACTCTGTGGCGGCTGATGGAGGAAACCATCTCTGGGGGAACTAGTTAATGATTCATATCTGTACACTTGCTGTCTTAAGTGACCTAGGGAGTCCTCGTCCTTTGGACTTTTCTACAGTTTGGCTTCCTAGAGGACATTGTCTGTTTAATCTACCTTCGAGTCTCCATGGCAACTGATGTGGTAACTTGCTCAGAGACACAGGTAAGTGAAAGATGGCTTTCCAGAATTACACTGGAGAACCTCAAGATTACCATCCTACAATCACAGAGGCGCCCATTCTCACTGACTGCCTCTCCAGGATCTGCATAGTGGACCCCCTCAGTTTGCCACCAGCTGTATTATTTTCTTTTGGACAATTTTTTAATGATTCTTTTGAGATTATAATATAATTGTAGCATTTCTCCTTTCTCTTTCTTCCCTCCAAAACCTCTCATATACTCCTCCCTGTTCTCCTTCAAATTCATGGTCTCTTTTTCACGAGTTGCTATTGTATATATGTGTATATAAACATGTATGTGCTTGTGTGTGTGTGTGTGTGTGTGTGTGTGTGTGTATTCCTAAATATGACCTGTTCTGTCCATATAATGATATTTGTGTGTTTTCAGGGCAGACTGGTACTGAACAACCAATTGGTGTACCCTTCCCTAGGGAGAATCATTTCACCTGCTCTCAGCGATTCTCAGTAGCCTGTAATTCTTTGGGTACTATTGAGGCCTCCTGTGCTTTCTCCAATCTCTTGGTTAATTTTTAATCCAAACTCAAATCTAGTCATGAGAACAACTTACTAGGTTGTGCCATCTCTGTCTGAGAATGTTTGAGAAGATGACTAGACTGGGTACCTGATTGCATACATAATCTAGCCTAACAGGGATAACCTGCTATTTTTGTATGTTGTTTGCTTTTACAGTTGGCACTGTTGGTCCTTCCTGAGTAGGGTGAATATCTCAAGTAGCTTTTGTGTAGTGAAGTGGAATGATCTGGTCAAATAGGAAGCAAAATTTGGTAAGCAGGCCATGGCGAGGACTGCTAACATTTCTTAGCAGCCTTCTGCATTTCTTATTTGTTTCTTCTAAGTATTAATGTAGATTAAAACCTACTTCCACTTTAGAAATTGTTACCAAAAGTTATGATCACTAGCCAGTGTCCAGGTAATATCTGGGTAAAACTGATTTGTCTGTTCATCCCATTATTATTCCATTCTACAGCAGAAGACCTTTACATCCTAAAGATTTGAGGGAGATATTTTTGGAGACCAGGCAGCTAAGCAGCAGAATTTGAACATGAGTCTGTTTAAATCCAACTTTTTGCTTTATTTCTTCTATACTATGTCCTTCATTACCCTTCCTAGTGAGATGAGAAGACTTTGCTATATGAAATGTTCACCCTAAAAGTTCTTATGAAAGGCTTGTACAAAAATCTAAATAAATCATTCCCTTTTTATAAATTTATTTTTAACTGAACTTTTTCTTTTTTATGTATTATATTTTTTATTACTGGACAAACCATTTCCAAACATGACCAAATCTCCAGGTTAAAAATGTTGATCTCCATCCATCTGGCAGATAGGTCATGTTGACCATAATTCAGTACGAATTCTCAGTCTTGCCATTGTGTGACTCCTTCCTTACAGGCCCAGCTTGGTTTTCCTCCAGTGTCTTCTCTTGGAGTTGTACCTGATTCTGTTACCGGTTTTCATCCAAATCCACTGAGGAATAGAACGATTTTGTTTTTGTTTCTTGGCCAGGAATTGCTTGATTCTGAAAGTCTTGTGAAAAGACATGGCGAGAATCTGAGTTAGCCTTGTGCTGCATGATGGCAGAGGAAAGGCAAGGAGGAGGCCTAGACCAGAAGAACACAATTAGAAGACCAAAAAATTTTTTCTTGCAGTATATTTCGATCATGGTTTTCCCCTGTCCATATCCTTTATTCTATTCCTCAGAGCTACCTTAAAAACCTTATAAAGCCAGAAAGATTATCAGTGCACGCCTGTGGCTATCTGAATCCATCTCCACTCCAACCAGAAGCAAGGACAAGGTGCTTCAAGCAGGATTTACAGATTAATTTAACAGAACAGTCTAATGTCAAGGAATTATGTCCTTTCAGAGTTCATAAGGGTTTTTCTAATCTATCTTTCAAATCTCTCCAGAAGTCTGAATACAACAGGGTACAGTAAATACAGTTGTGTAACCTATTTTAAATATTAGAAATTATTCTTGGCTTGGTATGGTGATACACACCTTTGATCCCAGAGGGAGGCAGAGGGAATTGGTTTTCTGCAAATTTGAGGCTAGCTTGATCTATATAGGGTGCTCTAAGCCAGCCAATGCTACAGAGCGAGACCTTGCATCAAAAATAATTAATAAAATATTTGGAAATCATTTAAAGGATCTATTGTAAGACATTGAAGCACACAGTTTCATAGATATAAGAATGGATATTCTTGGTAAAGCACTTGTTGTGCAAGCGTGAGGACTTGAGATTAGGACCATTATAAAGCCAGATGTGGTGTGTGCTGATGTAATCCTGGTACTTCTATGGTGAAACCAGGCCAAAGTCAGGAAACCCTCAGAAGTTGGGGCCAGCCCTCTTAGCATATGCAGCTGAACATAACGAAAGACCCTGTTCACACAAGGTGGGAAGTAAAGACTGACACCTGAGGTTGCCATCTTGTGACTTCCATGTGTATCACATGTGCCTGTCCAAATGCACACACACATACACACACACACACACACACACACACACACACACACATCACAAACACACATACACATATCACACAAATAAAAGGCTTCCAGCAATATATTGCCTTTACCTCATCTTCACTTAGTTGGGACCTTCAGTGATGCTAGATAAGATACTGTAAACTCTTTTGCTGATTTTTTTACATCCCTCTTCCTTATACAGGTGTACATGTGAGTGTGTGCATGTATACTTGCATGACTTACTTTTTAAATGAGAGTATATCTTGTATTTCATTCCATAGTTTACCACTTAGAATGCACATGGATTTTTGTGTCCAGCAGTGAGAGTTCTATCCTTAGCGGGAAGCACACTGATTCTCTTTTATCTTTATGATTGTAAAGGATTGTCATGACAATTACTCCTATATTGAAAGTATTTAAGTACAGTTTTACAAAAAAAAGGTACCCAAAGTTTTAGCTTTGATACAGATACAGATGCTATTTCATTAATTGGCAAAGAGGTGATATTCAGAACACATGTCAAGTTCCAAACAACTTAAGGACAAGGAGGTGGCTTCTTGTTTCCCTTCTCTCAATGGGGGTACACTCCGTGATCTGCATATTATAAAGGACATGAAAGTGAGGTCAGGCTTGGCAAGAAAATTGCTGGCTACAAGCTTTTAGGACAATTAAGAAACAACAGGATCATTCTGGCACAAGCTTCAACTAGTTGGCAGGAAAAAATGCCCCTTCTGCTCCCCCAGTGACGGTAATTCAGAGTGAGTAGCTAAGATTGCCTTTCATGTCTGTGGACAGCTTCTTTCCCGAAGCCCATGAGTCTTGTTGAATTGTCATTGATAATGGAGCATCATCCCTGTTAGAGTACGTTTGGCATTTATAGGGATTTATTTCAACACCTACAGAATAAACATTTACTCGTGTCCACGTTATCGGTTACTGAATCCTTGCTCCAGTCTAGAAATGGAATTTTCCCCCCCCACCCCAAATTTTTCTTCTTTCATCTTTCGTTACCATATCCAGAAACTATGGCCATGTTTTGTATGATTACTGACATCCTAATGGGCATTTTTGAAACATTAAAAATAGCTCACAGACCCCTGTTATTATCATTGCTGAAATCCAAGGACTTGGAGCTCCAGTTAGGATATTATTAACTACCCCTACTCACTTAAATTATAAGCTGTCAATAAATAGTATTTTTCTCCCAGCTTTCATTTGCAATTTATTCTGAAGCTTATTGTTGGCCATTCTCCTACTACCGGTACCTAGCCAGGGCAGAGCCCGTAATTGCTTTCTGATTTGCTCCCACATCCAAGGACTCTACATTCACAGACCCAAGCAGCCACCAATGGGGGCATAAATTCTATCTGTACTGGACACAGAATTTATGGATAAGGTTTTTTTCCTTATCATTCATACCTCAACAATATAACAATTATTTACATGGCCTCTGGATTTTGTTAATAATTATAAATAATCCAAACGTAACATCGTACCCTGGAGGATGTGTGTGGATTATATGTAGCTGTACCATTTCACATGAGTGATAGAATGTCCGAGGTGTTTGGTATCTGCTGGGGCCTGTGGAGTCAACTGCCCATTGTATTGTGTAGTAGAATGCTTGGGAGCAGTGATGCAGTGGGTTCTAGTAGCTCTTCAAACGGCATTCATTTGCAGCTTCCATACAATGGAGGGGCATAACTCAGAAGACTGCTGACACAGGCAGCAATGACATGTAGTAAACGTCACTTTCAGCCATGTGTTGGTGGCCCACACCTTTGATCCTAGCACTTGGGAGACAGAGACAGGCAGATCTCTGTGAGTTCAAGGCCAGCCTGGTCTACAGAGCTAGTTCTAGGACAGGCTCCAAAGCGATACAGAAAAACCCTGTCTTGAAAAGCAAAAACAAAACAAAGCAAAAAGACACTTTCATCATTTGCAGACCACAAAATGTCCGTGAATCCCACATCTTTTCTACCTAAGGCCATTGTCTTTGACTTTTGTTGTTACAAGAGGTCAGCAGCTGTTTGTTCAACTGAGGGAGGAAGCCATCTCCTGCTGTTCTGTGTCGTGACAGAAACAAAATAAGAAAAGATAATGCAATTTTAGCTCCTTTGCCGTCCCCATATTTTGTCTGGTGTAAGCAGGGCCTCTGAACCAGCCTTTCCGACAGCCCAGTCCCGGCTTGCACCATGAGCAAGCTTCCATACACCTTAAGCCTTGGTTTCTGTATTTATGTGAAGGGGTGACAAGTGTCCTTGATTACAGGGCTTCTGAGTCACCCACAGCAGTGTAGATAGAGGGCTTACAGGCAGTAAGTACTCCGTGCAGTTAGCTGTTTGGAAAATTCAAATGTCATTCGAGTTGCTTCTGTTGCACATCTACTATCTGTTCACCCTGTGTAGAAAGTTCTCTAACAGTAGTGCACCAGAAACATCAAGTCTTCACTTAACTGGGATCCTTAAGGAGACTGGACTTTGACAGGCTTAATGAGACCATAGTGGTTCTCAGGGTTAGAGATGATAGAGCTGAGGTATGACCCAGGTCACAGGCTGAAGGTGTTTTTCCCTGTGAGCCGTGTCTATCTTAAACGCCTGAGGATTCTGGGGATCAGTTAGAAAGTAAGGTAGAGGGACTGTTAGTCCTTGCCTTCAGCTTTGAGAAGCATTTTAAGCTATACTTTTATAACCAAGACTTAGGTAAACATACATTTTAAATAATGAATCAGTGTAGTATGGCTTTGTTTATATTCACACTCTAATTTCATGGAGTTCTTAGCAAATCAAAAAGGCTTCTGGTGGTTTACAACCAGAGGGTTTTCCTCCCTCTTTCCCTTTGATTCTAAAGCAGAGAGTTGCCTCCTCTTCTTCCGGGAGGCCTTTCTAAGTCATTACAGACAGCATCCCTGATGCTCCTCAAGTGACCTTTCGTGCAGCTTTTCTTTCTTCTTCCTGGGGATGAGTTCTGACATCATTCTCCAGGAACACAAAGGACTCCCCGAGATTGATTCATCCTGCTGAGTGTCTGCAAAGCGTCTCTTCTGACACAGACTGTGTCTTAATTCAAATATTCACTAAGGGGGGCACACGATGCCTCTCTTTTGCAACTTTTCCTTGAGGTTGGCTTTTGAAAAGTCAGCTATTTTAGGGACTGCTTGGAAAACTTTATTATCCTCATTCACAAACGTGGTTTTGTATCTTTTGGCCAATCATATCTTTCGTTACTTCTGCTCTTTTTTTATTCAAATCTGCCAACATCTGTTCCAGGATTCAGTGCCAAGGTGCCGCCCAGCTTAAAGGAAGAAATCTTTGATCTTTCTCTTTTGCCTCATCTTGGTACCAGTGCACTAGTTACCGCCTAAATCCCTCCACGTTCTCACGCCTCTCTTTGCAGATTCACTTGGGACTTTTTTTAAAAAGAAAAGAAAAATTTCAATGGAAAGCTAGGAAGCTTATTCATATAGATGCTGAATGAAGACAATCCCGAGCTGTGTAATTGTGTTCTGTATGGGTGTATGTGATTGGGTACTGTGTGGGTGTGGTTAGTGGACAGAGATGAAGCCAATTTAGAAGCCTGCAGGAGTAGTTTTGGCTGTGGCTCCTCCCCTGTGGTGGGTCCCTGCTAAGTTTCTTAGGTTTGGGATTTTTGTTTGTTTGTTTGTTTGTTTCTATTCAGGTAGTTTTAGTGTCCTGAGCAAAGTGGTAGGAGAACCACTTGAGTAGGCTAACTGGAATGCAGTTAATGTCACAGGACAGGGTCTTGGGAGGTTTACTTACCAGTGTCCTCTACTGTAATGCATTGTGAGTTCCCTTTACCTCTGGGTGAACACAGGTCCTCTTTTACATGGAGTTAGCAATGGTTTTTACTGTTTGCCACGGACTGGAGAGTTATTGTCATTTGTTTATGAAGGTATTTTACTGATGTCTGGCCCATGGTGGGGCTTCTGAACCCTAAATGCCCATTTCAGACATTTGTTAAGTAAGAATTGTATATGTTAGAAGGAGTCACAGAGCAGTTCTTAAACTGTTGAAAAGAACCCTTCAATCATTGGGCCATTCAATCAATGAGCACTGATTTGTCATCTCCCCTGTGTCAGGTACTGAGTATATGTGGCCCAAGGGTACTACCTTGGGGAAAACAGACACAGGCTTTCTTAGGCATCAGAGCCTTCCTGATGGCTTTCATGAAGACAGTCCCTTGCCTAGAAGTTATGGGAAAATACCATCAGAAGAGAAAAAGATTTAAGATCCTGTGAGTCTCATGGGCACTTCCTCCCCTGGGTACTTCCCCCGAGCACTCGGCCCGTTAACCCATAGCCACAAACCTGATAAACTCATCTGTGCTATAATGCACACATATGTGGCCAGTGTAAAGTAAGAACAGCCAAATCTTATCTGCTGCCATAAGACCTCTATGCTTAGGACAATTTTTACATTTGAAAATTTTTGGAAAACAAAAATAATGATAACAGTTTGTGAGACAAGAAAATTATGAGGTTTTAATGTCCGTGAATAAAGTTTTATTGGCACATGCCTGGCCTAGTGTGGATGGATGTACTATGCTTGGCTGTTCTTGAGCTGACACAGGCTGGAGAAGCTGTGCAGGCAGCAAGGACTAAAAGTTATTATCTGGCTTTTTAAAGAAGGATTTTTCTAACTCTGGAAGGCCAAGGTGTTATAACTTCATAGTGTTTGCCAAGCCATCAGCAGGATCATTGGGAGACAGAATGACCTCAGTTAGTTGCCTCTCACACCCTGGCATTCAAGGTTGAGGCCTAGAAACCATGGAGGGTGGCCCATTTTTTAACTTTCTTTTGAAAATTTTGAACTTTCTTCAGCCTCAGAGTGTGCAAGAAATATGCAATGTTCTTTTTCTTAATACACCTTAATTCGTTTCCTGCCTGAAACTGCAGTTATTTCCAGAAAACTTTGCTTTCTTGCCTTTTTACCTTAAAATCTAGATACATCTACAGGCCAGAGAGGTGGCCTAGTAGATAAGAGCACACATGGCTCTGGCAGAGGGCCAAAGTTTAGTTCCCAGTACTTATCAGTAGGCTCACAAGTAGAGGAGCAGACACTTTATTCTAGCCTCTTATCCTAACCATAACCATAACCATAACCGAACCCTGCATCCATGCACTCATGTACCCATCCCACATACACATGTAACTAAACACAATTGTCATTTTAAAAACTAGTATGTGGGCAACCTACATGGTGTTCTGACAAGGGCTGCCTCTCCTAAGATGTGTCCTGCCTCTGCTCACCAGCAGTCTAGAGTGCTATGGCTCTGCCTGCTCTCACTGCTTTCTCCTGTAAAGCCCCGTTGTTGCTTCCCACAAACATCTGGGCCTCTCCACCTTGCATTACCCTTGAACTCATCAGATGTGTGGAAACCACACACCTGTATTTCCTCTCAAATATAGTAGACCAGTCTACACTTCCCTGGTCCATCATCCCAAGACCTGGATCTGACACCACCATTTGCTCCTTGATGCCAGCTAGCTTCTCCACTAGGAAATGCCCAGGAGCCCCTGTCATTTCACCATAGTGGCATCTTGTCTCTTGAGTTAGAACAACAGGATGTTTCTTTGGGAGCTGTGGTCTGAGGAACTGGGGGCTAGCTTGCTGTGCTCCATTGACCTTTCAAAAAGGAGACAATTTGACATTTCCAGTTCTATGCAAGCGCCAGGCAGCTCCAGTCCAACCTATTGATGCTGTTGTATTCAGCAACCTCAAGCTCTGGTTAGACCAGATGGAAAAAACATCCCTGGAAAAACAACAACATGAAAACCCAAGACAGAGAAAACCATTACCCATGCCCAAAAATCTAAGTACACTAAATGTATTGAAGGACTTGCCAGGAAAATGCAATTTTCAGTTTTCTCTGTGGTTCAATTTATCTTCACTGCTCTGTAGTCAGTTTGAATTAGATCCAGAAGCAGATTCAATTCAACTCTTTCTCTTTGAAGACAGCAACCCCCACCTTCCTGTCAGTGGCCTTGCTGTCCTGTCCCAAGCACTGGCGTTTCCCATGTTAGGAACTGCTGCACCTCTTCCTGTGAGACATTTGAACTGAGCGCAGCTTGTTTCTCTTCTCCAATACATGAATCATTGTGGTTTTTTTTGCTATGCCTTACCAGAGACGAGGAACAGCTACTTGGGACTGCATTTTACTCTCACAGAGTTTGCGTTGGGAAGAGGGCAATTTATCTGCATCTCCAGATTGACCTTGGCCCGAGCTCTGCCTCAGCTATCAAAGCTTGGCTTTCTGAAAGATACAAGATGAACTAAAGTGTAAGGAAGGACATGGCTGTCTCAACAGCTGAGTGGCCAAGTTCACCTTAGTGCCAGGGATGCACTTGGAATGGGTACCAGGATACCTACAAACGATTATGTGGGAAATCAGACACGCAAAACATTTCCTGTGCTTCTGTTGGCAAGAATCATGTTGTCTAGCTCCCGCCCCTGCAAGATAGAAGTGAGATAAAAGAGGGAAGTCCAGGTACATTCACCTCCAAATAGAAAAGTAGAAACTGATTGCTTCTTTTCATATGGAAATGACTTTCTTTCTCCACACTGATTGTTCAAATGAGGACAGGTGTCTAACATCGGATCTTTTCGAGCTAGTGTGAGGGAAATCTTTCTTTAAACTCTTGCAGGCAGCCAACGTTTAATTACAGTCTCTAATGTGCCTCTCCAAGAGGTTCAGCATGATTCCCTTTCCCTTAAGTAGAAGCTAGATTTAGTAATTTATTTCTAATAAACAGAACTTAGCAGAGGCATAGGCCAGTTAGTACAGTACTCCCTGTCATGCATGGAGCTGTACATTGGATCTACAACACTGGATAAAACCAACCTTTTATCCAGGGGTGTACAAGTGTAATTAGATGCAGTGTACACATGTGATCTCAGCACTTAGGAGGTGGAGACAGGACATCTGAAGTGTGTCATCTTTTGCCAAGTTTAAGCCCCTCCCCACCTTTAGCTAGAATACAGCTAAAGGCTGAACCAATGGCTTCCTGTTTGTTCTCATTAGCATCACTCACTGTAGAAAGCCAGTGTCGTGTCATAAGAACTTTGGGGCATGGCTATGATGGAGCCCATGTGTGAAGACCTGGGGCCTCCATCCACTAGCAGTATGGATGAGCAATGTTCAATGAAGACCAATCAGCACCATCCTTTAGATGCCATAGTTCCTCCCTATGAGTAGCCTTGAGAGAAAGCCACTAAGCTAAGTTGTTCACACATTTCTGACCCTCCAGAACTTCGAGGAAAGTGATTATTGTTTTAAGATACCAACTTGTGAAGTGATTTTCTATGCAGCATTAAACAATAAAGTTATCTTTGGAGACTATATCGTGTGTGGTGAAAGTTTTATTTTGCATGCAATTCATGATGGAACCTTTATGTTTAATGGTTATTCTTAACTATTAAGTTTGTATATTATAACTAATAGATTTTCACAATGAGTAGGGGTGGCAAGTGATCACATTAGTGTACTCCTGAGCTATTTGAATGTGACCAGACATGTTCTTGTATACTTGAGAGGGCATATTCTAGGGTTTTCCTGTATGGGTGCCTTGGGTGGCTAAAGAAGAAGTGAGGTCTATGTTTACTAATCTCACTTCATTGTACTAGCAGTGTTGAGAAGACGTTGTAACAGCTTTAAAATACATAAGCAAATTCTTACCATGGAGAACTGAAATCTCAGGCATCAAACCTGGAATCTGGGCCAATATAATTACTGCTCATAATCAGTATATGGCTTGGTAGGCAGTGCCAACTAGCAGCCAGTATCAGTCACCAGATACCTGAGTAAAGTTAGCTACTTTTGCCCCAATCATCAAGTGATCCCAATTGTCAAGTGATCCCAGGCTGACGCTTCTAATATGAAGCCTCAAATGTCAGAGACAAATACACCACTATATCCTGTCTAAATTCTTGGTCCACAGCATCTGTGACTATGATACCTTTATTTCCAATGCTACTGAAATTTGGATATTTTATTGCATAGCATCTTCAACCAGAACAGACATGTGAAAACAGTTTGTTCACCTTTCAGATTAGTTGAAAACAATTTAGTTCAGGAATAAGAACTAACTAACCAACTGAGTTTAAGCTCTGACTCTTAAACAACTTAACATTAGTTAAGGGTGGTAACATGAGGGACCAAGAGACACTATAGTCTTTGATCTGTTGTTTCAATGTTATAAATTTTATATCTTTTGAAGAGCTCATTAGGCTCATTGAATAGCTCAGAGATAAATGAATAAATACATATTGTATCCTGGAATATTTCCCCAGATAGACTTTAAAAATATTTTTTTAAAAAACTTTATGTGTATAAGTGTTTTGCCTGCATGTCTGTTTGTGCACCATGTGACTACAGTGCCCATGGAGGCCAGAATAGGGCATCATGTCCCCAGAACTGGACTTACAAATGGTTGATGGCCATCATATAGGTGCTGAGAATCCAACTGGAATCTTCTACAAGATCAGCCAGTGCTCTTAACCAACCATGGAGTTGTCTCTCCACAGCACCCCACCCTCAATTCCCAATGCACTTTTTAAACAAAATTGCAATTTTGAAAAAAAGAAAACAGAGAAACAGAGCAAATAATGAGATAACTAAGTATTTACCTGACCACTTATAATTAAACCAAAGTTAACATTCTGGATATTTTTGCCTTTATAAATTAAGAAATAAGCTCCATTTAGAGCTTTTACCCTCTTCCCAGTTCCAAGTCGTCCTGTGCCAGGGGTGGGGTGAGGGTGGCCATCGATATTGTTATATTAATATTTCCCCCTGGCCCTTGCCTTTTCATTGTTTTTAGAATAACTTAACTCTGTGAGTTATCTTGTAATTGCTTTATTAAGAGCTTGTCTTACTGATGTTGTCATAAATAAGTAATTTGATCTGATTAAGATGTGGTTGACAGATGTTTGCTCTGGATGCCTAATGGATTTGCAATTCTAGGATGCATGCTTTCCATCTGATGGTAAAAGGACGGTTCGCATAGATGGGTTTGTGTCTGATGCACGGGACTGATCCTGCAAAAAAAGTCACTTCCTGGATGGGAATGAAGTCTCCAAGAGGAAGGCATGGATGAACAGCAATGGGCAGTGGCTCACCTACGGGATGCTCCAGTCCACAGGATATTTATCACGTTCTCAGAAACCTTATGAAGGACATACATAGAAGCCCAGAAAAGATAACACACCTGTCCGGGTTACACAGATAGTGATTGTCAGAGCAACAGCCCAAACACTCATCTATCTGACTTCAAAGCTCTTAGTCTCTAAATAGCACAGTTCTTGAGAGCATGTTATATAAAGACCATATATTCAAGAGTGTATGAGCAGTATAAACCATGCTTGCTGGGTTAAAGATGAGAGGGGACACAATGTAGCATAGAAAGCAGAGAGAAGGAGTGACAGATCTTAGAGGAGGCTAGGGAGGGGGCAAATATGATCAAAATAATTATATAAAATTCTCAGAGACCAAATAAAAAATGAAATAAAAAGAAAATATGCAGATTTATTATGAAGAAAAATGTAAGCTTCGATGAACTATAAGGATTAAAGAATGTTCAGATAAATTGAATTTATTTCTTGGATTGTCTTACAATTTTAATTCCAGAAATTTCTGCCCGAGATCCCTAGAGAACCAAAGAAACTTGCCTAGAAGGAATGGCCTTCTAGCATAGAGCAGAGGAGGGCTCTGAAGGAGAAATGTGGAACTAAAAAAAAAAAAAACACTGTCAACCATTGTACAAGATAGATAGATAGATGATAGATAGATAGATAGATAGATAGATAGATAGATAAAATATTTTTATCTGGGTCAGCTGAGCTCCAACTGATCAGACCATACACTGAAGCAAGCACCCAGCTTTGTTGTGGCTATGCCCATCCTTTCCTTCATGAGAGATGTAGCCTAGTAAGAAAAGTACCCAGAGGAAGGCAAACACTTAATAGAACATCCACTGGATCTACCTTTAAGGCATCCCAAGCCTGCTCTTTCATGCTCCTGCCCTTATTAGTCTCCCAAATTAGAAACCTTAGTCTTATCATCCACTTACTTTCTGTGATGGACTAGAATCTCATCTTGATTTCCACTGCTTGTCTTATTGGTCCCCTGATCTTAGTTTGGGGGAGGGAGATGTAGGTATGCTTGCCATAAAAAGCCCAGAAGACAGGAGCCCACTGGGAAAGTAACTTTCTAGATGGAAGTGCATACATAATTAATTTGGGAGTGGTTTAGACAAAGGAGGCAGGAAGAACATAGTGGGCTGATGGGGAGAACAAGGGAAGACAAGATCAGAGAAGAAACTAGGGAAGGCCTGCTTAGATAGCTAGTATTTTACGCTAAGAGCAGTTGGGAGTTGTTTAAGGGTTTCAGTTAGTGGGAAAGGGCCATATGACAAGGTACGATTCCATGTTCAGAACATGACTCTGGCTGTGATGATGAATTCTGGGGTGTCAAAAATGGAAGCATGCTGGGAGGCTAGGTGCTCTTGTTGCTGAGGAGGAGAAAGATGGTTATTTAGGTGATAATAATGGTGGAGACAGACAGGAGGAGACTTTGAATAGTCTGTGGGCAGGGTCTCCAGGGCCCAAGTCTATTAGCATCTTCTGATGATGCCGAGTCCAACTCCCTCATATCACAGCGAAGAAAAATAGAGCTTCAGAGAGTGATGTTAAGTCAAGACCTGTGGACAGAAAACCACCAGCCTGGCGTGGGCTCTTGATTCCTGTTGGACTGCAGTACTTTGTATATGTTCCATGTGCATGCCTTTATCTCTTTCATTTCCACGCAGTGGAGAAGTCGCCTTCTACACCAATGGCTGAACTCCATTTTGCAAAGGCTTTTGGCAAGCTGAGTGGAGGAGGACAGTGTTCTCCAGCTCAGGTCACTCTACTCCCAGCACATAGAGGGAATTCCTACACACTTCTTAGATTAAATAAAGTTGAATATGGAGGAGTTCCAACTGACATAAAGCAGCATCCCATTGAGATTCAGACTTCGAGGGGAAGTTTAGAATCTTTCTTAAGAGAAGGGAAAATTACTGGAGGAATTCACAGTAATTCACAGGGGTGCCCTACGTGGCCCCAAAGCCAAGAGCATTTGCATACTTCTCTGAGCTCTAAACTCCAGGAAAGAGTGACTTGGCTAAATGTCCACCTGTGTTCACGGACCACAGAGATGGGAAGAAAGGACAATGAGATGCCATAAAGCCCCTAGAAACATTCTATTTCCATTTCTGTCTCCACAAAAATAAAGAGGCACTGGCTGAGCATTCCTTTAGGAGATGGTTTTCCTCAGAGAAAGATGCAACACCACATGGCAGCTTAGGTGGAAGTCAACCAAGGGACTGGCTTTGCATGCCAGTTCTGGCTTAGGCTTCAGGCTAAAATAAAGGAAAGCAAGAGACTTTGAGTATATGCGTTATTGGGCCCAAAACACTAAAGCAGAGGACCCTAAAAAGGGTAAGTCCATAACCAGATACATAGGACAAAAAGGGATTGCATCATAGCTGGAATAAACAATGTCCATTGACCTCAACCACCTCCTACATTATCTCATTCAGGAGCCAAACTTGACAGAACCACTGTTAGATGTGCAGATTCAGTCCAGGTAAGGAAATCCTTTCCATCTGCTGTGGTTGGCAGGATCCAATCGAGCCATCTGGAAAACTCTAATAAAACAAAGATGCCACTTGGTTTCATAGCACATGCCAAACACCTGTGTCTGTTTTTAACCATAAAGCTATTGAAAATTGGTTTTAGATTGTTCTAATGACAAATGAGTATGACATCAGCCCCTGTACTCCACAGCCAGCGTTTCTTGAGGGATGTGTAATGTTGGTAAGGGTTTCCTTTGGTGTGTTCAGTTGACTGTGCTCTTGGCTTCACTCTGTGTCCATTTACTCCCTCTGTCTGGCATCTGACGCCTTGTTTCTGCAAATAGGTTTTTGGAGTTCCCCAATCAGGTTTACCACTGATACCTAGTGCTGCTGAATCATTGTTGCTTCATTGTCTATCGAGTCCATAGAACTTTCTACTTTCTTGGAACATCACCCCTTGACACTGAAGGAAAACAGCTGACTGAGCCAAATCATGGGATAAGTTAGATGGCTTATGTGTTAATCCATTTCCCAAATGGACGTCTTTGAATCCATAGGATGTTGTAGGGACAAATGACAAACCTCAGCATTTGAAGTCATATGCACTTTTGTCCCATTGTCCTTATTGCAGTTTGTAACTATGTAATTGCTTAGTGACAGATTGGTTTTATTTTATTTTATTTTAAATTAAACGACAAAGATTAAGAAAACAAGGCCTATGTCTATTAGCATCTCTGACTAAAACACAATGACTATCTCCGGGGTACTAGGGGTATATACTCTTGTGTCAGGAAATAAATGAACTAATGGAAAAAACAGATCAAAATAAAACATTTTTTTTCTTACTAACTTTGAAGTACAAAAGTGAAAAATAAGACAACAATATAAAAAACTTTAGATGAGACTGTCTCAGGAAAATTGAAGTTTATTGTAAAGAGTCACAGAAAACCCAGTGTTTTGTGCAGAAACTCAGTATTGCATACACATTTCTTTAAATTGAAAAAGGAGAGATTTCATTGGGACTGGCAGGTAGAACTCAAGAAAGCGAGCCTCAATTACTGAATACCCTATATTGGCAGGGTACTACCCCTCAGATGAGAAAAATCAATTGTTACCATTCTTTCCCACCTCCGTGGCCCCTGTCCTGGTATGATGAACAGTTTGGGAGCAGAAATCCCCAGCCTGAGCCCTATGTTTTCCATTCTCCATGGCTCTTCTTATCACTCACCATTCTCATGTCCACCCTCTCTCACACAGACCCTCTCTCTAAGGGCTGCTCCCTGCTGGAGATTCCTGGGTGGAGAACACATGGTTGGGATGCTATCTGTAAAACTGCCTGGTTGTACGTGAGACTCAGTCTGTGTGCAGGGAAGCCTTTGCTCTGCTCGCATTTCTGTGATAAGGAGTCCTAGGTAGGAGCGCTGGGTACTCAAATGATAGGCATTCAGAACCTGCCACCATGTTTGTTCTCCCTTCATAGATCATTAAAAATACCACTGCACCATAGCTGAACAGCGAGGGCAGCTTAAAAAGCGGAAGGTAAATATTTGTAAATAATTAAAATGTAAAGCAGTCACACAGGATTAGAAATGTGCACATGTAAGTGTTAATAGTGTCAGCGAGGCAACACATTCTAAATGGAAGACTTCAGGAGGGCAATTTACCCTGAAAATGTAACTCAGGTGCCTTTTTGATAAGGGTTCTGCTGTTGCTATAGAAATTGTCTCTGTAGGAATGTGCACAAACGTGGGATAGGTTGCTAATGTCGTGCGTGAATAAGGAGGTGTGGGCAGGTGGCAGGCATGTTGACACTCATCAGTCTCCAGCTTTGGTCCTGAAGAGACTGGCATAGGGTAGAGCAAAGGTGATGGGAAGGTAACACCATGGACAGCTCAGGTTTGTCTGAGAGATCCCAGGACCTAGGTTCTACACTCTGCTACCTAGAGTGACCTTATGGTTGTTATTTCAGTGTCCCCATGAATAGCATGCTCTTTTGTTGTCAGTGGCATCCTGATTTAGTTGGTCAAAGAGTTCCATAGTCACCGTAGAATGAAATTTTTCAACATGAGAAAAGCACATTGAAGCAATCCTGTAGATCTTTCATGATTTCCCACTCTCCAACACACACACATACACACACACACACACACACACACACACACACGGAGGTGGAGAGAGAAAAGAAACCATTGCTTCCTTCCTATAAGCTCTTTACTCATCACAGTCCCAGCTTAACAGCTGTTCTTCCTCTACACAGCCCGGAGAAGGAAACGAGTCACGTTTTATAGTGTCACAGGAAAAAACTGAAGTTGTGATGAGTCATGGAATGGGGGAGGTGGGTAGGTTCTCTCTCTAGGGATGTGACTAGCTCCTGCAAGGCGGCCTTCCAGGTTATACATTCCAAACTTGTGCGTCAGGCAAAAAAGTCAATGAGTGCCCATAATGACTTGAAGGAGAGTGTATCACTCACGGTTCCTGCTAGAAGGGTTCCACATGTGAGGATGTGCTGACAGGACAATCATTGTGGCAGGATGGAGGGACAGGCATAGAACTTGAACAGGAACAAAGAAAACTTACTCAGACAAATTGCAGCTTTGACCAATGTCCTGGAAGCTGGCTGATTTAGATATCACTGCCCCTGCCAGATGCCACCACCTCCTCTCTACGTGAACCCATCTCCTAATATTTCTTGCTGCCATTATTGCTACCAATTGATGGAGGCATGGGCCTCCTCCTTTGTTCCCAGTTAGCTTTGGGTTCTTGGTACGAGCTATATACTGGACAAGCTGCCTTTGGGTTCTTAAGCCCTAGCAGCAAGCAAGGCTGGAAGAGCAAATAACAGTTCCTATGAGGATCTATGTAGGAAACTGACTTTCATTCCCTCACTGAGTTTGCAAACACAGTGCAATGGTTTGGATGTGAAAGGTCTCCCACAGTGTCTTCTGCTTGCACATGTGGTCCTCGGATAGCTGTGATGTTTATGAAGTTTGTGGAACCTTTGGGAGATAGAGCCTAGCTGGAGGAAGTGGGTCACTAGTGGGTAGGCCTTAAGGCGTTAGAGGGCAGTCCTGCTTCCTGTTTATGCTCTGATTCCAGACTGCAGGTGACTAGCTATAGTTAGACTGCTGAGGTTTCCACTTTCCCCTGAGATCACAGCTCAAAAAGCAGGTCCTGATGGATCCAGCCTAGCTTAGAGTTTCTATGGCTGTGAGGAACCACCATGACCATGGCAACTCTTTTAAAGGAAAACATTTAATTGGGGCTGGCTTACAGTTTAGGGGTTTGGCCCATTATCACCTTGGCAGGAAGCATGGCAGCATGCAGGCAGACGAGGAGCTGGAGAGGTAGCTGAGAGCTCTACATCTGGATTGGCAGGCAGCAGGAAGTGAGTAAGCCACCAGGTGTAGCTTGAGCGTCTAAAACCTGAAAGTCCACCTCCAGTGACACACTTGCCCATGAATCCATAGGTCCTAATCCTTTCAAATAATGCCACTCCCCATGAGCCTATGGGGACCATTTTTATTCAGACCACCACATAGCCCTGGTAAATAGCGTCTCAACAGTCAGCATGGATGGTGTGTCTTACCTTACAACAATAAATGAGCTAAGCTTCAGGGCCTGGGGCAGGGATAATAGGCACCAAGTCCCCATGAGAGTGAAAGGTTATGGTGTTGGTAGTTAAGGGTGGTCAGCTCCTCTTTCCATGTTCCCTCTGTGCAGCTGTCTGACTGGATTGACACAGGACTAGCTTGGAACTGACCAAACATAAAGCAACTTTCTCCTCTTTCCTGCCCGAACGCATGCATTCCTGGATAATGCATCCCAGGCCACCGGCAAGTTCTCGATAGGAAAGCTAAAAGGGCAGTCTGTATTTATGGTCCATGCAGCTGCCGTGGGGGATCCTGAAGGAACTGACTCTATGATGGAGTCATTTGGATATTTCCCAACAGGACTGTACCTTGGAGTGTTGAGTAAGTGAGAGTACATTGTACCTGGGCTTATGCCTTCTAGTGGCTCCTCTATTCCCCAGCCTGACCTGGATTTACTGAACCCAATCCCTAAAGAGAATACCGATGGTATTAAGTTTGTAGTTCAAGAGCAAAAGAGAACTGGGTAATTGGAGAAGGGCAGAGAGAGGATTCTGGAAAACTGTAATAGCGTTTATCCCTTTCTGTCCCTGGGAGTTGAGATTGGCATCTACCTCATAAATTACAGGTACAGAACATTATATATGAAACTATGTTTCCCAGACCCAGTTAAATCCATGTTCCTCCTGGTTCCTTCTGACTGTCTCACATCTCTAATGAGTCATGAACTAACAGCCTTCTTCTAAGGAAAACTAAAGCTACACAAGCAGACCCAACTGCCATTTGCTACCTACTTGCTAAAGAAACTGCTTCATCTTCTATTTCTACTTTTACTCAAGTGCCTTACTTTGAACACAATCTTATTGGGAGGGGAAAAAAATATCTATCCTTTTAGGGATATATGTCAACATGTCAACTGCTTTGTCACATTCTTTGCTAATGCCAGTGTCATCCGAATTGAAAAGAGCTGGAGCAGGGACGTGCATTTTGGAATGAAGGCCACGTGAGCAGGCAGGGCAGACAGCCAGATCCTTGGCTGCAGAGAATGAAAATGGAACTGGGGTGGAGAGCATTTAAATCCCCTTACAATTCTCATCTCCTCCCCCACCTTTCCCAGCCCCTGTGGTCCACTGGGACAAAGGTGGTGTCATATTTCCTGGGCACACTGCCTGCTACCACTCTTTTCCCCCCAGTCTTTTTTTTTCTTCCCTTGAGAACAGTTTCATGTTCACAGTAAAGATATACGAAAGGCAGGAAGATTTCTTTCCCAAATAGCCCCCTCGTCCTGCATATGCGCTGTTAGTCTCTCAACCAAGATCACCTGTGCTTTATGCAGTTGTATGTGTTTTGAAGACGTATACAGGAACAAAGATCTACCTATACCATCCTAAAGAATACTAACACTGTCCACCCCCACCCCACCGTGCTGTGGTTAGTCACTGCCCCCTTCCCTCTTGACCCCTGGCAGGGACTGTCTTCTCTTCCATACCTTGATCTTTTTAGGAGTAGTTCATTGTGAAGCCTTGTCATTTCCTTGATGCATTTCTTGCCTCTACATCTTCTCATAGCTCCATGGGTCACTTCTGGCCACCATACTTCTAGAATCAGCATCATGCTTTTACTTCCTGCTTCCCTGCCCCCACCCCTCCATAATACATACATTCTAGAATCATTTCCTTGCCATCAGTTTCCCATCTGGGTGACAGAAATCAGATGAGACACCAACATTTAACTGTCTTGTCTCCCCATTGACTTCCTGGTACCCAGTATCCTGCTTGGGCTTCAAGACTTCCTGTTTGAAAATGAAATGCATTGCAGTGGCCACCTTGGGATGTACATTTTAAAAATTCTTTCTAAGCAGACATTAGCAATAAATTTAGTGTGTAGGGTCACAAATCTAAGCACAATGAGTACATTTGTTTTTTACTTGGGCTTTCTTTTTCGTATTAAGAGTGGTTGTTAAGGCTAAGAATCTATTCATATCAGAGATGTTTACATCAGAAAAAGCACAGAAGCTGTTCTCAGAAGCCCACATTGCAGAACAGTCAGCCACGGCAGCGTGTGAAGAAGCGATTTCATTTCCATGGCAGCCAGAGTCCAGACGCTCGAGCTTTATAGATTAAAATCAATGCCTGAATTGCATTCACAAAGCCTGAATTGCCTGTCAGACTTCAGGACCAGCCACACAACGTGATAAATGAGGTGAAGAGCCCTGTCCAGGCCTGGGAGTGTGTGCTGCATTAGTGAAGACTTTGGTTTCTTTTTCAAAGCAAATACCAAACGGAATGAATAACTGGGAAACAGCAAATGAACGTCAAGAACTTGAGATGCGGGAGTTATAATTTACTAATTACTGGGAAATGATGAACACAGAGTCAGAGTGTGAAAGAATGTAGCCGGGGAGAAAGGGTGGATTGCAGATACAAAGAAAGGAAGTCTTGTAGAAGGCTCCTGTTACCCGTTTTGAGCACATTACCTTGGTCAGTCTGTATCAGCAATTGTAATCAGCATTAAATATGTGAGTAAACACCTAGGCTAGAATATAGGCAGTCAATAAATGTGTCTACCTCTTCCCAGCTTCTGTTCAATTTCTTTTCTTATTCTGTGCTGAGTTATTCTGTGATGCCATCCATGGCAGGTCAACATGTAAAGGCAGTGAAGTTAGGACCAAAGCCCTGAGCATCCACAGAGGTGTTTTCACAAAGTCTGGTTTTGCCCTACAACTGCTTAACAACGTAACTGTGACTCTTCTCTCTGCCTGTTAGCGCAGAGGTGTCAGATGGGCAAAAAGGACACCCCAGTCTCATTCTCAATGATCTTTGTCTCTTTTGGAAGGGTGCTAATTCCCAATGCCTAGAGGGAGCTTGGCAAATAGGACTTAACCAGGTGTTCTTCAGCTCCTAAGGGGCAAGATCAGGACTCCCTGGGATCTCCATTCTGCCATGGAGCATAAGGTTAGAGTCTGAGGAAGGATTGTGTAATGATTGGGCAAGACCTTGAAAGGGAACCTAGATATTTGGATGTGTGCCTCAGTTTGCCCAACAAGCTGTGCCAGGAAGGGGTCGGATGCTCCATCATCAGACTCACATCATTGAGTGTCTTTAAGAGGTTGTGTTGTAAAGAGCTCAACATTCCATTTATCCACTCTCTCAGTCTTGACCTGAATATACGTAATGCTACCTGAATGCTGGTGCTCAGAAGGAGAACCGAATCATCCACTGTGTGTGTGTGTGTGTGTGTGTGTGTGTGTGTGTGTGTGTGTGTGTGTGATAAGGTTTTTGCTTCCTTTGCTATGTGATGAGGCTTCACATCTGTGGAGATGTGAAACAGTGTGCATAACCTTTGGACATGTCTTTGGAAAGGACAGTGTGTATGTCCTATGCTCTTTTCCCTGGTCATGTTATGTGTCCACGGTGGTTGGAGCTAGTCACATCACCTTGGAGATGGATGTGGACATCTCCAGAGTCAGGGTCCCCACAGTCTCTAGTGAACACACAAATCTTAGTCTGTTTAGATTTCTTTATAAGGCAAGATGAAATGTTACTATTACTCTTGATGTTTTAGTAACTAAAAACTGGAACTTAATCTAAACGAATAGAGGGCAAGCTCAGGGAGCTCTGTGCCTTACAAAGCCTCCTTAAATATTTGCAACAGGGGGACTGGAGTGATTGCTCGGAGCAGCTCTTGCTGTTCGTTAGAGGACTGGAGTGCTGTTCCCAGCACAGGTGTGAGGTGGCTCACACCCACCTGTAACTCCAGCTCTGGGGGAAGCCAATGCCCTCCTCTGGCCTCTGTGGGAACCTGCACACGTGTGTGCATAAATGCACGCAATATCTGCATAAATGAAAATAAATAGGGGGGATTCACAACACAGCCTAGCACACTGTGGCCTTTATTAGGCTCTTGGTGAAGAAATAGAATGTCTCGTGTAAACCTCTTCCCAAGGCTGGTATCTCACAGGTCCTTTCAGCTCTGAGCATGCTCTAAGGGTCCTCCAAGAGCTTGTTAGAAATATGGACTCTTGGGCAACTCATGCCTGCTGAGTCAGAATTCATATTTTAAACAAGGTCCCCAGGTGACTTGTCTGCTCTTGAGTTTGAGGAACATGGCCGAAGATGACAACAGTGTCTTGTGGTTCCACACTGGAGCACTATGCTGGCAGAGGCTCTGCTTGCAGTCCCCAGAGCAGAGGGACCCCAGTGTGGCTGTGAGCTCTTTGGGTCTTGGGCGC
Organism: Cricetiscus sungorus; assembly: GCA_030556225.1. Taxonomy (NCBI): domain Eukaryota; kingdom Metazoa; phylum Chordata; class Mammalia; order Rodentia; family Cricetidae; genus Cricetiscus; species Cricetiscus sungorus. The sequence goes on along the minus strand of JANBXA010000007.1, from coordinate 132,968,881 downwards.
TGCTGTGGACCTGAGTGCCATCCACGGCTTAAGTTCTAAGTGTTGAATCATTTTAGGGTCATTTTTTTTTTTCATCTCTGTCTGAACCAAGAGCCTGCGTCACGCTTCCTTTTCCACTTCTAGATCATAGGGAGTCCCCCAAGCTACTGTAGATCGAGAGTCTTACTAATGCTTCTCTTGGCAGGTTACACCTGGTCTAGCAGGGAGGTAAGACCGGACTCTCAGGAGGCCTACCTGCTGGGGATGCAAAACATCTGTCAGTCATTTCCAATCACACACAAGCTCACACATGGGATCCAGAGCTAGCCAATCAAAACAGCACTTGGATTAGGTCATATTGTCTGTGAATCGGTACCTGACTGGAATAATTCAGTTTGCCTTTTGCTTTCTGGTTTATCCCGAGATAGAAAGTTAGAGACTATGCTGGGTGATGGTAAGTATCTTAGTGTCCAGAAATAGATTTTTCTGGATTGGGATTCATCACATGCTTGCTGCAAGGTTTCAATCAAGCCTTAATTTTCTCATCTTTAAAAGGAAGACTAAAATGGTATCTCCTTCTCAGCTTTGTTATGAGGGCTATCCAAGGACTATATGGAGGCAAATAGCCTTGTATTTGGTATATAGGGAAACACTGTGTAACTATAAGGTACACACACACACACACACACACACACACACACACACACACACATATATATGTATATATATATATATATATATATATATATATATATATATATATACCCAAATCATGGGCAACAAATTATTAGTATTTTCTGTATATCATAAATTAGGGGATTAAAATCCAAATAATGTGGGCAAAAATCTAAAGTGAGAAAAGAAATGAATTGACAAGGTTTCCAGCCTGCTTCTCTCATGGGGAATTAACAAACAGTGGTTCGTTTCATTAAATCAGGGCAGGCAACTTGAGCACACGTGGAGTAAATCAGCCTCCACTGAATACAAGTAAGGGAGGCATCCGGGGTACACAACGATGTTGCAAAGGAGATTCCTAGTCTGTGACAGAGAGGAGAAGGAAGATGACAACTCAAATACTTCATTAAAAGACAAACAGAGAAATTGACACATGGTATCCTATAAAAGCACAGAAGCACACGTATCATGAATGGCTCTGCCAGAAATTATATGTACTTAAACACGAATAGTTTCTCTTGATATTCACAAGCCTTTGCTGACTATCTGAATGATTTTTTACTCTAGAAATCATTAGATGGAGCTTCTAAGACATCAAGATAATGAAGATAACTGGGTTCTCATGCCTGATTCAGGAAAGAGCTAGGATTTGAACTCAGCCTGGCTGTTGTCAGAGTCCTTGCTTTTACTGTCTCAGCAGAGTAGACTGCAATGAACCACAGACACTTAAGGAAAATGTAACATTTCTACTTAGTCTTGAAAGATGAGTTTGGAGGCAGATGGACTCAACAGCAGACCAGTATTGGCCCAATATAGAGGTAGATGAGTTGGCTGGAAAAAGTCAGAGGACAATATAGGCTTAAAGAGAAGGAAGAACGGGAGGGAGGGAGGGAGGGAGGGAGGGAGGGAGGGAGGGAGGGAGGGAGGGAGTCAGGGAGGCAGGAAGGAAAGGAGGGAGGATGGGAGGAAGGGAGGGAAGGAAAGATAAAGGAAAGAAAGAAGAAAGGAAGTAAGGAAAGAAGGAAGGAAGGCAGATAGATGTATGAAACACACAGATGGGATGGTGATAGGGTCATATGGTATCTGGTCCTGAATTAGAGTCTGAGGAGAGAATGTTAGGAACTCAGTGTGTCAAGCACACAGACCCAAGTTGAGACATTAAAAGTCTAAAAATACAGCAACTATGCCTGCTTTGTACACAGGGCATACTCCATAAATGCTGATGGCCAGTTAGTCATGTATTTAGATAATACTATTCTGTGACCTTCCAAACTAGAATTCATTGTATATGTATGTGCATGTATGTGCAGGTCAGAGGTCAGCGCTAAGTGTCTCATCCACCTTTTTTTTTTTTTTTTTTTTTTTTTTTTTTTTTAGGAAACGTCTCTTGCTGAACATGGAACTCAATGTTTATGCTAGCCTGGCCCCAGGGTTCTGCCCTGGGAGTGCAAGCACTTTTATGTGAGGGGTGGAAATACAAATGCATGCCCTCATGCTTTTGTGGCAAATACTTTATTAACTGAGCCAGCTCCCAAATTTTAATTTTTAATAATGTACATGTTGATCCACTGCACACTTTCCTATTGCTCACAAATTCAGATGGAACATTTAAAACATAAAGCAAAACAAAGCCAAGCAAAACCTGAAGAGCCTGGCATTCAAGAAGATGAGTTTTCAAATCCTGCAAGGCAGCCCCTTCCCCATGAAACATGAGATCAAAGCTGAAGGCATAGAGACCAACTGTGGTTCTTTGGGAAGTGGAAAAGAATGAAGGCTCACAGAGACCAACTCTGGTTCTTTGGGAGCTGGGAGAGCATGAAGGTTCACGGGAGAGACTGGCACTGGAGCCAATTAAAATTGGAAAAAAAATTTACATTTCCCATGGAGATAATGGAACAGTGAGTTTTCAATCTGGTCATATCCCTTGCCTAGTTGCCACTTGGGGCGGGGGAGACAGACACATTACCTGGGCCTCATTCACAGGTCTGCTTCTGAAACATCTCCAATTTAAAAGGACGGAGCCGCTTTCTCTATTTCTGGTGATTTCCCTGTGCAGAGCCTTGCTGTCTGCCAGTGCTGCTGTGAAGAGGGAAGCTGGAGGAGTGATGATGCTTAAATAAAAACAGTTCTATTTTTGGCACACTTTAATGACAATCCTGTCTAAGAAATATTTTTCCTACAATGCCTTTTCCATTCAGTGTCATTGAAAGTGTTTTTAATTTCAAAGACAGGCTGCTGCATGGGATGTTAATCAATGAACTGCTGGCATGCTTTTCTGTGAATGTGGTTCTATATATATATATATATTGACAAAGAGGATTTCTTCAGCTCAGGCAATGTTACCATTCATGCCTGGCTAATAAAGGAAGAAAGAAATGCCTGAGGAACTCACCCTGACATTGGAGAGGAGGAGGAGAGGAGGAGGGCCTATTTTAGGTCCTTGGGATATTTTATTGTCTTCAGGCCTTCCCTGTGAGTCACAGGACAGAAATTTGAGGCAGCAATGCATCTGTGTCTGGGCTGAAAACCGTTTAGGCCACAGGGCCGGAGATGTGTGTGTATGCATTCCTTACTTGTAGGTTCTGGCTCCCCTGCTCTGTGTGCAGGGAGTCAACTGATGATGTCTGCCTGTTCCTTTAAATTCTTATAGTTGCATGTTGTCAAAATTTAGGGTGGGGTCAGCTTAGGGTCATTTTAGCCCCAATAAAGGTCTGTTTTATTAAAAGCCCTCTGGTCCCTTGCCTGTTTACTGCTTCCCCAAGACAACACTTCCTTTATCTCTTTCTGGCTCCCTCCCAAAGAAAACAGGGAAACTTGCTGTGGCTTGGAGTCCAGTTTCCATCGCCAGACTGGGCTTGTAGGGTTTAGTGGCTCAAAATGAGCACACACCAGGGCACAGCATGGAGGACTGAACTTAATCCTGCTCCATACCCCCAGGGTTTAAAAAGAAATGATGATGTTTCCGACTCACTCTGCTGAGCAATTCCTTCTGTATCTTTTTAATGGGAGCTATCCAGTGTCGATCAAACGTTCTCCCTCCCTTCTGGTGAGCACACAACTTAAGGGTTGTCAGAACCAAATCAAACCTTCTGTCCTTATATGCTGATTGTCGGTATTTTGTCACAGTGATACGCAGACTAACACCTTCCTGGAAGCTGTATCTTGCTTTTACTTAGAGGCAGTCAATCCAATCTGAAGTTTAAGTAAAATATGGGGAATGAAAGCTGTGAACATGGAAAAGGGTTTCCCTGGGAAATGATGCTCCTCAGAACTTAACAGTAGAAGCTGATTGTTAGATGAATTCTTACCATGTTCTCATTCATGTATCTGGTCCTTCCTCATAATATGATTGTCTTGTACATTTAGCAACGGTGTTAGCAAGCTCACAATCCTAGAAGGGACTTTCACGAGATGAGATTATGAAATGTACACAGCTCTTGGCTCAGCATCCAAGTAAAGTGCAATACCGCCCCTTTCTTCCTCTCCACCCCCCCCCCCCAGCTGCAATACTCCATTGGAAGTGCCTTCACTTAGTAACTCGGGGACATTTCTGAATGTGGCTTTAGTATAATCTGTTGTTGTTTTGGGTCCAGCCTTTCAGTGCTAAACTGGGACTCTCCTTAGCACATAGATGCTGTGATGAGACTATAATGATATGACTTATGCTTCATTCTTACGTCCAGCCTCAGACTTAGTTTCTGCGGCTCCCAGTGACCGGCTTCCTTTCAGTTTCTCCTCCAAAACCTTGTAAGTTCTGCATTGGTGTCAGCAACGGACAGTTCCTTTCTATCGGAACAGTTCGGCTTCTCAGTGGTCTGATCTCAGAGAGCCTCTAGCTGCATTCTGCATCTCACCACCCCTGGATCATTTAAACAACACTTCTCATGCTTGCATGTACAGAGGAGTCATATGTGGTACACGATCTGGTTTTGTCAGCAGAGGACAGGATCTTGGACCCTGATTTTCTAAAACCCTTTGGTGATGCTGGCCCATGCATCACCACACACCAAGTGATGGTGTTTAAGGACGGGCAGACTATAAAGCTCTTCTGTATCCAGCCCCACCCTGTCCAGCTTTTAAAAGTCTCCTCCTCCTCCTCCTCCTCCTCCTCCTCCTCCTCCTCCTCCTCCTCCTCCTCCTCCTCCTCCTCCTCCTCCTCCTCCTCCTCCTCCTCCTCCTCCTCCTCCTCCTCCTCCTCCTCCTCCTCCTCCTCCTCTCAGCAAACGGATGCAAGAGTTTGTCTGCACCTGCTTTTGTCTTCCAGCTTCTAGTTGGATTGATGTCTCTAAAATCGGCTTTAGCTTTACTTGGTCACGGGCTGAGATACAGAATTATTGTCCTCTTATACACAGTTTCCAAATGTTTCTTCATATTGCTTTCTCGGAGCGCCACCGAAATCATCTCGGGAACATAGCCTGGTGTTCTGTGTGGAGGGAACACAGCCTAACTGTGACAGGCAGACCGTGAGCAGGCCACTTCCTGCACTAGAGAAACTAGGCAAAGCCTTTAGGAAATTTGTCCTGAGAGGCCTCCTTCCTCTTGTCCCACATCCTTGACCAATGGAGCTGCTGCCCAGCTCTCCAACTCAAATCCTCAGCTCAGTCATCTCATGAGTCAAAAGGAGCCAAGAGCCTGGCTGGAAAAATCTTGTTTTCCATTCGTACAAAGGATTTGAAAACAGTTACTGCTTATAACATTTACATTTTAAATGCAAATTTCTTTTATTTTTACACTCAGTGGGTGCATTAGCTCTCTGAAAATAAGGCTTCTGGATCACAACAAATGTTTTACAGTAATAGTGGAGAGCACAGAAAATGATTATTATTAAACATGCACCTATGTTGTCGCCCGTAGAAAGCCCTCTGCTTGTCACAGCTAAATTCTTCAGATGGTCTACACTGATTCAAGGACAGCCTCACCCCACTCCCTCCTAGAGGGTCTAAGGTGGAACTCGACGTTCAGTTTTACTGAAATTGCACTTGCCAGGACACAAGCAGTCGCTTCGTTTTGCTTTCATGTCTGAAACGTGGATGCTATTAGCCCCACGGTGCTCCCTACGCTTCCACGTGGCGGAGGTCAGCAGATTCACCACCTGGCTGGTCAACGCAAGGCTTTCCTGTCTCCTTTCCCCCTCTCATGCCAGCTGCACGTGTTGCCGGCAAAGATGGATGTCCAGGGCTGCTCTTTGTTCCCCTCTCCCTTGGGGAATCTCATCTATTTGCAGAGCCTTAACTGCTAGCCCAAACCAATGTGCAAAGCCACAACCTGCCGCGCTGGCCTTTCTCTGCAGCTCTAGCCCTGCCTTTAATTGCCTCTTTCTTGTCTCTGGTGTCACCTCCTAACTTTCTGCGTCCTAAATTCTTCATTTCTGTTTGTAGCAAATATCAATTTTTAATCATGATGGTTAAGAAAAATACATTTAGTGTTTTTCTTTTCTTTTCTTCTTTAAGACAGTTTGAATCTTATTTTCTTCTTCCTAAGGTTGTAGAAGTTCAGTCTTTTTCTCAGAGATTCAAAGGTCATGCAGTTGCCACTCAGGTTCTTCAGGGTTGCTAAAGTTTTACCGCCAAGATGTCTCTTGACCCCACGCATAGAATTATTTTAAGATCAACCCACTCTGTTACTTTTACCAGAATTTTTAAAATATATTTTTAAAAATTTTAGTGTGTGTGTGTGTGTGTGTGTGTGTGTGTGTGTGTGTGTGTGTTTGAGTGGGTGCTGGGAGCCACACAGTCTTCTGAAAGAGCGGGAAATTAAGTATACTCATCTGTTGCACCATCTCTCCAGCACTGCCCTCTAATTTATTTTAATTGAAAAAGTATTTTGTTCTTTTAGCCTAATCCCCTACCTAGCCTTCCTTTTCCTTCCCATCCTGAAGGAGTCTACCCTAAAGACTTTAGAGGGTCAGAGCAAAGGGGAAGTCAGATAGCAGGCGCCACTGTGTCCTGGGGCAATCTGTTAAAGGCCAGAAGAACCCACCTGGGTGCTGCTTGGGAGGCAGCCCAAGGGAAGATGACGGGAAATCAGAGTTTCAAGAGGCTCAGAGGAAGTGTCCAGGTGAGAGGGAGAACTGAGTGCCTGACCTGAGTGCTCTCACTGGGTCAGGAGGGGCAAAGGGAGAACATACCAGCGATATCACATTGCATCAGATGGGGATCTCCTGTGTCTTGTGTTCACAGACCTGCCAGCTCAGTAAGCCCAGAAGTCATTGGAGCAGCAGTGTCCCAACAGTAAAGAGCAATGGCCTTCCCCTGAGTGAGGGCCACCAACAAAGCTAGAGTAGAAGGGACCTTCATAAACTTAACAAGGGAAGTACTTTTTCCATGTGGCCAGGGATAAGGAGAGAAGTTCACTAGTGCTTCCATGCAGTGTTGTACTGGGTTCCAGCCAATGACTCAGGAAGGAGAGAATCAGCCAGCTTTGCTGTCCCTGTGACCAAGTTCCTATCAGAAAAAGTTTAAGGTGGTGAGATAGGAAGGTGGGTGGGGTGGGGTGGGTTGCTCATGGTTCCAGATATCTCTGTCTACCATGGTTGAGGAGGCATGGCTGGGGCAGACCATGATAGCAAAAAGGGACCAAGGGCAAGATGTCATTAAGGGTCCTTTCTTAGTGATCTACTGTCTCCTACTAGGTCTCATCTCCTGAGGTTTCTACCATGTAGCCATATAACATCACCAGCTAGAGACAGGCTTTAACACACGAAATCATAACAAAGAGCAGCCAGCTTTTAAAAAACGATATAATAAACACAGACATGATTTTCTGCAATGTTATTCCTATAGAGTTGCTAGACGTGTTTGTGATTGTTCCACAAGCAATTAAAAGTTGAAATCTTCCAAACAAAGCCACTTCGATAGTATCAAAAATATGACTTAGAAATAAATTTCACATGTACACTGGAAACTGCAAAGCACTACTGAAAAGAATTACAGAAGGCCTAAATAACAGGTGGGCTCATAGATCAGACTTGATGTGTTTGAGGTGTCAGTTTTGGCGCTAGGGATGTGGCTCAGTTCCTAAGGATGTTTGCCTATCTATCATGCTCCAAGCCCTGGGCTCAATCCCCAGTACATGCTTTGGTAACCTGGTGTGGTGGGGCACACTATAATCCCAGCACTCAGTAGGTTGAGGCAGGAGATCAAACACTTAAAGTTAGCCTCTGCTACATAGAAAGTTAAAGCCCAGCCTCACTCAGTAAAAATGAAAGGGGGGGGGAATATCAACCTTAACAAGGTTCATACTATTCCAATCAAAATACAATAGAAGTAATAGCTGGTTTCTGTTGTTTGAAGAAATTGACAAGCTAATTCTAAATATCACAGGAAAATGTAAAAAGAAAAACAAAAAACTCTAGGATTGACAAAAACATCCTGGTTTTTAAAAAGTAGGAGGTTTGGACACTCACTCAATCTGGTTTCAAGACTTAAATTAAAATGTTAAGAATTAAGGTAGTGTGCTGTTGGTAAAGACAAAACTGTTGCTGGAAAAGAGTAGAAAAATCTAGAAATAGATCCATGTGTGATTGATGTTCAACAAAAGTTTAAAAGCTGACAATTCTGGAAATTTGTCACCCACACTGAGGATCTTCAACCCAGAGAGCTGCCATTTGCAAAGCCACCTCAAAAAAAAAAAAAAAAAATGGATCATAGAATCAAGTATAGACCCAAGAATTGGAGAACTTAACAAGAAAAACAAAAGAGAGAATTTTTTAAACCACCAATTAGGATAAAATTTCTTAGCTACAGTGCTAAAAACACATTTTACAAAATAACAAATCAACAAACTGGACTCTTCAATTTAAGACTGACAAAAACAAAACAAAAACAGAAATAAAAAACCCTTCGATTCAAGAAAGACAGTAAGTGTTGGGTGGTGGAAGCAGAAGCAGGTGGATCTCTGTGAGTTCAGGCCAGGCTAGGATACAGAGTGAGTGCTAGGACAGCCAGGAGTGTTTCACACGGAAACCTTGTCTCAAGAAAGAAAAAAGAAAGAAAGGAAGGAAGGAAGGAAGGAAGGAAGGAAGGAAGGAAAAGAAAGAAAGAATAACAATAAGCAAATGAAAGGAGAGGACTAAGATTAGAGGGGGAAATATTTGTAAGTCATTTTGTATGACAAAGGTCCATCTCAAATGTGTGATGAATTTTCAAATCTGAACTTAATAATCCATCAATAGTAAATAAATAAACTGTAGGCATATTAATTACTTTCTCATTGCTGTGACTAAGCACCCGGCAACTTTGGGAAAGCAATACTGATTTTGGCTTACAGTCTCAGGGCACACAGTTCACAATGGCAGGGAAGGCATAATGACAGTCACTTTGCTCTCACAGTCAGGAAGCAGAAAGAGAGAAACCCCAGTGCTGTTTCCTTTATCTTTTCTGTCCACTCTGGGACCCCAGCCCTTGGGATCTTCCTTGCTCTATTAACTCTTCGTGGAAATACACTTATAAACACAGCCAGTGGTATATTTCCTATGTAGGTATAAATGCTATGTAGTTGATAATGAGATTAACTATCACAGTGGTCTATCTACAGGATAGATTATTATTGAGCATTAGAAAGGGAAGGACTATTGATACAACAACAAAGTGTCAGTATAGTTCTGCTAAGTGGAAAAGACCAATCAAAAAAGAGCTTATACTGACAGATTCTATTTAAATGTTTCGTAAAATGCAAACTAATTTATAAGGATTTCAAGCAAAGTGAATGTATAACAAGAAAGAAGATACAGGGTAGCAGGAGGAAAATTTGGAGAATGTTCTCTATGTCTATCATTTTATTGGTGTGATTGTTTCAAGGCTATAAAAACTGATCTAATTATTTACTTAAACATATGCACTTAAATAATACTTTACTAGAGTATTAAAATTATTCTATAAGGGGCTGAGGAGATGATTCGGTCGGCAAAGGGCCTGCTGCCCAGTCTTGAAGACCTGAGTCTGGATCCTAACACCCATATAAAGTCAGTCTGATGTGTATGCCTGGGGCCCTTCTAGCCATGGGAAAGTGGAAACAGGAGGATGTCTGGGACTTGCTGGGCAGCTGGTCTAGGCAAATCAACAAGCCCCAAGTTCAGAGAGAGACCCTGCCTCAAAAAAAAAAAAAAAAAAAAAAAGGTGCGGAGCAATTGAAGAAGGCACTCCATGTCTGTCCTCCGATGTACACTCTCACTCATGCATGTATGATGGGAGATGTTATTCTGTAAATATGTTTCTCATACTGGTTAGTTAATAAAGCACTGTGGCCATTGAGAAAGCAAGATAGGCGGGGCTAGGAGACAAGGAGGAAAGAGGAAGTAGTTAGGAGGAGTCAAGATATGGAGCATGGAGAAAGAAGATGCTGGCAGCGGCTCTCTGATAAGATGACCTCGTGGAACTACTTAGATAAGTAGAAATGGGTTAATAATTAAGATAGAGCTAGCCCATAAACAATAATGGTAACTGGCTAACAGGATTGTATCAAATACAGTCTCTGAGTGTTACTTGGGGCCAGCACGCCAGACCTGCGGTGGGCAGGCTGGCGGAAAACATACAAGCTACACATGTACACACACATATATACTCAAACAAGATTTCATAATGTTAATTAAATATTTTGTGTATTTGGACAAAGGTTGATATAACATGCATCTGTGGGTATCACACTAAGTTTTGATAGGCCTTAACATTTTGCTAATATTCCTTTGGCTTTCTTTAAGGAAATAAATCAGTACAGATACAGTTGAAACTTTCATTATCCAATCCTAATCCGATATTCCCTCTACTCCCTCCCAATTGTAATCATTGCCTTGACTTTTCTGGTTAGGGATCTTGTGCTGGCTCTACTTTTGTTTTTACCATGGTTTGCATATTGGAAATCTTTACATAAACAGTAACTTCCTCTCACACCTTGCTTTTTATATTCGGCATTGTGTTTTTTGAAATCTCTCCATGTTGTTGTATGCCACTCGTTTATTGGTCTGCTTCATAAATAGACATAATGTAGTTAACCTTCAACTCTTGGGTTTTAAGCTGTTTCCAATTTTCCATTCTTAACAAACAAAGACTTGACTCATGGGTGTGTTGGCCTTGAAAATTCTTGAGACCATTTCCCCTGGCCTATACAAGGGAATACTTCTAAGGTCTATCTTAGATTATTCCTGGGAACCTTCCGTTTTACTAGTTGTAGGTCACGTGGCTTGCACACAGCATTTGGCGCTCCTCAGAGCTCCCTCTTCTTGCTTACACTTGGTTCTGTCACACATGGGCACTTTAGCTCTTCTTGGCCAGGCATTGTTTCTGATTCCTCCAGGAGCAGCGTAAAGCCTTCTCTTGGAAGCTGGCTAGCTTCTTAGAGGTCAGTGAATGAGTTGAACTGGGCTAGAGGCCTTATGCTGTCCTTGATGGCTAATTTTTAATGCTAGCTTGATTTGATTAAGGAGTGCCTGGGAGATGAGTCAGTGCTTGTGTTTCCAGAGACACTTAGATCCTGAGGGCTCTGACATAATGAGTGGATGAACACCTTGAATTCATAACTTGTCATTATTAGAAGTTGGTGAAGGGAGGAAGTGGGGTCTAGTTAGAGGGAGTAGTTCTGAGTGTGTACTCTCAGGGCTCTATCTGGCCCTGATCCCTTTCTGTATTTCCCTTGTCTTTGCTTTTGGTCTCTAAGAAGTGAAAAGCCCCTCCACACATTCCCCATGCCATCTGTTATGACCAAGCTCAGGGGCCAAAGAATCCTGGACTGAAGTCATGAGCTGAAATAAGCCCTCCCTCCCTTTCTTCTTTCTCTGTTTCCTCCCTTCCTTCTTTCTCCCTTCTTCCCTTCCTTCACTTTCTTCCCTTCCCTCCCTTCCTCCCTTCCTCCCCTCTCCTTCCTGTTCGTCCACCTGTCCATCTGTCCATCCCTGCTTCCGTGTTTCTGTCAGGTGTTTTGGTTACAGCAACTGAATGCTAATTAGCACAGGACCCTTTTCCTATTCTTCTGGACCCATGGACCTCTGGTGAATTTCAACTTTTTAAGACACATGAGCTGATGGCTTTTCAGGATAAAGATAATTCAAACAAAAAGTTGCAGAGAATCAGGAAAGGTAATGAGAAAAACTCAGAGAAAAGTTGAGATCCTCCAAACTATTGTCCCCATGAAAATGGTACCCCTGATTGTCATGGAGACGTTAACCCCCCATGTCATTCACTCCTTCCTGCAGCTCTTCAAGTGTCGGCTCTGAATTCCACAGCCTCCCGTAGTCCCTGCACATACCCTACAGTCAACTGTTACCTCACAGCAAGTACCCTGGCCAACCCCTTCTTCTTTACTTTACTCCTACAACTACCCTAGCCCTCTCTTCGAATGAGCACTAGGGAAATATTCTTGCAGGACCATGTTGAACCTTTTGGTGTCCTGTTAGGACATTTTAAAGGTAAAATAGAGTAGCACAATTGAATGTGGGGATTTTGAAAAATCTTGCCACATAAAGTGTTTCTTAATATACAACTGCCAAAAGTTGATTCAGATTCAAATGTTATAGTGAATCCCAGGTGTTTCTGGTGTCATTCACATCTGTTGCATCATGTGACTCCACTGCAGGCTTTGATGGATTACACAACATACATGTTTTGCACTGTGCACAGCATCATGACATGTACACCAACCAAGGCTGTCCAAAACACATCTGCTCAGATTCAGGGCTATAATATGCTATTGATTGTAGGGTTTTTCCTGTCCATACAAAGTTCTCTGATTGTATAGAAACATCACAGCTGAGTTACTGAAAACAAGTATTTTAACATTTTTTCTACCATCATTCCCCAGCTTTTAGGTATCAACTTAATCTGTCCTTGGATTACATTGTGTTAGAATATTTGATTTCTAAAATTTCTGTTTGGGTTTCCTGACTTGAATCTCTAAAACAATTTTTAAAATAAATTTTGCCTTACAAAAATACATGTTCCACTTTGTACTATGTGTTTATTCAAAGTGCTGTATTCAGCATTGATGATTATAAAATCAGAATGTCACTCAACTCCAAAAACATGTTTGAAGATGCTTTACGTTCTATAGTACCAAACATTCAGCCAGTTTTCTTTTTCCTTTCATTTCTCTCCCCAACACCTCCCCTAAGGACAGTTTTACTACAGTATAAGAGAAAAGCTCCAGGGCAGGCCAGCTGGACTGTAAATCTCGACAGCTGCCTAGAGAAGGAAGATAGTAGAGAAAGAAAAAGGGCCATGGAGCCAGAAAGAAGGTCAGACATCAGACAAGCAGCCATGGAGGAGACAGAAGACCCAACAGAGCCCCATGGTAGCTCATGGGAACTGCCAAATGTTCATGCATCATGTATAAGTGAGCACATACATTCATCTTATTACCATATAGATGTGTATTCATCTTTAATAAACAGTAAAATTACCTATTTACCAAGCAATTGTTTTCAAATAAATTTCTTAATTATCAGTAATTGTTTTTATGCCTATTTTTTATACCGGAATGTGTACAAATTTCTAAAGTGAAAAGGGATAGTGAGTGGCTATGGCTTAGATGACCACTGTCCTGAAAGTGTCAACCTTTTACAATCTGACATATATATTATTTAACAGTTCTTGTTTGCCTGATGGGTCCTTTGTTCTTTTCTTTCCTGGGAGGTTCCCATGCTCTAACCTTACCATTTTTTATCCATATCTTCTCCTGGATGGAGACAGCCTGTCTCCAGGCTTGACTTTGACTCCATCTTCCCTGTACAGCCTTTGTAACTCCAGACCATTGCTTCATCCTTCCAGGACTTTATGAATCATACCCTTGCCAACCACTTGGGCAGTGATCCCAGCCAGCCAGTGATCCCAATATTTATGATTGTTTTATTTTGCTATTTGACTTTTCACATACATGTTTATGTTTGGTTCTCTGTTAATAAATTTTTCTTTAGGCCATCAGCTCACAAATAATGACATAAACTTATTATTAATTATGAAAGCTCACCTCTAGCTCAGGCTTGTCTCAAGTACCTCCTATAGCTTAAATTAAACCATTTATATTAATCTTTATTCTGCCATGTGGCATTACCCCTCTTCCATCTTGCACCTCCTATTTCCTCTTAGTCTAGCTGGCCTTTCCTGTATGTCTAGATTCCTCCTTCTCTTCCTTTCTCTCTTCAGAAATCCTGTGTCTACCTCCTGTTGTGGAATATTTAAGATGTGTTACATTTGTTTATGTTGTGGAATATTTGTTTAATGATGAAAAGATGTATTGCATTCTTTTATGTTGCATTTGTTTAAATCTGTGAAGCTGTGTTACTTTACTTGTCTAAAACACCTGATTGGTCTAATAAAGAGCTGAACAGCCAATAACTAAGCATGAGGGAGAAATAGACAGGGCTGGCAGGACAAGAGAATAAATAAGGGGAGTGATAGAGAAAAGAGAAGGAAAGGAGAGGGCCAGGGACCAGCTATGCAGCCACGCAGCTAGCCATGGAGTAAAAAGGAAAGAAGGAAATATAGAACAAAGAAAGGTTAAAAGCACAGAGGCAAAAATGTAAAAGAAGAGAATTGGGTTAAATTAGAAAAGCTGGCTAGAAACAAGTCAAGCTAAGGTTGGGCATTCATAAGATTCATAAGTAAGAATAATCCTCCCCCGAAGAGTAAAAATAAACAACTACACCTTCTGCATAGCTATTGACCATTCAGCTCTTTATTAAACCAGTCAGAATACAGCTTGGCAAAGACTCATCTTCACAGTGTACAAATATTCTGCAACATATCTCCCTTTTTGTCTAAATAAAAAGAAAGGATTTAACACAGTACAATATGAATAATAATCAGGTAAGAATTATGTTTACAATAACCAGTCCATTTGTAGTTATCAAATTTTGGAGAAAATACTTTATTATCTATCTTGTCTTGGTGTATCTAAACCTTTGTACCTAATTAACTTTCTATTTTAATTTGTATTACCAACTCAGAATGATCTTTTTAGACTTCAAAACACTTTCTTAGATAAACAGCTTAAGCTTTTAAGTTTTTCAACCTTATTAACTTTATATATCTTATGTAAGAGTTTTTTCATGAATTTAGTACTAAAAAAACCAACCACAGTAACTATCTAGTCTCCAATCCCCATCAGGGACCCAAGAAGGATAAAATATTATCTGATTAAACAAGAAGTGCAGTTAAACAACTTCCAAACCTATAGAAACCACAGAAACAGCTGGCTGCTTGGGCAGTCACCCAAGATTCTTCTGCAATGTTGGGGCATCCATCTTCAGTCTACAGGCCTACAATATCTGACAGATTTTTCTGTGTAGCAGGAAGTTTTTGAAAGACTATCCTACCTTGTGTTGGCAAAGTTCAGCAGCCACTTTCTTACATTGTCAACAATAGAGGCAAGGGCAGTTTCTTGCCCAGTGCTGCAATAAAAGAAAACTCCATATGGAGATTCTTCAATGCCCATCATCATTTTTATCAAGTAAATTGGTGCTGCCAGGAGCAGACATGTCTCACTATCATAAAAAAAAGCTCTAGGTTATTAAAACATTAAATGCCATATTATGTAGGCCTCTGAAGTGTTTGAAGACCATCTGTCTATCTAAAGTATATCTCTGACTTTGAAAACATACCTAACATGGCCACAAAACTGATTGTTAAATGATTAATAATCTGTATTTCTTAATTATCCTAAATAGTTTGTAATAATAAGTTTATAGGACTGGAAATTATAACACATTGTTAAATGAGCTGCATAGGTACAATACCTTAAACAAAAGTAGAAACACACACACACATACACATACATACATACATATTATAACAACCTTAAATTTGTGTTAATATACAAAAATACCTTGAGTAAAAACAGAGTATTTTCTAGCAAAAAAAAAAAAACCTTAAATGTGTATCAATATACAAAAATCCATATCAGTGTAAAGTATTTGAGATTAATAGTTGCTTTTTAGTTTAAAATAGATTCAATAATCTACTCTTATCCTATAAGTCCTATATACCCCTTTTTTCTTTTCAGAAAGAGATCCTTGAATCCAGCCTCCCTCAGTTAGCTTCCTCCCTCACCATGACCAGTAGCAATTTGCAACCAACCCCCCAAATGATGACAGACATTCATAGCCCACCAAACAACTAAAAGCACCCACTCCACCTCTTGAAAATTGTGGTGATATACTGTTTATTATTTATTAAGCTTGCCAGAGGATTCAGCAAGGAAAGTCAGCCACAAGCTATAGAAGCCAGGAACATACTTTTAATACCAGCATTCATGAGCTAGAAGGTGGTGGTACACACTTTTAATCCTTGGACTCAGGATTAAGAGAGATAGATCTCTGTGAGTTCAAGGCCACCCGGATCTATACAAGAGTGAATCAGTGTAAAAGAGAATTATAACTCATACCTTTAATCCAAATATTAGGGAAGTATATCATACGTCTCAGATAGGTATTCATTCTTCAGCCACGTGAGGAGAGGTTACAGTCTGAGGCTTGGTGAGGGTTTGTGGAGACAGGATCAGCACATTCAGCCTGAGGTAGAGGTAAAAAGCTAGTGGCCAGTTGTTTTGATTTTCTGGTATTCAGCTTGAAGCTTGAACCCCAATATCAGTCTCTGGGACATTTATTTATTTGTGCAACAGGATATAAAGGTATTGTGTTCTCTAGACTGCGTTCTGTTGTCTGAGGGTGACAGCATCCCTAGGAGACCAGGAGAAAGATGGAATAATGATCAAGCCCTGGGAGAGTTAGCTGCATCATTTGTTGTTCAGTCTTTGTGTGATGGAAAAGTGCAGGGTTTATCTGAAGTCCTTGCTAAAGTAGTCTATGAGGCTGGGCCATCTCAGCTAGCAGCTGTATTAACACAAGTAAGCAATGTGCAGTATGTACAAGTCAGCTAAAGATGTGGCATTACAATGGCACCTAGCCTAGCATCCTCGTTAGTACTCTGATTATTTGGAATAGTTGCATGTACTTGTGGACCTAAACTTGTGCAGTCTTTGGAATACTATAAGACAGGCAACCTTCTTTCTATGACTTGTTACTTATTTTGGTACTAAACTCTGAAACCCGTGGAATTTTCTAAGTCTTATTCTTCTCTGTCTGAGAGGAACAATCTGGCTTATACACATTTATACACATCGAAAACAGAAAATCTTGTGGATTTTCCACACCTTATGCTATTTTAGTTAGAAGTAATACTCAGGACAAACTCGGGAGTCCTCTAAACTCCCTGAAAACCAGAGTGAGCCAAAAAGGAACCGTCTCAGATTTTAAACAGGTGAATTAAACTTCTGGGTTGACCTCTTACTTTTTTTCATCTGTGACTTTAGATGTACTTTTGTCAAAATGTTGGATACAAATGCTATAATGGCATGAATTTGAATTTCAGTTAACGGAAGAAAAATAATTATAATAAATTCAAGAGCCAAAGTTGTGATAGAATTACTAGGAGTTTGAAGCTGAAGTTTGAGCTTGGAACAAGAAGTAAATAAATTTATAGTTACTAACAATGCATTGATCATTTTTAAATTAATGGAATTTTATTTTAAGTTTCTTTTGATGGGTTAAATAAATATAAATAACATTATATTATACTTACTAGACTGCATTTTATATGATATGTTATCTATATATTGTATAGCTATCTAACTTTATATAATTCAACATGTACAAAAGGTTATATTGCAAAAGATAAAATTATTCTCATTTATTTCCACTAGCCAGCCTTCCTTAGAAGCAATTTTAAACATTCTAAAGACATGCTATGCACATATAAGTACATGTGGCAGTTTGAATAGGAATGCCCCACTCCCCCCCAGACTCATGCATTTGCATGCTTGGCCCATAGGTAGTAGCATTAGGAGGTGTGCTCTTGTTGAAGAAGGTATGGCCTTGTTAGAGGAAGTGTGTCACTATGGAGGCGGGTTTTGAGGTCTTACATGTTTAAGCTATTCCCATGTGGCACAGTCTCTTTCTGCTGCCTGTTGATCAAGACGTAGACCTCTCAGTTCCTTCTTCAGCATCATGTTTGCCTGCACACTGCCATGACCTGTCATAACAACAATGGACCAAACCTCTGAAACTGTAAAGCCAGTCCCAATTAAGTGTTTTGTTTTATAAGAGTTTCTGTGGTCATGGTGCCTCTTCACAGCAATCAAATGCTGAGTAAGACAGTATATATTTATGCAATCCTGTGTTATACAGTTTAAACTTAAATTGTTTCATTAAAAATATTTTTACATTCAATTTATTTTGATCATATTCTTTCCCAACACTTGTCAGATCCTCCTACTTCCTAGCCTATGAAACTTCATTCTCTCTCTCCCACCCTCTCTCTCCAAATCCAGTAAAACCACACACACACACACACACACACACACACACACACACACACCTCTAATGGAGTCTAGTTGGTCAGCCCTGGAGTGTAGTTGACAAACCCAGTGATACAGTGATACCCCACCAGATTACAAATAGTTTCTTGCTAGGAGTAGAGCTTTGTGTGTATTTCCCCTTCTCAATGTTGGGATTTTGTTTGGTTTGAATGTGTGCAGCTCTTATGTGTGCCTTCACAGTCTCTGTCACTTATATGCTCATCAGCGTTGTTCCATTTAGAAGATGCTGTTTCCTTGGAACCATATACTACCTATGACTCTTACAAATGTTCTGCCTCCTTTTCTGTGTAGATGCCTCAACCTTGAGGGTAGGTATTTGGCAAAGTCACCCCATTTAGGGATGAGTGCTCCCAAGTTTCTCATTATCTTCACATTATCCAGTTGTGAGTCTTTCTGTTAATTACTACCTAGAGCAAGAAGAATCTTCTCTGAGAAAGGCTGAAGGCTACTCTGATCTATGGGTAAAACAGAATGTTATTAGGAGTCACTTTGGTTATTATGTCCCTTTAGACATAAAGTAATAACTTTCCCCTTAGGGTCCCTGATCTATTTAGTTCTTGGTTCTTGGCCCCTTTAATGGTGTCAAAGAAGAGTTCCATTTCATGGATGGGGCTTTAAACCCATTTTAAAAAATGTGGTTGGTAACTCTCATGACATTTATGCCACTATTACACCAATGTGTATTCCAGGCAAGTCACAGTTGTAAGTCACAGAGCTTGTAGCTGGGTGATATTGATGATTGCTTTATTCTTCTGGTAGTGTGCAAAGTGTCTTCCTGCATCATAAATGCTAGTTAGTAGGGGTGAAGCTTCTAGTTAGGTACCAGGTCAATTTCTCTTTGTTCGGTGATATATGTAAATGTTATCTTCAGAAATAGAGACCCTTTTGGCCAATGACTCAACAATATGCAACTTAATTCTGGCACTGGAGGTTTTACTTGGTTGTGTATGATGTCTAGTTGGGACATTGTCTGCCTCCTTATGTGGTGGATGTGGCTCAGCTGGTAAAGGGCTTGCCTAGCATGAAGTTTATACTTCCTAACTTCTGCCTGATATGTGTTAGATTTATTGTTATTTCCTTTTAATAGCTGCAGTGTATTTTTCTGACTGGGATACCATAATTGAATTTCCAGAGTGACTGCATTTAGTTCATTTCAAATCATTTACTATTTATTTTAATTAGTTCTCATAATTTTAGCAATCATCAGTCTGCAATGATGTTAATTTCCCAATACTACACAGAATATTACCCAATTTTCTTTTTTAACTATTTTCTGATAGTACAGCTGAAAAATACCTTGGATTTCTCATATATAATAGGTTAAGCATACCTGTAAATGAAATGAACTAGTATTCTTTTAAAGCACCAATTCTATGCTTTCTTTGTCATTGTTCCTCTTGGTATCATATTATTGATTTATGGAAACTCTTTATATGCTGCCTGTGATAGATGCTGACATAATTGAACATAACTTCCAGTACTAGTTCCTGAAGGAGACATTAAATTATTATTTCTTTCCAGCATGCCATTCTGCAACTTAAAGTTTTTACATAATAAATTCAAAACAATGTTAGAAAACATCTGTTTCCTTTCTTCTAAAATAGCTTTTGTAGAGTATTTCCCACAAAAACAAGGTCAGACTTGCCAGTTAGTAATCTGCTATCATCTTTCCCAACTGTGTCTGTGGTCATAGTAGATGTCTTTGTGTGTGAACTGGTAGATCTGTGATTTGTGTTCTAGTGGAAGGAAGCAGCATATTTGCCATGGCTTGAAAGATTTAGTCAAAGAACAGCTTAGTTATCCCTTTGGGATCAGAGGCCATTCCTTTGAAGGTTGAATGCTTTAGGTCAGAGGCTACCTAAAGACTAAATGTGGACATGTGTATTTTATTTGGGCAGCATCATACTTAGAAAAGCAAACAAATAAACAAAATTAGTGAGTTTACAGAAACATCTAGATTTCTAGCTTCTCGTGGTGAAAACACACACACACACACACACACACACACACACACACACACACACACACACGATCTGGCAACAGTGTTTCCACATGACAGAGATTTATAGAAATCTGTCCTTATTAAGCCAGATACTTTCACTTTCCTCAGCCCAGCCTGCTTCCCTCACTAAGTACCTTCCTGGCTCCTGGAGTTTTTGCCTTTGCAACCTTTACCCCTCTGCTCCTGTAGTGCCCCACCCCATTCCCACTGCTCCCTGGTGCCAGCCTCCTTTTCTGCTTTGAGACTCGCCGTGGCATGTTTATTGGACTCTGTCCCATGTCCTCATATCCCACATCTCAGCACTTTCTTAGCTGTGCAGTCTGTTCTTTGGGATGCCTTCCCACACTTTTTGGAATGACAACAGTCTGCTCTACTAGGGCACGCATTTTAAAGTAGTTTAACAGGCTTTCACAAGCTCGAGAGACATGAACAGGAGCATACTGAAGGTGTCCTTGGGGCACCACCGACATGAACACGTCTGCTTGGATAGAGTGTGTGGTATCAGGGTTGTTGTATGAGCTGCACCCCACTGCTTCTCCTCGCTCACATCCTCCTCAGCAGCCACCAGAACCATAGCCTCAGCCTTGTAGTTTGTATCATACTGCAGGGTTCTCTGCTTCAATATTACTTTTCAGAATGCTTTTCTAAAGTGTAGCTCTGGTTTCATCCACCGACACCCCTTGTAAAACCTTCCAGCCAATTAAAAAAAAAATGAAACTTTGAGTCAATCCCTGTTGTTTAGAGGAAATGTCCATGGTCTACAAAGATCCCTGGGTATTTAGGAGGCCTTAGTACTCATTTCCAACTCGCCTGTGTACCCTTGGTCTAGGTGCCTCAGTCTGCCACTCTCTATGCTAAGAATATTTCTTCCCAAATTTATGCGGCATTGTTTACCTGGAAGGTCTGTTCCTCCCATTTCATTTAGTTTGCGCCTCATGCTCTGTTAATAATGGTTAATACTGATTGTCATCTTGATAGATCTACAACCACCTGGGGAGCAAGCCTCTGGGTACACCCATGAGGGGCTATCTAGACCTGGTTAGCTACTGAGCATGCCTGGGAGGACCTATCTAGATTAGGCTAATTGACAGAAGAAGACCAAGCTCAACAGTGAGCCACTTGGTAGCACAGACTTTGGTGTGGGCAGAAGAATGAGGATGGAGAGAGCTGAACACTAGCATAATCACCTCTGGCTGTAGACACAATGTGACCAGCTTCCTCACGTTCCTGTCACCATGAACTTCCCTGTCCCTAGACTGTACCTTCAAAAGTGAGCAGGATAAACCCTCCCTCTGTTCAGTTGCCTTCACTGGGATTTTATCACAGCAACAGGAGAAGGCAGCTGACATAAACTCGAAGGCCCCTTCCTCTATGAAGTTTTCTGTTTTCTCCTACTTGGTCCCTGCTACCTTCTTACCGTTGATGCCACAACTAACCCAGCTCCTCTCTCACTGGACTGTGAACTCTTCGGGGTTAAGAAACTAATTTACCTTTATGTCTCCAGACACAATCTCACTGCTTGGTGTTTAGTAAATATTTCATGAATGGAAAAAGGAACCATTGACACTGTAACCCCCCGTTGTCAGCCAGTCATTTGATAGATCCTAGAGAGTTTGTGTTTTTCCCTTCGCATCAAGAAGTGTCTTCCCATCTGGTCAAGCCACTATTGTCAAGGTTTTCCATTGACCTCACTGTTCCTCAACATGGTACAGGCCACCTGGTATGTCTATCCATCCCAGCTTCAGCTGTTACCTTTCAACCCTTCAACTCTGTCTTAGTTGCTGTTCTATTGCTGTGAAGAGAACACATGACCAAGCAACTTATCAACTTATAAAAGCAAATATTTAGTTAGGGGCTTACTGGCAGTTTCATAGGCTGAGTCCCCAGTCATCATAGTAGGAAGCGTGGTAACAAAGAGGCAAATATTACACTAGAGCGGTAGTTGAGAGTTTACGTTCTGATCTACATGCATGAGAGAGAGAGACAGAGACAAGAGACAGACAGGCAGAGAGAGAAGAAACTGGGCACATATCTATTGACTCTTGAAACCTCAGAACTCACCTAGTGACATACCTCTCCAACAAAGTCACACCTCTTAATTCTTCCCCAAACAGTTTTGCCAGCTAAGGACCAAGCATTCCAATATGTGACCCTATGGGGGCCATTCTCATTCAAGCAACCACAGCATCTATGGCAACAGCCAGTTGAGCATCCTGCAAATGTCTGCTCTCTTGGTCTAGCCCTGGCACTTGCTTCTCATTCCAGCTTGAAAATATTTTCCGTGTACTGGGACAGCTTAGAGAGGCTTCCATAGCCTCACCGGTCATCCCTTGGATCCAGTGTCCACCATGTACTCTGTGTGTCTCATTGAATTGAGACCTTTGTCTCTTCTGCAGTCCCAGCCTCAAACCCACTCTAAGCTCCTCCCAGGACAAAAGACTTTCCTTTTCAGCCTTTGACAATGGTAGGAGGGTAGATTTTTGGTGTGAACTGTATTTTCAATAAATGTCAAGTGAGTGAAACTAACAAAATAACAGATACACAATTCGCTGTATACAATTTCCCAAAGTATAGGGATGCTTATCCCTCTAATTTGCATTTGATTTCACCCTTCCAATTTCAAGTTAGTATGCTTAATAAACTTATGTCAGGATAGTGAGGAACATAGAAATCCCATATTATGTTATTTCAAGCATAGGAAAGTTAGTACAGGGGGTTGTTTCATGATAGTGAGAGACTAGGAGAACTGGAGAAAGCAGAGGCCACACAGCTATTTATTAGTGAGTGTTGACATCACAGCCTCAGAGAAAACCTGCTGTGACCCTGGGGGTGTGGGGCAAAATAGGACAGAAGCATTACCAGAATCCAGGGAGAGAGGGGCATCCAACCAGGCTCCCATGGTTCCAAGATGTTTCCCAAAGGGCGAACGCTGAAGTATAAAGGTGAAAAGTAGAGACACCATGGAGAGTCAGGAGAGTTAGCAAACCCAGGTTTGCAAAGGGAACCTATCGTGTCTAACTGCATGAAATTTGAATAACCAGTCTGCCCTCCACAAATGGGTTTCCCAGAATGTAACCGGACATAGTGGGAGGCAGGAGGCTAACACTCTAATAGAGTGTCACTGTCCTGGGCTGCTGTCTCTCCAAGTTCATGATCCTAACCTGTCTCTAGTCTCCAGTTTCTACTCAGCCTGCTTTCTGAACTTCATGGTTGTCAGCTCATGAAACAGCTTGGTGAATGCTGTGAAAACATTAGCAATTTTAAAGTTTACATTTGTAAGAAGTGGTTATAACAGGTGTGGAAATAGCATTTTATTAGATGCTTGCAGGGTCACCGAGTTGTGTTTATCAACTTTTTTGGGTCCTCGGTCAAGTCAAAATATGCAGTAAGAGCTCTCTGTGATGCCTAACATATAAAGGTCATCATTTTAGGGCTGAAGAGATACCTCAGACATTAAGAGCACTGGCTGCTCCTCTAGAGGTACTGAGTTCAATTCCCAGCAACTACATGGTGACTTGCAAACATCTATAGTTAGATCTGGCACCCTTTTCTGGCCTGCAAGCATACATGCAGACAGAATACTGTATACACTATAAATACATCTTTTTTTTTAAAAAAAAATGTTTTAGACCTATTGACTTAGAACCAACTTGTTTAATTTTCTAAATAATTGTATGAAGTAGATATTAATCTGAATGTATTTGAAATTACTGATATTCAACCATATTTACTTATAAAATAGATTACTTTAATATAGATCAACCTAATATAATTATTTTAGAACCACTTTTATGAAACACAGGGAGACTGAAGCAATAAGGTTAAATAAGGAACCGGAGTCACACAGAGCTCAAGCATAGACAGACAGCCTGTGCTTAACTGTCGCTCCCTACTGAGTGCTTCTGAGTGGCACCTCTTCTGCAGGCAAGGTGCAGGGCCTGGACAGTTAGGTTACACAGCCAGGAGAGGTGTGTTGGACTTACAGACAGTGCAAGCCATGTTCACAGTCGGAAGTGGGTGAATTCTTCCAGCTTGTTACTCAGGTGTGGCTGTCATGGTGATGGATTGGTTATTTGCAAGGTTACTTTGCTGGAAACACTGTTTCGTGGATTGTTTTGTCATCACACAATGATATCAGAGATGATGCAAACAATGCCATTCTGAACTACCTGAGGTGTTGTCTAGACCCCCAAAGCCATAGCTGGTACATTCTTGATTCTTTGAAAACCGCCTCTAAGTCATATTTGTTCACCCGCGAAAGATACTCAGCTTGAGACCATTCCCATATCTTCCCTTTCCTCCTTGAAAATCTCTTGGTGTATTGAACACATACTATATGGTAAGCCTTCTGCTACTTGAAAGGGACTTGATTATTAAGAATATGGACATATCTGCTTTATTGTATTTTCAACCTATCCAGGAGATTTGACTCTAAGACAATATTAACAATCACTGATTTTACAGAAAGATTCTTTGACTTTATATGTAACAGTATTTTGTCTGCATGTATGTCTGTGCATAATGTGCATGTTTTGTACCCTCAAAGGTCGGAAGAGGCTTCCACCCCTGGGACTAGAGTTACAGATGATAGAAAACTCCCATGTGGGTGTTGAAAATCAAACTGGGGAACTCTGCAAGAGCACCAGCACCCTTAACCTCTGAGCCCTATCATATACAGGTCAAAGGATGAGTGGGAGGAGTCATTCTTTCCTACTCAGTGGGTTCCAGAGTCCAAACTCAGAAAGACTTGGTGGCCAGCACTTTTACTGGCTGAGCCATCCCAACAGTCCCAAATCAGTGTTTTGGTAGTTGCATAGGGAGTTCCAGGTCCCTTGATCCAAGGGAGGTTAATTTAGTTTGGAGTATAGCTACTCAAGGTGTGGCATGCTGGATAGTTTTATGTCAACTTGACAGGAGCTAAAGTCATCTGAGAGGAGGGAACCTCAATTAAGAAAATGCCTCCTTAAGATTGGCTGCGGGAAAGTCTGTAAAGCATTTTCTTAATTAGTGATTGATGGGGAAGGAACAAACCATGGTGGCTGGTGCCACCCCTGGGCTAGTAGTCCTAGGTTCTATAAGAAAGCAGGTTGAGCAAGCCATAAGAAGCAAGCCAGTAAGCAGCTCCCCTCCATGGCCTCTGCTTCAGCTCCTGCCTCCAGGTTCCTTCCCTGTGTGAGTTCCTATCCTGACTTCCTTTGGTGATGAACAGCTATATGGAAGAGTAAGTCGAATAAAGCCTTTTCTATCCAACTTACTTTTGGTCACGGGGTTTCATTATAGCCATGGTAACCCAAACTAAGTCATGTGGTTTTCTGACTAGCATTATTGCTATCACCTGTGAGCTTGTTTCAATGCAAATTCTGGGCTTCCTTACAGACCCGCTGAGTTAGAATCTGGTGGAGGAGGCCAGAGGTAAGAAAAAGAAACCTGTATTTTGAAAATATCCCCCAAGAGATTCTTGTACAAACTGAACTTTGAGAAGCCCTGCCACTGTCTCATAGCCTAGATGAGGAAGTAACTTTGACCCTGAATCTGGAAGGGTATCTAGGAGCAGATCAGAGGCAGAGAGCAGTGTTGCATGATAGAGATGAAGAATCATAGCCAAGAAAGAAACATCAGAGTGTGGAGCTGAGCCCTGTGAGTTCTGAAATGACAGGGTGAACTTAGGTGCTTGGGGGTTCATCTTCTACTAGCCTCTCAGCAGCCTGGTCACTTGGGGATTGCTCTGAAAAGGATGAGGACCCACAGGAAGCCTCCAGGAAGCTCTGTTGTTGGGCTGTGGAGCAGGAGGAGCTGTGCAGCAGAAGGAACTGTCCCTGTCCTCCGGGAGGCAGGTTGGATCTAATACTTCAGACACGCTGAAGTCTTTGCTGGAAGAATGTGGACCAGAGCGTGAGACTGATGGCAGTAGACAAGGTGGGGCTTTTCTCAGCGGGATGACAGAAGATTTAGACCTACTATGGTTTGGAATGTGCCCCGTAGACTTCTTTTCTGGATGCTTGGTCCCCAGCTTGCAGCACTATTTTGTGGTCTGTTGCGCTTTCGGAGCTTGGACCAGACTGATAGAAGTGGGAAACGTTGGGGCTGGCCTCTGAAGTTTGTACTCATTTCTGTTCCTACCCTGTCTCTCTTGCATGTGGTTCTTGCACCAGGTGAACAGCCATGCCACGCCACGCCACGCCACGCACTCTCCCTGCAGAGAGGCCTGCCTACTGTGCCTTCCCCACCAGGACAGAATGTGAGCCCAAGCAAACCCCTCCTCCCATAAGGTGGGTACAGTGACTGGGAAAGTAACGAATAGGAAACCTAAGATTAAAGGACTTGGCCACTCTTAAATCGGAGGGCAGGAGAGCCAAGTGGGCAAGAAAACCACGGGCAGGTGGTTTTCTTTCTCCAAAGAGAAAGAGTCGGGGAAGCTGAAGTTGGGTGAGGTCACTGATGTGAGAGGTTAACGTCAAAGGGAATTAGGATGAAGGAGGCAGGTCTTCCTGCAACTCCCCGATGCCCCATATCCACGCACTATTCTGTTTCCTGTGTTATGTCTGCTAAACCTGGTGTGTGGGTCAGGGAGCATTGTTGTGTCCTCACAGGACCCAGAGAAGAGCATATTTTTACCTCCCTGTATCCTGGGCTCTGAATAGGCGTTGTGACCAAGAAGAACGTATGGATGAAAGGTTCCTGGCAGAACCTTCCAGAGGAGGTGAACCTGAGGAAAGACAGAGGGAAGCTGCCATCAGGAAGCTGCCTTACTGCCTGGCTTCTGTAACAATGGAGAATATAACCTCCTAGGCCAATATCATCAAAAGTCCCCTGGAGGCTCCGGGTTTGACTAGACACTACCTCTTTGGAGGCCATTGGTCAGCAAGCTGGTCAGTATCCCTGAAGGGCTCCATCACAACACAGCAGGAGGCACCTGAGATGACAGAGGGACAAGAAAACACAAGCTACTCTGGAAAACCTGGGTGCCAGGCTGTTTCAGCTTTAGTCAGTCCCTTTGATGAATTCCAGAATATATCATTGTGTCTCCAGCTACTCTGCAGTGAGCAAATCCTCTGTCCCCAAGTAGGGTTGGCAAGATACAATCCAGGAAATGTCATTGCATTTGAATTTCAGTAAAACATCAGATAATGCATGATTATTGCCTAGATTATTGCCTAACATTTCATTGTCCCTCATCTTATAGGTGCTAGGTCCCGCTCTCCAGGGGCCTCTAAGGAGCAGGTACTGGTGCTTCCAGGCTCTTATGTTGGGATTCTCTCACAGGCGGAAACTTGCCATGTCTCGGAGGAATGAATGCTTAAACTTCGCTGGCTATCTCCCGGCATCATGTTTGTTCACATATGACTGTTGTGGGCATTCTTCCCACACACTGGTCTAGTGAATCCTGATCCCCACATCCACACGTGACCATCTAAGAAGGAAACTAGGACAAGAAAGCAGGGAGGTTAGCTCTCCACCCTTCCCTGAGCCTTGGCTGTACAGGGCTAGCCTGTGAACTAGAGGCAGGCCAGGAGGAGTCAAGTCCACAGCCCATCAAACACCGTCAAAAGAGTGTTTGCGGCTCAGTAACCAACACTCATTGCAAACTCCTTAGTAGGTTAGCCAGCTGAGGAAGGGGTCTCGTAGAACAGTATTGATCTTTCATGAGCTGCACGCTCTCAGCCTGAGACCTGAACAAACCATTCCCCTGATTCCAGACCCTTAATCACTGCAACCCTGTGCCTGGGGAGTTTTGCAATTTGGTGAAACATGAGTCGTTGGAATGCAACCGGCCAATTCCTGCCTTGCAGGAAGTAGAGCTCCAATCACCACTTCAGGGAAGACTCCTCTCTTACCAGAGTGGCCACATAGGTGTCTTTAGGGGAATGCACCTTGGCACCTTCTGGAAAGAAACAAACACAGAACCAAGAAAAGTCAACAGTACTGGTAACCTGAAGGTGGTTGAGAGGTCCATGATTCTGGTGGTGGCTGGAGTCAGAATTGCCTCTTTGCCTATTTTCTTTCTTTGGGAGATCTCGTACAGCAGCTAAAGATCTGGGTGAAACAGTAAGCTGGCCTGTGCCATTGCTGTCATCTGCGATTTAAGGTGTCACTCGCTGACACTGAATGTTGGTGCTGCTGTTGTACTGAGGCCTATGGGGCAAGGCTACCCCCTTGTGGTAGGGTTTGGAACTGCTCCCTAAAACATTCCCTATCAGTCATTTCGTGAAGGTCCAATTACAGAGGATTAGGTAAAACCTCAACAACAGAGGCTTAAGCACACAAGATTTACTTCTCCTTCTAAAAGAAAGGCTAAAAGTGGGCAGTCATAGCGACTAAGGTGACTCCTTGGTCCCCAAAGACTAGGGCGTTGTTCAGGTTAATTAGTGTTAATGAATGGTTTCTTCTCAAGGTCACAGGATAGTTGCTGGAGTGACAACCATAATATCCATATTGTAGCTCGGATACAAAAAAAAAAAAATAAAAAAAAAATAGAAAGGGGAAAAATAACAGATGTGAGATGTGTGTTGGGATGAAGTCTCCCAGCTGACTCTCCCTTAATAGTCTTTCAGAAACCTTCAAATGCATGCTCTGCTAAGCCCTTCTAAATAAATCAGTTGCTACCACCAAGGAAATGGAGGAATAAATCTCCAATGGCGGCAGTGGCATTTGCCTCTCTGGGAAGCAAGCAGGCTTGAGACTTTCAAAGCCCTTTGACAGTTGGCCCAAATTTCCTAGCTACACCAGGTATGTGCTGGAGCCTCACCTGGAATCAGCCCCCAAGGCCAGGAGAGCTGGAAGACTCTGGTAGGCCTGCCTCAGGGCGGCTGCTACCAGGAATTAGAGATACAATCCCGCCAATCTTTCTTACACTGAGGCTTGGCTCTGTGGGTCTGTGCAGGCTAGGTGGAGTGGGGGTGGGGGAGGGGTAGCAGCTGGCCACGGTGCTCACCCGTAGGGGAAAGGGAGTGTCTGTGGCTCCACAGATCTTGGTCACTGAGCACTGCCTGAGGCCCTGGAGCCCTAGTTGGTGTTTGGTTGAGGCAGGGGAACTGGTTGTTGGCAACTTGTGGAGGAATCTTGAGTAAGAACCCAACCACGAGCAGACCAGACCTATTTCCCTAGACACATGAGGAAGGCCTTGGCTTGGCTGAGATGACAGGTTGTCCTGACCCTGCAGCCCTTAGTAATGCAACTGGTGGTGCTCTGGACACACTGGAAGAGTCAGTCAGCTTAGAAACATGCATGAGATAAGTATTTTCTAGGGACCCTTAGCTTTGCCTAGGGATGCGTGGGGTTAGATGCCAGTGACAGCCAAGACTCAGAGCCACCAGTTTCTGTTTATACAGAGATGGGATATACAGAGCAGTACAAACATGTCAGTGTGTGTGTGTGTGGGGGGGGGGGGGTCAACAAATATTCCAAATTCTGCAGCATCAGCCAGAGAGCCTAGGGTCAGCCTGCTTCCTTCTCTTCAGCTCATTTCCTTCTACTAGGGCTCCTGTCCCACCCACATGTCAGTATCCCTCCAGGTTGCTTCTGGAGTTTCTGCCCAGAATGAATTCCCCTCACGCATGTATCTGGTGAAGTCCAGCTGCCCCTCCACCTCTGAGGAGCCGTCTCTAGCCTTCCCACCAGCCACCAGTGGACCTGGCATGTCTGGCTATGATGCATCCTGTTGTCAGTCTATGGCACAGGTCAGATTCTCCCAGCATCCAATCATCTCCCAAGGTTTCTAAGTCCTTCCCCTGAGGCCAGAGTCCTGGCTTGTGGTTCATGTCACAGATACTTAATTTATTAGAAGGGTTGATCAATGTGTATATGTGTTTGTTTATGTTTGTGTTTGTTGAATGTTTTCCATTCTGGGCAACAGAATATTGGCCACAAGTCTCAGTTGTTTCCATGTCTACTGATTTATTTGTTAAATGGTTTATTTAACTTGAGGTTTTATAACGTTAAAAGGGGATTTATAAGAAAATATTGCCATGGAGAATAAATAAAACTTATACACACACAAAAAAACGATTCATTACTGATAATATTGAAAATAAAAATCTATGTCTCCCTACCAGTTTCACTAAGCAGACACAGATGAAAAATAAGTCTTATTTTGGAATTATACACCCTTTTGTTGCCTCACACTGGAACTAGAAAACCTTCCAAATGAATATAGATAAATTTAGACAGGACCAAGACAGAGTAAGTTAGACTTTACTACAAAACCACAGCAAGATAAAAGCAAAAATGCATGCCAAACCTCAGAGAGTTAGTGTAGGTGGAATCTCTCCCCCCCTCCCCCCACCCCCACCTCCAATTCCCCTATAGATGGAGTTCCCTCCTTGTTATGTGTGGTGGGTCACTTGACTCAGCACCACCAAAGCAGAAGAGAAAATGCTGGGCCAACCTGTGCCCCCCCACTCCCCACAGACATCCCAAAGCCATCAGGTGGCCCCAGACTGCCCCCTGGGAAAGAAAATCGGGACCATTCTGGTGATTCTGAAGATGACTTATTCCCGAGGGAACCACAGCTGGGGAATGAGTACCCCTCGAATTCATGACGGGGAAACCTGGGGTTCACCTCTTTACCAGGACACAATGGCCACTTTCCAGCAGTTACCAGTGCAGAGATCTGAACGGGGGGGGGGGGGGGGAGAGGGGGAAGGAGGAGGGGGAAGAGTGCTGAGACTCTCTTTCTACTGGAATGACAGCAGGGGCTCAGCTGTCTCTGTCAGCCATGCCACCAGCCCGAGGTTCACAGCACAGTCTTTAGACCTAGCTTTCCAAGCTGTCCCTTCTGGCTATTACACAGAATCATGCTGCTCACGCCACCAAAGGATGGGTTCTTCCAACGTTGCTTTTTTTTTTTTTTTTTTTTTTTTTGCCAAACTTGCTATGAATTAATACCCTCTCTTTGAGCTGCCTCTGGCTAGAGCACACCAGGATTCTACACAGGTACGGGGCTATTTTCTGGCTGAACCTTCCATTTTGCATTAAGGGCTCTCCACCCTTTGGTATTAGGACCATACTTTTTTTTTTTTTTCCTTTCTGTTTGACAGTACGGGCCACAGCGGAAACCACACCATTCTGCTGGGGGACACCTGTGAGATCAGCTTTCATTTATAGAAACCTCCAGCAGGAGCAGAGGCTGAGCTGAAGACTCAAGTTCAAGAGGACACGCCCAGGAACCCACTTCGCTGCATCTGACTCTGTGGTGACAATAGCACTGGCTCGTCCTCAGAGCAGTTTCACAGCTGCCCTGTGCAGAATAACTTACTTTTCCTGGTTTATCATAAGCAATCCATTGGACAGATAGTTAGAACATTTCCCAAGGGCAAATGTGTTATGCATTGCTTGCATAACACATTTATATTTATTTTAGTATTTTAGCTTGCACTGGTCTTGACTTTGGAATTTAGTTTGGGGTTTTTTGTTTGTTTGTTTTTGTTTTTGTTTTTGAAACCGGGTTTCTCTGTGTAGCTTTAGAGCCTGTTCTGGAACTTGCTTTGTAGACCAGGCTAGCCTTGAACTCACAGAGATCTTCCTGCCTCTGCCTCCTGAGTACTGGGATTAAAGGTATGTGTCTGGCTTTTAAGCAGCAAGCCACACAGCTTGTCAACCGGGAGAGTCCTTTAAAGCTTAGCAATGAGGGGACACCCAAGGGCAGGCCCATAGCCCAGCAAGACAAATTTCCATGAAATGCTTCACAAGGGTCACATCAGGCACTGAAGGCCACTGTTAGCATAGAAAACCTGATCAGAACCAAAGCCTTAATAAAGAGCCCTTGACATGTGAAAGAAAAAAAGGAACTGATAGTGAATAACTTTAGGAAAGAGATGCAATTAGACATATTTTTTTTAAAAATGCACATAAGAGAAGCTGTAATTTTTAACATGGGACAAAGGATGACCAGCTTTGGGGGAATTATATAAAAGTTCCATTAAACAATTAGGTGGTAAGATACATCTCAATTTGGAAGACAGATGGCCAGCATGATTGGCAGATGGGGTGGGGTAGGGTGAGATGACCACAGCTACTTCCTAGGGACATTGAGCTGCCTCATGCTTCCTTTGTGTAAGCTGCAGCTTCCCTGACCGTGCCTAGCTCTGTCTGAAATGGCAGCTTGGTTGTTTACAAAGTCTCCTAGTTGTGAGGTGGTACCTTCTATACAAAATTATCTGGTAAGGACTCCAGGACCATTTATAAATACAAACTTATGTGTGAACAAGTTGTTCCTTCATCTTCAGGTGTGATAATTTGATGGGCTTTCTTCACATCATGTTAGCTGGGAACCAGGCCTGGAAGAAGCTTGGTGCCATGGTTCTTTGATGCGAATCTAACCTCTCATGTCAGCTCCGGTGTTAGGATACAAATAGCCACAAGGAGCACCCTGGCCAAGCCTGATGATGAAATGTGCTCATAACAGGCAGGGTCTGGAGGTGATTTGGGTCTGACAGCTCGGCCTCCAAACCACATTTTCCATGCATCAGGAAGATGAACACCAGGTCTACTCCACGTGTTCGTAGCAATTAGACCTTTATTAATATCTCAGAGCAGCTGGGACCAGAAAGAGTCTCAAGTGCTCACATTCTTTGAACATACAAATTTTGAGCTGGTGGCAGCTGCTGAGGCCAGGTTTATTCATCCTGAGCCAAAATTCTCGTGCTTTGACCCCATGTCCCAGGCCTAGACTTCATGGCTCTGTGGAAATGTGGCTACAAAGTTCCGTCTGGGAAATCAAACCCTGCCCATTAGACAAAATGTCTTTTCTCCCAGCCCTCTTTTCAGCCAGCCTGGCACTAGCTCAGGATTTGTAAAGGAACTCTAGTCTCTAAATTTAGGGCTTTGTTGTTGCCACTAAACATGGCATTAGCTTGTGTCTTTTATGCCTGTCCTCCATCAAGGGTTCCCCCATTTCTCTACTCAGCTAGATTTCACAGAAAAGTATGGTGACCTGGCCTACTCCACCTGACTACCCATTAAAAAATGTTTCTCTGGTTTCTGCCTCAGTTTCCTGGAACTGGGATGGACTTGTAAGCTGGGAGGTTCCATATAGGCCAACTATATGTTGGATGTTGTGGATATAGGGAACGTGGATGTTGTCCCTTGCAGACAATTGGATCCAATCTCTTCATAAGGCTACAAAAGTTCTGTCCCTCCCAACCCCACCCGTTATATTCAGTGAAATAATGGATCACTTCCTGTTGGATAGGTTTCTAAGTGTCTCTGTCATATACACTGCTTATCCTCCATATACCTCTTCTCATATTGCTTTCTAGGCAGGGGACGTGGAGGCTTTGAAATTAATTCCTTTTCTCTCTACCTGAGGATAAACACCAACTTAACCTTCAAGAATGAGACTCAAAGCTACCTGCTCTGTGAAGACAAGGTCCTTATTTCCCCCGTGTCTATAAATTGGTGTCATAATAAGCACTCTGGTGGGTTAAATTCTGTCTCACCTTCACAAATGTATGTTGAAGTCTTGATTCTGCAGAATATATCCTTGTTTAGAGATGAGGTCTTACATATAATTCAGTCCTTAGGGTGAGCCTTAATTCTATGTGTTCAGCATCCTTATCAAACGAAGGAGTTTGCCTATAGAGACAGATGCAAGTATATAGAAGGAAAATAGTATGGGGGGTCCAGGGAGAAGAAAGCCATCTGAGAGGCTGAGAGAGAGGCCTTCCTCTTAGCCCTCACCTGATACCTTAATTTTGGATCTCTAGCTTCCAGAACTGTAAGACAATACATCTCTTCTTGAGCCGCTGTGTCTGTGGTGCTTCATTGTATCAGCTCTAGGAGACTAACACAGCTTTTTTGAAAGTTATCTTTTGTTTGTTTTTGTGGCGGCTCTGGTGGTGCATGCTGTCATCCCAGCACTGGGCTATTGTATGACTCTGCCTCAAAAACAAAAAAACGAATAAATAACGACAGATAAGTAAGAACAATACAATAGAATAGAACATAAGTTCTATAGACAGAAAACTATAAAGAACTGCAACAGAATGATGCTTTGCAGCCCTTCACTGAGAAAACGCTCTTTGGGGTCTGAACTATATCTGTAATATAAAATACATAAATATTTCCTCTAATATATTTGTATATTTGTATCATTCATACAAATGCTTAGATGGCTGGTTAGATAGACAGACAGATATGGTTAAACACTTAGTGTCTATTTGGCTATTAACTCCAGGACCACGCTTGCAAACACCCAAACTCACAGATGTCAGGTCCTCATATAAAATGTCACAGTAAGTGCCTATAGTGGTTTGAGGTGCTTGGGCATTTGAACACTTGGTCTTCAGCTGATGGTGCTCTTTCCGGGAGTTTAGGAGGCGTGGTCTTGCTGGAGGAAATATACAAATATACTGAAGGTGTGCTGTAAGCATGTGTAGATGGACCCTACTTCCCCGTGCTTGTGGTTAAGGGTGAGCTCTCAGCTTCCTGCCCCTGGGTTGCCATGCTTCCCCACGGTGGGCTCTTATTCCTCTGGAAATATGCACCCAGATAAGCTCTTCCTTCTGTAAGCAATTTTTGGTGTTGGTGCCTCATCACAGCAATAGAAAAAAGTAATACATTTCATCTAATCCATGCACACCCTCTAATACACTTTAATGTAGTGATTATAATATTAGTACAGTGTAAGTACTAGGTAGATAGTTGTTTTACTGTACTGTTTGGAGAATAAGAGCAAGAAAAAAGTTAGAACATGTTTCACACAGCTATTTTTTCCCTGAATATTTTCAACCTAGGTTTGGTTGATTTGAAACCCATATGTACAGGGAATCGACTACACGTATAAATTCCTATAGTATGCATACATGTTATATGTGTTTACACAATTCAAACACTTCCACAAAATAGAAAGATCAAACATGAGCTTTCACTTCCTAGTCCTTTCCATTACTGTAAGTCACTGCTTTGATAGCTAATGTTCTACACCCAAAATCGTTCCTATCAGACTCTCTTTCTCCCTCCATCTTCAAGAGACTTATGCAAAGGGGCTGTTTTTAACACGCTCTTTTGGACATTGCTGTTTTCTTTAAATAACACATTGGTTCATTCAGAGCAGCACGAAGTGTCCTGGTTTCTTCGTGGCTGCACAGTATTCCACCACATGGATATGCAGTGAATCATGTAACACGATCTGTCCGAGAGCCTAAGCACCTGGTAGACATCCTGGGCGCCTCTGCCAGCTGCTCTTGTTTTTCAAGTGAAGGAAACAGAAACACAGAAAGTGGAAGAATTTTGCCACCAGAAGCACAGAGAACTAACACAAGTGGTTCCAGCTGTTAGGGATGTCAAACATTTTCATACTGTTACAATTTAGTTGTCACCAAAACAACGTAAAGGTGTTTGTGATGAAAGGTGGGGAAGGGACCCTCATATTGGCATGTTGACACACACATACATTCACACACACACACATTCACATACATACACACATACATACATTCACACACACATATTCACACACACACATTCACACACATTCACACAAACATTCACACACATTCACACAAACATTCACACACACATTCACACACATCATGCATACATCACACACACACACCACACATCACACACATATTCACACACACATTCACATACACACATTCACATTCACATACACACATTCACATTCACACACACACATCACACACATATTCACACACACACACACATCACACACATTCACACAAACATTCACACACACATTCACACACATCATGCATACATCACACACACATCACACATACACATCACACACATATTCACACACACACATTCACATACACACATTCACATTCACACACACATTCACACACACACACATCACACACACATCCACACACACACACATATCACACACATTCACACAAACATTCCACACATTCACACACATCATGCATACATCACATACACATCACACACACACACACACACTCACACACACATTCACATATTCACACACACACATTCACACATATACATATCATACACACACACACACACACACACACACACACACACACGTATCATCTGTCTGAAACTCTTCCAAGTGAAGAGTATAATGAGTTGAATGTAGTCTTTCAAAAAATACAAAATTGCAACAAGTTCCTAATAGTTTGTGTAAACAATTGGTTGACATCTGGAGAAAATGGGAAATTTTATTAAGCAAAATTTAAACAAAAGCTATTGTGAGTGTTATAGTGGGATTTCTACTGCTTTCATCATGAAACACCATGTAACCTGGGGAGGAAAGCGTTTATTTGGCTTACGTATCCTGAATCATGGTCCATTGGGGGGAAGCCAAGGCAAGAACTCAAACTGGGAAGAATCTGGAGACGGGAGCTGATACAGAGGTCATGGAGAAATGCTGCTTACGGCTTGCTCCCCATGGCTTGCTCAGCCTGCTTTCTCATAGAACACAGGACCACCAGCCCAGGGGTGGCACCACCTACAGTGGGCTGGGCCTTCCCAGATTCACAATGAATGTTCTACAGGCCTGCCTACAGCCCGATCTTACAGAGGGGTTTTCTGAATTGAGATTTCTTCCTCAGAAGACTTTTATTTGTGAGAAGTTGGCATAAAACTATCCAGTGCAGTGATCTTGGCTAAGTGTGGGTTAGAAGATGGGCATCACATCTTCCTCAGTGCAGCTATTGCTTGTGTCATTTGCAGCCACATGTTTTTGTGTGGTGATGACTTTTCTTTAATTGTTAGCACTGATAGCCACTGAATCTAAGTGTTGAAATAAACCAAACAGGTGCCTTGAATCAAATGTTTTCAAGCCAATGGAACATTTCTGTTTGCACTTTGCTCTTTAAAATACTATTAGCTAAAGATATTAATTTGTCAAAAGTTAATATGCTTTTTTGCTTTATTTATTTATTTATTTATTTATTTATTTATTTATTTATTTATTTATTTTGAGACAGGGTCTCACTATGTGGCTCTGGCTGTTCTGGAACTCAGTATGTAGAACAGGCTGCCCTCAAACTCACAGAGACCACTGTGCCTGGAAATATGCTTTTTTGATTTTATTAACAAAATTGAGTTTTAGGCTGATTCATATACATAATCCTTTATGTTCTTGTTTTACATATGTTATGTTATGTACATAATTAGTATGTAATATATGTATGTGTGTAGATGAAATGCATACTTCTTCTAGAAGCCTATACTCAAAGTAGTTTTGCTTATAAAAATATGAAACCATAAATTTAATTGCCAATCAATTTAGTCATAGCTACAAAGTATTACTCTGAGCTCTAAGGGCTTCAGGGAAAAGAACTCACTGCCTGGGACTCTATTCTCAGCTAAACTAAAATGTAAGACAGAAAGCAAAGTAAGACATCTTCAGGCAAGCAAATTTCCAATACATTATCATTCACAGTTCCATGCAGATTTTAAAAGCTTGTCTATTATAGGCCTAGTGCCTATAAGGTAAGTGAGGTGCAGTGGGCGGAAATCAGTGGGGAATGCCTGCCTGGTGTGTATGCTGTCCTGAGTTTGAGCCCCAACACCAAAGAGGTATGGGGAGGAAGGATGAGGAGGAGGAAGGGAAACAGAGGAAGAGGGAGGATTGGTGCACATTTGGGGAAATGTAAACAAGCCCAGGTGGATCATAATTAATTTTGAGCCAATTAAAATAAAGTATAACTAAAATACTAGATGGCAAAACCATGTAACTCAGAGAGTGACCAAAATCAGCACTTCCTCAAGGGCACACTTAAGCCTAGCCTGAGGTTTCGTGAGATCAAAATGCCAGTGAGGATGGCAGTAAGAGATCAGTGTGTCTTAGAAAGCATCCAAATGCAAACAAGAACAAGAAATAAACCTCATTCCCCAGTTTTAGCAAACTTAGGAGGTGGCTAAAAGTTTGTTGCAAAAGAAATGGCAATGTTCCTTGGAGCAGTGGACAGTGAGGTACTCGGATAGAAACAGGATAGACTGTGGATTGGGGTCCTGGGTCCTGATTAGGGCCCAACAGGCACACAGGGAGCAGAGCTGTGGAATGCTGGCCTCTTGACATGACATGGCTGTTGCATGGGTCAAGCCACAGCAGCTAGAGTTGCCTGCACAAGGCATGTATGAGATCAAACCAGTCAAAACTCCAGCATGGATGGGGAGCCACTGAAGCCCCACCCCTATCTATTAGAGTTGGTGGCTGCTCCAGGAGGGAGGTCACTTTCCTTTGGGAGCGTAACTGCTCTGAACTGCTCACACCCCATACTCATGTGTATATGGGCAGCACTAATTGCACTTGGGCTATTAATAACAATTTTAAAAATAGGATATAAAGTTGCAAGAGGCATTGAGAGGAGTTGGAGGAGGATAGCGGTGAATGGATATAATTAATATGTATTGTATAAGTGAATGAAACCTTCAAATAATAAAAATATTGTTTAAATAACTATGTAATCTCATAACCATGAATGAGATTTTTAAAAAAAAATAAATCACAACCACAATGAAATATCTTAACACGATGCTAAGCAGCAAATAGCTCATATAAATACAATTCTCAGTAAACATACAAATATTTAAAAACACAGTTAAGAGTTTGAGCACAGTACTTCCTGTACCTAACAGAGAATCCATATTGAATCTTTTTGAATGACTACTTGTTTGACCATGAAGCCATGAAGCAAGTATTTAAAAATAACAAATGAATCAATTATATAGACCTTTCAAGATGCTACTAAATTAGAAATGTATTACAAAATGCAAATATATATACATATATATGTAAACATATATACATACATATATATATATATATATATATATATATATATATATATGGATAAGGATAGAAAGAGAGAACAAAAACCACGTTTGGAAATTTTAAAATACTTATAAATAAAGGGTCCGAGTAGGAATCATAATTGAAATTCAGAAATGCCTACACCTAAATAATGAGGGGAAACAGCAGATCAGACTGTGGGATGTCCCCGTGGAGATGACTCAGACAGTAAAACACCTAACAGTCAAGTATGAGAGGGAGAGTTCAGATCCTCAGGACCCGCAAAGCCAGTTGCTGTGGCAGCTCACCAGTAATCCCAGTGCTTGGCAGATGGAGTCAGGATCCCTGGAGCGTGCTGC
This sequence comes from Cricetiscus sungorus, assembly GCA_030556225.1. NCBI lineage: Eukaryota > Metazoa > Chordata > Mammalia > Rodentia > Cricetidae > Cricetiscus > Cricetiscus sungorus. Next base: position 132,929,772 of record JANBXA010000007.1, on the reverse strand, counting down.
CAGTCCTGACTTGCTAAAACATGAGCCTTCAGGTTCAATGGGAGACTTTGTCTCAGTATATGAAAAGGAGTGATGAGAAATACTTCCAACATAGACATTGTCTGTACACACAGCACATACTCATGCATGTTGCTTCGTACACATGTGCTCTCACATGTGCCAGTCAGATATACATTACACATATGTAGACAAAAACAATGTGATATATGGCTAAGGTAAAGCTTCAAAGCAAATGACGTGTGTGTGTGTGTGTGTGTGTGTGTGTGTGTGTGTGTGTGTGTGTGTGTGTGTTATCACTGACTACAGTGCTTTTTACAGGAACCTGCTGGCTGATCCAAAAATACTAGGAATGTCAGGATGAATGAAGGTGAAAGCAAAGGTTAAAATAGGAGGGGTCACTTCTACTACTAGACCTACCTTTGAGCTGAAGCGATGGTAGAATTCTGTACACAGATGTACAGATAGATGAATCCGTGGAAGAGTAAAATGGGTCTAGTAAAGGACCAATTATATGTGGGAATAGACACTTACAGAATGTGGAATTCAAATACTGGGAAAGTCTGCACTATCCTTAATAACTAACTTTCTATTTTAAAGAAAGAGTTAACTCTAGATGCCCATTTCACCAGATGGACGAAGATTTAACTGTGAAGAGCAAAAAATTCAAATTTTCAGAAAGCGAGTAGAAGAACATATTGGATGCAGTTAGGAACGGATGATCAAATGAGAGACAAATGCTCTAGAACCTTGAGTAGATTCACGAATTTGACCATGAAAATTAAAGTGCTGTCTATGGTGTATAACAAACAACAGTGAAAGGCAAGAGGTAGATTGAGACAGGATATTTACAACTAAAATAAGTTAATTTTCATGTAAATATAGTAACAAATGTATGAGAAGACGGCAAGAGGGTAGAACCCCTCTCTCACACATCCCCCCCCACACACACCAGAACTAGCTAGCAAACAAACAAAACACTGCCCTGATCATGATTCATGAGGGAGAAGTACATTAAGGTAATAAGCTGCTGCTTGAGATCAGAACTCAAAAAAGAAATCTCACAAGGACTGGTAAGACCTCAAAAAACCAGAAGCTTTTTCTACTAAGAATGACATGGGCACAGCCATGGGAAGCACACTTGCCCACCAACTGGCAACCCCCCCCCCACTGTGAATGTATGCCAATGCAAACTAAACAAGGAACTTCCCCTCAAAAGGCAGACTAGCAAATGGTGGCACCACAGACTGAAATTAAAAGGAGTGTATTATAGCTGCCTTGTATTCATGCAACGTAAGAAGATCTCTAAAATTCATGGTTGGCAAAGAAAAGCAAATCGCAAGTGTGTGTGTGTGTGTGTGTGTGTGTGTGTGTGTGTGTGTGTGTGTCTATTTATGCTAATTTAAATACACAGAAAACAATTGGAGATGTTGGGATTTATAAACAGTTAGTGAAAGCACAAAATCACAGGAGGGAATAACAGAGAACTCAGACCACAGTCCCCTATGGAAGGAAGAAGGGAAGCAAAGGAAGAGGTCTTGGCTTTAGCTGTTAGCACGTGGGGAATGTTAGTCATTTAATCTCATCGAATGTTTGCTTTGTTTTCTGTACCTTTGCACGGGTTTGAAATATTTCTTTTCTGCATTATTTATCTAGATTATGTGTGCATGCTCAGGTATGCCCATACCAGGGCACACATGTGGAAGCCAGAGGACAGCTTGCAGGAGTTGAGTCTCTTTACCATGTGGGCCCCAGGAATTAAACTTGGGATGTCTTACTTGGTTGAAAGTGCCTTTACTCATTGAGGCATCTCACTGGCCCAAATGTTTCTTATTGAAAATTTTGAGTGTAAAAATCATTCTAAAACATTGAAGACCCCAAACATTCAATCCTTTTCTCTCTGAATCTTTTTTAGCATAATAAAATTTGTGCACATCATGTGAGCCAGACATGGACAAACTTAACTGACTAGAGGTCCCCAAACTTGGGGGGAACCTGTCCTAGTGGGGGGGAAGGTAGTGATTGTTCCTTGTGATTTGGGGTTGCTATGCAATCCCTGCCACTGAGAATAGTTGTAGGCTTTGTTTTTGTTTGTGCTAAATATAAATGCAACAAGGAAAGACCCAAGTGAAGGGTTTCCCCCAGAGTCACATCCTTGGCTGTCATGTCTGCAGATGGCAGTCACAGGTTCCCTCTGAGCGCCAACATGATCTCGGTGTTGATGCCTGCCCTTGCCTGCATGGTACAGCCAGGGAGGTGGTGATGACAGGGCCTTTCAAGGGCTACAGGTAGCAAGCTCCTTCTACAGAGGTCATGTTCTCTCGGGTGACCCTGGTGCATTGCTGCGTTGAGACAGATGGATGAAAATGGGGAGCTGACAGTCTAGTCAGAGTAGGGCAGAGCAACAAATACATGAATCTGTATCATCTTGCCACATAGTTTGAGTTGTAAATGTTCCCCATCAGCCTGTGTGTTGTGTTCTTAGTCCCCAGCTCATTACTGGGATGCAGCAGAAACTCTAAGCAGTCAGACCAGTTGAAGGTGTTGGGCCGTTAGGAGTACTCCCTCAAAAAGATGAGTTGGGGATCCCTGTCTCTTCCCTTTCCTCTTTGTTTTGCTTCTCCACCATGAAGGGAATGGTTTAATCTGCTGCCTCCATCGTGGCATGTTGCCTGGCCACAGGCTCAGAGCAATAGGGCCAATTGACCATGGACCGAGACCTCCAAAGCAGAGCCAAAATAAACCTTCGGTTCCCCATTAGGTTGATATATTTCAGACATTTGTTGTAGTGCCAGAAAGCTGACTAACACAGGTCTGAGAAAGAAAAACATGCTGAAAGAACTGGGCAGGGGGAAATGAAGTTTTTGGGGTACTTCTTGGCATCAACAGAATGTGAGATGCCTGTAATTTCTAGTCAGTGAGTGAAATTCGGCCATAGAGATTCTCCAGCAGAAGGGTCAGGGGAGGTCAAGTTTCAGTTGTCAGAAGAAGCTTTAAGGAAGTGACACTGGAGTCTGCCGGCAGGCTTGGGTGTCCCTCTCCTCCCTCCATCCCTACCTACCCTGTGTGCGGAGAATGTTATTCGGTCATAACACACCTTCCAGAGTGAGGACAGGCACCAGATTTGGAGAGTTGGGGGCTCTGGAGGGAGCAAACACAAGAACAGATTCTAGAAATGGCAGGTAGATTGTGCCTATTACTGATGTTCTGGTATTTCCCAATAAAAATTACCAGTCAAAACACAGATATCCCCACTGAGTTCACTTCCTGACATAGCAGCAAGCAGATGACACAATGAAAGTTCAAAGATTACTTCACTGTCCAGTGAAGATGATACACAGGTTTTTGACCAGCAATGTCCTTCTTTGCCATCTGATTTTATAGAGTGTTAGATAATAGCCTGTCATTATCTGCAGGTTCCAAGCTCTAGAACCTATGGATATTATACAGTAAACAGAGTATGGATGTTGTGTTGGCTGTTCTTGGTTGTCAACTTCACCTCATCTAAAATTTCCTGGGCTCCAGAAATGGAGGGCACACCCATGAGGGACTTTTTGCTTGGTTTGAAGTGAGTGGATCCACTTCCAGTCTGGACCTCTGAGGTAGGAAGACACATACCTTTGATACAGATATTGAGGAGGGAAGACACACCTTTAATCTGGGTCACACCTTTGGCTAGAAGCTTGTATAAGGACATGGCAGAAGGAAGCTTTTTTTTTTTTTTTTTTTTTTTTTTTTTGGCTTTGCCTGCCTGTTCTTGCCTTGCTAGGCTTCCAGAGTACACTGAAGACTAGCTGAGACCCACCCCATGGACTGAATAACTAACTACTGGATTCTTGGATTTTCCATTCACAGCCAGCCATTGTTGCATTAGTTGGATTGTAGCCTGTAAGTTGTTCCAATAAATCTCATCTGTCTGTCTATCTATATCTATGCACACACACACACACACACACACATATACATACACACACACATATATATATGTATATATATATATATATATATATATATATAGAGAGAGAGAGAGAGAGAGAGAGAGAGAGAGAGAGAGGTTTGCTCTGTAAGTTCTGCTACTCTAGAGAACCCTAACTACTACAGATGTAACTAAAGACCTTTGGAAAGGTGGAATGGCTTATGAGCTAAAGCACCCAGTACCAAGCCTGACAACCTGAATTCAATCCATAAGACCCACTTGGTATAGGGAAAAAATGGACTCTAACATTGTCTTCTGACTGCAGTATGCACATGTGTCATACATGTAACCCATGCCTATATAAGTGGCTACATATAATTTAAAATTTTTAAGAGAGATGATAGAATTAGAAGATAAGAGTACTCAGATTATTTTGTTCATCCTGAATTAGTTAGATGGGACCTGGGGAAGTCACTAAAAGGACACAGAAGATTTAGAAGGTTTGATCCAGAGCAAGGAAGCAGTGTGGCTGTCGTAGCAGAATGCTATGTGGCTGACTTTGAAACGTGGAAGAAGTGAATTAATGAATGCAAAACCCAGCTCTCGAAGCTAGAAAAGGTACGGACAAGATCCTGTCTGGAGTTCTGAAAGGAGCCAGCCCTACTGACACCTTGATTGTAGTGGAAGTGACTGTAGCCTTCTACCCTTCTGTGGTGTAGACAACATTGTGTTGTTTTGGGAGATCAGGTTTGTTGTTTCTTGTTATAGAGGCCCTAGGGAACAAACAGATTTCTCTCATTGTCTTCATTAAAATAAAAAAAAACCCTTCCATGATTTTTGATATGAAGTTGTTGGTGGAAGAGTCTTCATTAAGAGCAAGATAAACCAGTCTGATCTGAGAGCTGGAAAACCAGCATAGGGCTGACCCAGATCCCCTGAACGTGGCGTCAGTTAGGAGGACTAGTGTCTATGTGGCCTCTGGTAATGGATCAGTATTTATCCCTAGTATACAAATGGACTTTGGGAGCCCATTCCACATAGAGGGATACTCCCTCAGCCTGGACACAAGGGGGGGGCTAGGCCCTGCCCCAAATGATATGAAAGACTTTGAAGACTCCCCATGGAAGGCTTCACTCTCCCTGGGGAGCTGAAATGGGGTGGGATGGGGGTTGGTGGAGGGGGGACGGGAGGACCGGAGAGTGAGGGAACTGGGCTTGGCATGTAAAACAAGCTTGTTTCAAATTTAAATAAAGAAATTATGGGGGGAAAAGAACATTAAAAAAAGAGCTGGATGAAAAGAGAGACTGGGTCAGTGTACATTGTGTGTGTGTTGGGCCTAGTTCCCTGAATAAAGATCCTGGATCAAGAGCTGCATACATGCATGGGAGGGACGGGGACGTGAGGATATCTACAAGGGAGTCAGGAAAACAGGCCAGGCATAGGCTGGAGTCCTCCCTCAATGGGATGGCACAAAGACCTTGTCCTAGGATCTGTGGAGTGGGACAGTCCTTTGCAGATAGCCTAGATGGAACAAGCTGGTTAGCCCTGAGTTATCAGATGCAGTATATGCAGGCTGTTCCCAGAGAAGGGGCTGCAAACTCCACCAAGTTCAACTGCTGGAGGAGCTCAGTACATCACAACATCTACCACACTGTGGTGCATCTTCCAAGACACGTCTCCTGATGAAGTTCTTGGGACAGAGACATACGGGAAATTTTCTTATTGACCCTGCTTTCAGGCCACCCCAGAGCTTGCAAGTCTCAAGCTTGTGTGTTCCTTTTAGAACCCACTGCTGACAGCCACTCAGGGACACCTTGGACAAAGCTGCTGACATAACTGTAAGTGATTTGGTCTTGGACCAAGGTTTGCAAACAAACCTCCCAATCGACGATTTGGAAAGGCTTCCTCTGAGAGAGCCTCTGACTAGATTCCATAGCCCCTTGCTGCTTGTGTTAGGGTTGTTTTGGCATGGTCTTCTGGGATCCTCGCTGTACCCTGACTGATAAACTAAGCTGTGTGGAAAGCAGAGGTGACACAGAGCCAAGCCCTGTTCCGGGCATCACATCACACCAAGCCTCAGCCAACTCTGGCTCCACACTATAATTCTGAAGCCCAGGGCAAAGCAGGGTTGAAGCTGACTTTCAGAGAGTCTACTTCTTGTCAGAACAGCTCTAAGCAAGGTAAAGACCTTTGATTCCAGACTTTGTTGTTCTAAGTCATGCTAAGAGGCCTTCTGTGCTCATGTGGTTACAATAAACGGAACATAACGTATTGATGCTTTAATGACTTGGTGTCTCCCAGGGACTTGGGGGGGGAGGGGACTACATCCTGTGCTGAGTCTGGTATCTGAGGGTCTGGGGTTTTGTCTTTCTTCTGTCAACTACTACAAGTGTAACTTTGAGCAAGGCACTGAACCTGTTTCCTTTCCCTGTAGCATGGAGTTGCAGTAAATTATTTCAGATTTGTCTCATTTCAAGCTTCAGGAATCTGAGGTTCCCCCATAAGCCCGAGGGTACAGAATCTAACAGGCATTTGCACAGAAACTGGCACATTCTAGCATCTGCCTTGGTTGGGAGAAAGTGTCTCCCATTGGATCTCTTTCAAATGACTGCTTATATGACAAGATCATACTTGTTTGCATTGATTGCCTCATCCCCCAGATCAGCATTTAATGGTCCCTGTGCTACAAACTCAAGTCCTACCATCAGTAACTGAAGTTTCTTGGGATTTTTTAAAAATGATTTAAAAATCATTTTTGAAGTGTAGCAGAATGGTAGAGTAGGAAGTCTGATAACTTATTTATCAGGGTATTTGTGTTGCAATTTGTGCCAACTGCTTACCCCATGACACTTGCAAGCCATTTAATCCCAATGTGTTTCTGATAAGGAGACCGATGAGGTCATCCCTGCCTACCTCATGTGGTAACCTTGAATTTCGAGTGCAATGGGACTTGTGAAGGTTATCAGAATGAAAACTGATACTATTATTAATCGCAATAGTTTGGCACCCTTGGAGCATCATGCAAGAGTGTTCCCATCAGTTGTACTTGTCTGGGGGCGGGGGGATCTTTCCTGTTTGAAACAGAAGATTTCAGTCAGAATATAAACATAGTGAGTAAAAGGTTTGTCAAGCCAGCTTCTGATGTTCCCGAGAGAATGTCTCCAAGCAGCAAAAGTTGCTAAAAACAGTTTGCAAGGTCACCAGCTCTTAGCAGCTATGCCTGGTCCATGAGGACCTAGCCCCAGAGGACTAATGTTTTTAACGGGCGTTGCGTTGCAAGCATAAGGAGCTTTTGTTCTTACAACCTATGGTACCTTGTACCTGCTGCTGCCTCGGGATGCACAGTTCTGTCAGCTCCTCTAGAGCACAGTTCATTAGTCATGTGGCTCTTCCAGCTACAAGGTTGACTTCGAATGTGAGTAATGTTGCAATAACAAAAAAAAAAATCATGTACTTCTGTGTTTCCTAATTCTAGTCTGCAATCTTAGTCCTTCTGGGGTAGAAGGTTCTTACTGAAGCAAGCCCTCAACACAGCTCCACACCTATTTTCTTCTAATTTTTTTTTTCAGAAAAGCCTACCCATGGAAGACAGAAAACTCACAAAAATATTGTCTCCAGAAGTACATCATGTTTCTCTCTGAATGCTTTGTATTGGTACATTTTTATTGTTGTTGTTTGAGACAGGGTGTTCTGCACTCAAGGCTAGCTTTGAACTCTATACAAACAAGGCTCACCTTGAACATCAGATCCTCCTGTGTTCACCTCCTGATTGCTGCTATTACAGGCATTTGCAATTATGCCTGGCTTATGTGGCACTGGTAACCACCATGCCTGGGTTGTGCCATGCTAGAGACTGAAGCCAGGGCTTTACCCATGTTAGCAGGCACCCTGCTGATTGAACTGCATTCCCAGCTTTCTTTGCTTAAAAATAAAACCTTCAATTCAACTTCTCTTGCAAAAGACAGTTGAGGTGACATCACAGGATGGCAATGCATGGGCGGCGGACTTCCTGTTCTCCTTGCTGCAGCTTGAATGTTCCTAGACAGAGCAGAGTGAAGGAAATGCAAACCATCAAGATTAGAAGGGCTTATGAAAGCTCCACTTTTATTTATTGTTTACCTGAGTCTCCATTTCCCTCTGTCTGCTGTTGAGAAATAACTGCTAGTCAACACTGTTGCCTGGGTGGGAACAAGTACATCAGGTCTGGAAGGGCTGGGCTGGGCTCAGTGAGCGTGGATTGGCCTTACACATCATAATGGGTGGGCACAGACAGGGTCTGTTGTTATAGAAACCAAGGCCCTCTGAGAGCACACGGGTAAGAGCAACAGATCTTTGGAAATAGTCCAGAGCTGATGGGAAGCTCTGGAACAAAACCTTAGAATTCATCATAGGGTGACAGACCGACAGACCCACTAACAGTGTAGCTGAGTGTTTCAGGGACCACAGAAGAGGTGTCTGCTCTCTTCTTTGAGAGCTTGAAGTCCTGTCTTTCCTTCCTCCAAGCAGATGTTAGCTGGCAGTGTTCACTGCTCTATGGACGGGACAGCTTTGCAGGTGTTTGTGACTGCAGAGTCAGTAGGGTCAGGTCTTCTGGGAGCTGTCCGGCTGCCCTGATGCAAGCTACTGCAGATTCTGCTTCCGAGCTTCATATGACTGAGCTTCATATGGTGTCATGTAAAATATGGATCCACTCCAATTGCCTTCCTGGTGCACCCTCCAAATATACATATATATATATATGTATGTATTGTATATATATATATATATCTCAATGTGGAAATATCCTCACATAAGTATTATGCGTCCTCAGAACCCCAGCTGGCAGCCTTTCTCTTACAGACATTCACATTTCTAAGATCAGAGGAGGCTCCTATTTCAGAAATACAGAGAAAATATTTTCAAAATGTTACGACTTGCAGGCAAACAAGCATTTGTGTTGGAGGAAAAGGAAGATGCACCTCTTTTTAGCATAGCCACCTCCCTTGATTAAGGGTATTTGTTTTTCAGTCTCCCTGAGATTTGCCACAGTGTGTGGTTTAAACATAACCTTACCAGGTACCCTATGGATGACACTTGCTCACACACTAGTTTTTTGTGGTGTAAGTAAAATGTGTAAAGCACCCAATAGGGGGGGCTTCACTTAAGATGACATCCCCCTTTATGATACTGGAATAGGGACAGGTGCCTTGACCTTGACTGTCAATATTTCCCCATCCCACATGCCTCATAGTAGAAGTGTCAACTAGGGTTCTATAACCCATGACTTGAAAAAGATAGCAAGAAGGGCTAATGGGGGATGCTTGACTACGAAATGAGAATTCTGTGCAGTTTGCTAGGGTAAACACTGATATATTGCTATGTCCCATAAGCTACCAATGATGTACAGCAGAGTCCTTGGATCAATTCCCACATCCACACTTGTCTATAGGCAAACGTCTCTACCTTGTCCTGTTCAAATCTCCCTCCCTTTCTCTTCCTGAATCGCATATATTTGCTGCTCTCTACTGGGTCCCTTGCCATTTGGTTCTGAGACAGATTAAGCTGTGGGGACAGAGGTTCTGCCTTCTATGTGTTCACAAACTCTGCCGACCCTCTGGAGCACAATCAGTGGGAGCCATTGACTGAGGTCTGGCTAGTGAGTAGATGTGGTCAGAGTCAAGTCAGTGACCAGGGGCGACAGAGGCCTCCTTGCCCTCCCCCTATACAACTTTATGAACTGACTCGGTTAAGATGTAACTACTTATTAATGTACAAAGGGCAGTCTATTGGACTTCTGTAGTGGATCAGTATTTATCCCTAGTATACAAATGGACTTTGGAGCCCATTCCACATAGAGAGGTACTCCCTCAGCCTAGACACATGGGGGAGGGCCTGGGCCCTGCTCCAAATGAAGACTCCCCATGGAAGGCCTCACCCTCCCTGGAGAACAGAATGGGGATTGGAAGGGGGTTGGTCGGGGAAACAGGGGAAGATGGGAGGTTGTGGGAACTGGAATTGATATGTAAAGCAAGCTTGTTTATAATAAAAATTATATATAAAAACAAACAAATTGTACTCGCAAAAAAAATGTACAGAGCTTTGGGTGACATGTTGATACAACACTTAAAATAGACATTCTCTTAGACTTAGATTGAGGATGGGAATAGCAATTTCTAAGAGTTCTTCGGTTTTCTCTCTACTCTGACTCCAAGTTCAAACTTGGAATAAATTTCTCACTGATGGTCTCTAACCCAGAGTTGCCATGATTCATGGCATTGCTTACCATCTGAGGTGGTCAGTGTGCCTTCTCTGTTCACAAGCCTCAACTAGTTCTCTGTTTTATGCGCGTTGGGTCGCATTGAGTATGGGAATGTAAATACTTTATAGCATTTTGGCAATATGGTGTTAAAAGATCTGTACAAATTCACTTCTAGTTCCTTCATGAGAGGTAGCATCAAATGCTTGTTCACAGACTTAGACCTTTCCTGGGCCCAGTCAGGCCAGTCAGAAACACCTGGAGAAAAAGGACAACAGAGGTCTAGGAAGAGTTCAGGGTGAATTAGGTGACCTAGATTTTACTCCGGGCTCTTCTATGAACTTGCTGGCAAGTTTGTGTGAGGTGCAATTTCTGTTAGCCTCTGTCCCTCTTCGTTCTTGCCTGTTATATACAGATAACATTCCTTCTTACTTTTATCGAACAGGTTTCTGAGTTGCAATAGTGTAGAATAGAACGTCACAACGGAGAAAGCATAAGCAATTATTTCAAGAAAGCTTGCTTATAATCAGGTGGCTTTGTGCTATGGACTGACCACACCTCTGCTAGACAGAGTTGTTTTTGAAAATAATGGACATTATGGGAGATGGCTGGGGATGTGGCTTAGTGAGCAAGAGTAGTTACTCTTGTAAGCATGAATTCAAATCCCTAACACCCATGAAATGTAAAGAAAGGGGAGGAATGTCAGGTGTGGCCATATGTGTCTAACTGCAGCCCTAGGAGACAGAGACACATGGATCCCAGATGCTCACAGGTTAGTAAGCCTAAGAGCAACGGCAAGTTTCAGATTCCGTCATAGATCTTGTTTCAGAGAAATAAGGTACAGAGCAATAAGGGAGGAATTTGGATGTCCTCTTCTGACCTTTGTGTGTGGCACATGGATGTGCTTCTGTGTACACACATGTGCACACGTTAGAGCACACACACACACACACACACACATACACACACACACACACACACACACACACACACACACACACAGTGCACAGTACTTCTTGAGTTGATTTATGGTTCTCTGACTTTAGCTCACACACAAAGAACAGAACAATGGTCTCTAAAATTCAAGATCTTTGTCAGTGCCACAACTGAATTTGTCCACTCAACATTTTAGCAGTAGGTCTTGCTGGCTTATGGTGAAAAGGATTAAGAACCATAGCTAGTCAAGTCCATGTATTACTGTCTTATGAATAGGTATATATGAAATGGCAAGCGCAAGGGACTATCCACTATTTTGAATAGTACATGATTCAAAATGTACACTTCCTCACAGGGAGAACCTTCCAATGAAACTAGCAAAACCTACAGCCACAAATTCTGGAACACTGATCAACTGATATGAAACATTCCCTGCAAAATTTCATTAAGTTGAAAAAGCAAATTGTGGAACAGTGTGTGAAATACAATACCACTTGTGTCAAAAACATTTTTTGAAAATTGTATTTGCCTGAGAATGCATAAAAGATCTCTGGAAGAATTCCAAAATTCTGGTATTATTGTTTGCCCCTGGAGAAGAAAATGGATTACCCAGGGAGCAGGCTTTTTAACATTTATACTTTCTAACTTTTATTTTTTATACTTTTTAACATTTAAAATAATATGGCCATGTTTACTCCCCCAAAATGAAGGAAACCCCAATTTAAGCACATGATTTGATCGCATTTACTTTTTAAAATTTATTTTATTACTTTAGTAAGATGTACATGACAAGTTTTATCACTATAAACATTTAAGAGGGAAATTGTTTTTAAGGTAAGCAGAACTGTAGGGCTACGGCTTTTTTTTTTTTTTTTTTTTTTTTTTTGTCTTTTAAAGACAATGTCCCCTGAAGAAGGAGGAGGGGAAGCTAATGGACCCCCAGACTGATAGCTGGGAAACCAGCATTGGACTGACTCAGACTCCCTGAATATGGGTCTCAGAAGGCCTGGGCAGTCTAAGGGACCTCTGACAGTCGAACCAAGATGTATCCCTGGTGCATGAAAGGACTTTGGGAGCACATTCCCCATGGAGGGATACTACCTTAGCCTAGAGACAGGAGGGAGGGCCTAGTCCCTACTCCAAATGACTTGACAGATTTTGTTGATCCCTCCTGGAAGGCATCACCCTCTCTGTGGAGTGGGGTAGATGATGGGATGAGAGGGGGTTAGGGGACATGGGAGGGAGGGAGAGAAGGAGAGAGAACTGGAATCGATATGTAAAATAAGAAAAAATTAAAATAAGATATGAAAGAAAAAACGCACAAATAGACAAAATTTTAACCATCTGAACAATCTAAATATTACACCAATTAAATAAAACATATGGTAAAGCGAAAAAAAAAGACAATGTTCCATTGTCTTTCAGAGCAATTTAGCTTCTTGAAGTTAACATGATTTTCATTTTATAAAGCAACATTTATTCTGCATTCTTTTAGTGTATATTCATTCAGTTGGCTCCCACCCACAAAATAGAAGTCTCAACCTTTTGAATTTAATTTTAATATTTTGAGTAACTAAAAACCACTCGAATCTTTAAATTTTCTGTTTTAGGCTGGGCATGGGCACATGTCCATAGTTCCAGCACTTGAGAAGCTGAAACAGGAGGGTCACAAACTAGCAATCAGCCTTGCCTGTATAGTGAAAAATTGCCTTCTAATAGATATTTTTCAGTGCATGTCTCTCTATAACAGCTCAGAATGTTAATGGTCTTGATTCTCTAATCAAAAGACACAGACTAATAGATTGGACCCAGCTATTTATTGACTAGAAAAGACAAACAGCCTTAGATTGAAAGGATGGAAAAGGGCACTCCAAACAAATGGAACTTCAAGCATGTGTTGGTCATCTAATAAAATAGATTTCAAATCAAAATCAGTTGGAAAAGACAAATAAAAACACTTCACATGAAAAGAACAATTCATCAAGAGCAGATTATAATCCTAAATTCACTGCACATTGGGTGAACCTATTTCATAAAACAATAGTAGTGAATGCAAACACACAGGTTGACCTAAACTCAATAGTGATGGGCCACCACAATATTCCACTTTGACTAGTAGGTTATCCAGAAGACCCCAAAGAAAACCAACAAATAAACAGCAGAAAGAAGTCAAATGGACTTATGTAACAATTGTTTATGAAATCTTATAGTCTAATACTACAAAAACACATTCTTTTCAGACTATGGAACAATCTCTAGTAATAGAGCACATTTATCAAGTCTTAAGATGTGCAAGAAAACTGAAATAATTTCTTGTATTCTGTCACATAATAACAGAATAAAACTAGAAATAAACTGCAAAAGAAACTTTAGAAAATATGTAAACTCATAGTGATTGAGTAAACACTATTGAGTGAGTCATTTTTTAAAAATCATAAGATAGAAGTGTTTTTTAAAATCTTGGAATGATATGAAACTGAAAACGCAATATGCCAGAAACTAGGAGGTATCATGAAAGATATTCTAAAGGTATAATTATAACTATAAATGCCTACACAAAAATGCATAAAAATATCAAATAAATAACTTAATAATGTACCTCATGGTGCTGAAAACAAGAACAAACCAGACCAAAAGTCAGTAGATAGAGAAATATAATAAAAATTAATGAGGCAGAAATGCAGAAAGGAGAAAAATATATAAAGATGAGTCAGTGGAGTTGGTGAGATGGGTTGGCGGATAAAAGCATTTGCTGCCAAGCTTCACGAGCTGAGTTTGGTCACCAGGACTCAAAAGGAAGAAGAGTACTGATTTCACACACACACACACACACACACACACACACACACACACACACACACACTTTAATATAAAAGAATCGGTAAACCAAAGAGTTGGCCTTTTGAAAGATAAATAAGATTGATAGACTGTTAGTCAAACTAACCAAAGAAAGAAAGGAGAAGAAGAAAGGAAGGAAGGAAAGGGAAAGGAGGGAGGGAGGGAAGGAAGGAGGAAGGAGGGAGGGAGGGAGGGAGGGAGGGAGGGAGGGAGGGAGGGAGGGAGGGAGGGAGGGAGGGAGGGAAAGAAGGGAGAAGATCCAAATTAGCCAGACATAATGGCACATACCTTTAATCCCAGCAGCACTTGGGAAGCAAAGTATGTCTGTGGATTGAGGGCCAGTCTGGTTTAAACAGTAAGTTATAGGACAATAAGAGTGAGACCCTGTTTTGAAAACAACAATAAATAAAAGAATATCCAAATTAATAAAATTAGAGATAATAAGGGAAGAATTACAACAGATACCAATAAAATTCAAAGGCTTTGAATTTGTAAACATATTCAAACAAATTGGAAAATTTATATGAAATAAAATAATTTCTGGATGGTGGTGGTGCACACCTTTAATCCCAGCACTTGGGAGGCAGAGGCAGGAGGATCTCTGTGAGTTTAAGTCCAGCCTGGTCTACAGAGAGAGTTCTGGGACAGGCTCCAAAGCTATACAGAGAAACCCTGTCTTGAAAAACCAAAACCAAAACCAAAATAATTTCTAATCACATACCATCTACTGTTACCAATATTAAACCAAGAGGACATAAGTGATTTAAACAGATCAATAATAAATAATGAGATTTAAGTAGTCACCAAAAAAATCTCCAAATAAAAAGATCCCTGTCGTCAGGCAGTGGTGGTACAGGCCTTTAATCCCAGCACTTGGAAGGCAGAGACAGGCAGATCTCTGTGAGTTTGAGGTCAACCTGGTCTACAGAGCGAGTTACAGGACAGGTTCAAAGCTATAGAGAAACCTGTCTTGGGGGTGGAGGGTGAACCTGTCCATAATGATTCACTGCCAAAATCTACCAGTCTTTAAAGTATTAACTCCAATGTTCATCAAACTATTTCATAAAATAAAAGTTCTAACAAATTCTTTTATCAAGCCAATATAATATTACCCTGATACCAAGACCAGGTAAAAAAAACACACACACAATGTCAATCTCTATGATGACATGGATGCAATTTTTTTTCAGAAAATTCTTGGAAACAATTTAACAGCACACTGAAAACAACATTCACCATGACCAAGAGGCTTCATTCCAGGGAGGCAAGGATAGTGTGATATAAGAAAATCAATAAATGTGGTGCATCACATAAATAGACTCAAAGACAAAAATCATATGACTATCACAATAAATGCAGAGAAGGCTTTTGAGCAAGTCCAACATCTCTTCATAATAAAAGCCCCAAGGGCAATAGAAGTAGAACGAACATTTCTTAACATAGTGAAGACTACATATGACCAGCATGTACATAATAAAGACTACATATGATCAGTGTGTACCTGATAAAGACTACATATGACCAGCATGCATCTAGTGAAGATACACAAAACAGGGAATATCTGAGAGTATTTCTTCAGCAATGAAGCAAGGGTGCCCACTTAACTGTTGTTCAATACAGGATTTGACTTCTTAGCTACAGCCATAGTATGGAAGAAAGAACTAAAAGAGACACAGAGGGAGGAAGAAGCAAAATAACCCTAGTTGGAGAAAACATGATCTTATACTTAAAAGACTCCACCAGAAAAACTCTTAGAACTGATGACCAGTTTTACCAAATCATCAAGATGTATAACTGAGAAAGACATCTGAAAACAACCACATTCACAGTACCTGAAAAATAAGCAAACAAGCAAGCACCTGGGTGTGACTGAGAGATAGGTTGGTGTCTAAGAGCGCACACTGTTCTTGCAGAGGACTCAGGTTTGACCCAGAAGCCATATCTGGTGGCCTGTAATTCCAGGTTTTTGAGGATCTGACTCACCAGCACTTATGTACACACTCCCAACAAGCACATACAATACACATATATAATTTAAATTAATAAAGGAAATAATGTTTAATGCCTGTGAATAAACATAAGCAAGAAACTGAAAGACCTCTAACATGAAATTTTTGAAACACTGAAGAAGAAAATTGAAGAGTATGCTAGAAAATTCTTTCATGCACTGATAGAATTAATATGATAAAATGGCTATATTATAAAAATTATCTATGGATCCAATATAGTATCCATAAAAACTCTGATAATCTTCACAGAAATAGAAAAAAATCCTAAAAGAAGCATTAAAAAATAAATCCAAGGCAGTCAAAAGGATACTGAAGAGGAAAAATAATGCTGGAGGCATCACAATCCTCGACGTCAAGTCACATTGTAGAGCCATTGTAACAAAAACAGCAAGGTGATGCCATGAAAGCAGACACAGACCATGGTTACAAAAAGAGGATCAAAGTGCAGCCACCCAATTTTTTAACATAGATGCTAGAAACAAACTTAGCCTCTTCATCAAAGGGTGTTGGGAAAACTATATGTCCACATCTAGAAAAATGAAACTAAGTTTATGTCTCTTCTCCTACACAAAATAAATCCAAAGTTGGCCCAAAATCTTAATACAAGACATGGAACTCTAAAGTGGTTGGGAGAAAACTTGGACAAAACCATTCAAGATTTAGAAATAAGTAGAAAATTCCTGTGACTACTCTAAAAGGATTAAAAACCAGGAATTAATAGATGACATTGCTTGAAATTTAAAAGCTTCTACACAGTAAAAGAATTCATCAAGGGAAGAGACAGCTTACAGAACGGGAAGAAATTTTGCTAGCTATACATCTGACAAAAGGTTAATATCTAAAATCTATAAAGGACTAAAAGACATCAATGAGGAGTGAGATCACTCAGTGGGTTGGGCCACCTGTTGCCAAGCCTGACTCCGAGTTTAAATTGCCAATGAGCAAATGAAGGCACAGTCAACATCCTTAGCCACCAAGGAACTGGCAATCAAAAGTCATTGAGATTCCGTCTCAGCCCAGTTAGAATGTCAGTGAGAAGACAAACACAAGTGCTGGTGAGGATGCAGGGAAAGAGAAGCTTGCACACTGCTGGTGTGCATGTAGGCTAGCCCATCCGCTACAGAAATCACTAATGGCGGCTCCTCAAAACAATTGAAAATACATGTGCGGTGTGCCAGTGATACTCTGGTTAGTTATATTCTATAGTCAGCATGCTACAGACACGCTGCGTTAAAATGCACACAGACCAGGTTAAGCAATTCCCCTTTCATAACTCATTTTCCACCCTTCACCTCTTCCTCCCCCTCACAGCCCATGCCCAGCTTTGTGTATATTCGTCTGTGAGGTAAAATCTACCTGGATCCCACAGGGGGGGGGGTTGGGGGGATGCGCTCTCTGCACCTGACTTGCTTTCCCAAGCGCAATGATCTCCAGGTCCAAACATTTTCTTGCAAATGTGGAGTTTTCATTCTTCTTTACAGTTGGATAAGTTGCCATTGTGTGCATGTGCTAACTTTTCTTTACCCATTCATTGACAAAAAGGACCTCTAGCAGGTCCCATGTCTTCGTTATTGTGAACAAAGCACCAATAACCAGGGATGTACATGTATCTCTGTGGTGTGTTGGGTCTTATGGGGGTTGGGTTTTCTGAGGAACCATCACAATGACTTCCACAATGCCTGTGCTAGCCCACATTCTCACACTAGTGCGTAAGGAAGGGTTCCTCCTCTTCCATATTTTCACCAGATTTTTTTTTTTTTTGAAACAGGTCTCACCATGAAGCCCTTGCTACGTGTGTACCACCATATTAAGCTGTTGTTATTTTTTTTTAATTTATCGTCTATGTAACTTTTTAACCAGTTATTTATGTAGTATACAGGTATAGGGTACAAGGTGACGCTAGAATTTATGAACAATTTATAAAAATCATTCAATCTAGCTAATTAAGATTATCTATCTCTTCAAATTTTTAAATACATTTTTTATTGACTCTTTAGGATTTTCACATCATGCATCCCAACCCCACTCATTTCCCGGTCCTTCTGTATCTGCCCTTGTAACCTCACCCCCAGAAGAAAACAGAAAATTAAAATTAAAAAAGAAAAGAAGAAAACACCCCAACCAACCAACCAAACAAACAAACAAAAAAGTGAAAACCCACCTCCCCCACTCCTCTGGGCAATGATCAGCTCCCCTGTCAACCACAGCCAGCTGTGCATATACTGTTCCACTCTTCTTCTTCCAGCCTCTCCATCACTTTTCTGTTTATCGTAGCGGCACTGGGAGCTGCAGGGTGTCACGCAGTAGACCCTTTTGTCCAAACACCTTTACTTAAAAATGTTCATTGCAACGAGTCATTAGTCTAGTTCGAAGCCTTTGACTTCTGCTACGATGTCAATACTGAACCCTCAGAGACTCTCAGATAGCCTGTTGTTGCCCTGAGTCATAGACATCCTGTGGATCCACAGGGCAGGCCCCTTCGTGAGCTCCAGCAGCTCATAGTTGGAGATGTTGGGGTGGGGCAAAGCAAAGGCCTGGATCTGGGCCTGGGTGCTGCATTAATTAGCCCACCACCTCTCCTGTCCGCACTCCATCCAGGCCAGTTCCCCACACCCATTCCATCCGGGCCGGCTCTCCCACACCCACATTGCTGCTGGCGCCACCATGTGGTGGCCAGCTCAGTCAGGCCCTGGAACACCAATATGATACAGGCCACAGACATCAACACAGACCTTGGCTGCAGCAGGACCCAGACCCAGGCATGGCCCTCGGTAGTAGCACATGCCCACACTCGGCCAAGGTCTCAAGTGACAGCACAGACCTGTCATATCAGGCTGTTCCTGGCTGCCATCAGGTCTCCAGGTCTGTCTCTCTTCATAGCACATGAACCTCTACACTTCTCTCACATCCCTCTCTAGATACTTGCTCACTTCCTTCACAGGTCCACAGGTGAAGGCCTGGCATTCCCAGGTGTCTCTGCCCTGTTGTTATTTCCTTGATAGCAGCCATTTTGACTAGGACAAAGAGGAATCTCAATGTAGTTTTAATCTACATTCCCTTGATGGCTGAGGAGTTTAAACATGTTTTCAAGTATTTATTTTAAATCTGTGTCTCTTTGGAGAACTGTCTTTCTGTTCGCTAGCCTATTTATTAATTAAATTATTTGTTATTTTAAAGGGTTTTTTTTTTTTTGCAGCTTTTAAGGATTCTAGATATTAATCCTTTAATCCTTGTCAGACATACAGATTTCCCCACTCTGAAGGCTGTCTCTACACCCTGGTGATTTTTTTTCTTTGCTACTTATAAGCTTTGAAATGTCACACAAGCCTGTATGTCAGTCTTAAGAGTCCTTCCTGAGATATTAGAGCCCCTATCAGACAGTCCCTGTCTTAGTGTATGTCTTCAAGCATCTTGCTATGGCTTCCCTAGAAGTTTGATAGTCTCGTATCTTACATTGAGGACTATGGTCCACTATGGACTAATTTTTGCACAGAGTGAGAGATTTGGACACAACTTCATTGTCCCTCATGTGGAAATCCGGGTTTCCAAACACCATTTGTTGAAGAGGTCCTTTTCACAATGTGTGTATCTGAGATCCCCATCAAAAAATTGGGCAGTTGCGAGTGTCTGGTTTGGCACAGCATCATACTGTTTTGTTACCATGGCTCTGTAATATAATTCAGACTCTGATGGGAGATGTTATTCTGTAAATATGTTTCTCATACAGGTTAATTAATAAAGCACCGTTGGCCCAATGAGAAAGCAAGATAGGCGGGGCTAGGAGACAAGGAGGAAAGAAGTGGTAAGGAGGAGTCAAGTTGTAGACCGGGGAGGAAGGAAGATGCTGGTCACGGCTCCCCGATAAGATGATCACGTGGAAGTACTTAGATAAGTAGAAATGGGTTAATAATTAAGACAGAGCTAGCCTATAAACAATAATGGTAACTGACCAACAGGATTGTATCAAATACAGAGTCTCAGAGTGTTATTTGGGGCTGGTGCGGCTGTGGGCCAAGACCGGTGGCAGGTGGGCTGGCGGAAAACATACATGCTACAAGACTCTGCAAGCTTTGATGTCACCCCAAGAACAGAAATTTAGGAAACCGTGGTTGTTGTCCACACAGAGCCCTACACACCACCTCTGCTGATATGCAGAATGCTAAAAGGCATTAGCAAAGGCCCAGCTAGTTGCTAAGGATGTTCAAGACAAAACCTAGTAACTTGACTGTCTTCCATGGCATGGGTCTGACCTTTGACAAAATGTACCCCATGATTAAACACCAGCCCACTGTGATTGATGCTTGTGTTGACATCTAGACTACTAATAGTAATTTTCTTCATCTGTTTCCTATACTAGTGTTATTTAAAAGCACAACAATGAGATAGACTTCCTGTGCTCAGCACTAGCAGGTTCATCAAAACCAGAAGATGGTAGAAAGCATGGCCTGAGAGGTGCAGACAAATGATGGGGAAGATGGGTAATGTGAATGCTCGCTGGGCATTAGAGTCTGAGCCCAGATCTCCAGCATCCATGAAAAAGCCAGACAAGGTGGCACATACCTGCAACCCTGGTGCTGTGAGGGCAGGAATGGGAGGATCTTTAGTACTTTCTGGCAAGCTAGTCCAGCAAGTTAGGGAGTTCCAGGTTCAGTGAGAGCTCCTGTCTCAAAAAGTAAGGAGAATGTGAGGTGCATGTGATGGTTTGGATGAAAATAGTCCCCAGAGGCTCATGGCCTTGTTGGAGGAAGTGTGCCACTGAGGGTGGGCTTTGAGGTTTCAGATACTCAAGCCAGGCCCAGTGTGTCTCCTCTTCCTGCTGCTTGCTGATCAGATGTGGAACTCTCAACTACGTCTCCAACACCATGTCTGTCTACGCGCTGCCATGCCATAACAATAATGGTTTAAACCTCTGATGAGCCCCATTTAAAAGTTTTCATTTATTAAGAGTTGCCGTGGCAGCCAGGCAGTGGTGGCACACGCCTTTAATCCCAGCACTTGGGAGGCAGAGGCAAGCAGATCTCTATGAGTTCAAGGCCAGCATGGTTTAGAGAGTGAGTTCCAGGATTTTCAGGGCTGTTACACACACACACACACACACACACACACACACACAAAACCTTTCTCAAAAAAAAAAAGCAAAAACAGAGTTGCCATGGCCATGGTGCCTTTTCACAGCAACAAAACTCAAACTAAGACAGTAAGTAATCGAGCAAGGCTCTTAATGTCAACTACTTGTGCATTTACACACACACACCTCCACCACCACCACCACCACCATCACCACACACACACACACACACACACACACACACACACACACACACACACACACTGGGAAAGACACAGAAAATACTTTCCAGTCTCTTTATCCTCTCTAGAACAACTCCTCTAGTTATCATGGGATAACATTTGTAAAGAAGCCCAAGTTTCATGGTTGTTTTAATAGTTCTAGAAAAGAAGCAGAGGCTGAGACAGGTGACAAAGTCAAATGTGCTGGCATTGGTGACAAATCAGAGAGTCCTATGTTAGCAGGGCTGCTCTTGTTGAGTTGTGCTCAGTGTTGTATCATCATCGGTTTGCTTTTCAGGATGCTGTAAGGAGCAGTGCCACTGTTTGTCACTGTGCTTACTCTTGGGATGTTGGTGTGGATGAGGCTCTTCATCTGCAGAACATCTTCTTCATTGGGGTCCCAATATAGAGAACTGCTTTCAAGTCCATAATTAGGACTAATTACATTTCTGAGTATCTTGGTTAGTTTCTATCTTTGGGTAAGTGTTGTGACAAAACAAAGCATGAGTCCTTCTGTGTTGGCTTGGTGGCCCACACAAGCAAGTGTACTGAAAGTTACGGTTAGCATGTTTAAGGATGTGTGCTCATTTTACTTCTCGTTTCACAATTTTTCTGTCTAGTTTCATTTCTTTGACTCCATGTTTTAGATGAATTAATTGGGATCCCTAATTGAGAATGGCCAGGAACTCAAATAGGGACGCAGGGAGGGTGTAGTCTAAAGAAAACCATCCAGGAGTCATCCATGGCTTGATTTGGGGATTTTTTTTCTTCCCTGCCACATAACATTGCTCCATTCTCAGGCCCTAGCCTCCCCTCACTCCCCCCAGGGTGCTGGCAGCACAGGCTGGTGCTGTCTGGAGACAGAAATTCCAGTGGAATATTTCTTTCACCCCAGAATCCACCAAATTTCCCAATGTGAGTTCCTGTGAGTAGTTTGGCCAAGCTTCAGTAAGAGGATGCAAGGGGTCCCCAGACTGCTCAGGTGTGGGTGCCGCCCTCCTCTAGGAACCTGTGAGGAGATGGTACAATTATGCTGAAGAAGGCAATGGCTTCCCCGAGGGGAAATATAAGGACAGAGTGGTTTTGAAGCAGGCAAACCCAAAGCCCATGGAATCCCTTTCCACTCGCTCATATCTTTTAGATTGAAGTAGATACATTTTGATAAGCCCCTTACAACCTTCCAACAACTGCTAAATGCATGGAGAACTCAAATTGTAACTTGCCAGTCCCTTGGTGAGAACGTGGTTGGAGCTAGGGAGTTATGTGTATGACTCAAATATAGTATGGCTTCAAGTTCTGAGAGTAGAACCATCTGTCTGCTCATGTCGGAGCAGACAGATCACAGCTATGGGGAAGCCAGGAGACATGCTCAGCTTCTTGGTCCATGAGCTCTCCTTTTTCTTAGCTACTGTTGCTCAACTGCTCCACCCTCTGTAGTTATGGCATAGCCATTCCTTAGTGCAACTGAAGATGTTTCCGTGCAGCTAGAACTCCCTACCTTTCCTGCTGCAAGCCTGCAAGATAATTTACCTTTTGTTTTTTGTTTTGTCTTTGTGCATATCCTTCTTCATCGATCATTGGCTGACTTCATAGCATAACTGTGACAACTTAGAGGGAAGAGAGGGGCAGGGAGCCTACTAAATACAATGAAGACAAGGGATTGCTTTAACAAAAATTATTGTGTGCCAGTGTTGGTTTGGGGGTAGGTTTAGGTAGTTTCTTTCCAGTTGATGATAGTGATGGGACAAAATCTATGCTACCAACTCACTTACAGTCTATGAGCACAGGGAGCAGTAGAAATACATGAATCAATTACATTGGGTATACATTGTACAGCCAGTACGTACAAAAGAATAGTTGGAGAAGGCATCATCATCCCTGAACTCAAATGTCTGCTGATGCCTGCCATGATCCCAGGGACCAACACTTCCATGGGCACCTCTGCCAAGATCCTTCTGGGATTCACATTAGCACTATATTTCCTTGCTATGAGACTATTTGACCTCTACTCTTATCGTCTTCTCATTAATTTACCTGGGAAGGGGGAGAAATCAGGCTTGGTGGCATCCACCATTGTCATTTATCATAGTAACCCTGAATAATGAGGGACAGCGCCATTGCAATGTTTTCCATGAATCAAGACCAAAGATCTGCCAAAGGGAAAGCCCTTGCCCAGGCTGCATGGGGTGGGTGTTACCAGCAGAAGTTAACCCTCTGCCTGGTCAGTGGGAATTGCTCTCCACTTCCACCCCCACCCCTTTGTAGCTCACTGCATCCACTGTGCTCATCCACAGACCCAGATCTCTGCTTCCTCCAGTTCATTCATGAGCCCTGGAATCCTAGCAAGTTCTGACCTGAGAAACAGGAGGTAGGGAAAAGGGATGTGCATGTGAAGGTGTGATCCTTTAAGGGGGTACAAGGAAACAGGGCTGGATAGGACCCCTCCTCATCTGCTTCCTGCTTGCTTCCCTTAGGATTTTTGAGGAAATTAACTGAGCCTTCTAGGAAAGGGTCGCATGGCTTCCTGATGTCTAGTATATTTTATAAGAAAAAGGCAACTAGGTCACATGGTGGTTGTGACCTAGTTGACAACCCAAGAAGTGGGGTTGCCCACCCAGAAAGCACCACTGCTTCTAACAATCCCAAAGTTTCTATTCTGAAAATAGTTCTTTACAGTCCCATGTGTGAAAGGAGAGAAAAGGCCGGGGGTAGGTGACTAAGCCACTTGTCTACCTGCCTGGACTGAGCCTTCTTCAAGGAAAGGCTTATTCATTACCTGCCCTTTCTCCTTTTCCTGTCACAGTAACTAGACTCAGTGCCCTGCCTGGAGTCGGTCTCCAATGAATTAATACTGTCTTTCCAAAAATTGAGAAAAAAATAACACTTAAAAGTTGAAATTAGACAGCACTTCTCCTGTGTTTTGCTTTTTATTTTTCACTTCTTCCTTCTTGTTCCTCCCTCCATAAACTCCTATAACCCCTCCCTGCTCTCTTTAAAATTCATGACCCCTTGTTTATTAATTGCTATTGCATGTGTGTGTGTGTGTGTGTGTGTGTGTGTGTGTGTGTGTGTGTGTGTGTGTGTGTGTTTCTTAAATATAACCTGCTCAGTGCTCAGTCTGTATGTGTTTTCAGGGAAGACCATTTGGTATTGGACAACCAGTTGGCATTCTATTCCTTGGGGAGACTCTTTCTCCTGCTCTCAGCATTCCATAGTTGGCTGTAGTTCTTTAGGTGCAGTTGAGACAAGCCTCATGAGTCTTTCCTCATCCACTTTGGCATGTCTATTGGTGCTGTCCATGTTTGGACACTCATGTTCATGAGACTTTATGGGTGTAGCTTCCTACACACAGTCAGTTACTGTGCTCATATGGGATATAATGCATGGATGAGAAACATACAATACAGAAGAAAGGAGAACACACATAAACATAAAAAGGAAACAATATGCAGGTCCTTCAAGGGAGTGCTTTAGAACCATTAATTACATAGTTAAGGGCACAGATATGGAGATGGATGGAGACAGGGTTCTCAGCCTTTCTTGAGCAGTGAAGCCTCAGGTACTGGAGCTAGAGATATGGCTCTATGGTTAAGAGAACTTGCTACTCTTCCAGAGGACCTGGATTCAATTCCCAGCATTCACATGGCACATCACAACCAAGACAGCAAACTCCATTTAAAAGTATAGCCATGAACAACTGGCCTTCTCCTGTAATCAGATTGGTGACTACCTTAATTGTCATCAGAGAGTATTCATCCAGTAACTGATGGAAGCAGATGCAGAGATCCACAGCCAAGCGCTGGACCAAGCTCTAGGAGTCCTGTTGAAGAGAGGGAGGAGGGATTGTAGGAGCCAGAGGGGTCAAGGTCGTGACAGGGGAACCCACAGAAACAGGTGACCTGAGCTCCTTGGAGCTCATGGACTCTAGATCAACAGCTAGGGAGCCTGCATGTGACCCACCTAGGTCCTCTGCATGCGTGTGACAGTTGTGTAGCTTGGCCTGTTTGCGGGGCTCCTAGCAGTGGGATCAGAACTTGTCTCTGGCTCTTGAGCTGGCTTCTAGAAACCCATTCCCCATGCTGGGTTGCCTTGCCCAGCCTTGATGAAGAGGACAAGCTTGGTCCTGCCTCAAATTGATGTGTCATGCTTTGTTGACTACCATGGGAACCCTGCTCCTTTCTGAATGGAGATGGAGGAGTAAATGGGGGAGGGGGTTATGGGAGCTAGAAGGAGGAAAAGGGAAGAGAGGAGGGAGGTGAAACTGTAACCAGTATGTAAAACAAATGAAATAATACTAATAAACATCCTAAACAACAACAAAAAAAGAAAGCCACAGACAACTAAACCCAAAGACCAGAAGTTGTTTTCACAAAGCCCCCCTGTGATTTCTATACATTTTAGCAGGTCTTTCCCTCAGTTTGTACATCAGGACCCACAGCCCTAATCCCACACGGGAAGTAGATAAGCAGTGAGAGGTGGTGATAAGAGGCTACATGACTGGATAGTTGGCAGAAGGACTGTGCCAGCCTCCATGCCACCTGCTGCCTTGCCTGCCCTTGGTCCTGGGGGGACCTTATATGTCCTTCCAGCAACTGAGTCTTTAGTCTTGGGGTCATTTTAATAGGCAAAGTCACCCTGCTCTTTACTATGTGTCACTGGAGCCCTATCTTATCCCCGTGATCCGTAGTTTATTTATGTCTTTGCCAGCTTCTCCAGCTTTATCGGTTCACTTACCTGCTTGAAGTACCCCATTTTCCTTTTATTTAATCAGGCCAGGATGCATTTGGCTTGCTCTGGAATGGAATATAAGCAGTGAGCCCAAGAGCAAATTGTAAATGTTTGGAGAGATTGGGAAGATCATCTTTGGTTAAAATCTGAATTCTGTCTCTAGTTGCAAGCTGAGAGGGGATTTCCAAATAGCAGTTATTTATATAACATTTGTTTCTTTTACTTACAACACATCAGCACATTCCATTATCTCAACTCTTAAAAAAATCTCGGGTCTGAGAAACCATGCAGACTAATTTAGTTCTTGGTTATAGTTCAGGAAATGGAATTTCAGAAGGTCGAGATGCTGACATTCAGGCTTCCTTTTCTATGAAAGCGTTTTAAACCTAGTGACTCTGTCCTGTCCTTGATGTTACAAAAAACACTTTGTGCATCTTCTATCAGTAGGAATATCTCCAACTTCTTGTGGTAGGGACCCATGTCTTGGGGAGGAATGGGATCTACTCATGGTCAAGAACTCATTTTCCCCACTGTTACTCTCTTTGCTTTGCTTTAAGCAGGAGATACTCTAGTGAAATGGAAAGTCTAAACCCAACATGTATCTATCTGTTCACACATAGATAGATGTCTCAGTATTCTATGGTGGAGTTTCCATTCGATTTGGCTCTTTCCCACTTTAAAATTTAGGGAATTTTTTTCTTTCTCTTTTAAATTATTTTCTTTCTTTTTTTTAAAAGATTATTATATAATTATTTCTCCCTCCCCTTTCCTCCCTCCAAAGCCTCTTATATGTCCCTACTTGTTTTTTTTCAAAGACATGGTCTCCTTTTTCTCATTAGTTATTGATACATATACATGTGTATATGCATGCATGTTTCTATATACATAATACAACCTGCTCGGTCTACATAATGTTACTCACATGTGTGTTTTCAGAGCTATTTGGTATTGGATGACCAGTTGGTGTTCTTTTCTCTGTTCTATTTCTCCTGCTCTCAGCATTCCTTAGTTGCCTGTAAATCTTCGTATAGATTGAGGTCTCATGGGTTTTCTCCCATCCACATTTACATGTCTATTATCAACCTTATTCAGCTCATGTTTAGGGGATCATGTTGGTGAGACTTTATGGGTGTAGCTCCGAGAAGACACAGTATCACAGAAAACTCCCTGGTCCTCTGGCTCTTAGGACCTATCTTTTTGCTCCGTCTCCTGAAATGTGCCCTGATCCTTAAGTGTGAGATTAGTTTTCTAATTAAGACAAAATGCACAATTCTGCATTTCGATTGGGTGTGGATTTCTGTAATGATCTCTGTCTATTGTGAAGAGAAGTTTCCTTGATGAGGGGTGAGGACCACACTTATCTGAGGGAACAAACACATATTTGAGTTGTTGTTAGGGATTATTCTGGTTTAAGAAGTGGTGGTTGTAGGTTCTCCTACAAGATCCATGACTTCACTAGTAGGTAGTTGGCAAAGTTTTCAGCACCAGGCATGATTTCCTTCTGGTTGAGTGTTAGATAAAAATACTTTGTAAAGCATCTGCCAAAGTTCAATATGTTGAGAGCAGACATGGAGATTCTGGAACAAGACTGTGGTTTCTACAACAAAGAATAGACCACCACTTGGGGTCATAGTACACGACTGACCTGTGTGTAAATGGGTGACACTAATGTATGTGGTCACATGTTAACATTCCTCAAAGCTACCCCAAAGGACACTGCTTACAGAATTCTCATCTCCTTCAGAAAGACTCTGTTTACATAAGGTGGGAGACATCCTGAGGTACACACACACACACACACACACACACACACACACACACACACACACAAAGGCCAGTGAAAAGTAAATGTCTGTCTAGTCTAGCATGGACACCAGAAGGAACATTATTGGAAGACCAGAGAGAAGAGGGTTTGGGAGTCATGTGGAAATGAGAGCAGCCTGCCTGTACCCTGAAAAAAAGAAAACACTGAACTAGTCAGCGGGTTAAATTATCCTGAGGAAAGAAGCTGGCTCCTCCTCTCAGCCTCTGTGGTCCTTGAGCAATGGGCTTGTAAGTGGCCATCACAGCAGGAATGGGGATGGGTTAGCAACAGGGTCCCTCTTCTTGAGATTCCACTAACAAGGGTCACTCACAAATGCCCTTCTTGACAGCTGCAGAGACTGACACTGAGAATTTGTCACCCTGTGGTGAGGGAACCAGTTGGCTACATGATAGCACTGACTATTGATTGTTTGATTACTAGACTATTAGAAAGGGCTCTGTAGAAGCCTTCCACACTGGAGGAAGCTGCAATCCATCCTTATCTTAACTGGCATCTACTCTGTCTGAATGTTCTTTCTCTTTCTCTGCCTCTAGTGCTGCTCGACATACCACCTCTAAGGTCTCACAGAATGCCTGGTTGATTGGTATGCTGCCCCCTCTCCACATAACACAGATCAATGAGCCTACTTTATGGTAAAGATAACATCTTATCCAACAGACTGTTATGGAAGGCATTTGTCCTACTGCATACCAAATCACCCAGAGGCAGCCCTGCTATGGCATCATCTCAGGAAGATTACTCGGCAGAACCAGAATGAGTTATTTTGGGATGCAGTGCATATTGTGAACCAAGGGCTGGTGTATGGCTTTGTGGCTCAAATAGCTACAATACAGTGTCTGGGGACCAAAGACAGGAAGTAGATTTGACACTGCAGCCATAGTTCTCAAGGACTCACTCAGATTCCTGCAGCTCTAGATTATGGTGGCCCAGCAGTACTGTTTTTGTGGGCTATGGGGGAAGGATGTTTCATAAGGGGACTTAGCAATATTCTTCTGGATCTGAAACTACTATTAGCATTGGACCACTGTTGGCCTTTAAGGCTGGTGGGCCAAGAGACAGATTGCAGAGTAATCTTATTAACTCCTTTCCTTCCACAATTGTAAGGACTTCTGTGTGTACGACCTTGGAGGTAGTGCAGTCCCTCTAGAGCATTGGTTCTCAACCTGGGGGTAAAAACCCCTGGGGGTGTCAAATGACTCTTTCGCAGGGGTCACCTAACACAGATATTTACACAAAATTATAGTTCTGACTTAGCAATGAAAATATTTTTATGGTTGGGGGCCACCACAACATGAGGAACTGTACTAAAGGGTCACAACATTAGAAAGGTTGAGAACCACAGCTCTAGAGGCTCCAGGGAAGACTATGTTTCCTTGTATTTTCCATTAATGACCTACATTTCTTGGCTCATGGCCCCTTCTTCCACCTTCAGAGTCAATGAGGTAGCTCTCCCTCTTTCTCTTCCTCCCTCTTTCTCTCTTTCTCTTCCTCTATCTCCTTCTGTCTCTCTCTCCCTCCATCTCTCTACCCTCTCTCTCTCTCTCTCTTTCTCTCTCTCTTTCTCTCTCTGCTTTCATCACACTGTCTTATTCAGTATCTGATAAAATATCTAATTTCCAAAAACACTTGTATTTGAACTAAGGGATCACCTAGACAATCCAGAATAATTTATTATCTATAGGTGTTTAACTTAAACTGATTCTTGAAAGCCTAGTTTGCTGTACAATATCTTTGGGAGGCACCAGAAATGTTATCATATTGGATTGCTAAAAGGATCTGCTCAGGCTTTCCAGTCCCTACAGAAGTCTCGAGACTGGAAAGCTAACAGCCTATGGTTCTACCCTTGGCTAGTGTAGGATGAGAGCTCATGGCTTTTCCTCTATCTCTCTTAGAAAACTGGCACACTTTCTAACACACAGCTATCAAGATAAGTCTACCAGGTCTACCAGGATTGGAACTTAAGTGGTCATAATGGCAACCAGCCCAACAGAGTGGAAAAGTTCAATGTAAACTACTCCCCCTGAATGCCAAACTCCCGAATTAAAATATATGCTTTCTATAACTTCCTGATGTCTAACAGATGCCGTTAGTTCAAGGCTCCAAATCAAACCCCAATTCCTTCTTGACTCAATCATTCTTACCTACTTGGTGAATGTCTCTATCCAATGGCTCAAATAAAAACCTGATGGCATTTTGGACTCTGTTTTCTCATACCTTACAAGTTTTCCATCTAACAGTGCTAGGTCCTATCTTCAAGTATACCATTTTCCACGCACCCTTTACTTATCTGCTGTACCCAGCCACAACACCCACTTGTCCTGCTCTAATATTCTTCCAGTTGTTTCCCATCTTCCACCCTTTTCCTGCAGTCAATGCTCAATATAGATGACAGAAGAGCTTTCCATTTTAAAATGTCACTTAAGTGAAAATATAGATTCAAGTTTTTAAAAGCCCCTCCTGTCTTCAAGCTCTCCAATGTTTGTCTTGTCCTTTGAAATATACTGCCAGTGATCTAGAAAGTTCTGCATGATCTGGCCTCACCTCATTGGGCTACAGCCATCCTGCCTCTTGGATGTTCTTGGAGTGCTAAGTGCACATCCGCCTCAGGGATTGTTCACATGCTGTGTGACAGAAAGGCTCTGTCAGCAGATGCCCAAGTCAATTTCTGTTCAGTCCTCTCGTTGGCTCCTCCCTTGTCACTCTATGTTGTAAACAAACAAACAAACAAACAACTACAAAGCTTTATCCCTTGCTTTGTTTTCCTTCATGTCTACAGTACATTCTTGCTTATATGAGTACCATTTATGTTACACACACACACACACACACACACACACACACACACACACACAGACACACACACACACACTGTAGAACTCTCTTTTATGGAGCAAGGATTTGGTTGTGTTTTTAGCTTTGCTGACACCATAACATTCAGCATATAAAAAGAGTGGGTTAAATATTATCTTTCACCTGGTCTGTGGAGAAGATGCCTCAGGTGGCACAGATAAGAACTTAGATATTTAATTTCTTAATTTAATGATTTCCTCAGTGCTGTGGTTGAGACATGCATGGCCCCAAGTAAAATGAGAAGATGCAGGCCTCATGGTTCCCAGCTCTCCTGTCAACTGCACACTTCTGTTGTTAGTCCATGCCTTTTACACAGCAAGTCAGTTGACCATAGCTTGTTCAGAAAACAACATAACACAATTGATATCTCCATAGGTTCATTTCAGAGCAGTTCAAATTTGTCACCAGTATGCAAAGAGAAAGGAGTTTCTGTAAGTAGTCTAAAGATCTTGTTCAAGTTTTAGGCTATGAGCCAAATAGCACAAATTTAGAAAATTGGGACTTAGAATAAAGTTCAAAACAAACCACAGAATTTAACAACATTTAATGGAGAGTTTTCATCCTATTAATCTCGTGTTCTCAGATAAAAAAAATATAGCTTATGTAGAGTGTTTGCCCAGTATGTACAAAGTCCTGTGTTAAATCCTCCTGCATCTACAAACCAGGCATAGTGGAACACGATAGCAATCTCAGTACTTGGAAAGTAGAGGCAGGAGTATCAAAAGTTAACCATAATTCTCGGGTGCATACAATCTGACACACACACACTACATTGCTTAAAAATAAATAAATACATACATAGATAAATAAATAAATAAATAATCAGGGGCGGAGGGTATGGCTTAGGGGTAAACACTTGTTCTTACAAAGGATTAGAGTTGATTTCTTTAAGGTAGCTTACAACCACTCCAGCTCTAGGGAACCAGTGCTCTCTTTGGCCTCTCTGGGCACTTGCATACACACACACACACACACACACACACACACACACACACACACACATACACACACACACACACTCACACTCACACACAATTAAAAAATAAAATATTCTTCAAAAAATTATTTATTCTACATATCTTATTTAAATGTTACCTGGAAAATGTGGCCTTTCATATGAGTTTTTATATTTGGTTCTCAAACTCATTTTTATCAAAACAGATATTAAAATTACTTTGTTCTTAACTGAAAGTTAAGTAAATGAATTTTCTAGAAAATGGTTATCTAACTAGGTAACAAACCACCAGAGGATAACAAGAGGTATGTTTTGGAAAAGAGGGTGGTGGGCAAGAGGTCACAGGTGGCCTGGGTGTAGTGGTGGCTCAGACATTTAATACCAGCACCTTGGGAGGCAGAGGCAGCTGCAACTCTGTGAATTTGAGGCCAATCTACACCAAGAGTTCCCAACCAGCCAGGGCTACATTGTGAGACTCTGACTTAAAAAAAAAAAAAGAAAAGTCACCTGTGACATGGCTACAGGAATGTTCAAGGCACAAGAAAGGGAGAAAGATGGGCAAGAAAAGGGGAGAACAAAATAACAAATATAATTTTTGATTGAAAAAATGCTATAATAAAGCCTAATTCTTTGTAAGTTAATACAAAATCTAAAAACAAATTAATGGAATCTATGAAGATTTATTCTCTCATGACACAGCAAAACGTCCTTAAGTCATTTACTTTCCCCAAGCCTTGGATTGGCTGAGCACCCCTGACTTGTGTGTCTGTGTCAAGCTGAAGAACTGTGCATAGGACAGAGGTTGGGAACCCTTGTCTGTGAAGGACTGAGAAATGTATCCAACCCTACATGGTCATCAAAAGCCATGGGGTTCTCAAGTCTCTCTTCTACATCACCATAGTGTCTGTATATGACCTGTGTACACCTGTGAATCAACAGAGTGTCTGCATGTGACCTGTGTACACCCATGTGAATCAACATAGTGTCTGTATATGACCTGTGTACACCCATGTAAATCATCTAGTGTCTGCATATGACCTGTGTACACCCATGTAAATCATCATAGTGTCTGCATATGACCTGTGTGCACCCATGTGAATCAACATAGTGTCTGCATATGACCTGTGTACACCCATGTAAATCATCATAGTGTCTGCATATGACCTGTGTACACCCATGTGAATCAACATAGTGTCTGCATATGACCTGTGTACACCCATGTAAATCATCATAGTGTCTGCATAAGACCTGTGTCACCTGTCTTTTTGACTGTGTCCCCTGGAATCAACATAGTGTCTGCATATGACCTGTGTACACCCATGTAAATCATTATTCTGCAAACCTTCCTATTCACATATTCTGCTTTTTCCCCATAGTGTCTGCATATGACCTGTGTACACCCATGTAAATCATTATAGTGTCTGCATAACGTGTACACCTATGAATCAACATAGTGTCTGCATATGACCTGTGTACACCCATGTAAATCACCATAATGTCTGTATACACTCTCCTTGATCTTATCAGTAGAGTACTTTTACCTATTATGGTATAAATGCTAAGGCCAGCTGTTTGGTCCCATCATAGGAATGGGTGGCAAGAAAAACATTCTGTATATGCTTAGCACTGACACATTTCTTAAATATTTTCATTCTGTGGTTACCATGGATACAGAGGCAGACTGCATTTTAGGTTTTGATTGCTACATGGTTTCTGTAGCTAATATGCACGTCTTCCTTATAACACAAAAATGACCACAAATGTGTGCTCTGAGAAGGCTCTATTTGTAGATTCTACAACCTGAACTATGTGTAATCTTCATGTGTCTTGGCATATGATGATTATTTTTATTTTCTCACTAAGAAAGCTATGAAAACTGTATATATGGATATGCATTTGTAAACATACACATATATGAAATAAACATGAAATATATATGAAATAAAAGTTTTAGGTAATAGGCCATACAGGAACAGGCACTGTGTCATATTTGTCTGCTAGATGAGGAGTTTACCCATGAGCTTGCTGGTTGTTGCACCAGCTTTGGTCCCCTATACAAAGAACCCTGTCTTTCAGGGTTCTAGAAGCTTCTGTCCCTGGTCTGCAGGCAGCATTCTAAGATGGGGAAGAAGAAATTTCCAAGCTTTTGAGACTACAGCTCTGGCCCTCATTCAGCATGTAAGTCACAAGCATGGCTCAGAGAGGAGCTGACCACCACAACTCTTGCTGAGAGGCACTGCAGGACATTATGCTAAGTTGTTTTTTGTTTTGTTTTGTTTTGTTTTTTTAATCTCCTATAGTGAATGAATGTTACTGACTGGGTTTTGTCCCCTCCTCCATTCCTGCATTAAAATTTTAACACCTAATATCTCAAACTATGGTGTTTGAAAATAGAGTGGTAGCATATGTGATTGGTTAATATGAAGTCATTCCAGACCCCTGTGAATGTAAATCAATAGTCATGTTCCTCTTAGTCATAAGCAGAAAGGGCACTGGTAGACAGATGTGCAAACAAGGAAATAATCTATGAACTGTGGGTGAAGATGGAGGTGGTGCAGCTATAAGCCAGGAACACCCAATCTTGCTAGTTTATTAGCATGGTAACACTATCAGAGGAAAGGACCACATTAGGGCTGAACAAAGAAAATTACCTTCCTGCAGTCCTTCAGGTTGGAAGGTTGAAGGCATGGTCTCTGCAGGTGGGACTTCTAATCTCTAGAGAGAGATCTGTTTCCCATTGTCCCCTTTGTGTCTTGCCTAGATTGACCTCAAACACTCAGCATTAAGCAATCCTCCTGCCTCAGCCTCTTGAGTAGCTGTTCCCTATGTTTTTACATTACTTTCCTTTTATGAGTCTCTATTTAAATTCTCTCATTTTAGAAGGATGTAATTCATACTGATTTAGAGTCCTCCCTGACAATTTCACGATGACTTAACCCTGTAACTACTTTACCTCCAAATCGGTTCATACCCTAAAGCGCAAGAGGTTAGGATTTCAAAGTAAGGTTTTCATAGAGACATAGTTCAGCCTACAATAGTCAGAAAGCCATGGGAAGAATCTGCTTTTTGGTGTTCTCAGATGGGAACAACCCTGCTTACATTGTGGTTCCAGATTTCCAGTCGCCAGGCTTGAAGAAGAAAAGCTTCTGCAATGTGTGGTCTTAGTCACTTACTAGTAGTGAAGATGGCTTTACATGAGCTAGAACTGTAGCTTGGAACCCGTGGCTGATTTCACCACACTGGTGGATTGAAGTTTAGACCCAGATTCTTGGGTTCAAATCTGTTGACCAATTCAAAATACTTTACAAGTCACTTGGAGAGACTTGACGTGTGCTAGGTCCATCCGCTGGAACCCTCATTGTTCACACATTTCCGAAAGAAAGATCTAGGCATAATATTCATGATTTTAATTTACACATGAAAGCATAAGTTGAAGCAAACCAACCACCAGAAACCAAAATATTCAGAGATCAAAAAGTGGCATTTGATCATATCTGGTGTCATTTCATTTAACAGCTGCGGGGGGAAATGTTTTTAAAATGTATGACTTTCGTAAAGTCAGGAAGTTTCAGTCATAGGTCACTCACTGGAGCTGGGTTATACAAATGCCTCCATCTCCTTG
Organism: Cricetiscus sungorus; assembly: GCA_030556225.1. Classification (NCBI taxonomy): domain Eukaryota; kingdom Metazoa; phylum Chordata; class Mammalia; order Rodentia; family Cricetidae; genus Cricetiscus; species Cricetiscus sungorus. Next base: position 132,894,572 of record JANBXA010000007.1, on the reverse strand, counting down.
CCCTTGGCCTGGTCCTTTCAAATGACTCCTCATCATTTATATTCAACTTGGTGAAAGTAATGATGTATGCTTTAATTTCAAGTTAGAACAGTTTTTTGTGTCTCCCCCGTTTTTAACATATCTATTCTCATCTTCATTTTGCAGAGCAGGATTTATTATTTTCATTTTATAGATGATAGTGTTCACTTTAATGAGCTCTCATAATCTATTAGAGGAACAAAGCTTGACCTCATCATCAAATCCTAAACTCAGCCCACTTTCTGCTGTGGAACAAAGGCATCTTGGGAGTTAAATCCAGTTGGAACACAGAATCAGAATATCAGATGTTGCTTTAACTTGCTGCTGTGATTTGAATGTGTTGGGCTGTAATCTCATGCAGAGGCCTCAGAAACATGCCAAGTTAATCTAACTATGGTATTTAAAGTGAAGTCTTTGGGAGAGCAGCAGGATTAGACAAGATCTAAATGGGTCTCCCATTACTAAATTTTTGTTTTATTTCTAAAAGACAGACCAGAACACACACACACACACACACACACACACACACACACACACACACACACACACACACACACACACACACACACACACACACACACACACACACACACACACACACACACAGAGTCTCTCACTCTATGACGTCTTCTGTTGGTTCTGGATCAGCCAGAGAGAAGGCCGTCACCCATTTCAGTTCTTGAGTCTCTAGAACACAGTGAACCAGATAACGTTTATGGGGGGGAAGGGGGGAGGGGCGATGGTATAGGTACTCTTGCCACAGAGCATGAATAAAGGTGAGAGGACAGCTTGTGAAAGCTGAGGCTCCCCTTCTACCATGTCAGTGGCAAAGAGTGAAAGCAGCTCATCAGGCTTGGTAGTAAGTGTCTTTATGAGATGGGCCATCTTGCTAGACCCCTGGCTGAAGTTATTTCAAGGCAGTAAGAATGAATACATGGCGAGGCAAAGCCAAGAAGAGTCTGTGGCCATGCAGGACAATGTTTTGAGCCCACATGGAACAGTTCATAGTCATAGGAAAGATAGGGTAAACTCTTTAAAGATGGGAAAATTAGCCAAGGATGGGGATGGAGGGTGATAATAAAAGAGAGAGAACTTGAAAGAAGGATATAGATGCTGCTGAAGGCTGAGCATTATGAGATTCATCTCCATCTTCCTGGTAAACAATCCAGCTCAGTTTTATTTCTACCCTCCATCCACACATAAGAGACTATGAAACATGAGACTGAATGAGCACATGCACAAAAAAACTTGAGCTTCAGGTTTGAAATGTGAGCTGGACTTTTCAAATTACCAGCTTTATGGTTTGCTTGCTTACTTTTGAGGAGAGTGTTATTTGTTGTTGTGGATTTTTTTTTTATTTAATTGTATTTTATTTTGGGCTCTGCCATGAACTCTTCAGAGAATGTAGCAAAATTTCCAAATGTCTGAAGTGGGCCTCCATTTTCCTTTCTGTAGAAGATAAGGTTGCACAAAATAGATCAAAGTTGACATACTTGTGGCAAGCATGCTGCTGCCACTCCCAATTCTGATGTCCCTTTACAAACTTAATCAACAGTGACACCTTCCTTGCTAAGTCTTTACACATTCTAGGAGTCTTTATCAACATGATGCTTTGAGCCCATCATGATTCATTGGCACAGATGCCCAGCAGAGGAGCCAAATGGGCACTGTGCAGAGAATAAGACCCATCTTAGACCCAAGTCCCAGCTATGTCAGCTGCCATGAAACATTGAGAAATCATTTAACCTCTGTGCCTCTCGGTCTCCTTTTCTGTTAAAATCTGAAAATGACCCCTTCTTACACAGCTCTTACAATGACCATCTGAGAGTGTAGACATCAGGCTTTGCAAACGGCATGGGGTTGGGTAGGCACATCTGAACAATTCTTGCTCCTGTGGTCTCAGGGAAGCCTTGCACGGTGTGTATGCTGTGTAGATGGCTGCAGATGTTCAGAGGAAGGTAAACAGATGACTGGCCAGTTTTCTCTCCAGCTGTATTCAGAAAGCAGAGCTTAGCCTTAAGCACAGGACTTGTAAGTGCTCATGGCAAAGTTAGCACATGACATGGGAATCCCAGATCTTTTCTTCCCAGCTGTGAGGTGTGAGCAAATTAGTTTAAAGCATTGTACTCAGTTTCTGTATAAAGTGGAGAATGCAATAAACTGAAGGGATACACTTAGGTTCTAAAAATCACATCTCAAAACTTGGCACCTGGCAAGTGGCCACCAAAGGTTTAAACAGGTGGGGCTGGGAAGGTCACATTATATAGCGATGGGAGATGTTATTCTGTAAATATGTTTCTCATACTGGTTAATTAATAAAGCACTGTGGCCCATGAGAAAGCAAGATAGGCTAGGAGACAATGAGGAAAGAGGAAGTAGTGAGGAGGAGTCAGCATGTAGAGCATGGAGAAAGCAAGATGCTGGCCCGCCGCGCTCTGATAAGATGACCACGTGGAAATACTTAGATAGAAATGGGTTAATAATTAAGACAGAGCTAGCCCATGAACAATAATAGTAACTGGCCAACAGGATTGTATCAAATACAGAGTCTCTGCTTGTTATTTGGGGCCAGCACACCAGACTGGCAGCGGGCGGGCTGGCGGAAAACAACAAGCTACAATATAGTTTAGAATTTGTCCCAGGTAGGAACTTCTGTATCCCACAGAGCCTTGCTGAAGACTTTAAAACCTTTTCTAATCAGTTCCATTAGCTATAAATTGAAGAAAAAAGCACCCCTGTGTAGCTTGTATGTTTCCTCCAGCCCACCAGCCCGCCAGTCTGGGCCCACAGCCGCGCCAGCCCCAAATAACACTCAGAGACTCTGTATTTGATACAGTCCTGTTGGCCAATTACCATTTTTGTTTATGGGCTAGCTCTGTCTTAATTATTAACCCATTTCTACTTATCTAAGTATTTCCACATGGTCGTCTTATCGGGGAGCCGCGCAGCAGGCGTCCTCCTTTCTCCCTGGGCTACATGTCGACTCCTCCCTCTACTTCCTCTTTCCTCCTCCTAGTCTCCTAGCCCCGCCTATCTAGTTTTCTATTGGCCACAGGGCTTTATTAACCAGTATGAGAAACATATATACAGAATCACATCTCCCATCACCCCTGTCTTTCTGGCTTAGAATCCCCTAGAAAAATTGCAAAAGAGAAAACAGAAAATCAGGCCTGTGGGCTGGCAAGTGGTTTAAGCACTTGCTGTACAAACATGAGGATCCAAGCTCAGATCCCAAGCATGGGGGCCTGAGTTAGGATCCCCAGCACATACTTAAAAGCATCTGATGGCAGCAAGGTTCTGTCACCCAAGCACCAAGTATGGAGGGTGGGACAGAAAGGCTGGTACATCCCAGAGGCTCACCAACTAGCCAGTCAAGACCAAATGGTCAGTTCCAGGGTTGCAGAGAGCCTGGAATAGTGAGTGGTGCATGCCTTTAGTCCCAGCACTTGATGGGTAGATGTCTGAGAGTTCAAGGTCAGCTTAGCATAGTGAGTTCCAGGTCAACCAGGAATACAAGGTGGGATCTTATATCATCATCATCATCTTAGATGGAGATCAGTAAAGAAACACCTAATATTTACCTCTGGCCTCCACATACACAGGACAAGCATACCCACATACACACACATGTACAATACACACAACAACAATAACAAAAAGGAAAGCTGGGCTGTAGCCCCAACACAGTGTTCAGTAGCGTTTCTCCCATGTCCCTCAACAATAGGTAGCTGTCCGCTGTGGCTGAAGTTGGCTCAGTTCAGAAGGTTTTCTGTATATTCTAACAGTATGCATTCTGAGTACTTGGTTAATTAAAGTATTTAAATAAAAAGGTGATTTCCCCATGGGTCCATTAGAAAATTTTTCAGGCAGCCTTTTATTCAAAGATCACTACAGAGGAGGAAAGGTTTCTCATATGGGTTAAGTCTCAGGCAAATAAAATTATCCTTTATCCTTTGCTCCAACAAATAAGAAATCTCAGTGCTGCAGAGAAGCTAGGTTAACAAGGAGGACCCTAAGAGGGATGCATGGATCTCCCTGGGAAGAGGAAATAGATAAGATATCCTGGGTAAACTGAGGGCAAGTGGAAGGGAGTATAGGGGATAGGAACATGAGGGATCAGGATGGTCAAGTTGGGGGCAGGATGGAGGGGGAAAGTAATGAAAGAGATATCTTGATAGAGGGAGCCATTATGGGATTAGGGAGTTTCAGGAAAACTCCCAGGAACCCACCCACAAGAATGACCCTGGTTAAGACTCCTTCCTGGCAATAGTGGAGAGCGTGCCTGAACTGGCCTTCTCCTGCAATCAGATTGGTGACTACCCTACCTAATTGTCTTCAGAGAGCATTCATCCGGTAACTGATAGAAGCAGATGCAGAGATCCACAGCCGAGCACTAGGCCGAGCTCCGGGAGTCCAATTGAAGAGAAGAAAGAGGGATTAGATGAGCAAATGGGGGGTGTGTGTCAAGGTCATGACACACAGAGACAGCTAACCTGAGTTTGTGGGAGTTCACAGACTCTGGACAGACAACTAGGGGGCCAGTATGGGACTCACCTAGGCTCTCTTCATCTGGATGACAGTTGTGTAGCTTGGTCTTTTGTGGGGGTCCCTGCCAGTGGGACCAGAACATGTCCTGACTCATGAGCTAGCTCTTTCGAACCTATTTCTTATGGTGGGATGCCTCACCCATCCTTGATGCAGTGGGAGATGCTTGGTCTTGGTCCTGCCCCTGCACAACAATGTTGTGCTTTGTTCATTCCCAAGGGAGGCCTTTCCCCTTCTGAATAGAGAGAGAGGAAGAGTAGATGGGGGGGTTGGTAGAAGAGAGGTGGGGAGAGGGAACATGAGGAGGGGGAGAAACTGTGGTAGGTATGCAAAATAAATTTTAAAAAAAGAAATGATTTCTTTTAAAAAAACTCAGTGTTCTAAAAGCTTTTTGGCTATAGCCACCGCAGGAAATAATAGAAATTTTTGACATTTTAGAACCTTGAGGTAGCCAGTTTCTTTGGACATTCTTTCAAAAAGAGAGTGTGTCAGAAAAAAAAATCTTACAATAGTTTCATTGTTATACCTGCTCTAATAATCCAAGGGGAGCTAGGAAGACGGCTCCTGCTTAGCTAAGTTATCATAACAGAGGTAGGAATGCAAATTGATGTGGAATGGAAAATTGACTGTATTACACCAAGAGGCAACAGCAAGCAGAAGCCTTTTCTTTTTTTATAAGCAGGGCTCTGGCTGCGTCCCTTCCCTTCCTGACCCCGGGTGTCTGGATTTCAGTGGACCATGGTCTCTGACAACCCCTGGTTTCCTTAGTTCTGGGCAGGATGCAAGCATTGCTCATCTATGGTGATCTCAGCCCTGACTGAAACCTCTGACCATATTTGGGCCTCTGTAATGTTCACTCCATCAACAGAAAATGCAGCTGAGCAGCAGCAGGCAGCAGGCAGCAGCCACAGCCAAAACGGAAAGCAAAAGAAGGAAGGTGGGACATGGAAAAAGAGAAAAAAGGGCTGACAGCCAGAGAGATTGAAATACATTGAGTCCCAGTGGAGGGTCAAGAACATCCTACTCAGGGGTACAAAGGAAATGAGACCTCGAGACCACTACACAGATGGGGGGTGGGGAGGCCAATTTAAGGACAAGAAAGACAGAAGGAGACTTGAGCCTAATGTCTGCTTATCCATCCACATAGGTACATTGATATAGAATATGTGGGTATCCTCAACCCACTCCCACACCAAAAAATAAGAATAAATAGCATGCACAAACCAAGGTAACGGCAGCCCCAGAAAGACCCCGAGCCTCCATTGACACAGACTATGGACATGGCGATTTGGTTTGTATAGTTTGTGCATAGAACAAGAGGCATTAATGAGTTTGACTACATCAACACCTCTTAAAGCTACAGAGGTCCTGTCTCACTTTTGCTGGGAATTTCAGGTCTCAAGTGAGAAGTCCTAAGCGGTACCCCAGCACTTTTGCTTAAATTGTGGTACACTTTGGCTGAAAGTGCCTACCTGGTCCTTTTTGTTGTTGTTGTTGTTTGTTTGTTTGTTTGTTTGTTTTTTACAGGGTTTAATTTTCTGGCATGTATTCTTTCTCTGGAATCATCCCCTGTAGTCCTCAAACTGTCTAGCTATGAATCCCTTCAAGTGTGATTGCCTTATCATTTTCTGATGCTGGAATGAGTTTGTTAAAGGAAAACTATGACATAACTCCCCCCCCCCCAACACACACACATGCTTCTGGTGAGAACCTCCAATGATGGGGAGTACCTAAAAAGACACTACAAGAAACTTCTGGGGTTTTGTTCCTTTCCTTATGATGCCGTATGAATTCCATGATCTATTTGTTATGATGCTGCCCTGATGTAAAATACTCATACAGCATAAATAACTCCTGGCCATGATACCCCAGAACTCTCAAATCTGGCCTAAGCTCCCTGCTTTAAATAAACCTCAGACAGATTTTTCCAGGGTAAGACAGCAAGTTCCTATCCAGCTAGAGCAATACTTTTCACTATATTTATTCATTCTTACTATGCCTGGCTACATGGATTTGGTAGATATTTTGATGCTGTATTGTTTGTTGTGCAAAAAAGTGCTACTAGTATCACACTGCAGTGTTGTGTCTTCTCCTCTTGTTCTATGCATTGCTTTTTGCTTTTAATTTTTTTCTCCTTGGTACTATTGTCCTTCCTATGTATTTTAGTAGCATTTACATGCTATCTTGTACCAACCCTTTTCTTTTTTCTGTTGCTTTTTCTTTTTTTGACAAGAGTCCTACTCTGTAGCCCAGGCTTACCTCAAGTGCCATGGCTTCCTGCCTCAGCTTCCTGAATGTTGGGATCACAGGCACAGCCACCATCAAGCCCGGCCTCAACGTCACTCTGGCATAAGCATTATCTCTCATACATAGTATATATATTTGGGTTTTCATTGTTTTTCAGTAAATAAGAGCATTTCTTTGATGTTCTTAAGATAATATGTTCTTCATTCTTTTTTTCCTCTTGATTTTTGTGGTAAGATACACATAAGATTTTTGGTTTTACCCTGTGTAGGTGTACAGTTCAGAACTGTAAAGTCAAAGTAGGCAACCATCACCACCACTCACCTCCTTAACTCCTGACACCTGGTAACACCCACCCCCATATTCCAACTCCACACTTCTCTTTTCCCTCAGACTTTGAGTACCCTTTACTTTCCGACTCCGTGGTTTTGCTTTAATCTTTAATCCAAAGGTGAGTGAGATAATAAAGCGTTTGTCTTTGGGATGTACCTCACTCAGCATGATGTCAACTTTCATTCATAATGTAGCATAAGCTGGAATAGCCTTCCTTCCCAAGACTGAATGGCATTTGATTGTATGTAAACACTATGCAATGCTTTTCTGCTTATCTTTTAAGGGACACTTGGCATGTTTCCACATGTTAACCTAGGCTGCTATAAACATGAGTGCAAAAATATCTGTTCAAGGGGCTTGGCTCATCAGTTAAGAACAATGGCTGCTCTTGTAGAGGACCAGGTTTTGATTCTAACACCCACGTGACTCACAGCAGCCTGTAACTCCAGTCCTACGGTATGTGATACCTTCTTTTGTCCCTTTTGGCACAAGGCACAAATGCGAAGCACATATATTCATGCAGGCAAAGCACCCATGCAGACACAAAATAAACATTTTTAAAATAAACATTTAAAAAACAAACATCTCTTTGCAAGATCCTGTTTTTAATCATCTTAGGTTGATGGACAGAGGTAAAATTGTTAGTTCCTAAGATTAGCTGTCATGTTTTTAGATTATGAGTGGATCTGCCTTATATTCCTTCCACTTTAATTCATATATTTTAAATTTGTATTATTATTGGTGTGTGTGTGTGTGTGTGTGTGTGTGTGTGTGTGTGTCTGTGTCTGTGTGTGTGTGTGTGTGTGTGTGTGTGTGTGTGTGTGTGTGGTGTGGACATGTGCTATTGCCCATGTGGAGATCAGTGTGTGTGTGTGTGTGTGTGTGTGTGTGTGTGTGTGTGTGTTTGTGCATATGTGCTTTGGCATACATGTGGAGGTCAGAGGGCAGTTCTTTGCAGTTGGCTCTCTTCTTTGCCTTTGGGTAGTTTCCATGGATCAAACCCAGGCAGTGAGCTGCTAGTCCTTTATGTGCTGGGCCCATCTCACCGGCCTCTTTTGTTCACATATTCATGTATTTACTGGTATATTCAGTAAATATTTCCTTCACTCTCTTACTCTTCGGAACAGAGTCTGCAGATGAGTTTTGGTTGTAACCATGGTGATGCTAATGCCCAACCCAAGTGTACCTTTAGATATATTATCTGGAAAGAGCCTGCCTTCAAGTCCACAGTCAGACTTTGACAAAGCTTTCTGATTAGTGACTGCCATTTGCACTAGGTAGGAGTCGGCTTGACTTAGAATCATAGCTCCTACCTCCACACTTACTTGCTGTATGGGTGTGAGTATTTAATTAGCCTCTGCACCTGCTAATGTCCTAGTCCTAAGCTACTGGAGTGATTGAAGAGCTCACTCACCTGGAGCAGAAAGCATTGCTCCCATGGGTCTAGGATCAGAGCAGGGTCTGAGCCATGCCTATAATATATACACAATAATAACATGCATTTCCTTCGGGTTGTGGCTGCTTCCTTTTCAGAGCTGGGGTCTGGTTGGTATGCAGAAGGCATGTGAGCTATGTAATCTGCTTGTCATCACCAGAGGAGGCAAGTGGCAGGCCATTGGTTGAAGCACATCCGGAGGCCTGTGGTGGGCCTTGGAATTCCTAGATAAGGAAGTGCTAAGCAGTCTGCAGGCTTCTGCGGCTGGTGGAGCGAGGAGAGGCAGAAGCATGGTGTCTCTGAGGGCCACCAAATAAGGAAGGGCATCATTTTCCTCCACCTTATCTGTGTGCATGCCAGTGAGCAGAGCTACTTGCCTCATTCACGGCAGCATCCCCAAACATGGTTGGGAAGAGACCTAGGTGCTGCTCTGACTTGAGGGGCACAGCAAGGAAACAAACACCCCTTTGCTTTTTTCATGTAACGTCTACCCTTTCCCTTCTTACCTCCTCCTTCTGCTGACAAACATCACTTACCTAGAAAAGAGGACAGCTGTCCTTTCCCAAAGCTCCAGTGACCCTGCCCCACCCGGTGTGACTGGCCCAGGTTGGTGATTTTGATCTGTTGCCAACCCAAGCTGGCTCCCCAGGGAGCCATTTGGTAGTTTCCTTGCCAAGCATTCCTGTTCAGTGAGAGGGCATTTTTTCACCCCCGATAAACAACCCAGGCCTGACACAGCTGAGAGGGTGCCTGGCTGCTCTACTAAGGCCCCAGCAGATCGGATCCCTGAGGCATCAGTGGCTCTGTGAATTCCTTTGTGAAACCCAAGATCCTTGTCTCCCTAGGAGAGTAGGAATCCCCAAGGGGCTTAGGGCTCCCTCCTCCCTGAAAGATCAGCTGCTGGCACCAGGAGAGTCTGTGTTTGCAAACTTGCCTTTCTTGGATTCGGTTTAGAAAACCCAGGCAGGCTCCTTCAATGGGAGAGACAGGAACACCATGCAGATCACACTTGCACATCTACAGAGGATATGGCAGGGGGTGGGGAGTAGGTAGAAGGATCTGAACCTAGTCACTATTAGAGGATGAACTCCACTCCCACTTCCCAGGAGGTGGGAAAGGCGCATGTGCCCTCCAAGTGCTCAGCTGGAGGATTAGAAGTGGGGGCACCAGATAATTAATTCCGTCACGTGGAAGGCAGAGGCATGGAAGGCAGAGGCAGGCGGATGTCTGTGAGCTCAAGGCCATCCTGGTCTACATAACCAGAGTCTGTCTAATAAAAGGGAGGGGAGGAGGAAAAGAAATAGTAGGAAAGAGGTTGAGTGCGTAGTTCCTACCTCCCCTGGTGCCCTACCCTCTATTACCCTCCTTCCTGGGCATTTTATTTACAGTTTGGCAGTTTCTTAATCTCTATTTCCCTAGGCTGTGAGGTGGCTCTGTTGGTCAGAGTGCTTACTGACCTCTCAGAGGACCTGGGTTCCATTTCCAGCACTTACGTGGTGGCTCATGATCACCTACAACTCCAGTTTCAGGGGATCTAATGCCCTCTTCTGGACTCCTGCATGCCGTGGCCCATGAGAGCTAATGGTCACATTTTCTCCTGAATGTAGAGTAGTTGTCTGGGTCAGTGCGTGCTGCCCTCAAATGGTCATCAGAATATTCCCCACACCATTACCAGCCTCATTGAGTGACAAGAAAACAGGTCATGGTGATGCTCTTCTGTTCTGATGTGCCTTTTCTCCTAATCCACTCAGCTGCCCTCACATGGAGAGCACAATGCCCAGAGAAGCCTGGTGCTGGGCCGTGCTATGGCTCCATGGAGCCTCTGAGAAAGCGACTGAAGAGCAGACTCCCTGGTTTGCCCCTTCCAATGATCTACGCAGGGACCGTCATCTCCATAGTTTAAACACTTCGTGCCTAGAAGGTGCCATGACTGCCGTAAGAGCCCCGTGTATGGAGAAGCTGATACTCTTGCTTCAGGGGACTTTAGTCTGAAGGTTCCTGTCTTGCTAAATTAAAAAAAAAAAAAAAAAAAAAAATTGAAACATGTAGAAAGTTGAAGGAAAAGCTAAAGGAAAAGCATGGACACCATCTTCGCCATTCCTTGATTGTTAGTGATTATATTTGTCTTAAATGCCATGTTCACGAGCACCCTCTGTTCCCACTTCTCTTTTTTTTTCTGGAAGTTTAGAGCAAATACCTCACTCCTAAGTGCTTAGAATGCATCTTGGAAGAATAAGAAGGTTCCCCTTCATACCAGCAAAGCCATCATTTTGCTCAAGAAAGTCTCTCTTTGGCCTGAAGGTGATGACACACCTTTAATCCCAGCACACTGAAGGCAGAGGCAGCTAGCTCTCTGAGTTCAAGGCCAGCCTGGTCTAGAGAGGGAGTTCCAAGGGCAGCCAAGGACATACAGAGAAACTATGTCTTAAAGAAAGAAAGAAAGAAAGAAAGAAAGAAAGAAAGAAAGAAAGAAAGAAAATAAAGCAAAAAGTAAGGGCTCTCTTTAGTTCAACCATGCTATCTATAATGACACCCATAGCTCTCATTGTCCTAAGAACACATTTTTATGGCACTTGTGTTTAAGTGACAGGATCTAGCTGAGGCTGGTCCCTTTTAGCCCAAATCTCTCTTGAACATTTCTTATTACAAAGCCCTTTGAGGAACCCAAGTTGTCTATCTGTCTCATGGAGTCTCCTTCTGACAGCATTTCTGTGCATGTTGCCTTACTGTCAGATTCAGATTAGACATTTTTTTTTACAAGGATTTTACACAAGAAATAGTTTATGTTTCCTGTTGCCATACTTTCAGACATTCATAATTTTGGTAACTGTGACAAAAATAAGTTAATAGACACACATTGAATTGATAATCTGTCTCTGTATGACCTCTTCAGGAATCACTTGTTTCAAAACATGAAATTAGGGGACTGGATGGATGGCCCTTTTTATCTTCCAAAAAGCTAGAACTCAACAGGAGCAACCTTTGAAAAATATTTTGCTTCCATGGAGGGAGAGTGGTAGCTCAAACAAATTCCATGGCAGGAACTTGTAACATGAGTTCTAATAGGTCTTAATCATAAAAGCCCCAAGTCAGATATAGGGAAAAATGCTGAGAGATCAGAGAAAAGAAGGAGCAAGCCACAGACACCTTTATCTCATTAGCTTCCCAGCAGAAAAGAGACCGAGTTCCTATTTCCTCCCACCTATATTCCTTTCTCCACCCAGCCATCTCACTTCCTGTCTGTTGGCATAGACCTCCAGACCTCTATGGTTAGCTAGTGGCAAGCTCCACCCACTGATCCTCAGACAAGCTTTATTTGTACAAACAAGATATCACCACAGGAACTTTGTTTCTCTACCTTTGACTAACAGAAATCGTTGTAGAAAACACTCAATAAAGTGTGGCTCATGGTGATATTCTTTCCTGGTGTTAGGTTGAGACAAACAGACTAACTGCCAAGTTTAGGTAAGCCACCGAAACTTGTGTCACACACAGTTCTGATGTGCTAGAGGTCTTAGTCCTTGGTGTCTACCTGCCTGCCCTGAGGATTTCAGAAGGCCTGAGGATAGACAGGGCAGGAGAATTTATAGTGAAGATGGCTTGTGGCTGTCTCTGTTTTATTAGGAAACTTCAAACTGCACCAAGACACTTTTTTTCTTCTTTTGCAATAATCTTTCTTGAAGTCAGAAATTGCATTTTGAAAACTATTTTCCCCTGCTTTAATAAATGGCTAAAAATGTGAAGATGGATTTTCTTCCTACATTTGCAGTCACAGAAGCATTTATCTCTCATCCCAAGCAGACATCCTATGTAATTGGGTGTGTGAAATAATTCCAAAGTTGCATCAGAGTCTTTTCAGAGTGTTGCTATGACGATTGGACTTCTTTTGAAAATATAATTTAAAAAGAAAAAACCCAGCCTTGTTTCATTACCAATTCTCTACCATCCACAATAGATTTGGCCTTTCAAAAAGTGGAGGGGGAATAATTATGCAATCATATTTTAACTGATTCTTCTTGAAGTTGTAATAGATAGTAAAGTCAAACTTATTATGGCCTGAGAATGATGATTCTTATGATTTTTGTGTTTCTAAAACTATAGAAATTAGTGAAAAGGCCTAAACAATAACCTATTGTTTGGAGGAAATATCAATTTTTATAGAAAGTCATGGGCAAACTTTCTGACCCTTACCACAAAGGAAAGAGCTTTGATGAGGCAGAGCAGAGACAATAAAGCAGAGGGTTGATCAAAATATCTAATTTGCAGTGTGATGGTATACCAGTAATCCCAGCACTTGAGAGAATCAGGCAGGGCGATCATGAGTTCAAGGCCAGTGTGGGCCTCACAGTAAGACTTCTCCTTCCTCTCCTTCTCCTTCCCCTTCCTCTTCCTTCCCCTTCTCCTCTTCCTCTTTCTCCAATATTTGGGGTACTTTGTAAACCTAGGAAGAAAAACATACTCAGAGTAAACACTATGTTTGGTTTTGTTTGGGCCCCAGCTTGATGTTGATATTTTAATTGATGTCAATAGAAGGTATGACATTTACAAAAAAACAAAACAAAAACAAAAACCTCAGATTAGAGGGGTATGACTATGCTATTTCACTGGGCTGGTGAAAGCCCTATAACTGAAAGGGGTAAACTAATAAAGGGAGCAGACCCTCACTCAGCCCCTGCTTTAGCAGCCATGACAGGCTACAGAAAAGACATGTAGGCCTCTGACTCAACACATGACACAAAGAAACTCCAGATCCCCTGGCCTCCTGGAGCCTAGGGCCAAAACTGAACACAAAGAAACTCCAGACCCCCCCACCCCCAGCCTTCTAGATGCTTGGTTCCTAGGAACTGTTTGGCCACAAAAGAAACTCCAGGGGAGACCAAATCTCCCCTGTGGTCTCCAGGATACAATTCTGAAATTATTGATATCTATGAACAACAGGCCACGTGCAAGTAACAAGACAAAGCCATAGAAACCACAGAATGTTCCCTCTTAGCACTGACCAATGAAAATAATTGGCACACAGGTATTTCATGCCAAAATATGACTGAGAAATTCCTCAGATTGTTCCTCAAATGTCAACCAATCAGAAACCAACCCATACCTACTGATGTAATTCTGTGGTTTTTGCATTTAAAAACCTGACAGTAGACAGGGAACTCATTTTCTCTGGTGGCTGCTGCATTAGCTAGCCAAATGAGGTCCTTGTCATGGTTGGATAAACAATAAACCTTATGTATTTTGTTGTCTCTCCCTGGTGGTCTCTGGGGATCTTCACGACTTGGGCACAACAATAACCATGTTTCTTTTTTGAGGCTTTGGAGAATCAGTGTTGTAGTCTATACATTGGGTTGCAGTTATGGGTATTTATTTCCAATTTTTTGATTCTGTGATTTTCAAGGTTTCAATTAAATTTTAGACCCTGTGGTGGTTTGTATAAAAATGGTCCCTATAGGCCGATAGGGAGTGGGACTATTAGGAGGTATGGCTTTGTTGGAGTAGGTATGGCCTTGTTGGAGGAAGTGTGTCACTGGGGGTGGGCTTTCAGGTCTCAGATGTTCATGCCATACCCAGTGTGGTATTCTCTTCCTGATGCCCACAGGTCCAGATGTAGTGCTCTCAGCTGACTCTCCAGCACCACACCTGCCTGGGTACCATTATGTTTTCCACCATGATGGTAATGAACTAAACTTGTGAACTGTAAGCCAGACCCAATTAAGTCTTTTCCTTTCTAAGAGTTGTTATGGCATTGTGTCCTCTTACAGCAATAAAACCTAAGCTAGAAGTTGGTACCAGGAGTGGAGTATTGCTGTGATAAGCTTGATTATGCTTTTGTTTGGAGGAAATGGACTTTGGGACTTTTCAGATTAGAAAACTGACTGCTTTAAGTAGGGCTTAATGGACCATCCCAGTAGGAACATGGAAGGCAATGGTGCTGAGGGTAACTTGAACTGTGAGGGGCTGGCTCAAGAGGTTTTAGAGGGAAGAATATTTGTATGTGACTTAGAGACCATTCTTGTGATGTTTTGACTAAGAACATGGATTATTTTTGCCTTCATCTGTCAGTGGCTAAAATGTAGTTTTGGATTAATGACATTGGCAGAAAAAAAAATCTCAAGACAGTTTAGTATTGACTCTGTCATGTGGCTGTTAATGTTCACTATTATGCAGACCTAAAGAAGGAGCAAGCTGAGCAAGAAAAAAACACAAAATGTACATCTTGAGGGAGAAAGGGGCACCAGGAAGTAGACTAGGGCTAAGTCCTGTGTTCAAGGAGATAAGAAGATTAAAGAAAACCCTGATATTAAATGTAATAAAGGGAGTGGTGACCTCAGGGCAAGATCCTACCCAGCTAAATTTCCAATTTGTGAAAAGGAGGTAAAGAAAAGTTTAGGGTTGGATGTAGTGGTACATACCTTTAGTTTCAGCACCCAGGAGGCTGGAGCAGGCAGTTTTAAGAGTTCAAGACCAGGTCTACAGAGAAACTTCTAGAATAGCCAAGCTTATGCAGTGAAATAAACCATTGAAAATAAAGCTGGTGAAGAAGATGTAAATGAAAGAGGGGCATAGTCAAGCCCCAGAAAGCAGTAGAACTTGTCAGCTTCAGTCTCGTGGTTCTGACTTTAGAATCAAGGATACAAGAAAGGGGTTACGGAGTCTCCTTCTGCAGCTAAGAAAAGCCATTGAGGTCATGCATGTTAAGGGTGTCACTGCATGGAGACCTAGAGAGGTCAATGCATGAAGCTATGAAGTGGAAGCCTGGAGTGTCTCCAGAGACCCATTGTTGGAGATGCCAGAGCCATGGGATACCTGCTGAGGAAAGCTGCTAAAAGGGAGTAGAACTGGTACAAGAGAGGGAAGTGTGTTGCAGTCAACGAAGCTGAGTTAGAGATCTGAAGAGTGCTTTGACATCAGACATGGAGATGAAGAGTGTAAAGCCAACATGGAGAAGTAAGATTTCTTGTCTAATCACACACACACACACACCACCACCACCACCACCACCACCATAACTTCTGCATTCATTCACTCACCTTGACTTGGGGCAGATGAAGTGTGCTACAGCTGTTGTTCTTTTTTAACAGTTATAAGTTATAGGTTTAAGTTGGAGAAAGGTGGAGGAGGGGGCAGGGTGGTATCCCGCATGGGGGTCCCAAGGTAAGGGACCTCATGGAAGAGCATAGCAGGTGAGGGTGACCAAGGGCAGAGGGAATAACATGCCAGGCAGACAGAGCTTAAGTGAAGTTTATTTAGAAGGGGGAATGAGGGAAAAGGGAAAAGAGAAGTAGAGACACAGGGAACAGAAGAGAAAAGAGAAGAGAAGAGAAGAGAAGAGAAGAGAAGAGAAGAGAGAGAAAGAGATGTGAGGAGAAAAGCGGAAAAGACAGCAAGGAGCAAAGAGCAAAGAAAGCAAAGAGAGAGTAAGTGGGCAGGGCTCTGTCTTTTAAAGGGGTCCTTTATACCTGAGTGCAGACTAGTACTCATGGAATCCTGGGCTGACCAGAGTACTGCCTGAGTGCATTCTGCCAGGTAATAGGGTCAGGCCAGCATAATGCCTGAATCCTTACAACAGTGAGATTTCCCTTAAATACTTAAGCAAATCTATAAACCCCACAAGGACAGAGGAGTCTGTTTCTTGTGAGGAGTAAAGTATCTGAACACAGTAGAGTCAAATAAATATTAGATGAATAATTTTCCTTTTATTTTTCCCTCCCTCCCTCTTTCCCTCCCTTCCTCCCTCCCTCCCTTCCTTCCTACTCCCCTTATCCTAGTGCTAGGAACCAGACCTAGGAACTGGGCCACGATGGACTGGACATATGAGAACTTTACCACCAAGCTATATCCTCAGCCTGGAATGAATTAATTTTATTAACTTGTTTGTTTCCCATGGTCTTCATCATGACAGTTATTAATAATCAAATTCTTAGACCAAGGTCAGGACAGCTCTGGACTGTCTAGTACAACTTAAAAGGAATATCCATGTGTAAATCTGCATCCTGGAGTGATGTTCTCAAAATTGAGTGGAAATTAGAACCAGGTGGAAAGTTTTCTTTTTTTCTTTTTCTTTTCTTTCTTTCTTTCTTTCTTTCTTTCTTTCTTTCTTTCTTTCTTTCTTTCTTTCTTCCTTTCTCCCTTCCTTTCTTTCTTTCTTTGGCCTTGAACTCACATAGATCTTCCTATCTTCCTGTCTCTGACTCCTGAGTGCTGGGATTAAAAGAATGCACCATCAGAAAGTTTTCTTAAACACTAATATTTGTTCTTAAGTGCAGAGATGCAGAGATTGTATTTGTGTATCTGGAGTCATGGGTGTAAGTTTTCATCTGTTTGTTTTTAAGCTTCATGGCCCTCTAAGATATGCAAGTCCTCAGTCCTCAGAACTACCATACTAGGAAATGCTAATTTGCATCTCTGGGGCTCTAACTGGGAGGAGGCACTCTTTAGGGTTTCTTAGCATTTGGAGGATTATAATGAAGTGTTACACTACAGAGTCCTTAGCCATACGCATTTACCCTTGACTTTCTTTACTACTAGGGGATTACCTGTCAATTACCATGAAAAATGGTGCAATTTATTTCACACTAAAAGTAGAATTCAAGCTATGTGGTTTGGCTGGAAATGAATTTAAGAATCTCACTGGAGTTCAGCTAAATATTTATTTAGCCCCATGGCTTGCCTAGCATTTGTCTATGCCTTTGAAGTCTCAGGCTCTCAGTCAGATCTTGAATGTTAGCTGAAGTCAATTGCTAGAATAGAATTATCTGCCTTTGCCTCAAGGAAACTTTTCACATGGGACATTGTCCCTTGATTAGACTTCCTTGACTCTAGTGTCTGTATAGCTGTGCCCATTGGCTGAGATGAGTTAATGTGAACAGCAGAATTGACAGGAAGGTGCTCTATTCACTCTTTCACATGGCCTACTGTCAGGCTGAGAGACTAGGAGCCAGGCAGACTCCCTGGTGGGTAGACAGATAGGAAGAGGGTCCATGGTTAGGTAAGAAAGGTGAAGGATTTCCAAGGTTGCTAACTTCTTCCTTAACCTCCTGACTTGAGACAAAAGCCTGGCAACTTTTGTCTCAGGCCAGCAGTCTCCCTGCTGATGGATTGACTCAACAAGGTCAAGGTTGGATCAGGATAAATCACACAACAGTGGCAGACCAACCATTCTGCCTGTCTTCAAGCTGATAAACCCTAAATTAAGTGTTTGTTCATCCTTAGTAAATGCCTTACTGTTAATTTTGTCTGTGATAAGAATTCTCTAACAATGCCTTTGTGCCTCAGGATTTCCCTGCCTTTTAAATCTTTAACTGGCAGAGAAAAATGAACCCAGTTGAGAACGCTAGACTTATCATCATTTCTAGAGTGTATCATTTTGGGGGCTTGTCTGGGATTTCTTTTGTAGACTGTATCAAGGTGTCTGAGATTAGACCTCCAGCATTTACCTACCTAGTGTCAGCAGGTCTCTAGTATTCTGAACAGAAACTCTCTGCCACTTAAGACAGTCCTGTTCAGAGCCCAGAGTAGAAGCATTTCATTTATCATGTTTGTCCCTTGACAGTGGATACCAGAATACTGCTCAAATGTTCCTAGCATACTTTTATGTTGTTCATATATGGATGGTTCCATTCCTGGTTGTCAGGTGAGGGAAAACAACCTTAAAGCTTGTTTGCTTGCTTCTTTGACTTCCCTTTGGCATTTTCCAATGAGTCATCCTTGGCTGTAAGGACACTTGGATTCCGGGCATTTGTCTGCGCCAAGGAAGGTGAGCAAGAGCTGGGACCAGGAGGCTATTCAGGGGTTGGCAAAGAAACAAGTGTAAGTGCAACAGTGGAACAAGATGTCTTCCAAGGCAGAATCTGGCCAGTCCTTGGGGCTCTTCTTTAAGTGTTGAGTTAGGTTTTTTAAGGTCAAGGAATGTTAATAACAATAAAATTTTATGTGCTTTATAAAATGCCTTCAGTTATAGCAAATAAAGGCAACCATTGTGAAAAATGCCTTGCTCATAAATAGGAGAGAAGTCAAATAAGATATGCATTTCAAATGCGAAAATCATCCAGCTCCTTAAAATAATGAGGTATATTTGTTTGTGCTGGTAGAGAATGATCTCTAAGCCCTATTAGTAAGTGGAAAAGTCATACATCAAATTAACACTCAGTAAGTGCTCAAGAGAGAAACATTCTCTATGTTATTGATCTTTAAAAATGATGTGCATGTTACCCATGCAATTAAAAATAGAGCCAGATGTATGAAAATGAAATATTTTGTATTCATGCAGAAAGACAAAATTAGCCACTGTAGCACCTGAGCCTAGGTGGGGTCTGGGTACCCTTTCAGGTGCTGGGTACCAGCAGTGAATACTTCTCTGCCTCACATATGCTCTTGCTCTATAGAGGATTATGATTCTGACCATCTGTCATTTCATCCATTAAAGCATAAATCCCAAGAAGGCAGCAAAGCTTGCACAGTCCCACCAACTGAGCTCTGGGGTCATTCTCTTGCTGGTTCTCATCAAAGATGCCTGCTATTGCATCGCTAAACGATTGCAGATTCAACTAAGATATTCACTGCTTTAATCCATCTTGGCAAAGAAAGGTTATGCCCAGAGGCTGTGATAAAGTCAAACATACAAACCTCTGAGTTTATCTGCCATGTGAACTTTTATAGGAAGAAAGAGCCTTAAAATCAAGTGATGGGAGTTTTCTCTTCCAGTTGAAAAGTGTTGCCCTCGATTTTGATGAATACAAATGATTTAAAATACAATTTTTCCTCATCTGTTGTTAGGGACCTACAAGCACCTAGACTCAAAAAAAAAAAAAAAAAAAAAATCCACACTTAGGATTGAAGTACAGCTCAGTGGTGCAGCACTTAACATAGGCATGCCCGAGGCCTTGTGTTCATGCCCAGCACACAAAAACTCCAAAACCAAACCAGAGTAAACAATCCAAAGAGGAGCCTCTCATGTTTAATAATGACAAACCTAACCCACTGGGGGCAAGTCTGCCTGTCAGTAGCTTTGCCATCCATGAATGCTTCCTAGTTCTTCACTTTTGTGAAATTCAGTTCATTCCAATGCCCCTTCAAGCCCAGCCTCTACAAAGTGTTCATTGGGATTTTCTCATTCAGGATCAGCCTGATTCTAGGGAAACCACCTGAGTGGAGAGTGGACCGGAGAGCGGACCGGTTTGGGTAAGCCTTCCTCCTGATTTTGCGTTCTTGGAAGTGACGTGCTCACAGAAAGCCTTCAGTCAGGTTTGTTTGGGCTCTGAGTAAATCTGAGTAGGAACTGTGTCAGGACACTTGATCTGGTCTCACAATTTTCTGCTTCTCCTGGGTGGAATTATGAGAGCTTCACCATCTGGCTATGCATTAAACACTAGCAAGTTGCCTAGTGTCTCTGTGCCCCGGTGTCATGTCGGTAAAACCAGATCCTTGGCTTTGCTTGAACTTGGAAGATACGAAGAGCTCTGGGATTCAAGACTGCTCAACACCCCAGAGGCATTCCTCAAGGGGAAGCTCGCACGCTCCCCTTAGTTCTGAGCCAGGCCTGGAACATAAGGCCCAGGAATGAAAAAAGCAGTATAGCTGCTTCTGACTGCAAGTAACCAAAGAAGGTGGTGTTAACCATAAGAAAGGAGAGGGCTATGGTTGACCTTTGATAGCCTCTCTCTCAGGACAGGACATCAAGAGAGGAGAGCCCATGACATGCAAGGTATGAGTCGGTGTGTTAGTTTTCAGGACAACATCTCATTCTGAATGTTCCAGAAACAATCTATTGAATGAATATTTTCAGCTGTGGGGTGAGAATAGCAACCATGTTCACTGAATGGTGAATTTGAGGCGGAACAGACATAAAAGGTCAACACAGCAAAACATAACCCACTAATTAACACTTCCCTCCAATTCTTCTTCCCTTTCATAAAAAAAAAAAAGTCTTGCAAGTGGCTTTGAAGATAGAATCTTTCCCTTGAACTATAAAAAGACTTAAATATTTTTATTTTTCATAATTTAACACCTCCATGATGAGAAGTCAGAAACAACCATTTTTTTCCTCTCTCAGGAGCAAAGCTTGTGGCTTTCTTGTTTTAGGGTGAGAGACGGAACATGATAGCCTCTTGTATCTAGGCAGATGCTCTATCATTAGCCCACAAGTCTCCAGCTTCAATTCTGTATTTTCCTCAGGCTTACTCAAGCTTTCCCCACAGCATTTGAAAACTTTATCTCTGTGACAGCATCAAGGTCGTGCTTCTGCTAATATCTGGCCTCATACCTGTCTCTGGACCACACCGATCCAATTTGAGGGAAACACTCTTGATTAGCCTTCAGTTTTAGAACACAGTAAGCATGCCATGTGCTAATTATGGCCAGTGACACCATAAAATAAAAGTGCATTACTGAATGCTTTCAATTTCTTATAATGATGGTAAGGTGGCATGTCATGGGGCCATTTTAGCCCTAGACATCACTCCAGAGAATTCCAAACAGATATAGACAAGTGCCACCAAGACCCACCTCCTTCCTCTTGGGCTGTTTATCCACAGGAATAGGATGTCCTGAAGCAACACTTCCCCCCAACTGGAGTGCTGATAAGTCCACTTATCAGAAAGATATCGTATTCCTGTGAGTGTGATGCACAGTGCTTACATTTTCTTGATAGGCTAGTCATATGAAAGCTGGCAAAGAAGGGAAAAGAGCAGCGATGTGGTGCAATATTAACAGACAGCTGTCCCTGGCTTCCCGATAAGTAGGATGACTCGCATTGCTGAGCTGTGCGGTCACTGCCAAAGGAATGGCCCTCTCACATTTCTTCCTGATTCGCACACATCGTGGCCAGCTTGTCATCTCCTCCCTCTTGGGCTTCCCAGACACTGAGTCTGGAATGAAAATTCACCTGCCTCTGAGTTGGCAATCTGTGGGGGTGGGGCAGGGTGATACTTGACTTCCCAGGTTGGAAGATTATCTCACCCAGCCCTAACTATATAACCAGCTGGTGTGGAGGGACTCCGCAGGGCCAACTCCAGGGGTTCATCCACGAGAGAGGAAAACATAGATCCACTGCTGCCAACATGATGGTGCTGAGGGTAGAAGAACTGGTATGTAAGACATCTTCTTACCTGTCAATACCTGCCTCATCTTGGCTTTGATTTGAAAGTTCAGATGCCCTTCCTTTTTCAGGCACAATGTAAGGGAAATCTGTAAATGTCAAGTGTGGGACAGGGTTTGTTTATGTGATGAAACAAGAGAAAGTGGAGGGGGGGGAAGAGCTGACAGCAATGCATTTTCTGCATATTTCTTCTTTATTGCCCTCTCCTTGGGTTTCATTACTGTGATATGCAATAATGTAGTTATCATGACTTGAGGTACAAATTTTACTACAGAAATAATTGTCTGGGCACTTTACAACTCAAGGCTGAAATGAAAGAATTGAAAAGTAGGTGAATTTAGCTAGTGAATTTCCTAAGAGAAAGTAGGTCGTGTGGCTAAAAGTAAATTTATGTGTGTCAACCTGATATACACCTAGTCTTACTCTTGAGAGATTGACAGGACCCGAAGGTCATCCTGGGAGATCTGTAGTTTTACGCCTCTGACACTGCACTGCCTGAATGTGTCGGTCATCAGGGAGGAAGGACTGAGGGTCTCCTGCAGCATCTTTTGTGGAGAGTGAGCCTAAGATGGGCAGACTGGTTCTGATGTCACCATCCTCCTCACATGCAGGTGACAGGGAAGAAGAACAGCGGTGGGGCCACAGGGGAATTCCTTCCTGGGGATTTCAGAGCTGGCGAATATGAAGCTGCCATTGCTTTGGAGAAACAAGAGGATTTGAAGACACTTCCAGTCCACCACGTGAACCCAGAGAAGCAACAATGGAAAAGTGAGAAACAGCGAGAGGCAGAGGTAAGGACCTTCCTTAGAATCTACTAGTGGGACACTGGGGTGTGGAGATCCCTTGAAGAAGATGGGAAGAGAGAAGGAAAATAAATAAACTGTTCTAAGGATATCTCTTCACCAAATTTGAACCCACAAAGATGCAAAGAAGCAGTATAATGGAAATGATTTGTGAAATGATTCTGGGATGAGACCATGACCTCTGGATTCAGAATCAATGATTTTATGTGCTATGGTCATGTTTTGGTCAAAAGACAGAAAGATAATCATAACTAGGGAAACCCCAATGGGGCACACTGTTTACTTAATGTCAAGGTGGGATTTCTTCTTTTTGATAATATTAGTTGTCATGGATCATAGTCAGAATAAGTTTGCTATATTTATTGACATTTATTTTTGTTGAAATTTTTATTGAACTTTATAGCTTACTAACATAATAACAAGTGCACTAGTTGGCAGTGGTCTCTGTTTCTGAGACTCTGATAGTGGGGACCACTTGAGAGAGAATGCGTTGAAATTGGAGACCTTAATATGCATTTTCTTTCCTAGGTAAAACATACTTTAATTTTTGAGAGTGAGAAAACAAATTCTATAGAAATCTGGGGTTTATGGTACTAATTACAAAATGATCAACGAGAGACTCCTTTATGCCTCCCTCCAATTAGCGTATAGCTAGCTCTATAAGCACAGAAAATAAATAAGACAGATTAAAATTTGAGCCCAGATCAAATTTAATGAAAAAAAATCACTGAAGTCAGACATTTACTTAAAAGTGTTTTAAATTTCCTTTATGAGCAAACCATTCACACACGTCCCTTAAACACTGCAGGCTTTGTTTATATGCTACCAGTCAGAACTCACCATATTTTTAAATATTAGAACTCACCATATTTTTAAATACCTGATTTCTTCTCTCTCTCTCCCTTTCTCTCTCTCTCTCCCTTTCTCTCTCTCTCTCCCTCTCTCTCTCTCCCTCTCTCTCTCTTTCACTCTCTCTCTCTCTCTGTCTCTCTCTCTCTTTAGCTCAAAAAGAAAAAACTAGAACAAAGATCAAAGCTTGAAAACTTAGAAGACCTTGAAATAATCGTTCAACTGAAGAAAAGAAAAAAATACAAGAAAACTAAAGTTGCAGTTGTGAAGGAACCTGAAATTATTGTAAGGACTGTTTGGTTTCTAGTAGTGTACAACCACGTGGGTTGCAGGGGTGAGTGCAGGGGTGAGTGCTGTGGAGGGGAGACCCCTGCAAAGCCCATGACCCTTTTTTCTTCCTTTCTCCTCAATCTCTCTCTTCTTTGTTCTCAACTTTCCCCTCATTTCTTTACCACCCTCCTGTTTCTTCTCCTCTCCCTCTCTCTCCGTCTCACTCCCTACCCCCCTCTCATTTCTTCCTCTCCCTCCTCCATCCTCACTTCCTCACTTTAGACTGAACCTGTGGATGTGCCGAGGTTTCTGAAAGCTGCCCTGGAGAACAAACTGCCAGTTGTAGAGAAATTCCTGTCCGACAAGAACAGCCCCGATGTCTGCGATGAGGTAAGACTCACCCATGCCTTCCTGGAGGCCGGCACACAGTCTTCCACTTAAAAGGTTCTCCAGCTGTCGCTACATCTGTCAGGAACATAAAAATGAATGCATTTTTCTCCCCTACTCCACAACCCCCAAATACTCGATTAGCGTGATGGATTGCATGGAGTTTTTCTGCTCTCATATGATTCTGTCTGACTTACATGAAGACAGTTTGTCTTTAACTTCTTAGATCCTTTGGATAGACTTCCAGGCCAAAAAGTGTCTTTGGGAGAGAGGTATTTTTAGCAGTGTCTTCCATCAGACCCAGATAGCTCAGCCTTAGAAGGGCAAGGAGGAATTCCCAGTCACTCCCTGATTGGGAGCAGCTCCTGTGCATGTCTTCGTAGCTGTGTATCTGTAAGCACAGTCTCATTCATTCCATTAGTCTACTGGCTCATTAATACAAAGCCAACTTGTCAGGAATCACAACTTTGTATTGCTTCTCCTGTGAACTGATGTGGCCGCTCACACCAAAGCTGAAGTTTCCTTTCTTTGAAAAACGAATTGAATGGTTTTTGATATCCATTCTGGATAGAAGAAAACCATTTGCTGTATTTGGCATGTGCAAACACAAAAAGGGACCTTTCAGCATCGAGATGGGTTTTGAGGTTTGAAGTCCACATCCGCCGCCCTTGGCCTTTAGCACTTAGGAAGAGCCTAGGACAGGAAGCTCAGATTCTAGCTGCCAGATAATTATTCTAATCCTGCAGTTTCATTGAGCTCTGGCATTCTGATTCATAAAACAATCCTGGCCTTTCTATCACTTAGGTCATCATAGTCCCAGCTTCATAGCTCTTAAAGGATTATACGCATTTTTATATGCACCACTATCTCTTGTTTTAATCTTCGACAGTATAAACGGACCGCTCTCCATAGAGCATGCCTAGAAGGACACTTGGCAATTGTGGAAAAGTTAATGGAGGCTGGAGCCCAGATTGAATTCCGTGATATGGTAAATATATTTCTTTGCTTGGAAATGAGCCAAAATAAGCAGACCGTCCTAAAAAAAAAAAAAAGCTCAGGAAAACGCACAATGAAAAACGGGCCCAATTGGATTGAAAATTGATCTGAGAAAACTAGTCAAAAGCTCATTTCTCCATACAAAGGGAAGTTGGGCGATAAGACTAGGTCATGTGGAACGCATTTTCCAGACAGCCTGAAGAGGAGAGGAGTGTTGCAGAGGAGAAGGAAGTGAAAGTTGTTGGGCAGAATTCAGTAACCTCACCAGAGAGTTTGGGTCATTATCAAGTCAGTAGCATTCCTGGCCTTTCAACACCGCTCCCCTTCCATCAGACAGCAGAGCCTGCTCCTGGCCCCTCGGCTGCCAGCAACGCATGAGAATTTCCTAGCTACATGCTTTATATGATGGATGCCAATTGCCATCGATGAGATTTGGAATCAGACTGCATGCTAAATGAATCAGGTCTCAGGAAAGTGGCTGCTATTCAGACCCTAACAATCAGCCACTGCGATTTCCATAAAGGCCAGTATACAATATAATTTATACCCTGAAGATTGAACTGGAAAATGCTTCATTTATGTATATGCAGCTCAATTTGACATTATGGTAAAATGGAAAAGGAAAAAAAAATTCAAAGAACCTAACCTGAATTAAATCAAAGAACAAAATATTGAAAACAAATTAAGAAACTAATGATAATAAAGTTTGGATGAAGAGATGCCCAAACCCCCAAGTTTGGAATCTGAAAGTCCAGAGATGTACCGAACAAAGCAGAGAGGTGGCAATCTCTTCAACATACAGTGCAGTGACCACAGTGATTGACCGCTGAGGTCCCTAGGCTGTGCTAGTGTAAACAGCAGCACAGAGCCAGCAGGAGATGGCCAGAGAAAGACAGGGAGATGGGATGAGGGTTAGATCCAGATTAAGATAATCTGGGATGTAACCAGACATATTAAAAGCTTCCTAACTACAAATCCAGCCACTCACTCACAGTTTAGCTGAACTATTTAGCAAGAAACTCGCAAGTGGTTCTCAAGGCCAATAGTACCAAGAACTATCCGTTGCCCATAGTCCCAGAGCCTTTAAAACCAAAGACCAATCCCCAGCCCCAACAAGATTCTCTTTCACAGTCTTGTCTTGTGGTTTTTTTTCTTTCCCAATTAGCTTGAATCCACAGCCATCCACTGGGCATGTCGTGGAGGAAATGTGGACGTCCTGAAACTGTTGTTGAACAAAGGCGCCAAAATCAGTGCCCGAGACAAGGTATTTCCCTGCCCTTCCTTAGGCTTCTGCTTCCTGCCTGCTCACTTATTCTGTGGACACCTCAGCCGCACACACCCCCATTTGCATGTGTCTTGAGGCCTTGACAGTGTCTGTTCTCACCCTTTCCCGTTTTCTAATATTTTAGCTGCTCAGCACAGCGTTGCACGTGGCGGTGAGGACTGGTCACTACGAATGCGCAGAGCATCTCATCGCCTGCGAGGCGGATCTCAATGCCAAGGACAGGGTGAGTAGCTGATAAGCCATGAGCTTATTTGAAATCATTCAGGCAAGCTGGGGTACCCCAGCAGGACCCACTTCCGGGCTTCACACTTGCGGTATCTGCTTACCCTGCTTCTAGGAAGGAGATACCCCACTGCACGATGCTGTGAGGCTGAATCGCTATAAGATGATTCGGCTCTTAATGACCTTCGGGGCAGACCTCAACGTCAAGAACTGTGTAAGTAGTCAAAGCCAGGATACCACTGGTACTTTCAAATTCTCAGATATTTGAAAGTGTTATTCTCATGGTAGTAATTTTTGAGGTACACTGATAGTTCAGACGTGTCTCTTTCCATAAGGCCACGGTAAGACTTGGCAAGGACTCAAGTCACAGAGTCAGACATAGGGAAACTAGAACTTCTGCTCTGACCTTGGAGCCTAATAGATCTTTGAAAGATTGGTCTTGAAGAAAAGATGGCTAAAATTGTCACCTTTAAAATATACATTGTGGGGCTGGAGAGATGGCTCAATGGTTAAGAGCACTAGCTGCTCTTCCAGAAAACCTGAGTTCAATTCCCTACAACCACATGGTGGCTCACAACCAACTATAATGGGATCCTGTGCCCTCTTCTGGCTTGCAGGCATGTATACAGCAGACAGCACTCATATACATAAAGTGCATAAATAAACACATCTTAAAAAGATAAAAATAAGAATCACATTGAATGATTCCAACCTGCCCTGGTCATTCCTGGCTGAGTAAGCCTGGAGTAGGAATGAATGAGTACACTCACCTTTCTCAAAATAGCTCCAATTGAAACTAATCAATATCCAATCTGGGGAATTCCAAATAGTCCTTCTTTTCTTACAACAGTGTAAGATGTTGTCATTTTTCTAGGGTCACCATGCTTTTCTGATTCTTTTTGAAAGAAACTACCATTCAGTCGCCACTCTACATGCATGTGTCCTGAAATAATTTCCTACATTAGGTCCCAAGAATTCCTATATGAGTACATATGTACACATCCGTACATGGGGAATGTAAGCAGCTTACTGTCATGACTACAATCTCCAGACAAGCATCATCTACCATAACTTAAAGAAGGTGCGCAGGAGGAATAGGGAGAAATCACCAAAGAAATGCTCTTGAGGGTTTTGGAGAATCATTACAAAAGAGGAAAGGTCTTCTTGAGGCAGATGACCACCTGCTCCTCTCGTGTTACTAAGAGGCTGAAGGATAAGGAAAAAGGAAGCTGAAGCTGAGTGTGCCCCACATTCCAGCACGAGAGGCTCAAGGCTAGCTTGGGCTACATGGAGTGAGGATATGACTTGGTGACAAGAAGAAACAATGGTGATTAGTGGTTAGCTGGCGCCTTCTTGGCTTGGTAATTGTTAGCAGTAGGGTCCCCTGTGCTAGGTTACTGGGATTGGTGTCACTCAAAATTTTCTCTCTTTAAAAATGAGCTGAAAGTACATTCAAGTCAATCTTCAAAGATGCAGAAGATAAGGGTTTATTTACTTATTTTTATAAGCCATGAAAAACTACAAGCAGAAATGAATGGGATGCATATAGTCACCAGGGGCAGGTAGATCACATAAATGATAGGAGTGGCTCCTAGGATCTGTTATTTGACGGTGGCTCTTCTCCAATCCAGTTCCTCAAAGCACTGTGGACTCTGGAGTCTTTCCTGATTTTTTTTTTTGTTTGTTTGTTTTTGATAAAAGTCATAAATCCACATAGAAAATCTCTTGATTCTTCCTTCCCCCTCGAACCTGAGCAAAACCAGGTCTCTGACTGATTAACATATCAAAGCTGCCCGTCTACAACCTCTGGGATCAAGAGTACTTCTGAGCTGAATACAGATAGTAACACTTAAGACTTCTATCTAAAGAGAAGAATTGAGAAGTGCTATGGCTTTAAAATGTGTAAGCATCTTGAGACATGTGCATATGGCAGATCAAATTTGGGAATGAAAACATTATTTATTTACATGCCACTGTCATCAATTTCAAAAAAGTAAAGTTTTTGAGACGCCCTGGTGAAAATTCTGAGAAGTTGTGAGGAACCCACAGAACAGACAGCAGCCAGGCAGCAACTGGCTGGCTACCCACCACCAGGAGGCATTATGCCTCCTCAGATTCCTTTGGAAAGGTTCTAGAAATACCTATATAAATGTTTTAATTTCACAATGATTTGAAGCGCTTTAGTGCCTAAGGACCAGGGTTTTTTGTTGTTGTTGTTTTGTTTTTGTTTTTGCTTCCCCCTCCCTGAATACCTGGGATAGTTCTGTGAATGGTGTAACTCAAATTTCCCTTTCTTGTATGTAGGCTGGGAAGACCCCCATGGACCTGGTCCTGCACTGGCAGAATGGAACCAAAGCAATATTCGACAGCCTCAAAGAGAATGGCTACAAAAGCTCTCGCATAGCTACATTCTAAGGAAGGGGACTGTCTACAGGAGCCGTTCACAGGCACTTCAGAAGTACTGCCTACCGCAAGAGCAAGCAGCTATGAAATCCAGCTTTTGTACTCCGGAGAGTAGGGAGATAGACTTAAAGACGTTGCAAGAAAGCGCTGGGTTATAGGTGTCAAAATCTCCTTCAGTGTTGCTCACCATTGTATTTGTATTTATTCCTATTTATTTATTTATTTCCTAACACCGGTATTCAGGCTTTCACAAGCATTTTTTTGGGGGGGGGGGGAGTAAAACTTAATCTGTATGCAACATTCAGCATCTTCCCATAGATCTTAAACCTGTGGGTGAATGGCGTCTAATTGCATACCTTTGCCCTGGGTTTCATGGAAGCTATTCAAGGTATTTTTTTCCTTGAGGGTGAGAATTGCAGCTCTCTTCTGAATTCTTACGGCTGGTATCTAAATGAAGGAAGCAGTGGAAGGCATGTGGTGATGAGAAAAAGAATGAAAGCAATTCTGCGGGACAGACACCGAAGCTCGCTGTTCACCCACAGGTTTGGTTTGATTGGTTGTTTACCAAGCCACACGATGTCCCAAGGTGAAGAGAGTTTCACGAGTGTAAGTGCAGGGAGGTGGAGGAGGGAGTGGGCAGCGGGGCCATGATAAACTGAGTTCGATGAAATAAAAGGCAGAAGGAAGGACACTGTAAATGTGTAAATGTATATTGTGTTGTATGTATATTTTATATTCATAATAAATGCAAACAAATTCTAAACTATGTTCTAAGTTCTTTGTCGGTGCAGTGGTGGGACCTTCTCATGTAAGAAGAGTCATTTAGGAAGATGCTTATTTGTCAGTGTTTTGCAGCTTTTTCAGGCTAGGAGTGTTTAAGGATATGGGAAGATGGCTCAGGCAGGGGTTAATAGCCCTTGCTGTTTTTGCAGAGGACCTGAGTTCAGCTCCCAGCACCACATGGTGGCTCACAGCTGTCCATAAAGCCAGTCCCTGGGATCAGAAGCTCTCTTCAGACTTCCTCAGGCACCAGGCATGCACATGGCGCTCATACATGCATACAGCCAAACACTCACATACATGAAAATAAAACAAATTTAAAAACAATAAGAAATGAAGCAGGAGGAGGGGAAGGAAAACAAAAAGCCCAGTAGAAACCAGTCTTAGTACTTAGTGTGCTGATGGGTCACCCAGATATCTTGATAAACCTGACACCCTCAGCTGGTGTCAGGTGGGGCCTGTGAAGCTGCATTTCTTATCGGGTAGGAGGCAGAGAACTAAGATTAGAGGGGGGGGGAAAAAAAAAAAGCATTGTTTCGCTCCAATGGTGTGGGAAAAGAGACCCCTGGTGGGAAGAATGGTTACTGCAGGTTAAACAAACAAATCTTGAGTTCTCATCAGGGCTTGCCTCACTAATTAGGGGCTTATCCATCATTGTATTGTGGACAGGCGCTGGCAGGGTCAAAGCCCTTCCATGAGAAAACATTCTGGGTCAATGACTTTTGACCTCCAAAGGGAAAAGTTTTGTTGTCAAATGCTGAGTGGGGCGCTGAAGACCTCCAATGAGAAAAACCCAGATCATCGGGGCCCTATAAGGACAGACACTGAAGAAACAAGTAGAAATAAATAGGTAGTATCAGTGAATTTATGTCCAATGAAGGAAGACTCTAGAGTGCTCTCTGTGTCTAAAATATGGAGATCCATATGTGGTGGAGATGGGGGTTTTAGGGCTTCTTGGGGGTGTCAAGCTTGAAGGCAATTCTGAACAATGAATTCAAGCCTAGAGTTCTGCAGGCAGCAGGAGACAATAAGCTCAAGGGTGTGGGCAATGAATGTTTGCAACATGGGACATATGGTGCCTGAGGAATACTCGTGCCGAACCCTGGCACTGTGCTCCCCCTGGAACTCACACCAAGTAGGACTGCATATATCGACCTCTTACACATGCCTCTACCATTTTGTGGGAGAGTACAGGCACAGTCTGTAACCAAGACATCTTTCAATCCTTCAGCCATGGATGCACATGGAGTTGCAAGGATGGTCTGAAATGCTATTGGCTCCTTCCATCTGTCGTCTTACCAGCCCACAAAGCTCTCTCTCTCTCACATGGAGGGAGTGGCAGATTCATTCTCTCAAGTTCTCTCCTAGTCATTTGTTACCCTCGCCTTCCCCATAGCATCCTGGGTCACCTGGTCAGAACTCTAAGGCAGTAGTTCTCAACCTTCCCAATGCTGCAACCCTTTAACACAGTTCATGTTGTGATGACCCTAATCATAAAATTATTTTCATTGCTGCTTCATAAGTGTAATTTTGCTACTGCCATGAATTATGATGTAAACATCCATGTTTTCTGATGATCTTCAGTGACTCCCATGGAAGCATCCGGAGTGGTCTCAGCTTATAGGCTAAAAATCAGTGATCTAAGCTATGGGATCTAGATCATGTTTCTCTTGCTCACATTGACATTTGACAGGTATTTCTTGGATATATTAGTTTGTGCCAAAGTGTCTTATCTGGGCTTCTTTGACCCCAAGAGCTGGGGGGGAGGGTGTTATAAGAAGAAAAGAGTTCAGAGTAAGGTTTGCATTGCTCCATTTAAGTATTTGTACTAATAAAGAAACAGGTACAAGACAGCTTCAGTCAATTCACATTGTAAGAGAAAGTACATTTAATGAAAATACCTTATAAAAAGTTCTTAAATTACTTGACAAATTCCTGTAAAAATTGTATTTTATGCTTAATAATTTCTGAAGTATAAGATGTACTTGATTAAAGATATTAATAGTTTACAAATTAGCAATATTCTATCCTCATTAATAGCACTCTTGTTTTTGACATCCTACATGATAAAACCGCATAGAATGCAATAGAAAGCATGGAGATGGGGATCAGCTCTGGTTCTATCTTTGGGAGTGGGAAAGAGATGTTGAAACTTCTTTAGAAGCTCATCTACCCCAGGACCAGCTCTGCTCATGGTCTTTTGTCTTGTTCCCTTTCTCCCAGAAGGGCACAGTGCTTCAGCCGATGGGGAGTTCTGGAAGTTGTTCCTGACTTCATTTTCACTCAGCCCTTTTGATCAGTGACTGAGTCTTATCAAAATGCTGACATCTTATGAAAGTCTGCCTTGTAATCGGTGGCCTCCAATCTAGGCAAGGCCTGCAAGATCAGGATTATTCAATCAGACCTCCTGCTCTCTAGATTTGCTTACTACTCTTTAAAAAGATTTATTTACTTATTGATGAGTGTGTGTGTGTGTGTGTGTGTGTGTGTGTGTGTGTGTGTGTGTGTGTATGTGCAGCTATGGGCCATGTGTGTGCAGGAGTCTACAGAAGCCACAAGAGGCCATGGGATCCTCTGGAACTGGAGTTATAAGATGTTTGACCCACCCAGAGTGGGTGCTGGAGACTGAACGCAGGTCTCCTGGAAGTGAAGCTGGGACCGTCTCCAGCCCCACGCCATACTCTGTTGTTTTAGTTGCAGCCAGAAGTTTCCTAAAATGTAGATCTGATCCATTTAGTCTCCTCTTTCAAACCTTTCAAATGGTGTCCCATTTTTTCTTGGGATCAAAGGCAAACTCTTTAAAATTTGGCTGTTGCTAGTCTTTATTATTTTCAGTACTGGGGTTTAGACCCAGGGCCTCATGCACACAGGCAAGTGCCCCAAGCCTGAGCAGTATCGCCCCACCCAGCCCACCCCACCCCTACCCGCTGTTTTGTTTTCTTTTGCTGCTTTTTTTTTTTTTTTTTTTTTTTTGAGTCAAGGTCTCCCTAAATTGTTCAGGATGGCCTTGAACTGTAATCTAGGCAACCCTTGAATTTGTGACCCTCTCCTCTTGGTCTCCTGAGTAGCTGGAATCACAGACCTGTGCTTCTAGACAGCTTCCAAGAGTATAATACGATTATGGAGCCTGAGGGACAAATCCTAATTTGCATTAAGTGGCCTGGTCCTATCATTGTGGCAGTAGAGCCTTATAGCAGAGCTCCTAGCCAAGTCTTAGTTATCATATGTGCAGCAGGGGAGGCTTCTAACAGGAATCTGTGCCAAGGGTCAAGCTAAAAATATATCAGACATCTGGCTTAGAGACATCTTTCACATAATGTCAATCCTCCAGGTCCTGGGACATTCTCCAGATAAGGGCAGGTAGAGCAAGGAAGTCTCACTGGGGGAGGAGGGAGTAGCTGCCAGGCCATGATAGACCCCAACCTCTGACCAGCCAGTAAGGCCTTCCAATATACAGTTCTGTGGTACAATTAGGTCTCAGACGGTAACTTCAGTAGTTTTTTTTTAATTGTTATTTTTGTTTTAGCTAGCACATACTTATGTGTGCATGCGTTTCCATATGAAGCTGAGAACTGTCCTTTCAAGATCTATGAAGAATTATGTTGGAATTTTGATGGAGATTGTTTTTAACCTGTAGATTGCTTTTGATAGGATGGCCATTTTACTATATTAGTAAAAAAAAATTATAGCACAGGCTGGCCTTGAACTCATAATCTGCCTGCCTCCACCTCCTACTGGTGTGTACCACCACTATCTGAATAGTGAATTCTCAAAAAAACTCAAATGGCTGAAAAATGCTTAAAAGAACTGCTCAATATCCTTAGTCATCAGAAAAATGCAAATCAAATCTACTTTGAGATTTCATCCTACACCCATCAGAAATGGCTAAGATCAACAAAAGAACTGGCAGCTCACACTAGAGAGCGTGTGGAGTAAGAGGAACCCTCCCTCCTCCATTTCTGGTGGGAACGAAAACTTGTAGAGCCACTATGTAAATCAGTGTGGCAGTTCCTCAGGAAGATAGGAATTGAGATCCCTCAAAATCAATCCAGCTATACCACTTTTGGGCTTATTACCAAAGGATGTTTCATTATACTATAGAGACACTTGCTTAACAATGTTCATTGCTGGCCTATTCATAATAGAAAAAAAAAAAAAAAAAGGAAACAACCTAACAATCTAGATGTTCCTCGATAGAAGAATGGGTAAAGAACACTACTAGGGAATATTATTCAGCTGTTTAAAAGAAATGAAATCAGAAATTTGTTGGTTAATTGGGTAGAATTAGGAAAAAAAAATCATCCTGAGGTAACCCAGACCCAAAAAGACAAATATGATATGCATTTGCTTATTTGTAGATATCAGCTATTAAATACATGATAATCAGGCTATAATCTGTAGAACCACATAGATTAGTTCAGAGTCTGGGACTTGGGGTTGGTACAGATAAATCTCCCTAGAAAAGGGAATAGAATAATTATAGTTATGGATGTGATGGGGTAGGGACTGGAATGGGAGAATGAAGTGGAGATGGGAAGAGAAGAAGGGGACAAGAGAGGAGGTATAGGGTGAGAAAGATAAAATTAAGGACCATTTGAGGGGTAGTATGGAAAGCCAATGCAGTAGAAGCTTCCTGACCAAAAATCTGAGAACAGATATCCCAGGGACCTAGGGTAAAACCAAATACTACTGTTAAAAAAAAAAAAAAAAAAAAAAAGTGGTAATAAAATGACTCCTAATGATGTTCTACATTAGAATCATTCCCCTGCTCTACCACCATCAGAGGAGATTCCTCTTGCAGAATAGAGGAACAGAGACCCACAGCCAGACATTATGCAGAGAGAGCCAGACCTTGAAAGACTCAGCCCTAAACTTGTCTCCATCAAATCTCTTCCTTTAGGCTTAAGACTCAGGGAGTCCTGTGGAAGGGGAGACAGAAAGAGGGCAGGAGCCAGAGGGAATGAGGACACTAAGAAAACAAGGCCTTCTAAACGGAACTGGACCAATACACACATGAAACCAGAGACTGAAGCAGCATGGAAGGGCCTGTGTGGGTCTGTACCAGATGGGGGCCTAGAACTAAAAGAACATATGTCCCCATCTCTAACCCAGAAGTAATCTCCAGTTGATAGGCACTTGCAAATTAAAAACTTGTTTCCTCCAAAAGAGTTTCACTGGGAAAATAAACTACTCTTAAGGGTAGCCCACGGGTCCAGCAGTAGATAGATGGCCAACAGAAAGTGAGCTCAACAACACCTTTGGAAGTTCCTTGTCTTATAACATCTCGTCAGGACTTTTTTTTTACCTCCAGAATTTTATGTATACATAAAATTGAGTATTCAAACAAGTAGGCTCTGTGTCTTTATCTTGGGCTTTTCTCCTGTTGTTTTATCTTATTCCAATGTATTGGTTTTTATCTTATTATATTTTATCATTATCCTTTAGAAACCTATTTGTTTTCTAATACAAGACTGAAAAGGGATGAAGGAAGGAAGTGGGAGGAACTGGGACTATGTAAGAAAAAAAAATCTATTTTCAATAAAAGGAAACATTTACTATATTTTGTGTATGGGTACCTGGACACTGCAGGGAGGAGAGGGAAAACATAGTGTGTAACATAAATTTGTAAAAGACCTGGAGACTGATATTGGGGTTCAAACTAGTGGCCAGCTGGCTACTCGATTCTTACCTCTACCTCAGGCCGAAAGGGTTGATCCTGTCTCCATGAGCTCTCACCAAACCTCAGACTGCTGTCTCTCCTCAGTGTGTCTGGAGAATGAATCCTCTACTCTTCAGTGTGTCTGGAGAATGAATGCCTCTCTGAGACCTTGCTTCTGTCTTAAGTACTTCCCTAATGTTGGGATTAAAGGTGTGAGCTATAATTCTCTATTAGACTGATTCACTCTTGTGTAAGATCTGGGTGGCCTTGGACTCACAGAAATCTGTCTACCTCTTAACCCTGAGTCCTAGGATTACAGGTGTGTGTCACCACTGCCTGGTCTCTCTATCTTGAGGCTGACTTTGCTTTTCTGAATCCTCAGTCAAGCTTTAATAAATCATAAATATCACTACAGTGGCGTACATGTGGAGGTACACGTGGGTCCTGGGGTTCAGGTCATCAAGACTAGCAGCAGGTGCAGGGGCACTGACTTCATTCCTTTTTATGGCTGAATAAAATCCCATTGTATGTATTAGTTTTCTCATTGTTGCAACAAGTATCACACCAAAGCAACTGAAGGGAAGAAAGTCTAAGGACAGTCCATCATGGAGAAGGCAAGGCAGCTGGAGCATCCACAGTCAGGGGGCAGAAAGTGATGAATGCCTGTACATGCTAAGGTTTTTTTCTTTTCTTTTTTCTTTTTTTTTTTTAATATTATTATACAACTCCTTTTTATGAAGAACCCCAAACCTGGGGAATGGTGACACTCACATGTAGGGTGAATTTTCCCACCTCAATGAGATAGTCTAGATAATTACTCTCAGGCTGTTCACAGCCTTATCTGGAAGTTGATTCTAGATCTGTCAAGTGAGTATGATTGTTAATAATCATAATGTATGTACCAACTCATCTGCTGATGGATGTCTAGGCTAGTTCTGGTCACTGTGAACAGCAGTCAAAGAACAGCATCACCACGGTTTGATTTTACAGCGTCATCATGCTTTATGTGTGGGCACAGACTCCACAGAGGGACCTATAAGATATTCTTCCACTATTCTCGCTCTCTTGTTGTACTTATGTAGGCCATGTCAGTGTCAAATTTGTGATCCTCCTGCTTCAGCCTCCCCAGTGCTGGAACTACAGTTGGGAACCACCACGCCTAATACATCATGTCAAGGGTTTTCACTGTTACATATAAAAGGAAGAGTAGATATTGCTATTGTAACATTCTTTTTCCTCTCATTATTCTATTAATATGATAAAGTATAATACGTTAAAAAGAACCGGTATATCCTGATTTTTAAAACTGAGATATGCTTACACCCCTGGACTAGAGCTTTGCAAATCTTACGGATCTGCATGCTGCTAAGTTTGTTCTCAACACCTATGTCTGTGGGACCGGCATCAAGTACTTTTCTAAGCACTCACAGCCTCATCTTCAGAAGAGCGCTCTTCCTCCTGTTTTCTTCCAGTTAACTGCACTGTCTTGGGGTCCTTACATCAACAGGGCATAAACGCAGATATTTACAAAAATAACAACTTCTACTCAGTCTGGTAAATTTGTTTTTAAAATAAATTATTTCCAAATATTTCCAAAGGGCTTTTTTTTTTTTTTGGCGTCAAATGCTTTGAACCATACTGCAATTAGGAAAATCACTATTAGGTACTGAGTTTCTAACAGGAGGAATACATTTTAACCACAGCTCGAAGGCAGAAAGTAGCAAATGAATAGGACAAGTAATTTCATGTGAGTGTCCCTTCTGTTTCTACAAGGTCAGCAGTCCTTTAGGAAAATCTTTAACTCAATAAATAAAAGCATTCCCATAATAGGGTTTAAGTCTTACAAATAACTAATTTTTTGGATAGTAAAATATAAAAACTCCTATGTATCAAATAGAAGAACTATTTATCTTCAATGCCTTAAAATACTGAAGCATCTTACTTTGGTGTACCTACTGTTATTCATTAGTTTCATTAGTTACATAAAGAATAAAATAGTTTTCGTCTTCAAGTATATCTAAATGAACTAAACTGTTAGTCTTCAGACAACACCTCACTGGGTTTTATTTGCTGTTTTAATGGTCTGAAGATAAAGTTGTTTTTACAGACTGCTGGTTTCTGGCTTCAATGAAAATATCAACTCAGCAGAAGTTTACTTCCACTGTGACTGATGAGCTGTAAAGGGAGGAGGCGGCTGATGGAGACCGAGGCCTTCTCAGCCCTCACATTTAGCTTTCTTGCAAGCTGGTAGACAGTCATCATCTACTTCTGATGGCCGAGGTTTCTTCACTGTAGAAATAATCCCAAAAGCAGTTTTTCTAGTTTCTGTAAAACAGAAATGACACTGAGTGAAGAGATAGGATCTCACTAGGAAGCCCAGGCTGGCCCTGACCTCCTTCCATAGTCCAACCAACTCTGACCCTCCAGCCTTAGCCTCCTGAGAGCTGGGGTTTCAGGCACACATCCCCAGATCTGGTGTAAGATGTAATTTAAGGAGAACTGGTTTAACCTGCATCACCCCATTTCTTTGGCCTACAGCACGAAAATAAGAAAATCACCTAGAGCTTTTACAAGTGCTGATGCCATTTATGATCATTACTTTCCCCAACATGCACAAAGAGCAGTATTTTTGGCATCCAGTCCATTCCTAAGGTTTACCTCTTAGGTTAAACTGCAGAGCAGGGCTTCTCCATTGCTCTCTCCACGGCATCTTACGCAGGCAGAACCAGCCATAGGCACCGGTCTAGCAACTGCTTTACGTGCGGTAGAAAGACGGACAAATCACAGGCACGGGTGCTGCTCCCACAGCAAGGGCTGTGCTGACCTCATGTTTTGCCACATGCCATTGCTCTCAGTAGATTATCATGTACCTCTGACACTGTGCTGTCCTGACTGACCATTAATGACCTGGTATACAACATCCATCTAACAAGTGCTTGTTGAGAGAGCCCATCAAATCTAACTCAGATTTACAATCCTTTACACACTGTTAGAGTGGAACTTCATTGCATGCCCAGGTCAGTTTGGGAGCAGAGCTGAACTTAAATTGAGTCAACCTGTCTTAAAAACATGTTAACAGGGCAGGCGCTGTC
Source organism: Cricetiscus sungorus (assembly GCA_030556225.1). Classification (NCBI taxonomy): domain Eukaryota; kingdom Metazoa; phylum Chordata; class Mammalia; order Rodentia; family Cricetidae; genus Cricetiscus; species Cricetiscus sungorus. The sequence goes on along the minus strand of JANBXA010000007.1, from coordinate 132,856,155 downwards.
ATAGCCAGAATATAAAGATCCCTAACAGTGGTTTGTAAGTGTTCAAACTCCTGGGATACGCACACTGAAAACAAATACTTAGGAATGAAGGCACACAGGAGAATCAACCGCTTGGATGAACTAATGAAGCGCCATGGAAAGTGACACTACTAGAAAGCTCACAGCAAGGAAACGTGGGCTGTGTCTCACTTGTGGGCCTTCCATTTTACATGGATACATAAATCATACATGTACAGATCTCATGGAAGTACAAGCCCAGAAATCTAAGGAAACTGTCCAAGGAACATGGGGGACTATTGGGGGAGCCATGGGGAGATATGTACCAAGGGACCAATGTGGGGTAAGTGAGGAGAATATGAGCAAAGAGGATGATGGGAGGTAGCAGAGGGACTATGCACAAAGAGGGCTAATGGTGGGAATGTGAGCTAAGGGACTAATAGTGAGTGAGAGAGTGTGTGTGTGTGTGTGTGTGTGTGTGTGTGTGTGTGTGGTGGTTACTGGTGAAGAATTTGCATAAAAGCAACTAATGGGAAAAAGGAGGGTAAAGGAGTATGGAGGGGAATATGTTCAAAATACATCTACTGTAGTTACAAAAATGGCCTTATGTAATTTAGTATAATATATTCAAATAAGCAAAAACAAATAAAAAACAAAAACACCCCAAAACTCCACCTTGGGGAAAAAAATATTCAAAATATGATTACTAGATACTTGACCATGTAAACCAAAACAAGAAATGAAACATTCTGAGTTATAATAAAAGCAAAAGCCATAGACTGATGTTAGATTAGTTTGATTAAAAAAAAAGTTTCTGTTTTTCTTAATGGTTTAACATACTATTTTTGTTACTGTTCTGTTCCTGTTATAAAATACCCTGATAACAGCAACTTACAGAGCGATAAACTTACTGGGTTTATTTCAGTCCATAGTTTAAAAGTGGAGTCCATCATGGTGGGAGCTTAGGGAGACAGGAGCCACAAGTAGCTGGCCACATCACTCACAATCAGGGAGCAGAAGTTATGAACCTGGTGCTCAGCTTGTGTCCCCCATTTCATGCAGCCCAGGATCCCCACTGAGGGGGTGGTGCCACCTACAGTGAGTGTTCTCACACCCATTAACCCAACCTTACATTCTCAGGGTTAAGCATAACCTAGATAACCCCTCCAGGAGAGTCTGAAGCTAGATGCTTTCAGATCCTGTCAAACGTACACCACTCTTCCCACTAATGCTTCTGAAACTCACAATTTTCAGCAGGGAGCAAGCCCATCCAGAGAGAAGCAAGCAGGATGGGCGTTAAAGGCCTCTGAACACACAGAAAAGGGACACTTGTTTGAAAAAACACATTCAATGGCCACTCCTGTATATATACAAAGCACACTATAGAAAGTAGAGCCTGAAGTGAGGACGAGGGGCAGAGTGAAGGGTTAGAGCTGGCTGAGAAAAGACAGTCTTGAAGGAACTCTGAGGGAAGGATATTAAAGCAGACACTCATCAATTGTAGTTAGTAACCTGACGGTAACGGTAACGGTAACACAATGATTCAGATTTTACTAAAAGAACATGCTCACCTCCATGGAGAAATGCAGCTCGGCAATTTGTGGACACAGCAGCCTTGGCTTCATTTTCAGACAGCCCGAACAGTAGCCCTCTTATAGGGTTATTAAAGATTTCAAGCTAGAGTCAGCCAAGGATATGAGACAACACAAACACAAATGACAATGACAGCTCACCTGCTCAGTGGCAGGCACACTAATTGTACAGCTGCTCTTAGTCCAATGGAAACCTGCACCTGTCTCATTTAACTGTCTTTATCATGTAGAGCCTCTTGCTTCTCTTTTCTGCCACTAATCCAAAAGCAGAAGGATGACGAAGTTTACAGACTGCTGTAATCTGCTTCTGAGGCTATCGAGCAGTAAATTTACAACTAAAGGGTAAGAAAACATCAGGCTAAATGCTAATACCGCCTTTGATTCCGTTTTCTAAGGGAAAATCCCAGCCCAGTGCGATGGCTAAGCAGGTAAAGGCGCCTGCTGCCAACTCTGATGGCCTGAGTTTGATACTCAGGACCCAAAAGAAGGCAGGAGGGAACTGACTTCTGATTGACACATGGCATTCCTCCACCTAATATGAGCATAAGCTTTTAAATAGAACATTGAGAGGATACAGGTTTGCCACATCATATGGTCCTCTGATTTCCAAAGGCTAAAATAAAATAGTTAAAAAAAAAAGGAAAATAAGATGTTATTAACATTTTAATTATTTACAATAAATAAGATACAACTAACTATCCAAAATTTCATGAATTAAGGTTCTTATAATTGTGATAGGTTTCTTAAAATATAAATAAATCATATAAAGCATTTTTAACAAGGTAAAGGGAGAAAATAAAAACCGCTTTATTCTAATTAACCCACAGCTATAACTATATATAGGCAAAAGCTGATGCCCAAACAAACAGGATACATTTCATCAATTACTATGGGCAAATGCAGTAAAGCACAATAGGCAATACGTTACACTGTTATTTCAGGTGTTCTAAAAGCATAGTAAAGTTTTATAACTACAAAGACAAAGTATGACACTTCATACTTACCCTCTCTGCAGCACTGGAGAGAATTACATTCTGTAAAACAAAGTGAGCAATTAGATAACTGATAAAATAATTGGAGAATTGTATAATAAGAATGACCAGCAACCCCCTCTAACATTTAAGGCTTCATTTAAAGATAAGGTAAACAATGAATGTGAAAATACTGAAACTCTTCATGTTACACTCAAGGCAGCCAATACAAAAACCTCATAAAGAAATCTTAGTGTAGATAAATCAAGTTTAAAAGCTGTAACTTTAATTCACTCAGAGACAAATACCTGTTATTTAGAGAAGTCTGCACTGTGGCAAGCTACAAATTCCTTATAAAAAATAAAGGCTTCCAGCCATCTTTCCCTCCATATCTTACTCCTCCCTTGGGAGATTTACAAAACCCTGTAGGACTCACTGAAATGGAGGGACTTAAGTGTCTTAAAGAGAATTCCCTGCTTAAGGCTAAGGAGCTGAGTTGACAGCATCAGCACATCACTAGTGACTGCAGGAGGTAAAAAGTCCTTGTCTTGGGAACTATACCTTTCCTCTGCAGATCTGCATCAAATTGAGGGCATTGGAAATTGTGTACCTTCTCATCGTCGCGTCTCTGATAGCAGGGCCATAGACAAGTTCAAAGCCCAGACCTCGGTCAATTGCCTTCACCAGAAATAAAGAAGAAAAACTGTAAACTGTCAAAGACAAGCACATTAAGTCTCTCTGCACCTTCCTTCTTCCCCTCTATGCACATCCCCTACCTAGCCAGGGACTGGCTTAAACAGAGGGGGTGGACCCACACCTCTGCACCTCTATCCAAAGTAAGGAAGACAGATGGAGGCTCTACTTGATTGACAGAGCTTCTGTTAGGTGTGGGAGCTAACTATAGAAGCAGGAATTACAGAGGCCGAGGACAGCAAAGTCAGTGTGGTACAAAGGGCTACTGCTCCATGAGTGGTTCAAGGAGGATGTGCTTCCCACATAGAGGGAAACTGAGTCAACAGGGAGCCAAGCAACCTGACCCGAGAATGAAGGAAAGGAAGGAGATGACCTGAAGGGGCTGAGGAGCAGGAATGGGAGACCTTACAGCTAAGTCATTTACTACACACTGTTGAATGGCAGAACAATGCCATGCTAACTCTATGTCCGAGGCACTGTGCTAACTGAGGTTAAGGTACTGGAAGAGAACTATGGCTGGGACTTGCACACACCCATTCTGTTTAAGTAACATTGTTTAAAGTTCATTGTGGCTCAGGATTTAAAAAGGCGAATGAGGTCTGGTCCTTCAGGGTTTTGCCCAGCTTGTCATATGGGCTTGGTCTTTCCATGAGGGAGTAAGTTCTTTCTCATTCCGTGTACTCTCAAGATTGGGAAGTCTGCAAGGCACGGGAGTGGGGCTGAAATTCACCAGTACATAATTCAGCTTCCCAGGTTAAAGAACGCAATGTCTGTGTTAGCATTCAGGCATCTGTACTGGCCTGTCCTTGGGGTTCCGACAGGGTACAACCTCAGCTGCAGCCACTAAGAGCACCACCTGTGCACATTCACCACATACCCTTTGAAAAGGACCCTGCCTACCTCCTGTCCTCTTTCTTCCTCTCCCCTCCCTCTTTCTTCTTTCCTGCTGCTCCTGTCCTTGGAGACCAGTCTCCTCCCTCCCCTTTCCCCAATTAAAAAAAAAAAAAACCTCTCCACTTGACCCCTGTCACATGGTGTCTTTCTCTCATGCACCGCTTTTCTTAAATTACAACAGTCTGTAGTCTGTCCATTCAATTCATAACAGATATGTTTTAAACACTCATTACTTGTCAAAGCGGAGACCTTCTCAGAGCTCCAGTACATGAGAGCAAGGTTTTGTGAAGAGAAATGAGGCAACTGCACAGTGGACGGAAGAGCTCTCGCAGAAGGAAGAACACAAACAGGCCCTGGGGCTGGAGCATGGCAAGAAGGCCAGAGGCTGGAGAAGGGTGCGCAGAAGTCCTGTGGCAGGGACTAAGGCTACAAGGAGGGGGAAGGAGGTCGGCCAGTCTGTAGACCTTAATTGCTGGTGACAAGTCTCAGTCAGTCTTGACAGTAAGGGGAAACACATGAGGGGTTTTGTACGAAGGCAAGAATCAAGACAGAAACTTGCCAGACTCACGTAGATTATGGTGGCCCTCTGAAGTAAAGGGAGGATAGCTGGCTCACTCAGGAAGGATGGTCTCGGTCTGCAAGGTGAGAGGCTCTAAGGAACTGGCCTCACAGGCCTGAAGTCATCTAGAGGCTCCTTCTAGTCTTTCTTGAACAGATTTCTTTTTCTATGGCCCACCCCCACCGCCTTTCCTTCTTTTTGTCCTCTGATCTTAAGGCAGTGTATAGATTTTCCCACATCTCTAGGTTTAGCTGGAATTCAAACACCACTTTCCCCTCTTAGGACATCTTTTTCCCATCTCCAATTCTCTGGCTTGTACTCCTTCTTGGAATGGATTTGCTGCTACAGTGTTGGTGCTGTAATTAAACAAACACCCCATTTCTCTGCCTAGCCTTTATACTTCTTACAGCTGGTACAATTCTTCACGACTCATATCATCATCACCAGCAGCAACAGCAGTAGCAAGTATATTCTGACTGAATGAACTGCAGCTTGTGGAGAAGGGGCCATGTGACAATGTTGTTCACTGTGATTATCTAGGAACTGGGATGGACTTGGTGAAGGAATTCCACAGATAAATAAAAACATCCCTTTGGCCATTTCAAGTCATCTCCTCAGCTATTTCTTTCACTACAGCTATGAGACAAAGGAACCTGGCTCATATTTCCCCACCCTTTTAGTTGCAGAAGTAAACCTGGGGGTAGGATGAAGACAGGGAAAAAAGGTGTGAGCAATGCAGTGCTGGATGATCAGGTCCCTAAGTGTTTCTAGTTATCAGTTAAATTTTTAAGCCTGTCTGGGAATCACAACAAAATAAAATCCCCATTTGAGGGAGAGGATGGGGGGAAATAGGATAGAACTGCCAGCTTAATTTCTTTCACACATGATTCTAGCCTTGGTACATTAATCAGGTTCACTTTAAAATTGCTAAGAACATTCTTCAGAAAGAAATTAAAGATAATGTGCTATTCAAGGCTGTGAGTATTCCTTTCATATAACTTTGCTGTTTTAGATGAATAAAACACAGCCATTACCTGGTCTCCTGCTCCTAAGAGCATCTTCTATAAATTGTTGTAAGCTCACTGTCTGATTGTCCATAATAATGCCTTTACAGGGAATGACAGTGTCTGCCTGATTGGCTTTTGTTCTCATGTCTGAACGGAAGTGCCTGAATAGGCAGATGATGAGATTCTTTTCTTACTAAGGAGAAATTATAGTCAAATGATGTCATCAAGGGCAGCATTTGACACTTGGATCAGGAGATATTGATAATAAAATTCTAAGTAAATTCTAAAATAAAATTCTTAGGCTCAGCTTTGGAGAAGAATGGGAACCAAGAGTTGATTCCAGGGCAGCACGCTGACTGCTTGCCTTAAGAATCAGTGCCTACGATGAACTTGGGGTAGACAGCCTTCCAGTGTGTCATTTGTTACGCTCTCATCATCTTCTGACTCACTGATCAGTCACAGACGGAAACAGCAAGTCCTCCTTGCATCTCCTCCCACTGCCCTCCTCCCACTACTGTAATTGCTTTCATTTATTTCTTATGTGTTCCTCCAGCTTCTTCATACAAATATAAGCAACCGTGAATACACATCAGTTTCCCCTTTCTTACCTAAAAGGTGGCTTGTTAAGTTCTAATCTTGCCTGATTTGAAAGTTTTCCCGTGTCAGGTTCTTTTACAGCTGCCTAATATTTATTGGAGAGGTAAAATGTTTAGTAAGCCTTTACTAATAGATGTGGGCTGCTTCAAATTATCAGTAAGATAAACACTAGAGTAGGACAGCTGGGTATTGTGAGCTGAACTGTACCCCCACCCAGAAAAAATGTTACATTCCTGACCTGCAGAATATCAGATCTCAGGCTGTAACCTTTTTTGGAGAGAGTCAGTGCAGGTATAATCAAGATGAGGAGGTCAAACTGAAAACAGTAGGCTCTTAATCTCACTGGAACTCTTATAAAATGACCAGAGATTCATAGAAAATACTGTGATGACAAAGACAGAGAATGGCATTACTGTGGCTGCTAGGCACCAGTTGTCAACCAGTCACCACCAGCTTGGAAGACTCAAAGAAAGGCTCCCTTCAAAGTTTTTGGAGGGAGTACAGCCTGCTCACACCTTGATTTCAGACTTGCAGCCATGTTGTACTTGGAATGTGTCAATGTCTCTCATAAGTCCATGCATGTGTTTAACACTTGGTCCCCAGCTGGTGGCACTGTTCCGGGAGGTCATGGAACCTTTAGGAGGTAGAACTCTGCTAGAGAAGTGGGTCACGGAGCTTTTATAGACTACTTGCTTCATGATCTGTATCTCCATGTAAGACCCTGAGCTTCACTACTGATACCATGTAGCTGCCTGCTGCCTTGCTTCCCAACCAAGACGGGCTGTATCCCCACAAACTGTGAGCAGACACAGATCCTTTCTCCATTACATTGCTTTCGTTACATTTCAGCATTGAAAATGACAAACCTCAAGGAAGAAATGTCTTTGGGGGCATGCGACTGGGAAGAATGTCAGGACTGTGTCCTTGTCCTTTCTTTCTCTCAACTTTCTGGCCACCATGAAGTGAGAGTTGCTGTTTTATTAAATTTTAAATGTGTGTATGGTGACATGCACTAGTTTTTACCATGAGGTACTCACTGACTTGCTGCACATACCTATATAGTACAGCTTTCCCCAAACAAACACACTGCTACCTGCTTCTAGTTTTCTCTCTTTCATCAAAGCGAGGGAATAAATTAACAGGGACTCCCTGCTTCCTGGCCAGCTCACACTGCAGTTTTATACACCAGATGAAGACTGCATGTAATCTTGTGCAGCCTGTCTGTCCACACCTCCATCTAGCTTTTATTAAACAACATATGTAAATGTTCATACTGGATTTATTTTTTTAAATAAAACAGACACTGTGCTAAATATTGCATATTCCTCTTGTCAATTTTTTTACTTTTCAGAATTTCTAATGTGAAAAGTGGGGGAATCACGTGAGAGATATCAAACAGTCAATAGCAACTTTTCTGCACTTCCAGACTAAGTGGCAGATGGTGGTGTCCTGGTGCCTGCCTGGAGGGCCACTCTCCTAATTCCTAATGTTCCCTGGGACCCACTTCCCTCATGCATGTGTCCCTGCCCAACACTGACAACTACCTAGTGTTTAATAACAAGCATCTTGGCCAGACTCTCCAAAATGCTGGCTGCTAATTTAAATTAGACACACTGTCATGTGTCACAGGAATTTATACGGTGTGCATTGCTCCTTTCCATATTTTGTCCACATGCCACTATTTCCTCCCAGCCAAAGGCACAGAACTCTGAATAAGGTTATTCAGGCAAATTGCCTAGAAAAAAGGCTTCCTAGTTTATTAAGGTGAAAATGTTGTTAAATGTAACAATATATATTTATATTGTGTATATATATATGTGTATATATATATATATATTTAACAATATATACACACACACACACACACACATAGTGGCTGTGCTATCTATTTCTAGGAAGCTATTTTGTGGGACACACAGTATGAGATTGGCAAAAGGTAGAGGCACACTTGTAAGGCAGAGATTGCCTTTTTAACACACACACAAATAAATAGGCAAGGCTAACAAGATGACCATACCTGAAGGTCCTTTGTATCTAACAATACCTAGGTACCAAGCGCTTGGGAGATGTTTCCATGTGTGGACCACACAGGTCCAATCTGACAGGTACAACCAGACCTGTCTGAAGCCTGTGACTGAAGCCAGAAGACTTGACAGCCTTCATTCCTCATTTTTGGTAAATGAGCTGCTGTGTAACATAGACCCCCAAGTCTGAGGGTGTCGCTTGCCTAGGGTCTTTATTTAGAAGTGTTCCCACCATCACAGTGAGAGTTCAGGGTCTGCAGCACACACAGCACAGGAGAGTTAGCTCTTCTGTAGCTCTCCCTACACATTTGGCACTTTTCAAAAACCATCTCAGTAATATTCGTCTAGGGTTAGAACATAAGCCACCTTATATCTTCCACACCAAGCAAGTAACTTATTCCCCTCACTGTTGCCCCTAACACCCAGATCAAGCAGACATTCTTTAAGAGAAAAGGGAGACAAAAGCAAGGAAAAAATAATTCTACTAAGGCTACAGAATAAGGTGATTGTCCACTTTGAAAACAATATTTGAATTCTGACATAATTCAGGATGGGATTTAGAATGCTTGCTAAACCTTTCTTTGGGTAATAGTTTTTGATAACATAACTGAGCTCTGGAAGTCACCATGCTAAACAATATTTCTATGTTCTATCTAGGAAAGCAAATAGTTACCAGCTGCAGTGACCTCATAACTGCCACATCAGTTACTGGTGTGAAATAATACTACCTTTCTATAATGGAAATGGGGGCAGGGGGCTGGGAGCCTTAGAAGGCAATATGGCAGACAGAAGATGAAAGGTATAGAAAAAGATAAATTTATATGGTAGGGTTATGAGGAAAAGTCTGTATCCAGAGGGAAGAGAAAAGGATCCCAAGCACAGGTTACCCTCTTGCAGTGCTTCTTAGGGAACTAGCACATTGTGAGAAATAATCTTCAACATTTTAATTCCTAAGTCTTTCAAAACAACACCCTGATAGTTAACCAAAGCCCTTTTTATTTATTGTAATGGGGAGAGGGATTTATTGTAATGGGGAGAGGGGTTCTCAGTGGTTGCTGTTGGTCTTGAACTTCTGGATCAAGTGCCTAGTGAGTAGCCTGTAGTACCAACACAATCAGCTTAGATTCTTTCTTTTTGTAAGTGTGCACGCAGGTGTGTGTGTGTGTGTGTGTGTGTGTGTGTGTGTGTGAGAGAGAGAGAGAGAGAGAGAGAGAGAGAGAGAGAGGGAGAGAGGGAGGGGAGGGAGAGAGAGAGAGAGAGAGAGAGGGAGGGAGGGAGAGAGAGAGAGAGAGAGAGGGAGAGAGAGGGAGAGGGAACCTGGGGGGGGGAGGAAGACGGGGAGGGGGAGGGGAAGGGGGAGAGGGGGAGAGGGGGAAAGAGAGGGAGCTTGTACAGAATGTGTGGAGAGGCCAGGGGTAGACATCTCTGTGTGTGTGTGTGTGTGTGTGTGTGTGTGTGTGTGTGTAAGGGAGGCCAGGGGCAGACATCAAAATGTCAGGCCTCATACTTGAACCCAGAGCAGGCTGATTCAGTGTGTCTAGCTACCAGATTGCTCCTGTCTAAGTTTCCCCATGCAGAGACTACAAGCCGGTCGCCATGCTGCCTGGCTTTAAACATGGATGCTGGGGATCCAAACTCCTAGCCTCAAGGTTGCACAGTGAACAATTTATCCACTGAGGCACCCCACAGCTCCCCACTTAGACACTTTCCATTGTCAACTTTCTCTTTTAGTCAGCTTAGAAAACACAAATTCTCTTTTCTGAATCTGCTCCAATTACCAAGTACCCAGGCGCTGGTCCCTAAGAACACAGGTTTCTTCTGCTTCTTTTCTAGTCTGCGAACACAGTGTCTACAGATTCAAGTTTAGAGCAGAAAGAGCAGCACTTACCACATTAATAGGGGGTCTTTTGAAGTAAAATGGTAATTTCTCTGTTACAGTTATGCAGACTAAATCCACATCTAAATGTGTGCAAGCAACCTGTCAAGAAGAAAAATAGATTAATAGGAAAGTGGCAGACACTGGAATGAGAGACATGGTCATACCTAATACACAAAAGCACAAATAGTACGGCTTACTCCACAGGTGTCATGATGGTTCTGTGTTGAATTGTAACAAATCTATTACAAGGCCAGTTGTCTGATATTCTTTCATGCTTGGCTTGGATGGTTTAATTCTCAAATGCTATGGCCCGAAGGCCCTCTAACTCATAAAGTTTCTATGCAGGAAAGAGCTGCTGAGTTGGGACCAGTATGTAGAACATTACTTTTAATTACTTCAGAAAGCAGAAAGTAACTGTTGTGAAATCCAGGGAATTGGATAGCCATGAGTACAAGCAGGTTCATCTTTTCCACAAGCTATTTACTGAGCACATTTCCACCAGGAATTGTCTAGGTTGTAGTTCCAACCGGACTATACTGTGGCTAAGACACAGCATGGTGTGTGATGGCCTTTTGCTCATATACTAATAGAAACAAAACGGTTAAAGCAGAGCTGAGAGAAATCAAATGAGAATGCATTTTTATTCCTTGTTGATCAATTCTCTGTACTTATCTCTAGGAGAGTTTTGAAAGTACTTATATAAGCCACATACAAAATAAATGAAACAGATAAGGCAACCAGGATAATAGAAAAGTTAGAGAGGAAAGCAAATGGTGGATAGATTATGGAGAGCAAATCAAAAGACACTGCCAGGACAGGCTTAGACAGCAATCATTCAGCCACTACTTGGTTTAGAAGCAAAAATAATCAGCTATTTTGTACCACGTTGTAAGTATCCCACTGGGGCTGGAGAGATGGCTTGGCAGTTAACAGCATTTATTTGTTGTTTTTTCAGAGGACCTGTGTTCAGTTCCCAAACCCACATGATGGTTCACAACCATCCATAACTCTAGTTTAAGGGGATCAAATAGCCTCTTCTGCTCTCTGTGGGCATCAGGCAAACATGTGATACACATAATACATGCAGGCAAATACTCATGCACATAGCAAGAGAAACAAAATAAAAAACCACCCCTACTTAGAATACTGATGCATATGGGTTCCATGAGCGAATCTGTAGTAAGAACAAGGGAAAGCATGGTGTGAGGAACAAGGGGGAAGAAAGTATTGGTAATGCCTGTAGGATGGGCAGTTCTTCACCAGTGACAGATGTCACACTCACCCATTTTCCTCAGAATGTCATCTTCCACCATTCTTGTCCCAGCCCCATGGCTTAGAGCTCATCAGAGACCACCAGGCTTGAAGATGGTCATAGTTACATGGTAAGCCTGGGAAACTATGCTGTTTTGGCAGAAACACTTGGCTTCAAAGTATCTGCCCATCCTAACTGCCCCAGCTGTCTAACTTACAAAGAACGACAGAGACTTTGCTAAAAATGAAGAGTGGCTTTGCAGAGGTTCAGAGCCAAGCTGAGTCCAGCATCTATTCATCTTTAGGAGCACAATGAAGAGCACCATGGAAAGAGACACCAACAGTTTACTTCCTTGTTGCTAAGGACCAGACCAGGGTCCTGAGGATACCAAATGCTCTACCTCTGAGCCACAGCGCCAGTAAACGTTAACAATTCATGTTTGTTAGCACTATCACCTATAGAAATATACTTTATAGGAAATATATTTTATTATATTCTATAGCTATAAATTCCACACAGGCTAGGGACAATAGTGCAAGAACAGTTACTGCCAGACCCATCACAAAAAGAGGACAGGATAAAAAAAACTTTCCATTTCACTTAAGTAATTACAAACCCCTCGGTCTCTAATAGGATGGAATGCGCCAATGTTTTAAAGGAGGAGGTACATTTGTAGTTATGGAATTCACATACTGTAAGTACAAAAAGTATGATGACAGAGAAGACAGAGGGAGAAACAGTGGACAATGAGTCAAAGAATAGGTAAACATTTCTGAAAAATAACTAAAGAATGCTTGTGGTAGTTGCCTCTGGAGCTAACAAGCAAGGGTTTTAGTGGGGGAAGGAATTTCTGAGGAGATGCACAAGCGATCAGTCTCTGGAGAAAATTTAGCTGGGAAAGCATGCTTTTTATATGTAGACTTCTGTGGTGTTGGACTTTATTATGAACATAATTAGTTTTAATAAAAAGAAGGCTTTAAATGGCTCTCGTAATAAAGGTGAATTGGGCTCCGTCTCATCACACATTTTTTGTCTCTTCCTCTCTGCTATGGGACATTGTAAAGAACTTTCGGCCACAGAGGACAGCTTCATTCAGCTTCTCTGACCTCTTGAATTTAAAATGTTCCAAACTAAAGTACCCTGTGACTTAACTTTCTATCAATCCAATTGTTCATCTGGTTCATTCAAAGAACTATGTGAAGCAGGGGCACATGCCTTTATCCCTAGCACTGGGGAGGCTTAATCTAATATTCTCCAAATCATTCAAATGACTGAATTATGTCTAAAATAGTTTTGGAGCTAAGTATTTCAGTTCTCTCTGAAAACTGGTAGACTGTATCTGAATTTACTTAGCCATCTTTAACCTTTTTTATTTATTTTTTTTTTTTTTTGGAGGGGCAGAGACATCTATGATTTTTTAAGAAAAGTTTGTTCCCACAAAAATGTGCAAACATATTTTGTTGTTGTGGAACACAGGCGCAAGAGGGTAGGGCTCAGCCACCCCTTCATGCTGGATGCCTTTCATTGATGTCAGCATCATGGTTATCATACCACACAGGGAGAAGTCAGGCTTGTCAAGGCAGAGAGATGCCCATAAACAGTAGCTCTCAACTGTACATGTGCACAAAATCCACCTAAAAACTATCACAAATGGCTGGCTAGGTTATATTTCTAGATTCATTCAGTAAATAAGATGGAATAGTTTGTAATTTAATAGTAATCCCGGATAAATCTGAAGCTGAAAGACTTAGACATCTCTTGAGAGATGCTCCCCTACATCAGTGTCCTACAAAGGCTTGAAAGAATGCAGGAGCAGTACAAAACCACAACTTTTTAAAGCTTCTGCCTGGTCAGGGGTGGTGGTTGTCCTTGAACTCACTATGTAAAGAAGCTGGCCTTAAATACAGAGATCCATCTGCCCCTGCCTCCGAACTACTGGTGATGGAATGCTGGTAGTAAAGGCCTGCACCACCACACCTGGTCCAGAGGTCTTTGAGGATTAAGGACTTGCTTCTACTCATTCCTTAATCTATAACAAAATACTGGAGAATTAATATAATCTTTCATTTCACAAAAGAAGCTACTAAAAATGGGGTGGTGTGGTGTGTGTATGTTCGTGAACATGCATCCTTAACAATCTGCAGTTGTGGTGTTTCTCTCTACTAACATAATTAACAACTGATGCTAAACCCTGAGACACTGCATCAGTCTTAGTCAACGGCTCCCTCTGCTGGAAAACTTAGGGTAAAAAGATATGTCTACAGCTTTGAAACATTTTTTTTGCTAGAAAAATAGTCAGCCCTGAAAACATACACACAAGTAACATTTATATGGACTCAATGGGTTATATTTAGAAATACATATGTATATATATAAGGATTTAACAGGTTATTTTATATATGCATGCAATAGAAATCAATGAAGAAAGAGACCATGAATTTGAAAGCAAGTTGGAGGAGTATATGGGAGGGTTTGGAGGGAGAAAAGGGAAGAGAAAAACATAATTAAATTACAATTTCAAAAGAGGAAAATACTACTGTAAAAAAAGGGGGGGGAAGGGTTGGTATAAAATTAAAAAAAGTAAGACCAGTATTTTTTATCCAGTTTTGGCAGATGGATTCTTTTCGTGACTAAGTTAGGAAAACATAACTTCACCTAAAAGTAATTATACCTCATTTTCCTCAGCATTCCTTAAAAAAGCATTACTTAAATGATTATTTCCGTTTTTTCCCCACTGTAATCATTTGAAAGAACAGGGGAGTCTATCTTGAATGAGTCAACATGCTAAGTTCCTTCTCTTCTGAAAAATCAACAGGTCAATTCTAAAAGAACAAAAGGAATTCAACTCACAAAGGCTCTCAATAGGAAGGGAATCATTAGAATAGGAGTTTCTGGAAAACTAAGTGCTGGCTATGGGTTACACCTCACAGCTTGCAAAGGATGGAGCTGGACCAGGGAGGGGCTTGCCCTTTTCTTCTCTCACAGGCAGAAGCAGATAAGGCCAGAAACTGAAGTGGTTACTGAGTAGAAAGGGATGAATTTATTTATCAAGGAGAAATTTCAAACGAACAAAGCATAGAAAAGGAACAGGAGAAAATTCATGAGTGCTTTCACATCAAATCCACCAAATGTCTACCAGGATGATTAAAACCAAGCCAGCATGCCACTTATATATGCCCCTATGAAATCTGAGAACTTTGAGTGCAAACAGAAAATACAAAATGTTTCCAGATGGGCCCTGTAACGGGTTAGCTTTCATTGTAAACACTACACAACCTAGAATCACCTGGTGTTGTGGGATATTTTGATGGCACTCTGACACTCCTGAGATTGCAAATTAAGTTTACTTTGAATCAGAAGGCCAAGCTGGCTACTAGCTGATGAAAATTAGCCATAGAGGTTTAGGAGGACTGAGGACACATAGAGAGACACAGGAAGTAGTAGGATAGGGCTTAGAAAGATTCTCAGCCCCTTTGGATCTAGAAAGGGGGCATGGCAGTCACGGTTCTCGTCTCTGCCAATTCTCTGATCATTCAGGTTCTTACCATGATATCTGACTCCTGAGTTTTTATTGATAAAGAATAATTAGAAAAACACTTTAACCTGGGAAGACAGACAGTCTCACTGAAGGACTATCTATATTGAGTTGGCTATGTCTATGAGGAATTATCTTAATTAAGACAAAATAATTAGAAAAACACTTTAACCTGGGAAGACAGTCTCACTGAGGAACTATCTACATTGAGTTGGCCATGGATTATGCCTATGAGGAACTGTCTTAATTAAGACAGTGTGGGGAAGACCCAGCCCACTGTGAGCAGCACCACTCTTCAGTGGGTGGTGATGGTGCTGTCTTGAACTGTTTAAGAATGGAGAAACCAGGCTGAGCACAAGCAATCAAGTGCACACAGATGCATTCCTCTCTGCTCTGGACTGGAGACCTTTTCTCAGCAGCTGTTTGAAATTCCTGCTTTGGCTTTCCCAGAATGATGGACAGTAACTAATCCTTTCTCCCCTGTGGCTTTTTGTCCAGTTATTTTATCACAACAACAGAAATGAAACCAGAACTAAGAGGAACGGGGCATCTATTATGGTGTAACAACAGACTTACATAATGAGAAAACATTATCCCTTTTCACCTGTCACTTACATGAAAAAGTTTTTCTGTCTTTGGAAACACTGCAACAATATCATACAGCCGGACCCTTGAAGAAGTTGCTCTCTATAAGACAAAATGAATGTTATCACACAGTAGCAAAACATCTAAACAGATGCCTGGTCACCTAGAAACATTTAACACCCTCAAACTTAAACCAATCCTTCTTCCGAAACCGTCTGAGTGCTGGGGTCTGAGTTACCACACCTGCTGCAATTCCCTGTGTTCACAACACTCACTCAAGGGCTAACACAGGAGAGCATACACTTAAAAGCCACTGATCACAGCTGTATTCCTATGATTGACACAAAGGTAACAAAGATGGGAGCCTTTTAGGGAACAAAGGTCCTTTTTAACCCAGATTTGAAAAGTTATGGTTTAACAGTGATGTGTTTGTGTGTGAACCTGACAAGTGGTTGACTGTGCTGGCTAATTTCATGTCAACTTGACAGCTAGAGGCATTTGGGGAAGTGGGAACTTCAGTTGAGAAAAGGACCCTATCAGACTGCCCTGTGGTGCATATTATCGGACGATGACTGGTGTGGGAAGGCCCAGCTAATTATGGGGAGTGGTGCTCTTGGGACGGACGTCCTGGGCACTCTAAGAAAGCGGGCTGAGCGAACTATGGAGAGCAGGACAGTAAGCAGGGCTCTTGTGGTCTCTGTGCCAGTTCTTGCTCCAGGCTTCTGCCTCACGTCCCTGCCCTGACTCCCTTTAATGAAATGATGGGCTGTAAGCTGAAATAAACACTTCCCTGCCCAAGCTGCTTTTGGTCATGGTGTTTTATCACAAGAGAGACCCTAACTAAGAAAGCCCTCAGTGGAGTTAGCATGTTTTCCTAGATATAGCTGGATAAAATATTTCATGTGTTGTGGGTAATTCACAAGACTGTGACACACAAGCTCACAATGAAAATTGTGCTCAATAAATTAAAATGCCAGATGCATAAGAAAATATTTCTGTTCCGGGAAAGGAGAAAATATCAGTGCAACATAGTTACTGCTTAACAGGGAAAAACCTCAAACTTGATTCTGTATATGAGAATGAAAAAATACATTCCAAATGTACAATCTCTCAATGCTGGAATAATGTATGATTCTCCTCTGCCACCGGCGCCTTCTAACTTTATAAGAGACACATTGTGTTGTGTGGCTTCTACACACAGGGGTTTGAGGAATACAGGTGGTGGAAGAACAGGGTGAGATGAAATATGACAGTGTCAGTTAATAAAGTTTAGAAGGCCAAATGTAGAAAAATAATGGACTCACCAAAACATTACAATGAGACGGATCTGTAACTATAATTGTCAATCGAGTTAAAATTTTAATCGGTCTTGATTTTCCCTATAAACAAAAATACATCATTAAAAAAGATAAAATGCAATTGATTCATTTCTTTTTTACCAGTAGAAGATAGTAAAAGTTACAAAGGACAGTACAGATCAACAAAGCAAGCTTGTTCTACAAGAATTTATACTAGCAGAAGAAAACACCATGCACATCTAGTAAACAACACAATGAGATCATTTTATAGCTGTGGGGCTTCAGGACAGATAACAAACAAGTACTGACGGACAGTAAAAACTGATGAAGAGGCGAGTCCTGATAGGAAGGCGAAACTGGCAGAAGGCACGTGCTGCTGGAGTTAGAGACCACCACACGAGGGTGGTGAATGAAATGTGCCCCCCTTTATTTTTTTTTTTATTGTTTAACTACACTTAAACAATAAAATGCCCACCTGTACAATCGGCAAAGTTGTGAAGAGTTCAGAAACTGATACTGGCTTTTCAATTTCCTACAACAAATGATAAACAGTAATTCCAGTTACACGTTAAACAACAAAGCGCCACAAACACTTTAAGGGCATCTCAGAAAATAAAAAAAATCAAAGAAAGGTACTTTCTGATATTCAAATTTATTAAATAGCTTTTCTCTTTTTTTTTTTTTTAGGAAAGAAACTAAAGGTCAGAGAAGATGCTAAGCACAGCAGAGGATAAAAATAAGAACAAATTTTGAAGGCAGAAATGACCTATAAGACACAGTTGTTTGCCTAAAAAGAAATATACACATATATGTATTTGATAATCCATTAAAGAGAAAACAAAATCAGTAAATGAGTTAATAAGACCATGGCAACAGAGTAAACAACCGGATAATGCGGTTATAGTTCATTTAACAGCAATGTAATTTTAAACATCTTTGAATTTGGAGGAATATATACTAGTTCAATTATTAATTTAAAATAATAATCATAGGGTGTTTTTTAAAGAAGTACAGTTGAGGGCTGGGATGCAAGCTCAGTTAGTAGAATGGTTGGAGATGCAATTGCAAGATATTTGATTACACTGTGTAAAGATAAGTCACTGTGATTGTTTTAATAAAAACTTAAATGGCCAACAGCTAGGCAGGAGGTATAGGTGTGACTTCTGGACAGAGAGAGCTCTGGGGAGAAGGTGGGGGTCACCAGCTGGACTTAGGAAGCAGGACATGTAGGAGGGAGGTAAAAGCCATGAGCTACGTGGCAGCACATTGATTAACAGGAACGGGTTAAGTCATAAGAGCTAGTTAGAAACAAGCCTTAGCTAAGGCCAAGCTTTCACAATTAATAAGAAATCTCCATATCATTATTTGGGAGCTGGCAGTACAGAGAAAGACTTGCTACAGTGCAGCTCAGTTGGTACAGGTAGAGTAATTTCTAAAACGCACACAACCTTGGCTTCTACTCCAGCATCTCATAAATTGGGCATGGGCTTGTAATCTTGGAAGGCAGAGGCAGGAGGTCATCCTTGGCAACACAGCGAGTTCCAGGCCAGACTGGGACATATAAAATTCTGTCTCAAAACAGAAATACGCCTGTGATAACTTATGCTTCACTATCATTTGACTGGATTTAGAAATGATGATGGAAACACATCTCTGTATTTCTATAATGGTGTTTCCATAAAGGATTAACCCAGGAGGGAGACCCACCATGAATGCGAACTGTGCTATGTCATGGGTTGGTGTCCTAAGTGAACTAACTAAAAATGAGAAAGTGAGCTGATCCCCAGCATTCATCTCCTTTTGCTTCCTGACTTAGAGGAAACTGTGACCAGCCACTTCATGCTCTTGCTGCCATGATGGATCCTATCTTCAAAGTATAAGAAAATAAATTCCTCCTTATTTATGTTGTTTTTGTCAGGCATGTGGTCATTACAACAAGACAAGTAATCAATATAACACATTTCTAGTTCCATAGTCCCAAGGAAAACACTTAATCTTTTTTTTTTTTTTTTTTTTTTTTTGAGACAGGTTTTCTTTGTAGATGAGACTGGTCTGGAACTCAGAGATCCCACTGCCTCTGCTTCCCCAGAGCTGGGATTAAAGGCGTGAGCCATCACCACCGGGCTTGTAAATTCTTAATAGTTACTAACTAATTAATCTAAGAAATCTTATTTTACCTGTTTCTTTTCCTTAAAGTCAACAATATGATTGATGGCAACAACTGAATATCCAACTGAAACAAAACAAAACAGATTATTTAAAAAATATTCTTTCTTGTTCACAAGGATCATCCCAATTTTACATTCAAGAGCATGAGATGAGGTTAGGGATGTAGCTAAGTGTTAAAATGCTTGCTTAGCATACATAAAGCCCTGGATTCTGTTTCCAGACTTGGAAAGTAAGAGAGTGGGGCAGGAGGCAAATCTAAGCACTAATGTTTACTGTTAGGTTTCAGGTTCTTCATCTGTCAAGTGAGGTTAACAGCAGACAGCACTTTCAAGTGTCATGAAAATTAAGAGAAATAGCCCTTGCATTTTAGAGGAGTGCCAGGCACATATTTAGACCGTGATTTATGTTAGCACAATACTAAAAACACATGTTTCTGCTTTCCAAATAATATTCCCAGGATTTCCTGCCCCTTTGTTCATTTTTATTCCGTCAAGTTTATGTGTCTTTCTATCCCCTTCATTATCATGCATTTCTTCTGCGATGCTCGATTTCCCCCTTATTTAAGGCACAATGGAAGGATGACTCCCTTACACATTTTTTTTTTTTTTTTTTTTTTGAGGTGCTCTACAGCAAGAGACAGGGAACATTAGAGATTTATGTTATCATCACAACAGTTAGCACTGTTTGGACAAGCGTCTCTGTCCCCAATATACCTAAATCACAACTCCCATCTTTAGGTTGTCTAAATACCAAACGGATGACAGTGTATTAATTTAAAGATAACGCATGATAATGGCAAAATAGTGGTCCTTCCTGTTATCAGTTAGTCCAGTAACTCCCTAGTTTCCTTCCTCTCGAAGATATTTGATCATCCTTATTTGACAGACCCTATGGCAGGCGAGAGCACACGTGATTAATGATCACCCCCAAGGAAATTACAATGGCAGAGAGAAATAAGCTAACACTCTCCCCATTCTCTCAGCGTCCACAGCAGTTCCTGCCTGTGACCCGGCTTTGTGTATTTGACAGATGTCGTCTGGGTCAAAAAGGACTGACATTAAAAGCACCGGCTTAGGGGATGTACACCTGGAGTCCAGCCCCAGTTTCTACAGGACCCGCGCCAATACCTCGACGCCTTTGGTCTCTGTTCTCTCCCTCTGCACGAAAGACTGGGCAAGCCCAGGCAATGGCAGCTTCCTCAAGAGCCTGTGAGTTTCCCACGCCAGGGATGCGAGAGACGCAGCAACAACATCTGCCTCTAGGGAAATGAGGCAAACCCACGACAGACCGAACAATAGCGCCTGGGAAAACTACCAAGCAAACTGGGTGGTACTGGGGGGCGAGAGGCCAGGCTCGCAGCGCGAAGCCAGCAGACTCACGGTGAGCAGCGGTCTCCACCAGTCCGCGCAGAGCCTTCAGGTCCGAGCCCGCTCTTAGATCCAAATCTACGAACGCCGCCATGCTGACGTCCCAGGAGCACCCGCGCGCTAGTCTGCGCAGCCGCCGTGTTAGTCCTCGAGCATGCTGGGAATTGTAGGCTGTCACTTTGGCATCCTGGGATTTGTGGTTTTCCGTTCCCAGTCGTCGACTCTCTAAAGACTTTCTTATCCTCCAGGAACCAGCCAAAATTAGTGTGCTCGAACCTACAGCCTCACTTGATTTGAACAAGAATGTTTTGGTAGACACAGTAGAGTGTGCTCCCCCCCCCCGGCAGGATCCTACCAATATAACAGAGTAGAAAGTGATTCATTCTAAACACACCTATAGAGCATTTTGAGATCAAGCAGACGTCTAAGGTCTTGAAGCCTTGTTTCAAGGGCTTGGAGAGCCTGTGTGGTGGCGCAAGCACTTGGAGGGCTGAAGCAACTCTGTGAGTTTGAGGCCATCCTGAATCTACTTGATGAGATCCAGGCCAGTGTGGGATACATACCTCTCCAAAGTAGGTAAGTTGGTAAACAAATGAAGAGCTGGGGATATTGTGTCTCTAATGTTCATTTTATTCTTTGAAAACGGGCTTAAAAGCCTCTTTGATGCGTTAGCTCTGGGGCCGATTGTTTTAGCTCTTTGGGCTAAGCCTAAGATAATGGGTCTTGTTATAGCCAACATCTACAACCACAAGATGGCAGGGCACTCTCAAAAGATGAACTTGTGTGTGTGTCCCGGAACTCTCTCTGTGGACCAGGCTGGCTTAGAACTCACAGAGATCTGCCTGCATCTGCCTCCCGAATGCTGGGATTAAAGGCGTCCGCCACCAACGAACGCTGAGCACTTAACAAATTTTCATGCGAAATATTCCAATATCGTTTGATGTTCCCACTTTAAAAACTAAAGGGAAGCCCTTTACTCCTTTCCATTTAATCTCTAGCTGGCTAGCATGCGAATTCTTTATGTGTTACCAATAAACAGCTTCAGCTTCATGAGGATCAGTAATATGATACCTGAACTGCTGGGTTCTCAAATAAGAGAAGTCCACCGATCAGGACAATAACAAAGTGCTGAAAAGGTTAGAAACGTTTTCAATTTCTGTACTGATCACAAACAGTGTGCAGACTCCCCCCTCTGACCACAGTGTAAGTACTACTTTTCAACATAGTGCCTCTAATTTCTTATTGATTTCTGAGAGAATATTTATTGTTGTTGTTGTTATTATTATTACTATTATTATTATTATTATTTTGAAACAGGGTATTGTTAGTAGCCCAGAGTGGGCTCGAACTCAATCTTCTTGCCTCAGCATCATGGGTGTTGGAATTACAGCTGTGCACCTACATACCTGACTTTGGTTAATTTACATAAAGAAAAACATTTAGTTGTTTCCAATACTTGGTATTTCCCCCAAACAAAGCAACAGCAAATCAACTTCTGCTACTAGAGCAAGGCCATACAAAGCAAACGCTTGATTTTCATTAGAATGTCTAGTGCTAACTTTTTGACTAGAAAAGCATCTTGATACATGATTGCAAAACCTGGATTGGTCAGTAGTATGGCCACTGTGTAGTGAACCTAGTTGAGATTAAGAATTTTAATTATTTGATGCTAAGGTTAGGTTGAAGAGGACATATTTGTTTTAAAGTTATGTGATGTTGCTATGGACTTCACCATTTAGAATCCCTTTGCTCTATACCCTGATATTCTTTGAAGAGGAAGAGAAAGGGTGAGAAATAAAATGAACAGATGAAAATTAATGAGCACTATGCCGTGGCAGACCATTTGCAAGTATTTATGTGTGTATGACTTATTAATTTTCAAAGCAATTAAGTATTGCTTTTTAAAACCGACATCCACTTTTTTTTTTTTTTTTTGACATTTGAGCAACCAGAGGCTTAGGCATTTGTGTGTGTGTGTGTGTGTGTGTGTGTGTGTGTGTGTGTGTGTGTGTGACTGAAGCATTTGGTTCAGTTGCTGCCTAGTATACTGTCTCCTGAGAAAAGCAAGCAGAGAGGACAGTTGTGGATGGCAGGTGAAGGAGAAAAAAGGAAAAGGAGGTAGAGGAGGAGGCAGGAGTGGGAAGAGGAAAAAGGATGGGATAGAGCAATGATAAGGAATAAAAGGTTGGATGTTGGCCTGAATGGGTGGCAGAGGCTGTAAGGATACAGAGTTTGAAGAAAACATCAGAAATTCATAAATGGAAACACAAATGTACTATATGTTTGCTGGTTCCATTCTCAAAAGAAGTCCACAAAGTGGTGGTGAAGATAGTGGTGTGGTGGTGGTAGTTTCTGTTATCCTGGACTTTAGGATAATGGTCCTCAATAATTTTCTTTTCTATAATGGATTTTAGCATCAGGTCTAAAAGAAACTGGGAACAAATGACTAACTGTGGTGCCTATTGACACACCAAAGTGCATGCTGGCTTCTTGACTGTCTCAGCATCTCAAGTACCAGTTTCAGAGTTCATGTTGGCATCCTGGCTCCTCTCAGTTCTCACCCTGCCCTCTACCTAGACTTGTCCAGCTTACAGGCTTCCCTGTGGTAGTGAATAACTTGTTCAAAATTTGAACACTATTTTTCTGAAAGAATCCATGAGAAAGTTGTTTCAGCTTGTCAGTTGGACCATCAGGGTCCTTGCTGAAGATAGATAACTTCTGGGAGTGACATAGTCGAGCTAATCTTAAGAAACTCTCCATCCTGCTGTTATTGTTCTTGCAAGACAATGGTTCCTGGGACTAATCGATAATTTTGCTTCTGTAAATACTATTTGCTTGTTGGAGATAATGGAGGAATCTACAGGATGTCTATGGTAAGCTAGTTACCACAGGATGTGAGATAATCTGACTCTCCAAAAGCTGTAACTTTGCGATTTCTGCCTTTATAAGCCCAGGGCCAATATGACTAGGTGATGCATTTTGAGAATCCTGAATCTCAGAAGAGGACTTGCCACCATTATTTGTTAAAATTTAGTCATGGCCATGGTGAATCTCCGAGTAACCCCAGCTTCCTTCCCCCAGCTTCTTATTCTTATATAACCCTGCCATTTTGGTCATATACTCTCTGTGCTGCTCTTTGACCCCTATTTTCATGGAACTTTCTCCTCTTTCTCTCCACACCTCATCCCCCTTCTCCTCTCATGGTCAGTTCGGTCTGCTGGCCATGTTTAATCTACGACTTTCTCTCCCTGCCCTGGATTCTCCCAGATGCCTCTGACTGTACTCTCCCTCATAACCTCAATAAAGACCTTCTCAAGCATACCTTGAAGCAGTCATGTCCTCACTTTACACACTGAGAACATGGGGTTTCTCATCCAAAGCAGCCTTTGAGCTCTTCTCAGTGTTTCTAAAGATTTCTAAATTTTGGCAGTGGGGAGGGTAGGGAAAATATTGGGGAGTCCCAACAGAGCCATCATATAATGCCTGGGAAGTCAGGGTCTCCTTTGGGGGTTCTTGTGTTCATCAATAGAAGAATTGAAGAATACACATACATAGTCTGGAGGACAAGGAATGGATTCAAGCAGAAACTCAGGACAGTTTATTAGAATTTAAAAGGAGGACTCCAGGGCAGCCATGCTGTGAATACATCACAGCTGCCTGCAAGGAAGAGGAGAACGGAAAAGAACAGAGGCAACACAGCCACTGGTGGCTTGGTGGGTAGGTCAGCTTCAGAATGGAAGCTAGGAGGCACAGAGCACTGGTTAGAGAGTTTAAAGGCTCTAGCCAGCGTAGAAGTGGTTTCTGCATTGGAAGTTGGGCCTCAGAAAGGTGGGTAGATCCAGCCACACCTCATGGAGGATCAACTAGTAGAAACTGTCTTAGTGGGTGGAAATTTTGGCAAGAAAAAGCACATTAAATGGTAAACCTACCTTCCTAGGGGTGGTTCCCTAGTCAGGGATGGTGGTTTGATTGACTTGAGAAAGTCAAGGGCATGTAGCCACCTAGAGGCAGACCCTGTTCTTTACAGGACTTCTCTTCACACTTCCCAGGGCCTTATAACTTCCTTGGCATCTTTCTATCCTGGCTTAGTTTTGCTTTAAAGGTGTTGTCCAATGGCAGGTGGGCTCAGGATGGAGGAAGGGCTAGAATTTCCATTTGAGTTCAAAGATGGGGGAAAACTAGTGTCCCCGTTCATCGTAGCCAGGCTGGAGGAATTCTCCACAAGACAAAGGAGCTCAGTGTGCATAGGATTCACCTTCAACAGTCTGGATAAAGCCAGACCTCAGGAAGAGCAATCGCTTGACTTGGTCTACTTACTAAAAATGCAAACCCCATGGAGAAGAACACTCACAGTCTAAACGAGAATGATATATATCCTCCCTATCCACAGGTCAGTCAAACTGACCAAATCAAAGCAAAACCAAACCAAACCAGCAACGCACTGCTGCTCCATGCCACGTGAAAACAGTTGCTCAGACACATTTGGGCACATTTACGTGGGGCGTTTATTAAGGCTAGAGAAGACGGCGGATCCTAAACAAATTAGCATTTGTAAGTGTAATACTTAGAAGTTCTATTGCCTAGTGTGTTGTGGTAAGGCTTAGAGCTGAAAGGACAAGTCCCATTCAAAACAAACAAACAAACAAAAAAAAGAACAGCAGCAAAACCCCAAAGAAATCTAGTTCTGGCATTTTTCATTGCAGCTCATAAGTGAATAGATGCCCCAAATCTACTTGTATTTCTGTGAATTTTACTTTATATTTAAGTTATGCCTAAGTGTGTGCATTTGTGCAGGCGTGTGCCATTGCCTGAGGAGGCCAGAGGTATCAGATCCCCTAGATCTGCAGTTATAGCTATTTTGAGCCACGCAACATGGGTTCTTTGAATCCAACTTAGGTCCTCTCTAAGAGCAGTGAGGGCTCTTAACTGCTGAGCCATCTCCAGCCCATGTTGTGAGAATTTCAACAAGACTAAAAACCCTTTAGAAATGTCATTCCTCAGAGGTACTGTCTTAGAAGTAGCTTATTTTTGTGTAGGGAGACTGATTTTGAGAATTTGAAAGTAGACTCCTCAGAACTGGTAACCATGACAACAGATGGGCTTCCTGCGGGGGTCAGTATTCACTTTAGACTTATGAAACACAAGCATGGCTTCATCAAAGCACAAAATTTAAACCATTTTATTGTACCATTGACCAAAGGGCACTTTGGGCCCTACATTTAAAAACCATACAAATGATAGCTAAAGCATTAAGCATAACCCTCACATAGTTCATGCTCTAAAGAACTATATATAGTAAATATTGGGAGATGTCTGAACTGTCAAAGGACATTTGCCTGCAAATGTCTTCAAGGTCACAATCTCCATCATAGTGTGTTAGTGAAGAGTGAACAGGATTCTTTCAGTTGATGGCACTATGGTCCCTTTAAAAACTCTATTCTACCTTTCAAGGGAACATGTAAACTGATTTGTTCATATGTAGTAAAATGTTATCTTTGGAAAACTCATTAGACCAGTGGTAATCTAGCCCATTTTTAAAAATTGCAACTCATTTCTACATCTGAAAATTAAGGACTCAGTTCCTAGTGCAACACAAAACTGTGGAGGTGACACTGGTAGGTATAGAGATTGTCTGGGTACTTGCCAGGAGTCCTAACATCTGAGACTAGGGATGGAGTGGATACTGGGTTATGTAGGAAGCAGACACAGGACAGTAGGTAAGGAAAGACTCGTGTCAATGGGAAGAGCAAAGAGGAAGCTCAGGAGCTCAAGCAGCAACTGTGCACAGATCAGGGCTTTTATGGCTCATACCCGGTGCTTTACGGGACATTTGCATAGTACGGGCTTTCTGGCACATGCTCTGTCTGTCACATGTAGTTCTAAATATGACTGCATGCATCCCATGTTTCATTGTCTTCTTAAGTCTTCACCCAGGGGTATACAATGCTGGTACTATAATGAGTCATATGTCACCTTCAGAAACCCTGGGTGGCCAGTGTTCAGAGTCTATCCAAAAGTATAAGAATTGTGAACATAATATAGGCTAACACTATTATGGTATTAATGCCATAAAAAATCACTCACAATAAAGAATAATAAAGAGCAATATCTCCTACGAATGTGGATGTGATAGTACTCAACAAATGTCATAAACCTAAATGCAGCAGCTTATTAAAAGTACCATACAACCATGGCTGAGTGGCATTTACTTCAAGAGGGAAAGGATGGCTCAACAATGAAAATCAGTGAATGTAGTATTTCACACCAACAGAAATCAGCAACAAAATCACATGGTTATCTCAATGCTCAAAAGCACAATCTTAATTTTTTTTCAGGGTATTCCTTCTAATTCTTTTTCATAAATAATATTTTCACTGTTTGAGGAATTTTTTTATCAAAGCAAGAATTTTATAACCCAATTCCATTTTCTTTCCCAGTTATCTGTAACAGAACTGACATCCCAAGATATCCCACAGTAAAGAATTACAAAATTAAAGACTGAAACACTTTGCCTTTTTGTACTCTGCTGAAAGTTCTTTTCCCTAACCCTGTAAAACATTAATTTGTTTTTATGTTTTACTTTTGTGTGTGTTTTTGCTGTTTTAAAATTATATAATCTAGAACTAGGGTTGTTTGCTAGATAAGGTTCAGTTTTCTTTTTTTAAATTTAAATTAAAACAATCTTATTTTACATACCAATCCTAGTTTCCTCTCTCTCCTTCCATCATTTCTCCATCCCACCCCCACCCACTCCTCAGGGAGGGTGAGGCCTCCCGTGAGGGATCATCAAAGTCTGTCACATCATTTGGGGGAGGACCCAGACCCTCCTCCATGTATCTAGGCTGAGAGAGTATCCCTCCATAGGGAATGGGCTCCAAAAGCCCATTTGTGCACTAGGAATAAACGCTGGCTCCACTGCCAGCGGCCCCATTGACTGCCCAGGCCCTCCAACTGACACCCATGTTCAGGAGGCCTACTTCAGTTTTATGCAGGTTCCCCAGCTATCAGTCAGGAGTCTGTAGGCTCCCACTTGCTCAGGTCAGCTGTTTCTGTGGGTTTCCCCAGCATTTTTTATGTAAGGTAAAAGACACAGTCAACAAGACAAAACAGCAGCCTACAGAATGGGAAATGATCTTCACCAAACCCATATCTAACAGAGGGATGATCTCCAAAATATAAAAAGAACTCAAGAAGCTAGTACCAAAACACCAAATGATGCAATTAAAAAATGGTGTACAAATCTAAGTAGAGAATTCTCAATAGAGGAATCTCAAATGGCAAAAAGGCATGCAAGGGATTCTTCAACATCCTTAGCCATCAGAGAAATGAATATCAAAACAACTCTGAGATACCATCTTACACCTACCAGAGTGGCTAAATCACCAACACCAGTGACAGTTTATGCTGGAGAGGATGTGGAGAAAGGGGAACACTCTCCCACTGCTTGTGGGAGTGCAAACTTGTACAACCTCTGTGGAAATCAGAATGGTGGCTTCTCAGGGAAATGGGAATCAATCTACCTTAAGACCCAGTTTTATTTCTTAAATTGGGTTGCAAAACAGTGGGTTTGTATGTGGCTTTGTCATAGACTCTTTGCTATGCTTATCCCTTAAACCTATCATGCATAAACCTTCCCATTCCATAACAATTTTCAATGATAAACCATTTCACACACACACACAAAATAAGAATAGAAAGGACTTTATTAACTGTGTCTTAGGGTTACTATTGCTATGATGAAACACCATGACCAAAGGAGTTTGTGGCCCCCTAGCAGTAGGTACATGAGCTATCTTGTTGGAGTCTATTCACTATGGTAGGATGGCATAGTTAACAGGTACAAGTTAACAGGTACAAGTCCTAATCTTATAAAGCTGTATTAATTTATTAAAATAATTAAAACATACAAGTTAATAATCAATTACCTTGTAAATAATCAAATTCTATCAGTTACTGGATGAAGGTTCTATGATGACAGTTAGGGTAGTCATCAAACTAAATACGGGGAAAGGGCAGTTCGGGCATCCTCTCTACTCTTGCTAGGAGTCTTAGCTGGAGTCATTCTTGTGGATTCTTCGGAATTACCCTAGCACCAGGTTTCTCCTTAACTCCATAGTGGTTCTCTCTATTATGATATCTCTTATTTCTTTTCCACTGCATCCCTCCACCCTTTGACCATCCCATTCTCTCATGTTGTCATCCCCCCTTCCCTCTATCTTACCCCCCATTCCCAGTTTACCCAGTAGATCTTATATAATTTCCCTTCCTAGGACAATGGATAATCCACGTGTCCCTCTTAGGGTCTAGCTTCTCTGTTATCTAGCTTCTCTGGAGCTGTGCATTGTAGTCTGGTTATCCTTTGCTTTACATATAATATCCACTTATGAGTGACTCCTTCACTGGTGGGAGTGCAAGCTTGTACAGCCACTTTGGAAATTAGTATGGCAGTTTCTAAGAAAATTCAAGACCCAGCAATACCACTTTTGGGCATATACCTAAAGGATTTTCAATCATACATTCACACAATGGTACATTTATATAATGGAATACTACTCAGCTGTAAAAAATGATAACCTCATGAAATTTGTAGGCAAATGGACAGAACTAGGAAAAAACAAACAAACAAAAACAAACAAACACACAAACAAATACATCCTGAGTGAGATAACCCAGACTCAGAAATATAAAAACCAAAACTGGGCCTTATTTCTAATAACTTAGCTTCTTTTTTAATTTGGGAGGAAAGACTTTCTCTTTCTCCCAAAGGTCTTGTCATGTTGTGCCTAGTTCGATGCTGTACCTCTTCTAATGCTCCTGTACCTCAAGGACCATTCATGCCCTTTCTCCATGTTCATGAGGAGCTTCCCCTCCTGATAACAGTCATTCTGAAAGGCAATTTCATGTCAGCCCCTTTCCAAAACCAACCAACCAATCAACCTTTTACTCTTCTGATACTAGAAAATTGGGTAGCCCCACCTAGGGTGCCTTATGTTACCTGGGAAATGGGTCCTCACTTGGAATTTTTGTCTCATTAATAAAAGAATTTAATTACAAGCTCAGAAGCTTGGAGACAGTTTTATTAGACTTTACAGGGAAAAACCACAGGACAGGCAAGATGTCAGTTTTGACAGGGAGACAGAGGCAAGGAAGAGAGAGCCATTTTTAAGCATCTGCGTGGCAGGGAGGATAGCCTCAGAGAAACAGTTAAAGCCTACTTAGGCTCTGGCCAGCATCCAGAAGCAAGAGCTTTAAAAAAAGAAAGGAAAAGCAATTCAGAAAGTGGTCAGGGTTAATTCAGCAGCATGGCTATGGTTACATAGTGCCTGTAGCAGGAGAGGCTTTCTAGGAAGGAAAAGTACATTATCTCATTAAAGGGAGCATTGTTCCGATGAATCCAGGCAAAATAACAAAAGTTCTTTCTATTGAGTATTTTATCATAGAGATGTAAAAAACAATTTTAGTTTTTATTTATGTGTGTGTGTGGGTGTACTTATGCTGGAGCATGCACTTGTCCCATGGTGTGTCTGTAGGAGTAGAAGACAACTTGTAGGATTCCATTTCTTCTTCTACTATGTGGTTCCTGGGGATTGAACTCAGGCTGTCAGGTTTGCAGGCCAGTACTTTTACGTCTCCACAATCCCTTAAGACAAAAGTTTTGGTTTTTTAACAAATTATATTTATTTTATGTTTTGAGCCAGGTACCTGTTATGTAGCTCTGGCTATCCTGGAACTCACTCTATAGATCAAGCTGGCCTTGGAGATGTACCTACCTCTGCCTCCCAAGTGCTAGAATTGAAGTTGTGTGCCACTATGCCTGTATGCCTTTGAAAGTTTTAACTGCAATTTCTATCTAAGCTGCTTCCTTGTTTTTTGAAGAATTAGACAAGCCAAGCTTAAAATTCATATCACATTGCAAATAGAAAACCTTAATGAAGCAGATGTATTGGAAGACACACACTTACTAAAGACAAAGCAGTGTAGAAAATGTAGAATGAAGACAGTGGAAGGAATAGAAGTAAAGCTATGTACATATTTACGACCAATGAATTTCAACCATCACATAGGGAAAGCATCATTCATTTAACCAATGATACTGATGCACCGAGTGCTCAGATATACATGGATGAGTTTCATTCATATTCTATACAAGAAAGTAACTTGAAATGGCACAAACCCCAAACATAAAGTTCTTAGGAAGAAATACTGGTGCAAATATTCATAGAGTTGTGTTAGAAATACTTAATTTAAAAACTATTTATTAACTTATTTTATAGGTATGAGTTTTTCACCTGCATGTACATATGCATACATACCACATGTGTTTGGTGCTTGAGGACAGGGGAAGACATTGAATCCTCTGGAACTGGAGATACAGATGGTTGTGGGCCAACATGAGCAGAATCTGTTCTTCATCAAGAGCTGCGTGCACTTTTTCATTATTATTATTATTATTATTATTATTTTCTCTTTAAAAAAGCTTCTACTTACTATAGTTTTATTATTTTATTTTGAGATTATAATTTAATTACATTTCTCCCTTCTCTTTCTCCTCTCAAAATCCTTGCTCTCCTTCAAATTCATGGCCTCCTTTTTCACTAATTATTATTGCATGCATGTATATACATATATTATTAAGCATAACCCATTCAGTTGTATAATGTTACTTGTATGTTTTCAGGGCTGACCATTTGGCACTAGACAGACAATTGTTGAGCTCTTCCTTGGAAAGGGCCACCCTTCTTGCTCCCAGCTTTCCTCAGTAAGAACAACAAGTACTCCTATTGATGGGCTAGCTTTCCTGATACTGTTCTTTTATCATCATCATCGTCATCATCATCATCATCATCATCATCATCATCATCTTAAAAAAATAAATTAGAAACAGTCTTGTTTTACATGTCAATCCCAGTTCCCTCTCCCTCCCATCCTCCTCTGCCCTCCACCTACCCCGTATCTCATCCCCTTTCTGTTCCCCAGGGAGGGTGAGGCCTTCCATGGGGGATCTTCAAAGTCTGCCACATCATTTGGAGCAAGGCCTAGGCCCTCCACCAAGTGTCTAGGCTGAGAGAGTATCCCTCTATGTGGAATGGGCTCCCAAAGCCCATTCATATACTAGGGATAAATACTGATCCATTACCAGAGGCTCCATAGACTGCTCGGTCCTCCTAACTGACACCAGGGGGGCTGGGTCGGTCCTATGT
This sequence comes from Cricetiscus sungorus, assembly GCA_030556225.1. Lineage (NCBI taxonomy): Eukaryota > Metazoa > Chordata > Mammalia > Rodentia > Cricetidae > Cricetiscus > Cricetiscus sungorus. The sequence goes on along the minus strand of JANBXA010000007.1, from coordinate 132,824,535 downwards.
TGGTTTCCCCAGTTCTCAGCTGGGGTCCATGAGCTTCCTTTTGTTCAGGTCATCTGTTTCTGTGGGTTTCTTCAGCCTGGTATTGACCCCGTTGCTCATCACTTCTCCCTCTCTACAACTGGATTCCAGGAGTTGGGCTCAGTGTTAGCTGTGGGTGTCTGCTTTTGCTTCCATCAGCTACTAGATGAAGGCTCTAGGAGGGCATATAAGGTAGTCATCAATCTCATTGTTGGGGAAGGGCATTTAAGGTAGCCTCTCCACTATTGCTTAGATTCTTAGTTGCAGAGATTCTTGTAGATTTCTGAACATTTCCCTAGTGCCAGATTTCTCTTTAAACCTGTAATGGCTCCCTCTATTATGGTATCTCTTTTCTTGCTCTCCTCTGTTCTTCCGCTGACTCAATCCTGCTCCCTCATGTCCTCCTCTCCCCTCCCCTTCCCCTCTTTTCTTTCTTCTAACTCCCTCTCTCCTCCTCCCATGCTCCCAATTTGCTCAGGAGATTTTGTCCCTAAGAGAACATGTGTGTGATGGGAGATGTTATTCTGTATATATGTTTCTCATACTGGTTAATAAAGCCCTGTGGCCAATAGAAAACTAGATAGGTGGGGCTAGGAGACTAGGAGAAGGAAAGAGGAAGTGGAAGGGAGGAGTCAAGATGTAGCCAGGGAAGAAGGAAGACGCCTGCTGTGGCTCCCAGATAAGATAACCACGTGGAAATACTTAGATAAGTAGATATGGGTAAATAATTAAGACAGAGCTAGCCCATAAACAATAATGGTAACTGGCCAACAGGATTGTATCAAATACAGAGTCTCTGAGTGTTATTTGGGGCTGGGCCCAGACTGGCTGGTTGGTGGGCTGGCAGAAACATACATGCTACAGATGGCGCCCAACGTGGCTATAAGAACTTTCACTTAAAACTAATAAGAGCTTAAGAAATGTTTTAGAAACAAGGGAACAGAAACTAGCAAGACTTCTTAGTAGCAGCATTTTCTCGGTTGGATTTGTTTTGCTGTAGACAGAGATTTGCGCTGCTCCTTTAAGGGAAGTTTCCAAAATTAGCATAAGCAGCAAAAAACCGCTTTTAAAGAGCTCTGCTTTTAAAGAGCTCTGCTAACAATTCATTGGTGTGTAGGAGAGCTGCAATGAAGGTTTACACTGTGTTTTAAAAAAATACGCTGGCTTGGGAGAGAAAAAGAAATGGGATACAATGGTTTAAAAAAGAAAAAAGGAAATGAAATGAATGGCTATGGTGGCGCACACCATTAATCCCAGCACTCGGCAGACAGAGGCAAGCAGATCTCTGTGATTTCAAAGCAAACCTGGTGTGCAATGAATTCCAGGACAGATAAAAATTACACAGAGAAACCCTGTCTCAAAATATGTAAAAATAGAAATAGAATAAATAGAGTAATAAAAAAGCCACGTAAAGATGGAAAACACAGAGAAATTTTGGATACTAAACACAGAGAAATTTTGGATACTATACGCGCTTCTGTTGTCTTTAAATTATTTGATTGCTGAGAAAATAACAACTGCTGATAAAAGAAATGCTGCTGGATTAATTCAATTTATATATTTTAAAAATGCTTTGACTCCAAAATTTAAGCCTAAGAACAAGTTACTGGGGAAAAGGATTTCTATTTTTGTTTCCACAGAAAATGAAAAGCTGTGGATTCTTTCCAGACTTATTTGGTTTGATCAAGCAAGACCCCCTGAAGCAATGTCTACAGCCAAGATTTCTGCATCTTCTTTGGACCCCCATGACAGCGTCCTCTACCAGCAGGAAGTAGTTTGGAAAGAACGACGCCCAAATTCCCAAATATTGTTTATAAATGTTTGTTTTCATTTAAATGGACTTGGTTATAAATGTCTATAATCACAAACAGTCTTTTTAAAGGTAAAAAGGGAATTATGGTATAGATATGAATACTTTGCTTTGGAATGGATTTTTTTTTATTGATACAATTTAAGGTCAATTTTGTGATATGTATTTTTCTCCTCTTTTTTAGGTATTGTGTTTATATAGCTCATTGAAAAATGTAATGTATAATTAAATACAGATTATAGAGAGTTACCTATGATAGTTAAAACTTGGAGTTAAGTTAGTTAGGATTTCTAGATACAGAGATGTATTTGAGATGAATATGCATTCTTTAAACCTTTCAAAGACCTATAGAATATGGCATTTAAAATGGTTTAGGATTTTTCTTGACAATGAGGCACAACTGCTCCTGGTAACACCACCTACAGAAGAAAGGAAGATGGACATCGAAGAAACACATTATGAAGTTTGCTTCTAATATGGCAAGACTGGCCATTTGGACAAGGTACTGCTTTTGTCTAGACTGTTTGACTTTATGTTGTAGAAACTGGACATGCAGGACCCACAAAAAGATGACTGCTGAAACAAGATGGACATTGCTACAGGATTCCTCATGGACAAGGCTGCCAGACAGCCAGACAGACTACAGGACACAAAGAAAAATGACTGACAAACTGCCATTACAGGTGGACAGTTTAAAGTTTCCTGCTTGGTTGAGGAGTCTGGAGACACACTATGGCCTATGGGCTGAAGATGGAACATTACAGAAGAACTTCGGGTGACTGACCAGGCAATGAGTTGTCTCTGTCATTTCTAGAGTTTATATATTATCCTTCTATGGTCTTTGAAGGAGTTGAAGACAGATAGTTATAGTTATAGTTTTCCTTAATTAGTATTAAAGATAAGTTACATATAGGACTTTAGACTCACAAAGATAGGATAGATGTTATTTTCTTTAAGTCTTACAAAATGTTAATGGACTAAATATTGTTAACTGTGATTCTTAATTGATAACTGTTGTATGATATATTTTGCGATGTTAAGGTTAAACCCTTCTTTTACTTTAGACAGAAAAGAGGAAATGATGGGAGATGTTATTCTGTATATATGTTTCTCATACTGGTTAATAAAGCCCTGTGGCCAATAGAAAACTAGATAGGTGGGGCTAGGAGACTAGGAGAAGGAAAGAGGAAGTGGAAGGGAGGAGTCAAGATGTAGCCAGGGAAGAAGGAAGACGCCTGCTGTGGCTCCCAGATAAGATAACCACGTGGAAATACTTAGATAAGTAGATATGGGTTAATAATTAAGACAGTGCTAGCCCATAAACAATAATGGTAACTGGCCAACAGGATTGTATCAAATATAGAGTCTCCTGCGTGTTATTGGGGGCCGGCATGCCAGACCAGCGGCGGGCGGGCTGGTGGAAACATACACGCTACATGTGTGTTTCTCTTAGGATCAGTTTTTTCCCTAGCTTCTCTGGCAGTGTGGATTGTAGGCTGGTAATCCTTTGCTCTATGTCTAATATCCATATGAGTGAATACATACCTTTTTGTGGCTGGATTACCTCACTCAGTATAGTTTCTTCTAGTTCCATCCATTTGCCTGAGAATTTCAAGATTCCATTTTTCCCCACTTAGTAGTACTCCATTGTTTAAATATACCACATTTTCTTTATCCATTCTTCAGTTGAGGGACATTTAGGTTGCTTCCAGGGTCTGGCTATTACAAATAATGCTGCTATAAACATAGTTGAACAGATGTCCTTGTTGTATGAATGTGCCTCCTTTGGATATATATCTAATAGTGGAATTGCTGGATCTTGAGGTAGACTGAATCCCGTTTTTTTGAGAAACTGCCGTACTGATTTTCAAGTGGCTGTAGGATCAATATAGTAAAAATGGTAATCTTGACAAAAACAATCTACAGATTCAATATAATCCCCATTAAAATACCAGCACAATTCTTTACTGACTTTGAAAGAAGATGTTCAACTTTATATGGAAAAACAAAAGACCCAGGATAGCCAAAACAACCCTGTACAATAAAGGAACTTCCAGAGACATCACCATCCCTGACTTCAAGCTCTATATAGAGCTATAGTACTAAAAAAGCCTGGTTTGGCACAAAAATAGACAGTAGATCAATGGAATCAAACTGAAAACCCTGATATTAATGCACACACTTACAAGCACCTAATTTTTTTTTACAAAGAAGCTAAGATTATACATTGGAAAAAAGAATGCATCTTCAACAAATGGTGCTGGCATAATTGGATACTGACGTGTAGAAGATTGCAGATAGGTCCATATCTATCACCATGCAAATGGATCAATGATCTCAACATAAACCCAGCCACACTGAACCTCTTAGAAGAGAAAGTGGGAGGTACCCTTGAACAAATTGGTACAGGAGACCGCTTCCTGAACATAACACCAGTAGCACAGATGCTGAGATCAACAATTAATAAATGGGGCCACCTGAAACTGAAAAGCTTCTGTAAGGCAAAGGACACAGTCAACACGACAAAACAGCAGCCCATATAGAATGGGAAAAGATCTTCACCAACCCCATACCCGACAGAGGCTGATTTCCAAAATATACAAAGAACTCAAGAAGCTAGTCACCAAAATACCAAATAATCCAACTAAAAAGTGGGGTAAAGAACTGAATAGAGAATTCTCAATGGAGGAATCTAAAATGGCTGAAAGGCACTTAAGAAAGTGCTCAACATTCTTAGCCATCAGGGAAATGCAAATCAAAACAATTCTATGACACCATCTTGCACCTATCAGAATTGCTAAAATCAAAAACACCAAGGACAGTTTATGGTGGAGAGGATGTGGAGAAAGGGGAACACTCCTCCTCTGCTGGTGGGAGTGCAAACTCTTAGAGCGACTTTGAAAATCAGTATGGCCTGGTACTGTTCTTAAATAGGACACCAAAATCCTAAGGCAAAAGGGAAAAAAAGTAACAAATAGATACTGGTCAAAACTGCAGATTTTACCAGGGTCTGTGTATTTTAGGGTAGCCTGGAGTTCTTGACTTCTGTCACAGCCTCCCAAGTGCTAGGATTGCAGGTGTTCGTCATGATGCCAGGCTAGAAGCAAAAACTTTGTATTTTAAAGTACACCATTGAAAAAGTGAACACATTACTCAAATAATTGGAAAAAGCATTTGGAAACTATGTATCTGAGATGGGTCTTACATCCAGAATGTGTAAAGAATTCGTACAAGTAAACATCATGACATTAATGACCCAGTTTTGAAAGTGCTAAGGGTCTAACTTGAGAGCTTTCTCCAAGTGGACAAACCCTGGACAATAGACACTTGAGAGGATGCTTATGACCATTGATCACTAATAACTTTACAGAAATACAATAATGCTATTTCATACTTACTAGGATGCCTATAATTAAACAAATAAAAGACAAGGAATCAACACGAACTTATGAATATATAACTAACCAGAAACTTTGTAGTTCCTCATGAGAATATACTATGGTGTAACGGCCCTGAAAAACATTTTGAAACATCTTAAACCATCACGCAAAGAGGTATAACATGATCCAAGAGTTCTGCTCACAAGTGTGCACAATAACTAAAAAGACAAGTTCATTCAAAATATTATATTCAAGTTTTCATAACAGCATTTTCCTTAACAGTCAAAATGTGGAAACATTCCAAACAGTTATTAACTGAAGAATAGCTAAGCTAAGTTTGGGTTACTTATTCATTGGGAAATTACTTAAGTATAGAAATATTACAAGTCTCAACATGGGAGTACATAGAAAACATTTTTCTTTCTTTTTTTTTTAAAGAGTTAATTATTTATTATGTATACAGTGTTCTGTTTGCACATACCCCTGCATGACAGAAGAGAGCTCAAGATCTCATTATGGATAGTTGTGAGCCACCATGTGGTTGCTGGGAATTGAACTCAGTACCTCTGGAAGAGCAGCCAGTGCTCTTAACCACTAAGTCATCCATCCAGCCCGGGAAACATTTTTCAGTGGGAAAGAATCTAGATATCAAAGGGCACAAACCACATCATTCCATTTATATGAAATGGAAAAATCAGAAAAACACCCAGAGACAGAAAGCCAATTAATGACTACTAGGCATTTATGCAGAGGAACTGGAGAGTGACCACTTAACAGGCCTAGAGTTAAGGGCTAAGTTATCATGTTAAAAACTAAACTCAATGATGGAATTACCTAGAAGTGATGGTTGCACAACTTCATGAATATATTGAAAATCACTGAATTGCACACTTTCAATCAGATGATATTAGGTTATGTGAATTTCATGTTAATAAAAAAATCGCATGCATATATACTGTCAGGAGAAATCGGCAGGGCCTGTGTGAAAGGGCCTTTTCAAAGATGAAATATTTAAAATCTCATTACAGAGCGTCATTAAGAAGTGAACATATCTAATTGCTTTGATGGTAGGAGGTCACTAATTTTGAGCACCAATTAAGCAAAATGTTAGCCCTCAGAATGAATGAATGACATTCTTCTCAGTAGTAAATCTAGATTACAAAAAATTACTCTGTATTATTATACTTTGAATTTCAGTTAAAATTTGTGGAAATGTTTTCTCTCTAGCCATTTAAATGCCAAACAGGAGGCATGATTTTTCATTTTTTGACTTGGAAAGCCTAAAATATTAGCTGTTTGGTTAGTAGTATATAAGAATATATCTGTACAGATAGATATAGTTACATCTATGTGTGTATATGTGTATATGGCACACATATATATAATTGTATAATCCATTGTATAAAAGGCCTAGTCTTTTCAGAAGTATTTCTATTTTCCCACAAATTCTTTTTGGTTAGCCGGGCATTGGTGACGAACGTCTTTAATCACAGCAGATTAAAGATGGTGGGGCAGGCAGAGGCAGGTGGATCACTGTGAGTTTGAGGCCAGCCTGGTCTAGAGAGCAAGTTCCACGACAGGCTCCAAAACTATACAGAGAAACCCTGTCTCAAAACAAAACAAAGCAAAATAAAAGATTCTTTTTTGGTTAAGGGCAGGAATCAAACTGAATATTATTTCCAGTTAGAACATTCAAGGCAGAATTCTGTACTGTACACAAGAATGCAAAATAATACTAGTTAATGTTAGATATGGTAAGGACAATGAAAACAAAATAAAAATTCCTGTATGCTTTATTTTGTCTGAAGATATATTTTCACTCTAAATTAAAGAAATACTGAATTTCCTTTATAAAATAGCTACTATTTTATTTCTCATTCTGTGCATTTTCAATTTTAATGTAATCAATAGCATGATTCTTCAATTTTTGCACAAAAAGGCATCTGGGGACACTTAACCTTATTACAGCATTTGTCTTGAGCTTTCATGCTATTCTGCAACTCCTTTTTCTGATGGATCGCATCAGATGCTCATATCGCTCCAGTGCTGGCAATGGAAGATGTTTCTAGAGACTGCTAAAGGTGTACCAGAGGACAAAATCCTTGACTAGTAACTCAATTCTTGTGTGAAGCAACAATGGGGCCAGTGTGCTGGTGATTTTCCCACCCCTTTTTTAGAGAGGTAGTTCAGAAAGCCAGATGGGAAGGAGAAAGAATCACACCTGGCTACAGGAAATAAATGCTGAGAAAGGCCTTCAGGGAAGTATGGAAATTTATAGGAAAGAGATGTTCTATTTTCCTGAGAAGACAGGGACTTCACTTCCAATATCCAGTCTAGGCTTACCCACTTCTGAAGTGCAGAGAAACTGAGTCGTTGTTTTGTGGGGCTACATGGTCTTAGATGATAATGTAGAATCAAGTAGCTCTCTGGCATATTCTTTGAGCATAAGACTCTAGATCCATCATGCAACCTGGGAGTCAGGGTGGAGACAGGAAAGGCTTCTTGGTAGCAGCTCTGTTTTTCTAGAGACAAGCAGACTTGCACAACTCCTTTAAGGGAGGTTTCCTGGCTCAGCATAAGTGGCAAAAAACAGCAAACAAACAAACAAACAAACACTCATGGCTCTTTTAAGAGGCCCTGTTAACAATTGAATGGTGTGTACAAGCAGCTGGCAGTGCCAGTGACCACATCTCCAAGCCAGCAGCATGCTGCTTGATGGAAGTATAGACCAAGGCGGTGAGCACAGCTCTCAGTGCTGGCGGTAAACGCACCCTTGCCATCTTGGATAGACAACGGCTAAAACAGCTGTGGCTTTCATTTTAGCAATGTTGTTGTTTAGTGGATAAAAGACTCCTGGCCAGAAAAGAAGATAAAGCCTCCAAAAGTTTACAGTGTGTTTAAAAATATACATAAGCTTGGGAGAGAAAAAGGATATTTGGTTAAGAAAAAAGTGACTGGGCAGTGGTGGCACACACCTTTAATCCCAGCACCCAGGAGGCTGAGACAGGCAAATCTCTGTGATTTCAAAGCGATCCTGGTACACAGAGTGAATTCCAGGGCAGCCAAAGTTACACAGAGAAACCCTGTCTCAAAAAGAAGTAAAAGAAGTAGAGTAATAAAAAAGACACCTAAAGATGGGAAAATTAGAGAGTGGGGATACTGTATGCTATTGTGTTGTCTTTGAATTGCTCAATTACTAAGGAAGAAACAACTGCTAAAACACACTTGGTTGTCAATGCTGCTGAATTAATCCAATTTATATATTTTAAAAATGCTTTGACTTCAAAATTTAAGGACAGGCTACTGGGGAAAAGAATTTCAATTTTTGTTTCCACAGAAAACGAAAAGCTATGGATTCCTTCAAGGCTAACATGGTTTGATCAAGCAAGAGCCCCTGAAACAGTGTCCCAAGTGATCCAACATTCAAAACAGCTGGGACAAGCAGCCTTGCAGACTACAGCCAATATTTCTCTGTCTTATTAGGATTCCCATGGTATTATAGTGTCCCCAATCATCAGGAAACAGTTTGGAATGTTTGATGCTCAAATTCCCAAATATTGTCTATAAATGTTTGTTTTTATTTAAATGGGGTTGGTTATAAATGGTTAATGATCACAACCAATCTTGTTTTAAAGGTAAAAAGGGGATTATGGTATAGAACTGAATACTTTGTTTTGGAATGGATTTTCATTTATTGATACAAATTTAAGGTCAATTTTGTGATATGTATATTTCTCCTCTTATTTAGGTATTGTGTTTATATAGCTCATTAAAAATGTAATGCATAATTAAGTACAAATTATATTTACTTATAATAGTCAAAACTTATAGTTAGGTTTGTTAGGTTCTTATTGAAATATAGAGTTATATTTCAAATGGATATGCATTTTTTCAAACCTTTCAAAGACCTACAGAATATGGCATTTAAAATGGTTTAGGGTTTTTCTTGATGGTGAGACATAACTGCTCCTGGCAACACTACCTGCATCACAAAGGAAGATGGACATCGAAGAAACTTGTTATGGAGTTTATTCCCAATATGGCAAGACTAGCCATTTGGGCAAGAAACTGGTCTTGCCTGGACTGTTTGACTTTATTCTGTATAAACTGGACGTGCAGGGCCCACAGAAAAGTGGCTGCTGAAACAAGATGGACAGTGCTACAGGGTTTCTGCTTCTTTGAAGAGTCTGTAAGACATTCTTCAGGACACAGAGAAAAATGACTGACAAACTGCCAATACAGGCAGAGAGTTTAAAGTTCCCTGCTTTGCTGAGGAGTCTGCCAGACACACTATGGCCTATGGGCCGAAGATGGATGTGACAATTTACAGAAGAACTTTGGATGCTGTCCAAGTATGGAGATGTCTCTGTCATTTCTAGAGTTTATATCTATCCTCCTATGGTCTTTGATGACGTTGAAGACAGTTATGGTTATAGTTTTCCTTAGGATAAAAGGTAAGTTACATATAAGACTTTAGAATCATAAGGATAGGATAGATGATAGAATATTTTCTTTAATTCTTGATAATATTAATGGACAAAATATTGTAATTATAGTTCTTGATTAACTGTTTTGTTATATGTAATTTTACTATATTAAAGTTAAAACCCTTCTTTTTATTTAGACAGAAGGGAGGAGATGATGGGGAATGTTGTTCTGTATATATGTTTGCCTTATTGGTTAATGAATAAAACACTAATTGGCCAGACAGGAAGTGACATAGCATGGCAGATACTGTCACTAGCTAACCATAGAGGTCTGGAGGTCTGTACAGACAGGCAGTTTTTATAATTTATACAGCATCTGTGTATTATTTTCGGATGGATGCAGTTCTGGGACCAGGCTGGTGGGAAAGTACCTGTAACATATTGGCTTGGCAGAACACTAGAGTCTGCCAATCCAAAAACAAAGAATGCCATCAAATAGCATTTTAGGACTATATAATACCCACTCCCATCTCACTGTACCTGCCACTCTGGTATACTCACCAATGTATTTTAAATTTGCCTTGATTTAATGACTCTCTGTCCTGCAAAACTATAAAAACTTGATGAAACCGCTTCTGTGTCAGAACATGGAACTTGGGGAACCTGTGTTCCCGGTCCATGATCTCTCAAAATGTCTCCAGAATAAACTGTTATTCCCTGAAGATGAGAGCTGTGGTTTTTGCCTCTACACCAGCTTGGGAATTTTCATTTCAGACATGATTTTTGAAGAATACAGGAATCCCAACATCTTAAAAATCTAGTTAGATATATATAGAAAATATAGTTAGAAAATATAGTTAGATATATCCCCCACACCAATTCTTCAGTGAAAGCCTCTTTATTTTCCCACACATTCCTCTAGCTTCTGCCTGAAGTGCAAGTTCCTTTTGGAGCAAAACTGCAGATGACACCTGTCACTGTCACTTTTCCTGTTCTGAAATCCATTCCAACCTGTGTTTGTTTCTTCCACTCTACTGAGATGTCCCGTCATTCTTAGTGCTTTCCCTCTTTGTGGTGGTTTGTATGAGAATAGGGCTCCTATAGGCTCTACAGTTGAATACTTGGTGGCTAGTTGATGGGACTCTTTGAGGGAGATTAATAGGAGTCACCTCATTAAAGGAGGTAGTTATGTTATTAGGGGAGGACTTGAACTTTCAAAACACTGGTGTCATTCCCAGTCCTCTCTCTCTCTCTCTGTCTCTCTCTCTGTCTCTCTGTCTCTGTCTCTCTGTCTCTGTCTCTCTGTCTCTGTCTCTCTCTTCTCTCTCTCTCCCATATTTCTGTCTCTTTGTCTCTTGCCATTACCCCCCTCCTTTTCCCTCTCCACTTACTTCTCTCTGACTTGAGGTTGTGGATAAAGATGTGAGCTCTCAGCTGCCCCTTGCTCTGCTACCATGGACTTGAATATTCTGAAACTGTAAGCAAAATGAAATGCTTTCTTTAATACATTGCCTTGGTCATAGTGTTTCATTCCAGCAGTACAAAGTAAGTCAAGATGGTCTTCTTTGAACCATGTTCTTTCTTGGACGTTAGGTGTGCAATCTCTGCTGGTTCTCCATATGTACAGGACTCTTCCCAGTCTTCTTATCTTCTTTTCCCTTCCCTCATCTCCAGAAGTTGGGGCACTCTCAGGCTGCTTCTCTATACTTCCTCTGGGAATATTTTCCTTGAAGTTTTGCCTGCTTACTTTACACCTGCATTTGAATATCCAAGATAAGGTCACATTAAATTCATCATTTGGCTCTTTTTATCTGTGTTTTAAATTTAGGAGTTTAATTTCTCCTTTCATTAGATTTGGACTATGGAACCTGGTAACAGTTTGTCCTTTGGCATTTCCTTTTTCTTCCATGGCTTTCATTGGATATTGTCTTTGTAGAATTTCCATTGTTGATGTTCCCCCGGAGAAGGGGAAGGGACAAATGGGGAGCGGAGGGGGGGAGGGTGTCAGGAGAAAGAAAAGGGGAGAAGGGGAGGAGAGAGGAGGACATAAGGGGGCAGGAAAATTGAGTCAGGGAAAGAATAGAGGAGAGCAAGAAAAGAGATATCATAATAGAGGGAGACATTATAGGTTTTAAGAGAAATCTGGCACTAGGGAAATGTCCAGAGATCTACAAGGATGACCCTAACTGAGAATCTAAGCAATAGTGGAGAGGCTACCTTAAATGCCCTTTAAGACTACTTTATATGCCATCCTAGAGCCTTCATCTAGTAGCTGATGGAAGCAGAAGCAGACATCCACAGTTAAACATTGAGTCAAATGCCTGGAATCCAGTTGCAGAGAGGGAGGAATGATGAACAAATGGGTCAAGACCAGGCTGGAGAAACCCACAGAAACAGCTGACCTGAGCAAGGGGGAGCTCATGTACTCCAGACTGATAGCTGGGAAACCAGCATTGGACAGACCCAGAACGCTGAATGTGGGTGTTAGTTCGGAGGACTGGGCAGTCTATGGTGCCTCTGGTAGTGGATCAGTATCTATCCCTACTGTATGAATGGATTTGGGAACCCATTCCACATAAAGGGATACTCCCTCAGCCTAGACACATGGGGAAGGGCCTAGGCCCTGCTCCAAATGATAGGATAGACTTTGAAGATCTCCCAGGGAAGGCCTCACCCTTCCTGGGGAGCAGAAAGGGAATGGGGTGGGTGTTGGTGGGGGGAACAGGGGAGGACGAGGACGGGAGTGTGCGGGAACTGGAATTGAAATGCAAAACAAGATTGTTTCAAATTTAAATTAAAAAAGAATTATCAAAAAATTTTTCATTATTGAATAGAATTCCCACTAGAGGGCGCACATGTATCATTTATATAAAAACAAAACAAAACAGAAAAAAAAAAAAAAACAAAAAACAAACAAACAAAACCAAAAACAAGAGCAGGCCTAGTAAGGGAAAACATTAAACAATTAAAATAAGTGCTTTTGAATATATCTGTTCTCCAACTTTCCTTCCTTCCCTTCCTCCCTCCCACCCTCCCTCTTCCCTCTCTCTCCTGTTCCTTCCCCATTCTTTCTCTCTTCTCTCTGTCTCATTATTTTCTATCTTTCTCTTTTTCTTTCTGATAAGGTCTCACTCTGTAGTTTAGCCTGACCTGGAACTCACTGCCCTTGAACTTGTAATGGTCCACTCAGCTCTGCATCCCGAGGGTTAATGTTATAGGCGTGTGTCACCATGCCTACTTCTTCCCTGATTTTGTAGTCATCTTGATTGAAAGGGTTTATTATTTATTTATTTTTCGAGACGGGGTCTCATTATGTAGCTCTGGCTGGCCTGGAACTCAATATATACAGCATGGAACTCAAAGACATATCAGAGGTACGTGTGCCTCTGCTTCCTCAGGGCTGGGATTAAAAGCATGTACCACCATGCCTGGTAGAAGAAAAAAAATTAAAGTTTACAAATGTAAACTTTATTTTGTATAGAGAATGACCAATTTCCCAATGGAAGTATGTATAGTTTTAGTATATTAAGATTTAATGCAAATGAAAGTAATATGGTTACTTGCATATGTCTGAACTAAAATTCTTCTGACCTTTATTGGCACCAGCCATGCATGTGGTACACAGATATGTATTCAGGTAACATGCTCATACACATAAAAATAGAAATAAATGAAAATATAAGATACAATGCAATAGTAAGTATTATAATGAAGATACAGGAGAAGTTCTTTAAAAACCTAGAGGGGAAAATGAGAGTAGCTATGGTGACAGGGATTGTCACAGAAGACATTTGTGTATTCCAGACTAACTTCCTTTCATCATAGGGCCTCAGAATGTCTCTGGTGACAAATTTATGTCCTATCTCTAGAATGAATGTTCTGTTATCTGTTATTGCCATAGCCTTCTAGTGACCTCAGGGTAGGATTTAGATATTTACATACAGTAATCCCAGTACAGGTTTAGCATCTCTAATATGAAAATCTGAAACCCAAAATTTTGCAAATTCTAGAACTTTTTAAATGTCTGAATGATAGGAAAATTACATAGGTAAAATGAAGGTGCATTAAAATTATTGTATAGAGTTTTCTTTTAAGGCTCTGTAGTTAATGTGAAACATGAGGACATTTTGTTTAGACTTGGGCCCCATATCCAAGATTTCTCAATATGCCCAGACAGATAATCAAAATCTGGAAGAATCTGAATTACAAAAGGTCACTCTGTCCCTCTAGCATTTAGCACAGTGCCTACAAATAGGGAGCTGGTACATGATTATGGGAGGTATGGATGGAAGCTTTTCTGTGTCCCACCTGGTCCTTCAGCTGGTTATGAAATAATCACTCAGAGGCTTAATAATAATTATAATTGCTTGGCCAATGGCTCAGGCTTATTATTAACTAGCTCAACATTTAAATTAACCCAATTTTATTATTATGTGTGTCACCACATGGCCTGTGGCTAACTGATGATGTTCTTGTTATGAGTTGGTTTTTCCTGCTGGTCTGGTCCCACTGCTGCACCATTCCCAATTAACACACAGAGACCCTGTATTAGAAATAAAGCTGTTAGCCTGTTATTGGCATTACTCATTGGCTAGCTCTGTCTTAAATTTTAACCCATTTCTATTAATCTAAATATTTCCACATAGTCTTATCTTATCGGAGAGAGGGGCTGGCATTCTACTCTCTCTGCCCTCCATGTTTAATCTCTTCCTTACTACTTCCTCTCTCCTCCTTGTCTCCTAGTCCTGCCTATCTTGCTTTCTTATTAGCCAACAGTGCTTTATTCATTAACCAATAAAAGAAACATATTTACAGAATGACATCTCCCATCATGTTCTTACATTTTTCTCCTTTCATGGTGGGTGCTGGTATCTCCCTTGACTCTGCCTTCTTTTCCCCTGTATTTAGTTTGGCTTTCCCACCTAGCTATATTCAGCCCTGCTATAGGACAAAGCAGCTTTATTCATCAACCAATAAAAGCAACCCATATTTGCAGCCTACAGAAGGACATCCCACATCACTTGAAGCTGTGGATTCCTTTCAGGTTAATATGGTTTGATTGAGCAAGACTCCCTGACAGGTCTCCAATGGGAACAATGGCCCAGGTGATCCAACATCTGCAACAGGTTCAAGGGTACTGGCTGAGATGGACCAACCACACAGAATATCCCAGTTAGGACTTTAACATAATTCTAAATTTTCTCAAGATCCCCATAAGATTACCAGCACCCCAAATCAGCAGAAAGTAATATAGACACTATGCCTAAATTCCCAAAATATTGTTTGTGAATGTTTGTTTTCATTTAAAGCGGGATTAGTTATAAATTGTTAATGGTCATAGTCAATTTTGTTCTAAAAAAAGAAGAGGGATATGATATAGAAATGATGAAAAAAGGTGGACTATTTAATCTACTTAAATTAACAAAACTGTTAATTTCAAAATACTTCACATTGGTATGGATATTGATTTATTGACACAGTATAATTTTGTTACACTGTATATATATATTTCTACTCTTGGTTAAGGTATTATGTTTATGCAGCAAATTTAAAAATGTAATGTATAGTTAAATACAAATTAATAGTCATCTATAATAGTCAAATTTATAGACATGTTAGTTTGGTTTTCTAGATATGCAGAGATATATTTCAGATAGATAGTTAACCTTTAAACACTTCAAAGCCCTACAGAATATGGCATTTAAACTGTTTTAAGAACTTAAATTTTTGTTTTGTTTTATTTTTGACAGTGAGGCATGTCACTGCATTTAAGGCTGCAGGCAGCATTAAATACTTCAACAGGATGATGGGCATCGAAAAAACTCCTTATGGAATTTGTTTTCAATGTGACAAGGCTAGCCATTTGGTCAAGAAACTGCTTTTGCCTGGAAAGCTTGACAATATGTTGTATAAACTGGACATTCAGAACCCACAGGAAAATGACTGCTGAATTTGCCAAAACAAGACCAGATGGCCCTTCAGGACGCTTGCTTTATGAAAGAGTCTGTCAGACATGCTGCAGGACACAGAAGAAAGCGATTAATGGACGAATTTTGCCAAAATAGGTAGGACAGTCCTTCAAATTTCCTGCTTCACAGAGAAATCTACAAGACACTCTAGACCTGTAGGCAGAAGATGGATGCCCTGAAATCATAGAAAAACTTTGGGTGACTATCCAGGCAGCCAGATTTCTGTCATTTCTAGGGTTTTGGAAGTTGCTTACCATGCACTTCCTGTTTACTTAGGTTATATGTTATCTTTCTAGGGTCTTTGATGGAGTTGAAGACTAGATAGTTATATTTATAGTTTTCCTTAGTTAAAATAAAAGATAAATTAGATATAAAACTTTATACTACAAAAGGATAGATGATAGAATATATTCTCTAATTTTGCCAAATACAAATAGACTAAATATTATAACTAATTCTTGCTTGATACCTGTTTTGTTCAATGTAATTTTACAGTGTTAAAGTTAAAAGTCTTCCTTTTTAATTAGACAGAAAAGGAGAAATGATGTGGGATGTCCTTCTGTAGGCAGCAAATATGAGTTGCTTTTATTGGTTGATGAATAAAGCTGCTTTGGCTTATTGTAGGGCAGAATATAGTTAGGTGGAAAAGCCAAAATAAATATATGGAGAAAGAAGGCAGAGTTGAGAGAGACACCACCAGCAACTGCTGGAGGAGAAAGATGTAAGAGCATCACAAGTAAGCCACAGGCCATGTGGTGACACACAGATTAATAGAAATTGGTTAATTTAAATGTAAGAGCTAGCTAATAATATGCCATAGCCATTGGTCAAACAATTATAATTATTATTAAGCCTTTCAGTAATTATTTTATAAGCAGCTGAGGGAACAGGCAGGACACAGAAAATCTTCTGGCTATAGGGAGGATCGTTCTGAAATAAGTAAGATAAATAAATAAATAAATAAATAAATTTTTTGAGGCAGGGTTTTGCTGTTTCCAGACTGGTTATCTTGGAACTCACTGTGTAGACCAGCCTAGCCTAGATTTTACAGAGATTCACCTGTCTCTGCCTCCCAAGTGCTGGGATTAAAGGTGTGCGCCACCAGGGAAGATTAAAAGGATGTATCAGGAATGGATTCTTACTATACATACAGAAATACAAAATCTACAAAAAAATCAGAAATGGGAAGTTTTTGGGTCTCAGCCATTCCAGATAAAAGATACCCAACCTATATTATACCCATTTAGTCTTTTCTCATCTAATTCTGCAGTCAAAGAGCACCTACATTAGTTAATTTGAGTTAGGTAAGGTGCATTAAAATAAGAGACCAAAAAGTTGGAGAAGTGAAAGACCAGCCTTACACCAAAGAAGTCTGCTGCCTTGGACCTGGGAAATCAGCATACTTGACTGAGTGGTGAGTTTCCATGAGCCCTTTGGCATAGCAAGCTTTACCCTCTGTTTACCCCATAACTTAGGGCTGATAGATTGTCAGAATGTTCTGATTTATGGGAAAATAAACTGTCCTAAGCATATGTCCTCTGTACGGCCATGTGTGGGTCTGCACAGCTGTGATGAAGGATGTACATTTGGATGGGCCAGAGGAGTACCTAGAGGAAGGAAGGGCACAGAGAAAAGATGAGAATTCACATTGCAGAGTGATGATCTTCGGCACTCCCCCAGAGCAGTTTTGTGAGCAGGAGACTGGCTGGAAACCTCAGAAAGCTACATTCTCAGGTGCCCTCATTTATGATTCCATGAGGATGATTTTATAGGCAATGAACTTGTTGAAGATTGGTATGTTTTAAAGCTGTAATTTCTCCTAATGAAAGAAATAAAAGGGCTAAAGACTGAAGACATGATTTGATTTAGATATCAACATTTCCCTTATCTCCATTGTAAGTGACAGAGGGAGGGGGCAAGAGGAGACATGAATGAAGCTACACCTTGATTCACATGTTAGACAAACCGGGAGGGACAGAAAATTCAGATGAGTGCCTCCATTTCGTAAATATTTCATGAATCTATGCCTTTAATTGTCCTTTGTAAGAAACAGACATTTTCATTAGGATAACATTATTTGTTTATGAAGGCTGGAGAGAAACTGTAAGAATTCCAGATTGGTCCACCAGAATTTCAGAATAATACAATGATAGATGAAACTTAAAGTAACCACAAACATGGTTATGCTGTGGAAGCCAAGATTCTCAATAACCACGCTTATGCATTGTGACAGCTTATAAATTAAAAATCTAGCAAATCCTGGGAAATAAACCCAGCCACCACTAGAAATAATAAAATAGAGGTGACTGTTGTGTAAGAGGGGGAGTTTGGGCCATGTACTCTATTGACAATGAAAGGGAACGACATTTTGAAAGTCGTATTTCATGATTACTTGGAGTGTCCATATGTCATGTAATTTAAAAGTTATTATGAACTAAATAGGTTTTTCCTTATTAAATTCATATGTTGAAATCCTGCTGCCCAGTGTAGGGGCATTAGGGGGATCCTCTGGGAGGTGATTAGGTCACACTGGCAGTCACATTAAGACATGGGATTAGTGTCTTTATATAAGAGACTCCAAGAGGCCATTTTATTCTCCCAACAGTATGAGGACAAAGCAAAAATGGCTGTCTGACTCACAGATTGGAGCCTCACGAGGCACCAAGTCTGTTGGCCTCTGCTTTGTATTCTCTGAGTCCCACCCCTGTAAAGCTAGTTAGTCTATGGTGTTTTTCTATATCAGCTTGAATGGACTAAAACAAAACAGAGGCAAGAAGCAGAAGTGGCTATTAAATATTACTAAACTAGGCAAGTGTGTAGCTGGAAAATACATTGACTATAAATTTTGATGTAAAACCTACCAACCTCCAAATCTTTGTATAACTCACCATTGTGAAATGTTATTTAAAAGCACCAAGGCAGAATGCATATGCTGAATCAGTTGGGGGGGGTAAACAAGGGAGAAAATGAAAAGTAGAAATGAGTTAAAACTCAATTAAGTGAAAGTGTCTTGTGTGATGAGCCACCTTAAGGGTTTTCGCAAGCTCGAAACGTGCCAGCCTCTGTTTCACCTCTGAACGTGGGTGAACAGATGGTTGCAGAGTTGCCTTCCAGGTACAAATTATTATTTTTTTGTTTGAGAGTAAATACAGCAATAAGTGAAGTTGGAGAAACATCTCCTTTCATCTTCTTTAATGTGAGAAAATTGTGTTTTGTGGTCTAGGCATTATCTTATGCCACCCTTCAGTCCTATTTCATTGCTTTTTTTCAGTAGAGGACAGTCCTGGATTGCAGATCCTAACAAAGATGCCATGAACATTGGGCCACTGTTTAGGCCATATATCTTTCTCTTTTATTTCTTCCAGTGTGCAGGGGAATTAGCCAAGCCTGAGTTTGAAATACAGTAATTACTTAACCAGTGGATTCCAATAGTAACTCTTTCCTTACCTGCCAAAATAGGGCCATTACCTTGAAAAACGAGAGTATTATTCAGCATCCAGATCAATATATTTGAGTTTACTCCTTCTTCTTCCAATTTCATAAGCCATTGGGGCTTAACTAGAAAAGAAAACATATTTGAATATTTTTGGAGCCTAAAACTATAGAAATCACTGTAGCTTCCAATAAAACTTTCAAACAAACGCAATGAAGCAAACTCTCATATAAATAATAAAAGCCAGCTAACCTGACTGCATGTGTCTATTAGAGGGGGTTTTAGGCAATAGATATTAAATCAACATACACCTGCAGGATTACCTTTGCAGAACACTATAAGCGGTCATTCTTAGCTTGTGTGTGCAAGACCTCCAGGAAGTTAAGGGAAATTCAAGCAGCATCTCAGTATTGTGGTTTTGGAAACCCTAATACAAAGGCAGTCAGGGTCTCTTTTCAAACGGAGTGGCCTGTCTCTAGTCCTCAGGAAGGTTAGTTAGAGTTGAAGACCCCAGAAACCGGTATCCAGTGCCAGCCTAACTGCCAGGACCTTGGGCATCCCTCCCTCTCCCTTTTTTTCTTCCTTTTAATCAGAGCTCCTACACCCACCCCATCTGGCTGCTTCTTTTCCATCTTCGCTTTCTCTCATAAGTGGTCAAAATGGGAAACAGAATGTCTTTTTGTTGCTTGGTGTGGTGCTCAAAAGGTTTTTTTTTCTTCCAAATTCTTTATTTATTTATTAATTTTTAGTGAAGGGTTTAAAAAAAATCTTCAACAAGGTTCTCCACCGGTTCATGCGCTGACCCCCGAGTCTTCTTGAAAAAGCAAACCTCCCCCATCGGCTTGTCATTTGCTACAGTGCTGGGGTGGGGGTGGGGGGTGGTCTGCGGCAGGGCGAGCCAGGGCTGGGAATTGGCACCGTGTGGCGCGGCGTGGCTGCCTAGCTGGGGAGGCCCGTCCCGGAGCGCGCGGGGCGCTGGCGGCGGCCGGAGGCGGTGGCTGGGACGCGGCGCGGCTGCCGCAGGGGAGCGGTGGCGGCGGGCGCGAGGGGCGGGGCGCACTCCGCAACTTCGGCCGCGGTCGCCGGGCTCTCTCGGCCCCGGCGCGCGCCGCTGCGGGGCTGCGGTGCAGCCAGCCTGGCCCGGCCGGGTTCACCACCCTGCGCCTCCCGCGCGCCCGTCGGGGACCGCTGGCGCCTCCCGCGGGGAGTCCTCGCCCACGCGTCACCCGCAGCGGCTGGGGGACCCTGGGACGTGCGGGGTCGCGAGGCCGAGCCGGGCGCCCCCCAGTGGCCAGAGCCGGCCCCCATGGCTGGGCCGCGCGGAGCCGAGCGGGCAAGGTGAATCCAGCCCCGGGGCCCGCAGCCGGAGCGCTTGGTTGGGGCGCCGGCTCCATGGGCAGCGGCGCTCGGCACGATGATGGACGTTAACAGCAGCGGCCGCCCCGACCTCTATGGCCACCTCCGCTCGCTCATCCTGCCGGAGGTGGGGCGCGGGCTGCAGGATCTGAGCCCCGACGGTGGCGCCCACTCGGTGGTGAGCTCCTGGATGCCGCACCTGCTGAGCGGCGTCCTGGAGGTGACGGCCAGCCCTGCGCCCACCTGGGACGCGCCCCCGGACAATGTCTCCGGCTGCGGGGAGCAGATCAACTACGGCAGAGTCGAGAAAGTTGTGATCGGCTCCATCCTGACGCTCATCACGCTGCTGACGATCGCGGGCAACTGCCTGGTGGTGATCTCGGTGTGCTTCGTCAAGAAGCTCCGCCAGCCCTCCAACTACCTGATTGTGTCCCTGGCGCTGGCTGACCTCTCGGTGGCTGTGGCGGTCATGCCTTTCGTTAGCGTCACCGACCTCATCGGGGGCAAGTGGATCTTTGGCCACTTCTTCTGCAACGTTTTCATTGCCATGGACGTCATGTGCTGCACGGCCTCGATCATGACCCTGTGCGTGATCAGCATCGACAGGTAAGGGCCAGGCGCCCTGTCCCAGGCTCAGTTGGGGATGTGCCGGGCGCTGAGCCCACGCCAGCCTTTCCTGGGAGGATCAAGCCAGACTTCCCCGTGGGATGAAGGGCTGAGCTTAAAATACAACCCCACACCCATTCCCATTCCCCTACACCAACCAGGCAACTTCAAGCACAGGCTAAGCACATCTTTAAAAGAAACCTTGAAATGTTTCTGGTTTAGTATCGTGACGAGTGTAAGACCAGAGTTTTCTTTCTTTCTTTTTTAAAGCACTAGCAATTCCACCAGGGGGTCTCTTTGCCTTTAATAAATTAATTTATTTGTTTGAAATGGGTTTGATGCCCTCTAGCTTGACAAACCATTGCTATGACCCATAAAATAATTTCTCTCTTTAAGAAATTAGTCAGGAGGGAAAAAAGCACCTTGCTTCCCAGACTCTGGAGGATGAAGAAGGGCCTCCGAATGGCCCTTACATTGGGTTCTTAAACGCTGCGCTCTTAGAATGCTAATTCTGAATTTTGTTCTCGTGAAAGTCTGGTTTCAGTGTTTGGACATGCTGTCGGTTTCCTGCAAGCTTACCGACTGGAGCCTGACTCCTGTCTTAAAGGTTGGTTCTAATCTTTCGTCATATTCCTTGGGAATCTAGGAATATAATCTCGAGAGCTCTCCCAATGGAGCACTGAAGCACAGGCTGATCATCTATCGGGAATGCTGGGGAAAGAAAAAAAAAAAATACTGCTGTGGGTGTAGAGTGGGAGAATCCTTGGAGTTTCTTCAGACTCTAAGAATATAGGATGTTGAGATGGAGCTGCTCTATGGCCTTAGACATATGCAAATGACAACTTGAAGTATGGTTTCAACACTCATTGGCTACAGAACAATTCTGTTTTATTTGTAATTGAAAATATTAAACCTCAAATACCCACACTGGAATTTTGCTGGTGATTTCAACCCAGCACAGAATTGTACCCTGTTGTGTTTAATGATACGGAGAAATAGTTGCTTATTTTCTTAGTGGACCTGCAGAACCTTTAAATGTGTAGATCTTTCAGCATGGGGAGAATAATTGATGCCTCTGCATTTAAAATGACAGTGCCTCAGAGGATGCAGTGGCATGTAGCTGAGATTTTCTCCCCATTTTCTCCTCGAAAACATTGCTATGCGTGGTTTGTTGTGTTTGAAATATTCTTCTATTTTGCTGCTTGACCAGAGTTTATAATTACTAAATAATGGGAAAGGAAATGTTCGTCATGAAAAAGAAACACTATGTAGTTGTATTTAGATAGTGATTTAGGTTTTTGTAAAATGATCCTGCCATTTTATGTCATGACAGGAGCTTCTGACAGCAAACAAGGGATTATTTTAAGACTGGAGCATGAACTGCCTATGTGAGACTATTGGCACCAAACTTGGCAGCTGAAGTTCTGAATTACTGTAGTTAAAAATGACAAAAACATATGCATTTACAGTCTGGCTGTGACAACAGGAACTCAGAGAGTGCACTCCATATACATAATAAGTATATCCATGAGTTACACACACAAACACTGACTGCTCAGCCAACCAAACACAGTTCTTCCATGATTGGAGTCCTTGTAAATGGACGTTAGTGTAATAAAACAAATATCAATTTATGATGCAAGTGATGTCTTTATAGCCCTTTCTTCATCTTGTAATTGGAAAATGATAAACAGCACATTGCGCTAACTTGTCAGCCGGCTTCTGTTGCTGTGGGAACATTCAGGTTCAGTTGAGCTCATCCTGTGATGCCTATACTTGGGCTAAAAGACACCCTTCACCCCATGTGAACATGCAATCTAGTACCAGCAGGATGTCCTAATACAGTGAACTGGTTATTCTTAGCAAGATCTCAACTTTCCATTAACTATATCCTTGTGATTGTTACAAGTTATGGTAATATGGTATTATAGGCATATATTTTACCTTTTGTTCCTCCAAGAATTGACCCATTGGTGAATTCCCATCTAAACAGAATTTTGGATCTACATATTATTTTTTTTTAGATTGGCAGAAATACTGATTTTTTTTCTCCCAAGAACTTCCAAAGCTAGAAGTTGGAAGAAATAAAAATGTACTTATAACTAAGGTGAATTGTTTTAGGAAAGAGTACTTTCTTCAGCTCTGCTGTGGAACATGCCAGATGACATAAAATGTACCATCAAAACAATTTACTCTTCATTCATTCTCCCAGTAACTAAAATAGGTGACATTGTACTTTGTACTGGGCAACCAAGGGCAAGAGATGCTATTCCTCTTAGCTCAGGTTATCTGCTGTAATATAATCTGACCAAAGTGAAACATGAAATTTTTCTTCACTATGTCATACCATGTTGGACTATTTGCCCAGTTGTTTTTAACGCAAAACCATGTTGTTTTCCATAGGCCTCAACATTACCATCCTGTACCCCTTTCCAAGAATGAATCATGTTCATTAAAAAATAAATAAAAGGAGTAGCAACTGTTAGATTGGAAAACTCTCTTTGCATCGCATCCCTTCTCAAAGCCTTGACTTTTTATTAATGCTTATATTCTGGTCTGTCTTTGTCTTTTCTTCTCTACTAGGTCAACTTCAGTCTTCTGTCTTTAAGAATTCCTCATTTTTTTTTGGATTTCTTTCTTTCGGTAGGTTTTATATCACTTCATGATTAAGCTAAAAGAACTGTTTCCACAACTGTATTTCCTTCTACACTGTTCAGTATGTGAGATTGATATTACCAGGTCTACTGCCACATTCAAACTTGTCTTCTAGTTTTATTTCGTTCACCCCTTCCATTTCCTAAGAAAAATCTAGAACAATGTATACTTATTAGTATTATTAGCAGAGTAAACATAGATTTATTAATGAAAAGTGCTGAAGAACTCCCAAGGCTGAGAGACTCCGGGGAAGGAACATTCTGATATTTGAAAAAAAAAATCATAGTCAAGATAAAGTTAAGCATATTAAACACACAAGTTTTTCCTTTTTTTTTTTTCCTTTAGAAACAAAGTCTTACTATGTAGCTCAGGCTGGTCTTGGACTCCTAATTCTCCTGCCTTGTTTTTTCCAATTGTTGGATTACAGCTATGAAACAACAATTGGCTAATGCATAGATCTTAAATGTCTCCACCAACCCATGTGATCAACAACATAGGAAAGGGACAATTTCATCACCCTACAAGGCTCCCTTGTGCCTTTCTTAGCTAGTTCCTGTTATAAAGTCATATAGGCAAAGGTGGCCTCAAACTTGCTGTGGGACCCAAGAGTGGCCTTGAACTGTTTCCCAAGTGCTTGGATTCTAGATGTGTGCCACCAAACCCAGCTTCAAGTTGCTGAATATATAGAATTTTAAGACACTCGAAATACACTTTAGTTGTTGTTTTTGGAACGTATATAAGAAATAGAAGCATAAATGACTTGATGGACATCCAGTTCAGGAGAGAAATTATCTCAAATGAGTGAGTGCCATTAGGAATCAGCACACATCAACTATATTGAGAATTTTTAAAAAATGTCTCAGATATAGATGCAACCTTATTATTATTTGTATAGCTTTTCATATACCTGAAACATATTTTGAAACACATATAGAAAAGTTTACATTCTAAGTGCAGAGCCTGGTAACTAACAGAGCTTATCTTTATAGTCAACAGTATCAAAAAACTAAATATAACAATGTCAAGCTCTCAGAGGTCTTCGTCTTCCCCCATTCTTCAGAAAGTACAACATAACCTCTAATAGGGACTCAAGAGAGAATGAATGGAGAGTAAATTGTTTTGTATTTTCATAAGGAAGCCAATGTCCTGACTTTTAACATCATGACATATTTTTTTTGACAAGAACTTTTAAAAAGGTAGAACTGGGACTGTATAGTATATGTTCTTTGTGTGTGTGTGTGTGACAAAGTGTGATTATGTAGCTCTGGCTGGCATAGTCCTCCTGCTTTAGCTTCGCTAGTGCTGGGATAATAGGCATGTGCTATCATGTCCAGCTCTAGTAGTCCTTTGAATACTTCTTAAACTCATCACAGTGTCCAAAAGATTCATCTACAGTTTTTAACCTATTAGTGATTTATTTATTTTTATTATGAGTTGTATCTCATTGTACAACGATTTAATCATTATATATATGCATATATATATATATATAATTTCAATTTCTAGTTTGTGATATTACATATAAAGCTGCTCTGAATGTTGAGGTCTCATATACTGAACCACAATCAGGAAGCCAGGACCGCAAACCTGAAATGATGTGAATCCTTAAACTCTCAAAGCCCACCTCCAGTGGCACACTTTCTCCAGCAAAGCCACACCACCTTAGCCTCCCCAAACAATGCTATCAGCTGGGAACCAAGCATTCAACTTCCCGAGACTAAGGGAACATGCCATTCAAATAGGTGTAAAGCAGACATATCAAGGGGTTCATTATGTTAACTCAATTAAGAGATGAGCTATGTGTTACTTTTCTTATGACTGTGATAAAATATTTGATAAGCAAGTTAAGGTAGAATGCGTTTGTTTTGGCTTATAGTTTGAAGGTGTGGTCCATCATAGTGGGGAAGGTATAATGGCAGGACATAAAACAACAGTTCACATTGGTTTTCACAGTCAGGAAGTAGAGAAAGATGAATGATGGTCTTATGATTTTCTCCTTGTAATTCAGTCTAGGATACTAACTCATGATACAGTGTTGTCCACATTGATGCCAGGACTTCCCTTTTCAGTTAAAACTTTCTGGAATCATTCTCCCAGACATGTCCAGAGGTGATACCAAATTCAATCAACTTGACAGTGAAGATAACCATCAAATACCTCTTTCTAATTTAACATCCACATATATCATTTAAATCATAGCATTCTACTCTGCTCCTAAAGTCTAATTTTCATCTTAATGCAAAAATAACATTTAATTAATATCTAAATGTCTTCATAGACTTAACAGTTCTAGCACTTTTCAGAAGTCAAAAGTCTCAGTAGAATTCTGAATGTCTTAACTATGATTGCCCATAAACAGCAGCAACAGCAGCAGCAGTAGCAACAACAATAAAACTGTCTATGCCTTCAGTATACAATGGAATAGAAGTAATATTTATATGCTGAAAGGGAGGACTGGGAGGATAGTAATGAATGGCCAGACCAGAATAAAACCAAAACCATTCAGGGCAAACACCAAACCCTTCAACTCCATATCTGCCATTTTGGACTCACAATGGAATCACCTGGGCTCCAATAGCCTTAGGCAGTTCTCTTCTTCCAATTAGGCTGCAGATAGCACATACAGATTCTGCTATTGCTCAGGGGAGAAGGGAAGAGTTACCATCTGTGATTTTAGCTTTCCTTGGTGGATATCCCATGTTCCTGGCATCTCTCTAAAATACTGGAGTCTGCATTTTAACATAAGCTTCACCTTCCCAGCTTTATGAAATGGTCTCCTAGGCTTTCTTGGAGGAAATCTAACTTTGCAACACATTGCCTGGCCTCATTTGCTTTCTGGAACCTGAGTGAAGGCCCTTGTGACCCATTCCCTCTTGCATCTTTTCATGCCTGAAAAATCAATACCATGTATAAGACAGTGACTCTTGAGATGTATAGCCTGGGACTCTTGGACTCTAACTGCCGAAGCCCCTGAACACCTTTGAGGCCGACACATGAAAGCACTTTCCTAAATGGTCATTTGGAACAGAGAATCTCCACACCAGCATTCTCTGTCTAGCCTCTCTAGCCTCTGACCTTTTAAATGTATTTGCATTATTATAACCTGCAGCCTTCAATGGATGGGGATCTTTCTATTATCATAGAGCCGGATGAGAGTTTTCCCTTTATGATGTCAACAACTTCAACAATTACAGTCTATTTCTCAGCACCCTCCTTCTTCACAGCTTTAAGCTCTCTCACCCTCCTTTCCCCACCAAGTTGCATTTTTCATATCTTCCTGCCTTGGTTGTTCTCTCCCTGTAGACCTGGTTAAGAGCAGTAACTGTAGCTATGTCTCAGTCTGTTGGTTATCCTTCCATGAAATTTTCTCTACCAAACAATTAGTCAATTATTTCAAAATTCATCCTCATTCAAATTCTCAGGACAGTCAGAATGGTTCTTTGCAAGAATACAACATGAATGGCCTCTAGCCTGATAGAAATTTTGCTTCACTCTGAAGCCTCATGAACCGAGGCATCCACTTTCCACAGTTCTCTTGGCATTTTGTTCTTCCAGACTCTTACTGGAGTGGTCCACTGAGCTATTTACAGCTAGGGCTTCTTTAGCTTGAAGCTCCAGACTCTTCTCCCACTCTCTTCTGCTGACCGGTTCTCAATGCCTAGGACCTACATGGTCAGATTTATCATAACAGTTGAGCTCCTGCTACCAACTTTCTTTATTAGGTATATTTCTTGTTGTTGTGACCAAATACTTGAAGAATAGCACTTTAAAGGAGAACTGATTTATTTGGAGACAAGGTCTTCCATTAAACTTGCAGCTCACCAACTGACTAGGCTGGCTGGCCAGCTTGAGGTTTGTACTTCCTGAGCCCTGGGGTAACAGACATATCTGCTACACCTGTCCTTTCTTTTCCTGGGTGCTAAGGGTCAGAAGAACTCAGCTCCTTGCACTTTCTGGCTGAGCCATCTCCTAAGCCCTGAGAATGGGTTGAGTTTGAGAGGAGTGTGAAATCATTCTTGCACTGTCATAATACAGCTGGTCACCTTGTGTTCTCAGTCCCACAGAGAGATGGATGCTGGTGCTTAGCTTACCTGATCCATTTTTTATTTTATTTTTTTAAATCCAGCATCCTAGCCCATGAGATGGTGCTGACTCCACACAGGGGATCTTTTCTTTTTAATTAAACTTTTTGGGAAACACCTTCTTGACATAATCAGAAAATGTTTCCCTGATGATTTTAAATCCAATCAAATTGAAATGAAGGTGGACCATCACAAGCTATCCCCCTAAGTCTTGCTTCACTGATGAAGTACTGACACTGGCAGATACCCCTTTCTAGGATGTAGCTGTCCTAGAATTTCAGCTCAGAGATTTGGGTGTTCTTAGTGACTTCTCCCTCTGGTTTACTTATATTTTAGTCTCTTGAGAACTGTGTGTCTGTCAACACTCCCACTGAAAACTTTTAGTATGGGAGCTTTATGCTTCTTAGCCTCCTGCTCACCTCTGTCCCAGAATTCAGCAAATGTCTTGAGTGGAACGCCACATTAACACTTGCCTGGTTTTCTTGCCTTCTCACTGAGTTCTTGGCCTCTCAAGTCTCTAATTTTTGTCTGTCTTGTCCCAGAAGATTGCCAAAAGCTCTTTTGATGTTTTTAACTCTTAAAAGCAGTTCTGTGTTTAGGCTGTTTCCTGGATCCTCAGCCCTTTAAGCCTGACCCAGTTTTGGCTAATGACTCAATGGGATTTTAGCCCACCTTCCTGTCTTCTGTAGTACTTTTAGTCCTGAATTCCTACTGTTTAAACAGCTCTGTGATACCTACCAGAAAGCATGTGTGCACTCTGTGTTGTATCAAGCTTTTTATAGTTGCTTTAAGTGGAAACATTGGTCTAAAACATCTGAAAACCTCATTACAGCAAGAAGTGAATGTGTGCCTGAAATAGTTTAAACATACAAATATAGAAACAGCATCATGTAAATTTCTTGTCTAAAACCCATCATTGGCTTTTCATTTCATTTGGGATGAAGTTAAAACCCTTTTGGCATCTGGACAAGGACCTTGATTTGTCCCAGTCTTGTCCTCCACATCTTGTAGAATATTATGTTTTGCTCTCTACGTTCTGGTTATATTGATTTTTTTTTTGTTTTCTCTTTTCCCCCCATGATGCCAAATGCTTTCTTGAATCAACCCTACTTTAGAAAAGCCCATTAAATAATATTCACTCATATTCTGCATAACATCCTTCCTTCGTGTATACTGTATACCATATGTGAGTGTTGGATCACCTGACACTGGAGTTACAGACGTTGTGAGCTGCCATGTGGGTATTTGGAATTGAACCCAGGTCTTCTGGAAGAACAACCAATGTCCTTAATCCTTGAGCCATCTCTCAAGCCCCAGATCACAGCATTTCAATCAGTGATGGACTACATACACAATTTTAGTCTCATAAAATTATATCACCTAGTGATGTTATAGCCTGTCTTAGTTAGGGTTTCTATTGCTGTGAAGAGACACCACGACCATGGCAACTCTTATAAAGGAAAAACATTTAATTTGGATGGCTTACAGTTTCAGAGGTTTAGCCATTATCATTATGGTGGGGCATGACAGTGTGAAGGTCACATGGTGCTTACTACATGTTGATATACAGGCAACAGGAAGTGGTCTGATCACTGGCTGGTATCTTGAGCATATATGAGAGTTCAAAGCCTGCCTCCACAGTGACAAACTTCCTACAACAAGGGCACACACTTGGGGGCCATTTTCTTTCCAACTACCACATTCTATTCCCTGGCCTCCCAAGGCCTGTAGCCAAATCATAATGCAAAGATGCATTCAGTCCAACTTCAAAAGTCCCCATAGTCTATTTAAAAATCTGAAGTTTAAAGTTTCATGCAATCTCTTTAAACTGTAATCCTCTATAAAATTTAAATAAAAAACAGATCACATATTTTCCATATACAATGGCACAGAACATATATTACTGTTCCAAAACATAGGGAAGGGTGTGTAGTGAGGAAATACTGGACCAAAGCAAGACCCAAACAAACAAACAAACAAACAAAAAACCAGCTGAGCAAACTCCAAACTCTGCATCTCCATGTCTGATGTCAAGACTCTCTTCAGATCTCCAACCCCTTTCAGGTTTGCTAACTGCAACACACTTCTTTCTCTTGGGCTGGTTCCACTCCCTGTTAGCAGCTCTCCTCAGCACGTATCTATGACCTTGGCATCTCCAACATCTTGGTGTCTCAGGGCAATCCAGGCTTCAATTTCACAGCTTTATGCAATGGTTTCTTTAGGCCTCCATTCAGAGACGCCCCCTGACACATGCCTGGCCTCAGCAGCTTTCCTTAGTCACAGATGAAGGTTCCATAATGCCTTTCTTCTATCCTTGACTCTAAAGCCAGAACCTTGTTGTTGAATATGCCAAATTCTGCTGCTCACTGCAGTAGAAACATGCCCCCTTTGTTCAATTACACCTTTACTAGCAATCTGTGCTTCGATGTCTAAGCTTGGCTGTCCTGAAATTTACTCTGTAGGCCAGGCTGGCCTCAGACTTAGATCCATCAGCCTCTGCCTCCCTCCTGAGTGCTGGGATTAAAGGCCACTACACCTGGCTCTGCTTTTCTTTAATTCCTTTTCATAAGCTGGAAATTTAGCTAGGTGGGATCTTACCCTGAGGTCACCACTTCCTTTATATCATTTCTTAATCTGTGTATCTCCTTGAATATTCAGTTTAGCTCCATCTACTTTTGGTGCTTCTTTTCCCCTCAAATATTTTTCCTTGCTCACCTTGTTATTGTTCATAAAATATCTTTATTAGAGTTAACACCAGTAACCACAAAACAGTGTCCATACTAGGCTGTTTGGGTATTTCTTCTACTAAGGGGGTTAATCCAAAACTCCTCACTTTAGCCTCAGGCTAACTTTTTGGACAAGAGCAAAAAGCAGCTACATTCCTCACCAAAATATCACAGGAATGATTCCTAGGCAACACAATAAAATTCTTCTTCTCTGAAACATCTTGAGCCAGTCCTTGAGAGTTCAAATTATTATCAACACCACTGCCTTCCATGCTCCTACTAGTAATACCCATTAAGCAGTCTTTAAAACATTGCACTGCTTTCCTAACCCAAAGTACCAAAGTACAAACAAAAACGTGGTCAGGCCTATCACTGCAATATGTCAGTCCCTGGTACCAGGGACTTAGTTAGGATTTCTATTGCTTTGAGAAGACACCATGGCCATGGCAACTCATAAGGGAAACATTTCATTGTGGTGTTTGCTTACATTTGCAGAGGTTCAGTCCATTATCATCATGGTGGGACATGACCATGTGCAGGCATACTTGTGCTGGAGCAGGAGCTGAGAGTCCTACATCTTGAGCAGGCAACAGGAAGTGGTCTGAGTCACTGGGAGGTATCTTGAACATACATGAGACCTCAAGGCCTACCTCCACAGTGACACACTTCCTCCAATAAGGCCACACCTACTCCAACAAGGCCACATCCCCTAATAGTGCCATTCCCTTTTGGGCCATTTTTTTTGAAACCACCACATGGCCATTTTGATTTGAGCAAATAATGTGTTTCTGTAATGATGAAAATGACTGACAATGCACTCCTTGGAGTGTGTCTCCAGCCTTTGCTGCTAGCAAAGTTTGACTGTATTTGTGAAGCTGAGTTCATATTTGAAGTTCTGCTAATTAATGGGTGGTGTTTATTCTTTGTCTACTTGTTTTTGTCTAGTCTGCTATTGAACTGGTAATTTACATACCTCAGCCCCCAAGGGCTGAGATTACAGGCACAAACTACCATGTTGCACAGTAGTTAACTTTGATCTTAAGTTAGAAAGCTTAAAAATGTCCAATCCTCCAGATGAGCAATAAATGAAATGACTGAAAAAATACTAAATGTTGGCAAGAATGAGGAATAAAGAGAACTGTCATATGTTAGCAGTGGAACTCCAAACTGACAAACCATTTAACATATTTTACTGTTGTCATGTGTTATTGAGGACATGCATACACTATATCTTTGTTACTTAATGATAAGTATATATAAGAGAAACTCTTGTCTATTAAGTGCATTCTATGAAAGTGTTTATAGTACTCAACAATTTAAAATTCTTGATCTTGAGATAAATAATACACATATGTGTCAATGATCAAATGAGTAAATTGTGGTATATATAGATAGTTGAAAAAGTTGACTATGAATCAGATCCACTTAGAGAGCTTACTAAAACACACAGCACTGGTTAAATCTAATTTTAGATATCATATCATTTTAACAATGACCATACAAAAGAATAAATATATGATTCTATGCATATGGATAGTAATAAACAGATAACATTGTGTAGGGATGTGTATTATTGGTGACTTAAACAAGGATGGAATGTAGATAAGGGGGACAAGAATATTTATTATTTCTAGATGGGAAAGAGATTGTAATCCAAGTGATGTGCTTTTGGGCCATTGTAATGCTTGCTTTCTGGACTGGAGCTGTAATTGTAGTTTAAAATTATTGTTAAAGCATCCATATATATTTTAGGCATTTCCTAGCACAAACATTATTTGCAGCAAAAGAAACAAAGGTATTCATTTGGTGACAACTTGTGAAGTATATTTGGCTCTCTTTGAGATATATGATTAATGTGAAAAGATGCAGTTATTGTTTAAGTTTCTTCAGCAGCCCCTGCTGTTTAGCTCCCTGTGTGGGGGCAGGGGTCACATTTGGGTTGTTCACAGTTACAGGAAGTCATCTGGTGCTTTTCCAAGAGCCACAGTGTTTAGTTCTGACTGGTGTCTGGCTGGTCTTGCTTCGCTGCCAGGTTTTGTGACTCATTGCCTTCGATGATCTGAGTTCGGCTGTTGGCTTTAGTTCTGCTGTGATCAGCAGTGCAGGGGCAGTCTGGCCTCTCCAGATAGTCTTTCTCTTCGAAGGAAGTCATTCTTTCTCATCTCTATATTAATTTGTAGCTTGTACGTACATTTTAAGAATCTTCTAGCTTTGCTAAGGAAAGAAGAAGCAGAATCCCTTGTTCTTTTGGTAGGTAACACTTCCCACAAGTAACTTGAATTTTCTTCTTATGTTAACAGGATTGCTTTTTCTGTTCATAGACCAATTCCACATACCAAATCTGTTACCCTCCTTGCAGCATTGTGAAGTGATTGTCCTTATCTCCATGTGTTGTTAGAAGAACAAAGGTTTAGAGGGCACAGGTGGCTTGTCTAAGGACATACAGTTTATAGAGATGGAACCATGTTCAAACCAATTCCAGAAATATATATTTATGATCTATGTCTTTTATATATACATATGTAACATGTGTTTTATGTAAATACAGATGTTATATTTATATGTTTTATAACTTTATAAGTAATTTATAAATAAATACAAAACAGAAATAATATAAAATAACATAAGAAATATATTTGTGAAATATAATAGAAGTTGGAATATGGGCTAATAGTGGGGGTAAATCTTGTCTTAGGTCACAATAGAAATGTAGAATTAGATTGTTGATGAAAGGACTAGGAAGTATCCCAGGTAAAAGGAAAAGCACCCATGAATGGAGGCTACAACTTAACATATGAGTGAATTCAGAGAGAAGAGCAGGAATACCTTCCAATAGAAGGGATGTCAAGGAAGAAACCCAAGCCAATAAGACTTTGCCCCTTGTTGCTGATTCTGCAGTGGCTCACTCCAGTCTCCATCCTGTTCTTTCTTTTTAGTTATAGAAATATGCTTCCTCCCCCCCTGCCCCAGCATACACACACTCAGGCTAAGGCTTCCTATAATGAAGACTACTTCCCTAGCTTCTCTTGCAGCTAGGTGTGGTCATGTTATCCTACTTTTGTTTAAGAGATGTTAATAGAACATTTAATGTTTTGGCTTTCTGATAGTATCCATCATGACTGTATGAGCTCCCTTTTATTTTGTCCTTTCTTCCTTCTTGTTGCCTAGAGTAGGAACCTAGTGACTAGATGTCTGGCCACTTTGGTCAAGGACCATGCTTCAGAAAAAGGAGAAGGTCTGAAGGAAGGGTTTCTTGGCTTCCAGATTAAGGACTGCTGGAGCCCTTACCTTCTTACTGACTAGCAATTACTGCTGTGCTATCCATTACATGGTTCAACTCAATATGAACCACTAAATCTACCAATTTCTTCCCAACTTGTCCATCCTACAAATGTTTCCACATTTCCCCCAACCTCAGTGTAGTTGTGTTATTCCCATTTGTAAATATTCAGATATAATCTACCATTTGATGAGTGTTTCTTATGTCACATAAGTTTATAGACATATATAGACATGACAGTAACCGATTATATATCATTGAATCTTCCTAGCATTCTTGTAAGTGTATTTACTGAGTATCTGACATTAAGTATGTTGTAATTTTTAAAAGCAGCACTCGAGAGAAAGATGCCATGTGGAGGCAATTTTTATTCGGGGAAAGTGGCTGGGAAAGAGTAGTAGAGAGGGGAGACCACCCTTTGGGGACAGGAGGGGCAGAAGAGAAGAGAGAGAGAGAGAGAGAGAGAGAGAGAGAGAGAGAGAGAGAGAGAGAGAGAGAGAGAGGGAGAGGGAGGAGAGGCATAGAGACAAGCAGAGAAGAGAGAGAGAGAAAAGAGAGAGAGGAAAAGGGAAAGAGAGAGAAAAAGAGGAAGATGGGAGGTAGACATGGCCCTTTTAAAAGGGAACAGAGTGAATCTGCACAGGTGATGCTCTTATTGGCTGCAGCTGAGGGTGTATCCTGTCAGACCCCAAGGGCAGGCCAGTACAGATGCCTGAATACTAATAGAGTGTCTTTTCTGATCAAAAGTGAACATGACATGTATGATCACTTTCAAGAACTATTCTGTAGGTGAGGATGCTGAGGAAACCTGTGCATATTGTGTATTACAAGGACTGTCTGAATCCAAAGCTCATTTGGTTCCTTTACAACATTGTAGCCATTGCCTACTGTGTGATGTGTTAAGAAGCATTCCTGGAATCCCCAAATAGTCTCAGATCACTCTGCATCTTTTCCTTCTTGCAGTCATTTCAATTTGTAATTAAAGCTTTGAGAAATTGACTGTAATGAATTTATGATTCATGGGCTCATCTGTACAGTCTACATGGCAGGAACTGGGCTTGTCTAGCTAGAAACTGCATTTCTAGTTCCAAGCAGAATATTTGGAAAGTAGTAAGTGTTCAGTTGTTGACGGAGGGAAAAAGGGAAGGAGGGAAGGGAAAAAGGAACAAATGATGTCTCAGATTCCTTAAACCACACATCTGGGCCTAACTTCTTATTCTTCAACTTCTACAGACCATTCCTCTTGGTGAAGGTGGAGTTTACTTGGAAAATCAAATTAGCATGAAAGAGATTGCATGGGGAGAGCAGAAGCTAGGAGTAGGCAGAGATAATGCCAAGAAATGGTCCCCCCAAGGCATTGTAAACTGGTGAGTCACTTATGGCTCTTTGCACCTGTGGAACACAGACATTAACAAGTTGCCAGTAATGTGAAAGCCTTAGAGGCTGAAAGCCAGGGATGGCTTTTATCATCATTGCTGTGGATCAGGATAAAAATGCAAACAAAATTAAATGAAAATTCCAAAGCTTTTCATTTTAGTGAATCAACACATTTTCAATTAAGCTCATGAATCTCACAAAGAAAGTCATAGGTGTAAGGTCTGAAGGCAATGCCTCAGTAGAACAGCTGGGAGTAGACATATCATTTATTGAATGTGTACTGTATACCAGAACCCATGACAGATTTATATGATTAATTTTATTTAATCTGTTTAATGATTCTGATTATTTTTATACTGAACTCAAACCCCGTTAAGGTAAGGAAAAGAAGTACATTATTTAACCATAGTTGGTAAATATTTATCCCTGGGGATAAAGAAGCAATTGCAAGGGGCTGTATGTGTATGTGTATGTGCTTTGACATTAGGTCCTTGGAGCCTTCTGCAGGTCTGTTGTTATTGGCATTGCGAACATGATGTTAACCCAGTCAGCCACAGGGCATTTTCTCTTCCCTTTTAGAAAAGAGCATGAAGATATTAATAACAACTGTAATTATAATATTAGCATAATTCCTTAATGTTGTATCTAAAACCCTTTGGGCTGGATGTATTTCAGGGTTCTGAATTCTTTTGGAGTTTAGAAATGCAGTTCAGTGAATGTGTATTATATAGCAGCCATGACAGTTAATTATGTGCCATCTTTATTATCTCAATAGACACCCATGTAAATGTAAAAACATTTTTTTAATGGTTATGTTTGCACTTCTTGGAAAAACTAAAGACTAAATATTAGTAATGTCAGTTCACATAATGCTCTGCTGCCACAGAAGCTTACTGCCAACTTAGTAGGAAAAAAACTTGCCTTTTCCAAGTATAATTTCCTGTGTCCAAATTTCTGGAACCTGTAAATATATGACCTTACATAGGAAAAGGGTCGGGAGCTGAAGGTAGCAGGCGGAATTAAGGTTCTCAGCCAGTTGACTTTAAGGTTGAGAAATTCTCCTGGACTGTCTGCTTGTACCTAATACAACCGTAAGGTCTTTAAATGTGGCAGGGAAAGGCAAGAGAGTCAGAGAAGGAGGCCATGCAGTGGTGTTGCAGCTGTGGTGCTATTCTGTGGGAGGAGGACCCAGGTTGCCACTGCTAAAGCTTTGAAGATGGAATGAACATGCCAAGGGACGGGAGTAGCTTCTAGCAGTCAGAAAAGATGAGGGGGAAATGGGTTCTTCTTGAGTTTGGAAAGGACTGCAGCCTTCTAAAGTCTTAATAACAGCTAAGAAGATCTATATCCCACTTATGACCCAAATAACTATTGAATAATAAATTCATGTTGTTGTTAGGGGCTAAGTCTGTGCCCATAGGGAATCTGATACAACCAGTCTAAGAGAAAGATCTGACTTCAGAACCTTGTGGGTGTAAGGTTTATAGATGAGAACTGTGGGGCTGAGATTAGTTTTAACATGCAATAGGCAATGCAATATTGGCTCAATCCTTTCTAGAGACCCATGCGAAGATGCTTTGGTTGATTCTCTCTTTAGGAGGAGAAATCAAGTTCAGGAGGTTAGCGAACATTCCTAAGGTCACACGACTAACAAAGGGAAGCCTGGGACTTGAAGCCATTGGTGTTTTGGTGGGTTGGGGGTGTCAATGCTAGGGTTTTAATCTAGACTTTTGTGTATGCTAGTCTGAACTATACCCTTCACCCTTCTGTGAGGAGTATGCATGATACTTATCTATAAAACTGGTAGTTCTGCTGGGTGTTGGTGGCGCACACCTATGGGCCCAGCACTTGGGAGGCAGAAGCAGGTAGATCTCTGTGAGTTCGAGGCCAGCATGGTCTAAAGAGCTAGTTCTGGGACACATTCCAAAGTAATACAGGGAAGCCTTGTCTCAAAAACAACAACAACAACAAAACCTGGTAGTTTTAAAGCTTTACTTTGCAGGTTTTGATAGACAGGGTAGCATGTATATAATCATTTACTACGAGCCTATACAGAATGCTGATATGTTAACCATTGTGATTGTTAGTATTATTGTGTTAAAGTATGCATTTCTATTTAACAGGGAGTCTATGCTGGGCACAGAAGAATTGGATCTCTAAGAAAATATTGAACAGTCCTAGTAAGTTGAAACTTGTAGGATAAAAATTAACAAGATGACCTGTGCCTCTGTCATTAGGACTCCCTTTTCTGTCTGGCTTATATAGTGTTTGGGGGCTCAGCATACTTGCATGTCAAAGTTTCTTCATATAATATGGAGAAAGTAGTGAGCCCCATTTATTCCCACAAATTGGGAATCCTTTACTTGATTAACAAGGCAAGCTTTTGGGGGCAAGGTTAAAATAAAATTACTGTGGGATACCAGACCCACTCCTTCACAGGTTTAAGGTATAATAATGTAAGTGACGAACATTAGTAGGGATTGTGTGTGTGTGTGTGTGTGTGTGTGTGTGTGTGTGTGTGTGTGTGTGTGTGTGTGTGTGTGTGTGTGTGAGAGAGAGAGAGAGATACAGAGACAGAGACAGAGACACAGAGTGCAGGGGAAAGAGTTAAAAGATTGAATGAGTAAGCTAGAGATTTATTTAATAAGAAATATTTATTCTTTGCTTACTAGACATGTAAGTAAGTACTGAAGATGCAAAGCTGAATAAAGACACAGACCCATCTTCCAGGACTATCTAGCAGAGAGTATCAGGATTATTTTATTCACATATTAGGTTTTGGAGCTTGAAAAAGTTCAGGTAAAGATATTGTATTACCATTTATTCCTTTGTAGCATGACCTTTCTTGAAGGAGTTATGACTCATTTAGCTTCTAGTTGCAAACAATTGGAATGTTTTAGCTGTTCTATCAATAAAAACAGGTACTCTGTGATTTGTTTTCAAACAGACTTTCTGTGCCTGAAGAATTCTTAAGGATTGCTACAAAATGATTGCTCCCTAGCTCAGACGTATGATAAGGGTTATCTTCTGATGTGTGTTGAAGTTAAGGATGCCAGTCTTGGAATGAGAACCCAAGGGGGTGAGACTTTTGGGGGACATTCACAGTGTTTTTATTTGGGGGAACATTCTTATTGTCCATTCATCCATTTATATTTTCATTTTCATCATGACCTCTGTTCTGACTCAAATTATTGAGTGTTCTGTATTGCTGAACACTCTGATACTTTCTACTTTCCAACAGACAGCTGTCTTATTTCTGAATGCTTTTCTTATCTGGAACATCAGGCAGAACCATGTACTAAAGGAAGCAATCATGTTTAGGCAGAAACATGAGAGACTTACAGGACATGCCCTAATCCAGCTGTGGTCAGTATGGTTCAACTGTCTGCATGTTGCTGAATTTTATTTTGATAAATGCATTTTTGTATGTTTAGATTTAAATGCTTCTGCTATTCTTTAAAATTCTTGCTCATGAATAGATTTCTTGTGATTTTATTCTTTGCAATTTTCTAGGCCCTACAGGTTCCTATGATGCTACTGATTTCCATTCTAAATTCCAAAGGTGGAAAGATTTTAAAAATATCTATTGAAACATTAAGACATCCCTTTATTACTATAAGAGTTATAGGGGACACATCTATTTACTTCTTCAACATTTATTGACTCCCTAATCTGTTGTTTACTCTTTCATATCCTAAGCAAGACAAACATGCTATCCTCTGGGATCTTGTATTTTAATACAATGAAATGGCAAGAAACAGTTTATACACAAAAATACAAATACATTAGGCCTATATGTGACATAGAAAACTAAAGTAGAGAAGCCTGTTAGAGTGGGTGACCATGGAAGGCCTTTCTAAGGAGGTAATGCAAGCCTGAGATGAACGGGTGGTAAAGTGGATCAGCTGATAAGGACACATTCTCCCCAGCCTGGTTGACCCGAATTCAGTCTCTTGGGTCTACATAGTAGAAAAAACAAACAAACAAACAAACAAAAAACCTAACTCCCACAACAAGTTACCTTCTAACATCCACACTCCCCCCCACACTAAAAAACAAAACAAAACAAAACAGCAAAATTACACTGAGATATAAATGACATGAAGGATATGTTCATGTAGTAAGAACATTCCAGTCAAAGAGAGAAACTGTTGTGAAGGCCCTGGGCCTGTGTGATTGGAGAGCCCAAAGTAAGACGTGGGAGGAGATGGGATTATCAAAGTAGTCATATGCTTTAGGGATTTAGGGCAAGTAAAGAGTTTGAGTTTTATTTTAAGTGTGGTAGAGCCATTAGAACATAGGTTAGCGGGCTTGACTTCCATTCTAATAGTTCATTGTGGCTACTTACTGAGTAATAACAGAGGATTAAGATTGAACACTGAAAAGTCCACTAAAAAAGCTTTTGCAATGGTTCAGGAAAGAGACAGTTGTAGTTTGAAATGGGTTTAGGGTAGTGAGAATGGAGGAAAGTAGAGGTATCCCAGATGTATCTTTGACATGTGGTAGTAGGTCTTGCTTATGGACTGGATATGAGAGCTCATCACTCTTGTGCTTTAGCTCAAGAGATAGTGATGCTGTTTACTGTTCTGTGAGAGTAGTAGAGTCAATGGCTAAAGGAAAGAGTGGTAAATGATAAATTTGGTATCAGCAGATATTTGGATATAAGAACCCAGAATTTCACAAAGCAGTCAAGGCTAGAGACAGCAATTCAGTCAGGTGTTGTGCTGGCTAACTTTAAAAGATCCCCACCAGATTGACCTATGGGCAAGCCTATGGTTCAGTTTGTTGATTGATGTAGATATGGGAGGGCCCAGTTTACTGTGTGATGCTACATAGGTGATTTGAAAGGAAATGGCCCCCAAAGAGTGTGGCACTATTGGGAGGTGTGGCTTTGTTGGAGTAGGTATGGCCTTGCTGGAGAAAGTGTGGGATGGGCTTTGAGGTCTCATGTATGTTCAAGCCACTCCCTGTGACTCAGACCACTTCCTGTTGCCTGTGGGATTGGATGTAGCCCCTTCTCTACTCTCATCTCCTTCTCTAGCTGCATGTCTTCTTACATGTCACCATGTCCCATCCCATGATGATAATGGACTAAACCTCTGAAACTGTAAGTCACCCAATTAAATGTTTTCCTTTAAAAGAGTTACTGTGGTCATGGTGTTTCTTCACAGCAATAGAAACCCTATCTAAGACATCACATATGGACTGGTTATCCTGGGTGCTATAAGAAGGCAGGCTGAGCAAGCCATAGGGAGCAATTAAGCAAGCAACCCTCCTCTGTGGCCTCTATATTAGTTCCTGTTCCCAGGTTCCTGCCTTGAGTTCCTGACCTGACTTTTCTGAATGATAGCTAGACTACAAGCTGTATAATGAAATAAACCCTTTCTTCAAGTTGCTTATGATCATGATGTTTTATCATAGCAATAGAAACCTAAGACAGGTTTCACTGTAATGGTTTTTTAAAAAGAAATGATTGGAGAGAGGACAAGAAAAGGCATTCTAATGGCCACAGTGTCAAGCCTTTGGGAGAGAAAGTGATTTGAAGTTAAGAGATGAGAATGGGCCAGCAAGGTTTAGGAAGGGATGGTCAGTGGACTATGGAAAATGCCTGGGTTGTATTTTAGAAATTAAAGGGGGAGTGTTTGGTGAAGACGGGATGTAGTCAGTTTGCTGACCTGGAAGTCACTGGTGATCATGACAAGTACAGTCTCAGGGGAGCAGTGGGAGGGAAGTCCAGGAGATGGAGGTGACTCTGAGTGGAGGAAAGAAGTAGAACAATGGTGATGGGACATTTTAAATAACAATAGTACTTCCAAGAAATTTAGGTGTCAGGCACTCAAAAAGGAATCCAACTTCCAAACCTATATTTTATGCAAATTGCTTATGCACATTATCTTGAATTCTATTAGGATGGGAAGGAACTTTAAGTTCATTATTTGCTTCTACATCCCAAGCCTTACAGAGTTCTGGGCACACAGGAGGTTCTTAGTCATTTTAGTTGAATGAACGAATGGGTGACTTTAGGAATTCCTTACTATAATAGAAACACTGTAGGCTTGAGACCATGTCTCATATTTTAAGTTCCACATACACCAGCTGAGATGCAAATGTAATCCTGAATGAATAAATGAATCTGGTGAATCTTCTTATAGACAGGGAAGCTTCATGTAGGAAATTCAGAGATGGGAGATAGTTAGTCTGAGGTTCCTGGAGCAATGGGTACCACCCAAGCCTGGAGACTCAGGCCAAAGAGTCTATTGAGACATAAAGGAGAGGGTAGGCTTGTAGGCTCTTCTAAATGTGACTGATTCCCCAACTGTAAGTTTACATGTCATCCCTTAATTTTAAACCTCATTATTTGTAATTATAGATATATGTCCATGAAAGTAGTGTGGTGGCTTAATGATATTATAACAATAAGGAGGTTAGCCAAAGGTCTGACTCTTACATGGCATCCACTAATGCTCAGCATTGCACTGGGAATTCAAGTTCTCCAGTCTGTCAGGTCATCTGGAAGTAGAGAGTTGTTTGAATGGGAGGACTCCTTGATGCCCTTGTTGACTCTCCTTTTATTCCAAAAGGAATATGTAAATTTATCTTCACGAAAAGCCTACATGTGTTTTTGAAGAGACTTCAACATATTCCATCCTGTCCTTCAAACTGTACAACCT
The DNA here is from genome assembly GCA_030556225.1 of Cricetiscus sungorus. NCBI lineage: Eukaryota > Metazoa > Chordata > Mammalia > Rodentia > Cricetidae > Cricetiscus > Cricetiscus sungorus. The sequence goes on along the minus strand of JANBXA010000007.1, from coordinate 132,782,745 downwards.
GCTTACTAATGTCAGAAGTGGGGATCAAAGTCTGTTCCATGGACAAGATCAGATGTGGTTTAAGTAAAATCAGGAGAAGGGAGTGTTCATGGTAGACCATCATATTTTAGTTGGCTTCTGCCTATTCTCTGTATACTTCTTGGGTGTAACCATGCCTTCTCTTACTTCCATGTACTTCCTCAATACAAACTGTTTCTTCTGCCTGGAATGTCTTCCCAGTGGCTGCTGATTTTTGAAATTCAGCTAAAGTATAGTGATTATTGGGATACTTTCCCTGGGTTGGGTGTTCCTCCTAAGCTTTCCTGTACAGCAAGATCTCTTTTCTACCATAACCACAGGAGACTGCTGCTTTATGTTTATGTGTTTTTCCCTCTTTATCAAATGGTAAGACCCTTAGTGGTATTTTGTTCATGCCTATTTTCTCCTAGTTCCTATTGACGTTTGGAAGGTATTCAATGTACATTTGCTGGATGGATGGATGAATGAATTAATAAGTAAACAAATCAACAAAGCAGGTAGTGACCATTTACTTGAATATTGAGCATAAAACATGTAGCTAGGGGTAAATGAAAAGAGACCCAGAAGCCACACTATTGATGACACAGTTTGGACTTGTTGGGCCTATTTCCTTCCTTTCATCATAGCTGCCAGCAGCATTTGTCTGCAACTTTGAAAGCACAGTTCTTTTTCATATGATTTATGAAGACACTGCTGATTTTATTCCCAGGATGTTCTGTCAGTAAGGCCTTCCTGCAAGGACAGTCACTATAATGGGGTTGTACCTCTGTATCTCATCACATGAACATCCCTGGAAGCCTTATTGGGTTAGTTTCTAAGCCTCAGAGGCACAGCTTGATAGAGGGAATAAGATGGCAGGAACCACTATCGCATAGATATTTCCAATATACCTATACAACATGGGAAATCAGATGGTGAACTCTGATTTTCTCTCCAGAACTTTTCTAAACACATCACTCACTGTTCATTGCCACACCTTGACTGAACTTCAGACCTTTTTATCTATAGCTCCTGTCTTCATTCTTCTCTCAGAAAACAGCTTCTACTCTGACAGATTTCTTGGAGATGGGGATATTCTCCTTAGATGTCTCACTTGTATATAGGCTCATAATAGGTTGTGAAGATGGTCCTATGTTCTTTCCATCCAGGCATGTACAGCCCTTTAAAAATACGACTTCCTTGTACTTCCCCATGGGTTTTATTTAGCCTTGGCCCTATAAGCTGTTTTGGCGAATAGGATTTTGACAAAGATGTTATGACTTGAAAAAGATGCCCATTTCTCCATTTGCTTGTTTTGGGATGCTAGATACATTGGGAAGAAGCCCAGTGTAGCATGTATATTTCCACCAGCCCGCCAGCCCGCCAGTCTGGGCCCACAGCCGCGCCAGCCCCAAATAACACTCAGAGACTCTGTATTTGATACAATCCTGTTGGCCAGTTACCATTACTGTTTATGGGCTAGCTCTGTCTTAATTATTAACCCATTTCTACTTATCTAAGTATTTCCACGTGGTCGTCTTATCGGGGAGCCGTGCGGCAGGCTTCCTGCTTCTTCCCGGGCTACATCTCGACTCCGCCTTCTACTTCCTCTTTCCTCCTCCTGGTCTCCTAGCCCCGCCTATCTTGTTTCCTATTGGCCACAGGGCTTTATTAACCAGTATGAGAAACATATATACAGAATAACATCTCCCATCAACCCAGTTTAGATGAGAGATTCGTAACTCGTTTCCTTGGCTGCCTGTTGCCCATTACATGAATGAGGTTATCATAAATTATTCAGATACCAGAAGATCTATCACTTGACCAAAGACATGTAATAAAATCCAAATGAGATGAATCAGAACTGCCTGGACCAAAATGGTGAACTGAATAAGTGGCTGCTGCGGAAGCTACAAATTTTAGAATGGTTTGTTACTCTGCAAGAGCTAATTAATGAATTTACTCGCCTGTCTCAACTCATGTTCCCATATTGATTTGTTCATATTACGGCACAATGCCCATTGTACTCTCTAGATTGGTAAGTGTATATATGAGTCTGTCTCTCTAGGAGACCTTGGATATACCAATGACAGGATCAGTGCCCACAGGAGCAAAAATATTCATCTATATAAGTTCAACCCATTGCCAGGCACAAACATCCATTCTGGAAATGTGGACAAGCATATGCAGACAAAACAGGATAAATATATGCAGATCATTTAAGTATCTTTTAATCTTACCTCTTTTGTCACCATCAGTATCTTTATATGTGTCTTCCCCATTTCCCATTTAGTGATACAAAAAAGTTTTGTATTTTCACATTCTCTTTGCATTTATGATGCCCTTTCCCCAGCCTCATAATGTCTCAGTGTACCTACAAATCAAAGCAAAGTCACTCAAGTTTAAAAAAGATGGGCTTATATAGCTATATGTGACACCAGCCAAAATAAAGCCTTCTGATAAAAGCCAAAGTTTCCTTTTTCTAAATTACATCTCTCAAATGGAATTATGTGATGATTGATATTTTCTTTAGGTATTTTCTTTTCAATGCAAAAGACATGTACTTGCAAAATGGACAATTTTCTCACTGAAAGCTATTAATTTCATCTTGTCTAAGGTGATAAATCTTCAAACAAATTCAGTTAATGTGTTGCTTCAGTATAAATTGCTGATAGGTTTATAGCATTCTGGATAACCCCAGGAGTCAAGTGAAAAAGGCTTCTAATGTCAGAATGAAGGCAAAGGAAGGCTTCTTGGGTCAAAATGAACAGATCTCCAAGAATTACTTGTTAAATAAATGTCCAATGTGGGATTAATCATAAACATGGACATTTACTAGCCAAATCTTGTGCTGCACAATGAATATCTTATTTAACCTTTATAACAGCCCCAGATGGTAGGTTCTAATGTTCTCATTCTACAGATTAGGAAAGGCTTAGAGAGTTTAATCAAGGTATCCAGGATAACTTGGGCCCTGGAATCAAACATTGTTGTGTCTGATTCAGACACAATAGTGGCTAATTTAGACCTACTATCTTAATCCTTGAGTTTCATAGAGTGGGGAATGAAAAGTATCTACTCATGATGAATCATGAATCTCAACATTGCAAATCAAATTACTAATCTAGCCATGGAGACTTAGGGACATAAATCCTTGACTCGTAGAAACATCTTATTTATTTTCCTCCCTTTGAATCATCTTGATGTTGAGAGGGTAGGGGTTGACCTTGGTGTATATGTGGATCCACAGATATTCCTAGTAGCCTATAAGTTTTAGGTTTGCAAATACTTAGATCAAGTTTTCTACACAAACTATCAAATATCAAAGGATGTGAAATGGGAAAGGACCTGCCCTAGTTCATATCTCAACATCTGGTATCCACCCTTCTCCAGTCATTTTTTTCTTCTGAAAACTGACTCATAGTCTGGCTTCTGCTGGGCACTGCCCCAGAGATCCTGTCAGAGGAGAAGGGAGGGTTTGCCTTCCCTGTTTCTCTATAGGGCCTACTTGTACTTGCTGTGCTTCTTAAAATGTTTTTTATTTTATACTTCTTATTTTCCCTCAGTTTTAGTAGTTCTTTGAGAATTTTGTTCAGTTCATTTTGATCATATTCACCCTGCTTCCATCCCTCCCAGGTCCATCCCACTTTCTCTACCCATCCAATTGTATTGTCTCTCTCTTTGTTGTTTTGCTTTTTAAACCTGTGAGTACAGTTTATACTGCTTGTATTCTCTTAGGTATATAACCTTCACTGGAGGGTGGTCTACACACTAGGGTTTTTATCCTTAAAGAAGACTCATTCTCCCTCCCCTAGCAGCTGTTAGTTGCCAATAGCTCCATAGCTCCACCTTTCCCTCTCCATTCTGGAATTTTTTTGGCCTGTGCCTGTGCAGGTCTTGTGCATACTGTCATAGCTGCTCATATGCACAACTTCCCTGTTGTGTCTGGAAAACAATGTTTCATTGTCTTCCTCTGCCACCTATGGCTCTAAATGTTTCACTCATTCTTTCACCATGATCCCTGGACATCAGGTAGAGGAGGTGTAATATGACTCATTTAGGACTGAGGCTTCTAAAGTCTCTTATTGTCTGCACCGTGATCAGTTGTGTGTCTATGTGTTAATCTTTATCTACTTCAAAGAGAAGCTTTTCTAATGGTTGTCAAGAGCTGCACTGATCTTTGGGTATAACAGTAGGCACTTAGGAGTTTGTTAGATACTATGTCCATCTAGCAGAGTATTTTATTTTAATTTGTCCTCCCCTAAGGCCTATGACCTGCCTAGTTTATAGGTTTCTTGGCCTCAATAATGGTGCTTAGATATGGGATCCAACTTTTGGAATGGGCCATAAATTAATCAGAAAGGTGCTGGTTACTCTCATGATATTCATGCCATTACTGTACCAGGGCATTTTATCAAGCCAGTCATTCTATAGTTCACAGTTGGGTAAGAGTGATGGTTATTTGTTTTTCCTCTGGTATCATGCATAACACTTTCAAGCACTGTGAAAACTAACCAGTGGGAAGGAGGCTTCCTGGTGAGCATCACCTTAATTTCTTCATGCCTTATGATCCAAGAATGTGGTATCTTCATCAGTAGGGTCTTAACCATCAGGTTCTGGGGAGTAATCAAGAATATTGGCAATATCTTCTAATGTTTTGGTTTTTATGAGACCTCATTCACCAACAATGCTAAAAGAGGTAACCCATTCTTGACATTGTGCCTTTTATTTGTTAGTCTGTGGCGTTTACTAGGGGCATTGTTGAACATTTTAAAAATGTTTCTCAGCCATTTATATTTTGTCCCTTGCGAATTCTGTTTAATTCCATGCTCCATTTTAAATAGAGGTGATTTTTTTTCTTGATATTTAACCTTTTGAGTTCTTTTATATTTTAGATACTGATCCTCTGTCATTTATATATAGCTAGTAAAGATTTTTTTTCCATTCTGTAGTCATTTTCACTCAAATGTTAGTGTCTTTTTCTGTAGGAAAGCCTTTTAGTTTCATGGATTCCACTTATTAATTGTTGGTCTTAATCCTTTGCCTCGTCTTTGTCCTGTTCAGAAAGTCTTTTCTTCTTCAGTCACATCCAAGAATCGATTCTTACACTGAGGTCTTTGATTCATTTGGAGTTGAATTTTGGCAGACTAAGAGATAAGGATCCAATCTCATTCTTCTGTACATAACTATCCAGTTTTATCAGCACCATTTGTAGAAGATTTTTTTCTCCCAAGTATATTGCTGGCCACTTGGTCAGAAATCAGTAGTCCAAAAGAGTATGGGCTTATATGTGGGTTCTCAGTTGTATTCCACTGGCCAATGTGTCTGTCTTATGTTATTACCATGCAATTGTATTATTATAGTTATACAGTGTAATTTAAAATCTGGAGTGGTGATATATCCAGGTATTCTTCGTTATTCAGGGTTGTTTTGTTATCCAGTATTTCCACATTAAGCATAATAATTTTTCAATTTCTCAGAAGATCTGCAGTGGGATTTTCAGGAGGACTGCATTGAATCTGCAAATTGCTTTTGATAGGATGGTTATTTTAACAATGTTAAACCAAGAACATGGGGGTTATTTCTAATCTGGTATCTTCTACAATTTCCTTTTCAGAGTAAAGTTTACATTGTACAAGTCTTTCACTTCCTTGGTTAGATTTATTCAAGGATTTTTTTCTTTTTTCTTTTTTCTTCTTCCTTTTTCCTTTTTTCTTTTTTCTTTTCTTTTCTTTCTTTCTTTCTTTTTTTTTTTTTTTGAGGTTCTTATGAATGGACGTGCTTGCCTGGTGTCTTTCTCAGTGTGCTTGTCATTTGATATAGGAAGGCTACTGATTTGTGTGTGTTAATTTTCTAGCTGGTTATTTTGTTGAATGTGTTTATCAGCTGCAGGGGATTTCTGGTGAATTCATTAGGATTGCTTGTGTATAGAATTATTTTATCTGCAAATAAGGATACTTTGACTTCTTTCTTTCCTATTTGTACCTTCTTTTATTTCCTTCATTTGTTTTATAGTCTCAGAAATGCAGAGATGGTTCAGCATATGTAAATCAATAAACATAATCTACCATATAAATAGACTCAAGGAAACAAACCACATGGTCATTTCATTAGATGAAGAAAGCTTTTGATAAAACTAATATCCCTTCATGATAAAAAGTCCTAAAAACAATCTAGGGGACATATCTCAACATAATAAACATGGGAAGCCCACAGCAACATCTTGCTGAGCAAAGAAAAAGTCAAAATATTTCCACTAAAATCAGGAATAAGATAATAATGTCCACACACTTGAGTTTAGCACTGGAAGTCTGTTCATTCTCTTAAGCTGATCTTGCTAAGATTCTACTATCCTCCCAGCCTGGTTCTTCTTCCCTTCTCCATGTGAGCCCAGGGTAGATATTGTTCTCTTGTTTCCACACTCTCCTTTGTGATTTCCCTATCCCAGCCCACACCCCTGAAACATTCTCCGGGAATTATCCTGAGTATGCCCTCTCTTTCCTACTGGGACTCCAGTGGAGAAGAGGGTGTTAGGGATTATATGCTCTCCACTTTACATTCTGTGAAGGAAAAACTGAAGCACAGAGAAGTTAGCATTTGCTGTGCCAGCTGTTGAGGGATACTGCCAGATGTGGAAGGAAGGTTTTTTTTTTTTTTTTTTTTTTTTGGTTGTACAGTGATAGTCTGCATACCCCACTAAGGAAAAACCAGTGAGGGTGGCTACCTTCTTTATGTCCCTGTAGGCAATCCCAACCTTTTGACTCTGTGACACAACATTGTCATCCACAAAGTTGAAGCTTGAGAACTACACTGCATTTTTTTTTTAATAAAAGAAACAAATTTTCAACATTTTAAGTAGGTTTGTCTATAGTTTTGTTAGGCACACATGTCCTAGGATGCATGCATCCTTGTGCTGCAGTCTTCCCATGGTGACTTTTAAGCAAGATCATAGCTCATCTGTACTTGGGTCATTTCTTTTGTAGCTTTGCCTTATCCTCTATATGCTAGAATGAACAAATGCCAGGAAGGGACTTCTGCGTGTATCTGGTAACAGATTTAAAAGCTATGTATGCAGGTGATTTGTGTGTGTAGCTAGTGCCCTGCAGGGTAATCTGATTTTGTTTATCTATTTAATAACACCCACAAACCAAAACGGCCACAAGTCAAGACCTTTCCCTGGAGGCTTTCATCACAGTAGTGAGTCTGTTCAAGCTTGGGTTAGTGATAGCAGGCTGTTTCAAGATAGACACAAGATCAGTGGCCAATATTTATTTGGTGTATGAGTGAATAAATGTTTATGATGTTGAAAGACTATAGTAGTTTAAAGTTACTGGGGAACAGTTTACTTTTTTTTTTTTTTTTAAACTTCTGAGGTGTTCTCTCTGGCTGTTGAATCCTTGTGAAGTTAGTTAGAACTTTGCCAATGCCTCGATTATGTTTTCTTTTTCTTTCTCTTTCTTTCCTTCCTTCTTTCTTTCTTTCTTTCCTTTCTTTCTTTCTTTCTTTCTTTCTTTCTGTCTGTCTTTCTGTCTTTCTGTCTTTCTTCTTTTTTTCTTGGACTGTAAGGGCCCTGAGTTTAGATATTCCTGTGAGACTTCCTTATTAGATGTGACAGTGATCCACACTGTAGAGCTGATTTGATAGCACTTTTTAAACAATGTGAGCACAGGAGAATGTTTTGTAATTTGTCAAGAGGTAATTGCTTTTACTCTAGTGTTCAAATCTCACAATTAGCCTTTGAACTGGCGACAAAGTGGGAATGTCCTGTGGGAATTAGGCTGCAGTGTCCTAGTTCAGCGGCTTGGGATCTTCTAATGTTCACAAAGCTCTTTTGTAGTTCTTATGATTCTATAGTGGTAGATAATAAAAGAACATCATCAGAGACCATCTTTCCTTATAGCAGCTATCGCTTCATGGTGACCAGGATGTCTGACAGCTGCCAGACCTGGGTACCAAGTAGCAGTGGCGGTCTGTAATCACATTTAACAACTCTCCCAATCAAGGTTTTACTCCCACAAAATCTCTCTACAGGCTTGTGTCCTTCCTCCCTCCCCCTTTCCCTCCCTCCCTCTCTTCCTTTTTCCTCAGCAATAATGAAAAAAATGTAGAAACCAAACAAAGATTTATTACACCCTTAAACTCCTATGGTAGAACAACTTAAAAGATCTCTTATTACAGTATTTTCTTATGTGGAATTTCTTCAGAAACTCATCTCTTGTTGTCATCATAGACCAGAGCCTTTACTTTAAAGTCTAGGGTCTGTGTCATCACAAAAAATATGAAAGATGTACTTTAAAGAAAATCCTGTATTTTTTCTAGAATACAGAAGTATCTTTCAAATATTCCTTCCTGCTTTGAATAGCAGATTTTTATATTTGATAAATGTCAACATAGTTATTATGAATAAAATGCAGATTTATTGAACACAAGCTATCATAGTAGGTTTTTGTCATTCTGTACTTTTTCAATCAGCTAATATTAAAGTATAATTACTATTATGTGTGGATTTGAAAAATGTTTAAACATTTTCAGTGTTTTTTGTGGGAGTTTTCCTGAGACACTACCTTAACTCCACCCACCTCAGAGCTAGCAGGAAGCTAAATGGTCTCAATTTGAACGAAGATTTTGGCCTGAGTTCTGAACTAATATTTTGGGTTTAATGTCTGAGTTAAGTTTTGAGGAGGGGCTGAACTAGAACCAGAGACAGAGCAAAGATAAGCTAAGAGACAGTAGGAGTGGCTGGTGCCAAAAGAGGAAATTGGGTCTTCAAGGGAGGTGATTAGGCTTCTAACACTAATCACAACCTAGTGGATATTTAGGAGAAGTTAGAGAATGGAGTTCTTGTTCAGATAGAAGGCCCAATCTCAATAGATTCCTGTAGACTTGAGTTCTAGCCCACAGTAGATAAAGAGGCAGAGAAGTGACAGAAGAAGGAATGGGAATGAAAACTTGATATTCCCACCATAATTTTAATCTTTGTTGTTGTTGTTGTTGTTGTTGTTGTTGTTGATTAATAGCTTTAATAAGGCACAATCTATATGGCACAAAATTTACCCATTGTAAGTGTACTGTAAATATATTGATTAGTGCTTTTGAGTGAGAGTGTTTTGTATGTATCAATACAGTGTTCGACATTTCTGTCATTACTCAAAGTTCCCAGGCTATATCTATACCTATTCTTGCTCTCTGACCTCAACTATGCATCTGATTTCTGTCTTTATTGACTTGCCTTTTCTGAAAATTTCATGTAAGTGGAACAATATGACATATAATATGTATATATGATTTCTTTCACTTGGCATTACATTTATTAGGTTCATCAATGTTGCAGTTTGCCTCAATAGCTCCCTTTCTACTGAATAGAATCTATTGTATTAGTATACCCTATTTGGGTTATTCATTCAAAGGCTGGAAGACATTTGAAGAGCTTGTACTTTTAGCTCTTATAAATATAGGTAGATTATTTTAACCCAAAAATTCAAAGTCCACAATACTCCCAAATCCAGATAGTTTTTCAGTTATAATATGTTGATAGGTGAAATTTTTCATATGTGGCCTCATATGACAGTTAAACACTGCAGTAAATATATCTTATAAAATTACTTTCTATGTGTATTTGGAACATATATATCAGACATAAACAGAATTTCATGTTTAAGATTGAATCCATCCTCCAAGACATGTCATTATATGTATGCAAATGTGCTAAATATGAGAAAAAATATCTAAAATCCAAGTAGTCACCTTGTTCTGCAGCTAAGAACAACTTTAGTCTGTCATTCTTTTGTGAAGCTATAGGCCTTTGAGTAGACAGTAGATGGTGGTTCTATTTCTCCTGGGTTAAGACCTGTGAGTAGAATCACTATTATATATGTTTAGCTTTTAAGACCCTGACAAACCTTTTTCTAAAGCAATTGTGTGCTTCCAACAGCAGTTCCTAGAAGTTTCAGTCTTTAAATTCACACCATGATGGGTAATATGGATTGTTAGCTTAACAGAATCTAGAGTCACCTAAGAGACAAATCTCTAGGCAAGTTTGTGAAATAGTTTCTAGGCTGGGTTTATGGAACTGGGATGACCTAACCTAACTGGGTGGCATGATTCCATGGTTTGGAGTCCATCCATACAGAGGTGGGAATGAGTGTGGCTCAACAGGTAAGAACACTTGGTGCATGCCACATAAGCCCGAGGACGTGAGTTCAATCCCCAGAACTCATGTATGCTATTAGCTTTTTGTTGTATGCTATTAGTTTTGTGTTGTTTTGTTTTTGTTGTTGTTGTTTTGTTTTTGTCAACTTTACACAAGCGGGGGTCATCTTGGAAGAGGAAATGTCAATGGAGAAAATTCCTCCATCAGATCAGCTGTAGGCAAGCCTGTGGAAGGATTCCTCCATGAGCAAATGTTCTTGGTTGTACAAGACAGGAGGTTGAGAAAGCCACAGAGAGTAATTCAGTAGTAGTATTCCTACATAGTGGCCTATGCTGCAGTCCCCTCCCTCCTGGTTCCTGCCTCCAGGGGTTCCTGCCTTGCCTCTCCTTCATGATGGGCTGTGTTTGGGATATGCAAGCTTAAATAAACTCTTTCTTCCTCAAGTTGCTTTTGGTTGTGATGTTTATCACAACCATAGAAAACCTAGCTATGGCACTTAAAGGTGAAAGGAGAGAATGCATAGAGTTGTTCTCTGGCTAGTACATGAATGCTGTGGCACATGCACCTTCATCTTATACAAACACACACAATAATAATTTAAAAGTTTAAAGGAGGGGCTGGGCTGAGAATCATTATTCATCTCTCTGCCGTTTTACATGGATGCAGTGAGACCAACTTTCTCAGTCTCTTGCCACTGTGACTTCCTTGTGATGAAGAACTTACCTGTCAACTGTGACACAAAATAAATCCCTTACGTTGCTTTCAGGAGGTATTTTGTCAACATAACAAGAAATAATAATAACTAATAAAAATTTCTATGAAAAGTAGATCCATTACTGTGATAAACTTGGCAATGCAGTTCTTGGGTCTTTGGAACTGTTTAGGCAAAGAGATGTGGAAGAATTTGAAACTTGGATCTAGAAAACCCTAGAATGCTGTAAGCAGGTCTTAATGAGACATGGTTAGCCTGTAGAGTACAATAGAGGCTGATACAACTGTGGTCTAAGGGGACAGGTAATTTATCAAGTTAACGAAAGAATTTGGCAATGTAATCTGTGTCACACTAGTCTTACAGACATGATAGAGGTGTGACTGACAGAGTAATGGAGGCTTGTCCCAAGGTTCCAATAGGCCACTGAAACCAAGCAGTGTGTGACAGGGAGCTCTGAGAATTCAGAATTCAGTTTGCAAAGTTGCAAAGGTGAAGCCCAAGTTTCTGTGGAGATCCCAGGATGTTAGAGATGCTGGGATCATAGGATATCTGCCAAAGAAAGCTGCATGCAAGGAGAACTGTGTGTGGCAGGGCTGGAGTGGAGAGGGGTAGGACATTTTGGAGCAAGATTGTTACTTTATGAGCCTCAGACTCTGGACATGGAACTGTAGGATTTGTTTGTCTCAGTGGGTGTCAGTCTTGTTTTGACCTGATCTTTACTTTCTATGCCACAATTCTTTCCTTTTGGAATAGGAGTGTCTGTGCCATGCCGTTTTATATTGGAAGTATACAGCTTGGTTTTTATGTTATTAGGAGCTCACAGTTAAAAGATTGCCTCATAGAGACTCTGCACTTTTACCTTTGAACACTTTGGAAATCGTGTGAAGACCACAGGGATATTTGAAGTTGGACTGAACACATTTTGCATCTTAAGATGGCCATGAACTTATGGGGCCAAGAAGTAGAAAGTTATAGGTTAAAAGTGATTATGTTTGGGTATGGCATTGACAAGGCGTAGAACTGTCATGGTTGGTACCATTGTCAACTTAACAGGATCTAGAATCATGTAGGGGTTAAAAAAAAGTAGATCTGGGCAACTCTGTAAGAGATTGTCTATATGGGTTAATTAGGATGGGAAGACCACAGCCTAATGGTGGGTGGCACCATTTCATAGGGGTTCAGGACTGAGCAAAAATGTATAAGTGAATTGTATGTCTGCATCCATCCTTTTCCTTCCCAATTATGGGTTCTTCCTCCGGCCATCATGAATTTGCTGCCATGATGATGGACTTTACTCTCCAACTGTGAGCCAAAGCAAACCCTACATTCAGTTGATTTTGTCGGTTGATTTTGTCATAGCAATGAGAAAACTAAGCAATGCACTCACCAACATTTGACCTTACAGTGCTGCTTGATAATAGTCACTACTGGCTGGGTACTAGGATTTTTGGTTATGCACGTTAGTGAATGTGAAGGAAGATGTCATTATTTAAGTTTTCCCCTACTTGGTAGTGATATTAAGAATCCTAGTCAATTATGTAACTTCATTTGTGAAATGAACATTTGAAATTTATCCCCACCTTTTAATTGGGCTATTAAAGTTCTTTTTCAGATAATTCTTTGTATGTTTTTTTTATAAGTTCTAACCTATTTTCAACCTTTAAATTTAGGTGCTATGGGACAAAGTCTCTAATTATGAGGCTAGGGATAACATTAAAAATACTCAGCTAGTCTGAATGACCAATCTGAGTCTCAAAGGGATTTCATGGGACCCCTCACAGAGCTTGCAGCTATTTGCCAGCAATTATGGGACTATTATTATATTTTTCCACAACTAGCACCACTATTCTAGTATGTAAACTTGGTGCAAGAGTCATATTAGGTACGGTCAAGTACTTTGAGAGAATCAGGCATTGAGGCAAGAGGAATCTCAAAGATGTCAGTGTGGAAACAAAAGGAAACAGCCTAGTGAATCCCCAGTGGACACTGGGGGCTTTTAGGTGTTGTGTGAATGTATGCATGTAAATGGATGTTTCCTGTCCCGACCACCTGCTCCCAAATATCTGGGAGCTTCTTCCCAAGTAATTGACTCAGAAACTTAAATTAATAAAAATTACCAATTCTTGGCCAATAGCTCAGGCTTGTTACTACCTAACTCTTACATTTTAAAGTAACCCATATTGGTTATTTACCCTTTGCCCACATGGTGGTACTTTTATTAACATGGCACGTTCATCCTGCTCTCTCTGTGTATCCTGGTATCTCTCTGATTCTGACCTTATTCCTCCTAGCATTCTCAGTTTGGCTTTCCCAGCCTAACTTCCTCCTGCTCAGCTATAGGCTTGTTTATTAAACCAATCATAGCGACATATATTCACACAGTGTACAGAAGGATTATTCCAGAGCATATGTATCAATGTGCAGGTATGCTTATCTATGTGGGCCTGTGTGATGGCCAGTGGTTGGGGTCAGGATATCTTTTTTACCTGTCCTTGTCCTCTGGTTCTGCGGTTATAGACATGCATTGTCATGCCCCGCTTTGTCTGTGAGTATCGGGGATCTGGTCTATGATCCTCGCACTATTGCAATAGGCATTTGACCCACTGAGCCATCTCTCTAGCTCCTGTTAGGGGTTTTGATCTATGCAGACTGGTAAGGAGGATTACTGTAGATTTAAGAGTTTCTCTGAGACATTGAATGCAGCTTAGTCTCTTAAGAGAATAGTATTGGAATCACTCAAAATGTTCTTATATGTACTTCTCACACCCCAGGGGATCTGTTGATAGATTGTCTTCTAACCCTCCCCCCCATAATTCTAATGACATCAACTTTTGAGAAACCCAATGGAGAACAAATGCATATGTTGCTTTGAGTATGATTGTACCTAGTCTGGAGTGAGCTGCATATAAGAAGGAAGTGTATTAGCTTTTGCAAAGGTTTCTTCTTCATGAAAAGTAGAAGGAAGACACTCTTATCTTTGGATTGTTCCTTTAAACATGTGACAATGTTTAATGTCAACTATTTTTCCAGGTAGAGTGCATTATTTTTTTCAACTTAGAAAACCAAGGCTTATTCCATCATATGTAAGAGGAGAGTCCCCCATTCTCAGAGAATGAACATCCTTCCTATGCAAGGCCTGAGAGCTTTCCTGTTGCAGCAAGCTTTGCCCAACAGGAATATTGGAAAAGAGCCTTCCAAGTCAGCATGATGTATGGACCCAGAGAACATCAAGCTCTTACTTGCAATTCTTCAAATAGTTCTTCATTTAGATACGGTTATTTTGGGTATGATTCTAACAAGGTTGCTTATCTGGCTTCCCGGCTGTCAGGTTAGAAGCAGAAAATAAGAAAAGAGAGACAAGTGGCTCTCAGCAGGTGTGTTAAAACAGCAGAGTTGGAGCCCTCTCATCTTGGTAGAGAAAGGGAAATGGCTTCCTCTTCTGAAAAGCTAGTGGGCTGAGCCAGTTAATCTCCATGGTTCCTTGCAGCTCTAGCATTCAGCATGTTCAAGAGAAAAAGCCATAAAAAGCTGGAGCAAACCATTCAAGAATGAAAAACCTAGAAATCAGAGCCTGGTATGGGGGAAATGTTCCTAGCCTTGCTGCTCTTGAGGGCAGGGTTGAGACACACACAGGGTGGTTGGTACCTGAATGTAGTGCTAATGATCCTGAGTCATTAGATGGGTTTGTTTTGGAGATGCCCTTTCAGATGGTGAGAAAGCACACAAGTTACTTTAGAAAGACTGCATTGCTGTTTAAACTTCCACTGCTTCTAAAAAAAATCATCTGAAAGACTATTTCCCTGATACAGCCTTTTTATGCCCATATCTCAGAGTCCCCCAAAGACCAACAAGGAGTTCGAATCCACATGCAAAAGCAAAGAGACTTTATCCAAGCTGGAACTTGTAACACGAAAAATAAAAGACCCAGAAACTGATATTGGGGTTCAAACTTCAAGCTGGGTATCAGAAAAGCAAAGCAGCCGGCCACTAGTTCTCATCTTTAGTTCAGGCTGAAAGGTTTGATCTATGAAAGAGCTCTTTACCAAGTCTCAAACTCCTGCCTCTCAGTGCGGCTGGAGACTGAATGACTCGCTGAGACTTTGCTTCTGCCTTACATATTTCCCTAATGTTGGGACTAAAAGTGTGAGCAATAATTCTCTTTTACACTGATTCACTCTTGTGTAGATCTGGGTAGCCTTGGACTCACAGAAATCTGTCTACCTCTTAATCCTGAGTTCTAGGATTAAAGGTGTATACCACCACCTCCTAGCTTCTGGCTGCTGAGATTAAAGGTGTGTGCTTGGTTTCTACGGCCTGTGGCTGACTTTCCTTTCTGAATCCTCAGTCAAGCTTTAATAAATCATAAACAATATCTCAACACATAAACTTGGACCTTCCATGTGTCCAAGGCAGTTGTACTAGATCAGAGAGCCTTGAACTCAGTTGGGGCGGGGTTTTTAATCATAGCAGAGGTTGGGGTGAGGGATTTTTATGGTTCAGGACCCCTGACTGGCTGGCATTTCTAAGGGTGTCTTGGTTGAAGGGGATGGGTTTGTGCTGTTCTAGGGGACATCTGGTGAGCCTATCTACAATGCTTGGAATGTTAGGTATTTCCTTTGGCATGTTAGGTATTTTCCCCTTGGATGCTGATTGGTCTGTTTCTGGGTAGTTCCTGGATGGTCTCAGTTTGTGGTCTTTCCTGGAGTCAGGTGTTGCCTTAGAGTAAATGGAAAATTGGGCCTACTTTTTTTGCTGATCTCTATTGAGCCTGCCATGGCAGCCGAGTAGCCAAGCTGCCCTGGGCCCTACAATTGTTTCCTTTTTCTTTTGTTAAGTCTTTGTATTTCTTTATGTTAACTCAAAACATTTGCCATCCCAGATTATACTTTCTACTTTGATAAGATTTCTACTTCTTACTGCGTGTGAAAGTTGTTGAACTTGAACTCAACCTTTTAAAATAGTCTTGCTACATGATTTTATGGTCACTGATAACAGATTGTTGGTTCCCTGAGGACAAGGACTGAGCTGCCTTTTGCTTGGTTTCCACTAAGCATGCATGAATGACAAGTATTAGATAAATAATTGAGTCAAGGAATTGGTGTATGAATAAACTGCAAGGAAAATAAATAAAAAAGATGTCCTCTTCGGTGAAGATTTGTCTTTTTCATCTCAGTACTTGTGTCTTGCTCACTATTCTACTCCCATCACCTTACCTGTCTTTCCTCACCTGCACTCAAGCATTCTTTTTAATATTAAGCTACCATTACCTTCCTTGAATTAATCTCCTTCATGGTTTTTACTAATGATTCTTTTAGTTTATTTTAAAGTTCTGCAAGTCACAGAACTTTCACACTTCAACCTCTTGGCCAACTTTCCTTGTCTTTAGCCTAATTCCCGAGACAATCAATTTAAAAAGAGATGAGGTTTACTTTGGATAACAGTTTTGGAGGTTTCCCTTGATGGTTTGTTAATGAATTGCTTTTGGTTTTGTGTACCTTTGGGAGAAGGAGAGCAGAGAAAGCACTCACCCTGCAGGTGGATACTAAAAGAGAGGGGCCCACATATCCCCTTCAAGGACACACCCCCCAGTGATTTAAGATTTCCCACTAGATTCTACCTCTGAAAGGTTCTGCCTTCCCATAATATTACCACATGCTGGGAACCCAACATTTAGCACATGGGTCATTTGGGTACAAAACTGCAAACCATAAAAATACCTATTATATTTACTTTTTAAATGGCTAGAATATAAATTCCATGATGTCAGAGGATGCAGCTCATTCCCTGTGTGTTAGCATAGTGCTTGGATCACAGCAGGCTCTATGTAAACACCAGTGGAATTGAGAGATTATGGGCCTGGTGTTATAGGTAATTTTGATGACTGGGCTTTGTCTAGAGCTATTTTTGATTTGATATTACGGTTATATTAATATAAAATGATTGTGTAGCTTTTCATATACTTGTTTAATCTATGCATTGAGGGAAAAAACTTTCAATTCATTTTTAATTGTGGTAAAAACACATAGTGTAAAATTTACTATTTTGAATATTTTAAGCATTCAATTTAGCAGTGTTAACTGTATTTAAATTGTGGAAGAGATCTTTAGAACTTTTTCCACTTAAAAACCTGGAACTCCGCACTTACTGAGTAGCACCTCACTCTCCCCCTCTGAGCTCCTGGCAGCCACTGTTCACTGATTTGGATTGCTTTAGGTACTTAATAAATATGAACACATGCATTACTTGTCTTTTTATTGGAGGATTTAATATATCATATTTAAGGGTCATCTATGCCATAGAATGTGACAGGACTTAGGGCTAAAACAAGTGTTACACTGTAGATGTTTCAACTTTCTTTAACCATTTGTGGGAGGAACATTGGGATAGTTTTCCCCTCTTGGCTGTTTTAAGTAATGTTGAAATGGAACCTATGTGTGCAGGTATCTCTTCAGGATACTGTTTTCCCTTCTTTTGGCTACATCCCAGATGTGGGGCTGGCAGATCACATGACACCACAACTTTAAATATCATGAGGAATGACCATAATGTTTCCCATAGGGTTCTTTTCCATTTGTATCTCCACCAACAGTAAACACTTTCAGATTTCTCCAGAGCTTTATCCACATTTACTCTTCGTCATGTTGCCTATAATAATGGGAATGAAGTTATAAGCATCTTATTGTGGTTTGAATTCTCATTTTTCTAATTATTAGCAGTGGTATGTGTATTTTCTCACTTTTATTATGCATTTAATTTGCATGTGTGTAAGAGTGTGTTTGTATACATGTCATGGGCATGCATGTGCATGTGGGGGTGATAGATTGACATCATGTGTCTACCTCTATCATTGTCCAGTTTTTTCTTTGTGTCAGAGTTTTTCATTGAACCTGCAGTTTGCTGATTGGCTAGACTGGCTTGCACAAGAGCCCAGGATTGTGTTTCTTCCCACAGGTGCTAGAGTTTCAGACATGCTCTATCATTCCCATGACTTTACCAACTGAGTCCTCCCCCTGGCTACTGCGTATCTTCTAGTTGCTTGTTCTGGTGTGTGTGTGTGTGTGTGTGTGTGTGTGTGTGTGTGTGTGTATTTAAAATAAAATTTCAGGAGTTCTTTATATGTTTTGGATTTTAGGTACTTATCAGGTGTATTATTATTCACAAATATGTTTTATTACTCCTATATCATTAATGACCATTTCACCCTCTTGATTGTTCTATTTGAGGCATAGACTTATAAAGTATTATGTTGTCCCTTTTCTCCATCTTACTTCTGTTGCCTGTGCTTCATTTATCATAAATGAAGCCATTGCCAAACCCACTGTGATGAAGCTTTCCTCCCAGGTTTTTCTAAGACTTTCATAGTCTTAAGTTTTGAGACCATTTTGAATTGATTTTGGCACATGATGTAACACGTATTGTAGTGTAGATATTTAGTTTTCTCAGTGTTGGTTGTTGACAGGACTCTCCTTTCTCTGGCGGTTGTGGAAAAAAGTCATTTGACTATTTGTTAGTGCAGGGAACTTGTTTCTAGGCTCTGCATTTACTTCTGCTGGTCTGTAAGCTTGTCTTCTTACCAGTGATATACTGTTTTGACAATGGCAGCTTTGCAGTTATTTTTAAAACATGGATCACCCTGTTTTGTTCCTTTTCAATGTTAATTTATATATTTGATATGCACACTTAGACTTGACATGAATGTATTTTTCTATAACTGTAAAATACATCAATGAGATTTTGACAGACACTGAAAATAACATGATTATTGCTTTTACAATATGTAATTTTAACATTATTAGTTTTTCCAGCTCATAGATATGGGCTATATGGGATGTTATTTTCATATATTTGTGTCATCTTTAATTTGTTCCAGTAGTGTTTTGTGGTTTGAAGTATACAATTTTTTTGTCTCCTTGACTAAATTTATTTCAAATTATTTCATTAGATATTTTATTGTCAATGTAAACAGAGCAGGTTTTGAAATTTACTCATAGACTGTTCATAAATAGTACATGAAAATGATTTTTGCATGTTGATTTTGTATTCTGAAATTCTATTGAATTTATTATCTGTGACAGGATTTTATTAAGAGGGACACTTTCAAGAGTTTCTGGACATAAGATTATGTAGTTTCTGGACAGAGAGAGTTGAACTTTCTTTTCCAGCTACTTATTTGTTTAGTCTAAATTCTCTGACTAAGACAAGTGGAGTGTTCTGAATTGAGTAGAAGTGGTGAGACAAGGCATCCTTTCATTGTTTCTAATCACAGGGAAAAACATAACTTGCAGTCTCCCAATGTTCACTGTTGCTATGATGTGAATGTAAACATCCTTATGGGCTCATGTGTTGAAGATGCTGACTGCATGTCCGCATGTGCACTGTGTACACACCCAGTATCCAGAGGAGGAAACTCTGGAAACCAGAGTTACCAAGAGTTGTTGGTTGCCATATGTGTGCTGGGAATTCAAACTAGGCCCTCTGGAGGATCAGTACTTGCTCTTAACCAATGAACAACTTTTCAGCCCTGACTCAGGCCTTATAATTACAAGAAACAGTTTTCTGCCTGTGTGAGAGAAAGGTAGGGGGAAGCTGATGTACCAGGGTGAACACAGTTGTATTTTTGTTTTGGGGAATGGCTGATTCGTTCATGGTGTTGGTTTTGTTTTTTTTTTTAATGTAAATAAAGTAAATAAGAATGTATAAGCAAAATGTGGACCTGTACTGATAGTGCTTTAAATAATGAATTAAGATAATTTATTCTTGTGACACAGCAGAGAAACCAAGCTCCCAAAGCCCCCATATAAAGCAAACAGACAAACACCACCACCCCCCAACCAACCCCCAAACAAAAACAAACAACCCTTTATCTTTCAGATAGACATCCGTGTCTCCAGACCTAGAGGCTTGGTGTTGTCTTATTTTTAATTGTCTACCATGCCTTGTAGTGTGCTAAAAGCCAAGAAAGTTGAAGTTCTGAATAATGGAATTTGATTATGTCTGGCCATTTATGTGAGTGTTTGGGATCAATTCATGCTGTACTGGCTGGTTTTGTGTGTTGACTTGACGCAAGTTGGAGTTATCTGAGAGGAAGGAGCCTAGCTGAGGAAATGCTATAAGGTGTTTTCTCAATTAGTGATCAAAGGGGAGGGCCCAGCCCATTGTGAGTAGTTCAGTCCCTGGGCTTGTGGGTCCTCGTGGCAGATTGAGCAAGCCATGAGAAGCAAGCCAATAAGCAGTCCCCATCCATGGCCTCTGCATCTGCTCCTGTCTCCAGGTCCCTGCCCTGCACGAGTTCCTCTTCTGACTTCCTTCAGTGATGAACAGCAAAGTGGAAGTGTGAGCCGAATAAACCCTTCCCCCCCCCACTTGCTTTATGGTCATGGTGCTTCATTGTAGCAATAGAAACTCTTAACTAAGACATAGGCAGACAGAATTTTGTTTTATCTTCTCTTTAAGTTCATCCTTTTAACAGTCACCTGTTTTTTGTTTTGTTTTTTTTTTTTTTTTTTTTCTGGGAGACAGAGACTTCTGAAAATGGGAAGTCTGAGCTGCAAGACTTCTCTTTTTAAAGTTCTTTAGTGTCATATGTCTTTAACAGTATGCCGAAAACAGATTTGGAGATTTCCCAGGTAAGTACTAAATAACTAGGGGACAGCTGCGACTGGATAATTTAGGTTCAAGGAACCAAAACTCCCGATAATGGAATAAATTTTCCATTTGTGAGATGCTGCTAAGAAAGATCAGGAGACAGGGGGATTAGAAATTGTAGTGTTCATCTTGAAGGAATGAAAAAATTAAAAGGCGTTTGGATCAGTGCTTAGCTGTGTGTGTCTGCTTCTGCTTCCATCAGCTACTGGATCAAGGCTCTATGATGGCATATAAGGTAGTCATCAATCTCATTATAGGGGAAGGGCATTTAAGGTAGCCTCTCCACTATTGCTTAGATTGTTAGTTGGGGGTCATCCGTGTGGATCTCTGGACATTTCCCTAGTGCCAGATTTCTCTTTAAACCTGTAATGGCTCCCTCTATTAAAGTGTCTCTTTTTTTTGCTCTCCTCCATTCATCCTGACCTGACCAAGCAGGAACACATGGACCTCAGTTGTAAAACTGGGGAAGCAGCATTGGACCAAATCAAGCCTTCTGAATGTGGGTGCCAGTTAGGAGGCCTGGGCGGTTGATGGGACCTCTGACAGTGGAACCAGTATTTATCCCTAGTGCACAAATGGACTTTGGGAGCCCATTCCCCATTGAGGACTACTATCTCAGCCTAGATACATGAGGGCCTAGGCCCTTTGATGATCCCCCATGGAAGGCTTCACCCTGGGGAATGGTTGGGGGTGGGATGAGGCATCGGTGGGGGGGGTGCATGGGAAGATTGGAAGAGAAGGAACTGGGATTAATATGTAAAATAAGATTGTTTTTAAATTTAAAAAAAAGGAAAAAAAATTAAAAGAAGTCAGGTAGTATTGTGGCATATGCTTTCAATTCCTGCACTTTTGAGGCAGGCAGATGCAGGTGGATGTCTTAGTTTGAGGCCAGCCTGGTTTACAAAATGAGTTCCAGGACAGCCAGGGTTACACAGAGAAAACCAAAAGAAAGAAAGAAAGAAGGAAAGAAAGGAAGGAAGAAAGAAAGTTGAAAGGAAGAACCAAGAGTCAGTTTGAAGAAAATGTTGCTCCTTGGGCTCATTAGACATAGGCTGATAGGATCAAAACATAATTTGCAGGGGTTGGAGAGATGACTCAGAGGTCAAGAGTACTCTTTTCCAAAGGTCCTGAGTTCAATTCCTAGCAACCACACGGTGGCTCACAACCATCTAGAATGAGACCTGGTACCCTCTTCTGCAGGCATACACACAGGCAAAACACTGTATACATAATAATAATAAAAAAAGCTCTAAAAAAACATAATGTGCATCTTTGTTTTAAGACTTGAAGTCTGTTACACGCATGTGCGAGTGGACCCGAGCATGCGCACGCGTGTGCACACATACACACACAGAGACCAGCCTTACATCTTCTTGTATTTTCTTGTCTTAATTTATAATCTTTAAGATGGATAGCACCCTTGAAGTTATTAGTAGAGACACAAGATAAAAATATTATTTTTACTTAAAGGCCAACAAGAACATATAGACACCTGTGGGATACACATAGTGGCCAGGGAGTAGAGAGAAAGGGATGTGTGGATCAATGCCTTTAATGGAGCTGTGTGGTGATACATCATTTATGATGTATTTAAAACTTGCCTGAGGGTTCGGAAATCAAAGTCAGCCACAGTCCATAAAAACTAGGCACACACATTTCATCCCAGCAGCCAGAAGCTAGGAGGTGGTGGCACACACCTTTAATCCTAGGACTCAGGATTAAGAGGTAGCTGGATCTCTCTGAGATCAAGGCCACCCAGGAATACACGAATCAGTTTAAAAGAGTAACCGATCACACTCCTTTAATCCTAGCACTGGAGAGGTATAAAAGATAAAAGCAGAGTGTTCATTATTAAGTCAGAGGCATTCGTTCTCCAGCCACACTGAAGATAGGAAGGCTCAGTATCACTGAGGATAAGAAGACATTGGACTCTCAGGATTCTCTAGCCACACTGAGGAGAGGCAGCAGTTTGAGGCTTGATGAAGACCTCATGCATGAATTGGCCTTTCAGTCTGGGCTTGAGTGGCTGGCTGCTTTGCTTCCCTGGTCTTCAGCTTGAACCCTGATATCTGTGTCTCAGTCTTTTATTTATCATGTTACAGAGCTGAAAGAACTCCCGCTGTGCTAGGGACTCTTCTGTGGTGGATTTATGAAGGCTGTGCTGTGTGGAAGTCAACAGGGTCTGTTAGGCAGGCTGTAACTGTCACATAGGGAAGTGGCTACTGGAAGGCAGTTACATGAGGCAGATAGTATCTGGATTGGCCGCATTGAGGAACTGGGAATGTAGTCAAGGGCCACTGGCTTCTGTTACCGGAAAGTCCAGCCCATGTTTCAAGTGGTTGATGGGGCAATAGAAAATTATAAGAATTCTCTACAAGGTTCTTCTCCTTTCAGTTCACATGAGCAAAAGCATTCCCACACATATGGACCTCTTCTCTGTCTTGAGTACCGTCTGTCTTCTCTGGATCTTTTCTTGGTATTCTCCACGTTTCCCTGAGTTCTATTCAATGTTCAACATTAAGCTGTCCATATAACCTTTTTTGTTTTTAACATCCGGTTAGAATCTGTCATCCCCAAATCTATCTCCTTTTCATTCCTTTAGGTATCATGTGAGTGTGTGTGTGTGTGTGTGTGTGTGTGTGTGTGTGTGTGCGTGCCTGCGTGTGTGCATGCGTGTGCGCGCGTGTGTGTGTGTGTTATATGTATACATATATTATAGATACTCACAAAAGAGAAAGGCTTGAAGGATTAGCATAAAGCCTTTTGAATTTCTGTTTTAAAAGCAGTATTGGATAGGAAAGGTAAAATACAAATGCATGGAATGATTAAGGGAATATTCTATTAGTATATATTTATTAGTTAAAATTTGTGTTTTATCCTTATAGCAATCCAGAGGAGTTTCAAGCTGGTTTACTAAACTTCAGAAGCAATCTGTGTGTCAGACATTTACAGCCACATCTAATCAATCGTCCAACACTCTCTCCTTAGCTGTATCTATCCACATCTTTGCCTGGCATCAAGAAAGCTACACAGATGAATAGCCGAAAATGGCAGCCTTTTAAAATGTGCTTACTTAATATAGCTGTTACAGTATTCTTAATAGCTTGTACCCTAACTGATACAGTAGCTCAGAGAGTAGGAAATGCTTGCTTAAAATTAAAATCATGGCAAGTAAGAGTGAATTTGGTTACTGTTAAGTGTTTAGCTGAAAGAGTCAGTTAATGGGTTCCTTAGTTTAATTTGTCACCATTTGGCAGAAAATACCACAGGAATGTATCTTGTCACTTAATTGAGCGGAACACACAAATGTTACAAGATTGGATTTGGTTGCACAATTTTATTCAAATAGACATGTGCAGGTCTGAATTTTTTAAAGTGGAAGAAAGAAATGCAAGACCTACAATTTTTCTAATCAGTGTCATCTTCCAAGATGTCCAAATATGATTCCAGCGTAGGTTGATGCCAAAAGGTCCCAGAAAAATAGCACAATTGATAGACAATATAGACGGAGTCACCTGGGGCCTCTGTGTCAAGAGACAAGGGGGAACGACCGTGAGTGTGATGTTGATTTTTAAGTCAGTTAAGAAAGGTGTAATGTAATTTAGCAATGAAGTTGGAATCTAACGATTTCAGAAGCCTGGCAGTGGTTTAAATACCGCCTGGCTGGCATGACAGAGGTTGGCCTGGGAAAGGTCCACTGTGTCTAACTATTTCCCTTTTCCGGGCGTGAACAGTAACAGTGTGTGTGTGTAAGTCTCCAGCATAATATCAAAGTGTGTGTACTAAGTCCGTGTTTTTAAGAAATCAATGGTTGGATAAGTTAGAAAAGAAGAATAGCAACTGCAAATCTTCACTGAATGGGTGTTTCCTGTGTACTAAACTCATAACAAAACCAGGATTTGAATATTGCCCTTCCTGTATTAGGGGGAAGATAATGGTGGCATTGGGGATTATGTCCATGCCCAATGTTGCTCGGCATACAAGTCTGGATTTGAATGTGTGGTGTGTGTGTAGTGGTCGGAAGACAACCTTGAGTGAACTTTCTCAGGTGCCACCCACACTTCTTCTTTTATTTAAAAATTATTTCTGGTTTAATTTTTTTAATTTAAATTAAAACAAGCTTGTTTTACATGTCAACCCCAGTTCCCTCTCTCTCCCCTCCTCCCCTGCTCGCCACCAACACCCTATCCCACCCCCTTTCTGCTCCCCAGGGAGGGTGAGGCCTTCCATGGGAAATCTTCAATGTCTGTCATATCATTCGGAGCAGGGCCTAGGCCTTCCCCCTTGTGTCTAGGCTGAGAGAGTATCCCTCTATGTGGAATGGGCTCCAAAAATCCATTCGTGTAGTAGGGATAAATACTGATCCACTACCATAGGTTCCATAGACTGCCCAGTCCTGCTGACACCCACATTTAGGGGGTCTGGGATGGTCCTATGCTAGTTTCCCAGAAATCAGTCTGGGGTCCATGAGCTCCCCCTTGTTCAGGTCAGCTGTTTCTGTGACCTGGTTTTGACCCCTTTGCAATTGGGTTCCAGGAGTTTGGCTCAGTGTTTAGCTGAGGGTGTCTGCTTCTGTTTCCATCAGCTACTAGGTGAGGACTCTAGGATGGCATGTAAGGTAGTCATCTATGTCATAATCAGGGAAGGGCGTTTAAGGCAGCCTTTCCACTATTGCTTAGATTGTTAGTTGGGGCTACCCTTGTAGGTCTCTGGACATTTCCCTAGTGCCAGATTTCCCTTTAAACCTAAATTAGCTCCCTCTATTATGGTATCTATTTTCTTCCTGCTCCCTCATGTCCTCCTCTTCCCTCCTCTTTTTCCCTTCTCTTTCTCCTGACAATATTTTTTGATTTTTGTTTCACCCCCATCAACAACTCCCAAATCCTACCCAATTACCTACCCATTCAACTTAATATTCTCTCTCTCTCTTTTTCTTAAAACAGAAACAACTACAAAACAAAATGAACAAGCAAACCAGAAATAAAAACAAACAGGCAAAAAAAAAAAACATCCTACAACAAAACACAACAAAACAAAACAAAGCATGGAACTCCTTTTGTATTGGTCTGCCCTGCTTGATATAGACAGGGATACACCAGTGGAGAAAACTGATTTTTCCTTTAGCCAGCAGGTATCACCTGCAAATAGCTTCTTGGTTAGGGTGGGACCTCTTACCATTCTCCATTCTGGGATTTTGTCAAGTTTGAGTTCTTACTCATCCTAGATTTGTGGTGTCATAGCCTCTCTGAGGTCACATGTGCATCAGTCCTGTTGTGTTTGGAAGTCACTGTTTCCTTGGAGTCACCCAGCACCACTGGCTCTTAAAATCTTTCTGCCTCTTCTTCTGCATAGATCGCTGAGCCTCTTAGGGAGGGTGTGATGAAGACTTCCCATTTAGGGCTGAGTGATGCCAAGTCTTTCACCCTTTGCATCTTTGTAGTATGTGTCTCTTGCTCAGTGCTGCTCTTGCTGGTTGTAGGTCTTAATTTGTGTATGTTTTTACCTTTTCTTTTCCTGGAATATACTTGACATTTGTTATCATTGTATATAGTTTTTGCATCAGGCTATAAACCTTCTTCTTTAGACTAAAAGGGGAATTGTAGTCTCATCTTGCCTTGCCAGTGAACTTGTAGTAGTGGCCACTGCCTTTTGGGCATGGTTTCAGGTGTGGATGTGACCCCTTTAAGGTAGAGGAACAGTGAATGCGCCCTCTCTTGGGTTGTGGAGGGCATCAGAAGGGCAGAGACTGCATCTTCTGCAGCAGGAAGGCTGAGACAGTTATTTACTTTTACCTCTGTAAGTTGTTCCCCAATAAAACACATATTTATCATTTATCTTGGGTCTGGTGAACTCATTTAAGTACCAGTTGTGAGTTTCTGTGTTAGTTACCATCTATTACTAGAAGTTTCTATGATGAGGGCTGAACAAGGCACAGATATGAGGCCCAACCTAGTGTGGCCTGGTAGAGAGTGGTTTTCCAGGATGGTGGGTATTATAAAGGAATGAGGATGGGCTACAAAGAAGGGCTGAAAGGGGCAGAGGGAAAAAATTCACTTTTCTGTTTTGAGGCAGGATCTCTCTCTCTCTCTCTCTCTCTGACCTGGAGCTGTACATTAGTCCATCTCTCTCCACTCCCCTGTGCTGGGATTACAAGTCTATGCCATCATGCCTGGCTTTTAAACTTTTCTTTATGTGGCTTCTGGGGAGGAAACTCTGGTCGTCAGTGCTTGTGAAAAAGCATTTTATCAACTCCAGTCTCATTTCTGGCTCCTTAACCTCCACAGATCCAAATTTTGAACCACTAGAGTATACCAACAAAATGCATTTAGCAGGATAGTGTCATCTCTGCTGATTTATTTTTTATTTAGCCATGTCTTGTTTTAGGCAATCATGCCAGACTGATCTTTCTGTTTCAATTCTCATCTCCATGGAAATGTGATGATTCTTAATCGTCTCTTAACCTTCAGCAGTACATTTGCCATCAGAAATTGGAGAAACAGACCCTGTCTCAGGGCTTGGATTGATGTAGAATCTGATCTTGCCAGAGCTTTCCCACAGTCCTTCCATTCCAAGCAGATGCTGTGTTGTACACGTGGCCTCCCTCCTGACAATTTTATCTCTGGCGAAAGAGAAGAGAATAGCATTTAAAACCAAAGCCCAGGCTATTTTCCTTTCTGTTTTACATTTCAATGACTGTTGATTTTGTGGCTTGGGAAGACTATGTTTAAAGAGGATATAGGAGGAAAAATCATGGAAAAAGAGTGAAAGCACAGGCTGGGAGCACTGCTGGGTCTTTGTGGCATCTTGCAGATTTTTCTATATTTTGTTGTAGAACAATGCAAAGCCTGGTTTAGGAAAGAGAAAATGGTATTTATTTCAGAGGTACTTATTTACCTCTGGGTTCAGTAATCACGTAGCGGACTGATGTGCTGGGAGATTCAAGAAAGGAGAAGGGTAAGTCAGCACGTGCACTGGCACTGTTACACTGTTTGGTGGTATTGTAGAGTGCTCCATAATGGGAGGACCTGGCTGCTGGTGGGGTGCAGACTGGAAGGACTGCCCAGTAGAGGGGAGGCCGTGAGGGTTGCGTAGAAGTCCTCCATATTACGAAAGAGTGGCAGACTCTTATGTTCCCCCAACTTTGGCCTGTTTATGTGTTTCTGGCATTTTCATATATTTTCCACTTTAAAAAATTTCCATGTTTTTATGTAAAAGAGAAAAGATCTCAGAAGATTAAAGCAAAATATCTTCTTATTGCTTACTTTTTGTTCTTTGAAAATTTCATACAGGAATACAGTATATCTTGGTCATATCCACATATCCACCCCCATTCTCCTCCTCCAGATCCCATAAGAGCTTACCAAAACAAGTGCAATCCCTGCTGTTTTTTTTTTTTCTTTTCTTCTGAATGGAGTACAGATATAGGCTTTGTTTAATTTTACATTAGTGTGTCAGAATCACAACCTGTAAACATTTAGTAAAAGAGTTTGGTTCCTAGCAGAAAAAAAGATGAAGAAGTTTTAGTTTCCCTTCTGTTTTTGTATCTGGTTGCAGTCAGATTCCTGGTCTTCAAATGACTTGCCTACTTTGCTTTTCAAGGTAAGTGCTACCACACACTATTGTGAAATGTTAGTTTAAAATGTGTTATACTCATTTATGCTGTGGGATATTTGTTTAGCCATGCAAAGATATGTTGCAGTGCTGCATTCTTTTATGACACATTTGTTTAATTCCATGAAGCTGTGTTACTTTGCCTGCCTAGAACACTTGATTGGTCTAATAAAGAGCTTAATGCCCAATAGCCAGGCAGGAGAAGGATGGTTGGGTCAGGCAGGGAGAATCAATAAAAGGAGAAGAAAAGAAAGACTGAGGAAAAGAAGGAGAGGAGGACACCAGGGGCCAGCCTACCAGCAACGCAGCCTGACTTAGAGTAAGACGTAAAGAAAGCTATATAGACTAAAGAAAGATAAAAGCCCAGAGGCAAAGGGTAGATGGGGATAATTTAAGAAAATCTGGCTGGAAACAAGCCAAACTAAGGGTGGACATTTATAAATAACAGTAAGTCTCTGTGTATTTATTTGGCTGGCCCCCTAACAGCAAAGAGTAAACAAAACAAGACAAGGCAAGACAAACAAACAAACAAACAAAAACAACCAACCACAGAGTACAGAATCACATGTGAGACTCTTTCCTGTGGCAATCTTGTGTGTTTCCTGATAGAGCTCCATGACAAGCTTTAAAATTCTCAGCAGGTGATCTGCTTGGGATTTAGGATATGATTTACATATTAAGGAACCAGATGCTAACCTCTACAGAAAGGCTGTGGGGTTAGACCCTACCCAGGAATGTCAACCTTTCATTTGGGCAGATGAGATAGCTCAGCAGCACAAGTACTGGCCATACAACTCCTAGCAACCTGAGTTGGATCCCCGAACCCACATGAAGGTGGAAGGAGAGAAATGACTCCTGAGAGTGGTCCTGTCATCTGACTTCCACATGTGCCTGGCATACTTGTACCACCACCCCATTAATAGTGTATGCAGATTTAAAAACAATGCACCTTTGGGTGCAGTTGTGAAAGCGACTGCCAGAGGTCTGTAGTGTGGTGGCAAAGATCTCTTGGTGCTACCTACCTAGTTTTGACTGTGCTGTTACCCACTGCATAGGGTCTTGCCTATGTCAGGTGCTATCCACTAGATGCAGCTACGTCTTGCCATTGCAGGTCCAGCCCCAGGTAAATGGAATTCAGTAAAAACAGCCAATGTTTAGTGAACACCTATGAACCATGCCCTGTGGGATTGCAAGCTGTAGGTGACAAAGATAAGCCAGGAGGGTGCTCTTGGAGATCAAGGGAGGGCAGAGGACCTCTCTGTGCATCCTACCCCGTGAAATGTGCAAACTTGGCATTATTGGGTACCCAGAAAATTTCTGGCTTTCTCGGTGTCTAGATTCCTACATGTCCTTGTCATTCCAAAGAGATATCTTTGTCATTAAACAATGCCCCTTTCATGAGAAGTCCTCCTGAGAAAATTTAGTAATGCAGAGCACAGTTTCTCTATGGATTCTACTAGCTGGGTAGGTAGGTGCCCACTAAGGCCTTTCATGGGGATGTCTTCCCTGGGCTGGCTCTTGGGTTGCTATCTCCACTCCTCTTGTGGGCCTCCCTCTGGTGCTTTTTATGTACATCGAACAAACATCTTGGAGGCAAATGTCAAGACTAGGAATAAGAAGGGCTTAATTTGTCACATCGAGTATAGCTGTGTGTGGCACTGCAATTTGCATTTTAATGTCCTGCTTATTCCAGAAAAGTGGCGTTTTATAGATTTCCTGTATTATTCATGAATTTGAAGGCTTTGTAGTTTAAAAATAAAGGTTCAGGTAATCACCAGGCATAGGGGAAGTTAAACTCTGTCAAGTTTGCTCATCCCTTCCAGTTCTCCTCACTTTTCCATCTGTTGAAATCTTTCATAGCCCATCCCTGTGTTCTTGTGTTCCAATGTTGAGACATATATACACAGAGAAGTTAATTAATGCACCACATCTGGCTTCCCATAGCCTTCGAATTTACAAGAGAAACTAGGGTTTTTTTTTTGTTTGTTTTTTGTTTGTTTGTTTGTTTTTTTTTTTTTTTTGTTTAGTCTCTGGCCTGCGTAGAGAAATATGGACAGATCCACCACAACAGGCAAGTACCTGTTGGAACGGTGGATGTAGCCTCCTGGACAGAGGCCTGCTTGGGGCATCTTGGAATCTACAGTATGCTAAAAGTTCCCACTGGTTTTTCTGATTTTGGGGGGTTGTGGAGTTGGTTAAACTAAGTGAAGGCCAGGTATTCATCTGCCTC
This sequence comes from Cricetiscus sungorus, assembly GCA_030556225.1. NCBI lineage: Eukaryota > Metazoa > Chordata > Mammalia > Rodentia > Cricetidae > Cricetiscus > Cricetiscus sungorus. The sequence goes on along the minus strand of JANBXA010000007.1, from coordinate 132,752,400 downwards.
TCTCCTGGGCTTATGTGTTGAGGAGGTCCCCTTTGTGGACATGCCTGGAATGAGCAGTGTTTAAGATGGAAGCCAAGTGGTGTGAAAGCATTGTGCAGAAAGGCCACCTCCCCGTGCTCACATAACTTTAGGGGAGCCAGCATGCTCCAGGGGCTGATGTGTTCTGTTCTGGGCTAGTTGGCAGGCAGCTCAGTGCTTGCTTTCTAGCTAGACTTGCTTTGTGGTTTAGTCTTGGCTCAGTCCTTCTCATTAGATGTATGACAAAGTCTGAGAAGTAGTAAGAAATGGGAAAATCAAGATGTTTTGAAGGAACCATGTAAACAATAAAAGTGAACCATGGAGATACTGAAAAGTGATTACAAAATGGAGGCTAGAGGAGGGTCCTCATGGGTCTTCTGCTGGTACTTGACTGAAATGCTGTCATATGGCCCTTGGTAGAAGTGCATGGGTGACATTCATTTCCTTGTTTAGACCCAGGCACTGGGTCTTGTGTTGTATGGAGGTCGTGTGTGTGTGTGTGTGTGTGTGTGTGTGTGTGTGTGTGTGTGTGTGTGTGTTGGGTAGGGATGGGACCAACAGACTGACAGATGGGGGTGGGTTTCATAATAACAACTGAAGTTACATCTGAGATTTTAAAAGTTCCTGAACTCCATTGACTTTCTTTTCTGAGAAGACAGAGGTCAAATTGCCACCTCTTTCTTTTCCAGACAGGGTCTCATTATGTACGTTTATTTGGCTGAGATGTCTGCCATAGGCTCAGATATTTGAATACATGGTGTCTAATTGGTGGTACTGTTTGTGTAAGTTTAGGAAGTTTGGCCTTGCTGGAGAAGTATTTTTCCGGGGACCGACTTTGAGATTTCAAAAGCTGCGTACCATTACCCATTTACTTGCCCTATTTCTTGCTTGGGGTAGAGATGTGATCTCTGAGCTATTCCAGTCACTATGTCTGCTACCTGCTGCCATATTTCACTGTCGTGATAGTCTGTTATTGTCTATAAGTCCAAGTAAACTTTCCATCTGTAAGAGTGTCTTGGTCATGATGTTTTATCACAGCAACACAACAGTAACTATATGTGTCTTAGCTAGCCTGGAAATCCTTTTGTGGACCAGGAGGGCCTCAGATTTGCTATGATCCCTTTGTTCCCGACTTTCTAGTACTCAGGGGTACACTAGGCTTCTGTCACTCTTTTGATTATGTAAATTCAATATTTACATCTGTTGGAGTGATCAAATATATTTTGCTTCTGATTGCCTCTAAGTGATGTCTATGGGTCAAAGAAGTCTTGCTACAGTTCTGTGTATTAATTAATACACGGAACTAGTATTTGTTTGATGTTTATGTCATGGGAGTCATTGTACTAGGACATGGTTTTCGTGCTGAGCGAAGGCAAGCACGGCTCCCATTTTAATGATCTTACCTTACTTCAGGTCCACATAAATAAGTAGATTCCTATAACACAGTACACTTAATGAGAAGATGTTCATGGAGTGAAGAACAGGCCACTCATGGGGACAGAGAGTCTTTCTGGAGAGAGCCAGCATTCAAGGTGAGATCCTGAAAGGGTAGGTCTCAGCCCAAGGAGCACCATGAAATGCTCCAGGCAGAGTTGCTGTCTGTGCAGTGGTAGGAGCCAGAGTTTTTCCAGACTGGTTGGCAGAGTGCTCACTGATGAATGGACTGGAAAATGATACAGTGCTGGTGCTCTGGTAATGCCAAGTCATGTATGTAGCTGCCACATGGTGTTCTAGATCAAGACCCACCAGACTTGTTTATGACCAAATCTCTCAATAAAGAAAATGGTCATGGGTAACACTCACTAATTCTTGTTCCCAAGAACAAGCCTCTTGGCTTCCCGATCCTCCAGTTATTATGACTTAGTTGTAGATCATTTACTGTATGTAGGATGCCCTTTGTAGTGAGGTTGAATGCATGCTTTAAAAGTTTTTGATATTAATAGAATTCTTTATTATATTTTCCATTTATTGCTTATAAACCTCTGTACCAAGCATTTAAAAAATGCTGTTATTTAAGTTCTGACACAGTCTCATAAGAAAGGCTATAGTGCTCTGGTTGTATAGGTGAAGACTAGAGGCTCAGAGAGATGGAGTAATCTGCTTTTAGTGTTCAGTAGTGTTGGGATTCATGCTCAGGCTATTTGATCCAGAGGCAAGTCACAGACTTCCAAAAGTTTGAGGTTCAGAGAAAGGATAACATGTAGGCATTGATCATACGACAAAGGAATTATTAATGAGGCATTTGAGATTAATTTTGTGATTAATTTTAATAAAATGAAGATAAATAAATGTTACCTATTGGATTGGCTGGTGTCATGATCAGACAGTGAAATATATACTTAAAATGTTTTAGATTTATTTATTTTTTTTTGTGTATGAGTGTTTTGACTACATGTATGTTTGTGCCCCTTGTGGTACCCTTGGAGGTCAGAAGAGGGTGTTGGATCTCTTGGAACTGAAATTAGAGATGGTTATGAACCATGTGGGCTCTGGGAACCTAGCCTAAGTCCTCTGTAAGAGCAACAAGTGTTCTTGACTGCTAAGACACTTCTTAAGAATGCTTATATTGTGTATTTTATGATATAGATACTTTATAGAATACAATACATTTATTTCACAGTATCTAGTCAATGCAATTTGTCTTAGCAAGAATATAATTAATCCTAATCTTTTTTTTGTATAGTTTTGTTACCTGTCAAGAATTAAATTTTCTAGAACACTTGCTTGAAGCTACAGAATAAAAATAATGATTAAATAGTAACCTTTCTCCTAGGGACAGACAAGACTAGAACAAATTACAGTAAATAGCCATATTCTAATAGAGTAGAAGAGAACTGTCCTGTAGAGGAGATTGTTTTGAGCGAGGGCTGTAAAATGTGGCACCACAGTAACTGAAGCAGGTGGCAAGGAGAGGCAACAGTAAGCCACTCCAGGATCAAATACATGAAATATTGGGTACATTTTACTGTTAATATCTCATAACCAGGATGTGAAAGAGAAAGAGGAAGAGGTTACAGTTTCACATCTTTGAGGACTTGCTGTCAGTGACTGAAAACTTCCCAGTAGGACCCACCTTTTACCATCACCTTCAATAGCATGAAGAGCTGAGGGCCGTACCTTTGACACATGGGTCCTCGGGGCGCAATTCTAAATCATAACTATAGCAGCAATTATTCCTTTTTATACCTTTTATGCACACAGTGTTCCATGAGCACATAATGAGGAGTTAATTTATTATATAAATGTGTTATAGAAATGCCATTATTGACCCTATGCTAAAATGGAGCAATGGAGCCCTACAGAAATTAAATAACTCTCAATAGCTTAGGAATTAAAAGTCAGGTCCGAATCCAGTTCATCTGAATTCTAAGTTTATGTTTCTATACTTTATTGCTCCTAGAAGCTTCTCAGTGCCTTTTCTGAGAAGCAGAGCCAACAGTGTGGTATCCAGAGGATGGCAGGGCAAACCAAAGGGATGTCTGCATACCTATGTTTATTGCATCACTATTCACAATAGCTAAGATAATCAACTTAGATGCCCCTCTGGATGGATGAATGGATAAAGAAAATGTATATATTCACAAGAAATATTTTTCAACCATAATGAGTAATTAAATCATGCAGGCATTATTTTGAGTGAGATAGTCTAAACACAGAAAGATGAATGATAAATGTTTTCTCTGCTTTGTGGAAGTTGAAAACAGTAAAAATTGACTTGAAAGTAGAATAAAGATTACTAAAGGTTTGGAAGAGGAGGTTGACTTGATTGGTGCATGCTATCCTATCACACAGAAGTCATTAGTATGTATGACTAATACATACACAGCAATCTAAAATGAGACCATGACATAAATTACCTCTTAATTTTTAAAGTAGTCCTGCTAATTCTATGCCTGTCCCTGCCTCCCTGCCTCCTTTGGTCAGTCAAGGCTGTAGTGGATGGGTTATTCCATAGCATATGAGGGGAAATGACAGGCCATCTTTTGGGGGAAGATCCTTAACTGTGAATGTAGAGTCTCTAAAGGACTGTTTTCCCTCACACAGGGACACATGGCAGAGCTCTGTCACAGAAGAGGACTATCTGAAGGATGCTCCTGGGGTCAGAGGAGAGAGGACATGTGTTAAAATCACACAATGATTTGGTAGTTGTTTGTGATCAGCACATAACGTGTCTCTAAACTGATAGAGTATTTGGGGGATAAAATGCAGGTAGAGGCAAGCAGTGTCTTGCAGTGAGGCTGGGGCAAACACAGGGGCCAGATCAGGGTAGGCCTTGTCTGTCTGTTGCTGTTCCCTCTATAAGGCAAAATGTTGAGTATTCCTCACTACAGATGTTACTTCTGAGCTGATTTTGAAGAACAGTTTCATTCTGTCATTCCTGATGTTAGTCCCTTATCTTTTGTTTATCCTAATTCTCTTCATCAGTTTTTCCTGCAAAGGAAGAAGAAACTGAAAATTCTTTTGAAAGGTCAGGGAGTGATACCTATCTCCCCAGTAAATACTTCTGGGGTTGCATAGGAAAACAGAACCATAGAGTAGCAGGTTCCACATCTTTCCTCCTCTGGGTACCTCCCCAGTGTTCCCAGCAAGAGCCAGGGAAGCCATTTTCTCTCTTCAATGTGTTGGCTCCTCCATTCTAACACATAATGCAGAAATTAGCGGTGCCTGGTCTTTCCAGTTCATGGTGGCAATTAAACACAAGTGCAGAGATCACAGACAGCAAAGCAAAAGTCAGGGTGTTTGTGATTATTTAAATGATAAATATCCTCCATATTTGTCCCCATTTGGTGGCACGATGGGTGGTTTGGGAGGTGTGGCCTTGTTGAAATGAGTGTATGCCTATAGTTGAGCCTTGAGTGTATGAAGACCAGAACCATTTCCAGCTCAGATTCCTTGAGGTTCAAGAAGTGAGCTCTCAGCTTGCTATTTCAGGTACCATGTCCGACTGCTGCCATACTTCCCTTCCATGACAGAATATTATCCCTCTGGGACTGTGAGTGAAATAAACCTTTCCTTCTAGTAGTTGCCGTGGTTATGTTACTTTATCACAGCAAAAGAAAGATAACTAATATAGTGCTCAAGACTGGATGGAAATGTTTTGAATTTGAGGCTAAGTTGGGAGAAGCAGGTGGAAGAGAGACACATGAGAGAAGCTATCTGGTTATAGGGCAATGTTTAGATAGCATAAGAGACAGGAAAACCTGATGTGAAAAGCAGTAAGGGTATGTGGGAAGAAGGTTGCATTCACTGCAGAGGCAAAGGATGAGTGTCCAGTGCATGTTTCTGAGGACACCCTAGTTTTTTAAAGGAGCTGCATTTGAACAGTCAAAGCAAAGGGAGTTTTCCTTCAGTTTACTGTAGTGTCTAGGTCATATGGTAGTCAAAAGTCTGTGTGTAGGGTCTATTCTGCTAGGCTGAAATGTCCACGGTGAAGAGAGTCATGTCATCCCCCTGTTTTTGGGAGTGATGGATCAACTGATACAAACTAACTTTGGAGGTACTGGAAGAGGAAAGAACCATTGGAAATTTATCTTTACAAAGGCACACGGGAATCGTCCACCCTGGCTGAGGAGGAAGACATGAAAAAGCATGTGTGATTCAGGTGCTGAGTAGGGAGTGGCACTGATAAAAACTGTGTTCTCTTACTGGTTCTCTGTATTTCTTACTTTGCACCATCTCTTACAAGACACAGGAGCCCAGGACTCAACTTTTGTTTCTATCAACTGAGTTGTACGTGTCTTGGTATTCAATTTCTGGACACTGTTTCCAAATCCCTTTTCCCTTTTTTTGTAAAGCAGAATCCTGACTTTACTAAGGATGGCATTGATCTCCAGTTTAAATACTTCACAGTTCTGAACAATGGGATACAAATGACAGGTGGAAAACTCATTAAAATTAGTTTGGCTGTCTTTTTTTCCTGCTTTGGCTTAACTTCCTGTCTGGAACATGGCTGTGGACTGTTTTTTTTTGTAGAAGCTGTGTTAAGGCCACACATATGTCTGTTTAATATGAGTCTTGGGTCTTTTTAAGACTTAGAAGGGTCTTGAGTTCCCGATGGTGTTGTAGATTCATGGAACCTGTCACTGCCAGCTGTTCCTAACACTAAGGAAGACTGTTTTTATCTCAAACAGACCCATAATAGTATGCCCCACATGAACTCTGCAAAAGACTTGCTTTAATATCCCATGTCATCACAAATTTCTAACTGACCTGAGCTAAGCAAGACTTTTAATTAATTAGATTTGCTTTCCTTTACGCCTCTGTTCATGGACGGGTATTAGAGACCAGCACTGCTGGGACTGTGCAACTCCTGGAATCATCAAAGCACATTCTATTATAATCAGGTTAATGTTCTTATTTAGGTGGAAACATGCATAATATAGCTTAGAAATATTTTTACACTACGGAACAAAAGCATAGTCTCAGATTTTGGTTAATGAGACTATTATCCCCTAAGTATTCTGATTAGTCAGTATTTTCACATCTGATACTATTAGTAAATATTTATTTTGTAAGACAAGTTCTCACTATATAGAATAGGTCAGCCCCAAGTTCTTCATGTAGCTCAGGCTAGTCCTGAACTCCAGATCATCCTGCTTGGGTCTTAGAAGCCTGTGCTATCACATTTAGGCTACATAGATAGATAATGAGACCGGGTCTTTCTATGTAGCCCTGGCTGTCCTGGAACTCTCTATGTGGACCAGACTAGCCTGGAACTCACAGAGGTCCTCCTGCCTCTGCTTTTTGAGTGCTGGGATGAAAGGAATGTGTCTCACTCTCATCACCGTGGGGGCCTACTCTCTCACCTGCGACAGCTGGCAAGGGGTGAGGCTAGGTAGGATGCGTTTTCTTCCTCACCTACACCACCATATGGCAGATGAGGGAGAATGAGGTCAGTCCTCCTCTTCTCATGACACCCTGGGCCCACTCACCTGCACTGCCCCCATCCCCCCGCCCAGTGCACCAACAAGGTCAGCTCTTTTGTGCTGCCCAGGTGAGGTACGAGGCCTGCTCTCCTAAGTCCTGCTGCCGGTGTGGGGCAGTGCCAATTCTCCCTCTCTCAAGACCCCAGGGCCAGCTCTTCCACCCACCACAGGTGGTGAAGTGTGGGGGAGGGGGAGGCCATCTCTCCCTAGAGCATTCCATCATATGGCGGATGAAGGGTGGGGCCCGATATCCTGCACATCTGCTGCACAGGGTCACCCGAGCTTCAGTCAACAGGGTCAGCTCTACTCTGCTGTCCTGGATAGGTCCACTGCCCACTCACTCCTAAGTACTGCAGCTGGAGAGGAGCAGGATCAGCTTTTCCACACTAGTGACCCCAGCGCCAGCTTTTCCTGCCTGTAGTAGGTGGCCAGGGATGACGGGCAATGCAGGCTTCTCTCCCTCACCCACGCCATTGTGCGACAAAGCATGGGGGTAGCTCTCCTACCTACTCTCACATCTTCAGGGTTTGCTCACCCGAAATTCTGCCCCCTGCCCAACAGGGGCAACTCTACTGTGTTGCCCTGGGGAGGTGTAGGGCCCGTCCCCAGAGTGGTGCAATTGGTGAGGGGCAGGACCCAAGTGCAGTAGCCAGTGAGGGCAGTACCAACTCTGCAGCCTTAGCTTCACTGCATTTGGTGGTAACAGCAGCCACAGGCATCAACATAGACTGCTGCTACATCAGGGCCATGAACCCAGACACGGCCCCTAGAGTAGCCCAGGCCCATATGACACCATGGCCCTGGGTGGCAGCCCAGGCCACTCAGATCTGCATGACTTCAGCAGAGTCTCAACAACTGGACACTAAACCTGGCAATAACAGTAACATAATGATGGAGCAGTCTCCACCCACAAGGTCTGAGCTCTGCTGGCCATTAAAATTAGCTATTCCTTTAACAATTAAAATAGTTAATGAAGTGAAGCAGCGAGTACTATAGTCATGAAATTGCACTAAGGATATATTAGAAAGAACTAGACGCAACTAGAAACTGTCATCTCAAACAGCTGTGTCTACTATAGTAATCAAGAGCTGTGCAAATGAAGTTTGTGAGAATGATGGAAATCTGGCAAAATACAAACTAGGTTTCAAAGTTTTAATGCAAAGAACATAGCAAAATACCCCACTCATTTTTATATTGATGACATGTGCAAGCTGTGTTTAGGATATATTGAGTTGAATAAAATGCTATTAAAACAAACTGTGTTGTGTGTGTGTGTGTGTGTGTGTGTGTGTGTGTGTGTGTGTGTGTGTGTGTATGTATGTATATGCACACTTGTGTGAGTATGCACATAGAAGTTTAAGAATATCCAGGGGTGTGGTTCCTCAGGACCCACCCACCTTGCTTTTTGAGACAGAACCTCTCTCTAGCCTGCTGCTCACCAGGTAGGCTAGGCTGGCTAGCCTAGGGATCTGCTTGTTTCTACCTTGCCAGCTTATTTGCTACAGGTGTATGCCAGCGTGCCTGGTCTATTTTTATTATTTATTTTAAGTGGATCCTGGGAACCAAACTCAGGTACTCATGACAAGCACTTTCCTGCCTGAGATACCTGCCCAGATCTCACCTGTTTGTCATTTATTTTTCTTTTAAAACTAGAATCTGTAAAATGCACTCATGGTTCACATTTGTGGCTCACATTTTATTTCTCTTGAACAATCCTGATTTAAACCTCATACTTGGATTGTTAGTGCTTCTACTGAAAGTCAGTGAAGGGAGTTTTACTCTTCTAAATTAAAAAGAAAGGAAGAAAGGAGGAGGAAGAGGAGAAGGAGGAGGAGGAGGAGGAGGAGGAGGAGGAGGAGGAGGAGGAGGGAGAGGAGCAGAAATGGCTGCGAGAGATTCAGTGTCTAGGGTGGGCTTTTCTCCACAGAGCGACCTGAGGGAGCCTGCGTAAGTAAGCCAGGCAGTCACCCTTGCTCAGCTCTTCAAGGGCTTCTCATCTCATTGTCATAGAACTGAAGGCCTCTTGACAGCCTCCTGTAAGATTCCGTCATCACTCCTTGTTCTAATCTTGACTTACCTTTCTCCTTGCTGTTTATCTGTATTAGCCACTGAGCTCTCTTGATTCTGCTGGTCATGGCCATGTTTGCTGTTGGGATGGGTCTCTGCACGAAGGAGTCCCCGCCCTACATCTTTACAGGATTTAAGCAGGTACTCTGTCGGCGACCCTGCCATACAATGAAACAGCCATGGATGATGACTTGTTTTTGCTACCATTCTGTCATCACTGACTACCAGAAGAGCATGGTAGACTCTTAATGTGTAAGTGAATAAATGCAGCAGTTGTGAGACAACCGAGAAAGGGGAAAAGTTAGAAATACGTATATTAATACGATCTATTAATGAGGAATAAAATCTATTCTCCCAACAGCATGTATGTTTTTCTTCTTATTTAAAAAATCTTATTTGGTTCAGGTGTCACTCTCCTATATGTCTCAATCACTGGGAGTTGTCCAAAACTCCTGGCTGTCAATAGTTTAAGAATAGACACAGGACATAATAGAACATTTGTGCCATTAGGCTTTGAGCACAGGATGGCTTAGAAACAGTACTCTATTTAATTTTTCTCAAAGAACAAGTTAGATGTTATAGTCAGCCTCTCTCTCTCTCTCTCTCTCTCTCTCTCTCTCTCTCTCTCTCTCTCACACACACACACACACACACACACACACACACACGCACGCACGCACATATACATACACACACACACTATACAGTGTGAAGTGATAGATCTGTGACCTCACTGGACTGTGGTAATCATTTTACAATATACACTTATATTTTAAAATGTGATAACGTTAAAATAGATGCATCCCAATAGATAAATACATTTAAAAAATAAGGACTGCCAAGATGGCTCAGAGTGTGTGATGGTTAGTTTTAATTGTCAACTTGACATAATCTAGATTCGCTAGTCAAAGGGATCTCAATGAAAGACTGTCCAGTTGGGTTGGCTTGTGAGCATGTCTGTGGAGGATTATCTTGATTGTATTGATTGATGTGGGAAAACCCACCCACCATGGATGGCGCCATTCCCGACGAAGAGGATTCTGAACTGTGGAAGCTCGGTGAGGTGAACTGAGCACTGGCATGCATACAGTAATTCATTGCTCTTTGCTCTTGTCTGTGGATGTAATGGGACTAGTTACTTCAACTTCCTGCTGTCCTGACATGAAGGTCTATTCTATGGTTCTATGACCCAAATAGACCCCCTCTCCCTAAAGTTGTTTCTTGTTGAGGTACCTTATCACAATAGGAAGTGAAGCTAAGGAAGAGGGTAACAGAGCTTGCTGAAGAAACCTGAAGACCTTAGTTTGATCTCTGGTACCCAGAATGGAAGTAGACAACTAACTCCTGAAAGTTGTCATCTGAAATACCATGGCATGAATCTGCTTGTGTGCACGCATATGTATCCACACACACACACACACACACACACACACACACACACACACACACACACACACACGTATATATTAACAATAAGTAAAATAATAAAAATAGCTCTATACTATTTGAGTGATGATTTAATTTTTTTTGGTTATACACACTCATTGTAAAATTCAAGAAATTATAGAAAGTACAAGAAAGGAAGTAAAAAAAATCATCTAAACTCTTTTTATCCAGGTAGACAAAAATGAATGTTAATATTTGGTGAGTAGCATTCTAGGTGTTTCTTTACGCTTATGTCAAGTAGAAGGTGAACTTTTTGTCTAGTTGGTCAATTTAGGTAGGCAGATTATGGGGGGTTGTCTTTGTGTATGCTGTGAATATAGATTCTCTTATTGGTTGGTGAATAAATGCTGATTGTTCGGTAGCCAGGCAGGAAGTATAGGCAGGGCTACCGAACTAGGGATGCTGGGAAGAGGAACACAGAGAGAGTCCAGAGGGAGACTCCATGTAGCCACCGAAGGAGTAACATACTGGAGCATTACTGGTAAGCCATAGCCTCATGACAATGCATAGTTTAATAGAAATGGGCTAATAATTAAGAGAGAGCTAGCCAGTAAGAACCCTGAGCCATTGGCTGAACAGTTTATAATTAACATAAGCCTCAGTGTATTTATTTGGGGCTAAACGACTGTGTGACCAGATGGAACAGAAACTCCATCTTCAGACAGAAAGTCCAGTTTAAAAAAATCATAAAATATAATTATATTCTTAACAAATATTAAATAACTTAATGCAATTTTATGCATTAATTAATTTATTGCATATTAAACTATTAAATCTGGATCAGTTCACTGTTATATTAATTTTAACTTAAATACATTTGTTGTATAATTCATTATTATTTGTGTATATGTGCTTGTGTATGGGCACATATGCAGCATTGTGCACATGTGGAAGGCAGAGGACAACTTGCAATAGTTGGTTTTCTCCTTTCATCATTTGGGTCCTGGGGGTCAAAACTCAGGTCATGAGGCTTGGCCATGAACACACACTGATAGGGTCAGTCCCAGTGGTCCTTGCTTCACTTTTAAAGAAAAAAAATTAAGAACTTTAAATAAAAGGTATTAATTTTAAGGAGTATTTGCTTGTGGAAGTTTATATGAAAATGAAGGGGCAAAATGTGAAAGATGGCAAAAGTTTATACATTGAAATTTAGGCAGAGTCAGTTAATCTGTACATGAAAGTTGAAGAGGTGAGTGTTCTCACACTGTGTTACTCCCCCAATTCCTGATTCTGGTGGCTTATAATATCTTTATTTTGTAAACATTACATTTTTTTTTGGCAAATGCAATTCCTATGTGTTAGTTCAGTAATTAAGCAGAATACATGGTAGTTATGGTCTCTCTGGTTTTAAATTGTTTTGAGTCAGTATTTGCCAGATGAATTTTATTCCTCCTCCAGAGAGATTATGGATATTATATTCATTGAGGTCTTTAGTGTTTGAGAATGTCTACTTGTTGAATTTTCAGTCTTAGATAACAGGCAAAACATTATTTCTTGTTTTTACACACTTGGATCTTCTAAAAATAAGTTTCTAACATTTTCTAGTACAAGATGATGCTGTTGAGAGCTAGCTTGATTAATATTTTTTCTATCTTGCATATTTCTTATTATTTGTTTTTTTATATCAAATATCTCTAGTGGTCCTTCTCATTTCTTAAAACTTAGGAACTTTATTAATATATATATATATATATCATAGATAATTATTTTGTATAATTTTTTCCAACTGTGTTATGCATCCTTTGATCTTAAGATTCAGCTTTTTCAATGGAAAATACATCTGCCCACCTTTCTTTTGTTTACCTACATACTTTTTGTTGCATTTTCTTAAGTCCATTCTTTTGTCAGAAAAGAACTCACCCTTGTTATCTTTGTGCTCTCTCCTTTGCTATCATCTTCTCTCCGATGGTTTGAATAAATTCTTCTCTACATGTTGTTCATGACTGCTTCAAGCCTTTACTTCACACAAATGGTCTGTCTTTAGCTCTGTCTGTTCTATCTCGGCTGCTTTATAACTCATCATTAGACCTGTGCTGGTAGTGTTTTGGCCTCAATTTATTTCCCAGAGTCAACAATTTCTTTTTCAATTTCATTCTGCTTTTTCAGAATCTTTATGCCTCTGCTTCAGTGATTACTAGTGCTTGCTAAGTTTCCTTGTAGTGAAAAGAATTTACTTCTGTCCCAAAGTAAGTTTTCTTTAGTTGATGCTTCTGGAGTCTTACTCTTTCCGGGTTCCTTTTATTGTTGTAAGTATTGTGACATGTACAGAAAGAAGTCTTTGTTGCAAGAACACTTTTGGATATTTCACTCATTCCTTATGTTGTGATTATTTTTTTACTTAGTGTTTCTTCCCACACAGAGTGGTTTAATGCTAATTGATACTCTTCATTGTTTAATATCATTTATTTCTGTTCATTTATTATGTGTTCTTTCTGAAGCCTGAGTAGGGTTGGGAGAAGGGAGTGGGGTCCCCTGCAAGTGAAGCCCTTATTCTACGCTTTCATTAAATGTCCTAGCCCAGCACATATGCCACTAGGCAGAGGACATGTATGCCTTCTGGAACTTGGCATATCTCCCTGTGCAGTCCTGAGAGATGACAAGTGCTGGTGGCTGTCCTCAACTCTGCTGAGATATGTTAGGACTTCTGCTTTTCATTGGTTGTCACCTCTTCAGTTTGCTGACGTCTCGTGCCTCAGTTTGATTCCCTGTAGACACTCTTTAAACTCTTTAGATTTTTTAGACACACATATGGAAAGAGAGAGGGCAGAGAGGGAGGGAGAGATGGGAGAGGAAGGAAATATGAGACTATCACAGTGTAAGTGGAGGTCAGAGGACAACTTTGCAGAGTGGGTGGCCTCCTGCCTTCATGTGGATTCTGGGGATTAAATTCAAGTCACCAAGCTTGTTAGCAAGTGCCTTTGTTCATTGAGCCACCTTGCCACCTTGCCACCTTGCTGGTCCTATTAACCAAATTTTAAGGAATTTATTCACTCACCTTCTTTTAGCAGTACTGTTTCCTTGCATACAGTGGGGTTGGGTACCATGCTATCATAACCCAGAATTGTTTCCTTCCCTAAAACCTTCTGCTTTTAAGCAAAGTTCCTGCCAGTCATCTGTTTTGTTATTTGTTGCAAATGTTTTGACTTTCCAATTTTGTTTACTCTGATGAACAAAAGGCAAAATTTTTGAGGTGGGAAAATTTAGTTTATTGTAAGCAATAACTCCATTGAAATGATTAACATAATTCAGGGGTCACTACTAATCTATACTACTATTCATTCTTATGACTTTCTTCAGTCACCTAAAAATCTTTTGATAGCTTTCATATGCATAAAGAGAAATAAAGAATTGACTGAAAAAAATTCAGCGAAAAAAATAACTTTCTCCCAAAACGTACATTTGGAATCCTTGTCTTTTATTGAGTAGGTAGCAATTAGGTTTTGGCTTATGTCCACCAATGGAAAGCTTAGCATCTATTATCATATGGGGTGAAAGTTGAAGTTGGCTCCCAAATTTCACCATCAGGAGTCCACATTCTTGGTCCAGTTCCTTCCACTTGAGTGTTGGTGGACGCGATCTAACCAGATGAACCCCTTTTCGAGGAAGATCTAAAGGCCAGGGAGATTCAGAGTTCTCACGTGGCCTTGGGGGTGTGTATTTCATGAGAGCTATAGCTGTAAGGACGTGATCTGTCAGCATGGTTGAGCCTGGTGAGACCCTGGGTAGGGAACTCAGCTCATCTGTGCCCAGGGAACTGCCAGGTATTCCAGCAGCATTTAAACGGCTTAACAGTAGTAATGTGTTATGCAGTAATAGTAAGCTAATGCCATATATAAATCTTAAACATGGTTGTGGAGTAAGTGATTTGCTTTGTTTTAATTTAGTCTGAATGTCTCCATAAGGAGAGGCTCTTATTTCTTGTTCTGCAATAGTTTATTTTCTCAGACAGGAGGGCTTTGTTATTCTATTTCCATACTTGGTTGGATTTGTCACCATTTTTTTTTCTTCTGCCCTTTTATCTTACTCAATATTGGTACTTGAGGAAGAAATTTAGAGTGTTTACTGCTCTAAATCATAATTGCAACTTGGAAACAGGGGTGGAATGGATTTTTAAAGAATAATGGGATATTATTCTATAATGGTTTTATAGAACAGTTCTACATTCAGGTTAATGTCACATGGTAGGTTTAGTGTATTTTTTTAGAAATCACTTTTAATTAAAAATTAGATTATTTACATGCATTGGGAGCATTGCACACATCATAGCTGAACAGCCTGTTTAATTTTTAAAAAGTGAGCACATGTATGTGCTGGTCCTAGATAAAGACTTAGGATGTTCCAGACTGCTGCTTTGTCTCTAACTCTTACCCATTCATAAACCCCTTTGCTTCAGTTAATCACTATTTGCTTTATGTCACCGTGGACTAATTTTGTCTGCTTTTAAGGTGTGAGTTTTCTTTTGCTTCAGGCTGTTCTAGCTCAGCATTGTTTGTGGGAGGCAAACCTTGATGGGCAAGCTGTAGATGGTTCGTGGTCATTGTCTCAGAGACTCCCATCTTGCCAGCATGCTGCATCCACAGCATTGCTGGTGCAGTGCTGGTGGGATTGTGCTCACTTCAGTCTTGTAGATTATGATAGCTTCATTTGTGGCTGTTGCTGATTGTGCTTCTGTGAACATCCTTTTATGTGCATTTGATATTTTTGATAAGTGTCATTCCTTATCTGGAAGGATTGCTGGATCACAGAGGTATAATATTATGTTTTATATGTGATGAAATCAGATCAGGACCACCAACAGTTTTGCAAAGTCATTGCATCAAGTGATTCTCCTACCTTGGTATATAGGAACTGTACCTGCCAGTTCCCACATGGTCTAGCGGTTAGGATTCCTGGTTTTCATGCAGGAACTGTAGCTGCTTCATAATAGAACATTATGGATTTTTAATCATGATCACCATTATCTTTAATTCTCTTGATGGGCAAGATACCTTATTGTTGTTTTATGTCTATTTCTCTGCTGATGTGTGATGGTGAACATCTTTCCATATTTTTATAGAGCACTATTACTTTTCCAAATTTGTGCCATTTTATTATTGGGTATGAGATCAATGTTGAGCATTAAGTTCAGCATTTAAGAGCTGAGGATGTATGTAGCTCATTGGTGAAGCACTTGCTCTCATGCCTAAGACTCTGGGTTTGAGTCCAAACAGTGTAAACAGAAGAAAGAGAATCAGCATTTAAAATGTCTGAAACAGGCGTAGGGGAGATGCCACAGCTGGTAAAGACCTGGTATGTAGATATGAGGATCTGATCTCCAGCATTCATGTAACAAAGTCAGGCATGATTGCAAGTCCATAACCCTAGTGCTGAAGAGGCTGAGGGAGGCAGACTGTGGGAATTTTGTTGGCCAACCCATCTAGCCATTTGGTGAATTCGGGGTCGGTGAGAAAGTTTGTCTCAAAAAGATAAGGCAGAGAATCATCAAAGAGACACCTGAAACCAAAACCAACCAGTGGATTCCACATGCACTTGTGCACATGTACACAAACAGACACACAGTCACACACAGATGCATGCATGAACACACGCACGCACACACACACATACGCATATACACACAGTCACATACACACAATCACACACCCACATAGACACAGACACACACAAACATACACACAATCACATACCCACACAGACACACACACACACACACACACACACACAGGCACACACACAGACACACACACTTATACACACACATATACACAGTCACACAGATGCACACACACACACACACACACAGTCACATACACATAATCACACACCTACACAGACACACACACACACACAATCACACACCCACACAGACACACACACACACACAGACACACACACAGGTACACACACAGTCATAGACACACATACAATCACACACTAAAAAGTCTGAAATAGTGTAACATGGAACAAAAAAGAGGAGAGAGTAATTATAATAGTAGGTATTTTTTTGAGAATTAGTATAATAGTTTTTTTGGAGAATTTTATTTCAATTCCATATATGCATATGCACATTCTGATTTTAATTTATATACATAAATGCGCCTGTTTTATCTCTCAATATGGATGGTTGCAGAAAGGCTTCTAAAACCTTGTCGTGCTTTACATACTCAAACCTGTCTAACTTGAGTAAGACAGAAAAGCTACCATCATCTCAGCTCAGTCCTTGGACAGAAGCCGCTGAGACTCGAAGCAGGATTCACTCGAAGCAGTGCTTTCCTCAGGCCACACTGGAAATAGAGGTAAAGTGCCTGCGAAGTGACAGATGGAGTCATCCAGCAGTGTCTTCTACGAAGACCCTACACAGTCAGCCCCAACCCACAGATGCTCCTGGGCCTCCAGATCAAATGGGAAGACCAGGGAAGTTTTAGAATTCCATGATTCCATGTTCAGAAGCTGCTCTTGATGTTGACCAGTTTGGGGGACCTGTGCGGTGGCTGGAGCTCTCTTCCACGAGGGAGGACCTCTGTGGAAGAGGCTTTCTGAGTGTGTGAATTTTCTTCTTTAAGCTGAGCACTCTTAAGAATCATTGTACTTTAGAATAATCCCACTCATTTCTTTTACCCTTGATATGATTCTGCAGAATTGAAACACAGGAGAAGCCATTTAATTAAGGGCCATTATCTACATTTCTATACAGCTAGAACAGGAGGCAAGTGGCAGAGTTAGCTTGTTTCCAATCCCTCTCTGTGCAGATTATAGCTCCTAATCCTCTTTTCTCCAGGCTCCTACTTCAGTCAGACACCTAGTGTGAGTTGCTTACATTTCTCAATTATGTATTACTTTGGCATCTTTGTCTTCGAGACGTACTGTATTTTAACATTTGTATGTATTTGAAAGTTCATTTCTGAAGGCTTCATAAGGACCTTGGTTTCTAATTAAATGTTAGCATGATAAATATTAACTATGTATAATTAAAGAATATTCAGAATTAATTTATGATTTTTTTCTTTTTTCTTTTTTCATTCTCCATGTTGAAGATAAAACTTATTCTATATACAGTTTGAGGAGAATGAATGTATAATTTGAATAAATACTTCCCTGAATAGTAATATTACTTTATATAGTTAATTATAAGATTTTAAATACTAGTGAGTGCCATTGTGCAAATCTGTGAATGTAACAAAACACTTTTGGCATGCTAATCAAATAAAACAATATAAGATTTAATTAACCACTTTTAAAGGATTTTATGTGCTAGATTGTCTCTGTTAGAATCCTTCAGGTAATTTAGGAATGTTAGAATCCTCTTAAATATTTTATTTTTTTCTTAAAGTGAAAAACAGCATGCTTATATGCTCACTTGAAGAAACCTTCAAGGGTGAACACTGTAAAGAAAAATTTAAAACCATTAAAATTTGTGTACCTCAGATAAAATTTGCTATCGACATTTTGCTGGGCATTCGTGTGGACATATTATCATACATGCATGAAAATAAACATATCCATAAATGGACATGAAAAGCCAAGGTATAATGTAATGACCTGTTGCTTATCTTTGAGGACTGGATGCTGTTTTCTATGCATTCCTTTGTGTTCCCATGCCATTCAACACAGATGTTCCCAATGCCTTTGGATGAATGATGACATCACATTCTGGTGTATTGAACACAGTGTGACTTATCTAATCTTTTGTCAAAGTGTTAAATGACACCTTTCCCCTCTCTGTCTTTTTGATAACATCTTTGTAAGTTAGTCATTTTGGTTTTGCCCAACTACCTCAAGACAACTTCTCAGTCTGGTCTGTGAGCCAAAGGGTAAATGATGTTGCATGTCAGCTGACAAAATGAGTTCCTGCTTCCCTGCTTTCCAGATCCATTTTATCATACACCTTGGGAATGGTCAGAGTATATGCCATATGTCAAAAGTTGCTTCTCTTTGATTACAAACAAAGCGTTATATATTTGTAAGTGTTTATTGGTCACTGATATTTTCTTCTTTGGTCAGTTACTTCAGTAATTTTATTGGAATGATTATCTTTTTGCTCACCAGTATGAGTTCTACGAAAAGTGAGATATCTCCATTTGAATCCCAATGTTTGACTATTATTTATTTATTTAAAAAACTGTTTTTATTTCTGTGAGAATTTCACACTGTAATTTAATTTTATTCACCCTCAACTTCTCTCCTTAACTCCTCCCACATTGATCCCTGTGGCAGTTTGAAAGGAATTGGCCCCCAGTAGTCTCATAGGGAGTGGCACTATTAGTAGGTTTTGGAGTAGGTATGACCTTGGAAGAAGTGTGTCACTGTCAGGGTGGGCTTTGAAGTTTCCTATGTTCAGGATACTGCAGAGTGTGTCAGTTGGACTTCCTGTTGCCTACAAGATGTAAGATTCTCAGCTATCTCTTTAGCACCATGTCCGCCTTGCACACTGCCATAGTCCCCACCATGATGATAATGAACTGAACCTCTGAAACTGTAAGTGAGCCACTCCAATTAAATGTTTTCTTTATAAGAATTGTAATCGTCATGGTGTCTCCTCACAGCAATGAAAACCCTAACCAAGACAATCCCCATCTCCCTATCCTCAAACTTCCTGTCCACTTAAAAGTATTTAATAATGCATCAACTCTAATCTGTGCTGTTCATATTCTTCCGAGTGTAGGAGCATCCATTAGAACATGGTCAACATACTAGGACCTTAAAGAAAACTGGCTCTCCCTTCCCCAGAAGCTATCAGCTGCTGAAAGCTCTTTAGTTATGGGTGGGAGGGTGGGGGGGGGTCACAAACCTCTTCCTACTCCATGCTTGAATGTTAATTGGCTTAATCTTGTTCAGGTCTTATTCAGGCAACAAGAGCTGCTGTGACCTCACAAAAGGTGGCTCTGACATGTCAAGAATGCACTAGTTTGTTCTGGTTTGTCCATACTTCTGGCTCTTACAACCTATCCACCTTCTCTTTTATTGTGGTCCCTTAGCTTTGGGGAGGGTGTGATATAGATGTCCCACTTGTGGCTATAACTCTACAGTCACTTATTTCTGCACCTTGACCAATCCTATGTTAACTGTTGTGCATTGCACAAAGAAATTCCTTTAGTGAGGTCTGAGAGCTGCACTAACCCTGGTTCAGGACTCATCTGTCCCCTGGGTCTGTAGCAAGTGCTGGAGCTCTGGGAGATGTTTGTTATTTGATTGTAATTATTACTGTAGTGATTTTAAAATTTAAATGAATGCCATTTGTTAGTGTTTCAAGGGTTATCTTTATTTATTTGTATTTGTGTGCTATGTCTGTGTTTTGATGTGTGTATTTTACATGTACATGCAGGTGCCAGAACCAAATTTGGGTCCTCTGTAAGAGCAACAAGTACTCTTAGTTTCTTTTTCATTTCACCAGTCATCATTTAAAATAAAAGATAAAAATATAAATGTAATATTTATAGTCCAATATTTTGTTCCATAGGTAAGAGTACTCCATCATGCAGTATTGAAGGAGCCCCTATATTTTCTCATTATACTCTTAAAATTTAATTTTTTTGATGTGATAATATTTTACCCATCTGAGATCTATATTTAATTAGGTGAAAGAGAAGAAACAATTGTTGTTTTAACCCTGCTTGCTAGTAAGTTGACAGAATATATGTCTATTTGACCTTTTATTACTGATTTAAAATGGCTCATATTACACCCCACTCCCCATATAGCTGAACCAACTTATCCGACACATCACACCTCCTCTTAGCCACAAAAATCCAAGTAGTGACTCATGGGATCTGCGTGTTGTAGTTCTTAGTTTCTGTGGTGTTGGGAATTGAGTTCAGGGCCTTGCACATGCTAAACAAGGACTCCACCATCTATCCACAGCCCAGCACCTCACATGTGCTCCCTTTGCATAAGAACAATTTACTGCTGAGACGTTTTACCCTGGCTTCCATGAGATAGGTATCTCTTTGTTATTCCTTTCCAGGCTGTGTGTCCATTTTTACACACTGACTCAAGCTGTGAAGTCATTTGGCCAACTATTCAAACAGGGGCTGGATGATTTTTATACGGATTATAAGTCTTAAAGGAAAATTGGCACTTTCATTGTGCTAGATACTCTTATTAAAGACAAAAAGTAGTATGTTTCTTTATGGATTTAAGTGTTCTTTTATGCATTTCAATAACATTTAAAATGTCTTCATGTAGGTCTTGACCATTTCTAAAGCTTTTTGGTAATACTTAAAGTCTTTGGTTGTTGAAGAACTTAATCTCTTTTATAACATTTATCTTTAAATTAACCAAACATAAGCTATTGGCTTTTGTTTATTTATCTTATATGCAGACACTTTAGTTTTTCGAGACAGTGTTTCTCTGTGGCTTTGGAGCCTGTCCTGGAACTAGCTCTGTTGACCAGGCTGGCCCCGAACTCACAGAGATTCACCTGCCTCTGCCTCCTGAGTGCTGGGATTAAAGGTGTGAGCCCCCGATGCCTGGCTTAGGCTTTTTTCTAACTAGGTCTTATAACTTAACCCATATTTTTAAGTCTACATTTGTTTACATGTGATGATTGCCTTTATGTTGTAACAGCCATGTTGCTTGCTCTGTGTCCTCTGGCATCTCCCCTTCCCAGCATCTTCTGTGCCCTGAAAATCCTACCTAGCATTGGTCATTCAGCTTTTTCTCACACTAATCTGAGTGGCACACTTTCACAGTGTACAAAAAGACAATTCCATAACAGTATACCAAGGACAGACTATGGTCTGGCTGCCACTCCTAAACTGTGTTAGTTAGGTGTGCTAACATGTATGGACAGGTGTTCTTATGAGATTGTCTAATGTTCCGAGATATCATTTAGTACACCTTTGGTTAATCTCTGATGACAAATATGTATGAGTTCTGTATTATTTATGGAGACAGGAGAAAGGCTGAATTTTCAGTTGAGCTTGAAGCATAGTCCCTTGTTCTGGTGGCAAGGGACATGTGGGGAAAACAGAGGTACACTTGAATTGCCTCTAAGTAGATGATTAAGAATTTATGAATTCAGGGACTGTTAACTTTTCGTTTTGCAGTCATCCAAATAAAATATAACTTGTTGCCCTGAACAATTCTATTGTCTCCTTGGAATTTACCCGATTTATCCACCTACTCAAACCCCTCACCCCATACATAGGTGTAAGGTGGTCTCTCAGTGCCACCTGGTGGTCACCTGGGGAACCATGTGAACTATCCTCGGTTCTCCAGTTCTTGATGAACTAGAGATTGCACTGGCTGGTTAAGTCAAAACCAGTACAACTGCATTCAGACATAGCAAGATCAGTTTAATCATGAGGGTCCTATCAGTGCCAAAGTATCTTTTTCGGTCACCTTTATTTAAACTTTTCCCAGTTATTTGTATCTGTAGCTTGCTGCTGAGACAATTCCATATAAAACTAATAAGTCCTATTTCATATTTCCTTTTCCTTTATATTTTCCTTTCCCCCTAATTATTTCTTCCTGGCTCATTTTCCTTTCTCCTTTCTTCTATGCATTTATTCCTCTGGTTTTTTTTCTCCCAGAGTAAAGTATTTTATTACAGACCTTGATTTTTCTTTACAACTATTGTATAGTTTTTATAATCTAAATGCAGAAACAATCTAGAACCAGAAGCATTTTCTACAGAGGCTATCAAATAGGTAAGTACATGTGTATATAACTATACAAAAGAACAATGGAAATAGAAATATATGAAATAGATTTTAAAAAATACCCCTTTCCCATACACCTGCCCAGGAGCTGTTTGGTTACCACAGTCCAAAGTGTTAAACAGACAGGATGTGCCCTTAAGAAGCAACAACACAATCAGTTATGACATGATGTGTTTGTCATCCTTGGTTGACTATCAAAGAAGAGAGGGGACAATACACAGAAGGTTTACTTAAAGTTCAATTTCAGATAAACATTGTTACAATTTGAATATGAAATGTCCCCCACAGGCTCATGTGTCATGTGCTTATTCCCCAGAAGGTGGCACTGTTTCAAGAAGTTCTTGAAACTTCAGGAGGTGGGACCTAGTTGGAGGAACTAGATCATTGGGACCATGCTTTTCAAGGTTGTACCTAGTCTCCTGTCACTTCCCCCCTTGATCTTCTTCTTGGCTCTCATGAAGGGAATAGCTCCATCCTCTACTGTACTTACTTATTTCTTTTTAAATTAGTTGTTTAAGAATTTCATACAATGATTTTGTCATACTCACCATCTTACCCAGCTCCTTCCAGTTCTATCCCTTTCCTACCCAGTCAACATTGTGTGCCCCCCCTTTTCTTTAAACTCATGGAGTCTAAATTGTGCTGCCTATATATTCTTGTATCTGTGGTCTTCCTCTGGGTTATGGTTGATCTACTAGGTAGAGGTGTTTAGAAAACTGACTTTCCCTCTCTCAGCAGCTATCAGTTGTCTGTAGCTCTTTAGCTAGGAATAAAGCTATGTGAACACCTCCCTAATTCCTTAGTGAGAATTTGCCTGGCCAGAGTTTGCACAGATCTTGTGCATGCTATCACAATTGTTGTGAACTCATATGTGCAACATTCTTCCAATTCCAGAAGAACACCAATGGCTTTTCAAATCTTTCTGCCTCCTCTTCTGTAATGATCCCCGATCATTGGGAGGAAAGCATATGAAACAGATGTTCCATTTTCAGCTGGGTATTCAGTCTTTGTTCTGTGAACCCTGACTGGTGGTGAGTCTCTGTGTCAATCACCATCTCCTGCAGAAAGAAGCTTCTTTAATGAGGGCCAAGAGATCTACTAATCTATAGGTATAAGGATAAATCATTAGCAGCCACTTTAATACTATGCCATTTAGCAGAGTAATAATGGTAGACTCTCTGCTAAGGCCTGACTAGCCACAAGTTCTGTCACTAATAATTGTGCCAGGTATGGGTTTTAACTTGTGGAGCTGGCATTGGATACAATCAGAAGGTGGTCGGTTACCCCCACGGCATTCATGGCACCAAGTGTTTTTTCCAGGCTGGTCATTAATATGGTTCTTTAAAGCTCACTGATGGACAGGTCTGATGATTATTTCTCTCCATTTATTAGTGTGCACAATACCTCCCAAAGCTATGAAAGTTAGCCAGTAGGCATGAAGCTTTCAGACGAGTACTTGCTTGATTTATCCACACTTTTGTTATTCTTGATTTCTTAGGAAAAACATCTTTTGTCTTTTTTATCTTTTGGGGAACCAAAACATAGTTCTAACTTCAGTTGATAAGCCCATGGCTATGGCTAATTTTTACCATGAACTGGGAAGGCAGAGCTTGTGAAATGAAGAAACTATGCAGTGAACACCTAAGTCCCTGGAAGGCACAGAAAATACCCTTTTTTACTTATTGTGGCTACAGCCCTTCCCTTAGCTCTTCATAGTTTCACTTGGGGTGCTCTCAACAAATTTGTCTCTTTGATTTATTGCTATATACTCAATATTTAAGACAGTGCCTGGAATATAGAAACAGCTCCATTACTATGGTCAGCCCCTTATATTGTGATCTCTCCATTGGTAGATGCAGTCAACCACAGATTTTGTGCCGAATGGTTAGGCCTATGATAATTGTATCTTTCCTGAGCGAGCACCAACTTGCTTTCTTGCTAGGATTCCCAATGGCGACTATTTACAGTGTTTATATCTGACTACGTGTTTTAATTAATCTAGATGTGATTTGAGTATGGTGTGTGTGTGTGTGTGTGTGTGTGTGTGTGTGTGTGTGTGTGTGTAAGTAGGTTATGTGATATTCACTTCAGGGATTTGAACAACTTTGGTGTCTGGGGACTTTCGAGCCAATTTCAGATACTCTCATGCTTGTCGAAGGAATGAAGAGCTAGATATTCATGGTGAGTAAGCAACTCTGACTTGTTCATTTTTACTGTATCTCTGTTTTGTAAATGATGTAGAAATGCCAATTTTCATCAAAAAGAGCATAACTTTGGACTTTTGTGGGATAACTTAAGCATCAGGGGATTTGCAGATTTTTTTTCTTTAACTACCAATTTAGAAATTTCAGAAAAAGCTGTTTGTTGGTCAGTAAACTGGAAACCCTTCCTTCCATTCTTTGTAGTGGGTCTTCTGTATGCATAACAGGACCAAAAACTGGCTAGAATGACAAGCTTTTCCCAAGACCTATTAAATATATAAGGAAAAAATCCAAACATTTACACGTATTAAGCCTTTAGTCAAACATCACACTGCATGTTTTGTCTGTCTGCCTTGTCCCTTTGGCATTGTAAATCCCTGATAAAAGAAATGCAGACCTATCCATTATCTCCCTAGAAGCAAACAGAGGCAAACAGAGGGATGACACTGCATTAGCCTTTCTCTCTCTCTCTCTCTCTCTCTCTCTCTCTCTCTCTCTCTCTCTCTCTCTCTCTCTGTCTCATGAGAACTGCCCCTTTCTTTTGGACCAGCTCAGGACTGAAGCACAAAGCAAGTTAATTTTAAGGAATGTTACTCTGATGCTGCTGTTTTGTGAGAATTTTATGGGAATAAAAAATAATCACTTCCTATTCCTGCTTTCATTTCCAAATTCCTCAAATGGCTTGAGAATTGGTCATCTTAAGGGGATACCTCTGCTCTGCTGCAAAGGGGACATTGGAAGGAATTAAGAGCTGGTCAGATTTAAGACTGTGGAGATGAGGGGGCGTATAGTATGGACAAGATAGACTTTTACCGAGCTGTGAAGATGTGCCGCAAAGTTTGCACATGAGGAGTGATGCCTTAACGGTGCCTGGTCTGAATGTTGGTGATGGGGAGAGTATAGGCACTTCATCTTTTCCGCCCTGGCTGCATAGGTGTTCAAAACCTACAAGATGTAAGTAAAGCACGGGCTGACTTTACCAAAGGGCATTTGAAGCTTGGCAATATCTCTGTCTGACTTCATGGCCTGGAATAAAACAGGTAGGGTACGAGAGCCCCCCTTTACCTTTCTGTAAAAAGGAAATAATGGTCCCACTGGACTGTTGTGAGGTTTGCTACCAGGGCCTGACTGGTAGCACTTCCTGGGTGACCAGTGATGATTGTATTCAGTTCTTATCTTTCCATCTCTCCGCTAGGTACCTTGGGATCACGAGACCCCTCACGTACCCTGTGAGGCAGAATGGGAGGTGCATGGCCAAAATGATTCTGTCGGTCTGGCTTCTCTCGGCCTCCATCACCTTACCTCCGCTCTTCGGATGGGCTCAGAATGTAAACGATGACAAAGTGTGCTTGATCAGCCAGGATTTTGGCTACACGATCTATTCCACTGCGGTGGCGTTTTATATCCCCATGTCGGTCATGCTGTTCATGTACTATCAGATTTACAAGGCCGCCAGGAAGAGCGCGGCCAAACACAAGTTCCCAGGCTTCCCACGCGTGCAGCCGGAGAGCGTCATCTCCCTGAATGGTGTGGTGAAACTCCAGAAGGAGGTGGAAGAGTGTGCAAACCTTTCAAGACTGCTCAAACACGAAAGGAAAAACATCTCCATCTTCAAGAGGGAACAGAAAGCAGCCACCACCTTGGGGATCATCGTGGGAGCCTTCACAGTGTGCTGGCTGCCGTTTTTCCTCTTATCCACAGCGAGGCCCTTTATCTGTGGCACCTCCTGCAGCTGCATTCCATTGTGGGTGGAGAGGACATGTCTGTGGCTGGGCTATGCAAACTCTCTCATTAACCCTTTTATATATGCCTTCTTCAACCGGGACCTGAGGACCACCTACCGCAGCCTACTCCAGTGCCAATACAGGAATATCAATCGGAAGCTCTCTGCGGCAGGCATGCACGAGGCCCTGAAACTTGCTGAGAGGCCTGAGAGAGTCGAGTTTGTGCTGTAAGGTCATTTACCACTACCATCTTTTTTATGCCCCACCCCTTTTCATGCAGCTTCTTGAATGTTGGGGAAAGCACCCCCCTGAATCAGTGGCTAGCTTATTTTCTACCAGACATCAGGTGCAAATTCAGAATACTTCATTCACTCACATTGAGGTTAAAAACAAAAAACAAACAACAACCACAAAACCCAAGATAGGCAGGTATTTGAAAGGGAAGGGGAGACTGGTTTTCTGATGAATTTCAGTTGGTATGACTGGAGGCATGGAAGGCAACATTCTTCATTTCTTTCACCATAAGTAACAGCTAAATTATGTCTGTCTCTGTATCTGAATTCCTATGACATTAGCATTTTAATTGCTTTTGTACTTCTGTGTGGGGAAACGTTTTTGGTGATCTCATAGTTCCTAGAGAAATGCATCTTTTGAGGAAGGAATGCCCCTTTTGTTTTTTCTGGTATGGATCTACATCCATACAGGAGATGGCACGCTGGGACAAGGCACTAGCAGCCACTGAGCTGTCAAGTAGTGCTTCCTGTCTTGGTATCCAAGAACTGCTTCCTGTCAGAGTTGTCCAGTTTTTTGACATTGTCTGGGAGATGTTCCTGACACTCCAGGGAATAATGGGAGTTGATATCTGAAAACGTACTACAAAGGGCTGATAGTGATAAGGACTTGGGACTTTTACACGTAACTCACATATTAACAAATTTGGTATTGAAGAGGTAAAATGAAGACTTTTTTTTTTTTTAAAGGAATGGTTATGTAGAGGGAATTTGACCATTGAGTAGAAAAAGAAACTTGGGATGAAATCATAGAAGGTTCTGGTGGGAGATGTCCCTGTGCACTGAGGAATGGGAATAGGACAGAATAGAGTAGAGAAGGTTGAGGGCTTGACCTTGGAGGGACCTTCCCAGTCAGCTTGCTTGGGCAAGTGGCATGTCCTACACTTTTGTCCCAACTAAGTCTGTATCCCACATGATCTCAGTCCTTGGAACACAAGTCTTCCAAATACTAGAGTGCATTTGTCTTAGAATGGGAAGTTGTTAGAGTATAGCTATTCTGGTTCTTGAACTGGGGTTAGCATCATTGTGTTCAATTCTACTTCCATTGTGTGTACTCTGTTGTACATATGAAATCATTCACAATGCAAAAGGCAGCATTTAAAAAATTAGCACGTGACATCAGCTTCTAGAACACTCAATATAAGCAACCCCCCAGGACCTTTCAAATCTAGATGACCCCACTGAATGAGTATTTGCCCCACCCTTCCTCTTTGAAATTCTTAGGGAAGGAGGTATGTTTCAGATTTCTGTTTGCATAATCTATGCCAGTGCTTGACAGTTGTAGAATACCAATGGTGGGAGCTATCCTGCTACCCAGGTCTCAGGGGATTAATTTGTGGCTCTGAGTAATTGATATAGGATAATTGACTTATGATCACGTAGATGTGGAATGAATCATTCCAGTGCATGTGCCCTTCCTTAATCATCTTGTAATTCTACTTGTCAGATGAGTTTAGTCTGAGTAGAACTACTGAATGCTGGAGATGGGAAGTTTGCTAAGAAGACAGCTAGGATGCTGTCCTTACTTTAAAGGAGCTAAGTTTGTTAGACATGCTGTATGGTGGGAGAGTCCCATCTGTACAGAATCCTAGTCATTTCTCAAATACAGGAAATAAAGCCAGGCTATTGACATGAGTTCTAGAGCTTGGACTGGATTGTGTTGAGGTGAACTGATGATAGCTATAGATTTCTTGATAAAATAGCTTTGGAATAGAGAGTAGGGGAAAGTGATGAGTAACCCTTTTTTTTTTTAGTGTAACCCATTTCTGAATCCCTTGGAAGCAGCTATTTCTTGGGACAAGTAGTTAGGTTATTTTGCCTGGCACCAGGATTGTTCAGCCAGAAAGAGGACAGTGTGTTGGCTTCATTTCTTAGGAGTAACACAATGTGGAATGTGTTTGAGGAAAGTCTTTGGGAATGGTGTGGAGGGCAGACAACAGTTCGAGGCTGGTGTCAGGAGGTCACATTCAGTAGCCAGCATGCAGACTAGGAGAGTGCAGATGATGTTCTAATTGTATCTTTATTTGATATCTCTGAGGACTTGATAATTTTACTGATTAGTCTATCTTGTAAACTCACAGATATTTCAGGTACAAGAATAGTAATTTTAAAAACATGACACAAGCAGGTTTCCCTGTTAGAAATAATAATAGCTCACATTGACTGAAGATTCACTCTCAGCCACAACACTAAGAACTCTGTAGGATTAATAGCACTGAAACTTCAAAACTTTATGATGAGCTAGTTTTCTACATTTCCATTTTGAAGATGATAAAACAAGAGGTTGGTGAGATCAAGTCATCTCCCCATGGTCCTTCAGATGAGATTGATAGAGTTGGATTTCAGCCCAGGAAGCCTGTGTTCAGAAGTGCTTTTAGTTTCATGCCTACTGTACCCTTTACAAAAATAAATTTGCTCAAATAAAGCACAAGGGTGCTTGCCTGTCGGTCTTTAGCTAGTGTGGAGGCTTGGGTATTGTTTCCTGTGAGTCCCAGGCAATGGTCAGCAGACTTACATGGTGAGGGACCAAATAGTTTTTTAAGCTTTTGAAAACCATATGGTTCTGTTGAAACTACTCATTTTTGCTACTGTCATCCACTTAAGTAAACAAGAGGACATGGGCATGTACCAACAAAACTTAATTTACAGAAGAGATGGCCAGCTGGATTTGGCCCACAGACAATATAGCCTGTTGTTTCTTGATTTAAGAGAGAATTACTGTGCCTAATTACATCTTTCTCAGTGTGAATTTATAACCATGTTAGATATGCAAATCAGTTAAGATGGTTTGCTTAAAAATATCCATCAACTTTAGGATGTATTTACTGTTAGAACTATATTGTACACTCATATAGCAGCCATTTTTGAACTCTATACCAGGTAGTTTTGCTGTCAGCACCAATATGAGAATATTCATTTTCAGTTTCTGTCTTGTTTTATGACTGGCACACACTATGGTGGGTACATAAAATATGACATCATTTTTACGGTTGTTCATGTATTTCTATAGAAAGCATATACATATCAAATTACAGAAACATGCTTTTGTGATCATATAGAAGTACAGAAGAATACTTTTGTGATCTGAATGTTTGTGTTTTCCCCAAATTTATATGTTGAAATACAGACTCTAATGCAGCAGTATCAAAAGGTGAGGACTCTAAGAAGTGACTGGGTCATGAGGGCCCTTATAAAAGGGAACAGAAGGAATTGGCTCATGAAGGAGACAGATACAAATTTACTGGTTCATTCATTATGGACTTTCTAGTCTCTAGAAATAGAGACATTCTCATAAACTACCACTTTATGATATTTCATTATAATGGCCAGAATCCACTGCAGCACACTCACACTTGGCTTTGTTGCATAATGGTGATAGTCACAGGCAGAAGTCATGTCACTCAATGGAGAAGAAGGTGACTTAGCTAGTCTTTACACGAATCCTGTCAGAGAAGACTTCCTGAAAGGTGAATCTCCAAGGCTAGTCAAAGCTTTTATAACTAGTAATGAATAGAGAAGCATTCCAGGTAAAAGGGACATTTATGTAGAGCCACCAACGCAGGAACTAATGCAAAGGACAGACCAGCCAGAGTTGAGATCTTGACAAGATTCCAGAGTGAGAAAACAGTTGGAGATCAGAGTAGAATGACATAGTAATTGTTACTAATGATCTATGCCAGCTCCAATTTGGACTTTAAGCATAGGCAATAGATTCCCAGTTCAGAGGAATTGTTGCCTCTTCTCCTAGAAATGGTTGGCAATGTCTGGAGATACTTTTGGTTGTCATTACTGTAGTGTGCCTGGATGTTATCTATGGTGTAGGTCAGGGAAGTTGCCAGCTATCCTACAATGTACTCAAGAGCCTCCAGCAGGAAAGACTTACCCAACCTGTAAGGAAAGAGGTTTGGAAACTCAGAAGGTGGAGGTTTGATGTAAAGTCCCTTCACTGGTATTACCAGAAATACTGCATGGCTTTCTGTGTATGAGATACAGCACCAGGCATGTCAGAGGTAGAAAGATTGTGTAACAGTGTTTCCTGCTGGAAATTCACAGACCTGTGGGTTTAGGTGCTGTTGAGGTCAGTGACTCTTGATCTAAAAGACATCTTCAATCAAAGTCAGAACCTGTGTGGTCCACACTGCACAGTTACATTCAAGCAAACACTAATTGGAAAGCTGCTAATTGATTTGGCATGGCATATGTTACTTTTAAGTCCATGTTTTGTTACCTTGTTCTTTGGTATTATTAGCTTTGGTGACATGTCTGAATGTTAATGTAATCAGTCACTGTGGTCTCTAGAAGAGCGACAAAAGACATGCAATCCACAGCTCAGAGCAAAGGAGAAATCTTAGACTACTCCCACTTTTCCAGCTCCCTCACACACCTGATGGCCACCCTAAGGACTCTGGGAAACTCCCTATAACTTCTGCCTTTTCCTTCTTGTTTGGCTGGCTGGGTTGGGTGTGTGTTATTTGGCTTCTTGCTTAGTCTTCTTGGCTCCATCATGTTTTCTCCTACACCTAATTTTCCTTCTTTCTGTGTATGAACAATCTAGACAATATGTTGTCACTTCCACATATTTACCCATTTCTTCCCATTTTCTTAATCAGCATAACCAGAGCCTCAGAAGTCCAGCAGGCACTCGAGAATTTTCCTTGGGGTAACGGAGTGAATACAGGGAAAAAGGCTGTGAATACTGTTGCACTGGTAATTTTAATTCACTACTATCAATTTTAATTTTTTCACTATTTCTCAAGTTTGTAAATAAAGGCAATGGCAAAATGTAACAATGTGACACAAGCAAGGATCTTTTTCTTTCACTTCAATTGAATGATTCTCCTCATGGACTCAAACTGCCACAAATTGCTTTTAAGTATCATGTCTCAAGGATGGTGTTCTTTGGTAACATTTATGAGTAGCACTGAAAAGCAGTTTCTAAAATACTTTGCTCTAAAAGAATATCATGGAATTGTTTTGAAGCAGCTCTTCCTTTCTGTCTCTCCTCTTCTCCTTGGTGATGGTATTGTCTTTCTCTTCAAAGGACCTCTTCTAATCCCCGTCAATTGCGGTGGCTCTTAGCAGTGACTCATCACAAAATAACCTTGGGTTTCTCCCATGAATTCTGCCAATTTGCTGTTCCAGGCTTTAGGCTGCAGCTTTGGAATTCATCAAAGCTTATTGCATGCTTTCTTTGTGGAAAGGGGTAATTTCAAAGAAACGAAGTAAAGTACATCCCAGGGGAAACTGGGAAGAAACATCAAGGCCCCTACAACCCTGGGTGTCTGTGATGGGTCTCTGCCTTGATGAAAGAAGCTAAGCAAGAGTTTACTATTCCCTGGACATAGACCTCACAGTGACATTTTCTTCACATAACATGTCTCTCCCAGGGATATTTCCTTCATTATTAAATGCCTGAAGTTCAAGTTTAATGCTTTTCCTATATTAAATTAATCAACTAGTAATGACAATAGTGTCTTTTCTCCATGCTTTACAGTTATCCAGAGTTTAATTATCTCAAAGCAGGGAGGGTGTTGGTCTACGTAGTGTTTTATGTAATGCTAAGGACCAAAGTCAGGAGCCTCACACATGCACAAACTCACCAACTGAGTCCTTGCTCTGTCCTCTTCTAACACTTTCTTTTGATTTTGTTTTTTCTTTAGTTAGTAATAAATACAAGCAGCACAATGTAAAATCAAACAGCACAGGAAAATACACAATAAAAATGAGGCTTGGGGGGTGTTCTTGGGAAGATTATTTACATGGTAAAATCATGAAAGAAGTGATATCATGGTAGTAGGATTTGATAAGAAGAGATGCAGGGGATTTATGATAAGGGTTTCTCAGTGCTAAAGGATAGTCCAGTCCAGGGACAACAGTGGATGGAAGGTGGTCAAGGGACCTGGAACTTGTGTTCAGTGATATCAGGAAGTTGAGTGGGTTGGGGTTATCCCAGGGAACCAGGTGCTTGACAGGAGTGATACTGGGCTGTAGTGGGCATGGTGGATGGAGAGACTGTAAATAGCAGAAGGAGCCTGTGCTATAAAGCTAATGAAGATGTGAGGTCTCTGCCTATGGGTACTAGGAAGACAGCATTGATACCAGGAGAGAGGCTAATGGTATCTGAGCAGTCTGGGACCTGGGATCATTAAATCATCCCTCTGGCTAGCAGGTGGCTGGTAAGGACAGATGAGCTCTGGCCATGGTGCTGGACTGGAGCCTGGAGGAATTCAGTAGAGTTGAGGAATTGGTGGGAGAAAATTGAGTTAGAAGATGCTGGGTGTGTTTCTTCTATTTGGTGGGAAGAACCAAGCGTCCTAGGCTAGAATTGTCTCTAGAGCTTCATTAGTTGAGGACACAGTTTATTTCCTGTTTCCACTCCAGCCTGTGAAACTGGTACTTGGTTGAAACAGCAATTGTTCTCAGGCACTCTTGTGTGGGGTTGAGGGTTGAAGGCAGAGATTGTGTCTTATGGAGAAGTGGATTCTAACAGCATGAAATTTACATCATCACCACGGAATTTCAGATAAATGGATTCAGTGTAAGTGGTGCAGGGAGGCTCAACTGAAGCATGGTCCTGGACCTGTGACTGCCTTGACTGGCTTCTAAACATAGTGTTTGTGTGTGTGTGTGTGTGTGTGTGTGTGTGTGTGTGTGTGTGTGCACTAAGTCAGGGCCCGTGACAATATGGCATTGTGGGAGTGTGGTTCTATACTAGGAGAATGGATATTTTCTCAGCTGTTTGCTTAAGCTTACCTATGGCCCAAGGCAGTTCTGTGAGTCTAGATGACAGGCCTTGAGGGAAGTAGGATTCTTGTTTCTGGGTAGGTCAGTTATTAGTTCACATGTTTCTAAGTTTGAAGTGGGTGTTGATTTTCAGTGGAAGCAGTGTGTGTGTGTGTGTGTGTGTGTAAGAGCGAGGGGGAGACAGATAGTCAGAGAAAGTACTCTGTACTTTGATCATATTGCCCCTTATTCTTTCTTGACCCTCTTTAACTAAATGCATTCTTCTTTTCAAGCCCTCATCTACCCACTTTTATGTTTATTTTTTTGTGTGAGACCCATTGCATTTAATTAGTGTTGCTTTATTGAGCATTGGTAGAGTTACTTCCAGTGTATATACAACTTCTCCCCCAACAACCATTAAACCTCACGAGTCCCTCCCAACTCCTGATGGGATGTCAATGGGCCCAGCCTTGTGCAGGGCCCATTCTCTACCACTTCTCTGAGTTTTTGAATGCAGTAGCCATGCCATGTCCAGAGAATGTGTTTTATAGCCCCTTGCCCCATCTTCCTGCTTTTATGTTCACTCTTTCTCTTCTTCTTTCCCTTCCCTGAGCTCCGAAAGCATGATATAGGTGTGCCACTTAGGATGGGCATTCTGTGATCAGTTATTCCCAGCACTTTGATTGAGTCTGTAATCATTGTTCTCTGAAAATGGAAGCTTTTCTGGCCCAGACTGAGAGTAGCCATGAGTCTCTAACCAGGTTTATAGGAATGACTTCCCTCCTATAGAACAAATCCAACCAGAAGAAGGTGATTGGTTATCTCCATAACCATCATGCCACTATAGCACCAGTTGGTGCATCTTCTTTGGTAGGTAGAATGAAGGATTCATAGCTAGGTAAGACTGTTGATGATTTTTCTTTACCAGCTGACTGTGTAATATCTTCTGGCAGTATGAAAGCTAGCCATCAGAGAGGAATTTTTCAGTCAGTTCCTGTTTGATTTCCACCAAAATATGTGGTGTCTTCAGCACAGTCTTATCACTTGGCTTTGGAAAGCAATTGTGGAAATGGCAGTAGTCCGTTTTGCTTTGGTCAGGCTTCCTGACCAAAACCTTGCAGACAGGTACCCTACACTGGCACTAGGATTTTTGTTTAATGGCTTACAGCTTCTTGGAGCAGCTATTTACACTCTTGCAGGGTATTTTTCTTCAAACTCATTTTTTAAAATTGTATTTAAATTAGCCTGCAAAATAGATTTTCTGTGTGGCTTTTAAATACATCTTTAGTTTGGATTTAGCATCTCTACATTCCTTCCTCCCCTGCCCCACCTTGCCCTTGCTTAAATCTTTACAACCTTCATATAACACCTCTATTTTCATATTCAATATTCTTTTTAACAGTTATTATTTTCAAGTAGGGAGGGGGTTATACTATTTTGTAAAGATTTTAAGTTCTTGACAACAAAGCTATTTTTGGATACATCTGTATTATAAAAGATTTCTAAATGGGTTATTTGGGTCTCATTCTCAAATATATGACTATGTGTTAGTAACTTACAGAACTTTTGACATTGATGAAAAGAGGCACATTATGTTTTCTTCCACATTAGAGATGCTCATGAACCTTTACAAGTCACCAATTATTGAAATCACAACTGCCATAAGAAAGAAAAAAAATCCACCCACCACAATAGATAAGTTCCCACTTATGGTCTGGCTAATTTTCTTGTCTTTCTCTCTTTTATAGACAAAACTCTGACCACTGTAGAAAAAACGGTCACGATACATGATCCAGTGGGGAATGCCAGAGACGAAGTAGTGCAAAACAGATGGAAACAACAAAACCATTGCTGAGACTTCAAAATGGAACGTGGCTTCTGTCTTCTTTGGCATGGCTGAAATGTAACAGGGGATGATCTGTTGTACAAAGTGTATTTTGGGGGAGATGGTAACTTCTCCCTTTTTTCCCTGTGGATCAGTGATATTGTATTTAAATGAAATACTCTCAGTGTCAGACAGCCATTTCAGCAGTAAGCACACTAACAGAGCTGGGTTCCTCGAGGGAGGGAAGCAGTTTCTGGTGCTTTCCACAAGTCCACATCCATGAGAGTGGGGGAAAATCCTAATGCACAACTCCCATGCTTCCAGTCTAGGCTTCGTGGTAACTCTTCAGGAGTCCTTCACGAGACAGAGTGCAATTCTGTGGTGTGACAGAAGGGTGTCTTTGCAAGCAAACTGCAGTAAGCATAGTGTTGAATGTGTTGCATGTCCATGTTAGAAACCAGAAACCTGTCATCAGCTAATGCAAGTGATTCCCCAGAGCAGTGTCTGTCCAAAGCTTTTGTCAAATACTTTGGCTTCTCTGCAGGGTCCCTGTGACTTCCCACCAGTTTCTGTCCACTGTTAAATCCCTTATCATTGTGGTGTAACTCAGGAACAGATCTCAGGATGGAGAGAGGCAGAAAACTCGAAGAAAGCTTTCTCTTGCACTCACACTCCTGAAGGCTCCTGAGAGAGGACGGTAGCTGGAGAAGAGTGAGTGCCACCTAACTGCGTTGTATAGTAACATGATTCTCGGCATGTTGTTTACTCTCATCTTCTACAAGGGTGCAAGGAGCCCACAGGGCCGGTCTATAATTGTGTGTTCTGAGGGAGGAGTGTGGCAGTAGCATATCCATGAACGGTAGCGGTGCTTCTGGAGACAGTGTAAACATGTTCATCCAACTGGACTGTGTGAATCAGAGGTCACCTGGACCCTTGTTGTGAATACTCTAGAACACCATTCTGTTTCATGTAGAGAATTTGTCTCTGTGTTCTCTGTATCTTAAATCAAATGTGTGCCTGATGAATTCTGTCCTCTTACCCCCTGCCCTCAATAAGAATGGACAACATTAGGACAGGTAAGGAGACAGAACAGTTCTTTTGTGAACCCTCTAAGTGGTACTGTGTAGTAGTGTGGGTGAAGATGATGGAAGGGTATAGATCAGAGAGAACTCATGTCTACAAGGGGGAAATGAATGCAAACTTTTATTTGATAAAAGAACTGAAAGAGATTATTATTTTCCTACAATTCAGGAGGCTGTCCTCTCACAGGATAAAATGAGTTCCAGCATGGATTATGGACTTCTTCTAGCTGTCACTGACATTGTTTATTATGAGACACAGGGAAGGACCCCTTTCCTGTGAAGGGGAAATAGGCGCTGTCCTTTCGGACAAAGTGTGTACAAATTCCTGAGCTGCAGATTTGTTAGAGTGACCGTATATACTTATATTCATAATTTAAATAACAACTATGTCAGATACATGTTGTTAAATTTGAAAATGTTTTATTACATTACATCAAATAAAGGTTATTTGTAGCTGTAATAAAAAAACATAAGTAATTGTTTTTAATAAAAGGTCTGATGTCATACATGTTACTGTACAAAGGATGGTAGCGGACATATTCTGTACTTGCACTTGCTAAAACCCAGCACAGGTATCTGGGAGTGGTGGTGCACACCTGTTATCTGAACACACAGGAAGCAGAGGCAGGAGAACTGTCTGAAAGTCTGAGTTTACATCTAGAGACACTGTCTGAAAACAACATCACCATCAACAACAAAACCTAATAGTTAATTGACAGCTTTGTACTAAATTATCTTCCAGTGTAGAAATTTATCCATTTAGTAGCTTTTAAAATTTAAGTCAAAGGGGTTTGTTTCTTAATCTGGTAAATTCCAGGCTCTTGCTACAGTCAGGATTGGCTGTAGACAAAGATGGGAGTGTCATAGTCCTTACTTTGAAGGAATTTGTCATCAGGATCCTAGCAGCCATATATCAGGTCATCAGTGCGGAACACAGAACTGTAATACGTTTCCAAAAGAGGGATGGTTTCCTTTCATGCAGGACCTTGTAGCTAGTAAGTGGGATTTATTTAAACTTTGTATTTATTTAACTCTCTTATTACAACCTTCACTATTCAAACCTGCCTGATCTTAATACCTGAGTGTTGAGCTCTGTCTCATTGCTGCTGCAGGGGTTGGGGCTGGATCCCATTTGTGCATTGCACATTAGATGCATGGCAGGCAAGTGGAAGGAAAATGTAGCAATTGAAAGGGAGAACATGTCTAATAATTAATATTTCCTGTATGATGTAACTTGTCTCTGTCATAGGCGCAGCTTTTGTTTTACTACGAACTGAGAGAACTCATTGATGTAAACATTTTCCACATAGTTTATGGCTATTTGGGCAAGAATGAGTGTGAGGATTAATCTCTTTTCTCACTTTGGGAGATCAGCTGTCATTTTCTGGCAAGGCTGAGCATTGGGAAGCCATGCTTGGGAAGCAAAATACTTGTAAGAGACAATGAGTCACAGTTGCCTCTGTGTTTAGCTTTATTCAGTAAACATCAAACCTGGTACTCAGGTCCTCCTGGGCTTATTGAAAGCTGGGTCAGACATAAGTGGTGGATTAAACACTTACAGGGTGTCTTGTCCATGAGATGCCTGTGTATATATTTGATAATCATATTTTCATACAGTTTTATTAGTCTGTGGTCATGAGCTCACCAATATGAGTTAGAAATCTGTATTTTTTTTTTTAGCTATTTTGTGCAAATATAATCATTGAGTCCCTACCTGGAGATAGAAAAAAATTTTCCTTTCACAATTTTAATTATTAATCAAGTTCTCAATGGAATGGATAGACGTGTTTGCAAGTCTTGAATTATTTTAAAAAGCTGATGATTTTTCCACCTCAGGAACTTTATTTATGCATGTTCTCCCCCTCTGCCCAGGACATTCTTCCTATTTTCCATTGTTCACTTGTCATGTGTCTTCATCAACCATGTGGTGGTCTGAATGAAAACACTCCCCATAAGCTCATAGGGTGTGGCACTATCAGGAAGTGTGGCCTTATTGGAGGAAGTGTGGTCTTGTTGGAGGAAGTGTGTCACTGGGCATGGGCCTTGAGGTTTCAAATTCTCAAAACGGGCTCAGTGTCTCTCTGCCTATGCTGCCTGCTGCTCTTGCCTCTTAGGTCCTTCTCCAGGACTTGTCTACCTGTGTGCTGCAATGTTCCTTACTATGATGATAATGCACTAAACATCTGAACTGTAAGTCAGTCTCAATGCAATGTTTTTCTTTATGAGTTGCTGTGGTCACGGTGTCTTAGCACAGCAACAGAACACTGACTAAGACAACCAATATGCCCCTTTTATTGAGCAACATGGTGGGAACATATATGTGGTAGGCACGTAATATATGTTTCTTAATGGGAAGGGAGAAGAGAAGGAAGCAGGGAGGAAGAGGGAAAGGAAGATGGGGAAGACTAGAGTTGACTTGACACTTTTAAATATTTTTTAAAACCATTTATTTATTTTTCTTATTTTACATATAGATCCCATTTCCCTTGCCCTCCTTCCCTCTCTCCTCCCTTCCCTCTCTTTTTTCCACCCTCCCTCCCTCTTTTCCACCCTCCCACTTCCCCTCCCCTCCCATCCCACCCCTCCACTCCACATGTATGGTGATGCCTTAATATTTTTATAAGAAGTGATGTTATTCTCAATGCTGTAGCCTTCCCACTGAGGAGCAGGGAAGGAGATGCTGTTAAGTCTCCTGTGTGCATCTCAGGGCAGGCCTCCACTG
Organism: Cricetiscus sungorus; assembly: GCA_030556225.1. Lineage (NCBI taxonomy): Eukaryota > Metazoa > Chordata > Mammalia > Rodentia > Cricetidae > Cricetiscus > Cricetiscus sungorus. The sequence goes on along the minus strand of JANBXA010000007.1, from coordinate 132,713,716 downwards.
CCAAGTGCCCCTTGTTTTTCATGACTTACTCATGTCAAGAGAGTGACCTTTTCTCAATTTTCTGCACTGGTGGAGCAGAGCTGTGTATGTGCTATGGCCCATATGTTGAAGCTTGTTTATCTACAGCTAGCCAGATGGTCTTTAAAAGTATACACAGAAGCCATTTGAAAACTTCCAGTGGGTCAGCACATTTTGAAAACACCCCAGCAATGCATATCGTGATCTTGTTACTTGCTTCAAGCTTAAAGTGACAAATTCCCTGTTCAACATTATGTGTAAATACTCAGCCTTTAAGAGCCAGCTCAGGGTGTCTAGTTCCCACAGACTGGAACTTATTTAACTGGTGGCTCTTTAAGTTGAAATTGTATGTAAGAGAGAAAAGAGTTTGCTTGTTCCTTTCCTTATTTTTTTTTCACTTTTTCTTTCTTGTGGTACTAGAAAAGCATGATACTTTCCCTGAACATCCATCCATTAAAACAATTTCTAGGGCTGGCGAGATAGCTCAGTGTCTGAGAGAGCTCACTGCTCTTGGGGAGGACCCAGGTTCTGTTCCTGGAACACTCTTGTAAAACATTTTTTAACTATAGTTCTAGGGGATTTGTCACCCTCTTCTAGCTCTTAGGGCTCTGCATGAATATGGTGCACATACATACAGACAGACAAGAACTCACACACGTATATAAAATAAAAATAAAGAAATCTTTAAAAAGAATCAATTCACAAGTAGCATGGGGACACTTGGATAAAGTACCAGTTGGGTTACAATTTTTAAAAAGGCTGTGTAGCATCAGCTAACAGATCGTTGTGATCATCTATAAAAACGTAAATGAAATGTGTGGTGTATCTGGTGGAAACTGGAAGGAGCTAGAGATGGGCAGGTGTTAGAAATGGGTCTGGAGATCAGTTATGTTATAAAGGAATCATACCTGCACTATGGAGGGAAACAGCAGGTGGTAAGGGAATATCTTTGGTGTATTGTGGAATACTTTTGGTGCCCAATTTTCTTTCTTAATCATATCTTGATTAGGCTATTATTAAAATATTCTTTATTCCATGAACCCACAAGGTTTCACAGTAGGAGAGGAAACGGGCTGCAGAGATAGGTGTTTTGGATTATCCACCAAGGTGAGTAATACACCTGTAGGAAAACTAGATATTACTAGAGCCACAGAGAATCTGAAGACTCTACTGGTTGGTTTGATTCTACCAGCAATCTGTTGTCGGGAGAGATTGCTCTCCAGGAGCTGCACTTTGTCTGAATTTGTTTAAAAGAGAATCACATATACCATCACTTTTCCAAACAGTCTTTGATGAAGTATTATGTAGTTTTTTGGTTGAAGAATAAAACTGAATTCTAAGAAAACTGAACTGAAAAGTACAATATAAACATATGATTTTTAAAATTAGTTTCAATGAACAAAACATATTTCAGAAGATTTGCTCAGAACAAACATTTTATATAGGGAAAGAAAAGAATCACAAAAATTGACCATTTTTTTTTCACTGAAAGTGAGCAGTGACTGGATTGGGACTGCTGGGCAGGTTCCCCTGTGTAGAAATTACTGTAGTGTAGTCATAGCTTGTAAAGAACACTAAGTTTGCAAAGCATTCTGGGGTGAGACCATCCAAACAGGAAAGGTTCAACTCAGCAGTATGGACAGAGAAACTGCATAATCTAACCATGTTGGAAACATTATTGAGTCAGCCTGTCAACAACTGTAATCTTGCTGGGTTGTTGTTGTTGTTATTATTATTTGATTTTCATTGTTTTTTTTTTTTTTTTTTTTTTTTTTTTTTGCTCCCCACAGTTAAGTTGAATCCACAATGCTGTCTGGAAAGCACTGAAAAATATTTAATTTTCAGAATGAACACATTAGCTAAATTACTCCAAAAGTGAAGAAAGAATACATTTGTATATCACCAAGAGAGTTTGAAGTTATAAGGTCATATTGTTAGAAAGGTATCTCCAGTGTGGACTGATAACGCTTATGTGGCCAGCAAATGTGGGATGTGCTGTGCTTTGGGCCAGAAATGTGAATAACAAGTGATTTGACATTAGGGAAGGAAACCACATAGGGAATGGAAACTTTAGTTAAAGTGATGGGCTATATTTGAATGTTAGGGAGACAATTTCCTTAAACAAATTCACAACAGGAAGAGATGACAAATTCCCACACTATTGAGATTGCTTGCATCAAATACTTAATATTGGCATAAGTTATGGAGTTAGTTAAAAGTTCAATGCATCACATTTCTGTTTCCATAGCAAAGCAACTGACCAATGCCTGTCAGTTCCTTGTGAAATACATGATGAATATTAGCCATGGAGTCTGGAATGATGACATTGTGTAAGGTGTGTACTTTCAGTTTTATGTATATTGTATATTCTCTGACAATGATTAATAGCAGCTTTCGGTTAAATGTCTATTGTTGATCAGTTATTCTAATAATTCTCAAAAGAGTTCTAAGAAGTTACTGTTGTCTGCGTATTAAGGATGAGGGAACTAAGACCAAGGGAGTGCAAGGACACGAGCTTGTATTTAGGAACACTCATCTCTCAGCTGACAGATACTTTTCATTATATCTTCTCTCCCATGTCACAAAATGCTTTTGGTTACCAACTGTTTGCTGGGCTTCCATTGCAGTGATAAATATATGTGAGAAACAACTCAGTAGGAGGAAAAATGTATTTGCCTCAAGGTTGCACAGACCATGGTCTATTTGTGGCCTATTTATGACACAATTTAAAGCCCAAGGTGATGCTAAGCATGGTAAAAAGAACCTAAGAAGGAATAAATGCTTGCGTTATGGCTACCAGTTGGAAGAGTGCAAGTCAGAGAAAGACAGAGACAGAACAAGAGGGGCAGAGACAGAGACAGAAAGACAGCCAATGTCTATGTAATTATCAGCCATCGTCCTTCTTCCCTTTTATTCCATCTGAATCTCTTGCCCATTGGATATTTTACCTAGTGTAAAATCTACATTCATGGCAGCTATTCCTAAAAATTTATCTTTGCTTTATTGGTCTCTGTTGGAAGGCCTTGCCGACTGGTTAGAGGTTGTAGTCTGTCATGACCTGGAAGCTTTTTCCAAAAGCTTGAAGACGTGGACACTCCTTCTCTAGTAAAACTTCCTGCACTCTACCTGCTCTTATCTGGAGAATGTCCCTGGGCCTGGAGGACTGACCCTATCTGAAGCTGTCTCTAAGCCAGATGTCTGATTTATGTTTAGCTTGACCCTTTGCAGAGATTCCTGTTAGAAGCCTCCCTTACTGCGTGCATGATAGCTAAGACATGTGCTAGGAGCCTTATGATAGGATCTCACCACTTAATGCAAATTAGGGTTTGTTTCCAGGTTCGCCAATTCTATATATTCTTCATACTCTGGAATAAAGCTGAGCTGACTCATTGAAGTCTACCTCCCAGAGGGCTGTTCCACCATATCCACAGCCACTGAATCCTGCACCCCTTTTTTTTTGATCCATTTACCCTCGTGGGCCAGTGCAACCAATGATTCCGAAGAAGCAGAGCCACAGATCTAGGAGTCTTTAATCCAACCAGATGAACAGTCACACAGATTTTGTGAGTGTGAAAATTTTCAGGTGAACTCTGACAGAATTTTCTTTTGAGCCTCCAAAACCCTGTCCCCATGTGAAGTGCTTCTGTACTCCTTAGTTCAGTTTTAAATCATTGCTCACTCTAAAGGAGCAAAGATTGTCATGTTGCTTCTTCATCCCAGTCTTTGATGTCTGTTTCCAGGCACCTGATGCCTGGAAATATTATCTCTTGGTTAAAGTTCTATTGCAGCCTGTGTGATACTTAATTTGAAGTGTCAGTCTAGACAGTCTGGACATAGAGTACCCAGATGTTTGGCTGAATTTTGGAGGTTATTTGTGTGGGTCTTTTTAAGGCTAGTATGCTAATGATACACTATATGAGTGTATAGTTGGAGTTTCTTTCCAGCCTGGTTCTGCAGCCATTTAGCATCAAAAAAAAACACACAAAGACTTTTATTAATTAGAAACTCTTGACCCATGGCTCAGGATTCTTATTGGCTAGCTCTTTCTTAATTGTTAGCATATTTCTATCAATCTAAGTATTTCCATGTGGTCTTATCTTACTGGAGAAGGGTCCAGACCTGTTACTTCTTCCTCTGCTACATGGCCTCTCCTCTCTGCCTTCCTCTTCCCAGCCTTATCCTAGTCTTGTAGCCCTGCCTATGCTTTCTGCCTGGCTATTGAATAATCAGTGTTTTTTTAAATTTATCAACCAATAAGAGAAACATATATATATATATATATATATATATATATATATATATATATATATATTATGGACATTCCCCATCAGAAGTGGGCTTCAGCCAAGTCCATGAAGGAACTAACTAACCAAAGAAGTAAAGAAAAAGGGATTTACTGTCTTCCTGACTTTGTAAACTAGGATATTCTTTACCTGTATTTCAGACCTTTAGATTCCTATTGAACTATAACACTTGTCTGGCTCTGCATGTTGCAGACAGATTACTGGACTTCCAAATCTCTGTATCACATTGGTAAATTTTTCATATTAAATCTCTTAACTAACTCCCCTCCTGCTTCCCATCCCTCTCCATAGATCTGCCGCCCTGTTGGCTCTGTTCCCTTGAAGAACCTTAATTACAGCTGCTAAAATGTGTTAACTTTTGTAACACAAATAAATAAAAGACCCAGAGATAGATATTGGGGTTCAAGCTGAAGATCAGGGAAGCAAAGCAGGCAACCACTAACTCTCATCTCAAGCTCAGGCTGAAAGGGCTGATCCACCCATAACTCTTCATTAAGTCCCAAACTCCTGCCTCTCAGTTGGCTAGAGGATGAATGCCTCCCACTGAATACTTGTCCCTGTCTTTTAAACCCATCTAGTGCTGGGATTAAAGGTGTGAGCTATAATTCTCTTTTAGACCGATTCATTCTTGTATAGACCTCGGAGGCCTTGGACTCACAAAGATCTGTTTATCTCTTAATCCTGAGTCCTAGGATTAAAGACATGTACTACCACCTCTGAACTTCTGGCTGTTGGGATTAAAGATGTGTATCACCCCTGCCTGATCTCTATAGCTTGAGGCAGACTTTGCTTTTCTGATCTTTAGTCAAGCTTTAATAAATCATAAATAATGTACCACTATAAACTTTATTCTCCTCATCAAAACTGACCTGTCCTGTGCCCCCCTTTTTCACTTTTAGGCAATCCCCTCTTCTTACAAAGCACATAGTTATAGTCTGCTAAAGCCATTTCCATGATCAATACTGGAAACTGAAAACCTTTGATAGAAGTTTCTGATAGCATGACAGCAGGCTGTCAACTTGGGATCTGTAAACCTTACCGTTGTTTACCCACAGATTCAGCCAGCTCAGAGTGTATTCTTATCCAAACCATCTATATGATTACAGCCAGGTCCCTTTTCTGATATTATTAGTGCAGAGAACTGAGGGAACTCCCCAGCTTATTAGAACAAAAATGAATGAGAATAATTAGGTAATAGCGGAGACTCATCAGGGTGATTTGGCCAGCTTTCCCTTGGCTCCTGATCTTTTTGGAGTTTAATGAGTCTGTGATGCAGCTTGGGCTCTGTGCTTCTGGCCCAAGACAGCAGCTCTAGTGAGGAAATCTCAAAGCCATCTTACTGTTCCATCAACTTCCTCGTGAATGGTTTTGTTTGAAATGTTTGACTGTATTTTGGAATTGGAGGTAAAATTAACGCTGGGGACTAGTTCTAGGTGTTAATCAGAGATTCCTCTTTACACCGCTCACCCTCTTGGCTTCTAAAAATTAAGTTGGAGCAAGCTTTTAAATATTGGCAAAAATAATAGATTTACTCAACCGAATCAGTTTAAGCAAAATTTGGCCTAACTCCCACTAATTTGAATCATTTAAAGCACAGATTTTTGGACGTAACCATTAAAAAAAAATGTGAGTTCTATTGGGGCCCGGAGTTTTAAGAAAAATTGCTAAATAGTAACAGAGATATGCTTTTATTTCCATTTCATCATGGAAAATTTATATATAAATTATCTATTGTTGATGAAGATAAGTGGGGATAAACAGGTTTTTTTTTTTTTTTTTTTTTTTAAAAAAAAAGGAGATCATAACCAGAATTTTAGAATGGTATTATTAGACAAAATTTAACTTTTGAAAGAAGTGGAGCAGAGCTTTTAAATTTGACATTTTGAAAATATGGAGGAGGATATACTGTAACAAAAGCCACTCATTTATTGTGGCATCATTTGGTTTCATTAACTTCTTTCTTTTTAATAAAAGAGAAGGCTGAAAGTTGAGGACCTTTGATGGGAGATGTTATTCTGTAAATATGTTTCTCATACTGGTTAATTAATAAAGCCTGTGGCCAATAGGAAACAAGATAGGTGGGGCTAGGAGACCAGGAGGAGGAAAGAGGAAGTAGTTGGGAGGAGTCAAGATGTAGAGCATGGAGGAAGGAAGACGCCAGCCACGGCTCCCGGATAAGATGAGCCACATGGAAATACTTAGATAAGTAGAAATTGATTAATCATTAAGACTGAGCTAGCCCATAAACAATAATGGTAATTGGCCAACAGGATTGTATCAAATACAGAGTCTCTGAGTGTTATTTGGGGCTCACGTGGCAGCGGGACCATGGTGGCAGGACCGGCAGCAGCCGGTGGGAAAAACCTGCAGTAACAGACCTTTTTCTATATAGCCTTTGTTAAAGATGGGTGGCTTGGGAAAGTTGCCTCTTCCCTTTGAGCTTCAGTTGCTTTGCCTATAAGAGGGAGATAATGCTGAACGGTCCTCACTGACCTCACAGGGATGCTGAGTGGATACAGGAGTACATGAGTGTACACGTTAAAGATCTGAATATAGAGCCTCATGCACTGACACTCACTTGTTGTCTTACCCCTGTGCACTTATTCTCCTTCAATCTCATCTTCTTTATTTTTTCTCTTAAGTCCAGGTATGTTCCTGAACATTTTTGTACTTTGCACTTAAAGGATTTTGCCATAAAATATTTGTGTCTTAAAATTTGCACAAGCATATAATTTTTACACATTGCTATATTGTGTGCATCCTTCTGCAACATGCTTTTTCCTTTCTTCTTTGTAATTTTGATGTGTGTGGTGGGTATTTTGCTGGAATGTATTTCTGGGCATCATATGTGTCCCAGGTACCTGTAGAGGCCAGAAGTGGGTGTCAGATTACATGGAACTGGTGTTATAGGTGGTTGTGAGTCACCATGAGGGTGCTGGGAATCAAATTCAAGTCCTCTGGAAGGTGAGTCAGAGCATGACCTCTCTCTCTCTCTCTCTCTCTCTCTCTCTCTCTCTCTCTCTCTCTCTCTCTCTCTCAGGTTGTGTTAGTTGTTTATATTGAGTTGCTTGCATTACTTATATTTTCTACAATAGGCCTTATCATGCTTCCTTATTATTTTTATTTATTTCTTCTTCTTGCATACATTACATATCAACCACAGTTTTTTCTTCCTCTATTCCTCACAGTAGTCCCTTCTCCTTATTTCTTCTCTCCCTGAGATCCACTCTTCCTTCATTTCCCTTCAGAAAAGAGCAGGCCTCCCAGGGATATCAATCAAACACAGAATAGCAAATTATAGTAAGCCTAGGAACATACTCTTATATCATGGCTGATGAGGCTATTGAATAGGAGGAAAAGGATCCCAAGAGCAGACAAAAGAGTCAGAGACAACCCCCCACTCTCACTGTTAGGAGTCCCATAAGAACACTAACCTACATAACAATGCATATTTGTAGAAGACCTAGCTCAGACACGAACAAGGTTTGTATTTGCTGCTTCAGTCTCTGTGTGCCCCTATGAGCCCTGCTTAGTTGAGTCTCTGTGCCATGTTCTTTTAGTGTCTTTGATCCCTCTGGCTCCTACAATCTCTCCTTATCCTCTTCCACAAGATTCCTGAGCTCTGCCTAATCTTTTACTGTGGATCTCTGCTTCTGCCCACACCAGTTTCTGGATGAAGCCTCTTTGATGAGGATTAGGCTAGGCTCCTGTATATGAGCATAGCGAAATACCATTAGGAATCATTTAGTTGATTTTTTTTGGCAGTTGTGTCTGGTTCTATCCTGGTCTCTGGACTGTCCAGCCTTTTGTTTCTGGCCACCTAGGCAGTGCCATGTGTGGGTTCCCTCCAGGTGTGGTCCTCAAGTTGGACCAGTTATTGGTTGGCCATATCCCAGCAGCGCATCTTGTATGCTGAGCCATCTCATTAGCCCAAACAAGCTTTTATTTCATAGCTAGGTTTCTGAGATATCTTTATATGGGAAGACAGAGGTTAAGTTCATCCATTTTAATCCCACTATAATATTTGCATAATTGAATACATTGCAATTTTTCCTTTGCTTTCATGGATATTTTATTTACTGCCCATTTTTTGTAACACAAAGAATACTGTTGTAATCATTTATGGATATCCCTCTTTGTGTATATTAAGTGAGAGTTACTTCCATAAAGAACTTGACAATGATTTTCATTTGATTTACTAGTCTCCCTCATATTACTCATCCTATGATGTGGCTGCCCTGAAGGCTGAAGAAATTGACATACTTACCCACTTTGTGAAGACCTGAAGGTCTGCTTCAGATCTCTGATCTTCAAATCAGAGCACATGCAATTAGCTCCTCCTGCATTATTTACACAAACATGCACACATGAGCACTTACCTACTACACACATGCACACCCAAACATGAAGAGTTTGAATGTGGAAGATTTAAAGCAATCAATTAGCTTCCAAATTCTAAGACTGATTTCCTGAGATTCGCGTGTATCTTCAAAGTAGAATATGGTAGAAAAGACCAATTATTAGACATTGATTTATTGGCTTATTTAATGATTTACTTAAAGCACTGCTTGTACTGCTCATTGCCAAGCATGACTTCATTTTGCTACCTGGTACAGAATGACCTGGAGAAATTGCTAAAACAATAGGTCGTTGCCCTTAGCAACCTGACCACAAAAGCTTACACCTGTCAACTGTCATATCATATGCCTTTGAAAAGCAGAAACCTAACTGCCACATAAGCTTTTGGGAAGTCCCATTTGCATTTCTTCTCACTTCATCCTGTGGTTTCAGAGTATAAAATGATGATGCAAACTGGATAAGTGACAGAAGCCTTTCAGTAGCTATCCCGGCTTCAGTTCGCTAGTGGCATCTCCTCTCTTCCACTCTCATTAGTGTTGGAGTGTTTAGTCCAGAGAGATTCCTACACTTCCTCACCATCTTCTAAACTGGTAGTTAAACAGTATTTGTTACTAGGCAAAACTGTTCACTGTTGTAATTCCAAACTTGAAGGGATGCATTTGGGGTATTTCAAATTTGAGGCTAGCTGGGCTACATACCAAGACTTCATTTCAAAAACAAAAATAAATAACACAAATGTATTGTGTTTTTAGTGAAAATTGAATTCAGTTTTTACTCTCTGCTCCCAGTATGTGTGTTTGCACACATGTGTACACACACACACACACACACACACACACACACACACACACACAGAGTCATTAAATCTGTTGATCCTAATGGAATTAGAAGTGGCATGTTGACCCATTAATGATTTAAATTCACATATTTTGTAGAGTATTTTGGAGTAGTTTTGTTTAGTAATTTCACCTATTTTGTCTCCCATTTGTCAAAGAACACAACCCCCTTGAGAACTGTGAGAGAAAAACATCTAAGAAATATGAAGGAGCTTCAGAGTACACTGATAACATATTTCATCCAAGCAAGAAACTCATGACGATGTCTGGGTCTTTGCTCATCAAAGAACATTGAAGGTTTGTAAGAAAGCATGATGGGAAATGCCACTTTAGAACCAACATGTTACATGGTAGAATAGAAGCCTACTCTTATTCACTGGGTTCTTGTTTTGCCTCTTTTGTGTTATTTTCAGGTTTAAATAGTGAAACAAAAGGAGGTGTTTATTTGGACTCAGGTATGTTTGTAGTTATTCACCAACCCTTTTTGTGTTCCTTTGTTTATGATCACAATTACTTGTTTGATTTATATAAAAAGGTGTGAATGGTAGATTTTGCTACTTAAAAATACCCTATGGGTACTACAGTATGGGTAAGGCTTGCATACCAGCTACATTCCTTTTTTCTGCTGTTAATTTTCAGTGAACTCTGTTTCATTTCAGAAATAAACTATAATTATCACTGAGTCTATAAACTGAATGAAAACACCAGCTGACTATTATTTTTACTAAAAGATTAATTTCTGATAATTTTTAATTTAATAATTATTCATTACAGTTTGTAATGCATTCAGCTTTAATAAATAATAATTTAGGAGTAATTAATATTATAGGATTGGTGAAATTTTATTTGCTGCTTAAAAATTAATTATAACATTTTCAATAGGAAAATTAATCTTAATTTTAGTTACAAGAAAACAAAATTTTATGAATTTTAGTACATACATATTTTTATAACAAAAATGTAATATAGTAATGATAAAAGACATTCAAATATAAATGGATAAAGTGGAACACTGAAGAGATGGTTGTGTGTTTTTAAAAATAAGTGGCAAATAGTCAGCCTTGACAATCTTGACAAAAGAAGAGGCTGTGCATTTGAAAGCGAGCAAGAAGGAGAGTTATATGGGAGGGCTTGGAGTGAGGGAAAGGAAGGAAGAAATGATTATAAAAAGAGATACAGTTGACTTTTGAAGGAAAAATAGATGACAACAATTTTCTGATACATTTTTGAGTAGATTTTTAAAAAATTACATACATTACAGTTTCATTGTCTAAATTAGCAGAATAGCTAGCCCTCTGTATTTATGAGTTCTCTGTCCATGTAGCCAAACAACATCAACTAGAAAATATTTGAGAAAATAGTTGAGTCAGTAGTGGACACACATAGGCCCTATTCTCTCATCATTGCCTCCTGACCAAGGCACCATGGTGTAGATTTGCATGGCACTTGCATTGTGCTAACTACTACAAGTGATCTAGACTTTATTTAAAGTGTGTGGGAAGCTGTGTCCAGGCTATATGCAAACACTAGGTCATTAAGACAGAAAACTTAAGTAATTGCAGATTTTGATGTCCCTAGGTGTTCCTGGAAGCAGTCCTCTAAGAATACTGAGACTTGATTGTTCTTATAACAATTTAAAATTACATGTTTTCAAGTGTTTCCATTTATAACTTGCTTAAAATATTATAAGTAGCCATATAGTTCTCCAAGTTATTTTATGGACAAGATGTGCAAGAAAACTTAGATGCCTAACAGTTTCATAGCATGCCAAAGTAGATGGGGATGGATGTCCTTAAGTAGATTTTGCCAATTCTAAGTGACTCTGCCGTTTCACACTCCCTCAACAGTGTATAAGTGGGTTCTCTTATTTTTCTCAAATACTTACTACTGTCAGCTTTTATGATTTTTCTCTTCTGAAGAGTTGAAGCTTGTACTTCCCTGGTGGCTGTGGAGGTTGAATGCTTTGTGCATTTGTTACCCATTTTTATTTGTTCTTCTGAAAATTGTCTGCTCACTGTTTTGTGAAGATTTCTGTTGCTCAACAATGATGTGCATTTATACTGTAGGGCCTTAATTTTTAGACCATGCTCATACTAGCAGCTTCTTTGGGACTATTTTTTATTTCCTTTTGCTGTTTCTTCTAATTCTCAGTCTAGTTCTCAACTGAAGTAATTTTCTTTGACTAAGTCTTTCTATACATGGTCTATAGCCATGGTTAACTGTTGACTTTTTCTGTAAGGCATGGAATCATCCATAGACTTCTGACTACAGGAATGAGAACTACATATATCTACATGAAAAGATATGAGCAAGTCAACACCAATAAATAAAAACGTAAAATAAAATCAGCTTGCTACCTCTTAAGAACCTGGGGTTATATTGATTATTCAATTATATTTACTTCTTTTAAGCCTGAAGTCCTTTAGAAAGATAAGCTCTTGTATTACTCAAGATTCCTAAATGACTTGACCAGGGAGATGATCATTTTGAAGAAGTACTGGCTTGTAGAATGCACTGAACAATGTGTAACATAGCAGAAAACATCCCATTTTTTATTCCTGTCCTTTTCGCTCTGATCATTCAGTCTCCCTTTCTGGTCCCTGGATCTCAAACTAGATACCAACATTCCAGTTGCTTTCAGAGATAAGATGATTTCTGTTCTGTGACTGACTGATTTGTTTTAAATCATGAAAATGTCAAAGGTCTTTGTATGAGTAACCATTCTCACTGTTGTGAATATACTTGATAAGAGCCAAATTGAGAAGGAGAATTTTCATTTTGGCTGACAATTTGAGAAGGTATAGTTCATCCTGGTAGAGAAGGTGTGGCCATAGGAGCATGAGATGTTTGATCTTATTGTGTACTCTGAAAGCAGAGAAGTGGATGCTTGTATTCAGCTTGCCTTTTCCTTCGTATTGAGTCTTGTACCACATTCCATGAGATGATGACGATGATGACAGCACCTTCAGAGTGGGCTTCTGCCCCTCACTGAAACCTTTCAGAGACCTTCAGAAGAAAGGGTGGTGTTGCTTGCTTCACATATCCCACCCCAGTTATTTTTCTGGTTGGAAAACTGGAGTGGGGATGAGGATAAGAGCAAAAGGAGAAAGACAAGAGGGAAATGGACAAGGGCATGTTTCACTCAGCTGGTGTCCTTCATGTTTCTTGTTTGCAGTTGTGTACTAGCTTCTCCATCTCTGAATTTTGACAGTGTCTGTGAAGCTCACATTTGTGTTGTACTGGTGTAAAACAGCCTATTGTCAAGCACACTATCTGTTATGTTGTCATATTTTTTTCACTCTGCTTGTATTGGGGTTTTTCAGCTTAAGTGAAGACACTTCACCAGAAAAAATGTGTAAAATAAACCACAAAAAACACAATACAAAGGAAAACCAGAATGCACAGGTAAGGAACATAAAGTATAATAAATCAAGCCACCACAGTGCCTCCAGAAGTTTCCAATTCCCTAATAGCTGAAAGCAAAATGATTGAGATATTGGAAAGGAATTTCTGAATCTTACTTCTAGCAAGGATTGGTGATCACACAGAGGACTCAAGCAGCAGATGAGTGAATTAAGATAATCTGCACAGCACCCAGTTGAAAAAATTAACAGAGTGAATGAAAAGGTGAATGACATAGAAGAGAAAATGAGAACTGTAGGAAAAATTCAGCAAATCAGTTGACATATTAATACATAAGAGGATGTATAAGGAAAGATTGGTAGTGATGGAAGATGAGGCAGATGTTTATTATATCAATAAAGAAAAACTAATTGAGAAGAACTTTGGGGATGCAACCAAGAGGGAAAATAAACCTCAGAATCCAGAGAGAAGAAGAAGGAACCAAGATAAGAGTTAAAGCCAAAGAGAGTCTATTCAATGGAATTATAGCAGAAAATTCCCAAAAGTTAGATAAAGAAGCAGACAGCCACATGTAAGATATACTGGATAGTCATGATTGGAGAACTTATTGGAGAACAATTTGTCAATGGTCAAATTATCAATCATATAAAGCAAATAAAGAGTTATAGAAGTTATAAATTAAAAACTTCAGTTGGCCTATGAAAGGTAAACATCAGATTTCTCATCAGGGGAGCACAGAACGACAAAGTACAAATCTATAAGTAAAAATCTGCCAGTCAAGATTGCTGTATCCATCAAAGTTATCTGTATAGAACTGATGGAGAAATAAAGGCATTTTAGAACAAACACAAGCTATCATATGGCAATAAAACATCATTCTAGAGATGTAAATGAACACTGTACACAGAGGAAGAAGAAAGGCAATCACAACCATGAGAGCACAATACAGAATAAATTATGAGGACTTGGAAAACAAAGAGGTAATTAAAAACCCATTACTCAGAATATAGAAAATATTAAAACCCCTATGAGTAATAGGAAAAAAAACCCAAACAACCCACAACTAGCCAGAAAATAAAAAACAATAAAATTACAGAATGCATAACTTCTCCAGATTATAACCTTAACAGGCATCCCTAATTAAATTCTATGGGACACTAAACACCAAAACTAGTAATAGGAGAAAGGAATTTGTAGAGAGTATAAAAGAATGGTAGGGGTGGAAGGGAAATAGGGAAATAGGAGAAAGTGGTCAGGAGAGAGAGAGAAGAATATATAAAGTACATGTATAAAATTGTGAAAGAAGAATTTTATTAATAAAATTTAAAATTTACTAATAAAATAGATGATACCAAAGAAAGAAATTAAAGCAGACACCAGATGATAGAATGACATTTCATGCTCACAGGGTAAAAGACTCAATACAGTAAAAATGGCAACATTCTCTCAAAATCTGAAAAGTTAAATGCAATGCCCATCAAAATTTCAAAGACATTTTCCACATAAGTAAATATTTTAAAATACACAAAACCATCGAATAGACTCAAAGGAGAGAGAATAATTTTGGAGGCATTGCAATACCTGATCTTAAATTATATTATGGAACCATAGTAACAAAAATAGCATATACCTCAAGTGCTGTTAACTGCCATTCCATTGAGACAGTTGCACATCTGTGTTTACTGCAATAGCCATGATATAGAAGCAGCCTAGAATATCTAACAATATACAAATGAATAAGTAAAGTGTGGTGCACACAATGGCATTTTATATATCCATGAAGAATAGAATTGTGACATTTGCAGGAAAATGTTGGTCATTATTAAGTCAAACAAATCAGTTTTAGAAATATTGCATAGGTCTGTGTAGGCCATGGACGTAAAAGTTGGGGAGGGGAGTAAGAGAGGGGAACGAACAATACTGTACACAGAAGCAGAACAGATGCTGTTTGGATTAAAGAGACCAGAAAATGGGGAGAGAGCAGTGGGGAGGTCAGTATAGGGAAAATTCAAAGTGTGATGATGAATGTGTATGGAAATGGAAGAATGAAGTACATTACTTTGTATGCTAAAACTAATAAAACAACAAAAATTCAATGGAATTTTAATCTAGGCTATAAGGAAAAGATATAAATAAAATATGATAAAGTTAAATGGCTAAAATAAAAAATACCAAAACCAGTTTGTGCTGGAGAGGATGTGGAGAAAGGGGTACACTCCTCCACTGCTGGTACAGCCACTTTGGAAATCAGTATGATGGTTCCTCAGGAAAATGGGAATCAATCTACCTCAAGATCCAGCAAGTCCATACAACAAGGACATCTGTTCAGTTATATTTATAGCAGCATTATTTGTAATAGCCAGAACCTGGAAGCAACCTAAATGCCCCTCAACTGAAGAATGCATGGAGAAAATGTGGTACATTTACACAATGGAATACTACTCAGTGGGAAAAAACAATGGAATCTTGAAATTCACAGGTAAATGGATGGAACTAGCAGCAACCATCCTGAGTAAGGTAACTCAGTCACAAAAAAGAGAAACATAGTATGAACTCACCCATATATGGCTTTTAGACATAGAGCAAAGGATTACCAGCCTACATTCCATACATGGTCCCCTGGAGAAGGGGAAAGGGACAAGATCTCCAAAGACATTTTGGAGCATAGGGGGAGAGGAGAGGGAGTTCGGAGAAAGAGGAGGGAAGAGGTGGGCATGAAGGAGCAGGAAGATTGAGTTAGGGAAAGAATAGAGGAGAGCAAAAACAAAGCAAGCAAACAAACAAAAAAGCGATACCATAATAGAAGGAGCCATTATAGGTTTTAAGAGAAATCTGGCACTAGGGAAATGCCCAGAGATCTACTAGGATGATCCCAACTAAGAATCAAAGCAATAGTCAAGAAGCTACTTAAATGACCTTTCCGGATAATGAGATAGATGCCTACCTTATGTGCCATCCTAGAGCCTTCATCTAGTAATTGATTGAAGCAGAAGTTGACACCCACACCTAAACACTGAGTCCAACTTCTGGAATCCAGTTATAGAGGGAGTAGTGATGATCAAAGAGGGCAAGACCAAGCTGGAGAAACCCACAGAAACTGCTGACCTGAACAAGGGGGAGCTCATGAACCCTAGTCTGATAGCTGAGAAACCAGCATAAGACTGACCCAGACTCCCTGAATGTGGGTGTTAGTTGGGAGGACTGGGAAGTCTATGGGGCCTCTGGTAATGGATCAGTATTTATCCCTAGTATATGAATAGACTTTGGGAGCCCATTCTACATAGAGGGATACTTCCTCAGCCTAGACACATGGGGGAGGGCCTAGCCCCTGCTCCAGATGATATGATAGACTTTGAAGACTTGCCATGGAAGTCTGCTCACTGGGGAGTAGAAAGGGGGTGGGATGGGGGTTGGTGGGTGAAACAGGGGATGACTGGTGTGGGAACTGGGATTGATATGTAAAACAAGCTTGTTTCAAATTTAAATAAAAAATTATAAAACAAAATCAAAAAACCCTGACATAAGATTATGAGATACAAATTCTCCAAAGATGCTGTTGGGTTTATTTTCTATTGGCTGTCTACTGCTGGGTATGCAAACTACCCCTAAGAATAGATTGTTTCTCCAGTATTTTTCGTTTGCAAGTGGTTATCATTTAGAAATAGCTTCTGGGTTAGGATGGGGACATGTGTTCACTTCTCTCTTCAGGTCTAGGATCCTACCTGGTGCAGACTCATTTAGGCCCTCTGCATGATGCCTCAGTCTCTGTAAATCAGTATGTGTGTCAACCCTGTTGATTTAGAAGTGCACTATACCTTTTTGAACCAAAAACTCTAGGGAATGGTGTGACACATCTAGGGAGGTAGCAGCTTGACTTCTCCATGTCCAGTGAGTTGTGTTGGTGTTGTCTTCAGCAATGGGGATCTTACTGTATGTTTATGAAGGGTCACCCATAGTCTTGTCAATAGTATGAGTTGTTTGAGGGTTACAGTAGAATCCCTTTGGCCAACAACTCATATGGTGCAACCCAGACTGGAAACTTCATTTGGTGACAAGAGATACCCAGTTGTGGCTGTATATCATTATGTGGTGATTCTATTGAGACTTTCTTTATATGTATTTTTAGGAAATTTTCACTTAGGTTGGTTTCCCATACTACTCTCAAATGGTATTTAATTTTATCTATCCTTCCTGCGTTCCCTCCCTCACCCTCTCTTACCTTTCCATTGCCAATTAATCCTCCATTCCTGACACGCTCTCTGTACATCCATAGCTCTCCATTCTACTTCCCCTTTTAAGGGAGATCTATGTGTACCTCCTAGTTCATTACTCTCTACCTAACATCTGTGGTTCTATATATTGTGTCTCCTGCTTATCATTGACATAGCAGCTAATATCCATATATAAGCAAATACATACATATTTGGTTTTTTTTGGATCTGGGATACCTCACTCAGGAAGATTTTCTTCTAGTTCACTCTATTTACCTATCAATATAGTGAATTCACCTTTTAGTGGTTGAGTAATATTCCATGTGTAAACATAGCACATTTCCTTTATCCATTCATTTGCTGAGGTAAATATAGAGTGTTTCCTATTTCTGGATCTTCTGAACAGAGAAGCAATATGGTTAATATGGTTGATCAAGTGTCTTTGTGACAAGATTAAGCATAATTTGGGTATATGTCCAAGAGTGGTATAGCTTAATCTTGAGGTAGATTGAATCCTATCTTCCTGAGGAAAAATCAAAGTGGTTTACATAGTGGCTATACAAATTTTTACTTCCTATGGTCTAGGTCTATACTCCATTTTAAATTTGTTTTCTTGATATCTGGTTTCTTCAGTTTTCTATAGATTTTGTATATTAGTCTTTTATTAGATATGTAGGTGGTAAAATCTTTTCCCATTCTGTGGGCTATTGCTTTGTCTGAATGATGGGTTATTTGCTACGTAGAAGCTTTTCAGTATCATGAGGTTCCACTTATTATTTATCTTAATGCCTGTGCTAAAGGTGTTCTGTTCAGAAAGTCTTCTGCTGGTCAATGAGTTGAAGATTATTCTGGACTTTCTCTTGTATTAGGTTCAGTGTATCTGTTTTTATGTTGAGGTCTTTGATCCATTGAACATTGAGTTTTTGTGCAGGATAGAATTTCTAGTGCCACTTATGAATAGTATCATGTCATCTGCCAATGAAGATACTTTAACTTCTTCCTTTCCATTTTGTATTCTTGATCTCCTTCAATTGTCTTACTGCTCTAGCTAAGACTTAAAGTACTGTATAGAATTGGTATGGAGAGAGTGGTAAACCTTGTGTTGTTCCTGAATTTAGTAGAATTGGTTTGATTCTCACCGTTTAATTTGATTTTGGTTGTGGGCTTGCGGTAAACTGCCTTTTATATTGAGGTATGTCTGTTATATCCCTATGCCTCCACAACCTTTATCATGAAAGGATAATCAATTTTGTCAAAAGCTTTTATCCATCTAATGAAATAATCATGTGGCCTTATAAAACAAATTGGGCAATGCTCCTTCTGTTTCTATTTTGTGGGATTATTTGAGGAGTATTGGCATTAACTTTTCTTTGAAAGTCTGGTAGAATTCTGTGCTAAAATGATCTGGCCCTCCCTCTTACTTTTTGGTTGGTAGACTTTTTTAAATTTTAAAAATTAAGAATAAAATAATTATACATAAAATCACATATAATTAAGATGTATATATACTAAAGGTCATTTGCATATGTACTATTGCTCCTATTTAGTGTTTTTATTGCATTTCTGAGTGAGCAAACCAGAGGGTCTCTGTGTCCACATATGTTTATTTTGTGTTTTCTTTTCTTTTTCTTTTTCGACTCTTTTCTTTCTGTTTGTTTTGTCCTATTCAAATGTGTCATTTTCTGTTTTATCTTCTTATATTTTGTTGTATCATTACCCCATAGAAATATGTTTGTTTTCTAATGAGAGACTGAAAGGGATTGAATCTGAATAGCTAGGAATGTGGGGAAGAACGGGCAGGAGTAGAGGGAGGGGAAATCATAATCAGGATATAATAGATGAGAAAAACTTTCAAGAAAAAGAAAAAAAGACAAAAATGAAACTTTCCAAAACAAAACAACAAAATGTTTAAGTTAAAAAATACTTTAGAGGAATCACCATTCATGTGTCCAGAAGCTAAAATTTACATTTTATTACATTATTAAGATTTATTGTTACAGTTTTACTTCATAAAATTAATCAGCATTTTTGACTTATCTGTTTTATCACCTTTAGCAATAACATCTTATGATGAGGTATATAAGTTTTAGCAGTTATTTTTGTTACAGTTAGTCATTGGGTTAACCCTCATATGTGTGGAGTCACATGATATCCAGAGCAATCATGACTCTATGACTATAACAAGGGAGTCAGGACTGAGATATTTACTTTTCAAGTCATTGTTCCATAAGATCAGGAAAAGGATCATTTACTTCTGAATTTCTAACTCATGGGAGGTAGTCCCTGAAGATCATTTGTACCTGTCCTACTAGGACTTCCCTTGGAAACAATAATGCAACATTGGTTATCAAGCATAAATAATAAACAAAATAAAATGTGTGAGTTTTCACACATCTCTTATATATGTATCCATGTATTGTAGATGCACTAATGTCATGTTTTGGGGAAGTCCTTTCTCCTGATTGCACAGATATGCTTGAGTGTCACATGCTTGGTCAGAAGACAGTCTCATTAGGTGGTATTTAAAAATTAATTGCTCCATAATCCAGGTATCTTTTGTTTTGATTTTTTTAGTAGAGTACAATTTATATTCTTATGGAAAGCCCAAAGCTTTACATGTGAGCATGCTCAGATAACAGTCCCTCCCTTATTGAACACTTCTGGCACCCCATAGGTCTCTTATATTTTTACCACTTAATAACCCTCCTCCACCAAAGTTATCAACATTCTTATCCCTATTCACATAGGTTAGGTTTGCCTACTTTAAAATCCCATGTAAGTGGAATCGTGTCATTTGCCTTTTATTAACATCTGGGTTCTTTCACTTAGCATCTGTTTGAGATTTACTCATGCTGTGGGATGTATCACTAGGCTGACTTTCTCAAAATTGTGTGTATTCCAATGCACAGATAAACCATAGCCCATCCAATAGATCATTTCTATTTATGTACTTGACTCCTTATGTATGCCTTTTTTGTGAACACAATCCATCAGTTCTTGGGGGAGTGTTCCTAGAAGCAGGATTGCTGTACCATAAACTAACATGCATATTTAGCTTTAGAAAAATCTCACCTAATAGATCAATTATATCCCAAATGAGCAATGCATTAGTGCCTTCACCAAATCTTTTGTCTTCAAAATTAGTCAATCTGATATTGCTAATTTGATGTTAATGAGCTTCTCTTTAACATGTCTGAATAATAAATACCATGGAATGAGAAGCTTCCATGGTGATTTTTGCAGAAGTTGAAATTGTTGCTGCTTGTGGAGAGCAGATTCAGGAGTTGAAAGAATCCCAAACTCTACAACGACCATGGAGCTTGCAGGCTGCGTCCCTCAGCTGTCTTCCAGTAAATTTCACATCTGTTTGTTTAAGTTAGCTCAAGGTGGGTTTCGGAGAGTAGCTGCTAAGAAAATTCTGTCTTAAAGAGACCTGTATTGGAAGGAACATTTGAAAGTCTCTCCCAGGTTTCCTGTTTCTAATATTTCAAAGTTCATAATTATGAGTGAACATTTTGCTTCATCAACAATGCTGTATAACACCTCCCACTTCTCTACTTTCTAATTATGACACAGAGTGCATTACACACATTGCACAGGTGGAAAATTGGAATTCCTGGGAACTTTGCTCAAGCTATTGCTGAAATAGGGTTTCCTATTTTCTTTTACCAAAGCCTTTATTGATTGTTATTATTAAAATGGGTGTATGTGTGTTTGTGTCCATGTATGTGTATGTGTGCACCTGTGTATAAGATATAGGTGCATATATGTAGAGGTCATAGAACAGTTATCAGGAATTGATTTTGTCCTCCAAGGGATCCAACTGAGGTTGTTATGCTTGTACGCTTGTACAAAAAGCACCTTTACCCACTAAGTCATCTCACTGGCCCTTGGTAGGGTTCTCTAGGCCTGCTTGGAATGTGAAACCTTTACTAATCACTATGACAAAGAAGCTCATAATAAAAGAAGGTCCACATCTTTGTCAGTGGGGATATTTATGTGAAACAAGGTATGCAACAGTTGTTCCAAGTGTTGAGTCATGGAATCCACTTAGAAGAATTTCTTATGATTTGCAGCAGAAGAGAGGAAAAATCCTGGTGAGGGCTACAAAAACTCTCCCAGAATGAGGAGTGCGTGTTGCAGGGATCATTTTCAGTCTATGTCTCTCCTGGACACATACCAATAAGCAGGGTCACTGGAACTCATATAATTTATTTTTATTGGTATTAACTTATCAGTCAAGTTAATACCAAATGATGCTTTGATTTTAAAAAGACAACTCAATTTCTGTAATGCTCTTTCATGCAACCAATCACAATCTGCGTGTTCTTTACCAAGCTACTTGCAAAAAGAGAAAAAAAATAATCATTTATTAGAAAATAAGTAAACTTTCTCTTTATTCATTGCTGCTTGCATAAGCTTATCACCATTTAATAGTGGTCAGGATAATTATAATTAGGCCAAATAGATGTCTATTCAGGGAGAAATAACTCACAACATAGGCAGATGGACACCGGCAGGTTCCACAGGATCTTCTCCTCTCTGCATCCTGCCAGCAAGAGAGCATCTCCGACCCCCTCCTCAACCTTTTCCCCCAGGTCATGTCAGGCCCTGTCTCCACCCCCAATGGGTGTGGTCTAAGCCATAGGTGCGGTCAAGGTGAATATCTCACTACACAGGCTGTGCTTGGTTTTCAACTCCATAAACTTCTGGTCTTGCTAGCTGTTTTGTAGTTGTGACAACTGTTAACAGCAAGATGACTAGGCGAGGCATTACTGCATGAGGAGTAGGTTCCAAAAAGTCAGCTTATACACTAGGGATAGGTCCTGATCTCATTTCCAGGGGCCCCCAAAACAGAACAAGCTACATGCAGAGGGCTAGGTAAGTCAGTCCCCATTCAGACTCCACAGCTGTCAGTCCAGAGTCCATGAGCTCCCATGAGCTCAGGTCATCTGTCTCTGTGGGTTTCCCCAGCATTATCTTGACCCTGAAGCTGGGACCAGTGCTTGGCTGTGGATCTCTGCATCTGTTTCTATCAGTTACTGGATGAATGCTCTGTTGGTAATTAGGGTAGTCACCAATGTGATTACAGAAGGCCAATTCAGGCACCCTCTCTACTATTCTAGGAGTCTCAGTTGGAAGGGGGAGGAGCTTGGTTCTTTCTCAAGGTGTCATGTTTTTGGCTCCCATGGGAGGCTTGACCCTTTCTAAAAAGAGTGGATGGGGGGGTGTAGATGGGAGGTGGGGAGAAGAAAAAGGAAGAGAGGAGGAAGAGGAAAACGGCTGGTATGTAAAATAAATGAAAAAAAAATAGATGAAAAAAAAAAAGACTGTAAGATGACTGGGATATTCTGGGTTTCCCTCCAGATTAAAACACACAATGAGGCTAATGTCACGGATGTGTTAAGGAAGTAATTTACATCTGTAAGTATAAAGTTGTATGAAACCCAGGTTTCCCAGTGTCCAGGAGACCTCCTTTAGCTTTTAACACTGAGCTGTAGAAGGCAGAAGTCCTGATTATTTTTATTCTACCCTTTCCGGATGAATCATTTTTATTCATGTTTCACTCCAGTTGTTACCACCTCAGCCGACTATATGCATTCATATCTTCTTGCTTTATAGGTCCTCATTTATGTGTGATAACTGGTTTCCCCCTCTGCCTAGTTTTGCAGCATAACAGAGAGTAGATCTGGGCCAAAAGACTTCAAACCAAGTGTGATGTTGAGCTAAGATCACGGAAGCTGTGTTTATAGCACAAGTATAAATAGAAAATATTACAATGGCTCCCTGTTCCCCAGTGTTAAATGGCCTATTATACATCAGTGGTTTGTTTATAAACGTAGAACAGACCCACAGAGGAACATGCAGGGACCCGGGCCTGGGCACCTTTGAGCAGCCATCAACATCTGACCTTAGGAGAACTCAGGGAGAGACATGTTACAGACAACTGGGAGGAAGAGGGTTGTCTGTTGCCTGAGCCATGCACACTCACACAGAGGAAGCAGGGGAGTTAATGCTCTGAACTTCTCTTCTTCTTGCTTCCATCTCCTGCTTGGTTTGCTCATCTTATCCTGAAGCCAGAGTGCACCCGAGATTGCCTATTTAGTGGAAGGTCGGGCTCTCAAGGAGAAGTGGGTACCGAATGGCAAGTGAAGACACCTCCCATATAGTCATTAAGAAGGAACAATATTGTGCCGATAGAACCAGAGGCAATGTTCTTTTATCACTTGGAATTTATTTTGAATGAATTGAAAGATAAGAATTCAATTACTTTTCTTACCAGATAGTACCTTATTGGATTAAAAAATGACTTTGTATTTCAGTGCTAAATGATGGTATAATCTTTTATCAAACACTTTGTGGCAGATTCTCCTATACTCCTGCTAGCAAAAATGACTAGAACGCAGCTTCTAGAACCTTAGTCCTCATTAATACAGGGACCCTGATTTCTTACCCTAAACTTCAAGGTGCTTCCGGTTTGCCTATAAGCAAACGAAGGCAGCAGGAGGGTGCTGCACGGCTTCCAAAGACAGATTTGAGAAGACTGCGCAGCTGGCAGCCGGCTTGCAGTAAAGTGTGTCAGAGCCCTGAGCTTCCATGGTAACTTTCTGAGGACCCCAGCAACCTCTACACTCTGAAGAAACCAGGCTGGCTGTACTCCCAGAGAGTCATATAGAAAAGCACCGAGGCCACATGGAGAATGAAACTGGTTTCCAGCCTCTCCTGTTCTCTCCAACTTCCTGTTTGCTTTAGTGTCAGGACAAGGAAATGGGCTCTTAGGAGACTTCCTTATCGGAATTCCATTGTGGCCCATAGAAACAGAGAAGAAATGGTTGCTATCATTTTAAGCCATGGCTGTTTGAGATGATTCTTTATGTACCAAGAGTAACCAAAGGCATTTTAAATGCCAGTTCGATTCCACAAATGTCCCCCAAACACATATAATTCACTGAGGTAACACAGCATGGATAACCATAAGCATGTCTACAAGTACTCAGCGGGCTCCTGGGCAGCAGCCATGGGGAAGTGCCGCCAATTTTAAGATCTGGGCTTATACAGATATGAAGAAAACAAACACATCCCGCTTAGGATTGATGAAAAGTGGCGCCACAGATGCCGTGGGAGAGACAATGAGAACGAACGAGTTAGAGAGCATGTTGGCAAGACTTTGAAAAAAACTTAGTAGTTAAAATGACAAGAGTTAACTAAGAGCCACAATGGCCCAAAAAAAACCAGAGCAAAACAAAACAAAATGACTAAAAAGACAATAAAATTACTGAAATTTCACCAGCCAGAAATAAACTCCTAGATATTTTAGTACACACAGGCATATATAAATATAGTACACATAAAGATTTAGCTGAGATTGTCCTACACTGGCTCAGTGCTCATACTGATATCTGTCTGCCTGTCTGTCTATCTAATCTATCTATCTATCTATCTATCTATCTATCTATCTATCTATCTATCTATCTATCTATCTGTTATGAGTACGTTTCTCCCCGCTGCTGGCTTCCGGTCCCGCCGCCATTCACGCCCCAATTAACACGCAGAGACTCTGTATTTGATGCAATCCTGTTGGCCAGTTACTATTATTGTTTATCTGCTAGCTCTATCTTAATAATTAACCCATTTCTACTTACCTAAGTATTTCCATGTGGCTCATCTTATAGGAGAACGGCGGCCCACGTCTATCTATCTATCTATCTATCTATCTTCTATCTATCTATCTATCTATCTATCTATCTATCTATCTATCTATCTATCTATCTATCTATCACACCACCTCACTTATTTAGCTAACCACTTAGTGATGGGCATTTTGTTTTGTCTTTTCAATTTTATGAGTAAAACGTGGGTTATAGTTGCATATATTTCTTCCCTACTGTGTAATTGCATTTTTTTTGTAGAGAATGTCTATATACATGAGATTGTTGGAATTTATTTATAACTGATTCTAAAAGCAAACAAACAAAAATCACATTTATAATTTGACATGGATTGACAGAAGCACCTCCCTGGAAAGTCTTTGTTTCCTCTTCCTGTTCAGTAGCTGTGGACAAGAGCATTTCTTTCCCTTTGGCTATGCTCAGGTTTTACCATTTATGTGATGAGTTTTGTGGTTTTAAAAAATTTCCTTTTTCTTGTCTGTGAGTGCATCTCAGCAAGTGATGAAACTGAACCGCTTTGTACTTTTGTTCATTTGACTTGTGATTGTCTTTGGCCATCTTTCTATGAAAAGAAAGTAGTTTGTGGAAGCACTTGTGTAAGAGTAATGGTTCTCTATGCGTTGTCTTGTCTTGCTATTTTTTTTTTTTTTTTTTGTCTTTCAGACATTACCATTGTGGTATTTTGGTTTTGTTGCCCAGAAATTCTATGTGAATTGATCTTACTCTGTAGTTTCTGGCTTTGGTGACAAAACTTCTTGTTCCAATTTGTTGTGTTAAAAGCATTTACTCAAATGCTTTGGATTCCATATTCATTTTTTACACTTATCATTAATTTGAATATGCTTTTAGTTTATGGAACTTGACTTGTGTAATGAGGCCGAATAATCACTTTTCTCCAGTTACTGGAAATGATACATTTACCATATACTGTATCCTCCTTATATTTGTGTCTGTGTGTGAGAGTTTTTGGAAAACTGTTTCTGTTTTACTTTCCATGCTAACACAATTGATGCTATTGTTCCTATCATTTCGAAATATAAGGCGTTACCCTCTAAAAATGAAAGTGCCTGCTCTTCCCTCCTCCTTGCATGAGTTTTTTTTATAGTCTTTACAGATGACTTTTAAGGGAATTATTAAGGGCTGAAATAGAGGAGATGGCATAGTGGATAAGAGCTCTTCCTATGCAAGGATGAGTACCTGAATTTGGATCCCCAGAACTCAAGTAAAAAGTAAAGAGTAGTCACACTGGTGTCTGTAATCCTGGTGCTGGAGTAGCAGAGACAGGAGCATTGCTGGGCTTACTGGCTGACAACCTAGCCCCGAGTACAGTGAGAGACAGGGTCTCATAGACATAAGCTAGACAGTGATGGGGCAGGACATCAGATGTTCTCCCCTAGCCTCTGTGCATATACATGGTTATGGGCACCTCTATGCACATGTATGCATATACTACCCCCAACACACACCACACACACACATCACACATATACATGTATGTATTTACACATTCATGCAAATCAAAAAATATTAATCC
The DNA here is from genome assembly GCA_030556225.1 of Cricetiscus sungorus. NCBI lineage: Eukaryota > Metazoa > Chordata > Mammalia > Rodentia > Cricetidae > Cricetiscus > Cricetiscus sungorus. Next base: position 132,687,421 of record JANBXA010000007.1, on the reverse strand, counting down.
TGTGGTGATTTTGTTTGGGGTTTACAGCACTATATCTTCCTGATCAGAAACAAAGGCCACTTTTCATTTAGCCAACTAATGTTTATTTCTGTGTATGCTTTGTTTTTTTTTTTTTTTTATAATTCTAGTGATACAACTTTTCTTTCCATTTTTCTATCTGTTAATGGGGGATGTACTTCTGTAATATGTTTTTCTTATTGGTTGATGAATAAAACACTGATTGGCTAGTAGCCAGGCAGGAAGTGTAGGCGTGGCTGCCAGAGAAGGTGGCAGAGAGGAACTGTGGGGAGACACAGTGTAGCTACAGGGAAGGTAAGATGCTAGAAGTTCTCCGGTAACGAAAAACCATGTAGAAATACATAGATTAGTAGTTATGGGTTAATAATTAAGACAGAGCTAGCCAGTAAGAAGCCTGAGCCATTGGCCAACAGTTTATAATTAATAGAAGCCTCTGTGTGTTCACTTGGGGCAAACAGCTGTGGGACCAGGTGAGAAAGAAACTCTGTTCACAATCTGTCATTTTTGTTACCTGTTGCTATTGTGAATGCTGTAGCTCTCTATCTAGTTTTAACTGAGAGTAATTGTGTTTTTGTGTACTCAATTTTAAATTGATTACCTTTTTCTTCTCTCCTTTCTACCTCCCTCTGTCCCAGCCTGTCTCCCTCCCTCCCTCCCAGCCTGTCTCCCTCTCTCTCTTCCTTCCTTCCTTCTTTCTTTTTTTCTTTTTGGGTTTTCTCTGTCCTTGGCTTCCCTGGAACTCCCTCTGTAGATCAGGTTGGCCTTGAACTCACAGAGATCATCTGCATCTGCCTCCTGAGTTCAGGGATTAAAGGGAACACCATCACTCTCTGGCTAATGATTTTCTTAACAGTTCCAAAACTTGTCATTTTTTCCCTCTGGGGGTTTTCAGAAATTATAAAAAAGTCATACAAATTTTATTGACTGGAAATATTGATTCTTTTGCAGTCACCCATGAGTATGTATAGCTTATTTAATTTTCTTAGTTGATTGCATTGTCTTGAATACTCAGAACAGTGTTAGGTGATTGTAACGTCTTTGACTTTAATGGAAATATTTTCATTATTTCTCCACTAAGTGTCATCTGGACTTAGATTTGCAAACAATTTTTATAATAGTATCCAATCAATGCTCATCCAAATTTATTTCACAGTTTGTTTTTGAAAAGCAGAATAGATTTGGAATGAAATAAACATTGGGCAGCTAATATATTATATTACATAAATATTAAATATATTTACTAATTTTTAAATATTCTTAAAGTATGACATTTATCCACTATCTAATTGTGATGATATATTGTTTATTGTCTAATAAAGCTTGCCTGGAGATCAGAAAAGCAAAGTGGCCAGCCACTAGAGAATTTTCACCTCTACCAATACTCAGACTGAAGGAGTGATCATTACGACAGATCCTTAGACTGTCTTAAATTTCCATTAGTTCCTGTCTTCTCCTGCCTTATAATCCTCTCTCTGCCCAGCCATCTCACTCCTGTCTCCCCTCCCTAGTGCTGGATTTAAAGGTGTGAACTTTGTTTATTTATGTAAGTCATGTTGTTTGTAATGCGCATTTGGGATATTTCTTCTTTCTCTAGAAACTTTTCCAGGTCTCAGTGATTACATTATTTAGGTAAATGAATAATGGCAATACTATTTACTTATAAGTAAAACAATTCTACCAGTTGTTGTTTTGCTTATTTGTTTGTTTTTTGACAAGTGGCGTTAAAAAAAGCCTGTTCATTTACTTATGGCTTTGATGTCATAACAAAAGGCATTCCACAGCATGTTTTACTTAAAGTTTATGCAACCAAGATGTTGTAGCTCATGCCTGCCATATGGACCCTTGGGATGTTGAGTCAGGAGGATTGCTATGATTTTTAATTCAATGTGGGCTACATAGCAAGAACTCAAAAACAACAAAAATTCCCAGAGGTGTCTACTCATACGTTTGTCTCATCTACTAAAGTTTTTCTCTTTTGAATAACACTGTGCATGCGTTCTTTTCATTATATGGTCATTTCTGGGTTATCACAAGGATTGGTACTAATTGCAGATGCTCAAGTCTCTTCAGTAACATGACACAGCTTTTGCATGTAGCCTGCATAATCTGCTGTATATTTTAAATAATTCCTGGGTTACCTACAAAACCTAGTACAACGTAAATGCCATGTGAATATGTATTTGCTGTGTCATGCTTTGTTGTTTAGGGTGTAATGATGCAGGAAAACAAAAGCCAGTGTGTGTTTAGTACTGATACAATATAAGTTTCCGAATATTTGCAACTTGAAATGTGAAAGTTCCAGATGTGAAGATCTGACTGTATGTCCTATTTTGGGTTTAAGTGTTAATTTAACATTTTTGCTAATGACACATTTTTTTTTCTTCTCTCAAACAGTAAAATAAACCAAACATCAGCAAAGAAACACTTGGCAGTGTTGGCCGTCTTAGGTAAAGGATAAAAGATGGCAGCGATTACAATTGAGAAGTTGAAGATACTACTGTGTGAGAATTACCAGAGGCAATAGGTTAATGGAACTTTCAGTATCCCTTTATTTTCTTTCTTTTCCCTAGCCATGAAGATGAGCAAATCATCTCTAAAAAAGTGTCACTTTGTGACAGAAAGGCCCACAGGCAATATCATAAAGTCCTGACAGACTATTAATGTCCTGGAGATTTATAACAGTCAGAGTGAGTGTGGTATCAAGAAAAGACCAGCATAGGAGGGTGGCAGGGTAGGGGTGTGGCCTTGGATGAAACCCAGATCTGAGTTGACTAGGACTGAAACCAAAAAGCAGAAGGCTGCAACAAAGACAGTTCCTTGTTCCTTCCTCCTCCCAAGGCAGAGGGATGCCGCCTCTGGAAAGCTCACCCTGGGAGGGATTTCCTCATGCATGACTGGCTGCATCTACCTCAATTTAACATTAATCCTAGGGCAGGGTTAATGATTTCTTCTGTTGGCGACTATGCACAGTGGGGAAAATTTTCTTTTCTGGAGCTGAAATAAAAGACTTATCAAATAAAGAGATTTTGTACTCATGTTTAAATAACTGAAATGCATAATTACCATAGCATTGTTTTAAAAGATAAATTTGGTGCAGGCATGTTGACTAAGAAATGAGTGAAAAACCAGCATTGATGTTTATGTACAGATCAATTTATCTTAATATATTTGTGTAAGCCATCCCCACAAGTGGTGCTGTGAGCGGAAAGACACAGACTAATTACAGTGAAAATCAAACATAATTTTACTATAATTTATGTTCTGCATTAAACAAGGACTTTTGGCAATAAAGAGAAAAAATAATTGTTTTACTAACATAAGCTAAGAGGATGTAGGTGGTTCATGGGCATTGCGGAAAACTGAACAGCTCTAGTGAAGGATGCCTTCAGCTTATGTAAATAAGTAGAGGCCTTCTATAGGGCATATCTATCAGGGTAAACTAGCTCCAACTCTGTCAGATACTTTAGTCAAATTCAAGATCCATAAACCTAGGAGTGATAAAAAACAAAGTAGTTTCTATCTGGGACCTATGTTTATTAATTACTCAAATCAAAAATACTGTATGATCACCATACCAGGGTTCTGTAGAATTCTGTAGATGACTGCAGAAGCCGGCTGTCTTGGGGCCAGCCATAATGAACCATGTATTTGATTTCCCTTTTAGCTAGGTAGGTAACCTGTGACTTTTTTCTGGGAAGTAGAATGGAGCAAAAATGATGTTTGCTACTATAGTTTGTGTGTGCAGAAGTGTTTACAACTCCTGCTGAAGCTATTCCTGCCTTCTCATCTCTAGAGAATGCTGGCTTCAAAAACCCTGTGGCCATTGTCACATGAACTCTACTACTGTACACAGACACAAGGTGAGATACAAACTTCAATGATTTGAAGTCATGAAGACCTAGGGGTTCTTTTTTTTTCAGAAGTTAAGCTACTCTAATTCATAAAGATCTATATTGGTAGATACCTCCTCCACCAAGTTTGGTGCAAAAAATTATCAATAAAATACTTGTGAATCAAATTCAAGAACACAACCCCAAGATCATTTACTCTAATCAAGTAGGCTACATCCTAGAGATACAGGAATGGCTCAACATATGTAAATCAATAAATGTAATGTAAATAAACTGAAAGACAAAATCTTATGATCATCTTATTAGATGGATAAAGAGCTTTTGACAAAATGCAACACTTCTTCATGGTAAAAGTCATGGAGAAAATAAGGACACAAGGGACATACCTCAACATAATAAAGGCAGCTAAAGGGAAGCAGGGGGGTGATCTGGGCTCCCTGATGGAGAAGTGACACCCCACGGAAGCTCAGATTGTTTGTTATAGACAGTCAGTGTATAAAGCTGAAGAAGGTGGTGGGGTTATTCTATACAGATTAACCACGTATTTGAGCCATCTCTCTACTATGCATGCAATAGTTTTGAGTGGGGAACTTAGCTTTAAGTAAGAAATAGTGTGGTGGCATAATTGCAATTTATGCATTTATGACATATGTATATATGTCATAAATGTATGTATGAATGGTAAGAATGGTTATCTCTGAATATTGACATTACAGGGGATTTTCCTTTTTAGACTCTTCTATAGTTTGAAAATGTTAGTAAGAATATGTTCAACAGTAAGAGAGGGTGGCAATAGTAGAGTTTATGTGACAGTGGCCACAGTGTTTCTGAAGTCAGCATTCTCTAGAGGCGAGAAGGCAGAAATAGCTTTGGCAGGAGTTGTATAAACACTTCCACACACACAAACAATAGTAGTAAACATCATTTTTGCTCCAGTCTACTGCCCAGAACTAAGTCACAGGTTACCTACCTTGCTAAAAGAGAAATCAAATACATGGTTCATTATGGCTGACCCCAGCACAGCCAGCTTAGTGCAAATGTTGACAATGTGTGGAGAAATGTCCACTGCAGCTTTCTCCTGCAGGATGTTTACAGGGTGAAGGCTGCTCCCTTACAGAGAATTCTCCTACTGAGTTTAGTCAAGTCTGCTTCCATATTGAGCAGTATATACTAACCTTGCTTCCTTGTTAATCTATATAGAATAACCCCACCACCTTCTTCAGCTTTATACACTGACACTGCCTTCCTGTTCAACTGTCTATAACAAACAATCTGAGCTTCCGTGGGGTGTCACTTCTCCATCAGGGAGCCCAGATCACCCCCAGCTTCCCTCTGTCACTGTGTCTGTCATTTCTTCATTCCTTTACTGCCCCAGTTAGGCCGGTTCCTAGAGCTGTGAAAGACAAGACGGTGCATTCTCTATTATTTCTCACACTCTATAGATGTCAGTAGATGGTTGATTAGAGAGACATATCAGTTTGTTCACAGTATTTACTGTCACCCTGAGTTGAGAGGCCATTTGGGGAGCAGCTTCCTCACTTGCTCCATCTCTGTCTCATATAGTCCTGTGAAGCTGAATTTTCTTGTTTCTAATTAAGTGCCTACCCAGTATACTTGCTTTTCTGTACATTCAATGGTTCCATAACACACGCACGTAGGCACGCACGCATGCACGCACGCACGCACGCACGCACGCACACACACACACACACACACACACACACACACACACACTAATTGGAATCTCACAGCAGTTTGCTTATTTCTACCAACGCACTTCACCTAGGCTTGTGTGTACTATGTTACCACAGACTCTAGTCATGTGACGCCACCTGCCCTTTACATTGGAAGCACCGAGATGTCTGTCTGATGACACTGAAGTAAGCTCGCATGCTTGCACATGGAGATGAATAATGGTTGGTGATTTTGTTAAAATTTACTTAGCAAGCTTTGTGTGCTGTTTTCTTAAACATAAACCTATAGAATATCAAAATACATTTTATGTTGCATTAAAATACTTTTGGTTAATATAGTACAAAGGAATTAAAGGCTAACTCGAGGACATGTCCCTCTGGTGAAACACTAAGTACCAGTGAAAGGAGAGTAAATTTATCATAGGTGATTTCAATTTAGAGTATTAAAACTTTCTATAGACATAGGAGTCAGAGTTGATTAAACTTTAAACTTAATTGATTGAAGTATTTATTATATAGTGGTTGAAAAGTACAGGAAAGTACTTGAGCTGATTGGATAATTATGAATAAATAAATAGGGAAGGATATAACTTAGGAAATTTATTTAAATTACTTTAATGATTGCCATATGGAAAAAAATTAGGAAATTATAATTGTCTTGATATTGTATCAGACTGAAGCTTTGAAGTTGAATAATTTCATAATGTGTATATGGCCATGAATTTAGACTTCATTTAGAATTTAGAATTATTTTTGAGATATTACTTAAAGATACAATTGTGAAAATTTAATAGAAAATGGACAATTTAAATGTTACTGGCAAAATTTTCTTAGGGGATTTTTAAAAAGATGTTTCCTAACCAAGGTGTTATTAGGTGCCTATATCTGTCCATATTCTCTTTCTATTACAAAATGACTGAGGCAGGATAGTCTTATAAATTTTATTTAGTGCTTTGTTTCAGCAGTTTCAGTGCATGAGGCCAGCATCAGTTCAGGTCTGGTGCAGACTCAAGAGCTGATGACATCACAAATATGGAACTCTGAGTGGTAGGAAAAGATTACATCTCCAGAAAAGAAGCCAGAGAAAGGGGAGGGAGTTGTTCCCTTTATAACAACTCCTAAGAGCTGATCAAGGGCACACAAGGGCTACTTGAATTCCTTCTGAGGTTAGCACCATCAGTGATGGGGAGCTGTTTCAATAGGTCCACCACTGAAGAGCTCCATACCCCGTCCAAACATTGTCACACTAGACTAAGTCTCCAACATGTGAATCATTGAAGACACATTCAAAGCATACCTAATCGTCAATAACACTCTTAGTGACCTCAGGAGGGAACATACCATACAGCTTTTGGTTTATTTAGTCGCTGCTTCTTTTGCCCCCTCACAGAGGGGAATTGTCAGGTTAATTCAAGTATTGGATTTAGGAGGCAAGTTGAGAGCCTGGTACTTCCTGGGTACTTAGCAAGGTGTTCATTGCTTCATGGCTGTTGCAAGAGCAACAGAGAAAGTTGCAAAAGCAATTTTCACAAGAGCCATATGCATTTCCTGATTAAAGGAGTACTACCTTACGTAGATGTCAAGTTCTAGTGCCTGTATATAAAAAGAAAATTATTTCCAGTCTGAACTACTCTTAAAAATCCTTGAAATTCACTACAAAATAAAGTGTCATGCACTCAACTACGTGAACCAATTACAAGCAGCAAGTACTATGAGCACAGCAGAATAAAGAGCTTCCTGCCTCAAAGTAAAGTGTCAGAGTTTGTTGACTCCCCATAAGAAGTCTTACTCTCTCTGAGGAATAAATGGGTGGGGGTTAGTGTGTGGTGGGGGTAGGAAGGGGTAGCAGGAGGAGAGGAGGGAGCAGGAACTGGGATTGTTATACAAAATGAGAAAAATTGCTTTTAAAATAAAAAATAATAAAAAAAGAGTTTATACACAAATGAAGATGCTCAAGAGATTGGAGATGGATAGAGAGAAAGCACAGGGATGGTAAACTTTAAGTCACTATGATAAAATACCTGAGATGATCAACTGAAAAGAGAAAAGTTTATTTTGGTTTATAGCTTTAGAGGTTTGCATAAACCTCATGGCTTGGTAGCAGAAAGGAGAGAGGAAGTGGAAATTGAGGGCAGCTGCTATACTCTTTGACTGCAGATTGCCCAGTGACCTTTAGCCCTCTCATGAGGCTCTGCATCTTAAAGGTTCTATCCCATGTCAACAGTGTCACTCTGGTTCATACTTTTATCATGGTATATGTTATTCTGGGGCTTTTAAATCCCTTTTCTCCATTAAGTTGAGTCAAAGGCAATAAAGGAAAAGAAGAAAATGATGTGTGAACAAACATTTTCATCCTTAAGGAAACAATAAAATGGCCATAATTCCAGACTCTAATCACCTCAGATTATAATTTTAGTGCAAAGAAAGGTGAACCTAAGAGTAGAGGCTGCAGAGTCCTCTCATACCTTACACATCTATTGTAATTCTTGAGATCATGAGAATTTGTGCTGCTGTGTCACAGACCCAGGTGACTGGAGAATGTCCCTGGAGAACGTAGTCTAATAGTGTAGTCTCCTCTACAAAAGGCTTTGCCTTCCATGAAGTAAAATTCAGTTCAAAATATTAAATGGAAAATTGTAGAGTTCCTATGTTTGAAGCATCTGTTATTGTTACACTATCTTGTTATGATTATTCTACTTTGTTATTAGTGATTGTTAATCTTTCCTGTGCTAATTCTTACATTTGGCCATCCAAACATGGGTGAATGAAAAATGTTGCATATGTACATGGCTTGGCATTACATGCAGTATCTGACATTCACTGATGGCTCTTGAAAAGAGTTAGGGAAAAGGACTGCATTTTGCAATCACAGAGATTGCATCTCAATGGTAGACCTTTGCTGACAGTTTATTTATTGTCTCAGGTCCAACTCACTAGTGTAGGATGAAAGAGAAATGCAATGTGATTTTCACTCACTTTCCTTTGGTCTCAGGTTCACTAAGTCACCAAGGACAGACAAGGTTCCTCCACCTGTGAACTTGCCCTCTAGCAGAGAGTAGCTACACAATCCTTCTACCCTTTAGAGTCTAGATCATGAATACTGTGTTCTTCATCTCCTGGTACAAATCCACTGTGACTTCCTAATCCATAGCAAGAGGAGGTGCCAGGGAAGGAGCAAAACAGTCAAGGATGCAATGTGAATCCTGGCTCCACTTTGGGCTTTTCTGGGTGAGTACAGAACATGTGAGTCATGGGGATGATTGTGGGCAATCAGAGCTTAATTGACTGACTAGGGACACAGATTGGTTAGGAGATTCTGTCATACTCAAATTTATATCCTAATATTAGAAATTTTCATACAATTAAATTTGTCTCCTGCATAATTTTAAATGTGAGTCATCACTGATTTTCTTTCTCCCAAGCACCCTTTTCAGTTATGAATCTTTTGATTCTAACTAATTTTGTCCTTGTTTATCTCTGGCTTAATTATTTGCCAACTGTCTTCATTACTCTTTCAGTGAGCAGGAGGAAATACTCCACAGTGACGTTGAGTGACATCAGCATTGAGCAGAAGTGCCACTTCCATGAGAGCTTTTATCCCCATGGGAAGCTGTAAAAGAGAGGTCCCTGTTTCTAGGAGAGATGGATCTATTGTACATATTTCAATCTTTTAAAATGCATGTTTTATCAGAAAGGAATTTTGATGAGGACACAATTCTGCAGTAGATGAATTTGTCTAAATAACTGTTTGCTATGAACACTTTCCTACCACCTTGGTCCCACAGCCGTGTCAGCTCCAAAATAGCACACAAAGACTCTATTAGTTATAAAGCTGCTGGCCAATGGCTAGAGATTCTTATTGGCTAGCTCTAGCTCTGTCTTAGCTATTAACTCACATGGTCTTATCAGGGAGAGAGAGAGAGAGAGAGAGAGAGAGAGAGAGAGAGAGAGAGAGAGAGAGAGAGAGAGCAAGCACTCTTATTCCTCTCATGACCTAAATCTTGACTTCTCTCTATTACATCTCCCAGAATTCTCCTTGTCTCCTAGACCTGCTTATTTTGCTTTCCTATAGGACAACAGTGCTTTTTTTGTTAATCAATAAGAGAAACATATTTATAAAATGACATTTCCCATAATCTCCTCTTTTCTGTCTAAAATAAAAAGAAGGGTTATAATTTAATGTAGTAAAATGTATAACAAAACAGATATCAAATAAGAACTATAGTTAATAATAGTTAGTCCATTAACATTTAGCAAGATTTAAAGAAAATACTCCATCATCTATCCTATCTTTGTGAGTCTAAAGTCTTACATGTAACTTAACTTTAATCCTAACAAAGGAAAACTGTAACCAGAATTGTCTTCAACTTCATCAAAGACCACAGAAGGACATTATATAAACTCTAGAAATGACAAAAACATCTCATTACCTGGACAGTCATCCAAAGCTCTTCTTTAAAGTGGTGCATCCATCTTTGGCCCATAGGCCACACTGTGTCTGGCAGACTCCTCAGCAATGCAGAGAACTTTAAACTGCCCATTTGTATTGAGAGTTTGTCAGTCACTTTTCTCTGTATCTGCAGAAAGTCTGACAGACTCTTTCATGAAGCAGGAATCCTGTAGCAATGTCCATCTTATATCAGCAGTCATTTTTCTCTGGGTCCTGCATGTCTACTTTATAAAGCATATAGTGAAACAATCTAGACAAGAGCAGTATCTTGCCCAAATAACTAGTCTTGCCATATTGGAAGCAAACTTCATAATGAGTTTCTTTGATGTCTATCTTTCCGTCTGATGCAGTTGGTGTTGCCAGGAGCAACACTGTTAAGAAAAACCCTAAACCATTTTAAATGCCATATTCTGTAGGTCTTTGAAAGATTTGAAGAATATTTATCCACCTCTAATACATCTCTGTATATCTAAAAAACCTAACTAAAAGTTTTGACTATTATTTCTATACCATAATGCCCTAATACCTTTAAAATGAGATTGGCTGTGATCATTAACCATTTATAACCAATCCCATTTAAATGAAAACAAATATTTATAGACAATATTTGGGAATTTTGGAGTAGTCCTTTACAAATTGTTTCCTGCTGGTTGGGTATGCTGTAATATCATGGGAATTCTAAGAAGATACAGACATCCTGGCTGTAGTCTGCAAGGCTGTCTTGTCCCAGCTGTTTTGAATATTGGATTACCTGGGACACTGTTTCAGGGGGGTCTTGCTTGATCAAACCATGTTATTTTGGCAGGAATCCACAGCTTTTCATTTTCTGTGGAAACAAAAATAGAAATTCTTTTCCCCAGTAACTTGTCCTTAGACTTAAAATTTGAAGTCAAAGCATTTTGAATCTATCTATCTATCTATCTATCTATCTATCTATCTATCTATCTATCTATCTAATTAATTTAGCAGCATTGAAAATCAGATGTATTTTAGCAGCTGTCTCTCTTTCCATGACAAACAAGCAATTTAGAGACAGTATTATGGTGTACAGTATCCAGACTCTATGAGTATTTTCCATCTTTATGTGGCTTTTTTGTTATTTATTTCTTTCCCTCTTATGTTTTTATTTTTTGAGACAGGATTTCTCTGTGTAACTTTAGCTGCCTTTGAGCTCAGTCTGTACACCAGGATGGCCTTGAAATCACAGAGATCTGCTTGCCTCTGCCTCTTGAGTGCTGGGATTAAAGGTGTGTACCACCACTTGTCCAGCCACGATTTTTTCTTTTTTAACCAAATATTCTTTATATTTTTTTCTCCCAAGCCTATGTATATTTTAAAACACATGGTAAATCTTTAGAGGTTTTTCTTTATCTTAATGTGTCTTTACTGTAAATCTTTTTTTTTTTTGTGGCTACAAGTCCTTTATCTACTAAACAACAACATTGCTAAAATTAAAGAGGCAGCTGTTTTAGCCATTTGTTTGTGTACACCATTCAGATGTTAGCAGGGTTTGTTAACAGAGTCCTGTAATTTTTTTCTGCTAATGCTAAGTCAGGAAACCTCCCTTAAAGGAGCCAAGCAACTCTCTTCTTGTCTCTAGCAAAATAAGCCCACCCAAGAAAAATGCTACTACCAAGAAGACTTGCTTGTCTCTGTTCTTTTGTTTCTAAAATCCCTTTTTAAGCTTTTTATCAAGTTTTCAGTGGAAGTTCTTAGTACCCATGTTGCAGGTGACATTTTGTTACAAGCACTTTCCTACCAGCCTGGCCCCACAGCAGCATCAGTCCCAAAATAACACACAGAGACTCTATTAGTTATAAAGCTATTGGCCAATGGTTAGAGCTTTTTATGGGGTAGTCCTGTCTTAGCTATTAATTCATTTCAATAAATTTAAGTGTTTTCATGTGGTTTTACTGGAGGTAGAGAGAGTCTGGTTCTCTTATTACTCTCATGGCCTACATCTTGACTCCTCTCTACTATATCTCCCAGAATCTTCCTTGTCTTCTAGTCCCACCTGTATTGCTTTCCTATAGGCCAACAATGCTTTATTCATTAACTAGTAAGAGAAATATATTTATGGAATGACATCTCCTGTCAACTGTTTCCTTTTATTCTGATTAAATCAATGCTTATGCCCATAGCATAGGTAGTGATAGCAGTGGTAGATTTGGCAAGACTGGTCATAGTTATAGACTGCTGCTACTACATTTTTCTTAGGTAATACATGGCTTCATTAAAAGAGAAATCTCTATTTTTATTTTGAAAGACAAACTTTATTTTTTGAATATGAATTACAATATGAAATCCCCAAACACTGAATAGTACAGAAAAATAAATCTGCATCGTCCAAGATGTTGCATTGTTTTCTCAAAGAGAGAGCCCAATATGTTCTGATGAATAAAATAATATGCCAAAAGAAAGATGAATATAGCACCAATAGAAATTAGGGGAGAAACAGAAGGAAAATCAATACATATACAAGCATACTTTGCAGGTGACAAAAAAAGGATTGTAAGAACTATAGCATCTCTACCAGGTTGAAGTGATGAAAGGCATGAGGAATCTCAAAAGCAGAATGAAAAAGACAACATATTTAAGATGCAAAAACTGATCAAATTGAAGACAGAAAGTAGAAAGCACAGTCAGCACAAGGATAATTGACCACAAAGGAGAGTCAGTACATGGAACAGAAAACACACTAAAGAATGGTCTCCATATATTCAAGGAATCTTTAGGAGCATCTACACTATAACTTTAGACATAGGGGGAAAGATCCAAAAAAAAAATAGAAAGCACCTTTCCCAAACTAAAGAAAAGCACAAAATTTCTAATGAAAGGACAGTTTGTTATCATGGAAAGACAAAAATTGGTAGATAGAAAAAAAATGGATGATAAGCTATATCCAGGAAAAGTTACTGAATGTCAAGAAGGAAAATTCAGAGGCTATCAAATGAAAATTTCATAGATGAAAAATATTTTTTAGGTTTCTTAATAGCACTACTCATCAACTGAAGACAAGTGCCAGTAGCTATGAATAGATAAAGGAGACTTCCTGAATCATATTTGGAAAATGTACTTGACATCTCAGACATCAAAGGATAAATGATGAGGACATGATGTGTGTACTGCAGAGTTTATGGAAACACAGTCTGGAAAACAATGGGAGATTATGTCTCAAGAACGGACTAAGCTATGAAACTTAGAACTATAAAATGATTGCCTGGTAAACCATTTTTTGTGACCTGAAGGAGAGGGTGGAAGAATAAAGGGCTCATCTCTATATCTCCAAAACAGGCTACTAAATAAGTTGTGTTAAACATATCATGAAAGAGTTCCATGCACAGTTAGAAAAGAATAGCCCTATGCCTTTGATCTGGGGATATTTAAATAAATGAATCATTTTGTGTGTAACTATGTGTGTGGTGTGTGTATGTATGCAAACAAACGTGTGTGTGTGTGTGTGTGTGTGTGTGTGTGTGTGTGTGTGTGTATGCATGGTTTGCAAGGATGAATCTCAGTGGATGTTGATGCCTGAGGTCAAGGTCTGGTGTTTTCCTTAATCATTCTCTACCTCACTCTTTAAGACATGGTCTTCATTGAACCCGGATTGAGCTAGACTGGCTGTTCAGTGACTTGCAGTCATCTGCTCCTCAGTGCTGTGTTACAGATTTGAACCTGCTAGTGGCTTTATTTTGTTCTCTTGTTGGGGATGGGGATCCATTAGCTTCTCATGTTTTCACAGGATGCACTTTACCAAACAACCATCTTCTTAGTCCCATCAATGAATATAGATTATGGAATTATTCTTAGTTGCTCTGTAATAACTTCTGATAATTAAAAAAGGAAGATTGCCAATTGTTCAAGACATAGACATTTTTTAACTTAATGAAAAATGATTTTTGTTATATAATATAATATATATCTTGGTTATATTTTCCTCTCCCTCTACTTATACTCCCCTACCCCTTTTCCTTTCTGGATCAACCCCCTTTCTGTCTGTCTTTATAAAAGAAACAGGAATCTAAGGAATAACAATAAAATAAAATACATTATAATAAGATACAGCCAAAACAAACACATCAGAATAGAACAAACAAACAAACAAACAGAAGGAAAATAGCCTAAAAAGGGCACAAGAATCAGATATAGATGTAGAGATCCACTCATGCAAACACTCAGCAATCTCATAAAAGCACAAAACTGCAATCCATAGTACATAAAGGACCTGCAGGGTAAAAAAGAGAAATGAAAATATAAATAAAAATGCTGCTCAGTGGGGGAAAAAATAGAATCTTGAAATTCTCAGGCAAATGGATGGAACTTGAAGAAACCATCCTGAGTGAGTTAACCCAGTCACAAAAAGAGGAAAATGGTCTATATTCACTCATATATAGATTTTAGACATAGAGTAAAGGATCACCAGCCTATAATTCACACGACCAGAGAAACTAGTATACAAGGAGGAACCTAAGAGATTCATACAAGGTCCCTTGCATATTGGGAGTGTGTGTGTGGGGAGCAATGAGTTAGGAAAAAGAGAAGGGGAGGGGAAAAGAACATGTGGGACCAGGAAAATTGATTCTGGGGACAAATAGATGAGAGAGAAAAAAGGAAATACCATAATAGAGGGAGCCATTATAGGTTTGATGAGAAAATTGACTCTATAGAAATATTCAAAGACCTACAAGGATTACCACAACTAACAATCTGAACAACAGTAGAAAGGCTACCTTATATGCCCTTCCTTGATAATGAGATTGATAACTAACTTATATGCCATCATAGAGCCCTCATCTAGTAGCTAATGGAAACAGAAACAGACACCCACAGCTAAACACTGAGCCAAACTCCTGGAATCCAGTTGCAGAGAGGGAGGAATCATAAGAAAGGGGTCAAGACCAGGCTACAGAAACCCGCAGAGTCGGCTGACCTGAACAAGGGGGAACTCATGAACCCCCAGACTGATAGCTGGGAATCCAGCATTGTGCTGACTCAGGCCTCCTGAACATGGGTCTCAGTTAGAAGGCCTGAGCAGTCTAAGGGACCTCTGACAGTGGAACCACGATGTATCCTGGTGCACGAAAGGATTTTGGGAGCACATTCCCTATGGAGGGATACTCCCTGAGACTAGAGGCAGGGGTGGGGGAGGGCCTAGACCCTACTCCAAATGACTTGACAGATTTTGATGATCCCTCCTGGAAGGCATCACCCTCCCTATGGAGTGGGGGGCATGGGAGGGAGGGAGAGGGAACTGGGATGGATATGTAAAATAAGAAAAAATAATAAAAAATTTTAAAAAAGAAAAATTTCTGATACATTGTGTGATGCCATTGAGTTTATTTTGTGTTAGCATCTAATGCTGGGTGTGTAGCCTACCCTTAATAATAGTTTGTTTTCCCAGTGATACTCCCTTGAAGAAAACCAAATGATCATTTGCAAGTGCTTATCAATTGGAGATAGCTTTGGTTTAGGGATGAAATCATGTGTCTACTTCTCCCTTCAGCTCTGAGTCCCTATCTGGTGCAGACCCATGCAGGCCCTGTGCAGGTTATCTCAGTCTCTGTAAACCATTCTGTGTGTCAACCCTATTGATTTAGCTGACTTTGTTTTCATGGTGTCCTTTATTCTATCTGGCTCTTACAGCTTTTCTCTCTCCTTTTCCAAAGGGTTCCCTGAGTCCTGGGAGGCGGGGGAGGGATTTGATGGAGACTTCCCACTTACACCAGAGTGTTCCATAGTCTCTCACACTTTGAATAATGTCTGACTGTGGGTCTCTGTATTTGATTTCATCTGCTGCAGGAGGAAGGTTTTCTGATAATGACTGACTAAGGCACTGAGCTATATATATAGAAGAATGTAGTTGGGGATCATTTTACTGCTACATTTCTTTATCAGAACAGTAATACTTGGTTTTACCTCAGGTCTCAAGTTCTTGTTCACCCAAGTAGAGTCAGGTATGGGATCCATATTCATAACTATCTATTCTCTTTCTTCTTTTAGGTCTCCTTCCTTGTTCCTTTCTCTATATCTAACCTCTGTGGTTCTCTTCATTACCTCTTGCTTATAACCACATGTAAATTAATGCATACCATATTTGGACTTTCTGGGTTTAGGTTATCTTACTCATTTGGTAACCATTGAACTGTGGACTCTATGGTTTTTCAGCAGAGTAATATCCCATTGTGAAGATGTAGCACATTTTCTTTATTTATTAACCTGTTGACAGACATCTGTGTTGTTTCCATTTTCTGGTTACTATGGTTAGTGCAGTGGTGGACATGATTGAACAAGTGTCTCTGGTAGGATAAATCATTCTTTGTGTATATACCTGAGTGCTATAAACATATTTTGAGGTAGATCAATTTGTACTTTAACGAGGAAGCACCACATTAATTCCATAGTAGCTGTACAAGTTTGCACCCCCACCAGCAATGGAAGAGTGTTTCCCTTATTCCACATCCTTACCAGCAGGAGCTGTCATTTGTTCTTGTGATTTTTAGATGAAATCTCAAAGTAGTTTTAACTTGCATTTCCCTGATGACTAAAAATGTTATTTGACTTTCCTCTTTTGTGAATTCTGTTTAGATATGTACTCCCATTTAAAAATTGGTTTATTCTTTAAAAGTTCTTTATATGTTTTGAATATTAGCTCTATCAGATGGATAGTTAGTAAAAATCTTTTCCCACTTTGTTGGCTGCCACTTTGTCTGGATGATGGTGTCTGTTGCCATCTAGAAACTTTTCAGTTTCATGAGGTCCCACTTATTAATTATAAACCATAGTGTCTGTGGTAATGGCATTCTGTTCAGAAAGTCTTTTCCTGTGCCAATGAGTTCACAGATGTTTCCTGCTTTCCTTTCTATCAGGTTCAGCAAACATCTGGTTTTTGTTCCATTTGAAACCGAATTTTATGCAAGAAGATAAGTGTGGATCTATTTCAGTTTTTCTACATTCAGCTATCCCAGTTTTTTCAGCTCCATTTGAAGATGTTGTCTTTTTTCCATAAGTGCGTATTTCTGAATTCATTATAAAAATCAGGTACCCATAAGTATGTAGTTTTATATCTGGGTCTTCAATTTCATTGTGTTGACTAACATGTCTGTTTTGGGGCTATGTCCATGGCATTTTTATGACTGTGGCTCATAAAATTTGAGGTCAGGATCGTAGTACCTCTGGAAGTCTTTAAAACAGCATTTATAAGTTTGTTATAGGTCCTTAATGAGGATATGAATAAATCTCTAATTAAATCTTATGAAATACAAACAAGCATGGAAAGCAAATGAATAAAAGCAATTAAGGGTTTGAAAGTGGAAATACAATATGTAAAGAAAACCATAACTGAAGGAAATCTGGAAATGAAAAATGTAGGAGCTCAAACGAGACCAACCCTCAGAGGCAAGCATCACCAACAGAATACAAGAGATGGAACAGCGGATCTTAGGCATTGAAGAAAAGGTAGAAGAAATGGATGCTTTGGTCAAAGATAATAGTAAATATAATAAACTCCATGCACAAAATATCTAAGAAATATGGGATCCTATAAAACAATCAAATTTATGAATAACAGGAATATGGGAAAGAGAAAAAATGAGGTCAAAGGCATAGAAAATATTTTCAACAAATTCATAGAAGAAAATTTCTCTAATCTGAAGAAGATCCCTATCCACATACAAGAAGTGCACAGAACATCTTTCAATGGTGTTTGAAAGTCCAAGAGGGACAATTGTGATACTTTCCTACCCTTAAAGTTAGCATTTCAAGGGACACAGAAGGTGGAATCCATAGATGACTATGAATGAGGAGTTCATGCTCATTGACCTTCAAGGCTGTTTAATTCTATCTATCTAGTAACTTCTGATTCACATTCAACCTTTCCAGTGGAAATCTCCAGCCACAGAGGATGCTTCTGTTTACTTAGTTGAGCAAGTAAAATGGTAAGCTTACTCTTACTTTTAAATCACATTATGAAAAAAATTAAAACACCAAAGTACATACTTATGCACAAAGATACCCTGTAAACTTGTGTTCGCACTGAAAATTAATGTGGAAAGATAAGAACTCTAATGCTCACTGTGTGAAGGGATTGTAAATTGAATTGTCTGTAATTCATAAATTTATACCTTTACTTGTTTCTCTTAGTGTACATTTGTACTTTTATGTCCTAAATAAATTCTTAAGCAATGTCATTACACACACACACACACACACACACACACACACACTCTGGATTGGGGATGCAGTTTATTCAAGTAAAGTGCTTGTGATACAAACAAGATGTCCAGAGTGCACATGAAAATGTGAGAGTAGTGATATAAGTTCATAATCCAGGCATTGGGTAGGAGAAGTCCAAGGCATCCTAGGGCACCCTGCCTAGCCAGTTTATTCTGACCAATGAGCTCCTAGTCAATGCACTTTTTCCAAAAATAAAATGGGCAGCAACAGTTGAGGTTAACTTCTGGCCTCCACACACACAATACAAAATTCATTAAAAGTATATTGCCTATCTATTTATGATTCTATCTATTTGTCTACAATCTAGCTCTAGTCATTTCTTTGTATATGTGCATACTCTGTGTGGTATATATCTAAGCATGTATGTATGTATGTATGTATATAATATGCATAGGTATATGCACTTGTATATGAACATTGTGTGTGAACTTATATATATATATATTTATATATATATATATATTATATTTCTAGACTGATTATTGTGACATCTGGAATAATGTTCACCATGTATTTACAATGTGTTACAATTTTCAGTAGGTGGGATTTAGTTTTAATTTTTAACTGTACTTTAGTATTGTCTATTGGTAGAAGACTTTTGTGAGAATGTATAATTTTTATAGAAATAATAATCATTTTTTTCTTTACCACACACAAATCGAGAAGTTAAATTCTTACTAGTGTCGTTAGCTAGAGACACAAACCCTCACAGGAGCTAGCAAATCTGCAGAGCCAAGGTTTCTGTTTTCTGTGCTCTATTTCATTTGTTCCACATCTCTGCTGACTTCTCCTTTGCACTGACTCATCTTCTGTCCCAGAGGAGTTTGACTCCTACTAGAGAGGGATTGCCCACTTGTCCCTGTCAGCATCCAAATCCCTGATATTGTGCATCCACTCTTATCTCCTTCCTCTTTGCTATTTGCTATTGTTTTGTTTCTCTCTGTTCTTTCCCATTGTGTTTGGGGTCATGATCTCATGATCTGACTTTGTGACATTTTTTTTCCTTCTTTCCTTCCTTCCTTTCTTTCTTTCTTTCTTTCTTTCTTTCTTTCTTTCTTTCTTTCTTTCTTTCTTTTTCTTTTTTTGGTCAACCATTTGGTGTCACACTCGTTGTGATCTTTATTTTTAAAAGTTACTTAAATTAAATTTTAATTAATTTTTTCTAGAAAGGGCAGATATAGTGAATATTTCTTTCTCACAAACACTCCTCATCCTGGCTCTCAGAGGAGTCAAAAGCATGTTGGGTAGAAGCTAAGTTCCTGGGCATGGAGAAGAAAGGCTGTGAGTTGATCCAGTAACAGTGGCAAATTACTATCTGTCAGCAAAAGTACTAGGAGATACCCTTTGTCATATCTGCTTCCCACAAATATGTGCCTCATAGAAATTTCTTGCTTTTCTCTTGTTTAAACTAGGTTCCTAGTTTGCTACTGGTAAAGATCCCCTTCCTATTATTTGTTTTAGGATTTTCTAGTGGATATTTTCACATACAACCATAGTTACCATCACCCCACTGTTTTTCGGGTTTCTTATTCGAGGAACTCAAGAAGTTCCCTGAAGTGAGGATTTCCTCAGAACTGCTGATGTCTTTGTGTGAACAGTTCCTGGAAAGCCCCTGAAACAGCTGCCAAACATGCTGAATCCAGATGCAGATACTCTCTAAGGAAGAGAAAACCAGATTTGAGGCTGCCAACATACTGCTCATTCCCCTAGTTTTTCTATTTAGGCATTTATGCAAAAGCCACTTGGCCTTTTATAAAAACAAAGCAATTGGGCAAGTACAGTATATTTTATTACAGACAAACATGGGTTGAGAGTTGTATAAGTCAGGGTTCTCTACAGGGACAGGACCTGTAAGTATAAATATTAGAATAGGGGATTTATTAAAATGACATATAACTGATACAGGCTTGGTTCCCCAACATTGGGTGGTAGCACTCTGGAAAAGGGATCAAATGGTGATTTTTTAGCTGTCCCAATTTGGAGCTGAAGCCCAGGAAGATTCTTAGAAACACTGGCTCGCAGTCTATAGCAGAAGGGTGGAGATGCTAAAATCAGATGTTGAAAGATGTCCACATCAGCAAAAGCTATATATTTGCTTTCTAAACAATGGGTAAAGTCAGGCAGGCAAATACACTTTGTTCTTGGACCTCACTATACCCTGGCCACATACTGGAAGGTGTTGCTCACTCTGGGGTCTTTTCCCCACAGGTCACTCTTCCTGGAAATAGCTTCATGGGCATACCTCAGGCATGCCTCTGTAGCTTGTATGTTTTCTGCCAGCCCGCCTGCCTGCCTGTCTGGCATGCCGGCCCAAATTAACACGCAGAGATGCTATATTTGATGCAATCCTGTTGGCCAGTTACCATTATTGTTTACGGGCTAGCTCTGTCTTAATTATTAACCCATTTCTACTTATCTAAGTATTTCCACGTGGTCATTTTATCGGGGAGCGGCCGCCACCTGCATCCTCTTTCTCCATGCTCCACATCCTGACTCTTCCTAACTACTTCCTCTTTCTTCCTTGTCTCCTAGCCCTGCCTATCTTGCTTTTTCATTGGCCACAGTGATTTATTAATTAACCAGTATGAGAAACATATTTACAGAATAACATCTCCCATCATGCCTCTTAGTTGATTCTAGGTCTCCTCAATGGAGTTGACAATTGAGATTAATCATCACAGGAACTCTACCTGTTCTCCCATGAAATTGTGCACCCTTGGGTTCCAGTTCTCTGTGCCTGAATGATTTGAAGCAAATTGAGGCATTGAAGATTAGACCTAACTCTTCTAAAATAATCAATGACAGCATTTGATTTAAACAGCTTGGAATAATTGCTATCCCATTCTGATTGCTTAAAAGTATGATGACTACTGATGTGTAAGTGATGTGAAAAATGAAATATATGCAACAGAAAACCTTGATTTATTACAGTTACTCATAGTTTTTGCCATTCTATGCTTTTTAACAGTGTGCATAATTAGTGGACAGTCTCAGCTTTATTTTTTATGATGTTCAAATTTCACTTTGATTATTAAAAACATTTTCTTGGGCATGCTACTCTGGGTTGACAGGTAGTTTTTCAGCATTGCCAAGAGAGTACCATGCTACCAGTCACTTAAAGATGCACAAACCACCTCAGTACCTAAATTAGTATGACAATTATTTACATAGAATTTGCATTGAATGTATTAAGCATTTAAATAGTCTAGAAATGATTTAATGCATACAGGAGAATGTATATGTATATGAAAATTCAACACCATTCTATAAAAATTACTTGGTCATCTGCACATTTTATTATTCTCGAGAGGTCCTGGAAGCAATTCTCCACTGATATGTAAGGATGATGATACAAAGCAATCTTTGTTAACCTCATTTGGGAACAAATGACTGATCCGTGAAACACATATTTATTCATCATATATTATATACCAGGCTCTGAAAGTAGTGTCATAAATATAGCAAGTGAACAAATATTATCACAGGGGTTACATTTTCAAAGGAAAAAGAGAAAAGATAGTAGGAAAAAGTTCAAAGGGCAAAGAAGTGAGTATTGTAATATATGTACTATGCATAGAATGAAAAATTACTCAATCTCTTTCAAAAAGGGGAATGTCATTTGTAGTGCATGGACTACATTATACTAAATTATATATATGTGCTCTCATTTATATATGGAACCAAAATGTTGAGGTGGAAACAGTAGCACTGTAGACACCCAAAGTGAGAGGTTAAAATGGAAGGGAGATGTTGGTCAAAGAGGATAAACTTCCTGTTGTGAACAAGTCCTAGATACATACTGAGTAGCCTGATGGCTATTATTAATAACAATTGCCAGCATTTGAATATGGTTTGTACCAATTCTGTCTCTATTGTTATATATAAAGGGAGTAGAAACAGCCTGACTATGGCTTTTAAAGGAGGGACCTCTTAGGATCCCTTTAGGATTACATAAGGTCATCAAAGTGGGATGCCCGCATAATGGTAGCTTGGTTAAAAAGAAGGAGAAAGATGAGAAAGCATGGTGCACCTGCGAGTATGTGCTTACACCACACACACACACACAAACACACACACACACACACACACACACACACACACACACACACACACACACACACTATTTCATGCTATGCAAGACTCTAAATCAGTAGTTCTCAACTTTCCGAATGCTGTGGCCCTTCAAGATTGCTCCCCCCAAATTGCAAAACTAATTTGTTACTACTTTATAGTTGTAATTTTGCTACTGCTATGTATCATAATATAACGATCTGATACACAGCATATCTGATATGTGACCCCCAAAGGAGCTGTGACTTACAAGTTGAGAACCTCTGCTCTAAATTATTTTGGGATTCTGGTAGTAAGAATACCCTTACTGGATGGGGACACTCAACAATGAATCAGAACCACGAGCTAAAATAAGTCAACTCCCTTCATAACTTACTCCATATGATGTATTATCAGTAACAAAATTGAGCATGAATATTAATGCAATGTATTCCTGAAACTTACTAAGTAGATAGATTTCAATTTCTGTCTTTAAAAGTTAGCACGCACACAAATGTTAATCAAACTAGGATGTTCAATAGCTTGATTATGACAATTAATTGCATATGTAGACCCATGTCTTTGTTACTTTCTCATTGTTGTGATAAAA
Source organism: Cricetiscus sungorus (assembly GCA_030556225.1). Taxonomy (NCBI): domain Eukaryota; kingdom Metazoa; phylum Chordata; class Mammalia; order Rodentia; family Cricetidae; genus Cricetiscus; species Cricetiscus sungorus. Next base: position 132,664,516 of record JANBXA010000007.1, on the reverse strand, counting down.
TACCCTGACAAAAGCACCTTAAAAGTCAAAGCTTACTTTGGCTGGTAGCTCCATGGGATGACATGGCAGCTGGCAAGAAAGGAATGGTTATGGAGCTGAAGGCTGACTGCTTGCATTTGCTCCCAAGAAGAAGCAGAAGTCATGTGGGGCTACGAAGTCTCATAGTCTGCTCCAGAGATCCATCTCCTCCAGCAAATCTTCCAACTCTCAAAGGTCTCTCAGGCTTCCCAAACATTATCTGTGGACCAAGTGTTCCAACATGTGTACCTGTGAGGGCCATTTGACATTTAAAGCAGAAAGCACATGCAAAAACATATCATGGTGAGTATGGAATATATCTCAGTGGTAGAAGGTGATAAATCCTTAGTCCAGTCATTAACACACACACACACACACACACACACACACACACACACACACACACACACACCCCAAACAAAGCAAACCCCACTGATGCACACCTTCACTGTGGATAGTTTTACTTGTCAATATTCTTTAGCATAATGAGGTGAATAGTTATTGTGTTTTCATAGTCTAAACATTTATTAAAATTACATTTCCAAATTGCAACCAAAACAATATTAGACACCCTCCTGGAAGTCCCCCATAAAGAAATAGAGATGTAAAAAATAGTTACACAAATCAAAATTACAGGTACTTACAATAGAAAAATTTGAAACTACTAAGAAATGGTAATTAAATAGGCCTGGAAAAATGGCTTAGTAGGTAGAATGAATGCTTTTTTTGAAAGATTAAGAACCCAGTTTGTATACTAGGTTACCTAAAAGTAAGTAAATATGTATTACTTAAAACTACAGGTTCAGTGACAGACACTATTTTAAAAAATAAGGTGGAGAGTGATAAAGAAAGGTGCCAGATATTGACCTTTTTTCTCTGCATGTGTGTGCATGAACACACAGAACTGTCAGTATGTCACACTGTACATACTATATCACACACATATAAAAAGAATAAAGACAAATTAAATGGCTTCCAAAATTATTGTATGTAGAAATCATGTTTTTGGACTTTAAAATGACATGAAATTGTTCCTATTGTAATTGAAAAAAGAAAAAAACAAACACAAACAAAAAAATCAATCAACTAAACAAACAAAAAACTCAAGCAACTAACCAATCAAACAATAAAACAAACAAAAAAAGAAACCCAAGCAAGCAAGCAACCAACCAACCAAATAACAACAACAAAAAGAAACTCAACCAAGCAACCAACCAAACAAAAAATCAGCCAACCAACCAACCAACCAACCAAACAAACAAAAATCAAAACAAAAAAACTAAATAAGGTACAAAACATACAGTGCATGATCTCTATTTTGTAAAATCCAGAATGAAGTTGGAGCAGAAAATGGTTCACATAAGCTTAATACAGCCTGATTTTGTACAGAAAGAACCTAAAGATTACTAGCAGGTTATATTTAATTTTTTCTTTTGCTTTTCTTGTGAATTTTGATTTAAACAAGTTGCTGTGAGTTTCTTTTGTTAGCAATGTTAAGCATAGAGAAGACCTCTGCCTTCTTGTTTTTAAGTGTCTATCTGCTTTTCTGTGTAGAGCTTCAGTAACTAATATTCTGAAGTGTTTCTGTGGTCAGCATCCTGAAATGGGTGAAAGAACACTCAAAAACATGCTAACAGACCACTTAGTCGTATTTGGCTGCAGGATTTGTATTGAGTTTTGTTTGTACAATGATGGCATATTTCTCAATTCTTTAAACAATGTGTCCTGAAACTCACTGAAAGGAACACACACCCATGAGTTACTACAGGGAGCCTGTGGTACACCCTTCTGTACACAAGCCTTGGAATGTAACATTTTTTCCTACATCCTCTTTGTTTTGGGAAGTCAACCACTAGTGGAATACTAGTAAGCACTGTCAACTGCTGAACAATAAGAGCCCTGGACAGATTTAGAATAGTTCAGGAGGTACCCGAAAAGGGATTTCAAAAGCACCGGTTAATTAAAGGAGTAGGAGAATGCTGTTACACAGGTGGGAGCCTGGAGCATCCTTATCTCCACACACACAAGCTTATGGAAGAGCAGAGAAAACAAATTGAAGCAGAGCAAACCCACTGTATCACACAGGAAAATGGGTTGTTAAATTTGCCGTACCAGTGGGGGAGTCTTTCCAGAGGCTTGAAATGCTTTACTGTTTAATTTAATTCAGAGAAAAACACTTAGTAGTGTTCATTACTGGTTTGGCTTTTAAAATCAGCTCTTAAGGACACTACAACTGTATTGATGCTAATGGAACCACTCTGTACTAAAAGTTGACAGAAGCATAAATATGTTGTTTGCTTTAAAGAACAAAGGAGTTGGAAAAAATTGTGGAGGACTACTCAAAAATAGATTTTTAACAAGTGAAAATGCAGCAAAAAAATCCCCACTAAGATCATTCATCTTAATTTTGTGAGGATCTTCCAGAATGTCAGCAAGAAACCCCAAATTCCAAAAAATATAAGTTATCAAAATAAGTTTCTTATAACTCCTTAAGGAAACACCACCAACAATCAAGGAAGGCTAGTTAGAATGCTGTGTGTGTCTATTAATTAGACAATGGTAATATCACATACATATCATATGTTGAAAATAAATGAAAAATTTTAATACAGCATGTTTAATTCCACTGTATTTTTCTTATTTGTGCTTATAGTATCAACTAGGGTAGCATATTTTTCTTGTCAAATTTTCCAAATGTGGTTATAGGAAAACCAGTTAAACATTCATTCATATTAATCCCCAACTTAAAAATTTGATCTGCTATTCTATTCAAGAGTTCTTCTCAGAGAAGTATGCCTTATTCTATACATACAAAAAAGCATAAGGATTTTGTGTGTGTGTGTGTGTGTGTGTGTGTGTGTGTGTGTGTGTATACTCACTTTAAGCTTTTTTCCCTAAGACCTCAGTTTCTTTAAAATCATAGATATCTCCTTTATTGACATTTTGAGGCTATTTTCAAAATAAAAATGTGATGGGAACAAAAGGTCATTCTATCCAATGCATTTCTGCTATCAATGTCTAGAATAATGAGTAAAAGAAGCAGGTGGTCTACATTCTCATGGCCTCCCAGAGTATTTGGGTGGGGCAGTTTATAGTGGTGAGTGCTTACCCAGTAACAGTGGATAGTTCCAAAATCCTGGTCACACAGACAGACCCATTGGCAGACAACTCAAAGTGAAAATATGAACATGGGAGAGGGATTTGTAGGGAGGAGGGGAAGATTACTGTGGTGGAAGAAGACAGGAGAGGATGGGAGGTGGTGAGCACAATCAAAATGCCTTATACGCATGTATTTGAATTGTCAAAAAAGATTACTGAAATTATATCAAAGAAGCATGAGATTGATAGGTACTCTTTAAACTGGTGAGGAAACTCACAAGGTACATGTTTCAAGTAACTATTCTTCATGACTGCCCAAGGACTGAGTGGCCTTAAGAAAAAACCTATAGGGAAATACAAGTGCCACCCCGAGTTTCCAAATTTACGAGTTTTGAGCTTAAAGTCATTTCAACAGAGGCTTATACTGAAAAGCGGCAGTGACAAGTAAGGAAAGAACTTCAAGTATTTCATATTTTATTTAGTGATACCCAGAAGAGCAATATCCTTTGCCCCAGGTCATTTTCTTGTGGAGATGTGAATCACCCGTCATTGGAAACCTTTGCTTGCTTACTAGTAAAGGCTGTGGCCATAATATGGGACCACAGTCTGAGGAGACATAAGACAGCCACTTGGGTCAGATTGTTTGACTTTGTTATTCTTGTTTATATGGAGTATCTCTGCTCTGATGAACTTACTCAGCAATCTGGAAACTGTCTCTCTGGTGAGGCTGAAATAGAGGCTGGCTTAGTTAAAAGCTTAAATATTTCAATGAGGAAAATGTTACCTTACTTCAAGACACAAAAGTAGGTCTTATAAAAAGTCAGCACTCATAAAGAAATGAGCCCTTTTTCTAGGTATGAGGTCTTACTTCCTCTGAAGATACAAGTTTGCCCACCTGTGGGAATTCAGCTGGCCCCTAAGCTTCTTCACCTTGTATGTCCATGAACCCCTGAGAAAGGATCAGATGTTACAGTAGCTGGAAACAATGACCGTGGCTCCCTTAGCCACAGGGTTGATGCTATGACAGCCTTCTTTGCTCTGCAGCTTCATACATCTTGACTACTTTGCCCAAGGTGGGTACGGCTACCTCTGATACACACCTGTCCCATGGTCCAGGGCTTTATGAAAGTTTGGAGGTTTTAGAAAGTAGCTAGCATCTAAAGGATGCTAAATATGGACCAAATTTTGTTCATCTGAGCAGCTCATCCAGCTTCGAGTCCCCTCTCAGTGAAGTTGCTTGCTTACTGCTTAATCTATCACAATGCAGGGCCCGTGGGTATATCTCTCATAGTTGGGTTATATAACCACAAAGTTTATAGGTTTATTCATGCCTACATTTCCCCATCCCTCTCTGTACATGGATGTCTAGGCACAGTCACTTCTTAAAGGAAAAGAACACAGTAATAGATAGGGCTTTCCCCGAAGGCTCAAAGTAAGCACTAACTCAGCTTGCTCAACCTTTAATGACATAAAATATGGATTAAACAGACCTAAGGTAGGCAGCCTAAGCTCAGATGGGAGATGTCATCCTGTAAATATGTTTCTCTTATTGGTTAATGAATAAAAGCACTGTCAGCAAATAGGAAGGCAAGATAGGTTGGACTAGGAGAAAAGGAGGATTCTGGGAAATTTAATGGAGTCTTGATGTGATCTCAGGAAGAGAGGATGTGAGTCTGGCGTTCTCGGTAAGATAAGACCATGCAGAAATACATATATTATTGATTGGACAGAGCTATCCAATAAGAAATGCTAGTAACTGGCCAACAGTTTCATAATTAATACAGTGTCCCTCTGTGTTATTTGGGGATTGACACTGCTGTGGGACCAGGCTGGTAGGGAAATGCTCATAACAAAATGGTGCCTGTAATATGGGTACAAAGAACTTCCACTTAAAACTTAACAAAAGCTTTAAAAGGGATTTTAGAAACAGAAGAACAGAGACAAGCAAGTCTTCTTTGTAGCAGCATTTTCTCGGGTGGGCTCTGTTTTACTAGAGACAAGCAGAGACTTGTGTGGCTCCTTTAAGCGAGGGCTCTTTTAAGAGGCCCTGCTAACAATTGAATGGTGTGTACAAGCAGCTGGCAGTGGCAGTGACCACATCTCAAAGACAAAAGCTTGCTGCTTGATGGCAACCAACGTAGACCAAGGTGGTGAGTACAGCTCTCATTGCTGGCAGTAAACTTACCCCTGCCATATTGTAAAGCAATGTTGTTGGTTAGCAGATAAAAGACTCGTGGACAGAAAAATAAAGAGATTTATAGTAAAGATAGATTAAGATGAAGAACAACTTCCAAAGGTTTACAGGGTGTTTAAAATATACGTAGGCTTGGGAGAAAAAAAGAAATAGGATAAAGTGGTTTAAAAAATAGAAAAAAAGAGAGGAGTTGAGTGTGGTGGCACACACCTTTAATTCCAGCACTTGGGACCAGAGGCAAGCAAATGTCTGTGATTTCAAATTGAACCTCGTGTACAGAGTGAATTTAAGGACAGAAAAAAGTTCACAGAAAAACCCTATCTCAAAAAGTGAAAAAAAACAGTAAAATAGAGTAATATAAAAGCCACCTAAAGATGGGACATACACAGAGTCAGGATACTGTATGTTATTGTGTTGTCTTTGAATTACCCAATTGCTAAGGAAGCAACTACAACTGCTAAAATACATTTGATTAAAAATGTTGCTAAATTAATCCAACTTATATATTTTTTAAAATGTTTTGACTTCAAAATTTAAGTCTAAGGACAGGTTACTGGGGAAAAGAATTTCTACTTTTGTTTCCACAGGAAATGAAATACTATGGATTCCTTTCAGACTAACATGGTTTAATCAAGCAAGATCGCCTGAAACAGTGTCCCAGGTGAGCCAACATTCAAAACATCTGGGACAAAGCAGCCTTGCAGACCACTAGAGCCAGATTTCTGCATCTTAGGATCCCCATGGTATTACAGCATCCACAACCATCAGGAAGCAGTTTGGAAAGAATGGCACCAAAATTCCCAAATATTGTCTATAAATGTTTGTTTTCATTTAAATGGGGTTGGTTATAAATTGCTAATGATCATAGCTAATCTCTTTTTAAAGCTAAAAAGGGGATTTTGGTATAGAAATGAATACTTTGTTTTGGAATGGATTTTTATTTATTGATACAAATTTTAAGGTCAATTTTGTGATATGTATATTTCTCCTCTTATTTAGATATTGTGTTTATATAGCTCATTTAAAAATGTAATGTATAAATAAGTACAAATTATAGATAGCTATGTATAATAATCAAAACTTATTGTTAGGTTTGCTAGGTTTTTATAGATATATAGAGATATATTTCAAATGTATAGGCATTCTTCAAACCTTTCTAAGATCTATAGACTATAGCATTTAAAGTGGTATAGGGTTTTTCTTGACAGTGAAATGTAACTACTTCTGGCAACACCACCTGCATCGCAAAGGAAGATGGACATCAAAGAAACTCGTTATGGAGTTTACTTCTAATATGGCAAGACTAGTCATTTGGGAAAGATACTGATCTTGTCTAAACTGTCTCACTATGTGATGGACATTGCAACAGGGTTCCTGCTTCATGGAAGAGTCTTGCCAACAGTCTGCAGGGTACAGAAAAAAGTGACTGACAAACTGCCAACCAATACAGGCAGAGAGTTTAAAGTTCCCTGCTTTGCTGAGGAGTTTGCAAGACACATTATGGCCTATGGGTTCAATATGAAACATTACAGAAGAACTTCTGGTGACTGACAAGGCATCAAGTTGTCTCTGCCATTTCTAGAGTTTATATATTATCCTTTTGTAGTCTTGATGAAGTTGAAGACAGATAGCTGTGGTCATAGTGTTCCTTAGTTAAGATTAAAGATAAGTTACATGTAAGACTTTTGACTCACAAAGATAGGATAGATGATAGAATATTTTCTATCATGATGATGTGTAATGGATTAAATATTGTTAACTATAGTTTTTATTTTATAACTTTTTTGTATGTAATTTTACTATGTTAAGTTAAAGCCCTTCTTTTTATTTTAGATAGAAAAGAAAAGATGGTGGGAGATATCATTCTGTAAATATGTTTCTCTTATTGGTTAATGAATAATGCACTGTTGGCAAATAGGAAGGCAAGATAGGCGAGACTAGGAGTCAAGGAGGATTCTAGGAGATGTAGGAGAGGAGTCTTGCTGTAGGACTTGAAAGAAAAGGACTGGACCCTCTCTCTGGTAAGTTGAGACTACATGGAAATACTTAAATTGATATGAATGGGTTAATATTTAAGACAGATCTAGCCAATAAGAAATGCTAGTAACTGGCCAACAGTTTTATAATTAATACACTGTTCTGTATTATTTTGGGACTGATGTGGCTTTGGGACCAGGCTGGCAGGAAACTGCTCATAACACAGGCATAGTCTGGTTTTTATCTTTTCTTGCAGTGTGGGCTGAGGAGAGTGGCAGCATCCCACCCAGGCCTTTGAAGCTAGCTTATTCACCCTCCCTCTGCAATGCCAAGACTGAATCACTGACCCTGGGGGACACATTGCTTTGCAACATGCATTGATATCATGGAGTGAGATGTAATAAATCCATGCAATGGAGATATGTCTAGGGATGACTTGAACTGTGGAGCCCTGTGAAGTTTGCATTTCTAAACAGATCTTGGCTTCCAATGGAGCAGCTTGTGTCTGGGTCTACACTGAGGTCTTCCCCTGAGCTTCATGTGGGAATCGCATGAACAGGGCCCACCCAAGGGGCTTTGTCCAGAATCAAAATCACACTTTAAAGAAAATCCAAGCTTGAAAACACAGACTCTGCATGCCACTTTTTCAGCTTGAAAATAAGACCATTTAAAAAGGAGCTATGAAAAACAACAACAATAACAACAAAACAAAAAAACAAGGCCAGCCCTCAAATACATCAGGCACAAGAAGCCTAATGGGTATAAGGGAGGCTTTCACATGACAACCCCAAGCCATTTCTGAAATAATGGATGTGCATAAAGCTATGGGGCCCCAATGATGTAAGTGTAAAAGTATGATATAAAATCCCTGCCTCTGATCAGGCCACACCATGTGCGTCTACCATTCTGACAGATATCAACAGGCACCTGAGAGTTTGCTGGGGAGTTCTACCTAACAAACTTCCAGACACCACTGTTCCTCACCTGGGTAATAAATTCACATGAGAGTGTGTGTTAGTCATGTATCCTGTTCCACACCACCTTCTGGTGATTCCTGTCTGGAAATCAGATGGAGACCTGGGCATGCTGTCTCTACTGGTACTGAATCTGAATGTGCCTTAAAGCCTCTGCTAGGCTGCCACAGGCTCTCTGTCTGTTCATGTGACACTTCTAATGACTCCTTACTTCCCACCCGAAAAAAGCTACATGTGAAAATAACTGAGTCAGTTTGTAACTGAAGTGTAACTAGAAACATCAGTAGAATAGAACGCAAAGATTACTAACGGTCCTGCACATAATTTGGAATTTGATATACACATAATATTTGAAATCAGTGAAACAAAATTAGATTAGCAGTAAATTATATTTTGACAGCTAAAAATTCAGGGAGAGCTTTTAGCTAGCTCTTGGCACATGTATTCAGACTAAAACAGATTATAATAGATTAAAATGGCCATACTTAAAAGAATTAAGTTATAAAAGTAATAGAAAACTACTAGTCATTGACAAGTTTGATGAAGTAAGCCTCTGAGGCCTCATAGAAAACACAGAAGTTATGAAATACAAGACAAAGTTTATTTGGGCTTAGTTTAAATCATACAAAAGCTCCACTATTATAATAATACTAAAAACAAAGTATTTGTCCTATAGGACAAAGAAGAAAAAAATGGGAGTGAATATAATACAGTATAATATCATATATGTATTCTAACATGTCAAGAGCAATAAATAATACCAAAAACAAAGGATCCAAACAGTAACTTATAATGGAAATTGTATGTCTGTGTTTGTACATTTTTAGAACATTATAAAGCTATACTTTGAATTTATATTGATAAGTAGATTACTAATTTTATTATAATTAGTGAAGTTAAAATGCAAAAATGAAATGTGATTATTTTTTACACATTGGTGAACAATAGATGTTGGAAAGAACAGGAAAAAATAAACATCTTCCTTCTATGCAATTTTACTGAGGGACGACTGACATTATCTATCAAAAGTAACTATGTGGCTATTAAGCAAGCATCTCGCTTTTGAGTTATACTCACCTAGCTGCCTAAAGATGAATGCACAAATAACTGTAACACGGCACATAACAACCAGCAACCGAGTCACCTAATGGTCACTTAGGGAGAACTCATTCAATTACAGCCTGACCAAACACAATTTAGTCCTTGTAAAAGAACAAATTAGATCTGGATGTACTGCCATGGAAAACTATTCAAATACAGTGTATAAAATCCAAGTGTCCAGAGTAGTATGTTTTGTATGACTCCTGTCTGAATTAAAAAAATATCTTATGTATAAATGCATTTGCATATGTGTAAATCATTTCCCCAAGTGAGGTAAAATACACTGTTAAGTGTGGTTATTTGCGGCAAGGGTACAAGGATGGAAACTGGTACTGGGGGAGAGATATTTTCTTTCATGATATATCACTCTGTATATATTCTCTTCAACTATATCATGGCTTTACAACACATGGTATTTAACCCTAGGGAGGCATAGGAAGTTTAGGGAGAGTGTTTGCTGGTGACTGAAGCAGATTTTTGGAGGAAAAAATGCATGTGTGGTCATCCAGTCCTTCAAGTGGCACCACCTTTCCTCTTGTCACCCTAAGCAGGGCAGAGCCACACACAGACACACACAACTTCTCTTCCTATAACAAGGAGCATGGCAGTAAGACCTTGCCAGTATAAGGTTTGAACTTCCTTTGTCTAGATCTTTGGTCAAGCTCAATCCTCTTTCTTTTCTCTTCCACTGCCCCCTCCAGATGACAGCCACCATTTTTCCCTCTTTGGGAGCTCTATGGAGAGTCAACTCTGTCTGTCCATGTACCCCAGTACTCACCTTCTTTTTGAACACAGTGATGGCATAAGAAAGAGAGTAGGAATTGTGATAGAAACCCAGGCAAAGCTTATGCCTGCTAGGCATCTGACATTAGGGTTCTGAAATAAAACAACAACAACATCATCATCATCAACAACAACAACAACAACAACAAAACATTCCATTGTAATCGCTGTAAGTGCTCCTGTACTTTAGAAAACATTTGAGTTATTTAAAGGCAACAGCTTGAGAATTCCCCTGGGACTGAAGGAAAAACTGAAAAACTGAAAACCTTTGCCGCGGATCACATCTGTTATGACAGTGGTAAAAAAGTACTGACTGAAAGGCCTCTGCAGTTTGAAAACTCCTGGGTGTTTCTTCCTTCCTTCCTTCCTTCCTTCCTTCCTTCCTTCCTTCCTTCCTTCCTTTCTCTCTCTCTTCCTCCCTCCCTCCCTCCCTCCCTTTCTTTTCTTCCTCTGGGGAGCCAGGCATGATCATGATCCTGTATCTTGGGATTTTATAACTGCCTGAAGAGGAAGCTGCTGAATATTCTCTCTGCTTTATTCTCTTTTCTTCTACCCTGAGAGAAGCATTTAGGCTCTATTTAATGGTGTGTAAATAACAGGATTCTTGTGACAGGATGGAAGGCTAAGGACTTGGAAAGTTTCATTATTGACACGTCATTGCTCTGCAGGAAAAAACCATTGAAAGCAGTTTGACTTTGCTCCTAGTGAAGGAGGCTCTGTCTATGAGCTCCAGTAGGCAGAGAGGTCACTGGCTGCTTCTTGCTGGCACACTTCATTCCCAGAGTGTGTCCCTGAGAGTCACTTTCAATAGGTGCAGTGATCTTGTACTTGATATGCAGCACCCCAAGATGGTAGAAAAATGCTATTATGTATAAATCAAACTCTCTCTCTTCCCCTCGATCCTTCTTCCTCATTTTCCCCCTCTCCCTCTCTTTCTCCTCTCTGTCCCTCTCTCTCTCTCTGAATGTTTATGTGTGAGATGGATGGGTGCAAGAAAAATTGATACTGTTTCTCTTATTTAAAATTATTGGGACATCAAGGAAACCTCCATGATTCAGATGCTCGACTTGGAAAAATCAGATTCCTAGTCCTTCTCACTATGATGCCGTGATATACCCACTCATATGTGCACATATGTGTGCATGCATGCATGTGCGAGTGTATGTGTGTGTATGATTCTGAAGATGTTTGAACTTCCTGAAAGTAAATCTAGATAAATCAATTTTTCTCTGTATGTTTCAGATAAGCATGCATATTTTGCATACTTAGTAAGGATATAAGCTAATTGTAATAAATTTGTTTATAATCATCTTTGAAATCATAGTATTTTTCCCAAACTATCTTTTTGCTACAGTGTTATTGGTGATGATCATTTATTAGAACAGAATGATTCATAACATCTGGCTTCTCAGTGAGAGCCAGACTCCCCTTCTTTAAGGGAAATTCTCCAGGAAGGAGCACCCATATGGAACATAGAGAGGAAATTGATGAAGCAACATGTTTGAAATCTCAGGCACAGAATTCTGGGGAATCTGACAGGACCATATGAACATCATTTTTATCTCTGGTAGATATGTCTAACCCGTCACATCTGCCAGCTGTAGAGGAATGGAACCACCATGACATGGAGAGATAGCGTAAGGAGGGATGAAATGATTTCCAAAATAAGATGACCCAGGAAGCAACTAGAGCTATGAGCTCAAGCTTGTAGCATCACAGAAAGGAGGGAGAGCAGAGCTACACAGAAACAAAACCTTGAGTCAGTTCTCCTCCTTAGCTGCATGGCTAAGAGCAGGAAGAGGGAGCTTTTTGCGATGGCTTGCTGCTGTGCTGTGACCCTGCACTGTGGTAGAAATGACCTCCGGAGTGTCCTGTAGTCTGATAGTCAAATTAATCTCAGTAGTCACTGGTGCTCCTGTGTGTCCACAACTGGAAGAGAAAATGTGAAGAAGAAAAACTGCTCCTGTACTCGTGTGAATGTGTGTGTGTGTGTGTGTGTGTGTGTGTATCTGTGTGTGTGCATGTATGATTGTGTATGTGAGTGTTTATGTGTCTCTCTGTATGTATCTGTGCGTGTGTGTGCATGTATGATTGTGTGTGTGTGTGTGTGTGTGTGTGTGTGTGTGTGTGTGTGTATGTTGTGACAGACAGAAGGCTGGAGAGCTTCTCTTTGTATGTGAAGCTTCTGGGAACCTGAGAATTCATCTCATTCTAACTATATATTTTAGAGATAATGAACTTTAGTTGAATAAAGTGTATTGTACCAGGAGACTTAGGATTAGAACCAGAGACTTTGGCCTCTACTACTTGCATATGTGAGAAATTCAAAGACAACTGTATATCTCATTTGTTGGGAAAATCCATACTGTATATATATTCTATTGCCCAATCTGAAATACATCTTGAGGATTCATCATAAAAATTCCACAGTTTAACAATCATGGAATTGCTTGTGCAGTCCAATGTGAGCTTATGCATTTATAAGGACTTTAAAGAATAGTCCTGAATATTGTAGAGAAATACTATTATTAAAATAATGACACCATGAATATTTTTCTGTTAAGTTTGAACTTTCTGTCTGTGCAAATTGAAGTCTGTAAGAATCAGCCTGGCTGTTTTAAAAATGGTGTTTTAAAGGCTTACAACTGTCTTTTCACAAATTGCTCTCCTCTTTTCAGCAAACCCATGGAGGTGGAGAAGGTGGTATCTTTCTGAAGTAAATTTCATTCTGTTCTTTAGAGTAAAAATAGGTTGAGTGCAGCCAATTATTTCCACTCTCATCTGAAACTTAAGTGAAGGATCTGAAGCACTAGTGGCATTGACATTGCTGGTATTTTATTTTCATTTCTGATTACTAACCTATTCATGAGAATACATAAGATAGATTTGGAGGAAGAGCCATGAAGTGGGAAAGCTTGCAAATGAGTAAAGAAAACTTACACTTATGTAATTGGTCTATCTGAAATTACACAATTAATGAGAATACAATGAAATCATTAGAAGTGGAAACTCCACAATTGGTGAATTGGTTGGTTAGACCAACTGGACTTCCTTTCCTGTATGACAGAAGATTTGAGGGTGTGTCCTCAATTTGTTAGTATAACCAGAAAGATTGTATACTAATTGCCACAGCTGATGTTAGATCCTTGCCTGTTCCAGGTGTGATAGTGAAGTTTTACTCTCTGTTTCACGTAAGGGTAAGGGATGTGAAATGGCAGCATAGCTCCCTAGAGTCTGAACCAAGATTTAAGGTTTTAGCTTGTGAACTGCTCATTTCGAGATAAAGGACCTTGGCATGTTTTCTTGGTTGTGCCACAGTATTTCCAATTGGTTTCTGTTTTAACTATTTCAAAGAATAGGGCAATTGATGGAGATTGAGTGAGAGAACATGGGCATACAATAATAAATATAGAACCTGGCACACATAAAGCTTAGTGCATTCTGGTGGTCAAGCAGGCTAGCTTCTAGTGCTTGTGGGGTGTAAAACTTTGGTGGTGTTTCCCTTCGTTTACTCTTGAATACAATGCCTACTTGCAACAGAACCATATTGCTAGCTAAGGCAATAACGATTAAAGGTTCTCAAAGCCAACATATTTTTTCTTATATTTATAGTTCATACCACTAAATAAGCATAGATATTTCTGGAAAGTCATAGTGTCTCAGAGCAGTCACCAGAATTCCTGCTTGGGACAAACCACCAAAAGGTTCCTGTAGGTGTTGTTATTTAGAATAGCATACGAGCCTGGAGTCTTTAGAGTATGTTAAAGTCAAAGTTTTTGGAAATGCAGCATGAAATCAACTTAATGTGGTTCTCTGGATAGAGACAAGTTATGTATTTGTAGAATCACATGAACTCTTTCCTTTAGTAAAACATTTCCTTCTTGCAAGAATAAGGGTTATCAGTACATTGAGGATGAAAACCACAGAATCTCTTAGAAGACATCATAAATTTTCTCCATGAGTGATCTGGTGGACACAGAATAAAAGGAGATTTGGTGATTGCTTAACTAATGTAATTTTATGTTTAAAATGAGGGTTTAAAAATCACATGTAGGATGAACCTGAGAATGAGTGTAGATCACGTCCCCATTCCATACTTTCTCTCCATTTATTAGACATTTTCTAAAGGAAGGCTGCTAAGTTATCACTTTTGACACATTTTAAAATTTATTCTTATACTAACTCTGGCAAGCATCCTTATTTGGTTTTAAAACAGAGAAGGCTGAAGCAAAGAGATATTTAAAATTCATATTCAAAACACCAAGTTTATGGTAGACTCCAGATTTAAATTTATTGAAAATGCCAAGTACTATAACAGGACTTTGCATACCAGTTTGAGGGTATATGTTTTGGATGGGTTAAGAACTTTGTTTTCAACCTGATATCAAATGGTGGCATTTTAGTTAATGATTTCTGGGACATATAAGATAGATTGAGAAGTAATGAATCTGAGTGCTTCCCCTGCCTGTTGTATTTTGTGTTGTCAATGTTGCAACAGAGACTTTGGAACAAATTTGGATAAAGAGGTCTCATCTGATTCCCTCACCAGCAACGAAATCATATATATATATATGTCATGTTTGCTCTGAACTATTTTGTCATCAAGGTGTATTCACTGCCTGCTATCTATTGAGAACACTTATCAACATCCATGACACAAGACTGAACAGTATGAACACGGCTGGGTTTCTCCTTATCTTCCAGTTAATGGTCTGATTCTGAAAGCTCCAAAAGCATTCTGGATGTTTGAAGATGAAGGAGTTAATTCAACCCTCCAATAGATATGTTTAAAGGCTTGATTGACTTTGTAGGGCACTGTAAAATCTCAGCTATTTGTTGAGTCTGAGTTAATGTCAGGAATACTGAAAAGGGACTGGCTTGGACATATTTTTATCTACAGACTCACATCAGTGGAAGAAAACAGGCTAGGATAGCAGAATGCAGCTCCACTTGTGTTGTTTAAAACTTGGGTTAGTGCATTTGGTATTCACTGGATTCTTAGAATATCACAGATATTAGTGCAAGTGGGAGATACTAGCTAATGTTTAAACTGCTATGGGAAGTCAGATAAAGGTGGTCAGAAGCTCTCTGCTATGCAAGTATGCTTATTGTATTTTTATTTTTTTATTTTTTTTTGAGACAGGGTTCCTCTGTGTAGCTTTGTAGACCAAGCTGGCCTCAAACTCACAGAGATTTGCCTTCCTCTGCCTCCTGAGTGCTGGAATTAAAAGCAAGTACCACCGTAGTCTGGTTAATGGCAATTTTTTTTAAACTTGGTAAATCTGTATGGAAGAGTGTCAAAACCAATTACCTCTTATCCAAATCAAAGACACTGAAGAAGACTCTTCTCTCAGTGAGCTCCTCTGGACAAAGAACTTGCCAACTGTTTCTCTATCTCTGAGGCCAGAAAAAAAAGAACAAGGAGCAAAAAATACTATTACAAATAATGCTGCTATGAATATAGTTGAACAGATGTCCTTGTTGCATGAATGTGCATCTTTTGGGTACATGCCGAAGAGTGGAATTGCTGGATCTTGAGGTAGACTGATTCCCATTTTCCTGAGGAACTGCCATACTGATCTCCAAAATAGCTGCACAAATTTGCACTCGCACCAGCAGTGGAGGAGTGTCCCCTTTCTCCACATCCTCTCCAACATAAACTGTCTTTGGTGTTTTTGATTTTAGCCACTCTGACAGAAGTAAGATGGTATCTCAGAATTGTTTTGATTTGCTTTCCCTGATAGCTAAGGATGTTGAGCACTTTCTTAAGTGTCTTTCAGCCATTTTAGTTTCCTCCATTGAAAATTCTCTATGTAGTTCAGTGTTCCACTTTTTTTCTTCTTTGTAAAGAGTTGGTTTACTGTTCAAATAGTTGAAAGAACATCAAAACATTGACTGATAGAAACATTTGTTGAAAACAGATACAGATGAAAAGTCAATTTTGTATGTTGAACTTCTTTTTCTAAACAATAGCCAAGTTTTTTCTTTTTATTTTATATATTGACCCCAGTTCGTTCTCCCTCTCTCCCTCTTTCCCTCTCTTCCACCTTCCTATGCCCCCATCCTCCCCTCTCACCTTCCCGTTACCCTCTCTTCTCACCATCCCTCCCCCCAAAAAAGTAGCTGATGGAAACAGAAGCAGACACCCACAGCTAAACACTGAGCCGAACTGGAATCCAGATGCAGAGAGGGAGGGCAAGGCCAGTCTACAGAAACACATAGAGGCAGGTGACCTGAACAAAGAGGAGCTAATGGGCCCCTAGACTGATAGCTGGGAACCCAGCATTGGACTGACTCAGACCCCCTGAACATGAGTCTCAGCTAGAAGGTGTGGGCAGTCTAAGGGACCTCTGACAGTGGAACCAGGATGTATCCCTGGTGCACAAAAGAACTTTGGGAACACATTCCCCATGGAGGGATACTCCCTTAACCTAGAAGCAGGAGAGAAGACCTAGTCCCTACACCAAATGACTGTATTCCACTTTTACATTATTATTGTTGTTGTTATTATTATTATTATTATTATTATTATTATTATTATTATTACTTGGTGTTTTGGTGGCTATCTTCTTGAGTTTTTTGTATATTTTGGAGATTAACCCTCTGTCAGATGTGGGGTTGGTGAATATCTTTTCCCATTCTGTGGGCTGCCATTTTGTCTTGTTGACTATGTCCTTTGTCTTACAGAAGCTTCTCTATTTCAGGAGGTCCCATTTACTAATTGTCAATCTCAGTGCCTGTGCTACTGGTGTTATGTTCAGGAAGCAGTCTCCTCTACCAATTCATTTAAGGGTACCTCCCACTTTCACTTCTAAGAGTTTCAGTATGGCTGAGTTTATGTTGAAATCATTGATCCATTTGGACTTAAGTTTTGTGCCTGTCAATAGATATAGATCTATCTGCAGTCTTGTACACATCCAGTTATGCCAGCACCATTTGTTGAAGATTCTTTCTTTTTTCCATTGTATAAATTTAGCTTCTTTGTCAAAAATCAGGTGTTCGTAGGTGTGTAGGTGTGTGGGTTAATATCAGGGTTTTCAATTTGATTCCATTGGTCTACCTGTTTATTTTTGTGCCAATACCAAGCTGTTTTCAGGACTATAGCATTATAATAGAGTTTGAAGTCAGGGATGGTGATGCCTCCTGAAGTTCCTTTATTATACAGGACTGTTTTGGCTATCCTGGGTCTTTTGTTTTTCCATATAAAGATAAAGTTGAGGATTATTCTTTCAAGGTCTGTAAAGAATTGTGCTGGAATTTTGATGGGGATTACATTGAATCTGTAGGTTGCTTTTGGCAAGATTGCCATTTTTACCATATTTATCCTTCCTATCCAAGAGCATGGGAAATC
This sequence comes from Cricetiscus sungorus, assembly GCA_030556225.1. Classification (NCBI taxonomy): domain Eukaryota; kingdom Metazoa; phylum Chordata; class Mammalia; order Rodentia; family Cricetidae; genus Cricetiscus; species Cricetiscus sungorus. The sequence continues at coordinate 132,647,019 of JANBXA010000007.1, read as the reverse complement.
TTTCCATTTTCTGGCATCTTCTTTAATTTCTTTCTTTAAAGACTCAAAGTTCTTATTATATAGGTGTTTCACTTGTTTGGTTAGCATTACCCCAAGGATTTTTATGTTGTTTATGGCTATTGTAAAGGGTGATGTTTCTCTGATTTCTTTCTCAGCCCTTTATCACCTGTGTATAGTAGGGCTACTGATTTGCTTTTTTTTGAGTTTATCTTGTGTCTTGCTACTTTGCTGAAGGTGTTTATCGCTGTAGGAGTTCCCTGGTAGAGTTTTTCAGGTCACTTATGTTAACTATCATATCACTTGCAAATAAGGAAATTTGACTTCTTCCTCTCCAATTTGTCTCCACTTGATCTCCTTTTGTTGTCTTATTGCTCTAGCTAGAACTTCAAGTACAATATTGAAAAGATATGGAGAGTGGGCAGCCTTGTCTTGTTCCTGATTTTAGAGGAATCACATTGAGTTTCTCTCCATTTAGTTTGATGTTGGCTGTTGGTTTGCTGTATAAGGCATTGGCTTCCTTTACAATGAATTGTATACTTGTGATTATTCTATGACCTGTTTCCCTCTACCCCCAGATCACCAAAGTATTGTGAAATGCTTTCAGATAGAGGATAGAGAAAGTGGAAAACCAAAGTCATGTCTTGTTTCCTACTTCTGTTACTAAATACATCGTTCCTTTACACACTTGAGAGTTTGGAATTTTAATTAAAGTGGCCTCATTATCTTTGGAAGGGGGTGAGAAATTAGTACAAGCTAGGCCAGTTGTTCCCTTGAATTTGCCTAGGATTTAAGCATAACATTTTTGTTTAGAGTATCTAGGTCTCTAAAATTCATTTGGGTAAAGGTTGGCTTACAAGGCACCAGCACTTAGCGAGGAAGCATGTACAGAGTGTAACTGTATTTCAAAGCCACTTCTTTTCTGACTTGTGCTTTTAAATGTTCCAGGGCAAACTAATTCTGGAAGCAATTATTTTTTTGTTGTTCAAAGGCTAGCGAAAATCAATTGTTGAGCAAGGAGCTTCTTGGTTTTGGAGAGGACAGGTGTTTATAACTTAGCCACTTGGTCCTATGTTAGCTTTTTTTGTAACACAATCCCTAGCAAACAGTGACTTAGAGAATAAAGGCATATTTTGCCTCATAGATTTAGAGGTATTTGTCCAAGTTTGTCACTTGGTGCCTTTGTTTTAGACTGTGGTGAAGTAGAACATCATGGGAAGTGGGCATATAGTAGAGTGGTTACCTCTTAAAGGCCAGCAAGTAGAGGAAGAGAAGAGGCAGGTAGTACCAATTTTCCCATTCAAGGGCACGCTTTATTAATCACAGTCTTCTGAAGGCTCTCCACTTTATGGAGGTTCCACTATTTCCCATCAACACTGCAGACTGAGACCATGCCTTTGACATGTGAGTCTCTGGGTTACACTTTGTAAACAGACCCCAACAATCCCTTAGTAAATTTTTGAGCAGAGATTTCATAATCTCTTGAATGACTGTTTTTGGGAAACTCCAGTATTTCAGACATCTTGGATTTTCTCTGAAGGGGTATGGGGCCACATTCACATGTTAATTTTCCAGATGTGGTGACAGCAGTTTCTGAGAACAATTCTAATTTAAAGTTGCTGGCAAACAGCTAGGAAGAAACAACTCTCTGAAACACATGTGGTGCTTCCCTTTCTGTGAGAACATAAACATTTTACCAAGCCAAGTTTCTATTAAGATGTGTTATTCTCATTTTAATGACATTACCATTAGGATTATCTTTATATACTCTTACTTAGTCTGCAACATTAGACCTTTTCTCCATGTACTTCAGCTTCCCTATGTATAAAATGAGTTTAATAATAAGATTGAGTGCAAAGGCATTTTGTAAGACTTAACTAGATTAATGTATGTTGCAGCATGTTGTTCCCCGCCCGCTGCCGCTGGTCCTGCCACCACGTGGGCCCACAGCCGCGCCAGCCCCAAATAATACTCAGAGACTCTGTATTTGATGCAATCCTGTTGGCCAGTACCATTATTGTTAATGGGCTAGCTCTGCCTTAATTATTAACCCATTTCTACTTATCTAAGTATTTCCACGTGGTCGTCTTATCGGGGAGCCGCGCGGCAGGCGTCCTCCTTTCTCCCTGGGCTACATGTCGACTCCACCTTCTACTTCCTCTTTCCTCCTCCTAGTCTCCTAGCCCTGCCTATCTAGTTTTCTATTGGCCACAGTGCTTTATTAACCAGTATGAGAAACATATATACAGAATAACATCTCCCATCAAATGTATGTTCAATGCTTAGAATAGTATCTGTTCAGAGTAAGAAATCTAGAAGACTTTTCTTTTATGGATGTTGTAGTATCCATTTATGTTTACTAATTACTATATTTAGGTAACCAAATATGATAATAATCATCAAAAGTTATAGAAGTACAGTACACTTTATCTCATTTCCCACACTTTTTTTTGTGCCCATAGAGAAACGTAAGCATACTTGAACATAACAGTTGCAGATGTTGAGGAAGGGAACAATCTGGGAAGGGCTGATCTTTTGTTTTGAAAGCAATTAATCTCTGGCAAATCTCTCTTACACACAAAGGTCAATTCTAACAGAATGATTTGTTATCTTTTTTCCATTATCTCATTTTATCCACAAGACTTTAGAACAACATCAGAAAACATGTTCAGGATGCTACATATACAATTTGGGACTTTAGATGTAGACCTTGGATCTGGAAGTCTCCAGAACATTAAGGATCTATGAAAAGCTTGCCTCTGTTGTGTATATAGCAGTTTTCTCCTATTGTTCCTGGAGAGACATGAAGTTGCGCTGTTCTGCCACATCTGTCTTCAAAGAATGCTTGGCAGACTAGCACAGTAAGACAGCTAAGGAAACAGCCACGATGACTCCAGGCTAAGCAAACAACAAGCTATATTTTGTTTAATGGAAACAGAAGGAAGATTGTACTCCCCTTTACATGAAGGATTTTATACAAAGTGACCAAGCATCTTTGCTGTCTCTCTGTCTCAAGAGCTTTGAGGTTTCTGCTTCTACAAAGAGCAACCTCACATAATGATAGTAAGTCCTGTTTTTTCTCAGAAAACTGATTGGAAAGGAAGTGAGACAAGGAGTTGGCCAGGCAGCAGGTGTCCATATTTTCAGTATTCTCTGCTTCCTCCTCCACCTTGTATTTTGGTTGTCTCTGGATTAATTCCTATGCTGCATGTATTCCAAAAGACTTACTTACGGGGCTCTAGGTCCCTCTACTTCTCCCCAGACTTTCAAAAACCTCACACTGAATGTCCTCACGGTCAACTAAGAAATATTGGAAAGCACTCTAAGAAGGGACCATAAACATGCAACTGTCACCACCCAGGGTAGCTTTTCTGCCCATAGTTATTTGGGGAGAAGACAAGAGGAAGGCAATGATTTTTGAGTTGAGGAGAGAAGAGCAATTATCTATCAGTGAATTCTTGAAGCAACAGAGCTATAATGTAGTTTCTTTTTCTCAAAGTAGAATTAAACTTACAAAGATTAAATATAATAGAGGGGAATGTGGAGAATCTGCCAATAGCCAAGAGCATAATTACATTTACAGAGTGTGGAATGCTTGCCATTGAGCCCTGGGGGAATAATACATCTACTCAAGCTGTCTCAACTAGCCTTCCTCCTGTGAGTCACAGAACCCAGAAACTGATTGTGGTCACTCTTTTCTTAGGTTAAATACAGAGCAGTCGTCATGTTTAAGAGAGAAATTAAATCAAAGTACAATAGTTAATTTAAAAAAAACCTTATGATTTTAGCTATTAGTCATCAGAGGTTAAGAAGAAGTCCCCTTAAAAGGCACAGGAAATAATTATTGCTTTGCTCTGTTGCTAAGTAATATTTGTTATTTGCATACCATCCCCTCATGTCGAATTTTTCTTCCTCCTTTTCCCCAAACTGAGAGAAGTTTTAAGGGAACTTCTCAGTAATCTCTGTCTGAGTCAGCTTCTTGAGGAACCCAACCTGCAAAGGGAAATCTCTGTCTCTCTGTTTTCTTAGGAAATACAACTACAAAGGGAACTTGGCAGTGCCAGAAAATGCTACTTGGATTTCCCCTGCCACCCAGCAATCCCACATTTTTTGCTATTGCTGGTACTGTCATTTGAATTTTGCAACTGTGTGGTATATATTACAGGTTAAAATGAGTAGTTCATTATGTTGATGTCTTGCAAAATGCAAAAACGAAAAAACAGATCTCAACAAGAAATCGTGGAGACTGAATAAAATCCTTGATGTCCTGAATAAAAGATAAAGTTCCCTTTATTCTTGGCATTGCATATCCCAAAAATGGAAGTGATAATGTAGGCAGCTCATGCTCAGCAATGACACTTTGATCCAGAATAAAGCATGTTTCCTTTATCCTCCTGATTTCCTCTCTAGGACAAATATTGATGCTCTCACGGTTGTGAATTGTTAGCCATTTACTTCAAAACCAGCAAGCTCTTCTATTTGAGGCACTGTGATGAGAGTGACCGAGAAACATGTGATATTGAGGATCAGAGAAAAAGGAAAGTGATGGGCTTGGAAATGTCGCTGGTGAGTGTATTAGGAAGTAGGCTTGCTTCAAGGAGAGTCATTACCCAGTGCTTACAGACAGTGCCTCAATTTAGCTGATGCAACTATCTGATAGGTGGTACTGGCCTTTGAAGCGACATTTGTGCATTACCTGCAGAGAAATGCTATCTCTCTCTTCATAGTTACTTTACAGACTACTTCAGGGATTATTTATTTAATGCTGGGAACCACTGTATGTCTAGCACACATGAAATAGTTTAGAACATAGCTGCTATGCATTAATGTTGAATCACAAAATTCCTGCTTCACAGATTCAACTGCTGTATATTCTACAGGACATAGGAGAAAGCAACTGACAAACTTTGCCAGTATAAGGCAGAACAGATCTTCTGATTTCCTGCTTCACTGAGAAGTCTGCCAGACACTGTAGGCCTATAAGCTGAAGATGGATGCCCAACATCACAGAACTTTGGATGACTGGATGACTGTCCAGACTGCCAGATATCTCTGTCATTTCTAGAGTTTTGGAAGTTGCTTACAATGTGCTTCCTGTTTACTTAGGTAATGTTATATACTTATGAGATGGAGTGGAAGACAGTTATAGTTTTCCTTAGTTATGATAAAAGATAAATTAGATATAAAGCTTCATACTAAGATAGGATAGATGATAGAATATTTTTTTAAAAAAAGTCAGATGTAAATAGACTAAATATTGCAACTGTAATTCTTGCTTGATAACTGTTTTGTTATACATAATTTATTTTACTGTGTTAAAGTTAGAACCTTCTATTTTATTAGACAGAAAAGGGGGGATGACATGGGTTGTCCTTTTGTATGTTGTGAATATGTGCTGCTTTCATTGGTTGATGAATAAAAGCTTTTTTGACCAATGGCTAGGCAGAATATAGCTAGGTAGGAAATCCAGTTGTGGAGAGAAAGAAGGCAGAGGCAGAAAACACCGTGTAGACACTGAAGGATTAAGATGCCAGAACATTACCAGTGAGTCATAGCCACATGGTGATACTCAGATTATTAAAAATGGGTTAATTTATAAGAGATATCTAGACAGTAGTAAGCCTGTGTCATTGGCCAAAAAATTATATTTAATATCAGCCTCTGAGTGATTATTTCATACATGACTGCAGGGGCCCATGAGTAGGAGAGAAACTTGTTCAGGGGGACCAGCAGGACAGAGAAAAGTATTGAACTGCATCCATCCATCCACCTACCAATTGAAGTATTCTTTAGAATCGTTTGTAATTGACTTGATCACATAGGAAGCTGGCATCCTGTTTGTCAGCTGTTCTTCATGGACTCACACGTGGCAAACCTTCACTAAGCAGTTTCTTTTGTATACTGCAGTCTATAAGGTCACAGGTATTCAGATGTGTGATGGCTTCATTGGGGTCACTTATGAAGAGATCTCTTCTTGAACACAAGGACTCACCAAATGCACACCTAGTCCTGGTATATTCACTTGGTTGAATCTGATGAGAGTACAGTGTTCATGTGCCCCCAAATGGAGTTCTTCTTTGGTATAGTGGCCTAGGAAAGATGATCAAGGTAAGAATCTACTAAGACTGCAACCATTTTCACAGTTCACATTGTGAAACTCATTGGTTTAGTCACTAGAGATGGTAATTTCTATAGCACATACAAAGGTGGTACCTAAAGGACAGACGAGAAACATCAGTTATTTTCCCCCAAAGTCTTAACTCCTTAAACTCTCCATTGACATAGCTGTATGCTCAAAACAGCATGCAGGGTGACAGCGGGAGCATGCCTGAGGAACCGGTGTTAAAGATGAGTTTTGTTCTAGCAGAGTGAGATTACTGTATGTATTGAGCACATTCATACAGAAGCAGCAGGTTGATGGTATACAGAGGCAGAGATGCAAGGAGAAATGGTACTCACCTGATGAGTAGTAACTAACACCAGGAGCAACCTTCCCACAGCACAGCCTCCTCCAGTACACACTAGAATCTGCATTTTCATAAGGACTTCGTGTGATTCTACTGAACCTTAAGTGTAGAGAAGTCTTGGCTTTAATTAAGATGAGGAATTTACTCCTTTAAAGGTATTTTTTTAAAATCATGCCTATAACTTACATTTTAATGAATGTCTTTCAGATTATCTCTGAGGCACCCACATCATGCTTTAGAGCTGGTTTTCTTACTGTAGTATTTCCTTACTGTTTGAAGTTTTTGTAAAAGGTAAAGAATTGGATAATAATGGTTTTCTCTTAAGTTTGGGCCAACTCTTAGAGTTCTTGGACTTTTTAATTTTTGCTTTTTTAAAATAAATTTTATTTAAATTAGAAATAATCTCATTTTACCTATCAGTCCCAGTTCCCTCTCCCTCCCATTCTTTCATGCCCCCCACCAACACCCCCACCCCCCAGATCATCCTCCTTCTACTCCCCACGGGGGGGTGAGGCCTTCCATGAGGGATCATCAAAATCTGTCAAGTCATTTGACCCTCCCCTATGTCTTTAGGCTAAGGGAGTATCCCTCCATAGGAAATGGACTCCTGAAGTCCATTCATCCACTAGGGATACATCCTCGTTCCATCTAAAACACCAATAATGCCTTCATGGACCACCTCATGATTTTATAGCTGTTGGATCATTTGCTTGTGTTTCTCTGCCATATGAATTTACAGCTCACAGCTTCAGCTTTCCTTTGAGAATATTCCAAAGTGGAAGAATCTGAAAATGAGTAAGTTGTTTTCCTGATAGACCAAGTTGACACACCATGAGGCCTCCTATTGAGAGTGTCTAAGAGAGACTCATTTTCTTTACTACCTCTCTCAATTTTCCAGGCATACCTCATCTTTGGAGAGTGGCTTGCTAACATGAAAAATGATCATATTAAAATATTGTGATATATTTTGGAGCAAAAACTCATATATTTATTAATCTGGTAGAATGATATAAAAGGAATTAATTTCTGGGAGCTCAGTTATCTGTGTTATAGATAGGTTTATATGATGTTCTGATTATATATATATATGTATATATATATACACATATACATATATATGATATATGTTTAGTTACACAATTGTCTGATCGAACAAACACAAAACTAGAGGTTTTTATAAAAGTATTTTTGGGGCTGGTAAAATGGATCAGTAGGTAAAAGAACTTGTCATCATGCCTGATAACTGGACTCCAATTCCTCAGATCCATGTAGTAGAAGGAGAGAACCAATTCTGACCTCTCTGTACCCATCACACACACACACACACACACACACACACGCATACATATGCATAAACACACACCAAAATATGTAAAAATTTAAAAAATATATAGGTATAATTATCATACATTATTATAGTTAACATTGAGTAAAATAGGTGATTGATCAATACCAATATTTGATAGCTTATTTGAAGAAAGAATTAAAAAAAAATTGGGAGAGTTTTAATCAGAGAAGAGGGAGACAGTTAAGTATAGGAAGGTAAAGTAATATTAAGAATGTCTGAATAAATAATAGAGAAACATATTGTTATCTATTTGCTTGAATTGCATGTAATATAGATAAGTCTGTATATGTATACACATCATGTACACATAGTTTAAATATAAATTTTCTACTTGGGCTGACAATGCTCCTTTTCCAACAGCCATAGACTATCTAACACAACTGCATCACCAGGAATGAGAAACCTCCTTCTATGTGGTTGGTCAGGGTTGTCCAAGAGATTCCCAAACCATTATTGGTTATTGCCATTGCTCTTGGCTTCCTCCCCAAGGTTAATGGTAAGTAATTCCCTATTGCTTAAGACACTGTGAACTTCAGACATAGGACCCAAAGGACCTCAGCTGGATCTAATCTCAATACCTACTCTCTGAGAACTAGCTTTCATGGCACTAGAAGCAGCCATGAAAATTTCCAAAGGAGGGGAGTAGCCAGTAGTCCAACTCCAATAACTATGATGCCTATAAACTACAACAATGACCAACATGGCACAATAACTCTAAGGGTACAATAGTGGCATACATAGCTTGCTTGTAACCAATAGCTTTCTAATTGGATTTAAGAAGTATGAAAAACTTCCTGAAAGCAGATACACTATCATAGTACTCGAGATAATTACTCAGACTGCAATAGGAACTTGAATGGCTAGTAGAATACCAATGCTTGTTTTCCTAGCTCAGAAAAGCAACTCTGAGAGTGATAAGTGTAAGGGAAATAAAATTGTCTCTTTTTACAACTGAATTAGTATGCTCTTTCTATAGTAGAAAACACTTTTGAATTGGACCTTCACAATTCTAAATTTAAGCACACAAACATATTTTGTTGTCATTGTTGTTTTTGTTTTTAGAAATATTAACTTGGAATATGGTTAGGGCTGTCACAATGTCTGAAAGCCTAATGAAGTCACTGAAAATCCAGGCAAACAGATTTATGATTCTGTCTATAAAATGTCAGTAGTGACAGCAATAATAATAGGAACCATTCACTGAATAATGAGCTACCATTTGTTTTCACAAATGATTGTTTCCCGATTCTCCTCTTTCCTTTCATTCTCTGCCTTCCCAGCTCTCCCTTTTCTTGGCCATAAACATTGAGTTCCTACTTGGTCCTAAATACCGCACGAGGCTTAAGATACAATGGGAACTGAATCCAGCCATATAAGGATTCTGACTTCACAGAGTGTGTAGTTGAGTGAAGAAGATGGGTATTACTAATTATGATTTTATGTTTTCAAAGCTGTTTCTCTCTCTCTCTCTCTCTCTCTCTCTCTCTCTCTCTCTCTCTCTCTCTCTCTCTCTCTCTCTACACACACACACACACACACACACACACACACACACACTTACTCAATCAAAAATTGTAAGCGCTGCAGAATAGAGATAAATGGAGTTATCTATCTTCCCTCCCTCTATTTCCAAGTGCTGCTTCTAAAAGTCCTGTTTTCTTTTCTTGACAGATGTTCACTACTCCCAGGCTTGTCTCTCCAGCTTCTGGGCTTAGTGATTCCCCAGCATCAACTCCTAAATGCTGAACAACAGATGCTTGGCACCATCTTCAGGTAGCTCTTAGCTTCTTTAAAAAGAAAAAAAGATGGATAATCATGATGAAATAATTAGCAACTGTAAGTTAGTTCGCATTATTCTCAACTCAGTCTTGAATATTCAAATATTTTATAACTAAAACTTAAAACAAAATGTAAGTGTATTATGGCAGTCTTAAGATGATTCGAATTCTCTAACAATGCTGCTGCTTTATAAAGCAAAACAGGCTGGAGTTTTTGTTTGTTTGTTTTAACCGTCATCTCATCTGTCTGACATCCTTTTTTCCATGTCTACATTAGTTCACAAGTGTCTCACAAGTGCCCTTCTAAATATGCTCAATGAACTACACTGATGAACACCTTGGTTAAATGGATGGAGAATGGAGAGACAGATGCTTCATTGGAATAAAAGTTCAGGAGACACTGAGTCTTGGTTTTTATCAATGTGCTTTGATGGAGTTAGAGAACTTTAAATACAGCAGACAATCAGATAATGTAATCATGCTGTTATTTAACAGAGCAACAACCTGAAGAGGGAGGCCACACCTCTAATGAGGCTCATTGGTAGAGAAATGTAATCAAGCAGAGTGCACCTGTATCATCAACAAACCACAGGGTAGATGAGCTGTGGAGGAAGACTGGATAGCTAAATAAGTCAGTATGTACAAGAAACAGAGTACTGGAAAGAAATAACTTTGAAATTCTTTCCACCAACAGGGTGACTGCTTATCACTCCATCCTACATTTTCCTTTGAATAAACACAATCACTTGAAGATAGCTTGTTAATAAAATTTTAATTAATTATGCTAATGTAGTTTCTTGGTATGTGCAATTTATGTATGAGATTATGTATATATTTTCTCTTGTAGTTTGCATGTCTTTCCCTCTTTTGTCATTCCCTTTGCACTCTGAGACATGAGAACTCCATGTGCTTAAGTTTCTATCTCCCTATCTTACTTTTTCGATGTGTGATTTTTTTTTTGTCACTGTTTTAGAAAATAAAATATTAAGCTCAATTTAGTACATAGTGATTTTTACACTCAGTGGTTGTAGAAATTTTATCAAGTTTGCTTGTTTCTCTGGGTAAAGGAACACATACCAGTAATAACATAGATTCTTATTCTTTTAATGTTTCTAGTCAGTATTTTCAATTTTTCATCGTATTGAATTTTCCAAAGCCTCCCAACAATAGTAAGGGATGCTCATCTCATATACAATCCTTTCTTAATGTCTAATTATTGTTAAGATGCCCTATGGCATTAGGATGTCAAATGTCTATTCACCATCTTTTAATATGCTGTAAATATTTTGATGTTTTGTCAAATTCTATTTGGTAAAATTTAATTTTAGTTTTTTAGCATCTATATCCATCTGAAGAATTCACAGGACTCTTGTGGAATACCTGCCTTGTGTCATTTATTGCTGGCCTGGGTGTTAAGTATATGATATTACCCATAAGCATTTATTTATTTATTTGTTTGTTTGTTTATTTTTCTTATTTTACTTAATGATCCCAGTTCCCTTCCCCTCCCTCCCACCCTCCCTCTCTCTCACCCTCCCATACCCCCCAACCACTCTTCCACCCCCATCCCTCCCATGACCCCCCTTCCCCCGAACACCCTCCCATTCCACAGGGAGGGTGATGCCTTCCAGGAGGGATCAATAAAATCTGTCAAGTCATTTGGAGTAGGGACTAGGCCCTCCCTACTGCCTCTAGGTTAGGGAAGTATCCTTCCATGGGGACTGAGCTCCCAAAGTCCTTTTGTGCACCAGGGATACATCTTGGTTCCACTGTCTGAGGTCCCTTAGACTGCCCAGGCCTTCTAACTGAGACCCACGTTCAGGGAGCCTGAGTTGGTCCAATGCTGGATTCCCAGCTATCAGTCTGGGAGCCCATTAGCTCCTCCTTGTTCAGGTCAGCTGTCTCTATGGGTTTCTGTAGCCTGGTCTTGTCCTCCCTCTCTGCAGCATCTGGATTCCAGTTCAGCTCAGTGTTTAGCTGTGGGTGTCTGCTTCTGTTTCCATCAGCTACTAGATGAGGGCTCTATGATCAATATTTCTTTATTGATTTTCTTCCTGGATGATCTATTATTAAAAGTAGGGTATTAAATTCACCAGTCATATTCAGTATTTTGTTAATTTATTCTTTCAGATCTGTTAGTGTTTAGACATTTTGTATTCTATGAATAAATTATCATTGCATTTTACATTAACCTCTTTATCATTATATAATCACATTATTTATTTCTTGGGATCATCTATGACTTAAATTTTTTATATATAATACAGCCACCCTATTCTCTTAGGGTTCCCATTAGCATGGAATATATTTTCCATTCCTCTGCTTTTGCTCTTGTGTCTGCACAGTAGCTTTTTTTTCCCCTGGAAAACAAATGACTAGATTAAAAATAATACATTCACTTTATGTATTTTGATTGTGGAATTCAATTAATTTATGCTTGCAGTGATTTTTGATATACACAAAATTAACACCCACACTAGGGACGAGGCTTCTGGTTACTTTATAGTTCCATCATTAGATGATTCTGTTCTTGTCTCCTTTGTCCTTTGATGACCTTTTTTTGGATACATGCTTCCATTTCTTTCCTTTAATATGTAGCTACCAACTGCAATATTTTCCTCAGTTGTTATCACGGTGCTTGCATCACATATTTTACAGCTATAACATTTTAAGCTGGTAAGAACATTTTCAGTCATTTGTTGCAGTTCTATATTGTTACCTTTCTCCTAGTGTTTGAAGTTATTTATGTTATAATTTATGTCAGTTTTGTTATATTTTAAATGAAAAATTATTGTACTTATAGTTGAGTTTTATACTTTTATTTAAAAAAATTATGGCAAATTCTAGTGATTTGTTTAACACCACACAAATAGGAGGTGGTAGATGTGTTGTTAATTGATTTAATAATTTCTCATTGTTAACATAAATAAAAATATCATTGTATCCTATAACTGTAATGAATTATTATTTGTCAATTAAAAATAACATTTAAAGAGTAAAAATTAAAAAAAAGGAATTGTGTTTCAGACTTGTATTTAACTGGTAAGTTTTACACATTCATGTCCTTTTATGTTGCAAACAGCCGATTTTCATTTGATATCAAAACCCTATTAAAATTTCTTAGAACTATCATCGACAAACTTCTCTCTGTTCACGTGGGGTAGCTCCCCAGCTGTGCTGTACTCTAGCTGGCCTCACTGTAGGACATAATCGTTTTGCAGTATCTGAGATCACTTTGGCCAGATAGAGTGCCAATTTGCTCTCTAGCTGGCTGGTGCTGCTAGAAAGATTCATATTTAAATGTGATCATCGGCTATGTCTAAAATTGGATGGGGCGTCAGATTTACTCCATAGCCAAGTGAGACAGCTGGACTCCATCATTGATCAGGCCTCAGCTGAGCTCTGTAGATGTGCCGGGCTTGACTGGTTCAGGTTACAGGCTGTGCTGTGATGGGTCCGAGTTGCTTGTAGGCACTCAGGTTGGGAAGGGATGCAGGCTGCAGTCTGCAGTTGTTCGTTGCTGCAAACTAGGCTTCATTATTAGACCTATGTCTTCCTGTGTCAGAACGCAGTCCGAAAGGGAGTTGTGTAAGGAGATTTGTGAGTGCTTGAGAGAAAAGGCCAAGATTTCTCAGTGTGATCTCAGTTTCTTTAAAATACATAATTGTTCTCGGAATGTGTCTTGTGCTCCTCCCAAGTGTAGCAGATAGGCATGAGTTTACTTCAGTTGTTATTTACGACTCATTCACATCACATTCATATTCCATATTCTATGGAAAAACTTTTTTTTGCCACATGAAGATTGTCCTTGTGATTATAAGCAGTTTGAAATCAGGAGAACTTTACTCAGGTGACCTTTTTTTAACCCTCAGAGTATAAATTATTTTGATGCTCTGGAGAAAGTTGGGTATTGCATGGGATTTTAGTCTGCCTCGTTTTTAGGCCCTGCATTCCCAGGATCATGCCACCAGTTAGAGCAGTGAACATTCATGGTCAGACGAGGACACTGGACTGTCCATACAATGGCTGGAGGATGGGATCTGTCTATGTGTCCCTTGGTGTGGCTTTGTGCTTGATCCTGTAGATTTTGAATGAATGGTTCCTTATTTTTTAGATGACCAGACTTCCATTATTTTATGATTAAGGCTTGCAAGAAATATTCCGAAGTTCTCAGCAGTACTTCTTGTCATGTTGATATTAAGAAGTTTACATTTTGTTGGTGTTTTGTCAAGAATATATAACTTGTAAAACCCAAAAAAGTGCATGATTATTTTTTCAACATGTTCCATTAACATATACACACAAACTCTATTCTCTATTTGAAGAACATAAGCTTCTGTGCACAGTTCCAGTGAGGTGTCAATAAGTGTTTTACCCCACAGCTCTCTGATGGATGGTTTGTAATAGTTGTAGCATTTAACAATTTCAATGGTATACATACTCCTATCCTGGCTTATTTCAAGCTCCTAGAGTGTGAAGAATTATACATAATGAACTCTCGAAAGCTGGTGCAAACCTTCTCTGAAATACCACTGCATATATCTATTAAGTCAAACTTATTGATAGTATTAGTAAACAGTTCTTTTAAAAGCATTCATTTTATCTTTTAATTATGTGTACCTATATGGGAGTACTTGCATACTAGTGTGTATATAGCAGAGACCAGAGGAGAGTTTCCTATCTTACATAGCTGGTATCACATGTTGTGAGTCATCAATGTGGGGGCCGGGGAATGAAGTGGGGATTTCTTCAAACGTGATAGGTTCTCATAAACACTGAGTCTTCTACATTTGCTTAACTGCTGAGTTTTATTTACTTTAGGTGCAGAGGTGCCAAGACTGTGTTAGTCTTCTGTTACAATAGGATTGAAACAATTTGTTTATTTTACATGTGTGGTTCTGTCAGAGGAGTAGTCGCAATACATATGTGGAGGTCAGTGGACAACTTATGGGAGTCAGTTGGTTCTTTTGCTACCATATAGGTCCTGAGGATTGAATTCTTGTCACCAGTCTTGGCATTCAGCACCCCTGACTACAGAGTCATTTTTCTGGCCCTACAATAGCAACCATACCCTAATTTTCTTTGAATATTGAGCTTTTGTGTTTTTAGTGCCTATAGTTTATAATAATTTAACTAAATCCACCAACTGCACATTGTTTTATCACCACATAATGATTCTTTCACCTCCTATATAATTTAAATTCAACTTATAATATATATATATATATATATATATATATATATAAAAATAAATTCAACTTATGTGATAAGAATACTGTCATATTTCTATTTTCTTAGTTTGTGTTTTTCTGGTAACTTACTGTGGATTATTTTATTTTTTACCTTTGTCACTTTATATCATAAGTGGTTTTTTTTTATAAAGAGCAAAATATACATTTAATGTAGCATAATAGTCCTTATTTTCATAGGAGAATTCTGTCTGTTCCCATCCAATACAAAGCCTTAATTTTGCTTAGACAGTCTTTGGATTTAATGACAATTTTTTTTTTGTTTCCTGTACTTCTATTTATTTTTTAAGCTGGTTAGCTTGATTGATACTTATTCTATTTGGCTTCCCTTGAAAATTTGGTAGTTCTTCTATAATTTCCCTTATGTTAATGGTTTTCCAGAGCACTGTTTCAAAATAAGAGGAACAAAGTCAGCCATATTTTCATGTTCGGGGTACACTTGTGTTTGGGTAACATATTTCCCTTGGTGTTTTCACTCTACACAATGAAGCTCCCTCCTTTCCAATCATCATGTCCTCTCCTTTCTTCCATTAAATAATTTATTGCCCCTGACACTTGCAACCTGTAAATTTTTCTATGGAAAGTTTTGTATGTATTAACTAGCATATTCCTGCTAGTTAATAATTTAAAACCCTTAATATTAAGCAGTTTTAGATGAATTATCATGTTACTTTGTTTACAGATGTCTTTAGCATTCATGATTGTAAAAATTAATCACATTTAATTACTGAAATTTCCCCTTTTTTTACACATTGAAATTTCTTTTTGTTTAGCTTATTATTTGAGTAAGGCTTCCAGATTTTTTACTTTGACTGCATTTACTATCTGTTGTTTTGCATATCATCCATAATCAATCATGACCATGTCTTAATTGGCTAGAGAATTAAGTCTCATGCTTTAAACCATAGGTTTTATTCTATTTTTCAACTTCTGCTAGTGAAAATGCCAGTCTTATTTGTTTTTTATTTAAGATTATATGTGTGTGTAGTCTTGGTGTCATATATAAGTTTTCCTTGTATCTTTAAGGGATTGTAACTTTATTAAGGTATGTTGAAACGTTTTTTTTTGTTGTTGTTGTTGTTTTTTGTTTTTGTTTTTTTTTTTTGACTTGACATAAAAGAGCCTTTCAACTTGCAGATGTTGTTTGGTGAGGTAGGAAACATCTTTTATTTGTCTAATTACTTTGGCCTTTCATTAATTCCACTTTGTTCTAAAGCCCTTGTTATTCATCTTAGGTCTTCTGGCTGCTAACTCTCTTTTCCTGAAGGTCTCCATTTCCAACCTCTGCTTTCACAATTTCCCCACCCCCTGGCTTTTTGAGATACTTTTTCAGGCTATTTTTTTTTAAGTTAGAAATTCATGTGAAATAATGCTTTTTAAAAAATTCAGATGGTTGGAGAGACTGCTCAGCGGTTAAGAGCACTAGCTGTTTTTCCATAGGCACCATTTTGATTTCTAGTGCCTGTATGTAAACTAACAACCATCTGTAACTCCAGTTCCAGGGGATCCTACACTCTCTTCTGGCCTCTGCAGGTAATGAACACATATGGTCATAGACATACATGTGGGCAAAACACAAATACACATAAAATAAATACATCTTAAATATAAAATTAATAACTAAAAATAAATACCAGCAACATCGATGAGTTTTTTAATTCAGAAAGTAGAGGATGCATTCTGTCTCTGCTTCTAGCATCTCACAACATTGGAGAGGGCACGTGCCCCCTAAAGCTTAGCTTAATCATGTGTAAAGGGACCTAACTTTTTTGAAATATATAATAATGGTTGAATAGTACAGAATAGATATTCCTTTTTATAGTACTTGATGCTTAAAAAAGTTTCCACAAATATTTAGTGTGACTTTTGATTAAATATAATGGTTAATTTTAGGAGTTATAGTGGCTGGTTTTGTGTGCCAACTTGACACAAGCTGGAGTCATCAGAGAGGATGAAGCTTCAACTGCCTCCATGTGATCATTTTCTCAATTAGTGATCAATAGAGGAGGGTAAAGCCCATGGTGGGCTATGCCATCCATAGGCTGCTTGCCCTGGGTTCTATAAGAAAGCAGGCTGAACAAGTCAGTAAGCAGGTCCCTTCATGGCCTCTGCATCATTTCCTGCCTCCGGGTTCTAGTTCTG
Organism: Cricetiscus sungorus; assembly: GCA_030556225.1. Classification (NCBI taxonomy): domain Eukaryota; kingdom Metazoa; phylum Chordata; class Mammalia; order Rodentia; family Cricetidae; genus Cricetiscus; species Cricetiscus sungorus. Next base: position 132,630,038 of record JANBXA010000007.1, on the reverse strand, counting down.
TGTGAGTTCCTGTTCTGACTTCCTTTAATGAACAACTATGATATGGAGGCATAAGTCAAATAAACCTTTTCCTCTGTGAGTTGCTTTTTGATCATGATGTTTTGTCTCAGCAATAGAAACAACAACTAAGATAGAATCAAGCTGAATGAACTGAAGTATACTCAGATAACTGAAAAGCATTATTTCTGGATACAACTGTGGCAGCATTTGTGGAGGAGGTTGGGAATTGAATGGGTCCAGTGAATGGGGAAGATCTGTGTTTGTGGGTGCTGCCACTCTGTTGAGAGCTCTGACTGAACAGAACAGCAGAAGAAAGGTGAATTGCCTCTCTTTCTGTCCCTTCTAGAGCTTGACCCACTTCTGCCCTTAATGTTATAACTCCAAGACCTCTTTGTACTCGGAGACTTCTACAAGTATTATTCCACTGCCTGTTCATGCTGGATTCTCAGGCCCAAGGCCTGAGAGTCAGTATTATTGGACTCCCTGTGTGCCAGGCCATCGGACATCGCTGAGCCAAGCTATATGCTTCCCTGGATCCTTAGGTTGTATGCAGTCTTTTGTAGAACTTAGCCCTGTAATTGTGTAAGTCAAATCAACTAACAAATATCCTCTCATATATCTGTATCTTTCGTTTCTTAATGGTTCCTTCTGGATAATTTTGGTTAGTATATTAAGAAACATAAAATTAAAGTTTGTGGGGGAAGTTGCAATGTTTCTCCCTCCCAAGAATTAAATATATGGTGTGTATTTCATGGCTTTTGTAGAAAAGCCTTTAAACTTTGGTAATAAATTATAATGTCTTATATAAGATTTGGCAGTTTGTTCATAGCCTTGTGACTAAAACCAGGTATGATTGCTATTGTAATGCTGATGCTGAATTAATTTTTTTCCTGAAGGTTTCCTATTTAATAAGTGATATATAGCTTGACCTCAAACTTCTAAAGCTAAAGGTATCATTTTACTGAGAATTAATCTTCATATGAATATTTATATTTTTGATTTATGCTCACCAAAAGGTACCTGACTGGATTACAGCCATTCAATTTTAATATTTAATACATTGATTCAGTTCAGTTTACTTTCTCATGAAGCCTTTAGTTGTGGCTCGAGGAAAAGTCTTACAGAGACATATGTAAAGCAAGACATGACCGCAGATGAGTGAAGATAAATCTAATCAACAAGCTTCCTTATGAGCTAATGTTGACGCTGGGAATATATACTCTTCAGGGCTGGAAACAATGAATAGATAGTATCCCTCTTCTTCCTCACCTTCTCCTTCAGCTCTCTTCACTATTCTTTTCCAGGATAGCCACAGGCCTCAGGTAACTCTCCTTCTGGCTTATATTATAGTGAACAAAGGAATACTTGGCATGTCGCACATTGGTTTATATGAACCCAGGTTCATCAATGGCTGTGGTGTTGACAGAATTCATGTGCTAGAAATTTAGTCTGGCAGATGACAGGACCTTTAAGAGGTGGGACAAAATGGGAGGCAACTGGGTCATGAGTGCTCTGTGATTTAAATAGGGTTCAACATCCACTTTGTGGGTTTGGATTATGTCTTTCAGGACTTAATTAATTCCTGAAAGAGTGGGTTCCAATGAATCAAAACCACATGTTTACTAGCCACTCTTGCTCATAATCCTTGTCTGCACTGTAATGTGCAGTGTTGTTCCTTACTAAATGATAGAGTTGAATACTGAACAGGTGGACTTGCTTATTCTTAGACTTTCAGTTTTTAAAATAATGAGCTAAATAATTCTCAACTTTGTTAAAAAATGAGTATATTCTCAGGCATTTTGTTATAGTTAGAGAGCATAAAATAAAATAATAATATACTGTATGTCTTTTTCTTACAGAGTGGGAATAAAACCCACTTGATATGTGTTAAGCAAGTTCCCTACCTCTGGTATATATCACTGTTCTGTTATTATTGTTTGGGATTTGGTCCTCATGAGAACAAAAGTGGTAGCCTTTTTACAATATAAAAAAAATACTTGGATTCAAGATTGAGGACCTACAGGGTAGTATGCTGGGCTCTCTCTCTGGTAAGATAAGAGCACATGGATTTTAATAAAAATGGGTTAATATTTAAGACAGAGCTAACCAATAAAAAACTAGTAATAGGCCAACAGAATTATATCTAATACAGCATCTCTGTGTGTTATTTGGGGCAGGTGCAGTTGAGGGACCAGAACGACTAGCAGGGAAAAACATACTCTAACAAAATGGCATCCGATGTGGACCAAAGAACTTCCAATTAAAACTTAACAAAAGCTTAAGAAAGGATTTTAAAAACAAAAGAACAGAGACAAGCAAGGCTTTTTGGTAGCATCATTTTTTTTTTCTCAGTTGGGCTCTGCTTTGCTAGAGACAAACAGAGACTTGCATGGCTTAAGGGAGGTTTTCTGATTTAGCATAAGAGGCAAATAAATAAATAAATAAATAAAAAACCAAAAACAAAAAACTGGAAGGTGTTTTAAAGAGCTCTACTAACAATGTAATGGTGTGTACTGTATGAGAGCTGGCAATGGCAGTGACCACATCTTCAAGCCGGCAACATGTTCCTGGATGACAGCATAGACCAAGGCAGTGAGTGAGCACAGCTCTCAGTTCTGGTTGTAAAATTACCCCTGCCATCTTGAACAGACCTTGGCTAATACAGCTGTGGCTTTCATTTGACCCAAGTTGTTTGCCAGATAAAAGACTCATGGCCAGAGAAAGATAAAGATTTACAGTAAAGACAGATTCAGATAAAGGTTTACAGTGTGTTTTAAAATATATGTAGGCTTGGAAGAGAACAAGAAACTGGATACAATGGTTTAAAAAAATAATAAAAAGAAAGAGAGTAGCTGTGTGTGGTGGTATACGCCTTTAATTCCAGCACTCGGGAGACAGAGGTAAGCATATCTCTGTGATTTCAAAGTAAACATGGTATACAGAGTTAATTCCAGGACAGATAAAAGTTACACAGAGAAACCGTGTCTCAAAAAATTTAAAAATAGAAGTAGAAGAAATAGAGTAATAAAAAAAAAGCCACATAAAGATGGAAAGCACAGAGAGAATCTGGATATTGTACGGTATTATATTGCCTTTGTATTGTTTGACTGCCGAGGAAATAACAACTGTTAAAAGTAATGCTGTTGGATTAATTCAATTTATATATTTTAAAAATGCTTTGACTTCAAAATTTAAGTTTAAGGACAGGTTACTGGGGAAAAGGATTTCTATTTTTGTTTGCACAGAAAATGAAAAGCTGTGGATTACTTCCAGACTAATGTGGTTTAATCAAGCCAGACCCCCTGAAACAGTGTTCCAGGTGATCCAACATTCAAAACAGCTTGGACAAGGCAGCCTTGCAGACCACTACAGCCAGGATTTCTGTGTCTTCTTAGGATCCCCATGACAGTGCCCCCTACAAGCAGGAAGCAGTTTGGAAAGAAAGATGCCCAAATTCCCAAATATTGTTCATAAATGTTTGTTTTAATTTATATGGAGTTGGTTAAATGGTTAATGACCACAACCAATGTTTTTAAAAGTAAAAAGGGGATTATGGTATAGATATGTATACTTTGTTTTGGAATTGATTTTCAATTATTGATACAAACTTAAGGTCAATTTTGTGATATGTATAGTTCTCCTCTTGTTTAAGTATTGTGTTTATATACCTTATTTAAAAATATAATGTATGATTTAATACAGATTATAGATAGTTACCTATAATAGTCAAAACTTATAGTTAGGTGAGTTAGGTTTTCTAGATATATAGAGATGTATTTGAGATGGATAGGCATTCTCCAAACCTTTCAAAGAACTACAAAATATGGCATTTAAAATGGTTTAGGGTTTTTCTCAACAGTGAGACACAACTGCTCCTGGCAACACCACCTGTGTCAGAAAGGAAGATGGACCTTGAAGCGATTCATTATGGAACTTGCTTTCAATATGACAAGACTAGCCATTTGGGCAAGAAACTACTCTTGTCTGAACTGTTTGACTCTATGCTGTATAAACCGGACATGTAGGACCCTCAGAAAAATGACTGCTGATATAAGATGGGCATTGCTACAGGATTCCTGCTTCATGGAAGAGTCTGTCAGACTTTCTGCAGACACAGAGAAAAGTGACTGACAAAAGGCCAACATAGGTGGGACATTTTGAAATTTCTTGCTTTGCTGAGGAGTCTGCCAGACACACTATGGCCTATAGGCTGAAGATGGAACATTACAAAAGAACTTCAGGTGACTGACCAGGCGAGTTGTCTCTGTCATTTCTAGAGTTTATATATTGTCTTTCTGTGGTCTTTGAAGAAGTTGAAGACAGATAGTTATGGTTATAGTTTTTCTTAGTTAGGATTAAAGATAGATTACAGATAGGACTTTAGACTCACAAAGATAGGATAGATGGTGGAATATTTTCTTTAAATCTTGCTAAATATTATTAACTGTGGTTCTTGTTTGATAACTGTTTTGTTATATATTTTACTATGTTAAAGTTAAAATATTTCTTTATATTTTAGACAGAAAAGAGGAGATGATGGGAGTGTTATTCTGTAAGTATGTTTCTCTTATTGGTTAATAAATAAAGCACTGTTAACCAATAGGAAAGCAAGATAGGCAAGACTAAAAGGAGAGAGGCAGTAGTAGAGAGGAGTCAAAATGTAGAGACTTGAGAGAACAGAGGTCCAGGCCCTCTCTCCGGTAAGATGAGACCATGTGGAAATACTTAGATTAATAGAAATGGATTAATATTTAAGACAGAGGTAGCTGACAGAATCATATCTAAAAAATACTTATAGTTTAAATACTTATAAAACAAAAATGTTTAGTTATAGGACTTCACAGATGAGAATTATGATAAAATCTTCTTTCTGTATCCTGATAGCAATGATTAGAAACACTTAAATAAAAAATAATTGGATAAGAGCATAGCTTCACAGCTGGTATAATGGAACTAACTGCATCAGGTACTCATAGTTTCAGGAGTAATGACTTCACAAGTGCAAATTCGTCAAATAACTGGAAGAATCATTTAAGCTTGCATTCAGCTTTTCTAGACAGTGTAAAGTTGGGAGTAACCACATTATGAACTTTTAGTTGTCTCTTGAGTCTGGTTTAGAGAATAAGCAAGCCATCACCAGCAGTTTATGGTGAACTCTAGTTCCTAAAATACTAAAATCTCTTGGCTATACACCTGAGGGATTTTTTTTGTCAACATACCACAGAAATACTTGGGGATTCATGTTTTTTTTCCCTTACTCTTAGCAATAGACAACATGGGGCCAGGCTAGATATTTGTCAACAGATGAATTTATAGATCATGGCACATACAATGTATTGTTGATCATCTATGAAGACAAATGAATATATGATGTTTTCAGGAAAATGAATGCAAATGAAACAGAAACAAATGTCCATATTTTCTCTGATATGTGCAAATGTATGCGTGTATATGCACATACATGTGTTCATGTCATGTAGCTCATGAAAGTAGAAGAGGGAACATGATATGGGAGGAAGAAGGGAGATTGGGATCTTAAAATGAGACAAGGGCAATTGAATACATGTGACATGAAAACAATAGGGTACACTATTTAAGGAGAGAAGGCAATAAGCAAAAGGGAGTTGGGGAGTTGGAAGGGAACAATTGGAAAGAGGATAGTTAAGAACAAAATACTTGATCTATTTGTATGAATTAGACCTAATGAACCCATTATTTTTCATACTAACTAAGGAATCAATAAAAAACCAGGCATGGTGGCACATCTTTTAATCGTATCATTCAGGAGATACAGGCTGGTGGATCTCTGTGAGTTTGAGGCTAGCTTAGTCTACATGGTGAGTTTCAGGACATACAGGGCTGCAGAGGGTCCACTTCTCAAAAACAAACAAAAAACAAAAACAAAACAAAAAAGACAAATACAAAACCTCAAAAAGAATTAATTAAAAACAAAACAATAGAAAGGAAGACACCTTAAATTATTAGGCTCTTACAATGTAAAGTGATATATCCATGATATATTTGGTCATGATTTCTTAAATAAGCAACTAAAGAAGTATTAGACAAGTTAGATTTCACAACACTTTCAATTTTTTTTGCATCAAAGGACTCTGTTCAAACAGTTAAATGGAAACCAGCAGAATGGGATAAAATATTTATAAATATTTATATCACTGAGGAGATTAACTTTGAGACTACAAACAAGTAAAATTTAATGATGAAACCAAAGAATCCAATTAAGAAATGGGCAAGTGACCTGAATAGACATTTATTCCAAATTTACAAATTTCAAATTAAAACTAGTCATTAGCTTAAAATCACTAAGATGACTACCATTAATACACACACACACACACACACACACACACACACACACAGAGGTACTCATACACACAACCAAGCAACTAACCCCCAAATAACTGATTTTATTTTCAAGTATAAAGAGAAATTGGAATTCTTACACTTAGTTGATAAAATGGCACAGTTGTTTTAGAAAATAGCATGGAAGTTCCTTAAAAAAAAAAAACTAGTAATACCCTAGGATCTAGTAAGTAACTTCTATGATATGTACATATGTACATTTTACTGCAAGCACATTCTTAAAAAGGTATTTATATGCTTATATTCAAGGAAAGGGTTATTCACAATAGCTAAGAGTTGGAACTAATCTAGTTGCTCAGTGACTGCACAGCAAAGTTTAATGGCATAAGCAAACAATGTAATGTCAGTCAGTCTTAGAAACAGAAGGGGAGCTTACATATACTACAAAGTGGAGGCTTGACTAACTTACTGGTTAAATAACAACCAGTTAAGACACCAAAGACAAAATTCATGATTAGTTAACTTATGTGCAATATAAAAATCTCATACAGTAGAGATATAAAAGATAAGTAAAAATCAATGAATTAAACAAACAATCCAATTAGAAAACAGGCAAATGACCTAAAAAGACATTCCTGCCATATTTAAAAACTGGTTATCAGCTCATTATAATTAAGATGGCTACTATTAAAACTCACACGTGCATGCATACATACATGTACATACACACACGTGTGTGTGGGAACCCATGTATTCATACTTGGGCTTAGAGGAGAGGAGATAGGTAGGCACTGTATAATTGGTGCAGACTGTTTTGTGAGAAGAAAATTTCTGCTGATGGGTAGTAGTGATGATTGCACACAAAATAAATGTACTCAGTGCATCTATAAATGGTTAAGATGGCCAATTTAAGTCATGTTCACTTTATCCTAATAAAATTGGGTAATAAAAAAGGGACCCATGGGTTGTTTGTTTGGACGGGACTATGCTGTTTGGGCACATAGTCTTCCTGGCTGTTCCTGCCTTTGTAAATGTACTGATTAGAAAAATTCTACTCTTCATTTCACAAATTGGTATTTAAATATGCATAATTAACCATGTTACCGTATGCTGCTGTTCTTAATGGGAAAATACACTTATTCTCTGGGTGATGGAAAATTGCTAATTTACTAGTCTTTGTGGGCTGCTGATTTGTGTCCAATGTAGAGCTCAAGCCTTAAAACATTTTCCTTTGTCTTAGTCAATGTCCTATTGTTGTAAAGAGAGTCAATGACCACAGAAACTCTTATAAAGAGACCATTTAATTGGGGCTGCCTTACGATTGAGAGGTTTGGGTTCACTATCATCACGATATAAAGCATTGTGGCATGCAGGCAGACATGGTACTCGAGGATGAGCTTAGAGTTCTACAACAAGATCCACAGGCAGCAGGAAGAGAAAGAGAGCCACAGGGTTTGGCTTGGGCATTTGAAACTCCAAAGCCTCCCTTAATGACATACTTCCTGCAATGAGGCCACACATCCTGGTCCTTTTAAACAATGCCACTCCCTATGAGCCAATGGGGGCCATTTTCATTCAAACAACACCACCCTTCTTCCTGGCTGACTGCAAAAGTACACTTTCACCCATCTTTCTAGTTCAAAACCTTCTTTTCTCACTCTCAGTGTACTAAAGATTCATATGACCTACACACAGGCTGGGACTGGCTAGAAGCCATCTCAATCAAAGGTTCTCAATCTGTGGACCAAGACCTCTTCGGGAGTCAAATAACTGTTTCACTAGTGTCACTATCAGATATCCTGCATATCAAAATTTATATTATGATTTATACTTAGTAGCCACATTACAATTATGAAATAGCCTCAAAAATAGTCTTATGGGTGGGGTTCACCACAACAGTAGAAACTGTATTAAAGGATCACAGCACTAGGAAAGTTCAGAACCACTGCTTTAAAGACTTAGGCGTCTCTCTGGCCTTACAACTGATAAATGACATTAAGAGTAGGACAGGCCTGGTAGGTTCCAGCTGTCCTTCTTAGCAGCAGAATGAATGATGATAGCCATTTTAATTTAAAGAGAGCATGGTGCTTGCTGGTAGTGTTTCCTGATGTTTTGTTCCACATCTCCTTTGAACACATCTTTGAAGGCTGCTACTTCCCTCTGGCTTTGACAGGCGTAATCTTTAGTCTCTCTGCTGAGTGGTTTCTGATCTGGATCCTTGTTGATCTTAGGTCTCCTGTCTTGCCTTTTCTTCTCTAACTTTTAATCACTGCATGACAGCCCAGCTTTCTATGCTTTCTGTTATTTGTCATCCACCATGGCCTGAAATGTTAAACAGAAATTTCCCCAAATAATCTATGATTGCTACCATGTACTACTCTATGTTGCATGATGAAGTCTTGTGTTATACAAATCCATTCCACCTGCCAAACAAATCATTGCTTTCCTTAGAATATCAAGGCTACATACACATACTACTCATCTGTGAGTCACTTAGTGATCACCTAATGAAGGTTAGCTTCTGAAATATTGCAGTAGCTGGGGACAAGTAATTTCTATTTTAATTAAAGATGGCCAACAAGTTTAAGAGTAAGGATGTAGGCATTTTGCATATGCCAAAAAGAAGCCAGAAAATGTCTGATTTAACTGAAAAGGTGAAAGTTATCAAGGCAAGAAAGAACAAGTTATTCTGTTTGCAGAGATCAACAGTTAAGAACAAAATGTAGCATGTGTGTTATTCAGTACCATGAGATGTTGGACTTCTATTGGACAGTTTGGATAGTATAATATCTCTTACAGCTGAGAAGGCATTGCTGTAGTTTCCCAGGCTTTGCCTGGGCATTCCTGCTGCTCATGAGCTTCCTGCATCTCCCAATTTGTTTCTGAAAACTGAAGTTCAGCTAAAGATTGGCCCAACCTCCTTGATGTCCACCCTCTGGAATAGCATGTGCATGCTTCACAGGTTCTGCACATTGCACATGTTTCCACTCTCTTAGCACACTAAATGTCTATAATTTAATAATTTATTCATCCTTTTTAGGTATTCTTATTTTTTAAAAAAATAAACTTTGTTTCCTAGAGCTGTTTTAGATGTACAGAAATAATACAAATATATTAAGTTTCCATGACACATTCAACAACCTCTTAAAGTAATATGGTACATTTGATACAATGAACCAGTATTCAGATACCATTATTAAAGAAAATTTATAAACTATTCACATTGCTTTAGCTTTTTTCTAATTTTAAAAATTCTTTCTGGTTTTACTGCCACACACTATGTATTGATCCTGTAAGCATTTGGGGTGGCTCGGATGGGACGGGTATTTTGGCACTCGGGAGTCACAGAATACTGTGTTACAGCTGGGATGGAAAGGTATTCTGGAGCTTGGGAGCCAAGGAATACCACAGGTCATAGTAAGCATAGCAGCACACAGCTCTGCTTCAGAAAAGGGCAGGAGAAGGTTTCCCCTGCTGGGAAGGTTTCCCCAGCATATCAGCAGTGCTCAGGCAGGAGAGGGCTTTCCCAGGAAAGTTGTTACACTTCCCCTCTGCTCCCCTAGAGAATGGAGAATGGAGTGTAGTTAATTCTATTCTGCTAGGGGAAGGTTTCCTCAGTGTTACAGCCCTGCTCTGCTGAGCTATGTTCTGCAGCAAAAAAAGATCTTCATCCAAACCTCATAAATCAAGAGATTTATTAGGAGGGGAGAATTTAGGACAGTGGCTGCTTCTGCCAGGGTGGAAGGACAACCACAAGCTGTACAGACACAGGGTTTATATAGAATTCTTAGGAGTTGGGGGTTTTCCAGGGAGATTTCCAGGGTGGGGGCTGACCAGATTTCAGTCCCTGAGCTTAAGATGGCTAGATCTCCTGCTCAGGGATTGATTAGTTTTCTGCACAGTTTTAGGGTCAGATTTGGCTCTGGTTTCAAGGCGAAAGTGTGTTTCTTTCACTGGTCCTTTCTAGCCTTTGGCTCTAGTTTTAGGGCTAGGGTATATTTCTTTGACTGACTCTGATACCAGGGACAAAGTGTGTTTCTTTGGCACTGACTTCAAGGTCAGGGAGCATTTCTTTGGTTCTGGTTGCAGGGCCAAAAGGTGTTTCTTTGGCTCTGCTCAGGGTGTGTTTCTTTGGCTGGCCCCCTTTCCCTGCAGATCCTGTCTTCATAGATGCTCCTTGGTTATGACAGTTTTTCACACATATACGTGCTGGTATATTCACCCAAGTTGTTCATATGAAGATCAGAGGTCAACATCATGTGTTTTCCTCTTGTTCTTTCTACCTTACTTTCTGAGACAGGGTCTCTAATTTAACCTGGAGCTCACTTCCCTGGACTGGTTTGCCAGTGAGCCCATTGGATCTACATGTCTCTGCCTTGGTGTCACACACATGAGTCACCAAGTTTGCCTTAAATGTATACCCATGGATGTGTTTTTGTTAAATTCATCCATTTTCTTCCTTCCAATTCCTTCCCCATCCATATCCATCATTTTCTCCTCCAAACTTCATGTGCCCTATTTTATTTTTAAAAGCTCTAAGTCCACGTATTGCTGTCAATGAGTGTATGGGTATAGTGCTGTGCACTGTTGCATAAGTATCCCTTTGGCCTGATTCCCTAAAGAAAATTAACAACCAGTCTCCCAGAAGTCCTCTGTTGCCAATAGCTCCTCAGCTAGAGGTGGAGTTTCATGACCACTTCTCCCATCCATGCTGGGATTCTATCTGGCTTGGCCTTGTGCAGTCTTGTGCATGTAGTCAAGTCATTGTGAGTTCTTGTGTGCAGTGTAGTGTAGTCACACTCACTGTGAGTTAATGTGTGTAGTGGCCTTGCTCCCTTTAGTTTATTCTTCAAGGAAACAATTGTCAGTGCACACATAGCCTCAGCTGGAAGAGCTTTAGCTATCTTCTTGTTTATATATAGTTATCTTTTAAGTCTGTGAGGCTTTTACTACACTACAATAGGAATTCTTAGTTCCAGAGTGGTGCCTCTTCTTAGGCTTACCTTGAACCCTGAGAGCACTTATGAATAAGAGAATAAAAGGAGGTGCCTAGAATTCCATTCCTACCATTCTCTACAGCTTATATTTGATACCTGACTTACTGGATCATAGGTAACCAGCAGATGTAATGAGAATGTACTGCCAGAATTTCCAGTAGAATTTGAGTTTTTGCTAGAGTCATCTAAGAATAGTCTAATAATAACATATGGACTATGGAGGAAATATGACATACATTATCAATATGCTAATTAGATATATGTTGAAGAGAGATATATCAGGCATTCAGATTTTTATTTTCTATGATGCACAAAGTCTGATAAATTTAAAATCATTTCCTTGTGACATGGTTGAATAAAAGAGATAGAATAATGCATGGTTTTCATAATCTGTTCCACATCTGTCTTCCAAAACAAACTCAGCCATTATAAATGATTAAAAAATACACAGAAAAGAAGGTGAAAATTATTTTTTGACACAGAGTCATAGTCTGGTACCCAGGCTGGCCTGAGGTTTGTAGAAATCCTGTTGCTACAGACTTCACAGGATTACAGACATGGGCTTCCAAGCCTGGCTGAAACGGTTTTCTTCCTCCCTTTCTTTCTTTCTTTCTTTCTTTCTTTCTTTCTTTCTTTCTTTCTTTCTTCCTTCCTTCCTTCCTTTCTTTCTTTCTTTCTTTCTTTCTTTCTTTCTTTCTTTCTTTCTTTCTTTCTTTCTTTTTTGCACTAACCAGCTGTTATTCTTTAGTCACTAGGAATTATGGAATCTCACATAGTTTATCTTGGTTGTTTGTTTATATCCTGAGTAATAATATCTCCCAAATAGGGTCTACTCTAAACCCACAGTTTAAGAGAAGGTATCTTAACAGTTTATTTTAAACTCTATTTAAAAACACAACAAAAACTATCTCCCAAAGCATGTTCTTATGTTTTGATTTACAACTCTAAGAAACCCAAGAATAAACCCCTTAGTCATGGAATTACTCTAAATCAAGGCTTTCAAAAATTTTAGAGCACATACTGAGTGTAATGATCAGTTTCCTGCCAGCCTGGTCCCAGAGCCTCACCAGTCCCAAAATAACACAGAGAGACACTGTATTAATTATGAAACTGTTGGCTGCTTACTAGCATTTCTTACTGGATAGCTCTATCTTAAATATTAACCCATAATAACTAATATATGTATTTCTACATGGTATTATCTTATCAAAAATGCCAGACTTGCATCCCTTCTTCCTGAGATCACATCACAATGTGACTACACTTCTCAGAATCCTTCAACTCTCCTAGTCCCACCTATACTGCCTTCCTATTTGCCAACAGTGCTTTCTTCATTAACCAGTAAAAGAAACATATTTACAGAATGACATCTTCCATCATCTCCTCTTTTCTAAAATAAAAAGAAGGGTTCTAACATTTACAGAATGACATCTTCCATCATCTCCCCTTTTCTAAAATAAAAAGAAGGGTTTTAACCTTAACATAGTAAAATATATAACAAACCAGTTATCAAATAAGAACTATAGTTAACAATATTTAGTTCATTAACATTATTAGGAACTAAAGAAATATCCTATCATTTATCCTATCTTTGTGAGTCTAATGTCTTATATGTAACTTATCTTTAATCCAAACTAAGAAAAACTATAACCATAACTATCTGTCTTCAACTACATCAAAGACCACAGAAGGATATAAATTCTAGAATTGACTGAGTCAATCACTACCTGGTCAGTCACCCAAAGTTCTTCTATAATGTTCTATCTTCAGCCTATAGGCCAGAGTGTGTCTGCCAGATTCCTTAGCAAAGTAGGAAGCATTAAAGTGTCCACTTGTATTTTCAGCTTGTCAATCACTTTTCTCTGTGTCCTGTAGAATGTCTGGCTGACTCTTTCATCAAGCAGGAACCCTGTAGCACTGTCTATCTTGTTTCAGCAGTCACTTTTCTGTGGTCCTGCATGTCCAGTTTATTCAGCATTAAGTCAAACAGTTCAGACAAAAGCAGTTTCTTGCCCAAATGGCTAGTCTTGCCATATTGTGAGTATACTCTATAATGAGTTTCTTTGATGTTTATTTTCCTTTGTGATGCAGGTGGTGTTCCCAGGAGCAGTAATGAATCACTGCCAAGACAAATCCTAAAGCATTTTAAATGCCATATTCTATAAGTCTTTTGAAATGTTTGAAGAATGACTATCCATTTGAAATATATCTCTATATATCTATATATCTAGGAATCCTAACTAACATAAGTATTGACTAACATCAGTAACTACAATCTGTACTTAATTATATATTACATTTTTAAATGAGTTACACAAACACAATACCTATGCAAGAGGAGGAATATACTTATTGCAAAATTGACCTTAAATTTGTATCAATAAATGAAAATCCATTCCAAAATGAAGTATTCATTTTTATTCCATAATCCTACTTTTACCTTTAAAAAGAGATTAGTTGTGAACATTAACCACTTATAACCAACCCCATTTAAATGAAAACAAACACTTATAGGCAATATTTGCTCTTTCCAAATTGCTTCCTGCTGGTTGGCAACACTGTAGTACCATGGGAATCCTAAGAAGACACAGAAATCTTGGCTGTAGTCTGCAAGGCTGTATTGTCCCAGCTGTTTTGAATGTTGGATCACCTCGGATACTGTTTTAGATCAAACCATATTAGTCTGGAAGGAATCCACAGCTTTTCATTTTCTGTGGAGACAAAAGTAGATATTCTTTTCCCAAGTAACCTGTCCTTAAACTTAAAGTTTGAAGTCAAAGCATTTTAAAAATATATAAATTGGATTAATTTAGCAACATTGATATTTAAATTTGAGCAGTTGTTTCTTCCTTAGCATTTGGGCAATTCAAAGACAGCACAATAGCATACAGTATCCCCACTCTGTGTATTTCCCATCTTTAGGTGGCTTTTTTATTACTGCTGCTCTGGAATTCAGTGCACCAGGCTGGCCTTGAAATTACAGAGATCTGTTTGCCTCTGCATCCCTAGTACTGGAATGAAAGGTGTATGCCACCATACCCATCTACTCTCTTTCTTTTTCTTTTTTTAAAAGCACTTTATCCTGTTTCTTTTGTTCTCCCAAGGCTATTTTGTATTTTAAAACACACTGTATACCTTTAGAGAATTTTTCTTTATCTGAATCTGTTTTTACTGTAAATCTTCATCTTTTTCTGGCCAAAAGTCTTTTATCTGTTAAATAACAACATTGCCAAATTAAAGTGGTGATGTTTTGGCCACTGCCTTTTCAATATGGCAGGGGTACATTTTCTACCAGCATTGAGAGTTGTGCTCACTGCCTTGGTCTATGCTGCCATTAAGCAGCATGCTGCTCGATTGGAAATGTGGTCACTGCCACTGCCAGCTCTCATACACACTATTCTTGTTTGGTAGCAGGGCCTCGTAAAACAGCCTGGTGTTTTTTTTTTTTTTTTTCTGCTGCTTATGCTGAGTCAGGAAGACTCCCTTAAAGGAGCCGTGAAAGGCTCTGCTTGTCTCTAGCAAAACAGAGTTCACTGGAGAAAAATGCTGCTACCAAGAAGCTTTGCTTTTCTCTGTATTTTTGTTTCTGAAATCCCTTTTTAAGTTTTCCTTAAGTGGAAGTTCTTAGTACTTCCACTAAGGTGCCATTTTGTTATAAGCAGTTTCCCACCAACCTGGTCTGAAAGATGCATCAGCCCCAAAATGACACACAGAGATTATTTTAGTTATAAAGCTGTTAGCCAATGGCTAGAGCTTCTTATTGGCTAGCTCTGTCTTAAATATTAACCCAGAATCACTAGTATATGTATTTCTAAATGGTGCTATCTTACTGAGGATGCCAGACTTGCATTCTCTCTTCCCGAGATCACATCACAACTTCACTACATTTCCCAGAATCCTCCACCTTTCTTAGTCCAGCCTGTCTTGCCTTTCCATTTGACAACAGTGCTTCATTCATTAGCCAATAAGAGAAACATAATTACAGAATGACATCTCCCATCAACTGAGTTGCTCAGATGCTTTGAGGAGATAAGCCAGTCTGTCTGCCGGGAAAGCATGTGCTAATCTCTGACACAAGCATGCAGTAAACGCCAGCTCCTATGGGAAAAATTCTCATGAAAAATCGTGTGTGATATTTTACTCATCTTTCAGAAATGAGTTATTGAGGAAGCAGTGTGTATCAGGCCACAGACAGCACTGACACACTGATGACTCTATTGCAGCTCTCTTGGCAGCTCACACGGGTGGGATTTTCCCTCTTCACTTTTACATAGAGGCTCAAAATTACTTTCTTGTCTTCTTGGTTTTGGGATGAATCTAGGTCATCACAAAATAGACTCCAGTTACTCTTTCTCTTTGGCTTAATGGCAGGCACTCTTTGGAGAGTTTTAGGTACATTAACTCAGCTAACCCTTACAAACACCATTATTTCCTCCTTTTAGTAGGAAGAAACTGAAGCCCGGAGAGTTTAGGTACTACAGGCAAGATTTCACAGCTAATAAAGGGTAGAGTTGGAGTTTGAACTCAGGTAATCTTACTTCAGGGGCTGTGCTATCAGTCAGCTTACCATATTCTTCTTGTGAGCTTGTAGGAACATGCAAAGCCATAAGCAACTTGATTATGTTAGTATAATGTATTGCAGATGCTTGCTACTCAGAGTGCTGGTAAAAAAAAAAAAAAAAAAAAAAAAACTTAGTACTTCAAATGACCCAGTTACTCAAATTTTGTGCGAAAACTACCTTTACAAAACTGTAAACCTTTTTATGCTTTGCATAATGTGGAAAAAAAACCCAAAGGAATAGGGTGCATATAAACATCAACACATATTTAGAGGTTTTGTCTATTATAAAACAAACCCGAAGCTGCGAGTCACCTTATAGCCCCATGCTGCTTTTTATATTGAGCCTCTTCTATCACATTCCAGTGGTAAAGCAAGCTGAAATGTTAGGTCATATTTATGAGAAGGGTAATTGAACCCTGATGTCCAGTTATTAATCACAACAAAACTCACCTTACAAAAGAGCCTACAGGATGGGCAGTATGGTCATGGTCACCTTCACAAATAATCTGTCCAATGATTTGCCTTAAGGAAGCATGGATTATTCTTACCTCACTAATTATTTTTAAGTGTTTCCCAATTTCTTACACTAAAACACTCTTTAATGGCCAAAAGAAGGGTTATGTCAAAAAACCAGAATAAGTCATGGCAGGTGTCAAGGGGTAGGTGCTTTGCAAATGAAATTCAACAGCTATGACTTTTTGCTTTTTTAAAATGTAAATGATTGAAGTTAATACCTGGGGCGGGCTAAACATCCCTGACTGTTTCATTTTTTTCTGGTCATAAAGTTTAAAGCCCATTAAGATTTTCTCTGGCTGTGTACCTTGCAACCTGTCTTTGTATGGTATACAACATGCAGATTCTTCCAGGCTTCTCACTTACAGGGGCTTTTTGGAATAAGATGTCAACTTTAATTGGCATAGGTGGGGACGTATAGCCAGGTCCATGTTGTTAAGTTTCCATGGAAATAGAAACTCTTTTATTGCATCTGCTATTGGGGTAGGGGTAAGGGAATGTAAAGAGGAATTCTCTAGATTCTCCTCAGGTGTATATCTGACCCTCTAGAGAGAGTAGAAATTACTTGGGTGGTGGTTGCTCACACATAGCATGCACATTAGAACAATGTGTTAAGTGTTATGAACCAAGCTCAAACTTAACAAATCCAAACTATGGCAGATTTGGGATGCATCAGTTTGCTTCTCTGGTCAGTTGTAACACCTTACCATCATGTGGTATAGGAGCACTTTCACAGTTATTCCTAACATGACTTTTAGTGTCTTACTCATAAGATGGCAATGGCATCTACGAGCCAGAATGTTGGAAATAAGATAAAAAATATCTAGGCTTCCAGTAGCCACAAAGTCATTTATGAGATTTGATATGATGATAAATGTGAAAAGAGCATTTGAAATTTCACGATACTGCTCAAATACTGCTACCCTTTTCAAAAAAAAATTCATGTGCTGTTTCCTTTTCAAAATTCAAAAGTGAAATCTTAGATTTACAGAAATTAGGCAGCTTGTTAGTTAAGCAGTGGGAGTTGGCTTCAAATGGTAACTGCCTCCTAGCCCAGTAGTCTTCACATTTGTATTAGGATTTCAAGTATCTTGTGGATTTGAGACATTGTCTCGAATCTAGAGTCTAGATGTATGTGATGATACTAAACATCCAGGGTTTGTGTCTCACTCAGTGTGTGGGAATCAAGTTGTATGTTTACTATCACAAAGTCTACTTTGAGTCACAGTTGCACCAAGGCTCAAGGTGAGTTCCAGCGTCCACTTTTGCAACAGGTCAAATCAGCACTTGCTTGATTTGGCACTGTCCATGTCAGTTTTCACAGCTCAGTGTTTGGTTTGCACAGATCTGTAAGTGATAAAAGCCAAAAGATGTAGGCTTGTCATCAAGCCCACCCACCCGACTTTTTATAATTTATATGTAGTTCATAGTTCATTTCACTTGCAAAATCATTTTTTTCTTCCAAAGGAAATTCAAAGTATAAGCTAAGAGAATAAAATGGCTAATAGCCAGGCTAATATGTTATCAGGAAGGCCAAAGCAAGGGCATGGCTAAGATGGTAGTATCACAGGCAAGACTGTTTGCTTTATAAACTAATGAATATTTTTGCAAGAATGTAATTTTTAGGTGGCAGCTGCATTCATGAGAAGACTGGGACTATTGTGCAGTGCTGTGACTGAGGTATTATGAGCTATTTTCAACTCAAGTCAGAGCAGAGATGGTCACCTCTAAGAGACTCCACAATACCAGGTTGTCAACAATCTCTCATAGAAGGAGTAAGGGGAGGGTTATCGGTCCCTCCCAGCCCCTTGCTTACTCACTTACTCTTGCACTGTCCTCTTGGTATTTCTGGTCCAGCTCACATGGTCTTGAGAGGTGCTACAGTACACATGATGGGGAACATTAACTCAAGGACAGAATTCCATCTCTGAACCCATCCTTTTGGCAGGTCATCACCCATTGGAAGGTGGGACTTTTCAGAAATACAGCTGCTTTTTGCCATCCATGCTCATACAACTAACCTCAATAAACACATTGGTTTCCTAAGCTTGACTTGCATGGAATCTTTTCTTTGGTCTGTCACTGGCATCCTGTCTGGGGTGAATTACCATTTCTTCACATCCACTCAGAAAATGTAATTCAACAGCCTGATTCTTCTCTGCTCAGCTTCCATTCCATGTAATAATAGTAAAAGGGATAACCTCTGGCCTTTAGAGAATTATCTCTCTTAGTCTACGTGCCTTGAGAGGGGTTGTCAATAACTAAACTTTTAATCTGTGATCACAGATATAATTACTTGATATGTATTAGGCCCTTTGGCTATCCATCTCAGTTATTTATTACCTGAGTATAGAAGGTTGGTGGAGTAGAGATGATGGTGCAGGTACTGATGCTTCTGTGGGTATGCCAAAATCTGCCCTGATGTAGTCTTCAGAAGGCCCGTTTGCTGTCTTTACATTACATGGCTGCCTAGTGTTCTTACAGTTTATTTACTTTTTATCTGGCTTAGTTCTTTACTATTTTTGTTGTTTATAGAACATTTAAAGGGTATCAGGGGACACAGAATATCTGGGGTTAGCACATTCTGCTTTACATATTTAACAAAAACACTGCAGAGAATGTATTTTAGTTCTTTGCATAACTGAAGGAACTGAAATTAAATTAAGTCACCATACTCTATACCAGTAACAAGGGAAAGAGTTAAGAGTATAGGGTACAGCTGTGAGCAGCCTGTACCTCAGGCAGCACTTTGAAATCTGTAGGGAAGGAAGCCAGACATGAAGAAAAAGGGCCGGCATCAATGCTGGTCCTTTGTCACTCAGTTTTTATTTACGAAGCAGCATCTCCTCATATAAAAGAGACAGTATTCAGGTTTTGCAGTTGAAAATTATTTTTACAGGTGAGGCACAGAATTACTAATATGTCAAATGGATTTTGACTACTAAAAGGTAAACAGCTCTGGGGTATACAGCATGAATTAACAAGTGAGTGTCCAATGAAGGGTCAAGACTAGGGCTCCCTGATGCCTACCCTCCCTGAGCTGCTTGATTTTATTTGGGAGTTCGGACATGTTGAAGTTTCTCTTGACAGTGTAGTGGGGTTGCACCTTAACTTTTATGAACTTAAGTGTTTAAGCAGTGGAAAGACATATAAAAAGAGAATTTGAATACTACAAGTGATTTCATCTATCTGAGATGAGAAAAAAATATCATGGCTTCCTTAGAGCTCCATTTTTTAAAATGAGTACCTAACCATGCTAAGTGGCATTAAACAGTTAATTACCTTTTAAAAAAATGTATTTGTTTTACATATCTACCTAAGTTCCCCCTTCCTCCTCTCCTTCCACTCCCCATTCCCCTCACCTGTTCCCCTCACCCATACCTTAGAAAGGGTAAGCCCTTCCATTGTGAGCCAACAATGTCAACATTAAATTGAGGCAGGACCAAGCCACTGCCTGCAGCATCAAGGTTAAGCAAGACATCCTACCATAAAGAAGGGGCTCCAAAAAGCCAGCTCATGCACCAGGGATAGGTCCCAGTCCCATTGGCAGGAGCCCCTTAAGCAGACCAAACTAAACAACAGGCAGCCACATGCAGAGGGCCTGGTTCAGTCCCATGCAGGTCCCTAACTGTAGGCCTAGAGTCTGTGAATTCCCAGGAGCTCAGATCAGCTGTCTCTGTGGATTTCCCTGTTGTAATCTTGACTCCCCCTTGCTCATAAACTCCCTCTTCTTTCTTTTTAAGTGGACTCCTGGATCTCTCCATCTGCAGAGATCAATGATGATTGAGTATTCACCAATCTGATTACAGTGGAAGGCCAGTTCAGGCACCCTCTTCACTATTGTTGCTAGGAGTCTTATCCAAAAAAGATGTACAGTATACATCACTATTTAAAGCAAAGCCCATAACATTATCTCATGAATATAGACCACATTATATCAAGGAACAAAAATGTAGATAAAATTCTTAAGGCAACTGAAGGTTTGTGAGAGTTAATTAACATAGACCTTGGATTGGATTCCTATCAACATCTCTCACTCCTGAACTGTAGCTGTCTGTTCAACACTAAGAAAAAAATAATGCAACTAAACTCCTTGCAGCTGGTGCTGTAGTTTATAGGCAAAGACATTTTCAGTTGCTATTTGCCCAGTTTCCTGACTGAGTAAATACGGTCTTTGGAATTTCACCGCCACCTAAGTTGCTGCTCCCTGAATCCACCATCACCACCATGGCGTCAGCAATGTAATGAAGTTGTAGAGCATTGTCACTGGTGTCAGAAAGATGCTTATTTGCTTCATGGTCCCATGTGTGATTCCAATTATTGGAAAATACTGATACAAAATGTTTAACGTAATTTCTTTTCTGTGTTAAGTATTTGAATGGTGTCCATTAACAAGTATTTATGTCACAAGCTTGCTTTGGTAGGCAATCTGGTTTGCTGTGGGCTCATCCTTTGTCTGTTAACAGCAGTGTGTTGGACAAACTTCTTTTGACTAGGCACCTATATTCAGGGAAAGTGCTGGCTTTGTACATCTGAACTTTCTTCTAGCAGGCTAGCTTGGGACTGTTCATGTGGTAGTGGGGTTCTGTGAAGGACTGGTACACAATACCTTTTGAAGCTTAAGCTCAGAACTGATACTTGTATCATTGTGTCTATGTCTTTTTCAATAAAGTAGCTCACCCTAGACTCAAGAGGTGAAAGACAGGGTTCATTCTTGAGGAACTAATCTACCAAGCTATACTTTTAAATGAAGTTTTTTTTTTTTTTTATTTTAGGTGTCAGTGAAACCAGGTGTCTAAACTAAACAAATATCCCTGTTCCATGGGCAATTTCAGGTTGATGAAGGCCATTTGCTGGCTATTGGGATTTCCTTATTATGTTTTTCCATAGCAGGATTCTAAAATTGAGATTTTTTTTTTTACAGAGAGTATTCTGGTTTTATTAGAACTTCAGTCGGAAAGGTAAGGCTTTTATTTAGATTTCCCGACAAGCCCTGTGTCTGTTTGTTCACAGGACAGGGCCATGGAGAGATGAACTGAATTTGAAAACAAGGCTGCTCCAAAGTTCAAGATAAACATGCACAGGGAATTTTGCACTGCACAGTACAGTGATGTTTGCTGTTTTCCTTAGACTTGGTAGAGGTGGTGCCAGTGGCAGTGGTAGTGTTGTTGTTTTTGGTGGGGGAGAATGAATAATCAAACACAGAGTGCAGAAGTTCTGGATGGGACAGTGGCTCACTCTTCAATGTTCTTGCGGATGCTGCTGCTGGTGGGACAGGTGCTTGTTTGGAATGTGGTGGGGAGTGATCTATCGGTTCTATCGTGTAGGAATAAAGAACATGACACTCTGACACATATTCCAGAGTCAGTAAAGGCACAGAAAATAGAAACAGAGGTTATTCCACTACTAACTATCCTGTTTGGTTGTTAACTTTGGTTTTATTCTCTTTTCTTTCTTTCCTTCTCTGCTTGGAGAGTTATTTGGATATGACTTATTTAATTTCACATTATTAGCTGGTTGGTTACGCCTGTTTATTTTTCCCTCTTGATTTCTTTAAAGATTTCAATATACACATGTAATTTCTCCTCTACCTCTTCCCCACCTTCCTTCTCTTTCTCTTCTAACTAAAAGATATGCAAATTCCCAAAATTGTTTACAAATTTTGTTTAGGTATGCTTGTAGAGTTCTTCACACATAGATATTCCATAGCTTATGTAAAAATTTCACAGGGGGCATGATGTACACACCAAGACTATGAATCAAAGGGAAAGAATAATAGGTAATGATGAATGATGAATAATAAGACAAACCTCATATTTAACCATATTTTGAGACAGGATATCTCTGTATAGCCCCATCTGTCCTGGAACTTACTCTGTAGATCAGGCTGGCCTCAAACACCTGCCTCTGCCTCCCAAGTGCTGGGATTAAAGATGTGCATCACCACCACAGACATTTATGTTGTAAATGCAGCTCATTGCATCAGGGTAAGTTTATAAATATACAGATTCATGTGAGGTAGCCTTTAAAACTACAGATCTGTGAGATGGTCTGATGTGGGACTTTGGTGTCTGTAATTGTACAGGTATTTTTTGAGAAAAGAACAGCAGCAATGATGTCACTCAGTAGTTTATTAGAAACACAGAATCTGTGAACAAACCCAGTCCCAGGCCTCATACATCAGAATCTGCATTTCAAAATAAATCTTATGTGTTTCATATGCGAACCGGTGTTTTTGCATGTTTCCAAGTGTGAGAAGTGAATTAGAAGGAATTCTAATTCTGACATCTTATTCAATATTGGTAGCTGTTTCCAAGAAATTTAAACATATTTTATGTTTGGGTATATTTGAGAATAAAGTATAGCCATTTAAAAAAAACAACATTATGAATTAATGTCATTCCAAGAGACAAATGTACACACGCACCAGATTATCTCTACTAGTAGCAAGCTGGGAAAGAGACAGGTCTAGGTAAACATGGCTTTCTAGTGTTAGAGCTTGTGAACCTTTTGCAAAGACACATGATTCTCTCAGAAATGACTTGAACCTTCAGAATAGATAGCATTGTCTGTGCTCCAAGAATTGTCTGTTTGTTCCTAATTGGGGCACTCCTACCCAGGACATAAGTGATATGCTGCCCAACTCACCAAGGAAAAATGACACAAAGGCAAGCACAGGTCTGGATAGGCTCAGTTCCCCATGATTTTCCTGAGGGTCTCTCCATATTTTGTCTCTAGCCTCATTCAAAAGTCATGCTATATACTTCATTTTTCTTCTTTTCTGTGGTTAGAAGTAAAAACCTCCAGGGAGAGAGAGCACAGGTTTTCCTGCCATGTACTTTTCTAACCAGGATTTGAAATAGCTCAATTATCAATCAAGAAACTACAGTCTCTCTCTTTTTCCTCTAACCCTCTTGGCTTTCTTCCCCAATCACCTAACATTAAATTCATGGACTTAGCTACTCTCTGAATTTTCTAATTCCCACTCTTCTTTTGCAATGAATTCAAAGCTGCTTTTTACTAAAGACCATTTATGGAGCATTTGAAAAAAGTAATTTCCACATGCAACTTTCCAGTGACTCCTGTTGTAGGTAGGAGCTCATCCCAGCTGCTTTGTGACCTAGTCACTATACCCACATGAAGTAAAATATGATTTTATAGCCACAAAAGTAAGCCCTCAAAACCCACAAATTAATTGGAAACTCGATGAGGTACTGTTCTGGAGTTATTTTCTCAGAATTGAAACTTCTCTGCTAGAGAAGGAGGAAAGCTAAGAAAGTCAGGACACAGAAGGCCCCTTCATGATGCTCTGTTAAGTAAAGGGCAGTTTCTGGGGAAGAGCAGACTTCAGAGGAACTGCCTACAAGTGAGCAGGACATTTCAGAGAAGCAACTTTCATGAGTTACTACCAGTTGGGTCCAGCTGTCTCTGAGTCACCCATGCTCCTTTATGTAACCGCAGGCACTCATTGGTTCACCAAGCTATATTTAGATGGAATCATTTCTTTGTTCTCTTGTTGGTGCTCTATGTAAGGTGACTAGGCATTCTTTCACCTTCCCAGGTCATATTATAGGTAAACCTTGATAATGTAGGTAATAATTAACCTTTACTCATCCATCAACCAGGTTTGCTCTCATTTAAAAACTGCCTTTCTTATGAATGAGATGTGTTTATAGCACTGGGCTTTATGGAACAAAGAACTCCCACTGTACAGCATTCTGATGTATGCTTAGTCTGTGGGAAGTGTCTCTTAAACTGATCATAATCTTCAAACAAAAAATAGACTTTGAGTTCATCTCAGAAAATTGAAGTTGTAGATGGAAAATAGTTCAGCATTATATATATATATATATATATATATATATATATATATATATTTGTGTTTTGATAACTGAAGACTGTTGGCTGATTTCAGTAGCATTTTCTATTTTTTCTCATACCTGAGATAGACAGGCAACACTTTATCATCCAATAACACATTTGCCTATTGCTATCCTAGTTATTCATGGAGACCCACATATAACCTAGATGACATACAGAAAAGAAGGAAGGTATTATAAATGTGCTCAGTCCTCGTTTCCTTATACATGAAGTGGCTGCAGCTCCAACTAGATGCTTGTGAACACTAAGCCCCACTTTTACTCTTTCATTCTACCACAATTCTAGTGGAATTATAGAGTGCCCCTGGATTGGGATTAACATGCCTGTGTTCTCATCCCACTTTTATCATCAAGTATTTTATGCCACAACACAGTAACTTTAGGACATAAGCAGAACACTGTCTCCTTTGTTGTGGAGAATGTAAACCACAAATAGCTTAAGTAATTTGTCCTAAGTCCACAGAATAAAAGTTAACAAACCAGAATTCACATTCAAGTTGTTTTACCTATGTGATCAGTCATCTTACCTCCTTCATCTGCCTTTCCCTCCTCTTTCCTTTCCTCCTCTTTCTCTTCCTTCTCTTCCTCCATATCTTTCTCCCCCATCTCCTTCCTCCTTTCCTCTCCTTTTTTTCTTAGAATAGTAACTGTCCATAAACAATGGGATTCACAGTGATATTTTCATAGGTGCACGTAGCACATTTTGATCATAGTCACTACTTTGTTACTCTCCCTTACTCCTGTCCTCTTTTTCTCTTTCTTTCTCTGCCCCCTCCAAGAGTCCTCTCACCTCCTTTCAGGATGATCTCAGTCTGTGTCACTAACACATCCTTAGACTTGCAAAATTGACTCCATCACTTGTGGGAACATAACCCATGGGAGAGGAAGGTTCTGGGTTCAGCTGTCATGGACTTTCATATGCCTTTTCTTGTTATCAACAGTGACAGAGATGCTGTCGTTGTCTTTAAGAAACAACACCACCAAGATAAAAAACAGTAAGAGGAAATCCTTCAAGCAAGAGGCTAATGCAGATGTCCAACCTACCAAGCCACAAATGAAAACTAGTTGTTAGCATCAATGCTTCACTGAGTTCCCAATGACTGGATAAATATCTTAATAGAAGCAGGTGGTCTTTCACAGAACTACTTCCCCTACTGTACCAACAAGAAAGTGTATACTTTAGATAGGTCATTACTGAATAATTATGATCACGATTTTAACCAGCTTCTGAAGAGTTGGACAATGGCAATTAGTGACTTTCCATCCTGGATACACATTAAAATCACCTTAGGAGAATTATGCCTGGACATCATTCACAGATGATCTAATTTAATTGGAGACTGAGAATGAATAGTGTCATAAGTTCCCTATTTGAGTCTAGTTTGAGAATATAGGTATGAATCATTCTCATGAGTCTCTTTTTCTTTGTTTCTTTGGGAGGTAGAGACCTTCCTTTAGCAGCACTGCCTGGAGACAAAAACCCTTAGTGAAAATTCCTGCTAGGAGGCTGGGATAGGGAACTTTCATTCTACTGTGTCTGTATTACATTTGTATAGGCCCAGTACACTGGATTTTTCTATAACATAGAAGCCACCACCTTGGAGGTGGGTGAGTAAGCACGCATTCCTGGCATGAAATGTTACATGTTTGTAGAATGAGTGCAAGAAGAAAAGGAATATTCTGTTTTATTTAGACTCCCATGTACTTAATTTTCTCTTACAGAAATCAACCAGAAATGTCATTTTTTTGAATCAATATTAACTTTGGTACAACTTCTGAATATTACATTATTTCAAACCTTGTATAGAATGCATCTTATGATGTAAATGTAATCAAGTCAACTAATATTATTGACTTGATTACATATGTGCTCTGTGGCACACTGAAGTAAAGGCTTTGGATAGACACATGAGTAACACAAATTAAGAATGTTCCCAAGGTTCATTGTGCTATAAGTAGAAACAAATAATATGCAGAGAAAGTACAGATAGTTATGGAATTTTAATGGAGGTGTTTGTGTGCTCAATTAGGGTGAAGGAAAGCAGATTTTGTACCATGAGAGCCCTGGGGTAGCTTTTAATGGCGAGGGTTAAACCACAGCACTGATTTTTAGTTTCCTCATATTCTTTTGTATGGCTCAAGGACCAGACCCATTGAAAGCTGCTACTTTCACTGAGCAGAATATTGGAGCACAGAGGCTTTTAATAAATGCCTCTTCCTCTTTCCATGATCGGCTTGCCTATAAACCCAGACAAACATCCTTGGTTATCTATGTTGTTTTCTAGTCTCTGTCATTATGTTCTTCTCATTGATCACCACTGCTAGAATAGTTTTCATTATTGTAACAATCAGCATCTATAAAAATGGATCAGATACCTGCTAAGCACTCTGTATGATTTACCAATTCATTTACTCAGCCACTCAGAGGTAGCTATTGTTTTACTTCAGAGATTGATCCTAATAGAAGAAAGGCTTGGTGGTATGATAAAGGTTATCAAGTAGCTGAGCATGCATTTAAGACAAGATGATTTGTTTGAAAATCATGTACTTAAACCTTATCCTATTCAGACTTTATTCACATCAGAAGTGGTATGACAAACATGGCAGAAACCAGTTATTCTAATAGAAACATAAGCAAAGCCTGATGCATTTCTGATGGGGAATCCCAAGGATGGTGGTTTAACTCTCACACACATATCCTTTCTGTTTTCTTTGAGAGGAACCACTTAGGTGGCATCTCATTTTTGAACACAGACTTTGAGTCCATGCTCTGTGTACAACAAGCTCTAATCATTGAAATCATTTTGTTCTTAGAACAAAGTGGCCATAATTTCATGTAGGAGCTGTCTTCTCTCATTGTCACAAGCAAGCAGTTGCCTTGGTAACAGCATTTGTAAAGGGCAAGGACCCAGGGAACTTCTATCAAAACCCACTAAAATGCATGCAGAGGTTCTATCTCACCCAGGCCTCTGCTAACCACTTTACCAGCCTCCATTGAGCCCCCTGTGGCCATGTTAGAGGGCTGGTAGAACAGAGGGCATTAAATTGAAGCTTTGGCTGACCAAATTATTTAGAAATGTGGAAGTTGGAAGGATTCCAAAGGACAGTAGGTTTAAGAATCTCTTCTAGGAGACCCCAGAAAGATGGAGGTTCCTTACTTCAGCAGAAGTCTCTTACACTTTGCTTGGATCTGGTGGTTGACATTCTTTCATTAATTAAGAAGGAATTCCTACTTTTTTTTTATTTTTCCTTTTATTGAGTTAAAATAGATTCTTTTCTCATACAATGTATCCTTATTATAGTTTCCCCTCTGTTTCTCCCCACAGTTTCTCCCCATCTCCTTGCCCCTCCAAATCTACTCCCTTTCTGTCTGTTATTAGAAAAGAACAGGCTTCTAAGAAATAAAAATTAAACACAAAAAGTAAAATATGATAAGATTGAGAAAAACTACAATATTGAAGTGGGACATGGCAATCAAACTGGAGGAAAAGGGTCCCAAGATTAGTCTCAAAAGTTAAAAATCCACTCATTCTCACAGTTAGGAGTCTATAAAAATACTAAGCTAGAAGCTATAATATACACACAGATAACCTGGTGCAGACCCATGTAGACCCCATGTTTGCTCACATGTGCCTTGCTTAGTTGATTCAGAGGACTTTGTTCTTCTGGTGTTTTTCACCACCGCTGTATCTTCCACTCCCGTTGACTCCTCTTCTGCAGGATTTCCTGAGATGTGAGGGGAGAAATTTGATGGTAACCTCTCATTTAGACATTCTCTGCATAATGTCTAGCTGTGGGTCTCTGCATTTGTTTCTGCCTACAAAGGAAGGCAAAGGAAGCCTGTTCTGAATGATACATTATTTTTTACTTTAGACTAATAGTGTTTGGTCTTACCCCAAGTATCTGGGTTAACTAGTCTCTGGTTCTTGCTTACACAAGTAGTGTCATGTATGGATTCATTCTTGTGGTTCTAATGGAGTGGATTTTAACCCAAACCAAACATTGGTTAGTTACTCCTACAAGTTCTATGCTGCTATTGTTCTTGCCGATTTTGCAAACAGGACAGATTTGGCTCAAAGGTTTATTAGATTGGTTGGTGTTCACATTTTTCTTTTAGTAGCATGCAGGCTACATCTCCACACCAAAGAGATTAGATTGCAGGGATGAAGAAGGCTCCAAGTATGTATCAGCTTAATTTCTCTATGTTCAAACAGTTGTGTGGATGTTGTCCTTGGCAATAGAACCCCACTGTCAGTTTGTGGAGAGAAACCCCTTGTTTTAGCAAATCCCTATCAAATTTAAAACACAAATATTACAGAATTTCTCAACTTCATATAGAAAAGCAAAAGCCCAATAGTTAAAATAATCCTGAACAATTAAAAACAACTGCTGGTGGTCTCACCATTCCTGATACCAAGTTGTACTATAGAACTATAATAATAAAAAGTCATGGTATTGGCATAAAAAACACACACATGTTGATTAATGGAATCATAGGACATATTGAAACCTTTTTTTTTTAAAAGAAAGAATTCAGATATACATATTGAAAAAAAGGACAGCATTTTCAAAATTGGTGATGGTCAAACTATATGGCTGAATGTAGAAGAATTCAAATAGATCCATACTTATACCCTGCACAAAACTCAAGTTCAAGTAGAACAAAGACTTCAACATAAAATCAGATACATTGTACCTGCTAGAAGAGAAAGTGGGGAATAGCCTTGAACTTATTGGCCAGGAGACAACTTTCTGAACAGAATGCGAATAGTGAAGGCACAAGATCAACAATAAATGGGACCTCATGAAACTGAGAAGCTTTTGCAAGGCAAAGAACATTGTTAACAGAACAAAACAGCAGCCTAAAGGATAAGGAGAGATTTTTACCAACTTCAAACCTGATAGAGGCCTAATATCCAGAATATATAAAGAACTCAGGAAATCAGACACAAGAAACAAATAAACAAATTTAAAAATGGGGTACAGATTTAAACAGAGAATTCTCAATAGAGGAAACTCAAATGGCCAAGAAACATGTGAAGAAATATTTAACATCCTTAGTCATAGAGAAATGTAAATCAATATTACTTTGAAATTCCATCTTATACTTGACTCAGAATGGCTAAGATAATACAAGTGACCACTCATGTTGGTGAAGATATGGAGTAAGGAGAACATTCTTCCATTGCTAGTGAGTGTGAACCTTGTAGAACCACTATGGAAACCAGTATCATGGTTGGGAATTGATCCACCTTAAAATCCAGCTAGAGCACTTTTGGGCATATACCCAAAGGATGCTCCATCCTACCACAAGGACCCTTCCTCAACCATGTTCATTGCTACTTTATTCTCAACAGTCAGAACCAGGAAACAATTTAGATGACCCCCAAAAGAATAATGCATGAAGAAAATGTGGTACATTTACACAATGGACTATTACTCAGTTGTTATTAAAATGACTTCATGAAATATGCAGGACTTCTTACTTTGAGCTGACAAGTCTATGATCAACTTCTGTTATCAGCTCACAGGTCTCCCTTGGGGGAGCACACAAGTAGACAGCACTAATGACTCAGACACTGGGAGCAGGTAAAGGAACAAGCTCAGTTTATTAAGGACGGGACAAGCCTTATATATCCCCCACCCTGCCTGGGGGGAGGATCTGTAGTGCTGGAATCTGCTAATATGATGTGGCCACTTATACTTGGTCCACATCATCTCTTGCCAAGGCTCAGTTGCTGTTGTCAAGGCCCTCAGACAGACCTAGGTTGGCTTTTAGGAAATATTTACTATGCATGATCTTAAGGTCAAATAGGTATGCTGTCCATTAGGGTCATCTCACAAGCTTCCCTTGAAAGTTTTACTCTCTGATATCAGCTCTACTGTTTGGAGTAACATGGAACCTGCCTCGTAACCCTTCTCTGGTGATCTATCAGACATTTGGGGACAGGAGCACACCTTTTCTCTTTGCTTTCTCCTTGATTCACTGCCAGTCACATGTTTAAAAAGCAAGTCAGCTTCTTCAGGGCACCCTTCTAGATTTTTTAGTTTTGTTTCTACATTTATTGTAAAATATGATTCTCTTTACATAAAGTTCATACCAGTCAGAGTATGATATAATCATCACTCCCCCAAATTTGGATATTATTATCCTACGTGTAGTCTGAGAATTAATTATGTTTTTCATGGGCACATTGCATAGCTTGTTCTATAAGAACTAAGGAATAGAATGATCTGTTTCACTCATTTATGACCAGGGAGTCATATTTTCTATAACATTGAAAAGATGTATGAAGATTATTTTGTATGAAACATAAATTAAAATGACATTTATACTTTCATTTGTCAGTGTGTTTTATATGAACTCGATTTACAGCATACTTAAAGGCGTGCATGGTAGTTAAAAGGCATGTTCCTCTGATGAAACAGGCACTCTTGTTACTGGCTGCAGGAAAAACATGTGCCTTGAGCCTCATTGACAGTACATGCTTAAACTGCCAATGAAGGACATAGGAACAAGGCAGGGTGGTATTTGGCTTTGAATTTCAGGCTCAGTGGGGTGACTTCCTCTTTGCCTTTCAGAAAGGAGCGTAAGAAGAGAAATCTGAGAGAAGAGGCCATATTGAGTCTTTTCTCTCCACTGGAATTTGAGGTTAGGATGAAGTGTCACCTATCTTTCTTGATGCATATCTCACAGTGTGGGAGGAAAAAGAACATTCAACTAGAAGTATACATAGCTGAGTCTGAACTCTGGCTTTAGCATGTACCAGCTATGCTCTGTCTTGAGGTAAAAGATGTATGAACCATGGTATCACATGTAGAATGGTGAGAATAAGTACCTTAAAATATGGCATTTGTACTGACATGAGGATATATATCTATATCCACATCTATCTATCTATCTGTCTGTCTGTCTGTCTGACTATTATCACATCTATCTATCTATCATCTGTCTATCTAGCTACACACACACACACACACACACACACACACACACACACTACTTAATTTGATAGGCCTAAGTAGTCATTCAAGAAAAAGCAACTTTCTTTGGTTAAGAATTCTTGTCTGCACAAGATGTTAATATTTTACTTATTTATTTATTTCTTATTTTATATATTGATCCAAGTTCCCTCTCTCTCCCTCCCTCCCTCCCTTCCATGACCCCTAACCCCCCTCTCATCTCATTCCCCCTCCCCACTCCACAGGGAGGGTGATGCCTTCCAGGAGGGATAATCAAAATCCATCAAGTCATTTGGAATAGGGACTAGGCCCTCCCTCTTGCCTCTAGGTTAAGGGAGTATCCCTCCCAAAGCCCTTTCATGCCCCAGGGATATATCCTGATTCTATTGTCAGTGGTCCCTTAGACTGCCCAGGCCTTCTAACTGAGACCCATGTTCAGGGGGTCTAAGTCAGTCCAATGCTGGATTCCCAGCTATCAGTCTGGGGATTCATTAGCTCCCCCTTGTTCAGGTCAGCTGTCTCTGTGGGTTTCTATAGCCTGGTCTTGTCCTCCCTCTCTTCATCTGGATTCTACTATGGCTCAGTGTTTAGCTGTGTGTTTATCTGTTTCCATCAGCTACTAGATGAGGGCTCTAGGATGGATAAGTTAGTCATCAATCTCATTATCAAGGAAGGGCATTTAAGGTAGCCTTTCCACTGTTGCTCAAATTGTTAGTTGGGGGTCATCCTTGTAGGTCTCTGGGCATTTCTCTAGAGTCAGTTTTCTTTTTAAACATATAATAGCTCTATTATGGTATGTTTTTTTTCTCTCTTTTTTCCTCTTGTCTATTCCTCCCCTGACTCAAGCTTCCTATTCCCACATGCTTTCCTCTCTTCCCATTCTCTTTTTCCTAGCTCCCTTTCCACTCAATGTCCACCCACACAAATATTTTAATCTATAAGAACTACAGTGAAATTACTTTCAAGGAAATTCTTCCACAAATAATCCAGTAGTTTCTCATGCCTCATATGCAGTTTTGTTAATAATTACTTACCAACCCAACTGCTCTTTTCATAGTCAATCTACTAAAAATGTTCCCAGAACAATATTTAAAGTATAAATTTTGTTATGTAATTTTTAATTTATTTGGTTTAAAAGAAAACTCTAAATTCCTCAAATTGTCTGAATAACCTCTGCCATCTACATTGAGCCAGGCTCTCTAGCCTTTTCCTTTCTGCCCCTTCTCATATGTGTATAATGGAGCCATCTCTATTATTTGAGAAAATGAAGTATTTGTTTTTGTTGGCTCTTCTATTTGAAATTCACACTCCTATTATGAACATTATATCTGTTCTTTTTTTATTTTTTATTTTTAAGTTTTTAATTTTTTTAAATTATTTTACATATCCATCCCAGTTCCTTTTCCTACCCTCCTTCCCTCCCATGCCCCCCCGACCACCATCCCATCCCACAGGGAGGATGATGCCTTCCAGAAGGGATCAATAAAATTTGTCAAGTCATTTGGAGTAGGGACTAGGCCCTCTCTACTTTCTCTAGGTTAGAGGAGTATCCATACATGGGGAATATGCTCCCAAAATCCTTTTGTGCACCAGGGATACATCCTGGTTACACTGTCAGTGGTCCCTTAGACTGTCCAGGCCTTCAAATTGAGACCCTTGTTCAGGGGGTCTGAGTCAGTCCAATGCTGGATTCCAAGCTATCAGTCTGGGGGTTCATTAGCTCCCCCTTGTTCAGGTCAGATATCTCTGTGGGTTTCTGTAGCCTGGTGTTGTCCTCTCTCTCTGCATCTGGATTCCAGTTCAGCTCAGTTATTAGCTGTGGTTGTCTGCTTTTGTTTCCATCAGCTACTAGATATGGGTTCTATGATGGTAGATAAGTTAGTCATCAATCTCATTATCAGGGAAGGACATTTAAGGTAGTCTTTCCACTGTTGCTCAAATTGTTAGTTGGGAGTCATCCTTATAGGTCTCTAGACATTTCTCTAGAGTCAGTTTTCTCTTCAAACCTTGAAGTAAAATAACTCAAGAACCAAAAGACCTAGTCCTGTACCACCTCATCTGTGTGGTATCTAAAAGTATTTGACCTCATTGAAGTTGAAAGTAAAAAAACAAAAATCTGATTACCAAAGGCCGTGGAGAGCAGGTAGAAGGGAGTGACAATAAAAGACTGGTCAGTAAACACCAAGCTACAAATAGGTGGGATACAGAATCCTAGTATTCTTTTACACAATAGAGCAACCATATATGATAGCAACATAATAATTGTTTTTGAAAATCAGAAGTAATGATTTTGAATACTCTCATCATGCAGAAGTGATAATTACTAGGGTAAGTACATATGCTGACCTTGATTTGAACATTATTTAATGTTCATATGTTTCAAAACTCTGAATATAGATACAACTTTTATGTGCCATGTGCATATTAAAACTAAAAACATTAAAAATAACAAAAACAAAAAACAAAACAAAACAACAAAAAAGGAATTCTTGTCTGAAGGTTTGAGAGATTGTATAGTGGTTAGAGCATTTGCTTTTACCATGCAATCATGAGAACTGGATCCCATGCAAGAAATGGTATAGAAGAAACACCTGTAACTCTAGCACCCAGGGATCTAATGTCCCTCCTTGGTATCCACATGTACATAAGCATGGTCACCTGCACATACCAGTGCACATATACTCCTGAACAGACACACTTACACTTTCTGACACATAAATCTTTAAAAAGAAGCTTTAATAAATGTTATTGTCTGAGATATATCAAGCATCAATTTGAAAATCAAGGCCACTTTTAGATAATAAAATATTGTTTCAGGAATCAGTGTTAACTAGAACAGATTCAGGTCCTAAATTAAACAGAGAGAAATGCTTTTTACTGTTTTATTCATGATAATGTTCTATCAAGTGGAGAGGAAAGATGTTAGAGCAGTACTAAGGGGAAAAATATTTTGGGTAATTTGAAAGTGTGTTCTAGAATGATGTCTCATTTAAGCTAAACCTTGGGAATCAATAGCAGTTTGATTGGCAGAAATTGCAAAGAGTCAGAATCTCAGGTAGGAATAAAAGGGATGAAGATGGAGGGGGTGAAGAGTGGGAGTAGGTCACTGCACACATGTCCAGGCGTTCATTCTTGCTGTGTTATTGAATCTTTCTGGTCATTATTTTTGAGTACTTTATAATCCAGGCACACAGAAATACTTTGATGATATTCTAAAAGCCTTCACTTTTTTCCTTTCATTTCCCCCCCTTGCTTTTGATTAAACCAGTCTTGGTGAGTTGAAGTCAAGGGCTCTTTATTTGCAATTATTGTATAAATTCTCTTGCTTTTCTCTGGCTCTGTCAAATATATTGAGAACATTTGTAGCTATGAAAGTTGGGAACATCTTCTCAGGGGAATGGAAAAAACAAACAAACAAACAAACAAACAAAAAAAACAATTCTGCAGCATAAACTTACCCAGTACTACATCTTTCAGTCCTATATAATTATGCATAAAGCTGCCTTTTAGACAGTAGAGGACTCTCAATAGTAGAGGACTCTCAATAAACAAGCTTCCTTGGTCCTTTACAGGGAATGCCTTCACAGACAGGACTCAGCTGGATGCTCTGTGAAGATCTCATGTAGCTATAAATGCTAGTATTGTGACGTCCAGTTCTTCAGTTTATAAGTAGCAATTATGTTAGGAAATAGCGGAAAGGAAATTCTTTTTTCTTGGATGGCAAATGCAGCTGGCAGTTCTTAGTACTAATACATACCGCTGAAAATGTTATTGCCTATGGTCATCTCTATTATTTTATGTACTGCACATCTGATGTTCACTAAACAGAGCCACATCTTCATGAGATGAAGGTGCCTTATAAGAAAATGCAAACACCAATCTTTTGATTAGGTGATTGAGGTAGTATTTTCTATTAGAGGCAAACAAAAGCAGTCATATACCCAAAAGCACCAAGAAAGCCTGGATAGGGAGTTGGAGAGAAAGTGAACCTGCTGTATCTTGTCTGTGCTTACTAAAGGTCTTATTGTCATCCTAGAAAATTATATTTTAATGTTTTGTTATGTTTATTGTATGTATTTGTGCATTAGTCATGTATAGACATCTGTGCATGACCTGCTTGCTTGGTGTCCATGGAGGCCTGTAGAGGGTGTTGGATGCTTTGGAGTTACACCATGTGGTGCTGGGAGTTGAAACCAGCTTCTCTGAAACAGCAGCTAGTGTTCTTAACTGAGCCATTTTCACAGACCCCAAGTCAGGCCTTCAATTTTAGGGGGCAGTTCAACAAGACTAGGAAGCAATGTCGGTAACCCAGGAAGCCACATCAGCAATCTGGTTTTCTGGTTGCTTTGAATAGCAACTGGATTACAGTGAGTTCAAGACTCTGTATGTTTGACCTTTGCTGAGAAACTAGCCAACCCTCTGCTTTATATAATCTGAGGCTTGTATTCAAGAACTTAAAATATTTTAGTTTTAAAATTCTTATTGTGTCTGTGTTTGGTGTATGTACATGCATCTATGTGTATTTGTATGTGCAGGAGCATGCACATATATGAGTGCAGACAGCTGAAGGTCTGAAGATGATGTTGGACAATCATTCCCTGTATCCCTCAACATTATGGTTTTGATTCAGAGTTTCTTTCTGAAACCCCCAGCTACCTTTCTTCTCCTTCCATGACACCTACCTCTGTTACTGTTGTTACACATGTATGTCACCGATCTTGGCTTTTTACATAGATGCTAGGCAAGTACTTTAACAACTGAGCCGTCTTGCTAGCTCTTTGAATCTATGATTTATTACTGGATGTTTCTGCACCAAAATACAATCCAGGCTGAAAATGGTCATCCTTTCTTATGTCTATGGTGTTGTCTATTTTTTTTTTCTGTGCTTGTTATATACTGTTTTTGTAACCAGGAAGATACTCATTTAAGACATGGCACATATTTAGATATATAATATTAAGATATAATGGTAAACACAATAAGCATATCCCCACAGAATTTATTTCAGAAGGCTTTGTTAAAAGAAATTCATACATTTATAATCCAGAAAAATTTAGGCTGCTTGGCAAAATATCTGAGATATATGCAATATCTGAGATGGAGGAGTGAAATTATATTTAAAACGTGTACTTATATAAGAAAATAATGCAATAATTGTCAGAATTCTTCTCTTTTCTTTATTTAAAATAAATCTGCTGGTCATTAGTCACCACAGAAATAAAAGATAAGCACTGAGTCACTTTGAAAATTATCTTGGGGAGAAGCAGTAGCATTGCTCCTGCTCTTTAAGACATAATCAAATTCCTTAAAAACATTTCAGTGCTTTATAAAGATGTGTAAAGTATTTTGTGCCCCAGAGGCTAAATGACTTCAGAGGTAGAATAGCAAGAGATTATGTTTGTCTTGTACTCAGGCAAGAAGAGGTATTTGAAACTGGGAAAAGCTACTCATGGACATTTTATTGTATATTCTATAAAGCTTGCATCACATTTCTAATAGTTAATAATGTGACTTTACATTGAAAATTGTTGCTTGTGGTGGACTCTTAAAAGTTCATATTCAAACAAAATTAAGGGGAAGATTTTTCAGGATCATGTCCCACTTCTACCTCAGGGCAAATGAGGTAAAAGGCCAAGTGACAATCACAAAGAAGACCTGGGGCCAAATACTAGGCATTTTAAGAATTGCCCTGATTGTAAGCAAGTCTATAGTTCAGGTCAAGAGATGAAAAATCATGAGCAGACTAAAGCAAATCCAACAGAAAGGCTGAGGCTGCCAGGGGTGTGGGCACCAGTGAATGCATGGAGTTTGCTTTAAGAAAGGTGTTATCTAGTAGATCAATGCTACAGTCTCCCATGCAGGGTCTGGTAATGAAGAAAGCATTCAGACTTGGAAACTGGAGGACAATTTTATTTCATAGGTGAATAGATTAAACTAGATCAAGATGAGAAGTTTCTGAAGAAGTGGACCGCCTCTTATACTTCTTATGAGGAAGAAAATAGAATTACTTTTGCTCCATCATCTAGAATTGAGGACCACAAGATCTTTCCTTTCAGAGAGGCAGGTCCTTTATCAATAAGTGTTAACAGTGCCTGGATTGAATAAGTTCCATTACAAGAATGCTAGAGAGCAATGTGTTTTCTTTCTGAAGTGTGTGCTTTCAAGCTCAGGCTAATGACATGCCCAAACATTGCTGCATTTATTTCTAAAGCAATTATTCTGTAATAAAAACATATAAATTTATCATACCATTATGTCAGATGTAGTGGAAAGGAAACATGGCCTTTTACTACCTCTGTCTTTCACAAAAAACTTCTCATGGTCCTATGTCTGACTTCATGAAAAGCTTCTCTTTAAGGATGAAATGTTGTATGTAAAGCAATTCTACCCACTACACACACACACACATACACACACACACACACACACACACACACACACACACACACACACCCAAAATGGGTGTTGTTAGTTGTTGTTGTCACTTGCATCATCATCATCATCATCATCATCATCCTCATAATCATCATCATTCTGGCCTTGAGTCTAGAATGAAACATGTGGAAACAATATCACACGAAG
This sequence comes from Cricetiscus sungorus, assembly GCA_030556225.1. Classification (NCBI taxonomy): domain Eukaryota; kingdom Metazoa; phylum Chordata; class Mammalia; order Rodentia; family Cricetidae; genus Cricetiscus; species Cricetiscus sungorus. The sequence continues at coordinate 132,592,221 of JANBXA010000007.1, read as the reverse complement.
TTCAGAAGTACATGGAGGGGAAGGTGCACTTCTCAGTTGCCAGATCATTAGGCTAATCATGCTCAAATACCCTAATATCTGCCTTCTCATGATTGTCAGTTAAAGATAGATTATCATCTATTCCAGAGGCAAAGCCAGAGTAGTGAATGGACTTCAGATAGTGGTTGGCTTAGAGTTTACACTTCAAATCTTGTCACAAACCACATGCTCCTGCCTCAACCACACCAAGCTCCTTTACCACAAACTTTTCTCTTAGTAGTATTGCCTATGCTATGACCTTGTGAAACACTCTTCACATGACAGAATGACACTTTAAGTTGCTCTCAAGTGCCAGTCCTTTGTTGTTTTTGTTAGCCATTTTTCCTTAAAAATATCAGCAAAGTTCACAGTACTTTTCTCAATTTATAGACAGGTGTCTGTTGTATACGAGTTTGTGATTCACCTACTGTTGTCAAGGTGGATTCTTACTAAGTTGTGATGTGATGAGTTCCAGTGTTTGAAAGGAATCCAAATAGTTAGAAGGCATGGACTAAGGATCAAGTATTAAGTTTTAATGGGGATAGGGAAAACTTAAAGGCCAAAATACAGCAAGAAAAAGAGAATTACAACTTTTTTGTTGTTGTTGTCGTCCTATAGAGGAATGTGGGGCCAGAGAAACCCACTGGGCATGCAGGCCTATGCTTCTCCAGAGTGCTCCTTTACCACCACCCATTTCTTTTTCAGAGGGCAAAACTGAAACATTCTTCAACAGAAAAATAGATTGTTTAACTGCCATCCAGTTTGGATGTGTTAACTACCGAAGAGGAAGGTTTTGTTCCTGAACTGAACTCTGACTCATGGAAAGCTTTTGCTGGGAAAAGGAAGTTCTAATTCTATAAGAAGGTCACTTAGGGTGGTAATTCCAAATTCTGGTGAAAAAGCTGCTAGTTTATGTTTTGAAACTTTTTCTCATTGCGTCAATATAATGCATAGTAGTGACTGGGAAATGGTTGATATTCAATAACCATTCTAACCAATGAAGGGATTAATAACTGAAAAAAGAAGTAAAGAATCCTGGAGAACATGTGTAAATTAGGGTTTACTATTTTTATAATTCCAAGAACATACTCTTGGGCTACATAGTAAAGCTATTAATTTATGTCTTTGAAGGGATTAGTTTATGCTATATAATCTGAACATTTATAATGTATTTTAGTTTCTCAGGAACTTACAGCTATCAATTCTTGGTGAAACATAGATGTCCCATAAGCCATGATGTGACATTTCAGATCTCTGGACAGTTATAGCCTGTATTTACTTCAAAGAAGCCCACACTTCCCAGAATGCACAAGGCACACAACATACAATATAAAGAGTGTATGGAAATCACCATTTATTCTCTGTATATTGTCTGTTTGGACACTGAAATCTCTTTGTCTCGCAAATTCTTCTGGGGATAGTGGAATTAATATATAGGAAATCATTTACCTAAAGAAACCTCAGACACTGTTCTCATTCTATGCCTCATTTCACCAATAACTAACACACCTAATGGATAGGTAGAACCCTGGGAATGAATATATTACTTCCGCCCTCAGTAGAGTCTCTTAAAGAAAGTAAAATAGCAGAGCTTCCCAGTGCTACTAGCAGGATAGAGTCAAATCCACAATGTGAAGACATAAAAGGTTGAATGATAGAATTGGAAGGACCTGAAGATAAAAGAAGCTGTGATGAGGAAAGAAGGTAGAGAAGTTGCAAGTGGGACTGTATTTGATGAAGGGATGTGGTCTTCAAGGAGGCAATTATGATGATCAATACAAACAGAGAAGGCTTACAAATATTTGATAGAAAATTAGAGATAGAAAATAGTTAAGGGTTTAAGTTAAACTCTATTTTCTTTCACTCTTTTTATTTTTATTTTTATTTTTGAATATATCCTGGCTGCAGTTTTCCCTCCATTCACTACTCCCAGAGTCCATATCTCCCTGCTGCCCTCTTGGGCATATATCCAAGGAATGTTCCACCCTTCTTTCTATTTTAAATTTAATTAATCATTATAACTGTAAAAATTTAATTTTTGAGATAAAATTACAACATTTCTCTCTTCCATTTTTCCCATCTAAACCCTCCCATATATCCCTCACTACTCTGCTTCAAATGCATGGCATCTTTTTTGCTAATTTTATTATTGCATGTATATATGTATATCTGTTAATATTATTTGTGTATTTATGAGAGAAAGTGAGTAGAGAACTCTGTCTGTATGACACATGTGTAGTATGAATATGAGATATGAGTTAGAAGAGAACTTTCAGGAGGTTTTTCCCTACTACTGTGGGTTCTGGGGAACAAACTCAGGTTGTTAGTCTTGCAAGACTAGCCCTTTTACTACTCCTTGAGTCATCTTGCCAGATCTATTTCCTGGCTTTTTCATTAGTCTCTCTGCCCTTCCCCATTCCTCACATTCTACTCCTCTTAAACATAGATGATTTTATATCCAGTGATTCAAAATTTAATTGAATGGTTCAAGCCATGATGGAGACTGCCCATTTTTCTTTGACTTGAAATTCCAAATTCCCTTTGGTTGACACATAATTTGTCCTAAATGGGTCAGAATTTAACTAACTATTAAAAAAGTGCATATGGCTAGAGATCTGGTTTCTGCAGGAAACAACTTGCAGAACTCATTCCTCTGGATGGTAGATAAGAGAGAAAAACTGTCTCAATGACCAGGCATGCATCTCTGTAGAGCTATCCTGGTGGGGAGAGACTTCAGTTGGGAGGGGGCAGAGACAGGGACTCAGAGGAAGTTGACAACTTTATGTTCCTCTTGCTTTTACAGGAGATTTTTGAATGAGACTCTTCTAGAGATTTCCAGGAAGAAGGCAACTGGAAACTACTGGTTTGGGTGAACATTGTGGATATAGAACTGAGAGTAGGTTCTGACATGCATTCCTAGTTTAGGAAAATAGGTCTTAGGCTGCTGTGTGAATTTTCTTCTATTCTTCTATGTATCCTGTAACAAAAAGGATATGTCTTAAGACAGGTCTAGAAAAGAGCACTAATTATCTCTAAAAGGGCTCAAAGGTGATCTTCTCATACCTTTATTGCAGATCATCTGTTACCATGTTAGGCTAACCCTGGAGTTACCCAGATTCTTTTTAATCTTAAGGCCCTATGATTTTCCTATATAAAACTTTTTATCTGTGCTCTTTTATCCAATGACATTTGCTTTGACTATTATATTCAGAAGTTACACTATGTCAGAGGCTTTCTTTTTTTAAAATAGGAGTGCATTACCTTCACTTGCTCATTGCCATGGAATAAAAAGATCTTCAAAGGCTGCAGTAGGTAGGAAGGACAGCAGCTCTTTGCTGAAACCTGGGTGATGAATCTTAATCAAAATGTTCTTTCCCATAGACTCCAAGCTTCTGAAATACCTTTCAAACAATTTATTTTAGAGTCAGTGTTTCATTTAAGTCCCTCTGCATATCAAATATTAAGTTCAGAGACACTCATACCTTCCCCAGGGTGCCCTCCATTTCTCTCTTCATGCTCAAATTTCACCAAAATAGTTTATTTCTTTTTCATTTCTGTTATTTAATGTTGTTTTCCATGGGATCTTTTCTTAGAAGTAAGGAAATGAGGAGATTGATAGCTATGAGGATTGGTTTCCTGCTTCCAGGTCACATGGTTTTGTAGTAGGTAGTCCTTTTGCAGGGAATGAATACAGTAATGGGGAATATATTTTTTCCCATTAAATCATCTGTATTTGGTTTTATACCTTCCTTTATGAGGAAACAAGGATTTGCCATTATATAAGTATACCATATGGTTTACATGTGTTCTTGTTAAAAATTTAATCTGCATGTTCATATTATAATGGCATTTGTGTGTGTTGGGGGGGACTTGGAGGCAATCAGAATTGGATGATATCATAAGGGTGACAAAGTCACATGAGCTCATGAAGGTGCAGTACTGATAATGGAGTTGGTGGCTTTATAAGAAAAGGAGCTCCTGTGTTACATGGCTTTGCTGTGATGCAGGCAGCAAGTAGGTTGTCATCAGAACAGATATAGGGAAGATGCTAGTGTCATTCCTCTTGGACTGCTTAGCCTACTGAACCTATTCATTACAAATGATCTAGTCTGTGATATGCAGTTATAGCATATGGGGATAGACTAAGGCATATGTTTTATAGACTTCAAACAATGCATTATAACGGAGAGGAAAGAACCTGGTTTTTAAAAGTTTCTCTGTTGTTCAGAAGGAGTATGTCAATTTCTTTTCACTGTGATGGATGTTTTGGTATGCAGGTGCTTACCTCTGTTAGTTCGGGACCAAACTGAGATGGAATGTTTGAGTGTGGAACAAAGTTTCTCACTTTATGCCAACCAGGAATTTCAAAAAGAGGCCGAGGACAAGGAATATTCTTCCGGGAATATGTTAGTGACCTACTTCTCCAAATAAGCCCTATATTCTAGTCCCCACTACTTCCTAATAATGCTGTTCAGTCACAAATCTGTCAATGGGGAACTCCAAAGATCTCTTCAAATTGAGAACTTTTTATTTTAAACCCATGGAATTTTTTTTTTTTGCTTACGAGAAAAGATGCAATACCATTTCTATTGTTCTGGTCTTGTTTAATGTAGCTATTTCTAGGACAGACTTTCAGACTTCCTGATATCATGGGTGTGAAATACCTATAAGTCTATCTCCTGCAATGTTCCTATGTTATTCTGTATATATGTTTCTCATACTGGTTAATTAATAAAGCCTGTGGCCAATAGGGAACAAGATAGGTGGGGCTAGGAGACCAGGAGGAGGAAAGAGGAAGTAGTAGGAGGGAGTCAAGATGTAGAGCATGGAGGAAGCAAGACACCAGCTGCGGCTCCCGGATAAGATGAGCCACGTGGAAATAATTAGATAAGTAGAAATGGGTTAATCATTAAGACAGAGCTAGCCCATAAACAATAATGGTAACTGGCCAACAGGATTGTCTCAAATACAGAGTCTCTGAGTGTTATTTGTGGCTCACGTGGAGGCGGGACCCTGGCGGCAGGACTGGGAAGCTGGCGGGGAGGAAAAACCTGCCGTAACACTTCCTGATATCATGGGTGTGAAATACCTGTAAGTCCATCTCCTGCAATGTTCCTTGAGCCATAGATGAGTTGTGGTATAGATGTAAGTGTTGGAAATAGGCTTCCTATAATCTTATTACTGCATTGTGTCCAGTTGTAGTTTTCTGTGCTCTTTCCAATGTAGAGTTGTCAGCCTTGAACACACACACACACACACACACACACACACACACACACACACACACACACACACACACACACACACACACACACACACACACACATATATATATGGGTGCACTAGATTGTAACATTCATCCATCTATCTGTCATCTATCTATCTATCTATCTATCTATCTATCTATCTATCTATCTTCTCTTTATCTATCTAAATGCACATATATGCTACAAATAAAAGAAAAGAAAAAGAGTCTATCAACTTGAGAATGGGGGTGCCATGGCACAAGTTGAGGGAGGGCACCCAAGAGGGTCTAGAGGAAGAAAGGAAGTATGAATGTGATGTGGTTCTATTTCAATTAAAAACATTAAAAAATAAAGGAGAGTTTCAATTCTCTAGATTTGTCCATTAGACTTAAATCTTTCCCTTCTCTACAAACCCCGTCTTTGACTTATAAATTTTGTTCATGTTTGTGCCGTTGAGTGTTTCTCATTTGTTCTCCTTTTGGGGTGTTCCAGTGCCTCACACTAGGGGGATGCCCCTGTGTTTCTTCAATGTCTTCTCACATTTTACCTCTGCATTCCAGTGTCAATTCCATGGGGCCCCTTTACTGCCCCCCAAATGAGCTCAAACCCTTCAGACATGGTGTCCTGAATGCATCTTCCACTTGCTATCACAGGCGTGCAATAGGAAGTTCTGAGCCCGTTTGGGTATCCTCATTGTAGTACAAGTGTAAGTCAAAAAATAAAAGTAGAATAAATGATAGATGTTAAAAAGTTTCTATTTGAACATAGACATATGAACATATCTTCTGGTTAAGAGCAACAGCTGATTTAAACTTGAGGCTCCTTGAGATCTTTAGCTGCTCAATTAACATTCTAATATACTTTCTTAGAATATGAAAAAGGATGATCACTGAATACCGATTCACTGTTTTCAAAACACTTTACTGTTTTATCCCACTTGATCCTTTCAAGGATTTTGTCAAATAAAGAGGTTGTTGTTACTGTCTTTGTTTACTGAAACTCTGTAAATTTAAGTTATTTGTGCAAGGTCAGACAAAGATAAGGCAGAAAGGAGAAAAGAGCCCTCATCATATGAATTCCATTGAGTAGAGATGATCAGAGAAGTGATAATAATAACTTGGAGTATTTCAGGTGATACACTTATCATTTTTATGTTATATATTTTGTATATATACACAATTTATATGTATGTAAAACCCTGTGTATTGTGATTGATTGCTGTCTTTTCTCAATGGAGGGGCAACCTGAGCCTTGTAGAAGTTATATAGTATATTGTAAATGGTAGATGAAAATGGGAATTTTGTCATCAGTTCTTTGTTCCTAAGGGCAATGCATTTGGCCTTGTGTCTATTTATAAATATTTCTACCTTTTGAGAGTCCACTTAAGTAAATAGTCAATGAAAATAGTATATAGAATATATATTATATATATGCATATGCCATTTATTCTTCTCTTATTATAGTTACATTTTAATTTCTTGCCACTTTCTTTCCCATGTTTCTTTCATCACAGAATGCAATAGCTGGTTTGCAGCAGTGAAAAAACTAAGCTTGAACTCTGCTGAACAGTAAGTCTGATGTTTATAGTTATATATTTCGTTGTTAAGACTGTATCAGAAACTTCCTTTGGCATCATAAAGGACTTATTGCTCAGCAAGCTGTTACTTCTATTGTCATTTTGAAAGTCATAGGAAATGATTTCATTTATACTCTTAGATCTATAAACTATCCAGATTTACTGTTCAATAATTAAAAAAAAATAGAGTGAAGAAGGCTCAGTCTGTTTCTTTTCCAATCTTTAGTTATCTAAACTACCCACAACACTTAACAATATTTATTGCTTGAAGCCATCTGCATTGCTTAGGTCAGCTCCATTGGTCAAGAGGAAAATGATCAGCAGTTATTCAGGAGACTCTACTGTCACCAGAGAGCCAGACAAATATCGCTCATGTTCTTTCAAAACTGGAATCTAGATTGAAATTTATATTTGTATAACCACACATCTGCATAACTGACTGAGGGGAGCATGATGTGGTAAGTGTGTGAAAATATTTCATTGAAATCAGTCCTTCTATTGTTAATTTTAAAAATTAATAATTAAAGAAGACTTAGGCAGAGTGTCCAGAAAGATGCTCAGAGTAAAGTGGGTTTAGAAACCCACCTTGGTGGATAATATGATGATAATTCAGGTAGTGATCAATCTGATTACAGAGGAAGGGCAGTTGAGGTTAGCTCTCTACTAATGCTTAGGGACTTAGCTGAGATTATCCTTATGAATTCCTGGGAATTTCCCTAGTCCCAGATTTCTCACTAACCCCATAATGGTTCCCTTAATCAAGATATCTCTTTTCTTGCTCTCCCTCTTTGTCCTTCCCCCTTCTTGACAACCCAATTTCCTCGTGTTCTCCTTCTCCCTTCCCTTCTCTTCTCCCCTCCCCATTCACCCTCTGTTCTCTACCACCAATACTCCCAATTTTCTTAGGAGATCTTGTATATTTCCCCTTTCCAGAAGGATCTATATATGTCTCTCTTAGGGTTCTTCTTGTTACCTAGTTTCTCTGGTTCCAGGGACTATAGGCTGGGTGTCCATTGCTTTACAAATAATATCCATTTATGAGTGAGAGCATACTATACATACTGAGTTTATCTATCTGGGTCTGGATTAGCTCACTCAGGTTTATTTATTTATTTTTGTTTTTTGTTTGTATGTTCCATCCATTTGCCTGCACAGTTTAGGATGTCATTGTTTTTACTGATGAGTAGTACTCCAGATGCAGACATCCACAGCTAAGCACTGGGCTGAGCTCCCAGAGTCCAGTTGAAGAAAGAAAGGAGGTATAATATGAGCATAGAAGTCAAGACCATTTTGGGGATACCCACAGAAACAGCTGACCTGGCTAATAGGTGCTCACTGACTGCAGACTGACAATGGGGAAACCTGTATAAGACCAAACTAGGCCCTCTGAATGTGGGTGACAGCTGTGTGGTTTGGGAAGTCTGTGGGGCCACAGGAAGTGGGACCAGGATTTATCCCTAGTTCATGAATTGCTTTTTGGAGCCCATTCTCTTTGAAGGGATGCCTTGCTCAGCCTTGATTCTGGGCCAAGGGCCTTGGTTCTTCCTCAAAGTGATGTACCCCTTTGTTGACTCCCTGTGGGAAGCCTTACCCTTTTTGAGGTATAGATGGGGAATGGGGTGGGGGAAAAGTAGGCAGAGTAGGGAGAGGGGATGGAGTAGGAACTGGGATTGGTGTGTGAAATGAAATAAGATTGTTTTAAAATAAAATAATAGAAAAAAAAAGAAACCTATGCTGGTCTTGTTAATTTGAATATTCTCTCTCTCTCTGACTTTTGATTAGTTTGGATAAGGGTTTGTCTACCTTATTAATTTTCTCAAAGAACCAACACTGTTTCATTGATTCTTTCTATTGTTCGTTTTGCTTCAATTTTACTGATTTCAGCCCTCAGTTTGAATATTTCCTTCTCTCTATTCCTCCTGGGTGAGTTCGCTTTTTCTTTTTGTTGTTGTTGTTGTTCTAGAGTTTTCAAGTATGCTGTTAAGTTGCTCCTGTGAGATTTCTTTGAATTGTTTATGTAGGTACTTAGTGCTATGAACTTTCCTCTTAGCATTGTTTTCATTGTGTCCCGTAAGTTTGGGTTTATTTTGGATTCATTTTCTTTGAATTCTAGAAAATTTTTAATTTATTTATTTCTTTTTTGACCCAGTTGTGGTTCAGTTGAGAGTTGTTCAGTTTCCATGAGTTTTTAGGCTTTCAGCAGTTTGTGTTGCTGAAGTCTAACTTTAATCCGTGGTGGTCCAATAAGATATAAGGGGTTATTCCATTTTTTGTGTCTATTGAGATAGCCTTTATGACCAAGTATGTGATCAATTTTAGACAATGTTTCTTGAGGTTCTGAGAACAAGGTATATCCTTTTGTGTTTGGATGAAATGTTCTGTAGATGTCTATTAAGTTCATTTCAGTCATAACATCTGTTAGTTCCCTTATTTATCTGTTAATTTTCTGTATGTCTAAACTGTCCATTGGTGAGTGGTGTGTTAAAGTCTCCTACTATTAATGTGTGGGATTTGATGTGTGATTTAAGCTTTAGTAATATTTCTTTTACAAATGTGGGTGCTCTTGTATTTGAGGCATAGATGTTCAGAATTGAGATTTCATCTTAATGGATTTTTTCCTTTGATGAATATGAAATATCCTTTTCCATCTCTTTTGATTAATTTTAGTTTGAAGTCTATTTTGTTGGAAATTAGGATAGCTACACTGACTTGCTTCTTAGGACCATTTGATTAGAATTTTTTTCTCAACCCTTTACTTTGAGGTAGTGTCTGTCTTTGAAGTTGAGGTATGTTATTTGCATGCAACAGAAGGGTGGATTCTGTTTTCATATCCATTCTGTTAGCCTGTATGTTTTCGTTGGTGAATTGAGTCTATTGATATTAAGAGATGTTACAGACCAGTGATTGTTAATTCCTATTACTTTTGGTTTGGGTGGTAGTGATGGCAATGGTGTGTGTTTGGGTTTTGCTATTTTGACATTATCTATTGCCTGCATTTCTGTGGATGTAACTTTGTGTTGGAGTTTTCCTTCTAGTACTTTCTGTACTGCTGGGTTTGTGAATAGGTATTGTTTAAATCTAGTTTTGTCATGTAATACCTTATTTTCTCTGTAGATGCAGAGATCCACAGCCAATCACTGGGCTGAACTCTGGGAGTCCAGTTGAAGAGAGGGTAGGGAGATTATACGAGCAAGGAGGGAGTCAAGATCATAATGGGGAAACCCACAAAGATAGCTGACCTGAACTTGTGACAGCTCATGAACTCCTGATTTACAGCTAGGGAGCCCACATGGGACAGACTTAGGTCCTCTGTGTCTGGGTGATAGTTGTGTAACTTGGTCTCTAGCAATGGAACCAGGACCTGTCCCTGATGCATGTATGAGCTGGCTCTTTAGAACCTATTCCTTATGGTGGGATGCCTTGTTCAGTTTTGATGCAGAGTGTGTGTGTGGCTTTGTTTTGCCTTAACTTGATAAAGCATGCTTTGTTGATGCCCACAGGAGGCCTTACCCCTTCTGAATAGAGACAGAGGAGTGGATGGGGGGGCAGTAGGAGGGAGGTGGGGGAGAGGGAGTGGGAAGAGAGGAGGGAGGGGAAACTGTGGTTGGTATGTAAAAAATATTTAAAAGATAAATAAAAAGTAATAACTCAACACACACACACACACACACACACACAAAGAAAGGAGGGAAGGAAGGAAGGAATTAAGGAAGGAAGGAAGGAAGGAAGGAAGGAAGGAAGGAAGGAGAAAAGATACCTTGTTTCTTCAATTACCTTCTGGCGTTTCCTTATGTAAAGCACCAGAGCTTATGGTTTTAATAAGGTAATTCACATAGCATACCTGTACCCCATCCACCAGCTTATAAGGTATGAAAGGCTTTGAGAATGAGATTTCCTATGCTTATGTTTCAGGTTCTTATTGACTCTGACACAGAATTGCTAAGAGCGCTTCTGGATATACATTTAGAACCAACAGTGGACAATGGACACTGTACACCTGACTTCCTTGTCTGGTCACGTCAGAGACACTCCTACCTGGTGCCAGACTAGAGTTCCTGTCTAAGAACAGTGAATACCCTATTAGTAAGCCCTCCAGAACAGTAAGCAACAGAAATTCGGTTTTCCTCACTACAATGTAGAGACGAGCAGGTCAGTCAATCTACATGATAACTGATGTTTTCCTGAATGCTTCTGCTCATTATCTGGCATTGTGACTTTTTTTTCTATTTTTTAAAGCACTCCTTTTTAAAATTTTACACATCAGTCCCAGTTCCCCATCCTTTGCCTCCTCCTCCTGTTTCTGCTAACCCCCTCCCCCCTCAACTTTAATACCCATCTACTCCACATAGAGGCTGAGGCCTCCCAAGAACAGTCAACAAAGCCTGTCACATCACACTGAGGCAGGACCAAGGCCTCCCTCCAATATCTAGGTTGATCAAGGTATCCCACCATAGAGAATGGGCTCCAATATGCCAGTTCATGCACCAGGGATAAATTCTGGTCCCATTGCCAGTGGGTCCATAAATTGCCCAAGCCACACAATTGTCACCCACATTCAGAGGACTTTGTTCAGTCCTGTGCAGCTTCCCCCACTGTCAGTCCAGAATCAGTGAGCTCCCAACAACTCAGGTCAGTTGTAGATGAGGGTTTCCTCATATGGTCTTGACTCCTTTGTTTATATTATCGCTCCTTGCTCTTTATAACTGAATTCTAGGAGTTTGGCCCAGTGCTTACCTGTGGATCTTTGCATCTGCTACCATGAGTTACTAGATGAAGGTTCTATGATGACAATTTAGGTAGTCATCAATTTGATTACAGGAGAAGGTCAGTTCAGGCACCCTCTCTACTGATGCTTAGATTCTTAGCTGTAGTCATCCTTGTGGATTCCTGGGAATTTCTCTAGTCCCAGGTTTCTCACTAACCTGTAATGGCTCCCTCTATCAAGATATCTCTTTCCTTGCTCTCCCTCTCTGTCCTTCTTCCAACATGACCAGTATGGTGACTCTCTTTTTTTATTGTAGGTATAGAATGAAGGTTCATTACTTATACTTCCAGAGACAACATTCCTATCAATTGAACATTTATTTAGCCTTTAACAATACACTTGATATATTTTTATTATATTTCTTCATGATATATTTTTATTATATTTCTTCATTAAGATGATTTCAATGGCTCTAAAAATTATCTCTTGTCACTGCCTCATATTCCCAGGTGTGGAAACTAAGGCTTAGAAAGTTTATTGATCATGCATCAGTGATACTACTGGTCAGTGGCTTCTTAGGGCTTATTCTCAGGAGTTTTTGGATCCATCACTGAGCTCTCTTCTTAACTTCTAATGCACAATTGTCAAGGGGGTGACTATGTTAAATTTGGCCAGGACAGCCAAGTTTTTACTCAATTCAATGGAGCAAAGGGTACTCCTGAGTGTTTGCCTCAGTTCCATTTCAGAGATTATTGTTCCTTGACATTTTTATGGCAAGGTCCCTTAGAGAATGTCCATAGAGTTTTAATGATGTGGTCATTTCAACAGGTTGTTCTTATATCCAATCATTTAGCAAAAAAACCTACAGCATTCCTACTTAGGACCAATTATTGTACTGGGCACTGAGAATAGAACAGTGATCAAAAGACAGCACTCTTGCTATCATTAAGCTTTTCTAGTCTAGAGGGCAACAACCATTGAAGAAATCTATGGCTTCATATAGAGAATGATAAGTCCTTTGGGATAAATAAAGCAGGGTGTGAGGACAGAAGACATACAGAATGATTACTTAGATGATAAACACAAGAGGTCTCTCTTAAGAGTAACTTTTGAACCTAAAATTTGATAATATAGTCAGTGAATCATGGATATATATATATATATATATATATACACACACACACACACACACACACACACACACACACACATATATATATATATATATATATATATATATATATATGTTTTGCTGAAACTGGCAGTGCAGTTATCATGGTGCTGCCTGTGACATCACAGCACTCTATTGCTCCATCATAGGGTTCCATTTCCATAAAACAATGCTTCACTGTGCCATTGCTATGCCCCACTTTGCCATCACAGTACTTCATTGTGCCATCACAGTATTTCATTGGAACATCACAGTGCTGTCTTCTGCTGTCACAGGTTGCATGCATCATCCATTGTGATATCATAACACTCTATTATGAGACTACAATGTTCTATTGAGATATCCAATATTCCATTAGGAGGCCAGAATATTTATGACATGACAATGTACCATTGTGATAACACAGTAATTTCTTGTGACATTACAATGCTCATCTGTGACACAACACTACTCCATTATGCTGATATACATGATATACATTGTATTTTGTTGCCACAATGATGAATGTACATTACAGTGTTCTGCTGTGACATCATAATGCTTCATTATGAGATAAAAACATTCCAGTGTGGCATGTCAATGTTCCATTGATATATTACAATATTCCATTATAAGATCACCATGTTGCACTGTGCCTTTACAAGGCTCCATTATGATATCACAGTGATGACTTGTTACATCACAGCTCAATTATGACATTGCAGTGTTTCACTGTGTGATCATAACACTCCATTGTGATAGCACAATCCTCCACAATACATATGAGACATGCTCAAGAATAGTAGGAAGGCCATTCTTGTTTGTTGAGGTGAATAAGTCTGGAGGAAGAAAGAAATGGTGTACCTTCTGGAAGAATTTGGTATAATCATATAAGAGGCTTTAGAGTATGCCTAGGATTCTATATTAAATATGCTGGGTACCCATAAGAAGGATTTGAATTCAGTTCTTATGATTCTTACGTAGTTTACTTTTGCAAGACTCCCTCTGGGACCTGAATGATACAACTGTGGGACTGGGAGTTATAGACGCTAACAATCCCATTAGGTGTTTAACACAGAAAATTAGGCAACAGGAAAACCACATGGCAGTGGACTTGGGTAATAAGAAGTATCTGGTCTCAAAAGGTATTTTTAAAGTTAGAGCAGAGAGAATGTGTATATAAACCAGATGTGTGGTGTTGCCAGGGTTGACTCATTTTCACTTATGTACTTGCCACTGAGGACATAGTTCTGGGAACTGGTTCAAGATGCAAACTTGAGAAGCTATCATTCTCACTTTCACACTGTCTTCACATTGGGTCAAGGCATCATTTTGCTGTTGAGGGTATTCCTTCCAGGTGAGGACAACTCTGATGCCAGGTCTTCTGATACTCATCACCCTCAAGTGTAAGATCATGCCATTATTAGCATAAATTAACTGTACTCATGGGAATTTTAATCAACAAGAGAAGCTGTTATTCACACAAAAAAGTAAACAAAGTGCTAGACTAGAGGTAAAGAATGCTCCAAGGGAACAAAGATATAAGTAACAGGATCTAAATTGGGTCAGTAGACTAAAAACCATGGTTTACAAAGAAGTAACAGAAGGCATGAGCTTTAAATAAGATTCTCCCAGTTTCACGCTTGTGTCTATTCATCACAATTTCTTATTTCTTGTCCTTTCTTCTCCTGTGGTTATCAGATCCTTTACTTATTGTTCCATAATGAGTAATTCTTCTTTTACATACTAGAAATGGAGGTGGAAGAGGTACACATTTATCTCTCTGACTCAGACTGTATGCCGAGTTAGGCTAGAAGCTCATATCTGTTCCTTTATTCCTAGGGCCATTAATCACCATATCTCAGAGTCAACCTTCACTGCCTGTTGACCCACTGAAGCCATAACAGTCAAGAACATTACAATCTGATCCCTTTAAAATACTTTAACCTATGAATTTTGGGCCTTCAGAGAGTTTTGCTAGCCTTGCTTTGTTGGATACTCTGTAGATTTCTATTCTGTTAATGAAGTGCATTCCAACACAAACAAGAAAATTAGCCATAGACAAAGCACAAGAAATTCATATAGATGCATATTCACATTTGATCAGTCAGATCATTGACTTTCACTCCTATAAGCTATTGCATACAGACACAGACCCACACATGCACATGCACACACACACACACACACATACACACACACACATGCATGCACGTGCACACAGACACACACACACACACACACACACACACACACACACACACACAGAGAGAGAGAGAGAGAGTACTTCAAATTATTCACTGGAAATTGTTTTCAGATATATTTAACAATATTTAAACATATGTCTCTTTTTGGAGATAATTATTTTTATTACAAAGATTTCAAATAAACATAACATTTACTAAATTAAAGATTCATTGTCCAGATGGTTGGTATCCAAGCTCAGATAGTTTTTGGTCAATGTTGAGAATTGGGATCTCTGTATACTGTTTGTTTGTTTTGCTTTGCTTTGCTTTCATTCATTGTGTATACCAGGTCTAAATAAAAATCAGGAATAGTTTTGTTCATGAAATCTCACCCACCTTCTGTTTTAGTAAGACATATCCACGTAGAGACATTTAAGTGTTATTTGATTGGATTCAGTGTGGAACTCAACAAATATAGACATCTCCAGCCAGACATGTGCGTAGAATGAGAGCCCTTTGAATACTCACTTCTAAACGGGATGTCTGCATTGAATCCCTTCCCTCAGGGTTCAGGGAGCACTGTGAAGAGGAGATGGAAGACTGTTAGAGCTAGAGGGGATGGAGGGCACCAAGAAAGAAGATCTTCTAAATGCATCAGGATTGATGCACATATGATCTTTCAGAGACTGAGGCAGCATGCAGAGACATTGCAAGTCTGGGCCTGATGGGGTCCCAGCACTGAGAGAGGAAGTAGACACAAGCTCCCACCCCTAATCCAGAAGCTATCTCCAGTTGATTCCTACTCACAAATAGATAGTTTATACAGAGTCTCACCCAGGGATGCAAACCACTCGAGGGCAGACTCCATGCTCAACACTAGAAGGCTAATAGAACAAACTCAATGGCATCTTTGCCATTGGAAGTTCTTTGTCATATAATGTTGTTTTGTCAGGGAATATTTTTATTTTTAATTCTACTGATCCCTTGTGTATAAACTATGGTTTATACATATGGTTTATTAGACTTCTGGTTTTGCCTTCTTACTGAATTACTTTATAAATGAACATTTGTGTCTTTGAGTCTGTGTGTTTCTTGTGCTTTTTCTTTGGCTCTTTTTCTTGTTTAGTTTTGTTTTATATAATCTTATTTCATTATTATTCTGTCAATGCCAGTTTATTTTCTAGCAGAGGGATTCAGTGGGTTCTGATGGGAGAGGACTTTGGAGGAGTTTGGGGAAGAGAAATTATAATCAGAATATATTGTATATATAACATTTTCAATAAAAGAAAGATGGTATAAAACATAAATAGACCAGTGATGAAAAATATCTGTTTTCTGTGTTGTGTTCCCCCATTCAGAACACTGTTACTGGCATAATTATTCTTTGGCTGAGTATTCTGCTATTATCTCATCTGGCTACATTTGAGTTTAAACTCTTAATGTATTTTATAGCCCGTTTCTTTGTGATTTTGTACATGTAGATAATTTACTCCTGTCCTTCATGCAACTTGACATTTCATGTGGCTTGTTAATGCTGGAGGTTCTCAGCCACTGTCTTTGAGTATTTCTCTCTACCAGACCCCTTTTCCGTGCTGACATGCGCTGGTAGATTTCTGTCTCCACCATCACCTTACTTTGCATACATTCCCACAGCTCTTTTCCTCAGTGCTGCAGCTTGAGTTATTTTCAAAAATCTCATGTGTGTTAGTTGATTCTTTGATTGTATTGGTTTGGTTGTGTTGTTCTCATTATCCACTGAATTTTAGAAGATTGATCTTCAATCCTATCCTTTCTATATTATTTATTTTTGTGGTCTCATGTTCTTTGGCTTTCACTCTTTTAATCATTTATCCACATTTAAAAGATATTCTAAGCTTTTGCAGATCCTTGTTTTACCCATGATTCTGTAGTAATAATGTTCTGCCTGCTGGTTATTTTATGGCATAATTGCACTTCTGGATGTGAAACATTTTAAAATTTTATTTCATTGTCCCACTGGTTACAGTTTCACAGGACAGTACTTAAGCACAAATTTTTGAGAAATTTTCTTTTGTCATGTGATTTATTGCATTCAGCTTGGATTCTTGTTACTCATGGGAACTGCGAATTGAACTTTGAGCCTCAGATTATATAATCTTAGGGATTAATTTCTTATGGGAATTTTGACCTTTAATCACATAAATCCAAGATGAAATAAAAGATTGGTACTGTCTCCCTTAACAATATGCAGATTTTGCTTTGATTTTTAATTTTTGAAGAGTGCTGCTTTTTCTGGTGTTCTGTAAGGATTCTGTAAATTCTAGTTCCTGACATTACATAAAGTTAATCTCTATGTATACAAATTAGGACTCAAAATTTTAGCATTTAGAGATCTCTGCTCCTATCCACACACTCATACTAACCCAGGTGAATGAAGAGTCGACCATATGCCACCTTTTAAGCTGTTGATACATAAGGCTTTTATGTGAATGTGAGTTTCGGTTAATTTTTTTTTTTTTTTTTGGTTTGTTTGTTTTGTCAACTGAACACAAGCTAGAGTTAGTTATTTGGTTTGAGAAGAGGAAACCTTAATGAAGAAAATGCCTCTGTCAGACTTTCCTGTAGTCAAATAACCAGTATCCCTCTGTGGTCTCTGCTTTGTTGTTTATTTACCTTCAGGCTTCTGCTCCATGTTCTGCCCTGACTTTCCTCAGTGATGGACTGTGATTGGAGATGTAAGCCAATAAACACTTTCCTCCTCAAGTTGCTTTTGGTTCTTGTGTTTACTATAGCAATGGATAGTATCTCTCTATATGTGGACAAGTGTGCAAACATGTGAACGTGTACATATGTGGCAGCCACAGGCTGTTATCACATTTCTTCCTTAGTTGCTCTCTACTTTGAGTTTTGAAACAGAGACTCTCAATGGACAAAGTGCTCACTGATTGGCTAGATTGGCTAACCAGTACACCTAACAGTACATATGTTTCTACCAGTCTCCATGCTATGGTTATATATGTGCAACCATCCCTAGTTATCTATTTATCTGTTTATCTAACTATATCCATCTATCTATCTATCTATCATCTATCTAATGTGGGATGCTTGCAATCTCAACTCAGTTCTTCAGGCTTTACAAATTAAGCCATTTCCTCAGCCATGATCATTTACAGTTTAAAAAACCCCTTTATCAAGTACTTACAAATAGTTATGTTTTATTTTATCCAGAATTTATATGCATTTGGATGAGAGTAGTTATTCATCAGCCCAGTCATCCACATTGATCAAATGATTGTAGCATTTTCAAGATAACTGAATTTTGCATTTTCAAAGCTTAACAGACTGCGCAATATAAGATTTACTATATTATTGATATTTGTAATTACAATATTAAGTGAACAATTGGTATACTGCCAAATGAACCTCAGACTGCTATTGCACAAAAGTGTTTTGAGTATATCCTTTTGCTTATTTCCACATGATATTCCACATGATTTTGATACAGGCTGGATTGACAAAGGAATCCAAAGTTCTTGGATTGTTTTCTGAGGATCTAGACTTCTCCATGACACTCTATGAATTTTGGCACTAAAGTGAAGCCCAGTAAAGAACCAGGCTTTGATGGTTTGTTGATGAACAAACAGAAGCCATGAACATCAGCATATACTGAAGTGACTATCCCTGTAATCTACCATAGCAGACATTACAGGTCAGTAATACTAAGCATATGGCTTTAGTTTTCTTTAATTAATAATAGTATAGAATAATACTTATAAAAATAATAATTAAACTGTACACAAGGCTTGGAAACTGTGATTAAGATATAAATTCTAGATTATTTAGCCTTTTTAAATTTTTCACATTATATATATATATATATATAGTCATATCAAAAAAATTTTTTTTTCTTCCGTAATTTCTTATTGTTTATTCCCCTCTTACAAAAGACACTGGATAAGTAAATATAAAATGTTATATGTCATATTTAGAAATGGCCAGACACATTTTCTTGGCATTTCTTACCAGAATATACACTAATAAAATCTTCACAAGCACACTCATCTTTCCCACCACTTACCTTTGTTTTTTAAAGGTCAGATCTTTTAATTTTCCCTAATTTTTAACAATGAGTTATCAAAATAAGCAATCTAACATTACTCAGAGACAAAAACATTTAAATGAAAAGTTTTAAAAATTCATGTGTGTACAAACACACACAATAAAATGTTGCTCAGAAACTGGAACTAATGAATAACACAAGATTAATTTCCTAGGTGACATGTCACAACTCTCCAGAAGTGTGAATAAACATCTGAAAGTCAGCCCAAAGCCCAGCCAGTACAGTGTGTGAACATGCAGTCAGAATCCTATGGAAGTCACAGGCATAGGGACTCAGTGATGGAATTTACAATTTATCCTCTTCACAGTAGAAGACGATGCTTCACGATGTCCCCCTCCTGAGACACATACACATCACTGCTGTTGAAGTCACAATTTGATATAATTTAGGAATCCAAATGTAGCTCCAGAACATATACCTCCAGTAGGAATTTGAAGACAGACAATATAAATGGGAGCTGAGTAGAACCTGCTGTAATGCTCTTTTAATTATTTGCCTTTAGGCCACAGAAAATCTGAGCATAAGCAAGGAAATTAATTCTCATAATAAAAATATCCCTACAAACAGCCATGGTGTCCAGGCAGGCTCCACAAGGAGAGTATGCTATACTACATATTTTTTCTGAAGGTGTGCTTTGTGAGTCCGCAGGTAAGATCAACTCTTTCCGGAAATACTAACTTGTCACAAATTGACTCCTTGGTAGCTAAATATTGTGATATTTCATTAGGTTCCATGAAGAGAGAAGGCGGAATGTGCATTAAATTAGCAATTTTGTTCTCTTGTGTCATTCATTCTGATAAGCACACCATCAATTCTCAAGAAAAAACACAATAGCAGAAAAAAGCTGGAAGGCATTACTCTAATTTTCACACTCAGACTGGAAAGTACATGATCGTATAATTTATCTTCAAACAGGAGAACGTCTTCAAAAAATTTAATCTGTTCTCTGGCTTTCAATTTCTCTGTACCTATAGGAACTGGTGTAGGTACAACCTTTAATTTAGGAGATTTTCCAAGTAACGTTCCTTTATAATCTCTTGTATAGGTCCAATCATATGGATTAATAACTTCTTTGGAGGGTTCATCCTCCTTCCTACTTTCCTGCTACTCTTCAGCACAAACCGCCTTAAGCATCCCCTGGTAGTTTACATATCTTAGTGCATCTGTAGCATTGAACTCAGTTCCAAAGCCAGAGCCATACTGGATCCTTAGAATGTTGTCTCCAAACATCATTTCAGGGAGGGATGGCATATGAGATTCATAAGCTAACATCTCCAGATCTGCAGACTGACTTCGTGATGTGGATGTTGGCCTCTGTCAGCATCCAAGGCCCAAAGGAGAAGTCCTGGTGGCTGGTCTGGAAGCCGTGGATCAACATGGCAGAGGTGGACTGCAGGACCACTCAGAGCAAGTGCTGGCGACAGAGGTCACAGTGTGGCCCTCCCTGAAACACCGCTCCTGGGTACCATCCTGGCCCCGCCCCCTGCAGCAATGCCATGGGTCTACCCTTCTGCCGTCTTGGCAGTCCCTAGTGGTTTTTCAAGAAAAATTATGTTTCTAATAAACAATATACTTACTTGTAATTACAAAAACAGACATTTACTAAAAGCAAAATAGGAACACTTAAGTATGCTCAGTCTCCTAAGCCTGAGAATATTTCATTTTGATTAAAATAATGTTCATGAAACAAGAATAATAGCACAATAGTACCAGGCTATATTCTGAGAAAAATGGTTAGTTACAAATGCTTTTATTATTAACAATGTAGAATAAAAATAAGCTATATTCTGTTCAGTAATCTAGAAGTGAAAATTGAGGTAAAGAAAATAGAAATTTGGGACAAGCAAAAATAATTAATTAATAGGATTACTGTTAAGAACAAGTAGCCCACTCTAGCAATATAATAATACACACATAGGTTAAACGAGAAAGAGAAAATAAATAGAAATACTAAACCAATTTATAAATAGAATAATAAATCAATGTAAAAACCTTGGTAGAATAGTTAGTGTTGAAAACATAAAATTCTCAGCAAACAGAAATGTGTATAAGCAAATTGTCATTATACTCAATGTTGGCTGTATATAGGACCCATTCATCCAAGGATCTGACTTTTAAAGGCCAAAGCACTTGTTTGCATTGTCGATTCACATTCTCGTAAGCTAAAGATTCTATGAGTATTCGTCTAGAAACTGTGTTCACTACCTCTAATTGTACTGCCCTAGACAATCTTTCTAGGAATAAACTAAAGCATTTTCTCGGTCCTTGCATTATATTGGTATAGGATTCTATCCTCTTCCCTAGTTCATGAACCTTATCCCAAGCATTCAAGGCTGCTGTACTGCATAGAGACAAGATGTGTTCATCATAGACAGTTTGGGTTTCTGGGTCAGCATAAAGACCCTCACGATGAATTTTATCTCAGGGAGCTTTATAACCTTTCTTTAAACCCTGAAGTTCAGGAGCTTTTGCTTCCTCTCTCCATAAAGCCCTCCATTCTAAATGAGAGGAGTTTTCAAGAACAGCTGATAATAATTGATCCTAATCTTTAGGGGTTACCTTGTTATTCCTTGCCCACAATTCTATTAATTGCTTCACATATGGTGAGTGCATAAGAGACTACTGCTTCCTTTATACCTTTTAAATCTTTCATACGTATTGGTTCCCACTGATATGCAATGCCACCTTTTGGGGTTTTTTTTTTTTTGTTGTTGCTGGTTTTTCATTAATAGATACAGGGAAAGCTCCCCTGACCCTAAATAGTGTAGAAAAATTTAAGTCTCTTTCATGTCCTGTTAGCTGTAGTTCTTCTGATGTATCAGATTGATAGTCTTCTAAGGCCTGAAATCTATTCAACATTGCTTCTTTGAGTGTCTGAATTTCTTGAATCATATAACTTTCTAAAGACTTCATTGAATCAGTCAGTTTCTTGCTTTCTCCAACCACGAATGATTCCATGTTTTTAATATTCTCATCCTTAGATATTATCTGAATGGCATGTAAACTGCCTTCCAGAAACAATGTTCTATACTCTAGCTTGCCATTATTCTCAGCCATGGAACAGATTATATCTGCTACTCTTTCTATCTGATGTTCCAGTTTTTTGACCTTGTTAGCAGCTTCATCTCACCAGGAATGAGATGTTTCTGCTAGAGTGTTAATGCATCACATTGTTTTTGTTTTGGTTATTGAGGCATCAGACATAGAACACATTCTATTTTCTACTTGGTCATTTTTATGTTCCATATTTTGTATTCTACCTGTCAGCTCTCTATTGCCATCTTCAATATTCTGAGCTTTTTTCCTAAGCATTCTTTGCTTTGCGTTCTGTTTTTTTGCTCTCTGTTATCATTTTCAATATTTTGAATCCTTGTTACTAAGTCTTCTATGGTTTATACAAGTTCCTTATTGTTTGCTCTAATCTCAAACCATTTCTTTAAGAATATCATATTAATGATGCAACCCATTGCTATTACAAAAAAATGTATATATTGGTTAAGTCATGATTTTCTTCTGCTAAAATTCATTCTATATATGAAGTAAAAGAATTCCTAAAGTCCTGCATTGTAAGATTATCCTCCATAGGTATGGAACAATTGATTTCAGATATTATTTAGCCTAAATTGCGAAGGATGTTGCAATTACCTTAGGTGTAATTCTGCTGTCCTGGAACTTTGATGCTTTTAGTTGTAGATCTCAACTTGTGGTAATTAAACCTGGAGATGTACCACCAAATAGTGTCCAGCAGCAGATGATCCTTCTGATCACGGTTGCTGTAGAATAGCTCTTAACAAACTAAGGCAAGTGAAATTTTGTTAAATGAAGAAGTGAAATGAGCCTTGTGCAAATTGCTGAAACCGCAGGGCTAACCAGTGTCACCTCCAACTGATGCTACCAGGCTGCAGGAACACACAAACAAGGCAGGCCCAGAGGCTGGGCCATGTGCGGGAACACACACACACACACACACACACACACAATTTGTGGGTGCCACAGGGCTCTGTGGGAATGCAATGTGAGGGAACGGACAGGAGATGAGCAGTGGTCTCAGGGCCACGGTGGGGATAAAGGAGTTGCAGAGCAGACACAAATGTCTCACAAGCTGGGGTGTATCTCCCTGGTTAGTCAAGGGGCCTGCCTGTTCAAGGATGGTGGGGGAAGGGAATGGCTTCTGCTGCCTGGGTGAAATCAAGGTCCTGTGAAAATCCTGATCCACTTCTGACACCAGATATCATGGTTTAATAAGGAAAAGGATAAACAAATAGGCCAAAAAGATGTTTATTCAGGGGGAAATAACTTACAACCTAGACAGATGAACACCAACAGGTTCCTAGTCTAGAGGATGCCTCAGGATACTCCCCTATCTGCATCCCTTCAGAAAGAAAGTGCTCCCGGGCTCCTCCTCAGACCTAGTTCCCCAGGTCACTCCCCAATGGGAGTGGTCAGTGCCACAGATGTGGACAAAGTGAGTATCTCACTACAATCAAGTATTTCTTATTGAGTTAACTTCATCTTGAACAATTTTACTAGCTAGTTATTTACATTATTCTTAAACTATAAAACTATTCTGGATATTTCACAGGAATATTCAATTTATAGCATATATATTTCCCAATCAGAAAAGTTAGAAAGAAATGTAACATACTGTCTACAATAACTTAAAATATGATGTCTAAAACAGTCTCCAACTCTGACCAAATATGTTATATCTTTGCTGAGAAGAGTGCTTGTGAGAGCCAAGAGATGTTGATCTTCTTTATACAACATACAAATTTACTCTAAAGAATGTCTGAGTCCTTAAAAGAGAAGCCAATGACTCTCTATTTTCAGCTAGAGGAATATGGAAATTGTGGAAGTTGTAGGCTTTTACTGTAGAGCTTTCACTAACAATCACAGGAAATCAAAGAAGTGTAAATGAAAGATAACATCATGCCATTTTCACAGTCGCTAAGATCCCTCCAAATAGTTGTGGATTCTCAGAGTGAGGCACAATGACCCAATGAAAGTAAAGAAATCATTGCACATTTTTATAGAAAGCTCAAAAACAATGATAGTGATAAGAATACAATCTTTGTTATTAATTAGTGTGGGTCAGAGCTTTCTTTCTTTAATATTAACCTTTTAAATTTCCATAATAGCCTATAACACAGTTCTTATTTCTACAAGTGGAAACATACAGATGAACACACACACACACACACACACACACACACACACACACACACACACACACACACACACATAAAGTAGGAAGAGACTCCACATAAAGAAAAAAGAAGAAAAGGGAATATGAGGTGAATGTGATCAAAATACATCATATTAACACATGCAGAATTTAAAAGAATAAATTAAAAAGTATACTGAAAAAAAAACAGACACTGAATTAAAAATACTGGCACAAGGTCAAGGAATGAGCGTTGGCAGCACTGGGATTAAAATCCAAGGAGTAAATTCAGAAATTAAATTTTTAACTACTATCTTCTGTCCCCAACAAAATCAAAGCTTTTTTTCTGGAACACTGAAAGATTTAAAGAGAAGGTGAAGAATTACAGAAGAAGGGGAGAATGAGACAGCCAGCACATACTCATTTCTTGCCCAGACCATTCTTGTATTTCTAATTTAGTTTTTTTGTCCCACTGGAGGGTGATTCTAAATTCTAGTGCTGTCCTAATAAGGACACAGGGGATTTGACTGTGGATGTTTGCTACAGGATTTTCATAGGATATTTTATCCTAATAGATGGATTAGAGTCCATGTGTCTAAGCCATGACTTGTTGTCTCTTACAGGAAATTTGCTCATGCTAGGAGTTTTAGTATTTAGGCATCTTACTGGCCCACCTTTGGACTTTGTCCACATGTGTAGCACTTACCAGTCCCATTGGGGGTGAAGATAGGTGCCACTAAGAGCACCACCTGTGCCTATTCAATGTGTTCCCTTTTAATAGGACCCTGCCAACCTTCCATTCTTCTCTCTCTTTCTTTCTCTCCCTCTCGCTGCCTGTCTGTTCCCCCCTCTGCATCTCTTTTCTCTCTCCTGTTGCTCCTGTTCCTTGGGACCAATCTCCCCACCCTTTTGCCCCCTTTTACAATCCTTTTCCAATAATAATAATAATAATAATAATAATAATAATAATATAAGTAATAATAAACCCTTCACTTGAACTCTGTTGCATTCCCTCTCGAGCCTCTGGGTCTTGCCTGCTCTCAGTCTAGTTTATTTCTGCCAAGATGACCCCTTCATTAGGAGATTTCTGGATGGGAGGAAAGTTAAGTCTAGGTGTGCTGGTCAGAGGAGGTAACACAACAAAAAGCACATGAAATATCAGAATCAGATTTCTTTTCTTAAGTTCATAAAGAAGAAGAAAAAGAAGGAGGAGGAGGAGGAGGAGGAGGAGGAGGAGGAGGAGGAGGAGGAGGAGGAGAAGAAGAAGAAGAAGAAGAAGAAGAAGCATCGATGGGAACAAATGGGAAGTCTAGACTTAGTCAAGTGCTCAGCCAATGGGAAGTCTAGAATTAGATGAGTGCTCAGCCAATAGGAAGTTTAGAGTTACTTAGTGTTTAGTTAGAGTTAGCTTAGCTTAGACCAGTGCTCAACCAATGGGTTGAGGAGTTAGAGTTGGGTAGAATGTGTGATCTGAGGCCTTTTTTGATGAGTTCAATGCATTACCTGAGCAGGGCTCTCAACACAGTTGGGTGTGTTAAGTACAAGCAGGATTAATTTCTACAGCTTCACGCCTCTACTCTCTGGAAATTGTGAACAAGTTAATATTCCAAGATTAAAAAAGCACAGGGTGAATGTTATATAAGGGGAGAATCTGCAAAGCAAATTGGAAAGGCTCAGAAAAGAAAATAAAGTTAAAGAGGTAGAGGATGAAAGGAAAACACAACAAAAAATAAATTGTGTAGAAAAATTAGTAACATGTTGTCAGAGCAGACAGCTTTGGAAAAATTCGCTAAAACAATTAAATTAAAAGTAATAAGCATATAATGTCATATATAAAAGATAAAAGAGGCCCAGTATATGCCCATTTGGTTTTAAAAATGAGGATATATGTTTAGGTTTATAATATATACTGTTGGAATTTTTTCTTTAATAAGCATAAAGTGTTCTTTCTTATCAATTTTGATTGGTTTTGGCTTGAAAGCTATTTTGTCAGATATCGATAGCAGATTTTAGTTCTTGCATATACCCTTAAATGTTTCCTTGTGTTCATTTTTTCAGCTGCTTCAGGGTTTAAATTTAGGCCATTGACCCATCTTTAATTTTTTTAACTTCCTTTTGTTTTTGTTTCATGTGTATGGATGTTTTGCCTGCAAATACACCTGTGTGCCATGTGTGTGCAATGCTCGAAGAGGAAAAAACACCAGTGTCAGAGCCCCTGAGAAGGGAGTTACAGATGGTTGTGAACCATCAGGTGAATTCTGGGACACATACCATGGATGGTCCTCTGGGAGAGCAGCCAGGGCACTCTCATCCCTGAGCATCTCTCTTACTCCTCTTCTTGTTTCTTCTCCACTTTCATTTTGTTTGTCTGATTGTTTTTATTTTGAATTTACTTTTTGTGTGGAGTGAGAGATATGCATTTAATTTCATTCTTTGGCATATAGATATCTAGTTGACTGTGAAGGTGTCATTGTGGATAGTTATGTTTCTTTGTGCATTTGTTTTATTTGTGTTTCTTTGCTGCATTTTGTTTATATCTTGGGTGGAAGTATCTTCAAATTTTCATCTACCCCCTGCCACTTGCCACTTTCCATCCCACTCTTTTTTTTTTTTTTTTAAATGTGATGCCTTTTGGTGATGTGTTTTCATTTTTATTTATGTTCCCTGGTGCTGTTTATTGGTAGAATATGACTGTGGCTTCACACTGAGTGACTAAATACTTCTTTCCTACCTATGTGTGGCTCATACCATCTTTTCAATATCCCATCCTCCCATGATCTTCCTCCTTTCTTAGCATCAGAAAATGAACCTCACAGACTCTCATAAGATTTATCCATGGAGATTCAAACTGAAGCACAGTCACTAAATAAAAGACAGAAGTATAAGTGCTAAAAAAATGTATAAATAAAGTACAAATAATAGAATAAAATAAGCAATAAACTGAAATTGTGACCTTTATTGCTTTCTACTTGGCATGCTGTGATTTCTCTTATGCTGAGTACATTTCTTCTCAGGCAGTGGTGAGCTATGTAATTCAAACAGGTTAAGCCTGTGTGTCCTTTGAGTGGGAAAGATTTCTGTGGAGGTTCATTCTCTGCCAGACTTCCCAGAACTTACAATAACATTACAGCTTTGTTCCTGGTGTTTTGTGGATTTGCTACCCCTGCTCCAGCCTATTTCAGGAACTTCCATGATGTAGGTTCTGAGAAGCATGGAAGGCCTGTTGGTATGTGACGATCTCCTTTCATGCCTGTCAGGATGTTGCAGTAAGTTCTGTCATGCACTTCCTGTAACCCTGTGTAGGCTGCAGTAAATTCTGCCATGCACTTCCTTTAATCCAGTGTAGCTCATCCAGGCAATGTGGGTTCTGAGAAACTTTAGCTTCATATTCTAGCCTCCCGTACTATTCGCTGCTTCCACAGGCTGCTTGGCTTCCAGGCTTCATTGTGCCTGTAAGGACATTGTATGATACCACTTCAGACACTTCTGCAGTCCCATGCAGGTTGCCCAGGCAATCAATGATGTGTGTGTGTGTGTGTGTGTGTGTGTGTGTGTGTGTGTGTGTGTGTGTGTAGAGATAGCATTGCAAATTTCTCAGATTTAGACACTGAAGCCTCAATTCTGTTTCAAGCCTGCTGTGACCCTTCAATATGATTGGGTTTCTGCAGCCTAGACCATTTCTCTATGGCTATTAGGTGCCTAGTGCCTGTGAAGAGCTATGGCACACCATGGTGTTGCTGGGAAATCATTTTTGTTTCTTTACAGAAAAAAATCCCACCCAGCTTTATTTCTGTTTTCTTTAACACTTTCTCTTAATAGAGCCCATTTTTAAAATCTTAGCCTTTTTCATTTGATATCATAGAAATGAGATGAAGTATTTTAAAATAATAAAGATTAATAACAAAAGGGCAATTCTGCTGTCTGAACAATATCGAACAGCTAGAAATGGAAGAGAAGTATTAGTATTTCCTGGAAAATTCTTTAACCTTGATAATAAATAAAGGTATAAAAAGGAAGACAATGAGCATGATTTGTCTTCCAGTGGAGTAAAACACTAAAATTAATAAAGCTTTATGGAATAGTTAATTTTAACTTTTGGTAAAATGACTCATGTGTCAAAACTTCCCGAAGTTTTGAAAATAAACACAGTTTTTTAGATACAATTGCAGAATGACCATCAATCCATGTCTGAGGATTTTTTTTCCAAGGAAATATTGGGCAATAAATGTTCAGTATAAAAAAGGCCATGTCTTAAAATTTTAGTTTGTTCATTTAGCTGCAAAATATAGAACCTAAGATATTTATGATCTCATAAAAAAAAGTGTGGAAAGTTTAGTATAATATTAACCTTACAAACGTTTGGCTGTTCATATCTAGGTGGCAGGATTTTATTAGTTTTTCAACTCCATGTTTTCTAATTTCTTCTATGATTATGTGTTTTATGTACCATGAGTTGTAGAGTGTGGCACTTTCCTCTATATGATATATTTATGTTTAATGCTGCATCAACATTCCTTACTTTGTTATCTCAAGTGCCAATCAAAGACACTTAGGGCAAAATCTGTCAAGTCATTTGGAGTAGGGACTAGGCCCTCCCTCCTGCCTCTAGGTTAGGGGAGTATCCCTCTATGGGGAATGTGCTCACAAAGTCCTTTTGTGTACCAGGGATACATCCTGGTTCCACTGTCAGAGGTACCTTAGACTACCCAGACCTTCTAACTAAGACCCATGTTCAGAGGGTCTGAGTCAGTCCAATGCTGAATTTCCGGCTATCAGTTTGGGGGCCCATTAGCTCCTCTGTGGGTTTCTGTAGCCTGGGTTTGTCCCCATTTTTCTTATCATTCCTCCCTCTCTGCATCTGGATTCCAGTTCTGCTCAGTGTTTAACTGTGGGTGTCTGCTTCTATGTCCCTCAGCTACTAGATGAGGCATCACCCCATCACCCTTTCTGTGGAGTGGGGTGGGGAGAAGGGATGGGAGGGAGGAAGAGGGAACTGGGATTGACATGTAAAATAAGAAAAAAAGTTGTATGACAAAAAAAATCTCTTTGAAAAACAAAGCAACACACACACACACACACACACACACACACACACACACACATACACACAGACACATACACCAAAAAACAACAAAACAAAACACTAGGACAAAACCCTGACATTAAATTGCAATGTAATGGTAGTTGTAATTGGGAAGTACAGATGATATTTATTTATATTTATATTTCCTTGTATGTGTTTTTCTAGTTTTTATATTTTCTGAAGCAATTATTTCTCTTTTTATTAAAAATAGTTTTTAAAAAAAGAGGATGAAAATGAAGAAATGTTTGTTCTATGAATTGAATTAGATTTGCATTTCCTGTGGTAGTTCTTTAGTCTGCAGCTTCCTTTGTGACTGTAGAAGGTTCTTCTGTGAGGTTACATCATTCCCCTATGTGTACTTTCTATTCCTAGATAAAATATACAATATGACTAAAACTTAAGAAGCAGAGGTTAAGACAGGTCTGTCTCACAGTATCACCCTTTCAACCATTCCAGCTTCAGATCTTCTCCCATGGCAAAGACTGAGCTACCTCACTGTGGCTTCCATGGCATCCCTTGATGCTCAAGTGATTCAATGAGCAAAAGACAGAGACAGGAACTGCTTGGAACAGAATAAGGTTTGAACGAGCTCTGCATTTTTCATCCACTATTTTCTTCTCAAGTTTTAATGTTGCACATTTATCTTACTGTTTTTTTTTTTGTTATAATGCGCTTATATTTTAAAAGTTGCGAAAACAGATGAAAACTGAGGGAAGTGAACATTATATTAAATTATAAAACAGAAGTATATTCATTGCATACAACTGTGAGCATCACTCAAGGTGTCTCTCTGTGGGTGTGTTCAGAGACAAAGTGAGGCGACCAGAAAAAAAGCAGGCAGTTTAAGAGGCATGGCATTAGTCTATACTAAGTAATTTTTTTTTGTAGTATCATTTTTTTCCCTTTACTCAAACAAAAGGAAAAAAACTGAAACACCAATACTTTCCAGTTTCAAATTAATGTTTCATTAGCAAAATATTTCATAGATCCTAAAAGTTAAGAAGAAAAAATATTAAGTAAAATTTAAGAGATTAAATCCATGATTTCTGTCTATCTGTCTGTCTTGGAACTTGCTTTGTAGACCAGGCTGGCCTTGAAATCACAAAGATCCTCTTGCCTCTCTCCCAAATGCTGGGATTAAAGAAGTGTGCCACCATGCCAGACTATCCATATATTTTTTAATATTTGAATTTTTGGTTCAAAACACCTAGCCTGTTCTTAAAGTTCTGAGTTTAATTGGAGAAAACTGATTTAACATTAACCACTGAAATTGACAGGCTGATATTGAGAGTAAAAGATGGCATGGCTGAGAGACATATGCCCATTAGCATGTGTCATCACAGCTGTATTCCAACATTATTGGGGTCCACATCAGATGTGACAATTATCAAGACTGCTGTTGAAATAGCAGAGATGGCTTTCACTAATCTAACAAAGCAAAAAGCTAAGCAATAAGAAACCTGCCCCCTTCTCTTATTCCATTCCAGTGCCTCAAGATTACTTAGAGATCCAAACAAGTTCTGGTATCTCCCAGCATAGCTCTGTGATACTCCCAGAAGATCTAGATTTTCAAGTAATTTATACCCAATCCTAAAGTCAAACAGCTGGTATGCCACTGGAGAAATAATACTAGCTCCATGTATTGAGTCTTTCCAAGTGGGAGAATTGAAGAATTGTCTGCTTGTAGTTTCTAATGTTAATGTTTTGCAGCCATTCCATTGTCAATGTGTCTAATTCTCTCTTCAGAGTCAGAGCTTTTGCATGTTAAGTTTTTCCTGTCTCTTCTCAGTAGCACTCCAGTAATGAAAACACTAGTATCCAGTTGTTTACAACTGCCCCTCACTGAAACCCTGGCAACTATCTCACTTTGATGTTTTAGTTGTTCCAGGAGATGGGATGTCCTTAATCGATGGTTGAAGCAGAACACAAAGGCACAGCCCTACACCAGATTTTGGGCAATTTTGAAGGGTCACTGTAGTCTGGAGGCTGCTGAAACCCCGAATGAAGGCCAGCTTCACCTTTAGCCCAGCCTTATCCTCCTCTATTATCATAGGCATACCGTCCTCAAATTTCTTCTGCATAAAATGTAGGATGGCCTTCATAGGGAGAGCTAAAAAGACAGGAGACATGCTATATATAGTTTTGTTTGTTTGTTTTTTGGTGAAGGGCCTTTTATTTAATTTAAGGGTTGTCTTTTATTTCTTCTGTTTGGTGTATTTCAAATGTCAACTTATGAAAGAAAACGGTTTTTGCTGGCAACAGATGGGAATTACGATTTATGATCTCTGCTCTGGATTTCTTTTCAGGTCAACCACAGGTAAGTATTGTAGCATGAATTCACAGTTAAGTACCTGTGTGTCTGGGTGATGTTTGAAGCACAGGAAGTAATGGGAGGCAGTTTTGAATTCTGAAGTAGTGGATCACAGACTTCCCCTTTAATGACTAGCCAATCTCTTGTCCTAAGATTTCATTCTCACCATTTCATTTAGATGCCTTTTCTATAAAGGTCATTATCCTATCATCTGGATGACACGGTGATACCATGTGATGGCACACAACAGGGGGACAGCCCTGGGCCTCTGTTTCATGTGGCCATATTCCAGCTAAGTTGATTGTTCACATGTCTTTCTGGCTCCATCCTAGCATAGCTTTTAGCCTTATGTTTTCTGGGATCCACCATCACAATTCTGCACATGTCTCCAAAAACATACTGTACATTGTAGTTGAATAAAAAATGCTGCATGTTTCTGAGTATACACAACAATGAAATGGAAGGGTATGTGACTTTTTTACAGATATATATTATGTACAAATTGGTGAATACATTTCTCTCTATCCTGAGAAGCCACCGAACCTGTTCTTCATTGGGCTGCTGTCTTCACTATCTTTCCATTCTATCCTAACTCACACTATCTTACCACACCTACCTGGGCCTACACATTCAATTTTGGTGGGCTCTATCCCCTACCATCATTTTAACCTATAATGTCTTGCTTCTGTTATAATTATTCCTTTGAGTGTCAAGACTGTTTTTCTTCCTTTAACAAAACCCATTTATTTCCATTTTCAGAACTATTACTTTTGCAAACAACTTAAAAAAACGTTTTAGAACTTTAAAAAATGGTCTTAATATTTGTTCTCTCTTCCGTTTTTCCTGATAGGAAATTTAAAATTCACTCACTGGAATATGAATCATATACAAAGTTCAGGAAATGATTTTTTTTAACAATATGTTTGGGCAGCATAAATGTGCCAAGTATTCAAGAGGTTGCTTTGCTACTCCTATTCTTACTGTTACTTGGTCAAAGAATGGCTTCAAATTGTGCAGTCACTTCCTGTGATGTGTATGTCACTTTTTACCATAAACTGTCAAAGACACTACATCAGCTTTTTTCCTGTTACACCCAGACATATCTTCTCAAAAATTCCATTCTGTGTGGTCACTAATTGTGTTCATTGGATATATGAGGGATTACATCTATTTCTTACCACCATGGTCTTTTGATAATCAGGTCCAGCCCGGGGCGCATGAATGCAGATTAAAGGATTTCTTTATGATATTTCTGTACAGTAGTCCATAATGGAGATTTACAAAACTCATAGGCTTGGCAGAATATATTCAAAACCGCTATTCTCCTTAACAGTACATAGGGGGTTTCAAAAGCCTTTAACAAAGATGCAAATGAGGCTTTGTATGTAGCTGTAGGAAGCTACATTTTAACCAAGCTGTTTTCTATTTCTAATTAAACCCTAATTAGAAGCCATAATTTTGCTGAGCTATGAAAAGCTTACTATGGTTGTTTCAAACCCATGGGTGTTGAGATAATAACAAAGCCATTCCACTTGGGTGTGAAAGACATCTATAGAAAGATTTCTTATGTGTTGTGGTAATCTAAAGCCATGTTTCATAAAACAATCTTTATATAAATTATTAAGGCTGTCCCTCTTGCCATAGTTTAAATGCCTTCATGAAAATACAAGTAAAATTGATTTCTTGCTACTAGAGATTAAGGGATAGAAACAGGTTGGACCTTTGAAAAGCAATTGCGTTAATCTATTAATTGGATTAGTGGGTTACTGGCTTAATGGTTTTTTGGGAAACATGAGCTCCTCCTGAATAGCTTGGTCTATGCATCTGTGTGTTGTCTTATGCTATTGGTATGTGACAGTCTCCTCCACTAAGAAGGTTGTCACTTAATATTGTCACTTAACCTTGCATTTTTGGCCTGTTTAAAGTTACCATTTTATAATACAACATTACCCTTGCTTCCTCCCATTGCTTAAAATGGCTGTTGACCATTAATTGTCATCAAATATTATCACTTATTGTGAGTGACCCTACCGTAATGTCCCAGACTGTTCATTCCTCTTGCATACATTATCACTCTTATATTTTGGCTAGAAACACTTACCATGCCTGACACCTAGTAATCCTGTTTCTCTGCTGGCTTTCTAAACACACTGATTTCCAGTTGTACTGTCTTTCTTGTCTTTCCAAAATTGCAGTGAATTGTCATCTTTACGATAGTGTCATGGTGGCACACTAGACCTGCCTATTTAAGGGGGACCACCCTGAGTCCCTGCCTGCCTGATCTTTGACCCCCATTGCTGGGCCCCTGCCTGAGGAGAAACCCCCTAGAGAGCTTGGACCACCCAGAGCTACAGACATCAAATTCCTGACTCACCTAAGCCCACTGAACGAGTAGTATTGAGAGAGAGAGAGCCCACCTGAACCCACTGGAAGAAGCAATGGAAAAATGGCAATACAAGAAAACACCTATAAATAGAAAGACATGCATGACACCACCAGAATCTAGGGACTCTATACCAACTAGACCTGAACACACCAAAGCAGATGAAGCAGAAGAGAACAACTTAAACATATCTTCATAAAAATGATAGAGGACCTCAAAGATGATATGAGAAAATCCCTTAAAGAAATGGAAGAAAAAAAACAAACAAAAAATTGGAAGAAATAAGGGAAAAGACCATGCAAAAAATGAAAGAAATAACCCAAAAATCTGGCTTTGTCATTAAATATCTTGTTTTCTCCATCTATAGTGATTGAGGGTTTTGCTGGGTATGGTAGCCTGGGCTGGCATCTGTGGACTCTTAGTACTTATAGAACATCTATCCAGGACATTCTGGCCTTGAGGGTTTCCATGGAGAAGTCAGGCGTAATTTTGTTAGGTCTGAATTTGTATGTTACTTGTCCTTTTTTCCTTTGCTGCTCTTAACAATATTTCTTTATTCTGTATGTTAGGTGCTTTGATTATATGTTGAGGGGTCTTTTTTCTTTGGTCCAGTCTATTTGGTGTTAGGTATGTTTCTTGTACTTTCATGGACATGTCCTTCTTCAGATTGGGAAAGTTTTCCTTGATGATTTTGTTGAATATGTTTTCGGCCACTTTGAGCTGGGCTTCCTCACCTTCCTCTATGCCTATTATTCTTAGGTTTGGACTTTTCTCAGTGTCCCACATTTCCTGGATGTTTTGTGTGTACCTGATCATTTGCCCAGTTTTTCTATTTCCAACATTCCTTCTGTTTGTGTTTTCTTTATTGTCTCCATTTTCATTTTCAAGTCTTGAACCATTTCCTTCACCTGTTTAATTGTTTTTTCTTGGCTTTCTGTACTTTCTTTAAGAAATTTATTAATTTCTTCCAATTTTTTGTTTATCTTCCATTTCTTGAAGGGATTTTTATCACATCTTCTTTGAGGGCCTCTATCATTTTTATGATGATAATTTTTAAGTCATTCTCTTCTGATTCATTTGCTTTGTTGTGTTCTGGTCTAGTTGGTGTAGATTCCTAGATTCTGGTGGTGTTATGCTTGTCTTCCTGATGTTAGGTGTTTTCTCATATTGCTGTCTTCCCATAGCTTCTTCCAGTAGGTGTTGGTGGGGTTTCTCTCTCTCTCTATGGGTTTAAGTGGGTCAGAGGTTCTATGTCTGTAGCTCTGGGTGGTCCAAGCTCTCTAGGATGTCTCTCCACAGGCAGGGGCCCGGCGATGGGGGTCAAAGATCAGGCTCCAGCAGAGGACAGCTGAGGCCTCTTTGGCAGAGGCTAGCCTACAGGATGTTTCCTCAGGGATAGTCAGGTCTAGCTCTAGCCAAGTCCTCTAGCCAAGGCCTGGCGATGGGGGACAAATGCTGGGCTGATACTCAGGATGTTTCCACACCTATAGGCAGGCAGAGCTGGCACTCTCCAGCTGAGTAAGGCCTCTTTAACAGAGGCCCTGCGATGGGGGTCAAGAATCTAGCCAGCAGGAACACAGAGTGGTCTGCAGAGAGGCATATCTCTGGGAGGTGCCCAGAACTCCAGTAGAAGACCGGCGGTGGGGGTTAGAGACCAGGCAGGTGGAAATTAATTATGGGTAGTCCCTTGTGGATAGGCAGGTCTATTGTACTCAGATCGCCTCCAGGTATTTCCCCAAAGGTGGCTGGATTGTTGGCTCCACTCTCTGGCTCAGTGCTCAGCCAGAGATTTGGGGGTGGGAGGGGGGATATAGGAGCTCCAAGAGCATTCTTGGTGGGGACAGGACACAGGGCCAGTGAGATCCAGGACCTGCCCAGGGATTTCCTGGGGAAGGGTGTAGGGGAGAATCCACCCCAGTGGAATTAGACCCAGACTCACCTCTAGCCAAGGCCTGGCAATGGGGGACAAAGGCTGGGCTGATACTCAAGATGTTTCTGCACTGATAGGCGGGTTTAGCTAGGACCCTCCAGCTGAGTAAGGCCTTTTTAGCAGAGGACCTGCGATGGGGGTCAAGGATCCAGCCTGCAGTGGCACCCACATTTATAAAAGAAACACTACTAAAACTCAAAGCTCACATAAAACCTTACACACTCATAGTGGAGACTGCAACACCCCATTCTCACTGCTAGACAGGACCACCAGACAGAAATTTAACAAAGAAACAAAAGAACTAATAGAAGTTATGTCTCAATTGGGCTTAACAGACATCTATAGAACATTCCATCCAAACACAAAAGAAGACACCTTCTTCTGTTTCACATGGAACCTTTTCTAAAATCGATAACATACTAGGTGACATGACAAACCTGAACAGATACAAAGAAATTGGAATAGTCCCCTGTATCTTGTCAGTTCATCATACTTTAAAGTTGGAATTCAACAACAACATAAATCGCAGAAACCCTACCAACTCATGAAAACTGAACTATAGGCAATTGCACCATACCTGGATCAAAGAAGAAATAAAGAAAGAAATTAAGGACTTCCTAAAATTCAACAAGAATGAGGACACAACACACCTGAACTTATGGGACACCTTGAAAGCAGTGCTATGAGGGAAGTTCATTGCACTAAGTGCCCATATAAAGAAAACAGATGTTAGTCACATTAGAGAATTAACAGGACAACTGAAAGCCTTGGAACAAAAAGAACTAAACTCACCCTGGAGGAGTAGATGCCAGGAAATAATCAGTTTGAGGGCTGAAATCAATAAAGTAGAAACCAGGAAAATAATATAAAAAAAAATCAATGCAACAAAGAGTTGGTTTTTTGAGAAAATCAACAAGAGAGACAATCCTTTATCAACACTAACCAAAAAGCAGAGAGAGACCATGCAAATTAACAAAATCAGAAATGAAAACAAAAGACATTGAGAAAATCCAGATAATTTTCGGGTCATACATTGAAAACCTGTATTCCACAAAATTTGAAAATTCAAAGGAAATGGACAAATTTCTGGATAACTATCACTTACCAAAATTAAACAAGAACAGATGAACAACTTAAGTAGATCTATAAGCCCTAATGAAATAAAAACAGTCATCAAAAGCCTACCAACCAAAAAAAAAAAAAAAAAAAAAAAAAAAAAAAAGCCAAGGACCAGATGACTTCAGTGGAGAATTGTACCAAAAATTCAAGAAAGAGCTAATACCAATACTCCTCAAATTGTTCCACACAGTAGAAATAGAAGGGTCATTAACAAACTATTCTACGAGATCACAGTCACCTTGGTACCCAAGCCATACAAAGGCACAACTAAGAAATAAAATCACAGACCAAAAACCTTCATGAACATTGATGCAAAAATATTCAATAAAATACTGGCAAACTGAATTCAAGAACACATCAGAGAAATCATCCACCATGACCAAAAGTAGGCTTCATCCCTGGGTTGCAGGGATGGTTTAACATATGAAAATCTATCAACATGATCACCATATAAACAAAATGTAAAAAGAAAAACCACATGATCATCTCCCTGAATGCTGAAAAAGCCTTTGACAAAATTCAACACCCTTTCATGATAAAGGTCTTGGAGAGATCAGGGATAACAGGAACATACCTAAACATAATAAAAGCAATATACAGTAAACCCACAGCCAACATCAAACTGAATGGAGAGAAGCTTAAGGTAATTCCTCTAAAATCAGGAACAAGACAAGGCTGTCCTCTCTCTCCACATCTCTTCAATATTGTACTTGAAGCTCTAGCTAAAGCAATAAGACAACAAAAGGAGATCAAGGGGATCCAAATTGGAAAGGAAGAAGTTAAACTGTCACTATTTGCAGATGATATGATAGTTTACATAAGTGACCCATAAAACTCTACCAGGGGACTCCTGAAGCTGATAAACACCTTCAGCAAAGTAGCAGCATACAAGCTTGTTAGCTCCCACCCGCCCCCCCAAACCTGACCTGTTTAATATCTCTGTTCCCAGTAACATTATTTTATGGGGCGCCCCTGTCTCATTATTACCCTCCTCTTTTATCTAAGTATTTCTCATGTGGTCGTCTTATGGGGAGCCGCGCGGCAGGCTTCCTGCTTCTTCCCGGGCTACATCTCGACTCCACCTACTACTTCCTCTTCCTCCTTCTAGTCTCCTAGCCCCACCTATCTAGTTTTCTATTGGCCACAGGGCTTTATTAACAGTATGAGAAACATATATACAGAATCACATCTCCCATCATCTCCTCTTTTCTGTCTAAAAAGAAGGGGTTTAACCTTAACATAGCAAAATATACCATACAACAATTATCAAATAAGAATCACAGTTAACAATATTTAGTCCATTAACATTTTGTAAGACTTAAAGAAAATATCATCTATCCTATCTTTGTCAGTCTAAAGACCTATATGTAACTTATTTTTAATCCTAACTAAGAAAAACTATAATCATAACTATCTGTCTTCAACTCCTTCAAAGACCACAGAAGGATAATATATAAACTCTAGAAATGACAGAGACAACTCATTGCCTGGTCAGTCACCCGAAGTTCTTCTGTAATGTTCCATCTTCAGCCCATAGGCCATAGTGTGTGTCCAGACTCCTCAACAAAGTAGAAAACTTTTCTCTGTGTCCTGTAGACTGTCTGGCAGCCTCTTCCATGAAGCAGGAATCCTGTAGCAATGTCCATCTTGAATCAGCAGTTACCTTTTTGTGGGTCCTGCATGTCCAGTTTCTACAACATAAAGTCAAACAGTTCAGAAGAGCAGTACCTTGCCCAAATGGCTAGTCTTGCCATATTAGAAGCAAACTCCATAATGTGTTTCTTCGATGTCCATCTTCCTTTCTTCTGTAGGTGGTGTTACCAGGAGCAGTTGTGCCTCACTGTCAAAAAAAACCCTAAACCATTTTAAAGGCCATATTCTGTAGGTCTTTGAAAGGTTTGAAGAATGCCTATTCATCTCAAATACATCTTTGTATATCTAGAAATCCTAACTAACTTAATTCCAAGTTTTGACTATCATAGGTAATTCTCTAATCTGTACTAAATTATACATTACATTTAAACTCAAAAAGATCAGTAGCCCTACTATATACAGACATCAAAGGGGGCTGAGAAAGAAATCAGAGAAACATTACCCTTTTCAATAGCCACAAACAACATAATGTATCTTGGGGTAATGCTTACCAAACAATTGAAAGATCTATATAGCAAGAACGTTGTGTCTTTAAAGAAAGAAATTAAAGAAGATACCATAAAATGGAAAGATCTCCCATGCTCTTGGATAGGTTTTACCATAGTTAAAAT
The DNA here is from genome assembly GCA_030556225.1 of Cricetiscus sungorus. Lineage (NCBI taxonomy): Eukaryota > Metazoa > Chordata > Mammalia > Rodentia > Cricetidae > Cricetiscus > Cricetiscus sungorus. Next base: position 132,552,987 of record JANBXA010000007.1, on the reverse strand, counting down.
GGCAATCTCGCTGAAAGCAATCTACAGATTCAATGCAATACCCATTAAAATCGCAACACAATTCTTCACTGACCTTGAAAGGATAATAATCAACATTATATGGAAAAGCAAAATACCCAGGATAGCCAAAACAACCCTGTACAATAAAGGAACTTCAGGAGACATCACCATCTCTGACTTTAAGCTCTACTACAGAGCTATTGTCCAGAAAGCAGCCTGGTAATGGCACAAAAATAGACAGGTAGACCAATGGAATTGAATTGAAAATCCTGATATTAACCCACACACCTACAGACACCTGATTTTTGACAAAACAGCTAAAAGTATACAATGGGAGAAGGAAAGCCTCTTCAACAAATGGTGCTGGCACAACTGGATGACGGTGTGTAGAAGACTGCAGATAGACCCAAGTCTATCGCCATGCACAAAACTCAAATCCTAATGGATCAAGACCTCAACATAAATCCAGCCACATTCAACCTCTTGGAAGAGGAAGTGGGAGGTACCCTTGAACACATTGGTACAGGAGACCACTTCCTGAACATAACTCCAGTAGCAAAGACCCTGAGATCAACAATTAATAAATGGGACCTCCTCAAACTGAGAAGCTTCTATAAGACAAAAGACACAGTTGACAAAACCAAACAGCAGCTCACAGACTGGGAAAAGATCTTCACCAAAGACATCTGTTCAACTATATTCATAGCAGCATTATTCGTAACAGCAGGAACCTGGAAGCAACCTAGATGCCCCTCAACTGAAGAATGGATAAAGAAGATGTGGCACATTTACACAATGGAATACTACTCTGTGGAAAAAGAGCAATGGAATATTGAAATTCACAGGCAAATGGATTGAACTTGAAGAAACCATCCTGAACGAGGTAACTCAGTCACAAAAAGAGGAACATGGTATGTACTCATTCATATATGGATTTTAGATATAGAGGAAAGGATCATCAGCCTATAATTCACACCTACAAAGAAACAAGGATACAAGGAGGATTCTAAGAGATTCATACAAGGTCCCTCAAGAAGGGGAAAGGACCAAGATCTCCTGAGCATGGGGATAGCAGTGAGTAGAGAGGGAGCTAGGAGAAAGAGAATGGGAGGAGAGGAAAGCACGTGGGACTAGGAAGATTGAGTCATGGGAGGAATATACGAGAGAAACACACACACACACACACACACACACACACACACACACACACACACATCATAAAAGAGGGAGCCATTATAGGTTTGAAGAGAAAACTGACTCTAGAAAATGTCCAGAGACCTATAAAGATGACCCTAACCAACAACTTGAGCAACAGCTACCATAAATGCCCTTCCCTGATAATGAGATTGATGACTAACTTATCCACCATCATAGAGCTTTCATCTAGTAGTTGATAGAAATAGAAGTAGACACCCACAGCTAAACACTGAGCCAAACTGGAATCTAAATGCTGAGAGGAAGGAAAAGACCAGGCTACAGAAACCCACAGAACCTGAACAAGGAGGAGCTAATGGCCTCCCAGACTGATAGCTTAGAAACCCCATTGGACTGACTCAGATCCCCCAGAACATGGGTCTCAGTTTGAAGGCCTGGGCAGTCTAGGGGACCTCTGACAGTAGAACCAGGTTATATCCCTGGTGCACAAAAGGACTTTGTAAGCACATTCCCTATGGAGGGAACTCCACTAACTTAGAGGCAGGAGGGAGGGCCTAGTCCCTACTCCAAATCATTTGACAGATTTAGATGACCCCTCCTGGAAGAAATCACCTTACATGTGGAGTTGGGGAGGATGGGTGTGGAGGTGGTCTGGGAATATAGGAGGGTGGGAGAGAGAAGAGAGGGATAGAGGGATGGAGGGAGAGGGAACTGGGATCGATATGTAAAATAAGAAATATATATTAAATATGTGCAGAAAAAAAGATAGTGTCATGGCTCAGGGTGAACTCTGGTTTGAGATGGCACTGCATTTCAGTGTGTCAGTCTTTTCTATTTTCTTGTTTTGTCATGTTGTATATATTATAGAATTCCCCACCTCACTAAAGCCTCTTTCTTACATTCTGCTAGAACTGTAAAATAAAAGCAGTCATATGTTTGTGGTCATCAATGAAGAGAGAAAAGCTGAGTAAAATGAGAATTCTTTTATTTATAGTTATCGTATAGATAACTCCCAGTTCTTCAAGCTTCTATAAATTTTCCCATAGTATAAAACAGTAGTCATACAAGGATAGTAAGGACTTGAGAAATGTGGCTTCACTCAATGGGAAAGTTGTAATTGAATTATCTTGTATATACTTCTGTAGCGTGTATGTTTCCGCCAGCCCGCCAACCCACCAGTCTGGGCCCACAGCTGCACCAGCCCCAAATAACACTCAGAGACTCTGTATTTGATACAATCCTATTGGCCAGTTACCATTATTGTTTATGGGCTAGCTCTGTCTTAATCATTAACCCATTTCTACTTATCTAAGTATTTCCACGTGGTCGTCTTATCGGGGAGCCACGGCAGGCATCCTGCTTCTCCCCAGGCTACATCTCGACCCCTCCTTCCTACTTCCTCTTTCCTCCTCCTAGTCTCCTAGCCCCACCTATCTAGTTTTCTATTGGCCACAGGGCTTTATTAACCAGTATGAGAAACATATATACAGAATAACATCTCCCATCATACTTCCATCCATATACAGCCAAGGATATGCCTTGGTTGTGGCTAAAAGGTTTTTGTTTGTTTGCTCGTTTGTTTTTCTCATCTCCGAAAAGGAGAACATACACCATAGAAAGTAGGCTTCTTACAAAGAAGGGCTTAGAAGGATCCTAGAATGTGATCTGGGTATTGCTTGGAAGTTTGTCTGAGTTTCTAAGTAGGCTTGTGGTTACATTGAGTGTTATCAAAATTCAGAGAGGCTTATGATTGGGTAAACCATTCTTGTTTACAGAAAAGATAGATGTCACAAGAGAAAGGGCTGTAATAGGGTCAGTTGTGCAGATTATCTGGGGGATGGGTATGTTTAGTGCTTTTTGAGATGCATAGTGTTTCTTGTTTCTGTTTAAGCAATTTTTTTTTCTGTTTACCATGTGCTCTGAGTGCATTTGTCTGGCACCGGTATTCCGTGAAATTATGTTTGAAGGAGTGTAACATGATCAAATATGAGGGACAGAACAGATTCAAATGTTTCTGATGCCTGATTGCAATTATTAGCCAGTTTCTAGCTGGCAAGGTCTTTTTTTTTTTCTTTCTTTCATTTTTGTTTTTCTTTCCTATAAGATGGAAAAGTAAGATAGCACAGGGAAAGTCTTTCTTAGTTTGTGTCTCCCTTTGATTCTTCTGCATAGAGATCACATAGAGACAGGTGACTTTACTAGTATACAGGCAGCTGTCTTCTGTTTACCTATGTACACTCACTTCTCCTAACTCGAGCATTTCTTGATCACCATTAGAGAAGACTCTCTGTAGATGACTCGACTCAAAGCCTCCAGGCTGAGGAGCTGCTGCTCATGGGGTGTTACCTTTGGTACTAAAATTTCTCCTTCTTGCTTGTGTAACTCAAACTATCAAACATTATATAAATTTTAATACACAAGATTCAAAAGAAAAATAAAACGAATATCAACAAACCTACTACTTAACTTAAAGATTGACAACTCACATTGCCCACCCACAATAATCTCTCATCAGGTTGCTCCTACTACTCAGAGGAAATATTTGAATTTGATATTTCTTTCTCATATATTCATGTATAGTTTATACATATGTATGTGTATCAGAAAGCAGTGTGCCTTGCTGTTTTGAATGATTTTAAATTTTGTAAGAAGAGCTTCATATATATGCTTCAATTTCCATCTTTCCTCCAGCTTTTCTGTCCTTCTAATTCTTGTAAAGCCTCTTTTTTTTTCAAAAGATATTATATATGGAAGTATATGGAATGTTATTCTGTATATATTTTCTCACTTTTCTGTGCTGTGGGGCGAGAAGTAAAATGGAAAAACCTTCCATAAACACGTACTTAATAATAATTTATTTCCCCACTGGTCTAATGCATGTAGCCCTTGTTCATAGATTTTCTTCTTTTCTACGAGTTCCCTTTTGAAAATATGTTCTATTTTATTACTTACTTTCTTCCCCTGGACATTAGAATTGTTAGCTTATTTTGTTGGCTCAAAATGTTGCAATGATTATGTTTATGCATGTTTCCCATTGTATAGGTGAGTGATATTCTCTATGTTTTGTATGCAAGAGTGAAAATTCTGAGTCATACAGTATATGTGTCTGCAACCTTAATTTAAACTAATCATATCAACTCCCTCACATACTAGCATCATGGGAAAGTTGCCAGTCTCTCCATTTTTTCAGTGCTTGTTATTACTGGATTTAAATTTTTTTTGTGATGTGACAGATGAAATGGTGTCATTTTTCATTTTCAGTATATTTTCCTGTTTGCTATGTTTCTTCTGTACTTCGTATTGGCTGTGAAGATATGAAGCTTTTTAGACACATTTGCCATTTACCTAATGTGGGTTATATGAGTAGCCTGTTCATATAATTTGCTTGTTTTTCCATTTTCTTGATACCCTGTTGTTGATTGGGAACACTGTTTACATGTGTTGCACACATATTGTTATTTGTTGTTTGATGACTTCAAGTGTCTTCTTGTAATCTGTGGGTTCTCTCTCTGCTTTATGACATCCTTGATGAGGGGAACTTCTAGTAGAACCATATTTTTTTTTTTTTTACTTTTGGTTGCTGGGTAGTGAACACTCCCATGACAGAGTGTCTTAAAGCAATAACACAGTGCTATCTGCTTCCATAGATTCTGTTTCTAGCTCTGGGCACTAATATCTTTGTAGGGGTTTGTTTCACTTATATCATAACAAGATTGTGAAGGCAGCCAGCCTGCTTGTCTGGCACTCAAGGCTCTGGTGTATTACAGTCAGTGAGGTAGAGGCTGTATTGTCTTCACTTGGAATTTTGGAATTTCATAGAGTCAATTTGGAAGTCTTTCAAGCTGACCCATTTTAAAAGAGGCATATATATCTTAACTCTTAATGAAAAGGATATTGGGGTCATGCTCCAGGAAGAGTGTGCAGAGAACATTATGTCATCTTTGGAAAATAAAATTTGTAACATATATCTATCAGTATTTTATATAAATATATTCTTGATTCAGAAGTACCAATCTAACACAGGTTCAACGATATCTTCCCATACGACTTTATACATTTTTGTTTGTTTTATATCTCCATCTTCAGTCCATCTGGAACTGATTTGTATGTTTAAGTGAGGAAGTGATCTAGTTTAATTTTAGTGCTTCTAACACATGTATTAGTTATCTCTTAGTGATATGAAATGCTATATATTGTAAATACACATTTCGTATAAACATTTTAATTTTGAAACTTCCTTTTTTGTTACACTGACTTTTCTTTTTATCAAAGGTGGCAGCTTTTTAAGAAGCATCCTCACAGTGCTCTACTCATTCTATCTTGTAGAATCAATTCAAAAGCCTGTTAAAAACTAGAAAATTTCTTTAGAACTCAACTGAAATTTTGGGTTTGTGCAGAATTGTCTTTATGATGCTCAGTCAGTCCTGTTCTCCATTAATAGGTATTTCTCATGTATTTCCTAGATATCTCAAAAAATACATACTTCTGCTCAAAGATCACTATGTGTAAATTATTTATCATTAGTTTTTTAAAAGTCTTTCTTCTAGTAAACATACAAATAATTGTGTAATGTGGTATCATAGTCAAGTATTGCATAAAATCAGCTTGTAATAAGGCTGAGGTGACTATATGGTTTCTAGGAGGGTCTAGCATTATGAAGATTTATTTTTTGTTTATATTACTTGTATATTTATTTTGTTTTACATTAAACACATTCATTTTATGTCTTCTTAAAAATTAAAAATATGGGGAATCTAATGGACCCCCAGACCGATAGCTCGGAAACCAGCATTGTACCAACTCAGACCCCCCTGAACATGGATCTCAGCTAGAAGGCCTGAGCAGTCTAAGAGACCTCTGACAGTGGAACCAGGGCCTAGTCCGTACTCCAAATGACTTGACAGTTGATCCCTCCTGGAAGGCATCACCCTCCCTGTAGAGTTTTGGGGGAAATGGGATGGGTGGGGGTCAGGGGGCTTGGGAGGGAGGGAGAAATGGAGAGAGAGATAGGGAACTGGGATCCATATCTAATATAAGAAAAATATAAATTAGTTAAAAATTATTTTGAGACTTTTATACTGTATTTACAATATTGCCACCCCTTCCTCTCCACTAAAACTTCTCATGTGTCTTCCTCACTCCCTTTCAGATTTATGACCTCTTATTCTTTGTGTGTGTGTGTGTGTGTTGTGTGTGTGTGTGTGTGTGTGTGTGTGTGTGTGTGTCTTTCATTCAATCTCAGTGGCAAGGATCTTTCATACTATTTTGCCAAGGCAATAAGGGAGTATCTTTGTCTTATTTCTTGCTGCTGAGGCTACATTTGCCAAAAATTGAATTCTCATTACTGGTAATAGTAGACTAAAGAACTCAGATGTATTATCCTCCATACAAGCTCCAAAATTTAAAACTTGGTAAATCAATGGAAATTAAAGTTCTTGGAAACTAACATAAAGGCCACAGCAACCAGGGAAGAGTTAGTGAGGAAAACTGGTGTGTTTTGTTATGGTCAGATAGCTTTGCAGCATTCCAATTGCTCTTATTTCCATCCTTCTCTCCTAGACTATCAGAGGAATGGAAAGAATATGATCTTCCTTATACACATATCAGAACATTGGAAAGAATGTTATATCCTTTATACATATTACTGGTACCAGAGAAGGAGGAGACCTCTCATCAAGATACTTTTGGCCTTTGTTTGAGTCTTTTAAAATATGTAATTACTCCATATAAATTATTCAATTTATTGGCTTCCTTTCATATTATTTCTATGATCCTTCAGCTTTCTCTCTACTCTTTTTAGTAACCGATGAGATAGCATTAGTTCATCTTTTCTATTATGGTTTTTAGATTTTAAGTGATTCTTGTATTTCAAAGTCTCTGTCTCTGTCTCTCTCTCTTTCTCTCTCTCTTTTGATTTTTCGAGACAGAATTTCTTTGTATATCTTTAGAGGCTGTCCTGGAACTCACTCTGTAGACCAAACTGGCCTTGAACTCATGGAGATCCTCCTGCCTGTCTCTGCCTCCCGAGTGCTGAATTAAAGGCTTGCATCATCCCTGCCTGGTTCTGAAATTCTCTTATAAGACAAATATCTTAATATTTAAAATCATACCTAGTTCCTGAATTCCTATACATTATTTTTCAGGATGTAACATAATTTTATTTTCAATCACTCAAGTTATTAGGTAGATGTGGTATTCATCATGTTCATTAACAATTCATGCTTTACATTTATTTTCATGCTTTATTTTTAATTCAATTAAAAATTATTTACAGCTTCTTATTTATCTACAATATATTGCTATAGCTGTGTATTACTTGTGTGTCTGGTTCCAGTGGAGGTTAGAAGAGGGTGTCAGATCCCTGGAACTGAAACTGTAGATATTTGTGAGCTTCTATGTGGGTTTTGGAAGAGTAGTTGAACCATCTCTCCAGCCCCCATTACCTTTTCCTTTTATTATCCCATCCTACTGATCCCCTTCTTCACATCAACCCCACTTCTACTTTAGTATCTTTAGAATTTATTTATTTATTTTTTTGGTTGCAGTTTCTGGGTGTCAAGGATGGTCATAACCATATTACACCTAGAAGACCTCATCCTATAATACCCCTCCCCACCTTCTGGCTTTTGTATGTCAGCCATCCCTCTTCTACAGTGTCTCCTAGGCCTGGGACTGGGTGTTAGAGATGATCTGTTTAGAATGAGCATTCAGAGCTTCCTTATACTCCTTACTTTTTGGGTTATGAGCCTCTGATTTGACCTTTGCATGCTACCAAAAGAGATTTTTCTTCTTAAGACTGAGGGCAGCACCAGTCTTTCTACATATTTAGAAAGTAGTTTAACCACATGTCCCTTTTGCAAAACTGAAGTAGTATACTTCTTTATAGGAACTCCTCAGCCACAGGATTTTCACCAGTGCTACAGCATCAGGCATAGATCCCTTCCATGGATCAGACCTCAGTTTCAATCAAGAGGCAGTTGCCTATGACTTGATTCATGCTACTATTGCACCAGTGGACATTCCTTGCCTGGCTTTCCAATATTGTAGCACAAAAAGTTATTTAGATTGGGTATATTCTTGGCAACTTTTCTCCCCCTGCAGTCTGCACAGAATTTCGTGGTACTATGAATGCTAGGCAGCATGGGAAGATGCTTACATAGATTTTTCTGTGTCTTATATTCAAATACATGTGATAAGAAAATGAGAAGGTATTGTGAAGGTAGAAGAGTCTAAATAGGAATGAGTCAAGGGAATATTGGGGCTGTTGGGGCTGGGGATAGTGTCAGTCAAATCTAAGGGTATGTGAAAAAACCCAACAGAAACCTACTACTTTATAAACGAGCTAAAAAGTTGTTTTTTTTATAATTAAATTTTAAAGTTTTTGAGAATTTCATATGCAAGTGCAGTATTTACATCATTTTAGTCTCCCATCTCTCTCCTACTCTCGCCATGTTCTACCCCAACTACGACCAAATTCATGACTTCTTTATACACACACACACACAACATGTATCCACATACATATATATAATACATATATGTACATAGATGCATAAATACACATACATATGTGAATATGAACATAGCCTGTTGAATACATTTGATGGTATTCATATTTGTGTGTGTTTAAAACAGGAGCCTGAGTAGATCTCCTTTGCATGGGTTAAAGCCTTGCCTCCAGAAGCCAGCTGTCATTGCGTGCTTTCAAACATTTGATTTCCCTCTGGGACATTTACCTTCTCTTCTCTGAACAACTGCTTGTTGTGTTTGTTTTGGAACAATTCTGTTTAGGCTGAATGATTTTATTTTGGGGATTCCAAAATTATGTGTTTTGCTTTATTCAACATAAAATCCTTGATTGGTGGGCACTTTGTTTCCAAAATATATACATGCTCTCTTCTTATTTGGACCCCTGAAGTTTCTGTTGAGCATCCAGCTGTTAGCCTCACAGTGGTACTTCTGAGGGTAATGTGGCACTTAAACTCTAATAGTTTTTATGATCTTACCCTATGTCTTTGGTTTTCAGCAAGTCTACTAAGATAACCCTAGCTGCTGTAGTTATTGAAATTTATATTACTTAGGGTTATCAGAGGCTCTTTATATATTTTATTATTTTTAAAACATATGGATATTATTACTTAAATGTTTTATTTTACATTTCCCACATATTTAATATGATGCACACATACATTTATCTGTGCATGTCTGTGTATCTTTTACTCTATGTCTTTTATTCTATTTTATTTTTTGTTTTATTACTTCAGTTTAAATATTCTTTTAAAATATGCATGTTTTTATTTTTATTTTTTTTCTGAGTTGTGCTTGTATGTGCATGTGTGTGTGACTATGGGCATACTCATGTCAGGTACATGTATGGAGGTTATAGAGGAGTCCCAAGTGTCAATCCATACCTCACCTCCCACCTTGTTTGAGATAGGGTCTCTACTTTCTATTGCATATGTAAGCCTAGGTGATCACACACACTAAGGATCCTTCTATTGTCACTCTCATCTTGCTGTAGGAATACTGTTATTGCAGATATGTGCTACCACATCTGGCTTCTTATGGGCTCTGGATATTAAAACTCAGGTCCCTGTGCCTTGTGGCAAGTTCTCTACTCAGTGATTCATCTCTCCAGTCCTTAGTTTTAATATTTTCTCTTGACTGATTTTATAGTTCACTAAAACAATCTCTGCTTTGTACTATCTGCTATAAACATATTATCTTATTTTTAATATAGTAATTGCCATTCCACTTCATTCTACAAATTTCAACATTATTTGAAATGTTTTTCCCTTTTATTTTACCTCTCTATTTGTTTGCCTTTAAGAAATCTATTAATTTATTCAAAATTCTTATCTGCTGATGTCTGCAGTACTGGGACTTGAAACCAGAGTGTCAAACATCGCAAGTTCTGCCCTGAGACCCACCTCCAGCCTCTAGTCTCCAGCCTCCAGCTTCCAGCCCTCCCCCAGCCTCCAGCCTTCAGCATCCTCCAGCCTCTAGTCTCCAGCCTCCAGCTGACTCTTTAGGTGTAGAAAAGGCTCATGAGCATCATTCAGGATCTGGAAAAAGCTAGAAATGGCTCCCTCCCTAGAGAAGCCAGGATCTTTGCTGATTCTCTGCCTGATTTATAAAGACTTTTACTGCTATTGTCACCCTCTATTCTCTCCTACCATTCATTATCCCCAACCTAGTATACAAACTCCCTTTCCACATTCATTTTTTTTTTGTTTGGTTTCTGTGACAAGTTTTCTCTACATAGTAGTCCTGGAATTTGCTTTGTAGACCAAGATGGTCTTGAACCCATAGAGATTCACCTGCTTCTGCCTCCTGAGTGCTAAGCGATTAAAAGATGTGCCATTATGTTCAGTCACATCCATTTTATATTTGCAAATCCCTTTACGGTCCCCAGAAGCCTGTAGAAATTTTAATTGAATGCCCAACATTGTAAAGGTTTAGAAAGTTTCTCTCTTATTTTCCTGCCACTATGAAAAAACAAATATTTAGGAATTTTCTTCTTATTTCTTTGTTGTTGTTGTTGGGTTTTTTTTTTTGAATATCAATAGTTGCTTCTTAGCATGGCAAATTCTGGTATTTTTAGGCATGTTAGCAGGAAGAGGCAGAATAAGATAAATTGCTGAGAACTCAGTTTCCTTTAAAAAATCTGTACATGTAAATTGCAATAGTGTCTATATAATAGAATCTTAAATATCCAATAAATATTACAATGCTTCTAAAGATGGTGATTATGGTGATTATGATAACACATTTTTTTCAATCTAGCTGAATTAATCAGTTGTCTCTATTTTCATACCAAATGCATATAGTGTAAGTATGTCACTCTATTAAGGGGTGATATATGACACTGGAACAGGAATTACATTTGTATGGAGAGCTTTGCAGTTTGTCTGGCTTCTTTGGGAAGACAAAATCTTAATTGAAGATTTTGTTTTACATGTGCTCATTTTCGTATCACTATCTTCAAAAGACTCTGTTCCAACCTCTTCCTTAATTTGAGACTCTAAAACAACAAGAATAAATGGTTGATTTAGAATGATGGAAACCACATTTCAGTATTAAAATTTGGTGGAAATTGATTTGTGATCTTCACCTTCAGACCAAACTCCACACTAAGAGGGTATTAAATCAGAGTCACAGCGTGGACTAGGACTAAATAGGCTTTCCAGAACAGTAGAAACTTGAAGGCTCAGGCATTAATCAGTGTTGTTCAGGGAAGGATTAATTTCTAAGCTCAGAGAAGGGCATAGCCTGATGATGCTGAGTTCAGAGAACAAGGAAGCTTGTAGAATTCTCTAAAACAAAAGTGTGTAGCCATTTAGTGTTAGTCATTTCTGAAGATGAAGTAAACCCAGAGGATAAGGGTGCTGGGGTTGCAAGAACTGAATCCCTTAGTCTTGGCAAGCCCCCAGTGGTAATGACATCACAGGAAGTAGCTGGATGTTGAGAAGGCTGACACTGTACAGGGCTAGAATGCTCCAGTATACTCCTGTCTAGTGTGGCCATTTAGCTTGAGCATTTTTCTATTACTTGCCAGACAAGCAATTTAATGTAATCATGTAGCAATCTCAGGAGAAAGGCCTTAGAGTTTTATGCTACAGTCTATAAACCATAAGATCTAACTACTATAAACAAAATATGACATATTTCTGTGCTTACTGTACTTTAGGATTGATTTCAAGTGTTTCTTACAAATAATTAGTGAGATTGGAGAAATGTGGGCAAATGAAATTTTATCTTTTTTGCTGTAGTTGGTATTTTTCTTCCTGTTGTTATATATATTTCGTGGGTGATTTGGGGCTAATATTTGTCTCTCACACTGTATTCTTTTTATTTCAAGTAAAATAATTGAGACTTTAGAGTAGTCGTTTTGTGCAAGCCTCATGGATAGAAACCAAACATGGCATATCAAGACTAGGTACTTCCTCTCATTTTAAGCCTGGATAAAACAACCCAGTACCAGGTATGGGTCCCAAAAGCCAACAAAAGACTCAGAGGCATCCCCTATTCCCTTTGTTAGGATTTCTACAAGAAGACCAATCTACACAACTGTAACATATGTGCAGAGAGCCTAGGTCAGTCTCATGCAGTTCAGGATTTGTGAACTCTGCTTAGTTGATTCTGTGGGCTTTCTTGTGTGTTCTTGACCCCTTTGGATTCTTCAATCCTTCCTCTCCCCTCTTCTGCAGTATTCCTCAAGCTCTACCTAATACTTAGTTGTGGACATTCAGGATTTGTCCTACTGATGGGGTCCTTTGCCTTACCTTTCAGGTTTATGATATCACATCTATTCCTTGCGGATCTTAGTATCTGTGCTATTGGTGTTCTGTTCAGGAAGCTGTTTCCTGTGCCAATGTATTCAAGGCTATTTTCCACTTACTCTTCTATCAGTTTCATTCATAAACTGAATTTATGTTACAGTCTTTTATCCACTTGGACTTGGTTTAGTGCAGTGATAGATATGGATTTATTCGCATTCTTCTACATGCCAACATCCAGTTTTACCAGCACCATTTGTTGAAGATGCTTTCTTTTTTCCATTGTTGTAAATTTGGCTTGCTGAAAATCATGTCCATAGATGTGTCGATTTTTTGTATGGGTCTTCAGTTTGATTTCATTGATTCAATTCCATCTGTCTGTTTTTATGCCAATACCATGCAATTTTTATTACTATAGCTCAGTAGCAGAGCTTGAAATCAACAATGGTGACACCTCCAGAAGTTCTATTATTTTACAGAATTGTTTTAGTCATACAGAGAGTTTTGTTATTCCATATGAAGTTGAATATTCTTTCAAAGTTTGTAAAGAATTCTGTTGGGCACGGGAAATCTTGCTATCTTCTGATATGTTCTCCAATTTCTTTTTTCAAAGACTTTAAATTCTTGTCATACAGGCATTTGACTTGATTGGTTAGAGTTACATCAAGATATTTTATACTGTTTATGGCTATTTATGAAGGGTGATGTTTCCTTGAATTATTTTTCTGCAAGTTTATTGTTGGTTATTGGAGTTCTACTGGTTTTTTTTTTGTTGTTGTTGTTAATTTTGTATCCATCTACTTCACTGTAAGTGTTTATCAGCTGTAGGCATTCCCTAAGAGAATTCAATGGTCACTTTTATGAATATTAATACTTTGACTTTCTTCCTTTTCAATTTGTATCCCCTTAATCTTCTTCAGTTGCCTTGTTGCTTTAGCTAGAACTTCAAGTGCTATATTGAGTAGATATGGAGAGAGTAGACAGTCTCGTCTTGTTCTTGATTTTAGTGGAATTGTTTTGAGTTTCTCTCCATTTATTTTATGTTGGCTATTTGCTAGCTATATATTGCCTTTGTTTTATTTAGGTATGTCAATTGTGTCCCCAATCTCTGAAAGACTTTTATTATGAAGGGTGTTGGATTTTGTCAAAGTTCTTTTTTTTTTTTTAATCTAATGAGATACTATGGTTTTTATGTCTCTCAGTTTATTTATATGGTGGATTAAATTGTCATATTTCCTATGTAGAACCAATCCTCCATCTCTAGAATGAAGCCTACTTGATCTTAGTGAATGTTATTTTTGATGTGTTCTTGGATTTGGTTTTCACGTGTCTTATTGAGTGTTTTTGTATCAATGTTCATGAGGGATGTTGGTTTGTAGTTCTCTTTCTTTGCTGAGTCTTTGTGTTGTTTGAGTATCAGGGTAATTGTGGCCTCATAAAATGAACTGAGAAATGTTATTTTTGTTTCTCTTTGTGAAATAAATTTGAAGAATATTGGTTTTAGTTCTTTGAAAGTCTGGTAGAATTTTGTGCTAAAACCATCTGACCCTGAGCTTTTTTTGGTTGGAAGACTTTTAATGAGTGCTTCTATTTTCTTAGGATTTATATGTCTATTTAAATCATTTATCTGCCTTTATATGTCACTCAGCCTTTTACTCTTCATTTTTAATATTATATTCTTTCTTTGTTTTGTGTGTTTAGTGTTTTGATTACTATGTGGCAAAATTATTTTTCTTTTCTGTCCAAATCTATTTGGTATTCTGTAAGCTTCTTGTACTTTTATAAGTATGTCCTTTAGGTTAGGAAAAATTTCTTCTGTGATTTTGTTAAAAATATTTTATGGGCCTTTGAGCTGGTAAGTTTCTCCTTCTTCAATTCCTATTATTCTTAGGTTTGATCTTTTCATGGTGTCACAGATTCCCTGGATGTTTTTATACTTAGCATTTTCTTTGACTTACATGTCTACTTCTATGGTGTCCTCATCACATGAGATTTTCTCTTCTATCTCTTGTATTTTGTTAATGATGCTTATGACTGCAGTTCTTTTTGCTTACCCAGATTTCTCATTTCCAGAATGACCTCAGTTGTGGTTTTTTTTATTACTTCTATTTCCATTTTCAGTTTTTGAACTGTTTTGTTCATTTTCATCAACTGTTTGTTTTTCTTAACATTCTTTAAGGAATGTATTGATTTCCTCCAATTTTTTGATTGTCTTTTCCTCAATTTCTTTAAATAAAATAATTGAGACTCAGAATAGTTTGTGTGTGTGTGTGTGTGTGTGTGTGTGTGTGTGGATTTTAAATTTATTTAGGAGATGGTTTTACTTCTACAGCTGAAATCTATTGACATAATGGACATGGCTGGTCAGCTTTCTTGTATTCTATCAGAATTTCCCTCTCTTCCTCTTTAACTCTGTCTGTTTTACCCCTTCCTCTCCCCTTTTCTATCTTTTTCCTTTCATATTAAATTTTCTCAGGAAAAAAATATCTGATTTATGGAACTGCTAGATCTTGACTCCAGAGAAAAGCCATTCTCTTCACAATCATTCACATGCCATGCTTACAGGTGGCCTAACTGTGTCGTGGTGCTCTTTCTATATTGGCCATGAACAACCATAATCACTGTGAGAGTGCTCTTAGCCACCCTGTGACTACTGAGCACCACCATAGAAAGGTTAGATGAGGCCAATCCCATCCAATGTCAAAGAAGTTGCACCATTCAACTACTTGGAAATATTTCACTGATTGAAGGTGGGAAATCATTTGAGGCCAAAAAAGAGATGAACCATCATTCTCTATGTTGCATATTCTTTACATCAAAACATTTGCCAAATGTGTGGAATTCATAGAGGCTTAGCTCAAATTCTAGATGCAGTTGTCATCAATACTGTCTATATAATTTCTAATAGTGTTTGCTCTGTAAATATATCTTGACTGCATAGAAGGACATTATCCTCTAACATGCTTGCTGGTGCATCTGATGATAATTACTTTGAATGACATCTTGCTCTCTGCAGTTATTGGTCTTGCATTTGATTGGTTCTTTCTATTTCAAGGAATCTCCAGTAATTAATTAAGACACATACAACTTAAGGACTAGTGGGTTCTTTGCCAACAGCTGACCTGTGGCAAGTTACAATCTTCTCAGATTGTCTGAGCTTGGCTTTTTCCATAATCTGATGCAAATTTTATGCCCTTGTCACATCTTCACATCTCCATTTAGATAGTTTTTAATTAGTATTAGTCACAGTAATTACTGGTAATTCACTTTTTTCAATTGATTTCTGTTGCTTGTAAAGTGCCTCATTAAGTACTCCTATAGTTTAGTTTCCTAATTCTAGACTTGGTATAAACAGCTTGTGTTCATGAGCAGTATGAAATAAAGATGTTTTTGATTTCTGGTTGGTTGTTCATTTCTGGGCTACAATTCAGCCACTGATCAATATTTACAAGTTGTATATTTTTAATCTTTTATTTTACAACATTAAAACAAGCCTATATTTTATTTATAGAAATACAATTTATATATTACATAATGTTAGACAAAAGAATAAGAGGGGAAATTGATGCTAGAAAACTCTTTCACTCAGAATATTTAACTTTAATTTTTAAAGATGTAGTTACTTTATGTGTGCACATTTTGTCTTCATATATGTTTGTGTGCCACTTGGTGCCTGGGGTCAGAAGAGGCATGAAATTCTCTGGGACTGGAGTTACAGATTGTTGTGAGCTTCCTTGTTGGTGCTGGGAACCAAACCCAGGTTCTGTGGAAGGTCATCCAGTGCTTGTAACTGCTATACTATCTCTCCAGTACACCCACAAAATTACTTCCTTCTCCAAGGCCGTACCTCCTAATCCTTTCCAAACAGCCCCACCAAATGCAGACCAAGTACTTAAGCATATGAATCTATAGATGCCATTCTCATTCAAACCACAAAACTTGATGTCCTTTTTCCACTTTTTAGAGTTTACCAATATGTGATTCCGCTCAAGCTCATACCTCTGCACATGATATGATCTGCAGAAAAGGGAGCTGACCATATGACTCATCTATACCATTTCCAAGGAAACACTCAAAGGATCTGCATTCCACCACAAGGATGCTTTCACATCCTCGTGTTTTGCTGCTGTGTTTCCCATAGTTAGGGAATGGAGCCAGTCTAGAAGCTTATCATGTTGTTCTTAATTGAGCTCACTCTTAAATTCACCTGAGACAGTTTTTGAAAAGCAGTTTTATGTGACATACCACAGACCTAATCAGAATCCTCAGGAATGTAACAGAGGAGTGAAATACTCAGTAATGTAGGAAAATTAGTGGACAAAGACAGCCTGGACGATAGGTTATTTGGTTTTGTTTTCCATAACTGCGATGGGAACTCAATAGTTCCAGATATAGATTGCTCCACAGTAGGGGCATATTATTACATTTTGGCACATAGTCTTACTCTTTCCTGTGTATCTATATTGCACAGGCCAAAAAGTGTTAGAACTATGTTTTCAAATTTTCCTTGTAACTAAGAACCTATGTGTGAGGTAAAGTCTACCAACAAGATGTGTTTTCAGCAGTTTTAAAAGACTGCTTAAGAAGACAGCCTGGTGCCTGTGGTTCCTTATGGTCACTGTTATCCAAGTGGGTGGGAGGTGATTTTTCAGTGATAGATTCCACTGTTCATTTTTCAGTCTCATAGATGTGCATATATGTGGAGATAGTAGTGGCGTATTAACTCAACTCTAATCTTGGGGTTGCTGGTTTGAATATTTGCTCTCCAGATTGGTGGCATTCATAGACTGATAAGTAGTGACTGGTGGTTGTGGTGCCAGGCTAATATCACAGTGATGGACTTTGGACTGTGCCTTCCTTAGTGGGGTTGTTCAGTAGTTTTCTGGAGACACCCAAGAAGACAGCCTAGTGCATTCTCTTCCGATACTTCTACCAATCTTGTGATTGCAATATTTAATTACTTCTACTAACTCTTGTTTG
Organism: Cricetiscus sungorus; assembly: GCA_030556225.1. Taxonomy (NCBI): domain Eukaryota; kingdom Metazoa; phylum Chordata; class Mammalia; order Rodentia; family Cricetidae; genus Cricetiscus; species Cricetiscus sungorus. The sequence continues at coordinate 132,535,573 of JANBXA010000007.1, read as the reverse complement.
ATAACTCGATTTCATTTAACAAAGAAACTAACATCTTAGGAAGGAAATAACATGTGCATGAACACACAGTAACTTATCTATAGCCATGCCATGCCTCTTTGAACTGACTTGACTTTATCAGAACATTTCATTCACTGCCAGTGGTGTGGTGGAGACAGAGTCCCAGGCATAGTAATTCATTAATGATTTCCTGGGAAACATATAAATAGCATGTGTGAATATGAGTTTGTGCACAGGCCTGTTGCTAGACTATTCATATATAGAGGAGATGAGGATAAAGTGCATTTGGCTTTTATCAAGGCATACTTCTGTCTAATACCTTGGTATGTTACATATTATTAGATTATTCTCTGCACATGTGCATACACACACAAACACAAACACACACATACACACACACACACACACACTAACAACTGCTATTTTCCTTAATATAAAAATTATATGTGTTTCTGAAACACATATCATTATATGTTAGTTAAAAGAGTTTTGTTCTAGTTTTGTTTGTTTTTGTTTTCTTCTTTTGTTTTTTCAAGGTTTCTCTGTGGTTTTGGAGGCTGGTCTCAAACTCACAGAGATCCACCTGCCTCTGCCTACCAAGTGCTGGGATTAAAGGCATGTGTCACCACTGCCTGGATATTTTTTTTTAAGTTTTTAAAAGTAATTTTTTAGCATATAAAATAATGGGTTTATGAAGATAGAGTTTCTGTCCCACCAAGGCCCACAGCCATTCTGTCCCAAATAAATACACACAGACTTATAATAATTATAAACTTTGGCTTATGGCTTATGCTTCTTACTGGCTAGCTCTTTTTTTTAATTATTAACCGATAACTACTAAATCTATGTATTTTTACATGGCCTTATCTTACCACAGAATGCCAGCATCCTATCTTCCCATAACTACATGTTGCCTCTCTCTGGCAGCTCTTCTCTCTGAGTCCTCTCCCCAGAAGTCTCCTCATCGTCCTGCCTATACTTCCTGCCTGGCTACTAACCAATCAGTGTTTTATACATTAGACAATAAGAGAAACATACAGAAGGACATCCCCCATCAGGTTTCATTATGATATTTTCAAACATATTATTTTACTATTTAATACATATAAAGATATTATTGTATCTTAATCATATTTGTAACACTCCCACTCATATTTCTTAACCTTAACCTCACTATCCTTTCCTTCCTTATGGATGTATATGCATAAATATGACATGAAATACATAACATACATATTAAAATTTACATTTCCTGTATGAGAGAAGTTGTGTAATATTTTCTTTTTGTTGTTACTCTTTCTTGCTCCTACTTGTCTTCCCTCTCTTCCCTCATCACAGTCCCCTTTCTAACTTTCATGTCACACAGCCAAACACACTCATGTGTATTTAGAATTCAATGTAGATCTGCACATTGAGAAAAACCTTTATAAATCTGACCAATTTTACTAAACACGATGATCTCCCTATCTACTCATTTTTCTGTGAATACAATAATTCATTTTCTTTATGGATGTCTAAAATTCCACTGTTTCATTTATTTTCTTTGGCCTGCATCTATTTATGGACATTTAGGCTAGTTCCATATTTTGGCTATTGAAAATAGTTCGGCAGTAAACATGGGTGTACACATTTCTCTGTTATGCTCTGACTTAAGGTATACCCAGTAGAGACAGAGCTGGATAATGTGGGGTTTTTATTTTAGGGCTTTGAGGAAACTCCTGACTCCACAGTGACTGTACCAGTTTTCATTCCTACCATTTTGCAGTGGATAAGGTTCCTCTGTCTTCACACCCTCATCAGCACTGGTTGTTTGCTTTCTTGACCATAGTTAATCTGACTAGAATAAAATAGAATCTCAAAGGAGGTTTTACATTCCATTTTCCTGATAGTCAAAGACTTTAAACAATCTTCAAATATTTATTCATTTGTTTTTATTATTAGAAAACTTTATAATTAATTTGGCTATTTACCTTTGTTACTTTATAGAAGACTTTTATTTCATGCATTGTATTCTAATTAAGGTCTTCCCTTCCCCTATTCCTCTAAGTTTTCCCTACCTCTCCTCCCATCCAGATCCATACACTTTCTGTCTCTCATTAGAGCACACACAGACATATAAGGAATAAAATAAATATGATCAGGAATCCAATAAAAACCCCAAACTGGAAGTCCACTTTCTGGTATCAATTTCTTTCTTCAAATGTCTTACAGTTTTTATGATACCAGTCTTTCACTTGCTTGTTTAGCATTATCACAAGATTATTTATTTTTTGAGGCTATTGTGAAAGGTGTTCCTTAGAAGGAATACTAGAAACCTAGTGACAGCTATTGGGGTTCAAGCTGAAGATCAAGAAAGCAAAGCATCCAGGCACTAATTCTTACCTCTACCTCAAACCGAAACGGATAATCCTGTCTTCACAGATCCTCAGAGTGCAATGACTTTTCTGTCTGGAAACTAAATCTCACAGGAGACCCTTTGTTTCTCTCTTATATAGCTCCATAGGGCTGGGATTAAAGGCATGAGTTCTGTTATTCTTTTTGGCTGATTCACTATTATGTAGCCCAGGGTGGTCTTGCAGAGATCCATTTGTCTCCTGAGTTCTGGTATTAAAGTTGTGAACCTCATTGCCCGGCTCTATGGCTGTGGCTATCTTCACATTTTGACCCCCAGTGGCCCTATTAAATAATAAGCAATATATCATCACAATGTTGTTTTTTCAATTTCTTTCTCAGTTCATTTTTCATTTGTATATAGGAAGGATAATAATTGTTGTCAATTTTGTATTCTGATACTTTGCTGAAAGTACTTATTAGCTGTGAGTTTCCTGGTGGAGATTTTAGAGCCACATATGTATTCTATAATATTATCTTCAAATAATAATACTTGGACAGCTTCCTTTCCAATTTGTTTTTCTTTGATCTACTCTAGTTGTCTTATTGTTCTATCTAAGACTTCAAGTGCTATACTGAATAGGTATGGAGAGAATGGACAACCTTGTCTTATTCCTGATTTTAGTGGAATTAGTTTTTCTCCATTTAAATTAATGATAGTTATGGGCTTTCTGTAAGCAGCTGTTACTTAAGTTTATCTCTTGTATCCTTAATTTCTCCAGATCTTTTATTATGAAGGGACATTGAATTTTGTCAAAGGTCTTTTCTCTATCTAATGAGATGATAATGTGGTTTTTGTCTTTCAGTCTATTTAAATGATGGGTTACATTTATTGATTTATGTATGTTGAGCTATTTCTGCATCTTTGGGATAAAGCCTAGTTGATCATGATGGGTGATTTTGTTGATTTGTTTTTGGATTCACTTTGTATTTTATTGAGAAATTTTGTGTCTATATTCATAAGGGAAATTGGTCTATAACTCTCCTTTTTGTGCTTTTAATGCAGTTTAGGTATCAGGGTAATTTTGACCTCCTAAAAAGAATTGGACAATGTTCATTATGTTTCTGTTTTGTTCAATAATTTGATAAGTGCTGGACTTAATCCTCTTTTGAAAGTCTGGTAGAATTATGCACTAAAACCCTCAGTGCTGGGAATTTTTTTGGTTGGGATGAGTGCTTCTATTTGGTTCAATGCTGTATTTCACTAGGGATTATAGGTCTGTTTACTGTTTTTTTTTTAATCTGATCTTGATTGAACTTTGGCAAGTGGCACATATCAAGAAAATTATCCATTTCTTTTAAGTTTTGAATTTGGTGGAGTATAGGTTTTAGAAGTATGTCCATATAATTCTCTGGATTTCCTACATGCCTGTTGTTATGTCTTCTTTCCTAATTTTATTAATTTGTATATTATTTCTCTGATGTCAGGTTAATTTGGCTAAGGTTTTGTCAATCTTACTGATTTTCTCAAAGAACAACCTCTGTTTAATTGATTCTTTGTATTGTTTTTCTCTAGTTTGGTTTTTTGTTTCTATTTTATTGATTTCAGCCTTAGTTGGAATATTTCTTGTCATCTTCTCAGTTTGGGTAGTATTTCTTCCTTTTGATCTGCAGTCTTATCATTTGCCCATTTATTGAATTATTTCTTTGATGTTTAATTATTAAGTTTATTTTTAGACTTTTGGTATTAATTTCTTGTCAGATATATAGTTGGTATTGTCCCCTCCAATTTTCTACACCATTTCTTCCTTTTACAGACATTTGCTTTGCTGTGCAGAAGCATTTTAATTTTATTCAATTTCTGGGTCATCTCAACTTAGATTCTGTAGTATAGAGTAGGAAGGGTCAGGAATGCTTGAACTCAGAGACTATAGTATTTCCTGTGGTGTATACTAGTATTAACCTTGCACTAGACCAGTATCTGATATCTCTTTAGTGCTTTGGGAAGCAGTAGCACACCATGAGATCTGTCCATGTCATCCTTTCTCCAGCTTTTTAAAACTCACTATGTATTAAAATATTGGATGAACAGATATTATTATGGATGCCAAATAGTGCAGTGTAGAAACAGAGTTTTTCTACAGCAGCCAACCTTATGGAAGAAGTTGCCTCAAGAGTTTGGTCTACACGCAGCCAATAGATTCATGCTACCAAACTCTGAACTTATTTTCAGATAATGATGACAGATTCTAGCTTTAGGTGGACTTTTCTGTCCCACCAGCTAGTTCCCAAGTAACCACACTTGGACTTACTGCTAATTATAAATGGTTAGCTGACAGCTCAGGCTTGTTCCTAGCTATCTCTTGTAACCCAAATTAACCCTTATATTTTTATCTACACTATGCCACACAGCTCAGTACCTTTTCTCAGTACAGCAAGTTCACCTCCTTCTCTCTGCATCTTCTTGTGGTTCTGAGACTCCTCTCCATTCCTCTTTGTGCTCTCTGTTTATCTGAAAGTACTGCCAACCTCTACCTGTCAAGCTATTGGCCAGCCAGCTACTTTATTAACCCCAAAACAGTAATATGTATTTATACAGTATAAATAAATATTTCATACTTAGCTCAAGAGGAAGGGCTAGCTTCCTTTGGGTGTCACAGCTTTAGCTAACTGTCTTCTCCTAGGTGATTTTTATCCTGCCACTATTCAGCTGCCTCCAGTGGCTTCCGCTCATATAGGTCTATGGAGTGTTTATTTTAGGCTCCCTGCCTGATGGCTCTTCCATGTTTGTATGCTCCTGGTGTTAGGCACCTGGCTAGATACTAACAAGCTTAAGGAGATTAGGCCTGGACACCTACCTCATAGTAAACAGCATGTAAAACAAGTAGTAGAACTGTAGAATTCTGTTGACTGATCAGAAAATAGCACCCAACTCCTATCTCTGCTCCAGGGAGGACATGCGACTTCTTGACCTGACCAGTGAGTCATTAATTAAACACTACCTAAACATGGTTCTTAAACCTTATAAAATTACTAATTAGAAGAAGGTTTTCTATTAAAGCACACAAGCACACCTTTGTCCCTTCTATAAAAGCTGATAGAAATGGTCCTTTCAGTTACCTGAACAAAAACAAAACAAAATAAAGAATCTCAGACAAGTCCTTTAAGAAAGCTCTGCTACAGGATTTCAAAATATACAGTCTGCTAAAAATGTAAATTTAATTGCTACAATGGTCTCTCTGGTCCTGCACACTTTCTCTTGTGAGTATGTTCAGCACTGCAATGGTCTAAATTATCATAGACAACTTTTATCCCTTGAGTATGCCTTACTTCAGTTTGTAATTCATTCTGTCTTATACATTGTACTTTGTCTGTCTAGTCTAAATTATTTGATGGAAAATGGGAAGCCAGAGTTTGGTGTTGATGATGCTAGGGTGGCTAAGTTTTAAGTAATAGGGTCTTCCTTAAGATGGTGCCTGGACACAGCCCTCTAAGCTACAATAAGGTACAAAATAGAATTTCTCTCCACAGCTTACCTGTCCCACCAGGGAGGTTGCTGCCTTGTCAAAATCTGTAGCTTGTTTTGGGGACTGTGGTAGCTGAGCCTTTTATTCTGTGGATGCAACAGCAAATCACTTTTCATCAGAGCCAAGTAACTCACCTTTCTCTCTTTCTAACAGGGAACTACCTAGCTGGAACTAACTATCTGCTTTATTACCATCTCTGGACCTGTCACTGTTTTTTCAAGGCACAATTGACAAGTAATAATTTTTCTAGTATACAAGTGAACTTTGGGAACCCATTTCACATAGAGGGATACCCTCTCAGCCTAGACACATGGGGGAGGGCCTAGGCGCTGCTCCAAATGATATGAAAAACCTTGAAGATCCCCATGGAAGGCCTCACCCTCCCTGGGGAGCAGAAAGGGGATGGGATGGGGGTTGGGAGGGGTTCTGGGGAGGAAAGAGGGTGAGGGAACTGAGATTGACATGTTTCAAATTTAAATTAAAAATATTAACATAAGAAAATAATCTTCCCCATTGCCCCAATTGATTGCACCAACAAGCATTCTTACATCTCTATAATTAAATGAGGGACACTTAATTCAAAAAGAGTTTGGAGACATGTAGGTAAGAAGAAATACATACCTTAAGGCAGAGGAAGAGTATGAATTAATGTAAGAAAGAAAATACACAAAGTATCATCAGGAAATGGTTCCACTAATAGTATTTATACATAATTTGCTTAACCCATTTCTATTGAATTTCTCTTATGCTCAAGTCAGACAATGTAGAAATCAGGTTTCTAGGCATTGTCTATTATATCTTTTAATGAGAGTCATGAAGAAAATCTGACTGCCTGGGTAAGTCTCTTTCTAGATGAACCCAGGATAGTCCATATTGATTAGAACACACTTTCAGAAGCACTCACACAGTCTTTTTACTTTTTCAGTATAAACCCTAACTTAGGATTGTCAGCAAAATATTAGTGGATGGTTGGTGAATATTTTCCTTTTGCAAAAATCAGGTAACTTTTTGACCTCTGTCTTTTGTGATTCTTAAATCTTCTGTGATTATTAAAGTTTCCTTAGTACGAATCAATAATCTAATTTGCAAGCTTTCTCATTCCCTTAATTTGTAGTTAGGTAATTAATAAAACACACATTTCTTGAGGATTCTGTGACCTGGTAGGCTCTGAGGTGTCAGCGGTGAACGGATACAATGCTTGTCCTCAAAGGATTGATCCTCTTATTGAACAATAATGAATTATAATAAATCATGCTGTTACAAGGTAGCACATGAGACTGTAGATGTCTGTGGCAGATGGAAGGCCTCCCAGAAGTGGTGACAGTGTCATTGTACAGGCCAGCACTCAGGAGGTGTGACTGGGATGTTGTAATATCCTTCTCAATTATTTTAGAGTTCAAAGTCCTCATTGCAGCCCTGTTCTGCCTTTTTGCTTGGGCTGTGATGTTTCAAAGAGGCTAAGTAGTTACTAAGCTGTACTGTTTCTTACCGTCTAATTCTGCCCTGTCTTAGTCGTCTGTGAAATGTTTGCTTTGATGCACTTTAACACTTTCCATCTTTCTCTTTTGTTGCTTTAAGCAATTGTTTTGATTCCTCCTCCCTGAAACAACTCCTTCTTCTAGATCTCTTCTTCTTGTGAAACACTAGATTAATTGCTTTTTTCCTTGTTTCTTTATGTTTAAATCTCTTATATACGAACTAGAAAAAATAAAAACCATTGATTACTACAAAGAGTTGTGTGGAAAGCAGTTGAAAATATGTATTAAAAGAACATTGAAAACACTTGTCTTCTCATGACATATCTTTGTGTATGTCTTCTTGTACATTTACACGCAGAGAATCAAGTAGACATTTTTGTGCATGTGTGGTGTTAACATTCAAACTTAGGGATTGCACACAATGAACATGTGGTCTACTAGTGAGACACATTTACAGTCCAAGTGTACCCTACTTGTGATTCTCACTGACTTTACATCATGATCATCTATAAGCTTGATTTGAATTATTAAATTAGCCTTTCATTGTTGGAACTTGAAAATAGTCCCCAGAGGAATAGTTTTGTACCTAAAACTTTGAATAAAGTTATAAAACATTATGAAAAGTCTAGAAATAATAGTTATTGAAAATGTATTTTAATAACTGATATGGCTCTTTAAAAATGGTTCTTCCAAGCAGCTGTCAATCAATAAGTGGTAGAGGAGGAAAATTCTGATTTCTTCACGGATGAGGGCCATGAGAGGCTAAGCCATGCTCCAGTAACTGGTCCTAAACCTATGTACATACAGACAAAGTGGGCTTTGTGGGTCTTAAAAACAACAGCACATGAAGTTGTGGGGAAAAGTAGTGGATGGATGGGAATAGAGGAGGAACTGTAGGACAAATAATGAGGGTAGATTATCAAAATCTACATGTATCTCTTACATTCTCAAATGAAAAAAAAGGAGGTCAAATTGTTCCTTCATTGAGCATGTACAGGAAGGCCAGTGGTTGAAGTTGGGGTGTTTTCATTGATAACTCACTTCCCAAATTATTCTTTGAGACAATGTCTCTCACTTACTGAACCCTAGAACTTACTGATTTGACAAGACTCTCTGGTCAGCAAGCTCCAGAGATCCTTGTGTCTCTGTTCTCCAGTGCTATTTTTCCAGGCATGTGCCTCCACGGGCAACCATTATCTCTTCTTAACCTGGGTGCTGGTAATCTGAATCTGGTACTTACCATAAAGATTTCAGAGGACTGGGCAGGATGATCTTTAGTAATGGCTAACTTAGGAAGTCTACAATAATTAATTAATATATGTACTTAGGAATATAAAGCATTTTTTTTTTTTATAAAAGTGTACCTTTCAGAAGCATAGTGAACCTGTCTCCTTTCTACTTCCTCTGTTATTATAAACTGAGCAGAGACATGATAAAAGTTTGTTGTCATGGTCACCACCGATGAATTTCTGTTTCCAAGTACCTTACAAAAGGATACTGACAGACTGATATGATTCTTTAAAATAATCTTCTGAAACACACTCAAGAACAAGGCAATGCATGCTAGAGCATTTGAGCAAAACAAATTGGACTCGAACGAGGAGGGAAAAAAGAACACATTTGCTGGAAAGGGAAGGACAGTGGGTCTTGAAAGAGGTGGGGAGGAGGTTGAATATGATCACAACACATTGTATAAGATTCTGAAAGGACTAATCAGATTTTTAAAATGACCGTTGTTACGAGTAGGTTTTTCCTTGTCGCCGGTCTGGTCCTGCCACCACGTCCCAATAACAATACACAGAGACGCTGTATTTGATATAATTCTGTTTGCCAGTTTCTAATTCCTTATCAGCTAGCTCTGTCTTAATTATTAACCCATTTCTAATAATCTAAGTATTTCCACGTGCTCTCATCTTACCGGCCAGAGTGACTGGTATTCTCCCTCTTAGGTCTCTCCATGTTGACCCCTCCTAACTACTTCCTCTTTCCTCCTAGTCTCCTAGTCCCGTCTATCTTGCTTTCCTATTGGCCAACAGTGCTTTATTAATTAACCAGTATGAGAAACATATTTACAGAATAGCATCTCCCATCAGACTGTTGTACCCATTTTTGAGATTAAAGATGCTTTGGGCTCTGTATAAGATCTTTATGTGAATTGGCTTAAATTTTTTAGTCATATTGTTCAGCTTTCTTCTCTTCTTCCCTATCTCCATCTCGTATCAAGCTTTATTCAGATAAACTATTTGTTGTTGTTGTTATTACTTTTGAAATTGAATTGGTGACAGTGGGATTTATACAGATGCCATTACAAGTGCACCTGCTGGGGTCTAGTTTGAAGGGCTAAGATGTTCAGCCTCCCTGTAGAAATACCCCCCGCAATGCTATCTTTTCTGTGTTAGGGTAGGGTGAACCTCTTTGTCAGAGGGACCTGTACTAAAATCTAGATTTCTCTTTTACTAAAATGGCAAACTACTTAATCTCCCAGAGCCTACTGCTTTCCCCCTATGGATAACAGCCATTCTCTGGTAACACTGTTGGAAGAAGGAAAATAAATGACAACAAAAGGTCTGTCACTAATGCATTCTTTCTGTTCTGACAGAATGGCTCAGAAGACAGAAGCATAGATGTATATTGGGAGATAAAAGTGTTTTAACTTCAGGACATTTTTTTTTTTCTGAAAAATTTTCTTGTCCTTTAAGACCAACCCTCAAGACACTGGATTTTCCCCTTTTACACTGTCATGACAATTGTAAAACTTTCAAGGTTTTGCCAGTCATCATATATGTGGAGAACAGCAGTGTCCCTGAGACAATGATTTTGAGATTTTTAAAGAACCAAATTGCCGTGAAAGAAGCAGTGAGAAACACCGAGCTGCTGAGCTGCTGCAGCTGCTGCCAGGTTCATCCCTTTCATGCTGCCCAGGCTGGTTGAAATATTGATTCTGACTGGTGGATGGGTTTGGATTCTAGGTCTAGATAAAATTGAAGAGAGACGACAATTACGCAGTGGGAACTGCATGTCCTAAAGAGCTAATGTGAATGTAAGAATTACAGGGATATAATGTGGAATGATTTGTCACTACTGGTTTTGGGGAGGGTGAGGGTACAAGTATGGACTTGAATATATGCAGGGTGTATCTACACAGAGTAGGAGTCTGGCTTGCAGGGCCAGCATGGCTGCTAAGCTCAGCCTGTCTCTTCAGTATACAGCCTTATTACAGATAGTTTAACTGTCTGCACTATATTTCCTTTGCTTCTAAAATAGGATTGTTGATAAAATCAGGACTCTGAATGGATTGGAAGCTATAAAGGACTCAATGCATGGAAATGGTTAGCTCATAGAATGGTCTCAAACTGTCATTATTATTAAGGTATAAGCCTATACCAAAGTCAGAGACTTGGCTTCTAACTTCCAGCCTCAATAGACTGGCATTTGGATGCTCGTGTATAATTTTTTTTCCTTCTGAGCTACATTTCCTTGATAGAAAAAATGCAAGGAACAAGACAGCATGCAAAATATCTTCTAGTTTCAGGTATCATCCTATGATGCAAGACATGCTTATATATAACAGGATTATCTAGAAAAATGTACATTTTATAGTATCAAATTTAATTCTGTTAAAAATAAGTTTATATCTCTGTCTCATTTGTTTTTTCTTGTCCTTATGTATGAATATGTGATATGAACTGTCCTTCTGTATGCTATGAATATGTGTTGCTTTTATTGTTTGACAAATAAAGCTGTTTTGAGCAAACAAATGTGTGTTGTTCACGCATATACATGTGTATCTGTTTATGAGGGTCCATTTGCATGTGTGAAGTTTGTTCCTCACTCATTTTTCTTCTTCATTTTTGAGTCAGGGTCTCTCACTGAGAGTGCAGCTTGCTTGTTCAGTTAGGGTGGCTAGGCTCCGAGGCCCTGGGATCTGCCTTTCTCCCACATCAAGGATCCCAAATTCATACCAGCTGACTTAGCATTTATATGAGTGCTAGAGATGAAAGTTAGATCTTAGGTCGTCATACTTCTTTGATTAGTTTTTATTGACCAAGACATCTCTCCAACTTCCTATTTTTAATAATTCCTCTTAGGAATATAGTTCTTTGAACCTTGTAAAATGTGAATGATATGCAAAGAAAAGAATGGACAAACACAAAACATTGTGCCAACTCTGAGCAACAGATTCTCATTAAATATCTAAGTGTTTAAATTTTTTAAAAAAATTAGGGTCTTTGATTAAGAAAATGTGCTGATTGTGTTTAACATGACGCTAATTAATTAGACCGTGAGAGTATTTTCAGCATAGTTTTGATATATATCTGGAGCATATTGTCCAGAATAGTAATTAACCAAACTGAAATATAAATAAATGAAGATAAGCAGTGGGGGATCCTTTGAATTCACCAACTTTTCCTTTTGAATATTCATTTTTAGAAAATGAACGAGAAATTTTGATATGTATTTATATGTGTGTAATTGTATGAGAGAAAGACAATGACATAATCCATTTGTAAAGTAATTGAAAGGTGAATAATCAGATTCCAACTCATAACTGCCTAAAGATAAATTTGAATGTTTGAATATTATCTATGACATAAGGCCTTATTCACATAAATGAGAGAAATATATTTTCTCATAAAATAGGCTGAATGATCTTAACTTCAAAATCTGCAATACTCTAAAATCTGAAACTGTGTATGTGTTACTATCGTGCTGGCTAGGTTTATGCCAGCTTGACAAAAACGAGAGTCATTAGAGAGGAGGGAACCCTAGCTGAGAACGCCTCCCTAAGGTATATCTGTAAGGCATTTTTTTTTCTTCCTTTATTTCCGTCTTTCTTTTTATGCTTCTCTTCTACAAGACATTCTACCACACTGAAACCTCCCCATTCCTCCCAGTTCCCTTCTACCACAACTACTCCCTAACCCTGTCTCTTCCCAAAAAAGAGCAGGCCTCCTAGGGGCATCCCTGGGCAGGTGTTCAATAAAAAAGCGAACTGAACAAGTCAAGGGTAGAAAACCAGTAAGCAACATCCCTCCAAAGCCTCTGCATCATCTCTTGTCTTCAGGTTCCGACCCTGTACAAGTTCCTCCCCTCATTACTTTTGATGATGAACTGTTATTTGGAATTGTGAGTGAAATAAACCCTTCCCTTCCAAGTTGCTTTGGTCATGGTGTTTTTACACAGCAATAGTAACTCTAAGACAACTACTAAGACATGAATAATGTTTGGTTCTCTCACATGACATGTTACAGAGACAATTCAGACATATTATTAATACTACTTAAACTGCTCTCAATTGAGTGTATAAAGTACCTGTGGAACAGGAATTAATGGCATGTGCATACATTGGTACTATCCCCAAGATATTTCCTTATATACACAATATACTCCCAATTCTGAAATCAAACCCATTTCATACCCCCCAGTATTTTGGACCTATATAATAGCATTGAAACAAAGTCTAGTTACTCATAAGGCTACACCCATTGTGCTAAGATATTCAAGGAAGCAATTTATTCCAATCATATTTTGTTAATTTGCCAACAAAAAATGAGTTATTTTCTAACCTGGTGCTTCCCAAGGGAGGTCTAACTTGGCTGAAAAATTGAATTTGTTTTATTATCCTGTTGACTGCATGCTCCTGGACATCATTGTTAAAGTTGTTTGTCTGAAAACACATTGCAGCATGAAAAAAGTCTGAAGACAGTAGCTTAATATCTTTTTGCACATTTACCTATTATCATAAGAAATAGCATCTGTTTCAATTATGCTAATGAAATCATTCTGTAACTCATAATGGAGCCTGGTATACTATTTCCTGCATATTAAAAATAAAAATATAGCAAATTATGCTAATTTAAAGTGAATTTACATCCAGCATTTCCCAATTATTTAAAAAGAGGGAGCAGCTATCCAGCTTGTTGGATGATACAAGGACCATCCCACTTGGTTTCATCTTTTTTTATTAATTTTGGGCTAGAAATTATTAATGTAGAATTATTAATGTAGGATACTAGCCAGAAGAAAACCATTGGGGTGCTGTTACACATCTTGAATTGGTAAAATGACAAAAGTACTGATGTTATGGAAAGCAACACTAGCTCCTTTATGACAAAAGTGTCACTTGACCTATTTTTACACACATCATGTGGCCATTTAATACAGGATTGTCTTCACCCTCCCAATCCCCCAAAATCCTGTCTTTTAGGAAAACAGTCTTAAGAAATGGGGTAAAAGGATTTCAACAATGTCACCTTTCCCTAAGTGCTGCATTTGCTATGGAATAGGAATTGGAGTCTCCCTGTGAAAAGACCTGAAATACAAATAAAAACTATGGATGCCATCATAGGTTCCCAGTGTGTTGTGCCCACTTGCTAATAACCACTGGAAATAGCATGAAAACTAATGTACATAAGAGGGTTTTCCCATTGTCTATATTTCATGGGAAGGGACTCCTTGAGTCTTACCAAGTCCAGCTATTGGGTCTCCACCTCCAGGGACATCTCTAGCCCAATTACAGATTTTCTATGGTTGTCTCACATCCCAAATTCCCATGTCTTCTTGCTCACAGTTATATGAGGATTGTATTTTTGTATAAAATCATCAACAACATCTAGCAAAACAAATAAATTGGAGGATCCATCTTGGGACAACAGAATAATAAGCCTCAGGAAAAAGAGAATTAGATGAAGCTTTTACCATCTCAGCTAAAACTAAACTTTATTTCTACTTTATCACAGTGTAGGATAGTCTTGCCATTTTGATGTCAACCTATGCACAGCCAATACTTGGTCATTCTCTTTAGTGTACTTATTTCAGACTGGTAAACATTTTTGAATCATCTTCAATTGTCACCATCATTTATCTTTGCACCTTTGTTAACATCTCTCTTGTAAAACTATCTCACATAGTCCTTCTAATTACATCCTTACACAACTTCTACTTCTTTCAATTCCTACCTATCACTTAGAAGTTAGATAAACTGTATTTTTCAATGACTTATTCCTTAATGTTCTTAGTTCTTCTGCAACTGAAGTTAGGCCTAGTCTGTGGAATCTTGGGCTTCTTATCTTGATGAGGCCTGTGTGGGGCTTATGAAGTTAAAACTCTGTGCATTTGGGCAGCCTAGACCCTGGATATGGATGGTAGCTAGACCAAAATATCATTGAACTAAATTTCCAGTGCAAAATCAAAGGGTATGCTTCAGGTACCACAACTGAAAGCCTTTCACATGCTGGTGATTTATGATGATTCCTTATTTCTAGGCACACAGGGAGGCATGAGAATTGGGAGTAAATAAGTCCATAAGGCAATGTCCACTTGTGAGCAATTCCTCTACTTCATGAACTGCTATTCCTTTCAAACATCATGTTGTTCTTTAGGGTAAGAACTTACCTCTGGGACTAGTAAAATATATTATTTCCAGGAGATTTGAATTTTTACTTCGGTATTATGGGAAAACTGGGACGCTTTAAAACATAAAAGTCCATAAAATGGGGCCATTTGAGACTGTCTTATTCCTGGGGGAAGAAGATTTTTAAACATATCCTGTCATGCAAAAAAAAATAAATAGCTTCATAAAACTGCCCCAGAGAAGATGAAGTGGTTGTAATTATAAGAACAAAATCTTCTGAGACACTTAATAGCCCATACAATTTAATTATTGATCATAACATCCTTTTCTTCAGGATACTTATAGAACTAAAGTATCTTGTTTCTAAACAGGTAAACAAAGTGCTACAATGCTGTATTAGTTTGGGTTTGGTGCTGTAACAAATAGCTAGAAACATTGTATCTTAATATACACATTTTTTTTCATACAGATCTGGAGATCAGAGGTCTCAAAACTTGGGTGTTTTATTTTGGTTTGCTTCTTTTACTCAGTGACAGGATGCTTACGAGGAAAATCCACTCACATCTTTCTTTCCAACTACACTCAAAGGCCTTAGCTCATTGCCATTTTTAACTGCTACAAAACCAGGAGTGTGGTACACTTAGGATTCTATGTGACTCAGGCCTCTAGCCTCTCTTTAGTAGACATTTTGAGTGGGAACACATGCTCATAGGGACACACATATATGTGTGGGTGCACGTGCACATGAGCATGTAGAGACTAGAGGCCAGCCTTGGGTGTTGTTCATTCTGCAGTCATCTCCCTTTTTTTTCTGAGATGGGATCTCCATAGCCCTGGGGCTTATTAATTAGCCAGGGTGCTTAGTCAGTTGGTCTCCAAGATCTACTGCCATTAGCTCCCCAGAACAGAGATTACAAGAGCATAACACCATATCCAGATTTTTCCCTATAAGTTTATGAGGGCCAATTACATTCAAACTACCACAAACACTTAATTTTGTGTTATTTTCAGACATTTAATACACTAGCATTATGTATGGAGTAGCACTCCTTAACACCAGCTTTCATTAAATCTTGTGCATGTAAGACAGTGAAAAAAACTAATACTCATTGTAATATCTTTGGGAGCAACACAGTCTCATTAAATACATATAATACAAAAGCATAATAACAGTTGGTGAAAAAGAAGAGGCCATGGGTTTGACAGAGAGTGAAGAGGGAGGATTTGGAGAGAGGAAAGGGAAGGGAGACATGCTGTAATTAAAATACAACCTCAAGAAAGTCCTCAATGAGAATTTCTATAATAGAAATCGTTTTGAAGAATCATATCCTAGCTTGGACTTGAAGTAAGTCACCTTCCACAGTACATTCAAGTCCATGCAATTGATAAATGATAAGCACTCATGTGACTAATGGAAGATCGGCTTGCAATTTTGTATAACATACTTAGATGTCACAAGAGAACATTTGGTTCTGGCATCTCTTATAAAAGACTTTGGATAGGAGAAATCTTTTTATTCTGAAGTCCTTGGTCAGGGACCTCATTTGGAGAAGATACCAGTGAATTTTACAGAGATAACACAAAATTTTGTAATACCCTTGAGAGAGCTACAGGTTCCCTGACTAAGACTTTGGAGTCTGATATGAAAAACAGATGCCAGTAAAGACAACAGTGGCTGTCACGGTGTAAAGACCTCTCCTACAGCTAATGCAGTACAAATTCTACAAACTTCTCACTAAGTACCATTAAAGCCATGATTTTTCTAAAAACCATCAACTGGAGGATGATAACTGAGTCAGCATGTGGATTGGCCCAGA
Source organism: Cricetiscus sungorus (assembly GCA_030556225.1). NCBI lineage: Eukaryota > Metazoa > Chordata > Mammalia > Rodentia > Cricetidae > Cricetiscus > Cricetiscus sungorus. Next base: position 132,519,066 of record JANBXA010000007.1, on the reverse strand, counting down.
TAATGTTCATAAAAGATTTTCTCAGTAACTGGAGACTTGAATCCTGAGAACTACATTTGGTTTCTATCTATCCTTCCCTTTCCTGGTTATTCCACACAAATTTATTTTTGCAAGCCACCTACAGCATATGATAAATTTTTTTTTATTCTTTTGGTTTTGTTCAGAAACGAGAATCCTCAAAAATATATTGAATATGCCACTGTCAACCAAATGAAACACCCAAGATTATTGTTTTGTACACTGTGAATATATATATATATACATATACATATGTATATATATATATATTCTGTAATTTCCATTTATAATGTAGAATACAAGTGACTTTTTCTCCCAACATGTGTTTCAGTTGATACTGGCACCATATTGTAATGAGGAAAAAATTCCATGTAATCAGTCTATTCTGTTCCATTGACCTATATGCCTGTTAAAAGTCAATGTCGCACAAAATTGTGCAGGTTATTCTACATATTCTAAAGAATAAAATAAATGAGTTTATCAAATCATCATTTTCAAGAAAGTGCATCCTCTTCATTACGTATTTAGATTTCAATAGATTTTTAAAATTTAAGAATATTTTAGAAATCCTGAGTTTTCTGATACTGAACTTTGAAATCAAGTCTTAATGTGTTTTCTTCAGCAATACTGAAAATGAACCTTTTTTGGTATAATACTCTCAATTCAACTTTGTGTCTAAGAATAACATGAAATAGTTCTGACTTTATCTTAAACATAATATTATAAATGAACTAATAAGTTATGATGTTTTATCTAAGAATTCAAATACTTTTAAAGGGATTCAGTGAAGAAATGTGTAATGTTTTATATTTATTTGTTTATTCAAATTTCTAATTATCTTTGTTCTTTCTGCAAGATATTAATATATTCACAAATTGGATTTATGTCATCCAAATAACTTTTTACAGAATTCACTAGCATGATCTTCTGTCAAGAAGTCACTTCATTTGTCATCACATTGCCTTTATCTGAAAAATGATACCTTGTTTTTGTATATAGATGGTTGTGCTGACAGTAATTTCTTTCCATAACTTGTGGATTCTTTCTTTTCTTCCTTCTTTCCTTCCTTCCTTCCTTTCTTTTTTTTGGGGGGATTGTGAGACAGGTTTTTCTGTGTATCTTTGGAACCTGTCCTAGAATTAGCTCTAGCTCTTGTAAACCAGGCTGGTCTCAAACTCACATAGATTCACCTACCTCTGCTTTCCAAGTACTGGGATTAAAGGCATGCACCATCACTCCCAGGCTGTGTTCCATTATTTCTTACAGAGATTATTCATAATTCATAATTCATATATTTTTTTCGGTGGAAGGGTTTCTTTGACTTCTCTAAAAAGGCTACTTTTAAAACTATGTTGAAGAGCTTAATAAGATTTCTTTGAGTTTTTTCCATTTTATTCCAGAGAACTTTTTTATTCCAGAAAAATCTTGACCAATATAAAAATATTAAACTCATCCAGTAAGATTTTCTTATTTTAGGCATTGGGCTTTTGTTCTCAAATTACAATTATTCATCAATCGAATTTTTGTTGATTTACATATCTCTTCATTCTGTATGATGCTGGCTTTCTCAAATATTTAAAAATTTTATTGCCTATTTTTTCTTTTAATTGTTAGTCTAATTATTCTGTTTGCACACATGTATGGTAAATTTTTATTTTATTGATGGGTGTTTTAAATAGTATAGTGCAGAGACTGAATCTGTTAGCATCTTATGAAGAATATGGATTTTGTTTTCATTAGACTCTTTCCTTGATTAAACTCAAATTGTACACTTGGCACCTTCCATGGTAAGAATCTAAAGCCTCTGCTCTGAATCTCCTCCATGGCACTGTTCAGCAGTAAACCTGGTGACACCATGATAGAGATGATGTGTGCATAAATAAATTACTGATGTGGATTTCTCTGTCACGGACTACACATTGATGCTGCCTGTGGTAGAGATGGCGTGAGCATGAATGAATTACCAACTTCTCTATTTTTGCCTAACTTTTATGACTATCGTATATCTTCAAATAATTTGTTTTATTTTAATATTTTGTCACAATCTGTAATTTAAACCCATGTTAAATTTATTATAATAGAGGCAACTTCAACGTTGCTAAAAATGAGGACTCTAGACATATGTTCTTATATTAAAATTCTATAAAATTTTGAGCATAATATTGAGGTGTCTTTTCAAACTACCTCAATGAATCTACTAAGTAATATATATATATATATATATATATATATATATATATATATATATATACAATATAATCTATGGTAATATCTGCTCAAGTCATTGGGCCTGACTATACTGAATTGATCTTGACATGTCTACACAATAATTTTATTAAGTTATTAAGTAACCCATAATATGAATAATGACATGTGTAGAGAAGTATATTATCAGCCACCACAATTATTTACTAATATAAATTAATTTTGTCACTATTTGTAGACCTTGATCTGCTGAATCAGCCTTAAAATGAGATACTCTTTTTCTTGGGTGATAGTTTTGAAATTTAAATGCTTCTACTATCTGAAAGTAGATTTCTGGTTGATGGCGTGTAAGACAATCAACCTAAGTCAAAAGGTACATGTGTTAGTCACAGTTTCATTGCTATGAAGAGACACCATGACCAAAGCAACTCTTATGAAAGAGAGCATTTATTTGGCAGGGTGCTTACTGTTTTCAGAAGTTTAGTTCATTATCATCAGGATGGGGAGCATTATGGCATACTGCTAGGTGCTGGAGCAGGACCTTCTAAAATTGGCAGAGGGAAGGAGGGAAGGAGGGAAGGAAGGGAAATAGACAGCGACAGTGACAGAGAGACAGAGAAGATAGAGAGAGAGACACATTGGGCTTGTCATTGGTTTTTGAAACCTCAAAGCCTATCCCCAGTGACACTTCCTCCAACAAGGCCACACCTCCCAACCCTTTCCAATAGTGTCACTCCATGTTGACCAAGCAGTCAATTTTATGAGCCTGTGGGGGCTATTCTCATTCAAACCACCACAGGTCTAAGCTCAACACCACAGAAATACCGAAATTAGTAACAATTCAAAGTAATATTGGAATTCAGCAAAAAGGATGATTCCAAGTTTGGATATAGATCAATCCATGAGGATGTCAGGAATAAATAACTCTGTTTTTCATAGTTAATGAAATGAAGAGTGTTATCATGTAAATCAGTTGTTTCTCTCTTTGGATTAGGCTTTCAATTATATTAATTAATTGTGGGGAAGCACAGCCTATATTGCACAGACCAGCTGTTTTATTCCCCGTTGGTTGCAGCAAACAACCTGTCGACACTGCACCTAAACAGTATGCAACTGTTACTTCTTTAAGTGGCTCAGTAGCTGCAGTTTAAAACAAAAATTGCATTAAATTCCAAAAACCTTTTTTTGATCTTTTTGCTTCCCCCAATAGGGCTTCTAAGGAGCACATTATGGTGAAAAATGAGGCCTGGCTGTGTGTACATCTCTGCTGCTGCCTTAATTTTACGCAGGAAGGAAATTATTGACAATGCTATAGCACAGGCAGAACAAATTCTCAGAAATATCTAATAGCACACACAGTCAACCCTGGGACAGTGCCAGCATTTTTGTAGCATAATGTTGCATTTAAATACGCTTTTTAATTTTCCAATTATGCATACCCATGGGGAACGCTCATAGCAAATACTGCTTCTAGAGGAATAGTCATACAACTCCCCAATTCTAAAGTAAACTGGGAGTTTTCAGCAGTCTTGAAGTCATTTGCTTTACGAGTTTGAATGTGTATTCCAAAACCAGTGAGAGAAATCATGGTACCCAACATGGCAGTCACAGTGATAAATTTGTACACATATGTACATGGTTTCTTTACAAATCTTTAAGAGCAAATGGGAATAGAAAATAGGGATATAGTTGCTTAAATTTACATAGACTAAATAACAGATTTGGAAATGATATTTCAGTCTAATGAAGTTCTTCAAATGATACCTTGAGGACTTGCCTGTTGGGAGCATGCATATAAACACATGACTTCAGTCTAACATGTTCTATTATCATAGCAGCTGTGAAGTCCAGGGAGTTCTTTTGCGAGGTAACACACATGCCAGAATGTTTAAAAATGGAGGTGGGGGAAGATTCTAACTTCAGGGAATCTTTCTCTGAGGTGTATAAAATCATCACAATTGTTTTCTTTGACTTGCTTTCTGTTTAATGGGTTGATTCCATAGCACTCTTTAAAGACAGCTGTTTGATCTACACACTTGTCATTTACAACCCAATAGAAGGAATATTATTCTTTTTTCCAGTAGCAGAAAAAATAAATATGGACTCCCCAGTTCCTTACTGATCTTGATTAAATTATGGTGTCCACTTTTGTGTCAGTCACCATGGACAGGGGAAACTTTCTGGAAATGATTTTGCAAAGTGAGTGTTAAAGTAATTAAAATCACATATAAAAATTTGTTATAAAACTAATGTGGTTAACTAAAATTCATGCTACCTAATTACTCTCCATTTTGTTTCCTTTGTCTCCATTTCATTTCTTTTTTTTCTCCATTTCAATTTTTTGACATTATTGTTTTCTAAAACTTAACTTTACCTGGAGAACTTTGTTTCATCCTGACAACTGAAATCTGTTACAAATGCTCAATTAATGCATTTAAAGTATTCAAATAAAAAAACTTGAACTTCAGTCCTTTGAATCATAAATGCTGAGAATTTCTGAAGTCCATTAAATTCCTACAGATATGCTTAGCAGGCAGGTCTCCTTTCGACTAATGATGGTTCAGTAAAAGCATGGAAGGTTAAGTGGCTGGTGAGGGGGAGTCTAGGATAATGAAGTGGGACCTGCTGCTGTTTTTATTGAAAGTTGGCATTTGCTTTAAGTCTATATTTCTTTGCATAGCAAATAACACATTGCAGGCTTTATTAAAAGATTTCAGGGGTTCATTCACTGGAAGTCTTTGCTTCCCATAATTAGTGTTAACAGAATCTGGTCCCCTGTTACTTAATTACTCTTGAAATCATGTAATAGAATTTCATTTAAAAAAATCTTATATGTATCCATAATGCTACTTTATGTTATTAGAGAAATGCCACTTAAAGCCATGGCTTTGTTAAAAGAAATATGGCTTCTACTATATGGAATATTCTTTATTTTCTTTGGTGCTACGATCCATCTGGTTATCAAGGTAGAAATTATGCATGTAAAAATTCATCAGTATTTTTTTTTCTTTGAGACAGGAGAGGACAAAAGTCACCAGGAAATGGCAGATCACACATTCTACTATGACAAGAAAAACAAATGAGGTCATGGAACCATGATTCAATATTATAAGAAACCATATTCTTTGGCTTCTTTGTCCACTCATAGAAGCACTGCCTGCAGTGGAGGAGGGTACCCCTTTCTCCACATCTACTCCAACATAAACTGTCCTTGGTGTTTCTGATTTTAGTTCTGTACCCAATTTTTTAATTGGATTATTCAGTGTTTTGGTGACTAGCTTCTTGACTTCTTTGTATATTTTGGAGATGAGTCTTCTGGCAGATGTGGGTTGGTGCATATCTTTTCCCATTCTGTGGGCTACTGTTTTGTCTTGTTGATTGTGTTCCTTTGCCTTACAGAAGCTTCCCAGTTTCAGGAAGTCCCATTTATTAATTGTCTATCTCAGTGTCTGTGCTACTGGTGTTATGTTCACACTCCTCTGCTGTTGGTGGGAATGCAAACTCGTACAGCCACTTTGGAAATCAGTATGGTGGTTCCTCAGGAAAATGGGAATTAGTCTACCTTAAGATCCAGTAATTCTACTCTTTGGCATATACCCCCAAAAAAATGCACATTCATACAACAAGAACATCTGTTCAACTATGTTCATAGCAGCATTATTTGTAATAGCCAGAACTTGGAAACAACCTAGATGCCCTCAACTGAAGAATGGATGTAGAAAATGTGGTACATTTACACAATGGAGTACTACTCAGTGGAAAACCACAATGGAATCCTGAAATTCACAGAGAAATTGATGGAAGTAGAAGAAACAATCCTGAGTGAGGTAACCCAGTCACAAAAAGACAAACATGGTATGTACTCACTCATATATGGACATTAGACATAGAGCAAAGGATTACCAGCCTACAATTCACACTGCCAGAAAAGCTAGGAAACAAGGATGATGCTAAGAGAGACATACATGGTCCCATGGAGAAGGGGGAAGTGACAAGATCTCCTGAGAAAATTGGGAGCATGGAGGGAGGGAACAGGGAGTTAGGAGAAAGAGAAGGGGAGAAGAGGAGGAGAGAAGTGGGCATGAGAGAACAGAAAGTTTGGGACAGGGAAAGAACAGAGAACAAGAAAAGAAATACTACAATAGAGAGAGCCATTATAGGTTTAAGGAGAAATCTGACACTAGGGAAATGCCCAGAGATCTACAAGGATGAACACAACTAACAATCTAAACAATAGTGGAAAGTCTGCCTTCAATGCCCTTCTAGGATAATGAGATCAGTGATTACTTTATATGCTATCCTAGAGCCTTCAACTAGTAGATGATTGAAGCAGAAGCAGACACCCACAGCTAAACACGAGCCAAACTCCTGGAACCAGTTACAGAGAGGGAGGAGTGATGAGCAAAGAGGTCAAGACCAGGCTGGAGAAACCCGCAAAATCAGCTGACCTGAATAAGTGGGAGCTCATGTACCCCAGTCTGATGGCTGGGAAACCAGCATAGGACTGACTCAGATCCCCTGAATGTGGGTGTTAGGAAGGAGGACAGTCCTAGTATAAGAATGGACTTTGGGAGCCCATCCCACATAGAGGGGGATGGCCTAGGCCCTGTCCCAAATGATATGACAGACTTTGAAGACTCCCCATTGAAGGCCTCACCCTCCCTGGGGAGCAGAAAAGGGATGTACTGGGTTTTGGTGGGGGTAATAGGGGAGGATGGGATTGTGAGGGAACTGGCATTGTCATGTAAAACAAATTTATCAAATTTAAATTTAAAAAGGAGGAAAAAAGAAGTACTGCCTGTATCACATTCTTCTGAGGAGTCCAGCTCTTGACCAACACCCCTGTGACAGTGTTAGTGAAGAATGACCCCTATAGCCTTGGGTGCTTTGGAATATGTGTTCACCAGTTTATGGTAGAAGATGGAGGTTTGCTTGTGTACTTATATCACTGAGGGAAGATCTTGAGTGTTTATATCCTCACTTTATTTTCTGTTTGCTCTTTTAGTGCCTGTGTGACACAAAGTGACCACCTGGCCTTCTGCTCTGGTTGTGTGCTACCAAGCTTTCCTTGGAATTACAGATAACCCCTCTTGAACAACAAGCCATAATAAATGCTTCCTTCCATGAATTATATTTGGTCAGGATATTTTATTCTAAAAATATAAAAATAACCAGTATTGCACATATGTGTACCCACAGTGAACACAAAGATTTCCCTGACTGACTTCACAATGTATCTTCCTTAATCTAGATTTAGTGCTTGGCTAGTCTCTAGAAGAATTATACTCAAGGATCTAAGTCCTCTACATCCATTTTCATGAACAAACTTGTGTTCTTATCCAGGTGCTTTCATCTAGAAGTTTCTTTATCTGGAGTCTTCCTGCTGAGGCTTTCCCAGAGGTAGAATGGAGTGGCAGCCAGAAAGGATGTCTCCTGCTCACATTCTGATTTTACATTCCCTTTCCCACTCTATGATCCTTATAACTGCTGTAATTTTTGTTTGAGGTATCTGCAACAGTGAGACAATTCTCACATCCATACTGATCTACTGTCCACCAAACAAGTTAGTGCTCTTTCTCATACTTTTGCACAAAATATCTGAAGACTTTCTCATGTTGCATAACTTTTTCTGAGTGCCTCCCCCTCAAAAAAAGTAAGCATTTGTCTACTTAAACCAGATAGAACACCAATGATGGACCAAAGAAACAATTCTTCTCAGATTAATATTAAAGAAGTCAATGGGGTTTGGGGCTTACAACAGTGTCAGTAAAGGGTTGGTTACAGGAGCACAGTTAAAGGATTGTGGATGACCCTAAGGTACTTTTATCATTGAATCATTGATAAGTCTCAGCATTGAATGGATGGTGACATCTTCATAGATGTATAGATAGAGTCACTCTTTCAGCTAATCTTCCAGACTCTGAATGCTTTAGCATCCTGTGATACTATGTGCAGCTGAGGCAAAATTACATACTACTTAGGGGAGGCACAGGAGGAAGTGGCTGATATATAAGGTGAGGATCTGACTGTCCCCCCAACCCCCTATTATGAGACGATCAAGAGGTATCTTGAAGTTATCTTGCAGGTAACTGCAGCTGTGTTGATGAAGATCCTGATGGCTATAATGCTCAGAGGGCAGCATCCCTTAAATGATAGGAACTCCTGTCTTACATTTTTGCTCTATTCTATTCTCTATCTATAGCCAAGCTGAGTTCCCAACACTGCTGCTACATGTCACCCAATGGCTTTGCTGAGACATCCTGCATGAATTCCCTCTGGCTTAAAGTACTTAGAGTATTTTTTTCCTACCTGAACTTAACTTGAGCACGAAGATTTGTCATTTAATTTTTTATTAATTAAATTTGTTTTGAGACAGTTTCGTATGTATATGATGCCTACTGACCCTTCTGATCATCCCTCTTCTCTGTCACTCTGTCAACACCCTTCCTCCCCACAAATCTCTCTCTCTTTTCTTACGTTCATGACTATTCATCTTGCTTTGTGTCACATGATACATTGGGATTGACCAGGGCTGCCTGTATGACCATGAATTTGTAGGTTCAACAGTTGATACATAGCTAAAGATGTCGGCTGTTTAAAATGAAGTTGTTTGGGCTTACTGACCAAACAACCTGGAAACTGCATGACAAATGTTTGATAAAACTAAAGCTTGTAGTACCTTGAAATCAGATATGGTGGCTATGGTGTCAGGAGCACTTCAGAATGACTTAGATAAATAATGTTTACTGCTTTTCAGCAAGGATCAGAGAGAGGTGAAAAAAAAAAGGATGAGCTGTTTTGGAAGCAGAGATGAGAAGAATATAAATAAGTCTAAGTCTGTGTAGTGGGGAGGAATGGGACGAGGGAGGGATATGGGAAGGAGGGAAAGGGAACTGGGATCGATATGTAAAATAAGAAAAAAAAATAAGTCTGTGAAGGGTGACTTTTCTCTGGCCATGGTGGGTAAATGAGAATTTACTCACAGCCAAGTGGAAGTGTCCATTGTTTCTTTGTCTCAGACTACAGGAAATAAAACTGTGACCTCAGCCCCCTTAAAACCATTCTGAAAACAGACACACTGACTCCAGACTGACAGCTGGGGAACCTGCACAGGACTGAACTAGGTCCTCTGAATGTGGATGACAGTTGTGTGACTTGGGTAGTTTATGGAGCCATGATTTATCCCTAGTGCATGAGCTGGCTTTTTGGAGCCTTTCCCTATGGAGGAATACCTTGCTCCATCTAGACACAGCAGGGAGGGCTTTGGTCCTGCCTCAAGTGATTGTGACAGACTTTGTTGACTTCCCATGGGAGGCCTCACCCTCTCAGAGGAGTGGAGGGGAAGGTGAGGGGAGTGGGAGAAGGAGAGGGAGGCAGAACTAGGATTGGTAAGGAAAATAGATTGTTTTACAAAATAAAAAAACAAAGAAAGAAAACAGGCAATAAAAGAAAGAATAAAGACATTGTTTGGGGCTTGGGGTGCTTAAGGCATTGTCACATTCAGAAACCAGTGAATGACATATTGAAATGATGAACACTAGTTACTGCACTTTTGATTTTTGAGGTAGACAACAGAGCAATGATGTTTGACCTGAGAAACAGTTTCAACTAACAATCATGTCTAATTTAAGTACATTATGCTTGGAGTTAGAGCTGACAGAGAAGATCCATTAGTTATACTATTTTCTAGTTCATAATTCACAGAAATATCTAGAGAATGTATCTCCTTTGTATTTGGAATTTTAGAAGGCTACCTGGTACTTAAAAAATAATGAAAGAAAGAAAAGAAACTTTAGGAAGATTGAGTCAGGGAACGAATAGACAAGAGAGAGAGAGAGAGAGAGAGAGAGAGAGAGAGAGAGAGAGAGAGAGAGAGAGAGAGAGAGAGAGAGAGAGCATAATTATAGGTTTGAAGAGAAAACTGAAAACTGTCTCTAGAGAAATGTCCAGAGACCTGCAAGGATGACTCCAACTAACAATCTGAGCAATAGTAGAAAGGCTACTTTATATGCCCTTCCCTGATAATGCCATCATAGAGCCCTCACCTAGTAGCTGATGGAAACAGAAGCAGACACCCACAGTTAAACACTGAGCTGAACTGGAATCCAGTTGCAGAGAGGGAGGAGTGATAAGAAAAGTTGCCAAGACCAGGCTACAGAAACCCACAGAAACTGCTGACCTGAAAAAGAGAGAGCTCACAGACCACCCAGACTGATAGCTGGAAAACCAGTACTGGACCCACTCAGACTCCCTGAACATGGGTCTCAGTTAGAAGGCCTGGGCAGTCTAAGGAACCTCTGACAGCGGAACCAGGATGTATCCCTGGTGCACAAAGGGAGAACATTCCCCATGGAGGGATACTCTCTTAGCCTAGAGGCAGGAGGAAGGCCTAGACTCTATTCCAAATGACTTGACAGATTTTGATGATCCCTCCTAGAAGGTATCACCTTCCCTGTGGAGTGGGGGTGGGTGGGATGGAAGAGAGATAAGATGGGAGGGACGGAAAGGAACTGGGATTGATATGTAAAATAAGAGACAAAAATATTTTAGCAGATTTTAGTAACATGGTAAAATACACATTTTTAATGCCTAAGTTCTCATAAAAAGTAAACAAAACAAAACAAAAACTTCAATGTTTCATCTCTTCTTGGTGTAACAACAAACTAAATTTTGGGAAATGGTAGATTCAATGTCTTTAGTGTGACTATCATTGCAATACAAATGTAAAATGTTAATAAAAGGAGAAAAGAGACATGGTGTATATGAGAATTCTCTATCTTGATTCATCATAGTATAAGAGTGTGTGAACACACCCCACGCATGTATATGTAAATATTTTAGCATCCATGCCAGCTTCTTGGTAAGGCTTCTGCTAAAAGGACCTAATTGGTTTTAGGTCAAGAAGACTCTTGACCTTGATAAATGTCAGATTAATTTTAGTTGGATTGGGTAAATTTAGTTTCCTTGTGGTCCATTTTTTTAATACAATTTAAAAAATAAAGCAGGTAAGAGACTTTTTTTCTTCACTTTACCACACAGGCTGCATTTTCAGAGCAATGGCCTTCTCTTGCATAGGAAGTGCCCTGTGATCAAGAGTAGTATTAACTTCAAGATTACAGCTCAGGAAATGTCCCAAACATCTCACTAAATGCACTCAGTTTGTGTGCCCTTATAAACAGCCAAAGCAGCTCAGAGTAAAGGTAATCACTGAGCAGAATAAAACGCATTGATACCACATACATTATGCTTCTATTAGAACGTATTGGCTTGTAGTTTACATAACCATAACAATGGCAACCTTGCATATAAATACCCAGAGATGTGCAAAGCTGTGCTTTGTCCTCTATAATATTCACATTCCCTTAGGAAGGAAGCATCCTCACTTCTAAATGAGAAAACTCAATCTCTGGAGAGCATAAAAACGTTGATAAAGGTCTCCTTTCTAATAAGTGGGTTTCTGGATATGATTCCCGTCAGCATGGGCTGCCAACTCAGGGCTTCTCCACTAGGTTAAGTACTTGTTAGTTACATACCAGTGTCCCTCAATTGCATTTGAATTCCTTGTTAATAGGAAGTGTGCTTTAATCATTTTTATTTCACAAATGTAGCTTAGAATAAACCCGAAAGAAGGATATAGTGCATCCAGTCTTATTCTTCCGTCAACATGTAAACATGGTTGGGGCTATTAATTAAGAACACTACTCCAAAATATTTTCTGTTTTCGAATTGTGTTATGATGTCTATTTGTGTGTATCTGTGTGTGGAGTATGTGCACATGAGTACAAGTGCCTGTGAACACCAGAAAATGTGGAAATTCTGAAGATACTGGTTGTGAGCTGTCCAAGGTGGGTGCTGAGAACTTGGGTCCTCTGTGACATCAGTATGCTCCACTAACCACTGAGCAATCTGGCTAGCCCATTTTACTATTATTATTACTGTTATTGTTGTTGTTGTTGTTGTTGGTAGTGGTGGTGATGGTGGTGGTGGTGGTGGTGGTGGTGTGTGTGTGTGTGTGTGTGTGTGTGTGTGTGTGCGTGCGTGTGTGTTTGTATGTATGCCTGTATACCATTTGGACTTGGGGCATGACTACCACAGTGGATATGCCTTGTATCCACAGAAGATAACCTTGTAGAGCTGCTTCTCTCCTTTTACTTTTATGTGGGTTCAGGGATGAAAACTCAGTAGTCAGGCTTGAGCAGGAAGTGCTTTTACCTACTGAACCATGTCATAGCCCAAACATTTTTAACCACTTGCCATCATAACTAGTGCAGGACATTAATACTGCTGGAAGTCTGCACTATAATGTGCTTACAGAATTATATAGAAGAAAAAGTAATTCCCACTTGAAGCCAGATAGTATTGTATATAGTACTGAGACTCACTTGTGTTGTGGTCTTTTATAACTGTGTGACATTCCCTGGGCACTGAAAGGCATTCTTGACCTCTTTCTTAAAGCCCACGTAGAGAAGAGGATGCTTCTAAGAGCCCTTCTGGGAAAGCATATGAAATTATTTTTGTCTATGGAGCTTACATGATGATCTTGCTGCCTAAAATCCCAAGGCCCATTTAAATTGTTATGAGCTATTAGATAGTTTCCTCTTATGAGGAAGCAATGTGGTACATAATAACAATTTTAAAACTGAGTATTTATTTATCAAGATCCACCGGGTTTGTTTAATGAAAATTATATGTCAGGAGCCTGTAAATTTATCTGCACTCTACCATCATAAAATGAATCTTGCCTGAAGTTCCATTCTCCCCTCATCTGAATAGATGTTTTATGATCACAGCTGTAATATGTATTACATCCTGCTCTCCTGACTATCAAAAGAAGACATTGCCTTTGATACAGTGAATAATGTTCTAAGTGATGTACAGCTACAAATTTGGAAAAACTCCCAGTCAAATCCAAAGCCTGATCTATTGTCCATGGTTTCCTGTTCTATGTCCTGGAATAGAATAGCAATTCAGTGCAGTTCTTTGAACAAGTTTAGTGGACCTGCTTAGGTCTGTGTGACTTACATGAACTGTAGCACCCTTCTGCAATTACCTGCAATTATAGTGCTCTCTGCATTTAGAACTTAAAAGTAAGCTGGAACCTAAGGTTTCAGGGGCTTCTGGGTAATAAATGAGCAGTGTGAACATGAAACCAGCTACCCCATTCCTAATTTGTTTTGGTCCTAACCTGTTCTGTGTCATTTGGAAATGCCCTTTATTTCCTGGCATCTTGGATTACACCATGTACAGTGAAGGAACCAGGATGTGTGAGCTCCATAGTTAATGTTTTATAGTTACAGAATTGCATTGCAGAAACACAGAGCTATAGGGTATACCACCCTTTGTGTAGACTTTATGTTCTGATTTCATTAGTAATAAATTTGAATTACTGCAACTGTCTGAGTTCTGGAGGGGAAACAACTGTCTGAAAATAATATACGTGCTTAGATTTAGATTTGGGAAGATTTATATTAAGGGACATGTATAAGTTTGATTTTCTTTGGAATTTTCACAAAAGTAAGTTATAATGAAAAACCAACATTAGAGAGCTGAAAGAATTTATTTGACACTCCCATACTTAAGGCTCAAGAAACACTGTGTAAGAGGGGCAGAATGACTTTAAGAGCAAGAGATCAGGACGATTGATGTGAGAATGTGTCTCCTAGTAATATCAGAAGCTACACTCATAAAGTTTCAAATGTGAATTGAACAAAGATGACACCGAAGAACTTGCTAAGATGCATGAAGAAAAAAGCCCACAAGATTTCAATCTACGCAAGGAGCTATAGGCAACCGAAGGAAGGCTCAAGTTGGTTGTTCAGTGCTACACAGGCAGCCCTGAAAACATGCATACAAGTTACACAAAATTGGTGAAATAGGTTATATTAATGAGCATATATGTGCAAATATGCATGCAATAACAGTTAGTAAAATAAGAAACTATGAATTTGAAAAAGAAGGGGCAATATATGGAAGGGTTTGGAGGAAGGAAAGGAAAGGGGAATAGTGTAACTAAATTATGATGTAAAAATCGAAACTTTCATTAATAAAAGAATTTATTTGGTACACAAACTATTTTTTTGGTTAAGAGCCTACCTGTTTGTTTATCCAGCTGACTTTTATCACTGAAGACCTCTTTATGGCTGTAACTCAATAGCTGCTTCTGAGGCTGATAAGAGACATGTCCTGAATTTCCTATAGCCAGGCTTGAGAAAACCTGACAATAGTAAACCTCAAAACTCACTTAACATATTGCCTCAGATTCTGTTCCAAATGCCTATGCTAACTCTACAAAAGTTTGTTGAGGTACTTTGCATCTAGTTTATTTTGGTGTGTGATGCTTTTATTTTTCTGCAATCTTTTATAGTAAAATTTTTAGACTTTACAAATAAGAAAGAAAGAAGTTTAAACAATAAAGTTAATCACTTAGAAGGTCCAAAGTGAAAAAATATCTGACAACCCATAGACTATAACATGTGGGGCTAAGAAGTATTGGGAAAATGAGGGTTTGGGAGTTGTTGATAGAACTTGAAAGTAACTTTTTAACAAGGCAGGAGGATAAGTAGATACTGGATGTAAAAAAAAAAAGCAGAAGGAGGTGAGTGGAGAAAGCATATAAATATCTTGGGATGACTGCCATGTAAAGATATTGAACATTAACAAATATTCATGAGACTAATATGGCTGAATCAGCAAGGGTGTCAGAGAGCATAATAACATAAGGTCACTAAAGAATAAAGGTTACTTAGAACGTCATGAGTTGGCTTCTAAAGAAATGAGTGTTCTGAACAGAGAAGTGTCACAGGAAACAATGACGGTTGGGCTGAGAACTGCATCTGGGATACAAGAGAGAATACTCTTACAGTGAGTGACATAGCTTAGAGGGTCAGGATAGTGACAGTGCACTAATAAGAAGTGATTAAATTCCCACTGTCTTTGAAGGTAAAATCTATAGGGTTGGTTAATATTTTGTATATTCAGTATGAGCGAGCTTGGAGCTAATGATTTACCCTGGAAAATCCTAGGGCTTTGCGTTGAGGACATATGAAACAGAATTGTCATTTAATGAGAGGAGACAGTCAGTGGATAGAGAAGGCTTAGGTAGAGGAAGATTGGAAATCAGATGTTTATTTTAGGGTATGGTACCTCTGTCCCCACATGTACAGTTCAGTTATGCATGGTTTCACCTAAGCATAGCTAGTCAAAGTCAAAGCATTAGTGGCTGTCTCTACAATTAGATTGATTGTCATGCATTATGGTATTGGTATGTATTCCAATTTTCTTTGTCCCATTCAATACCACAGAGTTCAAGAGTAATAAGGCTACAATATGAAAGATGCCAATAGAATGCAACCTTCCATTTAAGTAAAAATATGAAAAAATAACTTAATGAGGAGAGAAAACAATTTTATGTTGAGTTGTAAAGACTGAAGATGAGGATGAATTTCTACATGTGAAATCATAGAGGAGAAAGAAAAGTGCTTTTTTTTTCATTGTTTGTAGCTTCTGGTGCAGGAGCTACAGCCACAGCATGGTAAGTGCTTAGTTAAGATGGAAAGGCAATAAAATTGTGGGTACAAGACATGAGTAGACAATGTGTTCTGATTGACATTAGCATGTCACATCAGAAAGCAGTTTGCCTCTACATAATTTTCATTCAATGAGAGTTGTCCCCAAAAGTGAGTGACATGCCATTCACAGAAAGTAAGGGATGATTGCAAAGATTCAGAAATATGTGTAAACTCAAAATACAATACTCAGGAGGCAGTATCGCCCTATGGTTGGAGGCACATGCTAACATTTCTAGCAGATTTGAAACTGATTAAGAAAGAATAGCTTCCAATCTGAGTCTTCAGTTTTGACAACAGACTTTTCTGGTACAATATATATTCATTAAGTACAAAAGAGAAGTCAGGGAATAAAACACAGGAGGGCAGGTTCACTCTTGTGCTATGTGCATATGATGGATAAAATGAAGCAAAGTGCATAGATGAACAATCCACAATGCCCTCAAAAGAAAAGCAGAAGTTAAATTTAGAGAGCAAGAAAAATTCATCTATCTTGATTATGATATATTTTGTAATTATTTTATTTTATTTTTAGCCATTATTGATTTTTTACATTGTCTGATTCATGAAATAATTTTACACATGGGGATTTCTAGAAAAAAAAACTGTAGTATAGGGGTTTGGTACTTTCTGTAGTTTCAGGCATTGATTTTGTATCTTGGAACATCAATGAATAAGGACAGATAATTCTACTTCAAATGTATGTGCTTTAAATTTAGAATATGTTTATCATACATTCAATTTGAGATTGTTAGGAGGAGATCATATAAACAAATACTTTATCTTTCCTATAACCTTTCAAAGTAGGTTTTATACTAAGTTCACATGATGGATCTATAGTTATTTTTCTGCTTATATGTGAGATTCTATATTATTATCTAGAAGCAGAGTTAATATTTTTATCCAAGCACCCTGTGTCTCAAACCAAAAATCCTATATCTATAGCCATGTTCATCACTGTATTGTTATTTTAAGAAAAACAAATGGACACCTACAGAAGTTTACTAAGGATTGTCACTATTAATTATTAAATAGTCACATTTATATGACATTTAAAATCTAATTGTAGATTATATAAATTAATAGTTAACAAAGTTATATATAGTCTATGTGCTTGAGGTAAAGTTTCAATCATTTAATCACTTATTAACTTTCTTTCTCATTCAGTGGTTATTGAGCTGCTAGTGAGTAACAGGAGTTGAAATATGAACAAGATCATCACATATTCCTTCCATCAATGTGTACTTTAGAGAAAGAAAAGAACATATGTTAAATAACCTCTGCAATTTCAAAAGTGCAACCAGTATTTATCCCCAGTGCACAAATGAACTTTGTGAGCCCATTCCCCATGCGGGGCTACTCTCTCCTCCCAGATACATGGAGGAGGGCCTAGGTCTTCCTCCAAGTGATATGACAGACTTTGATGATCCCTCATGGAAGGCCTCACCCTCCCTGGGGAGTCAGTGAGAGGCATGGGAGGATGGGAAGGAGAGGGAACTGGAATTGATATGTAAAATAAGATTGATTCCAAATTAAATAAATAAAACAGCCAACTATAAAGAGAACTATGAGCAATAGATCAGAGGCACAAGGAAAGCAGGTCCTGCATAGATGACAGGTGGTCAGATGTGGAGACGGAGGGAGACATAATGCAAATTTCCACTAGCTAAATTATATGGTGAGAACTTTGAAAAATTGACAAATTTCTTAACTGTATCTAATATATCCTTCCTCTGAGATGACAGAATTTATTCTTAGCCTTTAATATAAGCCATACTTCTTTACCAGAAATGTAGTTACAGTTGTAGACTTGACTCTCATGTCTATGGCTGTTAGAAAACAACAGGGTATCTAACTATTTGATTCTTATTTAAACCACATCTACCAAATATTTACTAACTTTCTAACTCTCTAGAGTATTGTCAGTTACGTTTCATTCACTAATGACCTCATGGCAAATAGCACACATGCAAAAGACTGGTGAGGAGTTATAGAGTGTTGTATAAGAATTTAAACAGTAAAATAATGATGTTGATAATTCTTCAGATTGATTTAACCATTTCACATAAGTTGCACTGAACTCCTAGAAACTCTGTGACAAAAAATCTCAGCCTTGAGTGTTCAGCAGTGTCAATTTTGGGAGATTTTTAAACACTTGGCATTGGATACCAATAGAGAAATAAAAAATTAGAATTTTTACCATAATATGTCTTGAAAAGGATAATTTAAAAAAATGTGTTTATGAAATATTGCCAGTCTTCATGATCAATAGACCAGGTCATACTATTTTTATAGTGCACACAAGGAAACAAAAATAATTTAAAAAATGATATACATTACTAACCCACTGATTCTTGAATCTCTCCATCTGGAATAATCTTTTAAAATCACTATTTTACATATTTTATTTCTTTATTATTTTGAAGCTTATATAGTATAATATTCACACAAATTCTGCTTGTAATTTCTATTTTTGGTTAAAATTTAGGATGATAAAAAGGCCTTTCACACTGCTAGTGAGACAAAAAACATCATTTAAATACTAAATGTGTATTGATACAAACAAGTATCAAACAACCTGTATTCGAGGGAGGGTATGTGTGTCAACTCCCAAGTAAGGAAGGGACAAGAAACATTGTCCTGTTGAGGAGGATATTGGTCAAGGAAGACCAGTATCTGTTAAATGAGAAGAAGCTAGCAAGGCTGTACACTCTCTCTGTGCCTATTCAATGTAGTACTGAAATCTTAGCTAGAGAAAAGAGACTGCTGAAGTAGAACATGGATACAAATTGGAAAGGAGGAAGTCAAAGTATCTTTATTTGCAAATGATTTAATAGTTACATAAATAACACTAAAAACTCCACTAAGGAATTTCTACATCTGATAAACACATTCAGAAATTGACAGGGTATAAAATTGACTCAAAAAAAAAAAAAAGAAAGGAAAAGAAAATCAGTTGCCTTCCTATGTTCAAATCACTTATTCTGTCAGCAGCAAGTAACAAAGATCTACAGTGTATCTAAGTCTAGAAGTCCATTTGTTAACGATTAACAATCTGGAAGAGTGGATCTAGAGCTGGATATCATATCCAATTAGGAATAAGTGTGGTAGTAGCAGAGAAGAATCCTAATATTGGTGAACAAACATTTAAAATGAACACATTTATGTTTCACTCCTGTAAAGAGCTCCAAGGATCTGTTCTGATTAAAATTTGCACACATTTTTTAGGAAGGGGTCTGCCTAGGCCTTAATTATAAGTTGCTAGAAGAAATGAGTATCAGATTAGACGCTGCACTGATTCTGACGGACTCCTCTCACTCAGCCATGACTTCCACAGCTTTTGTACAAATGTTTTTAATGTTCAAAGGAAAAGAAAAATGTTTCCATTCTTAAAAAGACATATGCAGCGGCTTTCATGTAGAGTTTTTTCTTGTTTTAAGATGGAATGAGATGAAAAAGAGTTTCACCATCATTGTGGATAATTTTACGGCTAACTTGATTCTGTGGGACACATTGCTGAGATTCTAGTTTCTGCAACCCCAAGAACACAATCTCAGGATGAGTCACCTTTGTAATGACAGAGGTGGCTGCTGAAAGTCCCATGCAGAAGAGAGATTTTCAAAGTGAGATCCTTAGCTGGATCAATGCACAGTACATTTCTAAAAGTAACCACTTTCTTCTTTCCTCTAAAACCATCTGAGAGTCTGCCTATTGTTCCTTCATAAGTGACCTTCAGAGCCTTGTATGTCGAATGCAGGAAGGCTACTGTGTGCACAATGGGGAAGTAAACTGCTTTCCTCCCACATTCATTGAGACTGAAAGAATATGAGAGGGCAAATATTAAATTTATCTTACTGACAAAACCACAGAGATAACATAGAAGTAATGTTTCTGAATTCCACTCCAGAGAAGTAGCTCTGGAGACCAAATCTTGCATATGCATCAGTAACAAGGATGAAGGTTCTGTTTGACCTTCAAAACATACCTAACATGAGTATAAGTTGATGGTTATAGATGACTGTATCTTTCTTATTGTGGATTAATAAGGATCAGGAAAAACAGATAGGCTGAATAGATGTCTATTCAGGGAGAAATAACTTACACCAGAAACAGATGACCACCAGCAGGTTCCTGTCCCAAGGATGCCTCTAGATGCTTTCTGTCTCCAACCAGGAAGAAAGAGATAGCTAGGGTCCATAGTCCATCATGCCTGCACCTGTCCCCACTACCCAATGGGCATGGTCAGTGCAATGGTTGTGGGCAGATTGGATAACTCACTACAGAGCTACCCTGGAGTGAGATCACAAAGCCATAAATAACATAGATATTTGAGTTTTTTGAGCCTGTTCCGTTGTTTTCTGCCCTGGAAAAATTATCTCAATATTATTCTCATATGTTCAGGTCCAATTCCTCATGATTAGATATTTTCATTTTCCCAGTTTTTCACTTTCCTGAGCATAATTTTCATTGCTTTTATTACCTTTTTCTACTAAAATTTATTTCATACATCAAATGAGCTTCCTTTGGTTTTATGCTGATAGTCAATATTTTCTCTTTCATCAAAATATCTTTCAAAAATAATTCCTACATTATTTCCTTACTCCCTTTGAAATTTGTAAATATTACTTCCAGTTTTCTATATGCTTATTATTTGTAAACATCATATAGGAAATGCATAGCTTTTTACATTTTTATTGAAAATATATTTTTCATACAATATATCCTGATTACAGTTTCCACTCCCTCTACTCTTCTCAGTTCCTCCCTACTTCACATCCCCTTTAAATTCACTCCCTTTCTCTCATCTATTAGGAAAGAACGGGCTTCTCAGAGATAACCAAACATGGTAAAATAAACTATAACTATAATAAGATAAAGCAAAGAACATCACATCAAGCCTGGACAAGGTTACTTAATAGAAGGAAAAGATCCCCAAGAGAAGGCACAAGAATAAGAAGATCCACTTGTTCAAATGCTATAATATATATAGAGATATAGATATATATAGATATAGATATATAGATATAAATGCAAACTGTGTAGTTCCTGTGCTTGCTGGTTCAGTCTCGGTGAGATCATATGAGCTTTGCTTAGTGACTTTGGTGGACCTTGTTCTCCTAGTGTCCCCCATCTTTTCTGGTCTCACACCCTGCCTGCCTCTTCTTCAGGGTTCCCTGAGCTCTGACAGGAGGGATTTGATGGAAGTATCCTAGTTAGATCTGTGCATTTCAAGAACTCTCTCTCAGTATAATGTCTGGCCATGGGTCTCAGCTTAGTGTGGCAGAATAAGCCTTTAATCCCAGTACTTGGGAGGCAAACACAGATGAATATATGAGTTCAAGGCCAGCCTGATCTACAAAGGAAATATGTAGCTTTTGTTGTAGCATGTACGTTTCCGCCAGCCCGCCAGTCTGGGCCCACAGCCGCGCCAGCCCCAAATAACACTCAGAGACTCTGTATTTGATACAATCCTATTGGCCAGTTACCATTATTGTTAATGGTCTAGCTCTGTCTTAATTATTAACCCATTTCTACTTATCTAAGTATTTCCACGTGGTCGTCTTATCGGGGAGCCGCGGCGGGCGTCTTCTTTCCTCCCCAGGCTACATCTCGACTCCACCTTCCCACTTCCTCTTTCCTCCTTGTCTCCTAGCCCCGCCTATCTTGCTATCTCATTGGCCACAGAGCTTTATTAGCCAGTATGAGAAACATATATACAGAATAACATCTCCCATCATCTCCTCTTTTCTGTCTATAGTAAAAGAAGGGGTTTAACCTTAACATAGCAAAATATACCATACAATAGTTATCAAATAAGAATCACAGTTAACAATATTTAGTCCATTAACATTTTGTAAGACTTAAAGAAAATATCATCTATCCTATCTTTGTGAGTCTAAAGTCCTATATGTAACTTATCTTTAATCCTAACTAAGGAAAACTATAATCATAACTACCTGTCTTCAACTCCATCAAAGACCACAGAAGGATAATACATAAACTCTAGAAATGACAGAGACAACTCATTGCCTGGTCAGTCACCCGAAGTTCTTCTGTAATGTTCCATCTTCAGCCCATAGGCCATAGTGTATCTCCAGACTCCTCAGCAAAGCAGGAAACTTTAAACTGTCCACTTGTATTGACAGTGTGTCAGTCATTTTTCTCTGTGTCCTGCAGAATGTCTGGCTGCCTTTTCCATGAAGCAGGAATCCTGTAGCAATGTCCATCTTGCATCAGCAGTCACCTTTTTGTGGGTCCTGCATGTCCAGTTTCTACAACATAAAGTCAAAGAGTCCAGACAAGAACAGTATCTTGTCCACATGGCTAGTCTTGCCATGATGGAAACAAACTCCATAATGTGTTTCTTCGATATCCATCTTTCTTTCTGATACAGTTGGTGTTACCAGGAGCAGTTGTGCCTCCCTGTCAAGAAAATCCCTAAACCATTTTAAATGCCATATTCTGAAGGTCTTTGAAAGGTTTGAAGAATGCCTATCCATTTCAAATACATCTCTGCATATCTAGAAATCCTAACTAACTTAACTCCAAGTTTTAATTATCATAGGTAACACTCAATTATACATTACATTTTCCAATGAGCTATATAAACATAATACCTAAACAGTAGGAGAAATATACATATCACAAAATTGACCTTAAATTGTATCAATAAAAGAAAATCCATTCCAAAGCAAAATATTCATATCTATACCATAATTCCCTTTTTACCTTTAAAAAGAATGTTTGTGGTTATAGCCATTTATAACCAAGCCCATTTAAATGAAAACAAATATTTATAAACAATATTTGGGAATTTGGGCGTGTTCTTTCCAAACTACTTCCTGCTGGTAGAGGGCGCTGTCATGGGGTTCCAAAGAAGATGCAGGAATCTTGGCTGTAGTCTGCAAGGCTTTGTCTCAACTGCTTTGAATGTTGGATCATCTGGGGCATTGTTTCAGGGGGTCTGGCTTGATCAAACCACATAAGTCTGGAAGAAATCCATAGCTTTTCATTTTCTGTGGAAACAAAAATAGAAATCCTTTTCCCCAGTAACTTGTCCTTAGGCTTAAATTTTGGAGTCAAAGCATTTTAAAAATATATAAATTGAATTAATCCAGCAGCATTTCTTTTATTAATAGTTGTTATTTTCTCAGCAATCAAATAATTTAAAGACAACAGATCAGGTATAGTATCCAAAATTTCTCTGTGCTTTCCATTTTTACATGGCTTTTTTATTACTCTATTTATTCTATTTCTATTTTTACATATTTTGAGACAGGGTTTCTCTGTGTAACTTTTCTCTGTCCTGGAATTCACTGCATACCAGGTTTACTTTGAAATCACAGAGATTTGTTTGCCTCTGTTTCCCGAGTGCTGGGATCAATGGTGTGCTCCACCACAACCATCCATTTTACTTTCTTTTTGCTTTTTAAACCATTGTATCTTGTTTCCTTTTCTCTCCCAAGCCAGCGTATTTTTTAAAACACAATGTAAACCTTCATTGCAGCTCTTGTACACACCAATGAATTGTTAGCAGAGCTCTTTAAAAGCAAGGTGGCTTTTTTGCTGCTTATGCTAATTTTGGAAACCTCCCTTAAAGGATCCGCGCAAATTTCTGTCTACAACAAAACGAATCCAACCGAGAAAATGCTGCTACTAAGAAGTCTTGCTAGTCTCTGTTCCTTTGTTTCTAAAACATTTCTTAAGCTCTTATTAGTTTTAAGTGAAAGTTCTTATAGCCACGTTGGGCGCCATCTGTAGTGTGTGTTTTCTCCCAGCCCGCCAGCCCGCCAGTCTGGGCCCACAGCTGCGCCAGCCCCAAATAACACTCAGAGACTCTGTATTTGATACAATCCTATTGACCAGTTACCATTATTGTTAATGGGCTAGCTCTGTCTTAATTATTAACCCATTTCTACTTATCTAAGTATTTCCACGTGGTCATCTTATCAGGGAGCCGCGGAGGGCATCTTCCTTCCTCCCCAGGCTACATCTCGACTCCTCCTTCCCACTTCCTCTTTCCTCCTCCTGGTCTCCTAGCCCCGCCTATCTAGTTTTCTATTGGCCACAGAGCTTTATTAACCAGTATGAGAAACATATATACAGAATCACATCTCCCATCATTTTATGTTGTCACATCCATTTGAAAATTATAATATTTTAAATATATTCTTGGAAGTGTCATAAATGTATACAATGGTATTTTTAATCATACCTGTCTCCTCTATCTCTCCCTTTAAACTATTACTGAACCCTCCACCTAATACATTCCCTACACAACTTTATGTTCATTGCATATACCACTAGTTAGTATTGTCCATATATGAATGGATGTGAGGTTATTTACTGACACATGGGTAATCTACCAGTGGCCATACCTCCAAAGCAAAATGACTTTCCCTTCCCAAACAGAAATCAACTGCCAATTAGTTTCTTAGAGGTGGGTTCTCATGAGCTTTTCCTTCATCCATGCCATAATTTTGAATTATTAGTCATATGTACTGATAACTTGTATGGATAACCATGCCTTCTGTTAGTCCATAAGTGTAACAGCCATGTCATGTCAAGAAGATGGCATTCCATAGCAACTCTATCCATTCTACAGCTCTAAAATCCTTTTCACTCCCCTTTCAATTTTTTTCTGTGAGTCTTGGGGCCAGGTTTATTTTTTATTTTTATTTTTTAAACATTTATTTTATGCTGGACATAATTATGTATGCCTTTTTTAATGAAAACAAACATTTCTAAACAATATTTGGGAATTTGGGCATCATTCTTTCCAAACTGCTTCCTGCTGGAAGGGGGCGCTATTTTTAATGTCTCATTTAGAACTGAGTATCCACAATTGTTCTAGTATCTTTGTATTAAATGCTGTTCACTGTTCAAAAGAAGCTTCTCTGATGAAGGTTGGGAGTAAATATTTAGAAAGCAGTTTGACTTTACAAGAAGTTATTACATTTCCTCATCCTCAGGACCTAGCCATGGTCTTTGACCATGTATGTATGTTACCAGGAATGAATGGCCTCCTGTGAAACAGGCCTCAATTTCAATTAGAAAGCAGTTGGTCATCTCCGTAACAGTCATGCCACTATTGCCCCCAGGAAGCACATCTTCAGGATGTGCAGGAAAAATCAGTTTTGTACTATTAAGTATCCTCTGCTGGGTTTGATCATTGACATCTTCTCTCTTCCAGGGGTCTATGTAGCATCTTCCGGCATTATAAAACCTAGCCAGCTGGAACGACATTTCCAAGTCAGTTCCATATGGATTTTTTCTATGCTTCAAATAAAGTGTGTGGTGTCTTCAGTAACAGAATGCTACTCTTTATTTATAAGACATAACCAAGAGCAATGAATGGAAATTGGTTGGGTTGTTCTGTTGGTATCTTGTAGCTCCTGACCAATAACTCACTGGGAGGTATCCCATGTCTGACATTGTGATTGTCATTTAGTAATCCATAATTTACGAGAGCAACATTGTCCCTCATGTAGAGTGCTTCCACTTAAGCTCTTTTTATTCAGTTATGATTTATAGTTAACAGAAAAATTAGTGGATTTCTATAAACACCATTTTGTGACATTATAGACTTGTGAACAATTCTTTAAGAACATTTACTTACAAAGTTGGTCAAAATATATTCTCTTATATTGCCTCCTATGTGGTTATTTTCATCTTTACACTGGGGTCTTTGTTTATTTAGTACATAGTTAGATGAATTTAAAAGATAAAAACCCAGCTTAGTGTAAGTTAAGCTTAAAAAGAATAAACTACACCATCCATTTCTTCCTATAAAATTATCTTCCTCTTATGGAAGTTTTTAAACTACAGGGACCTATTAATATTTATGCCATGGTATTCTAATAATTCTATTTCCAGTTTTTGAATTAGTTTTATACCTTTAAAATGCACCATGGCTTTGTAATAAGTATAATGTCTGATGGAGCCTATCTCACTTCTTGTTCTTTCATAAAGTTGATAGCCTATTTCTTGGCTTTTCTTCTATATAAGTTTTAGAATGAGTTTGTTTAATCCTTCTGGCTATGCTTTCTATGACTTTTGTATCAAATTCACAGATTAATTTGGAAGAAAAACTGAACTTTATTGTATACTAGCCCCCATAGCATTTTACTCAATTTATCAAAATTTCCTTTTATGTCTCTTTTAATGTACTTAGGATACTTTTAATGAAAGCATTCACTGTTTCGTTTATTTCTATGTACTTTTCTTTAGTTAGTGCTATTACTGGTGATGTCTTATTTTCAGGCTGCATATTTTGTGAATTGAATCTAGTAAGTTAAAGGATGTTATTTGCTGACAAGAATAGGTGTTGGCGATGTATACATATATTCAATTATCACACTGTACTCTATAAATATCTGTGAATGAAATAGTAATTAATTAGGAAAGCATACATGTTAGGATATATAGCTTTATGTGGGTGACTGCTCAGCAGAGATAAATTGTGTGATTAAGAAGTGGAAGGAAAGCATGGCCCAATTTTCTCAGAGGATATTGACACTCAAAAGAGCTTCTGATCACATCGTGCAGCTGCTGGGCACCTCTTTTGTTACCTTTTTTGCAAATTCCTATATTGCATCCACACAAATGTAAGTAGTTTCTTAGGTTTCTTCTAAGTCTCAATGCTGCTCTTGTGTCAGATTTCCACTCTGTTGCAACACTCAAATGCCTGTACCAAACTAATTTATACCTCACACACAATGACTTTTGATTGATCTTTGACTGATATAGCCATACTGATGTCTTTTATTTAAATATATAAGTGAAACATTAAAGCTCATGAAGTGTTCTTACAAAAATATAGGGCTTAAATAACAAAGTAAGTTGCCATCATTAGGAAATCATTGGATAGTTCATGCCCTATATATATTTTCCATGATAAGAGAAACAGAAGAGAATGATCATGCAATTTCCCCATTAAAACACTACAAAAGCAAATAACCAAGCTACAATCTATAGGCCCATCAGTAGATTGGAACAGATGCAAAGAGCCACACACAGACATTTCACAGAGAGAGTCTAAATGGGAGGACTCCATCAAATTCAACTCACAGAGCTCAGGGAATCCCTTGGAAGAGAGGGCAGAAATATAGCCAGAGGGGATGGAGGACACCAGAAGAACAAGGGCCTCTGATCAACCAAGCAAGGTACATATGTGCTCACAGAGACTGAAGCAGAAACACAGGGTCTATATGAGTCTGCACAAGGTCCTCTAGTGGTGATATGTTGTTTATGATCCAATAAAGCTTGCAGCCTTTTGGATTCACCAAGATAGGATAGATAATGAAGTATTTTATCTGAAATTGTCAAATGCAAACAGACTAGATGTTGTTGATGTACTTATTGCTTGTATATATTGTATACAGCTATTGTATTTATTGTACATGTTTTTTCTTATGTTAGTTGTAGCCTTCTTTTTTGTATTAGACAAAAAAAGGGTAATTGTGGTGATATATTGTTTATGATTTAATACAGCTTGCCTGAAGATCAGAAAAGCAAATCAGCCAGCCACTAGCTCTTACCTATATCTCAGACTGAAAGGGTGATCCTGACTCTACACATTGTCAGTGTGGGTGGAGAGTAAATGCTGGACTATAGCATGAGACACTGAGCTCCTGTCCTATATTCTTCTCTAGTACTGGCATTAAAGTCATGGGACCCCAAATGCTAAGATCATCTTTGTGTGAGTTCTGTTTCTATTTTTGACTGATTCTCTTTCATTTAGGCCAGGGTGGCTACGAACTCATAAATATGCAAGCTTTATTAGATCATAAATGATATATCACCACACATCTGCATATATATATATATATATATATATATATATATATATTGTAGCTATTAGCTAAGTGCTTTCTGTGGAACCACTGAGGGTTTGAACTGACTCTTGTGATTACTCTTGAAACTCTTTTCTTCCTATTGGGCTGCTATGTCTGACTTCCATATGTTAGTTTTTGCTTAATCTTATTATATTTTATTTTTTTATTTTTGGTTGATATCTTTTAAACACCAGTTCTTTTCTAATTTGAGACAGAAAGGGAATAGATCTGGAAGAGAGAGGAAGTAAGTAGGAACTGGGAGGAGCAGAGGGAGGGGGAACTGTAAACAGGATATATTATATGAGAAAAGAATCTAAATTCAATAAAAGGAAAAGGTAAAACCAACTATAAAATGATAAATCTTAAATTATAGTCTTACTGATTTTGCATTTTAAAGGTAATACAGACTTGATTTTCACTCTTTTCAATACCCACTCTCTATGCCAGGTAAGAGTTCAATTCTCACAAACTGGGGTGAATTTTCTTCCCATTATCTTGGGGTTTGCCATTAATTATTTTCTATTCAATGAGAATCTGGATGAGGTAATTCACAGACATTTATCATGAATTTATAATAAAATGGTAAAATAAGTGAATTTTAAAAATCAGTAAGGGCTATAGAGATGTGTCATTTAAAGAAGGGGGAGGAAGAGGAGGAGAGGAGGAGGAGGAGAAGGAGAAAAAGAAGAAGAAGGAGAAAGAGAAGGAGGATGAGAAGGAGAAAGAGAAGAAGGATGAGAAGAAGAAAGAAAAGGAGAAGAAGAAGGAGAAGGAGGGTGAGAAGGAGATGGAGGAGAAGGAGGATGAGAAGGAGGAGACGGAGGATGAGGAGGAGAAGGCGAAGGAGAGGGAGGAGAAAGAGAAGGAGGAATCGGAGAAGGAGAAGGAGAAGGAGAAGGAGATGGAGAAGGAGAGGGAGAAGGAGGATAAGGAGGAGATGGAGAAGGAGTCGGAGAAGGAGAAGGAGAAGGAGAAGGAAGAGGAGAAGGAGAAGGAGAAGGAGGAGAAGAAGAGCAACAACAACAATACAGTGTTGAACAGCTCACTTTCTGGATGGGTATAGCTGACTTAAATCAGCTGACCTTTAGAGAGGGTATCACCAGAAACTGCTGCAACACTTCCTGTTGGACAGAGCCTCCTTTGCCTCCCAGCCAGAAGAGCTATGGACCCTAAGGGTAATTATTATTCCTTTAAGTCTCAGGTTTAGAGTAGTTTGGTAATTTAACATTATAGTTCAACAATAGCAATCAGCAAAAGTACATTTTTTTCAATAATATTATTTAGTAGAGTTCTAGTTATTCCAATTCTTTTTTTTCCAATCTTGGTTTTTTGAGGCAGGATTTCTATGTAAAGCCCTCGTTATCATGGAAATCTATCTGTAGACCAGGTTGGCTTCTACTAGAATACTTTAACTCAGCTCAATAAATGCAAAAAGTGAATACACTCTACCCATTCATTTATTTATTAATTTTGAGATAACGTTTCATGTTGGCTATTTGACATTGACTTTGAATATGCTATGTAGCTGAGAAGAACTTGGACTTTCGATCCTCTTCACTCTTCCAGGTGCAGGTATTGTAGAAATACACTACCATAACCACCTACTAATTATTGATTTAAAAATAAACCTTTGAAAGTCTTAGCAATGTATAACCGGAAATAGCTTTCTTAATGTAACTAATGTCTTATGTTAGGATCTTCATATTTAATTGAAAGATTTCAGGTGCATTTCCTTTACAAGTAGGTGAACTACTTATTACTCCATTTCTATTCAATATTGTTTTGAAGGTTTATCTGCATAATAATAAAAAATGAGAAGAAAGGAAGACACTATTGTTATGTTGCAATTGGATACTATTATTTACACAGAAAATTCAACAGTCTTCATGTTGTTAGAATTAATAAGAGTCCAGTAAAGTTGCTAAACTTAGATAAATATAAAAAATAAATTAGTGTGCTGTAAACCTTCAAGAATTCAAATAAATACAAAATAGAGGGTTCTTCCTTGCTATCCACAGGTTGATTTTAGAACTTCTGTATATACCAGGTTTACAGGGATTTCAATTCCTCATGTGAAAATGCACTGTATTTATATATAACTTCAAGTTGGTCTCTAGATTACTTATACAAGTTTATGTAACTTAATTATTTTATGTGTATATTTTAATTATATGTGCATGTAATTTATGTGTGTTTGTGTGTGAGCTCACACATGCATGTATTTACATGTTTATAGTAGTATGTGTGCATGTGGAGGCCAGTGGCTGGTGTCTAGTTTCCTCTTTCATAACTCTCTACCTTATTTTTTGAGACAGTGTATCTCACTGATCCCAGAGCTCACCTGGACTTTCTAGTGAGATCTGGAATCTGTCTATTTCCTTCTCTAGTGAGAGGGTTACAGGTGTGCATCACCATGTGTGGCTTTTACATGGTTGCTGGAGATGTGAACCCTGGTGCCTATGCTTGTATGACAGTAACTGACCCACTGAGCCATGTCTTCAGTATGAACTAATGTAATATAAATGCATGTAAATAGTTATTAGGACCTATTACTTAGGGACTAATGACAATGAATAAAATCTGCCTTTCTTGTTTATTTTGCTTCTTTGCTTTGGAGATTCTTAATTAACTATTCATTGAAATCATGAGTATGGAATCCAGGGATACATTCTGGTTGCAGAAATAGCAGACCTAAAAGGAGCCGTAAAATATGTATGAATAATGGGTAGATATTTATAAAAATATTATTGAGCAACATATTTAGTAGCTTGTATGCATAGACTTTTTTCCATGTGCATGGATAACAAGATTAGCATCATTAATTATTTAGTTTTTATGTGTAACTTGTAAGAAATTAAAAAACAAAACACTTTCAATAGTTTTTTATAAGCCTAATTTAAAAAATATCTGAAATAAGTGTGCTAAGGTAGCTAAGATAATATATAGGAGAAGGCATTGTTGGACAGGGTTGTCCTTTTCAAAAAGTAAGACAAATTTATTATATAGATTTATCATTTAGTTAACATGACTTAACCAAATAAGAACAAAAAAAAAGAAGGCCCATTGATGATTAAAAGGAGTCAAAATTAATACTGGAATACATGGGGAAATTATACTTGACTTAGATACTCTGGCAAATCAATTGGAATAAGATTATCATCTTACCAAAATATCCCAAGAAATAAAATTGTCAGAGAGATAATTATATCTTAAGTCATACAAAAATTTCGGTTCTGGATGGCAAGGCAGTGATATGAAAGCAACCTTTGATGCTTTTTAAATTTTTTAATTAATAATATAATTTTAAAATTTTACATGTCAATCCCAGTTTCCTCTATCTCCCTTCCTCCCTCTTACCCTCTTTCCCCTGTGACATGCACCCTGGCCACCCTCTTTTTTTAAATGAAAATATGAGATCATATTTTTCTGACCTAGTATAGGAAAGGTTTTTAGTTACGAGGAAACCACGGTGAAAGAATGGCATATCTGATTAGCTAAAATTAAAGAAAACATGTGCACTACAACACACAAATAAACAGTGCAAAAATCAAACCTAGACTGGGAAATGTCTTGAGGTATGTTTGTGAAAGGATTGTTGAACATCTGGAATGTTTAAGTAAAAATTCTTATAAGAAATTGGCAAAATTATTAATTGGGGATTTACAGAAACGAACATCACGTGGGCTGCACAGAGACCTGTGAGAAGCCCTTCAACTCTGTAGGAACTGGGACCAGACTGTGTACCACATTGGAGCTACGAGGTTGGCAATAGTCAGAGGTGGGTTTTATTTAAGGCATACAGAATAAGTGTTAGCAATGCTTCTGGGCAAGCATTCAATAAAGGTGAAGGTGCATGTCCTTTTACATGCAGTGGTTCTGTTTCTAGATGTAAATCCCGAGTGAAACTCTGGCATGTATGCACTGGAGGCCTTTGAAAAGGTGTCTGAGGCAAATGTTTTCCTGAAACAACTTAAGTGTTACCAAAGGAGAGTAGAAACATTTATGGGTTTATTTGTACTTAATGGAGTACTATTCAGTAGTAAACATAAACTGAAGTTGTGTCTGGATATATGAACATGAACAACAAAAATAAGGAAAGAATTTGTTAAAGACTGTGTCCATTGTGACAGTATTTGTATATCATCTAAAATGTTCTAATCAGTCCACGATGATTAGGAATACAAAGTGATACAGTATGGTGTAGAGACATTCATGAAATATATCATTACAGACAATAGCTACTTTCAGTGAATGTGAATACAGATATGGAAGTACACATCTGAGTATCCTTTATGTGATTTCAGCTACTGAATAGTGGGTACTTAGATATTTTTTCTTTTAATATGTTTCAGGATTGAAGATAGCTCAGTAGACCTTTTCTAGAACTAGATTGGTAGAGTTACTCATTTTGAAGAGTCTTCCTTAAGGGGAATGTTTGGGATATTCTGTTTTCCATATAAAAGAATGGAGTGCTTGAGGATAAATCGATTTTCATTTATCCAATAGACTGAATTCTCTATTGCAAGAGTTACGCTGTATTTATCATTATGCTCCTCTGTTCGCTAATTCACAATATAAGACAAATGTAGACAGATGAATAACAAAGATGGACTTTTATTATAGACTCTTAGGTTATAATATAGGCATGTAAAATCCCACATATCCATGGGGCAGCTTCAATTATTTTGGCAACAAGGTAGTATTATCATTTTGATGTTTTCTCTCATCTCTATCAACATTAATCATGTTTCCTCCTGCAGGAAAGTGTGATATGTTATTCTGGAACTATCACTATTTTCATAAACATTTGTAGTGATATATTACATATGTTTTATTAAAGTTTGACTGATGATTTAGAATACCAAAGTCAGCCTCAAGCTATGGAGATCAGGCAGTGGTGATACACACCTTTAATCCCAACAGCCAGAAGCTATAAAAACAGGAGCAAATAGTCAGTATGAGGCATTCATTCTCCAGCCTCATTGAGGCTGAGTGACAGCTGAGTGAGGCTCACCAGCCTGAGGCTTGGTGAGAGCTGGTGGTGACAGGATCAGACCATTCAGCCTCTGGTTGAGGTAAGAAGCGAGTGGCCAGCTGCTTTGCTTTTCTGATATTCAGTATGAAGTCTGAACCCCAATATCAGTCTCTGGGTCATTTATTAATTCATATTACAAAGATTTTTCCATTCCTTAAAGCATTGTTGTTCAGTAAATATGACTGTTCTCACTATTTAAAAGCTATGTCTCTTAACCAAATGATTTTGGCAGACACAGACTTTTAAAAGTGAAGATGATTGACTGAACCCTAAGCCTATTCTCATGTGTACTGGTGAGAAACTAGGTGATTTTTTTTCCTGAAATAGAAACAAACCATGATACCCCACTTCAGCCACACACACACACCACTTTTAACTTTATTTTAAAAATACTATTATCAATTGCAGTGGACACTGAAAGGAAAAAAAGAAAGCATATATGTTTGGATAGAAGAAGTAAAACTATCTTGTACTGCATTGGGCATGATGGCCTGTACAGAAAGTTCACAAATCAGCTAAAAGTTCCTGGAAAAACAGAGCAAAAGCAGCAAGGTCATGGCTAATAAATCCAGTTGGCAAAAAATAAGCTATTGGCTTATACACTTAATTGCTACACAATTGCATTTCACAATTTAAAATGCCATTTACAATTACAGCATGAACAGAAAAAATCTTAGCTATAAATGTAACAAACTATATATAAAATCCATATTCAGAAAATTTGGACTCTCATGAAAGGAAAAAGAGCATTGTGTTCTAGATGGTAAAGTTGAACCAATGGAAACAAGGGCTAGCGTGTTTGAACTGTTGTTCATTCATAGTCTCCTTGATCACCTTAGTCAGGTTCCCCTGCTCCCTCTTTTCAATTAGATGTCAGACATCATCTATAAAAACAGCAGACTTTCAGCCCAAATTATTTCATCTGTTGCTCTCCCTACTTCCTAATGATTCCAGTCCTTTCAAAATCTTGTCTAGGAGAGATCAGAGCTGTCCAAGGGATTCTCTAAGACTGTGGATGGGCGAGAGTTTGGCTTCAGTTAGTGCCAATTAGCACTCTTAGGTGATCTAGTCATATTGACAGCTTTTTTGCCTTTTGTAGACACCCACTTGCCTAACTCTTACTAGAGTCTCTCTGTTCCCCAATTTTCCATTTAATATTTACAGTCACCTTGGCAGGAGTTATAGTTTGAACAGTTCAGTTGACTCTGGACTCTTTTCCTTAGTCTCTCTGTTCCCTAATTTTCCATTTAAAATTTACTGTCACCTTAGCAGGAGTTGTAGTTTGAGCAGTTCAGTTGACTCTGGACTCTTTTCCTTACTTCAATAGGATGCATTAAACAAAGTTTTTTTTACTGCTTTAACTCCTGTCTTGCTTCATCTTTGGCATATGTGTAGAGGATCTGAATAAGCAAATGTGAAATCATGTTTTAAACCTTGAACTGTTACATTTTTAGTAAAGTTATGTTTCAAACATGATTAACTTAAAAAAGAAGAAGACATGAAATTGTGAAGAAGTGTGTTGAGGGGTATCAAGAAGAGACGGAGGGTGGATATGACCAAAATACATTGCATACATATAGGAAATTCTCGAAAGATACATTGAAAAGAAAAAGTAAAAGAAAGGAAAGGAAAAGAACCCATCCCACCAAAACTAGCTGGCAAACCCACCAACCAAAAGACCCAAATGTTCTGGAGATGAGATCATTCTTGGAAATCTGGTGAGATTCCAAGGAGTGTTAACTTCTAGCTTGAACAGATAGATTTCTTGAAAGGAGATTATGGCAATCAGATGGAGAATAGGGGATAAAGGACTCGACTGATACTTATGGGATCAGATGGTAAGGGTAGAGGATGTCCTCTAAGCTGACAGGGGTCTTGCTAAGAGTGAGAAATACAGGCTAGAAAAAGATAGACAATGATTTTCAAGTCAACAGTTACTTGAGAAGAATGCATAGAGGATTCAGAGTAGTTTGGTTCAAGAAAATCTTTATTATAACTCATCCAGGATGTCACTAACAGGAAAAACTAGGTTTGAAATAAATGGGAACTCTAATGTCTAGTTTTCTGTATCTTTAAAAGTTCTTAATTCTTTTTGTTAAAACAAAAATTCAAGGTAGGTTTTTGTACTGCCGATTCCTTACGAGTTATGCCAAACTCTGCAATCCTTCTAAGGGCACAGGTTTGGAGCTACATTTCTGGCTGGCTTCTGGTTGCCTCATCAAAGTTAACTCTGGAACACCTATGTCCCAAATAAAATTCACCATGCTGAGATCACAGACACAACAGGCTTTTGAGTCATCTGTATTTATGTCAAGAACTTTGCTCAGCCATTTACCTTTTTTCCCCTTTTACATTAAGTAAGGTGAAAGATTAACTAGAGCCAAATGAATAAAACTAAGATAAAATAGGAGGTTACAATAAAGTCTTACATAACCAGCTGTCATTCTACCTGAAGGTAGTACTTTGTAAGTGTCCAAAATATTGGAAGACACAACAAAGCTCTGCAAATGAAATTCTCATGTCTCTGCAGGAGCAAATCCCAAAGGGGAGTTCCTGTGAAGTTACTGGAGGGTGAGGCCATGGCCCCATTAGAAAAGTGATGAGCCTTTAAGTTCTCACCCTTCACCCCCCAGTATGGCAGTCAGTGGAAGCAGTCTCAACCACTCCTTTCTAAGCAGCTAGATTGCTCATGAGCTATCAATCCCTGACCCTCTAAAGATCCCACTAGGACTGCTGAAAAAAAAATAAAAGAATTATTCCGCTGCATGAAGAGCTACCATCTCTGGGTTAGTGACATAGCTCACACAAATCTTCATTGTTGTTTTTCCCTCTGTCATGACTTGTGCAATAATGGCACAAACTCTGCCACAGAAACAGGTTTGATAGGTGTTACAACTCAGGAGAAAGAATGGCAGTGGGGAATCTCGTAAATTCTGCCTAGGTTTAGACTAAGTAAGCATAAGAGATATTTTCAGATTACTTTCCATGTCCCAAATGCCATACAATTTTGTTCAAATTTACAACACAACTATGAATTATTCTCATGCTTAGCACTTGGAAGAGAGAGGAAGCCTACTAAGTAGGCCATTGCCTCTAGAATCACAGACTTGCATATATGTGTATTTGGTTCTGCACACAATTCAGGCCCCACATTCTAGTGCAAAACAAAATAAAGGCTAAATAAATCTGGTCCAAATTACTAAGTGTCTGTTACATAGGTACATAAAAGCATTCCTATCAATGTGAGAGTTTTGAGGGAAATGGAAACTAATAATAATAATAAAAAAAAAAACAGTGTAAGACTTGAGAGACCCCTTGGTTGTATTTCTCTTACAGAAGGCCTAAATTCAGTTTCCAGCATATACCCTGGGTCACTCACAACCCTCTGTAATTCCAGCTCCATTCAATATGACACCTACTCATCTTATACAGGCTCTTCCTCAATATGTGTGTGTGTGTGTGTGTGTGTGTGTGTGTGTGTGTGTGTGTGTTACATAAAATCTTAACCAGTTCAATGTAGTGTATTCTTTTCGATATT
Organism: Cricetiscus sungorus; assembly: GCA_030556225.1. Classification (NCBI taxonomy): domain Eukaryota; kingdom Metazoa; phylum Chordata; class Mammalia; order Rodentia; family Cricetidae; genus Cricetiscus; species Cricetiscus sungorus. Next base: position 132,482,868 of record JANBXA010000007.1, on the reverse strand, counting down.
CAGAAGGATTTCAATTATTAAATGCACCCACCCTCTAACAGACTAATATTATATTAGGTACTGAAATTGACTATGGGCTTGTACCTATACTAGTGTATGTTCATCAAGAACTGTGACTTGCATTGGAAATCTAAAAGGAAACATATCCTTAATTTTAGTAGATAGGAGTGTGTTAATAACAATCTAACTAGGCAGGATTGAAAGATGTAGCAGGTGCCATTCTAATCTAGATAGCCTCACAGTGAAGTAGCTTCTTACTATTGCACACAAAATTAATCAGCATGCAGAAAAGGTCCAGCTTTGAGAAGATAAACGACTTAAAGGAATTTGATTACTGCTAGGGAGAAATTGGGTTTGTGAAATTAATGACTGAAGATTAGGAAGAAAACAGGACATTATTCAAAGTTGAAGCTTGAGTCTAGGTAAAGAAGGTACTGATTGGGAAGGATCCAGTGACTCAGGGATATGCAGAAATCCTTGGGTTTTTAAGAACATTTAATTAATTGTTAATAGTAATGCCACTTGGAACCTACTCATGGGAGTAGGAACAGGTATAGGCATTTTGATCCCTTATGCTTTTGTCCTCCTCTCATTCTATCTTAGACACATTCCAACTAGGTTTTCTTCACCTGTTCTCTCTTTTTTGTTTGAGATTATAATGTAATTATTCCATTCCCCCTTCCCTTTCCTTCCTCTATGCTCTCCCACATAACCTTCCTTATCTTCTTTCAAAGTCATGGTTTCTTTGTTCATTAATTTTTATTACATGCATAGGTGTATATACATACATTCCTAAATACAGTATGCTTGGTTTGTATGTTACTTGCATATATGTTTTAAGGGTAAAACATTTGAGACTGGATAATCAGTTGGTGTGCTCTTCCCTAGGGAAGACCATTTCTCCCAATGTCATCATCCCTTAGTGCACCAGCAATATTTGAATATTTGCTACTGTTGTTCACTTGTGCTTGCCACACAAGTAACATTATGCAAACTGAGCAGGATATATATATAGTATATATATAGATATATATATACATATATATATGTGTGTGTGTATGTGTGTGTGTGTATGTGTACTTAGTTATCTCTCTTTCACTACTAGGAGGTCAACTCCAGCTTTATAATTGTGATCTCCCAGGCTGCTTAATCACCATGACACTGGATTTCTTTTGTGGCTGACAATCATAACTGTACGGGATACTGAGAATACTGGATGGTAATGACGCACATGGAGCCCTCAGCACAGCATTGCCTATACTCAATAATTAGCCATGCATGAAGGTCACTCATGTACCAGCAGGCAGCCATGTTTGAACAGCTGGGGTACTATACAGAGACCTGTTCTGTCAAATAATGACAAATTCATGGGTATGGGGGAGGCCTTGAACTTCACATTTCCATAGGGCTTGATCCATAGTTTTCTTAAGTAGTCTAGTGTATTTGACAGCTCTAAAAAGATTGCATTGTAACCACATCTGTGTTAGCCTTTGGGCTAGAGCTAAGATTAAAAAGCTGTAAAACTTGTTCTGTCAAGCCATCACCAATAAGCAGGTGGCTCTGGAAGCTCATAGTACTTGAAAGAACCAAAAATTCCAATCTGAGGTCTGGCCTTCAGTCTAGACACTTGTCACAACCAACTTTTAAAAATTGATTGCTGATGTTTTTCATAACTTGATTGATTAAATAAGTGCACTCCAGTGGAACCAGGAACCAGCTACATCCTGAGACATTTATAGAAAGGAGACAGAGAATATATTTGTTTTTGTTGCTGTCATTTTGCTGATAATTTTCTTTGTTTCAATGAACCTCTTTATTCTGCCACTCTTGAGCTTTCCTACTTAGAGTAATTTTAATTTATTTAATGATTTGCTTAGGCTACATTTCCAGCAGGGTTCTGACACTTCCTTCTGTGCACTGATCTCCGAAACCTACATAAATAAATAACATCTTGGCAGCTCAAACCTTACTATTTAGCTCTCTGCGACCTTAAATATTCAGCAGAAGAGTCTCCCGCTAAGTCAGATGGCCTAAAGAACTTAGGTGTCTTCATTGGGAACAAATTAATGGAAACTCAGTCAGAGTTATTAGACTAATTATTCAGGGATGTTTGCTAACAAAACTTGGATGAGGACACCAGATGTAGAGAGCTGCAAAGTGCAGTGCCTTAAAGATGGCACTGGCTTCCGCCTTCCACCTCCCCAAGGATGAGCGCTCTCTGGCGTAAACAAGCCCTTAATTGGTTACGTCTGTTCAACCTGTCTGCTTCTGCGTTAGAGTAGCCTATCTGCAGGGTTCACGTAGCTCACTGGGGTTTGTTAGCACAAGGGTATTTAAGCCTGTACAAGGGTCCCCCAGGGTTTCGCGGGTCAGAAAAACATGTTTCAAGGATCCTGATTAAAACTGCATGAAGAAGATCTTCCCGGAGTCGCATCTTTCTTTCTGGCAGGGGTAGGCGGCACGGTACAACCAGAGGCTACATGGATGCTGAAGAAGTGGCTACTCTGGCAATTATGCTAGACTGTTGTGTTTCTCAAGCATCACTTACCTCCATACACTGTTTCTATCAGAGGTAATCCTGCCCTTCATTCAGAGCTCAGAGTCAATACTTCTTTCTTGATTCTTTCATGAATTACTCCATTTTACCATAAATAGACACTTTGTGTATTCCTCTCATCTTTGTACAATGATTATTGCCAATTTCCTACACTAGGTGTCCATGAGAGAAGACACAATGTCTGTACCACTTGCATACAAAATTCCAACTACTTATTTAATAACGTATGGCCTTAAAAATTTGTGCTAGTTGACAATTGGTCCAGACAGTGCTATTTAAAGTGACAAAGAACTGTTGTATTTCTTGAGATTTTTCTTTGGCAATTTTCTTTTGTTTGTTTGTTTTTGTTTTACATTATTTTATTTATTGTCATATTTGTATGTGACTATTTGTAGTCTATTGGGAGAGAGAGAAAGAAGGGTAAAGATTTCAGTGGGTAGAGAAAAAGTGGGTGATTGAGAGGAGTTAGGGGAAGGAAAATCATAATCAGAATATACTCTATGAAAAAACATCTTAAATAAAAAACTAAAGTGTTTCAGACCAACAAAAAAAGTGAGAAAAAAAAATTATTAGTAAGGAAGAGGTGAACTCATGCATGAAGTGGGTTTTACAGTATGAGAGGGTTACTCACTGGAGAGAATAAAGACATTGAACAATTAACACATGCTGCTTAAAAATCACACCTCTAACTTCTGTGGTTAGATCCTTGACAGCTTTCACATGGAATTACTGGATGCTTTTAACACAGTGCCAAAGAAGTTAATCTGCTTTCACTCTGCTTCTGAATGCTGATTGAAGTAGATTGACATCAAAACCTGCATTTTGTCTGGGCTTTAATCAGGTATGTAATACAATAAAAGGCAAGTGATAGAGAAGTGGGTGCCAAGTGATTTCCTCAAGTGTTTTGTGTAAAGAACTTTCCAGAATGTTATCCTTTCCACACTGTTTGCTGTCTCTCAGAAAACATTTTCTCCATTGCTTTTTGAGGACTTTTATGCTCTTTCCTCATTGGGTTCTCTGTTTCTGCACCATCAAATATACTCAGGGCTATAATTCTCTACTCTTTTTGTGAAATCTAAAACTCATTCTTTCATTAACCCAGGATTTCCATCTAATTGAACAAAAGTTTCTGTCTTTTGTTATCCAATTGTAGAACATAGAAGCATAGAGAACTTTGAATACAAACACAATCTTTTCCAGAAAAATTTTCAGCAATCCTGAGCTACATGGTCTTTTTCACCCTTTAAGTTCAAGGCAAGACTCTCCACTCAAGGGCATCTCTTGGGTTCTCATAAGTTATGTACCATGAATTAAGACGTTTGTGACTGTCAATACACTGCTCCCAATTTTGTCAACTGGAACCTCACAAAACCAACTTAATCTCTCTTCCACACAGCTGCTGACTTTTGGAAAATCAGATCTTCCTTTAACCTTTTTCAGGATTTAAATTCCTAGGGTCCCTGGATGGCTAAACAGAGACTTGTTTGCACCTGAACAAATAAGACCTAAAGCAACAACTATATAGTTAGTTGCATTTTAAAGCTTTTAATTAGCATATATTAATTACACATGATAATGTGCCTCATTATAACATTTTCCTAGATACATATTATGCATTTTGATCACATTACTCCCATTGTCAACTATTGTCCCTCTCCCACTAACCTACTGATCTCCTTCTTCTTGTTAATTAGTTCCTCTTCTAATTTCATATTCTGCTCCTCCTTTTTCTTTTCTTTTTTCTAGTGAATCAATGAGTTTAATTAACATTACTTATAGAGCACCAATGAGGAATCATTTAATGAATTGCAGGCAATTACCAGTGGCTGTAGTGAGATATTCACTTTGTCTGCACCTGTGGCACTGACCACTTCCACTGGGGGTAGGGACAGAGGCAGACATGACCTGGGGAACTAAGTCTGGGGAAGGGGCCCCAGAGTGCTCTCTTGCTTGTAGCATGGGAACAGAAGAGCATCCAGAGGCATCCCTGGGACCAGGAACCTTCTGGTGTTCATCTGTCTCTGTTGTAAGTTATTTCTCCCTGAATAAACATCTATTCAGCCTATTTGTTTTCCCTGATCCTTATTAAACCACGATAAGCGGCCACAGTGGAAGAGAAACTAGCTCTCCCTTCCCCCTCATAACCATTAACTGCCTATGAGTTTTCAGAGATTGGTGGTGTCTTGTGTTCCCCTTTTTAACATTGATGGAATTTTGACAGAATCATCTTGTATAGGGGTTGTATAGATCATCACAGTTTCTTAAAGCTCAAGGGCACAACGGCTGTGTCCTGACTGGAAGAGAATGTTCAGTAACACTCCATCTCTTCTTTCATCTCTTTCCTCTTCCAAAATGTTCATAAGCTCGGAGGGAGTGAATAGATGACTCATATTTAGCATTTTGACAATTTAAAATTCTCTACATTAACAACTTCAAAAATGAAATTTTTGGCCAACACTGATAGCATCACTAATTTGTAGACATGAGCATTAATATTAAAAAAAATCTGAGAAGCACATCCTTCAGTGAAGCATCACCAGTAGCTTCTCTACTAAGAGTCCATGACCTCTTTAGCCATGAGCATTTGGCAAGGTTTACAGTAGAGTTGCAGTGTGAGATGAGTGACATTAAGAGAACAGTAGAACTCAATAATGAAGAGAATGAGACTTTATGAAACTTGTCCACCTGCCACAGTAATGGTAACCCTAAGTACCCCATACCAGAGCAACCTGGAATCTTCACTGTGGCTTTGCTTAAGAAAACAAACATCATATTTTTACCTGCCACATTAACTCTTCATAATAATAGAAAGAAATAGGTACCTGGGATTTATTCACTAATAATGAAGATTTTTTTTAAAAAACATGCATTTAAATGTTATGGAGCAAAGGTATGCATCATTGAGTAATGGACATGGCTGGATATCTCTATTTGGTTGGCTTGTCAGCATCCTCTGTTCTAACATACAATCCACAAGGACACTGCCCTCCACAAACTGCAACAAGGGACATTTTTTTTTTCTTTGGCTTGTTTTTACTATTAAGACTTTGATGATCTATGGATCTTGTAGTAAGGGAAAGGCATTAACTTTTCTGTAGTCTTCTGCCAGGTCTCTTAGCCCAGGTAGTAGCACTTTACTAAACATTATAGCTTTCTTTCTCTCTGGAATGCTGTAATAGTTACCTCTTCAGCTCCACCAAGTTTCTCACCATTTCTTTCCCTAGGGCACTATTGCTTCTCTCTTGAATTTCTGTTAACCTTGCTCAACCTTTTGAAATAGTCTCTTCATTAAACTGCCCTCCATTTCTTCCTTGACTATGCTATCTGTCTTCTGTCTGGGCTCTCAATGGCACAGCAATTCATCAGATGTATAGATTTTTTCAGAGGGTGATGATAACTTTCATGAGCTATAGCTACTATGTACAGTTTTTTTTTTCAGAATGGACATGGCTCTACCAACATTTGTCATGGAGTGATTCAGATATCCAATATTTTCTCTGCTCATTGTTCAAATCAGTCATCCATCAGCTTGGTCCCACCTCATGAGATCTCAGTGTGTTCTTGCTTGTAATTGTCATGAAAACACTAACACTGGATTTATCAATTAACAGCCAATTTTAAGATGTTCATCAAGTTAATCATTAGTTCATTCTTTATTAAAATGAAGGAAAAATATGTACCTATACTTGCATACCCTGTAAATGAAGATAGCTGTCTCTGATAATTCTTGGATACCTGGTTTGAGAAACCCTGGGGCAGTGAATAAATGTTTGAGATCTGAAAACTTGACAATTGCCTGATATCAACTTGATTAGTTTTTACACTATGTCATTAGACAACTTATTAAATATTTTTGAATTTCAATTTATTGTTCAAAGTACAAGACACTAGCATCTACTTCATATATTGGTTAAATAACATACATCATTACACAGTCTGTCATCTACAAAGCATAGTGCACATATGTATTTAAAAGAAGAAACAAATTTTCATGATAAATAGACACTGTTCATCAGCTGCTTTATCAATAAAAAGTAAAGACTCAGACAAAGGCATGGATGTCAGGCTAAGAGATTGTTTACTAATTTAAAGATTTTATTTTACTTTCTTATTTTTTATTTGTGTGTGTATGTGTGTGTGTGTGTCTGTCTGTCTGTCTGTATGTATGTATGTATGTATGTATGTGCACATGTGCTGCGTGTGTGAGCAAATGTCTGCATAAGCAGAAGAGGACATACAATTCCACAGAAATTGAATTATAGCCAGTTATATATATCCCAGCATCTGCGCCATTTCCTATGGATGACTTGAGCCAATCAGTTGGTCTAGGTGGTGATAATAAGGAATCCTTAGTCAAACAATAAAGGGTATGTGAGCTCTGGATGAACCTTGCCTCAGTACTTACCAGAGATCTTGGTAAAGTTTTCCTAGATACACTGTAGTTTAGGATTCATCCACCCTATTTTCTGTCTTTTCCCCTTTAATTGAGGTCAGGTTAGCACCATAGTTTGAATTAAGCCTTCCCTTGTATTCCTTTCCATCTTATTTTACAAGCATTTCTTTCTTAGGATTTCTATTGTTGTGAAGAGACACCATGAGCAGGAAAACATTTAATTGACATAGTTTGCTTATAGTTCCAGAGGTTCAGTACATAATCATCATGGTTGGGAGCATAGAATCACACAGGCAGATATGGTGCTAGAGAAGTACCTGAGAATCCTACATCTTGTAGGCAAAAGGGAGTTGACTGAGACACTGGGTAATATCTTAAACATAGGAAACCTCAAAACCTGCCCCCACAGTAACACACTTCCTTTAACAAGGCCATACCTGTAGTGGGATATTCACTGTGTCTGCTTCTGTGGCACTGACCACACCCATTGAGGTGTGGAGCCAGGGGCGGAAGTGACCTGTGGGGCTTGGTCTCAGAAGGAGGTGGAGAACGCTCTCTGACAGATATCAGAGAAGTGTCCCACTTCTGACACCAGATATCACGGTTTAATAAGGGTCAGGATAAACAAATAGGCCGAATAGATGTTTATTAAGGGAGAAACAACTCACAACACAGACAGATGAACACAGCAGTTAAAACTGGATGATGCTCCTCCGTGTCCTGCTAGAAAGAGAGCGTTCTCCGCCTCCTTCCTAGACCAAGCCCCACAGGTCACTTCTGCCCCTGGCTCCATCCCTCAATGGGTGTGGTCAGTGCCACAGAAGCAGACACAGTGAATATCCCACTATACATACTCACTCCAAAAAAGCCATACTTCCTAATATAGCCACTTCCTATGAGATTATAGAGGCCAATTACATCCAAATTACCACAATCTCCCACAATGAAAATTCTTTCATCTTCATCTTCTCTTGTTACCTGTTTCTAGGATGATTACTGTTCCACAGGCATAGAAAGCAAAAGTTATGTCTCTTTTTTTTTCTATGCCCTTAAGGCCATGCCTCTTTTTATCTCCCTACTTTCTATCTAAAGAAAAATCATTGACAATTATTATGGTAGCTACCTTGACACAGTGTTAAGAGTCAGTTAAACTCTAAAGTGTATACCAAACTGTCTTGTATGAACTTAATGTGTCTTCAAGAGTTTATTATGACTTTTCTCTTAGACTATAATTTGAATTATTTTAAAATCACCCAAATGTTTCAGAAAAAAAACTATGCAATCCTTTCAGTTGAACTGTTAAACTTTCTTCACAAATAACTCTTAAATCACTTGTATAAAGCTTTTAAAAGTTTAGAGTAAAGTGAGCTTTGTTAAATTACGTACTCAGTACTTAAAGCAATGTAATGTATTTTGAAGTCACAATTTTTAAAAAGTTATTTTAAATACAACTTATTCTGATTATACTTGTAAAGGAATGGAGTTATGCTAACAAAATTTCACCCCTTAACATTGCATTGTTGAATTCTCATATTTGAAACAGGTGTATTTCAGTACAATTAAATATGCAGGTCTATAAATGAAGACAAACTTTTGACTTTTATAACCACAATGCATAACTAACCATTTCCTCTAGCATCTCAGAGATAAGGTACATGTTCTACTTAGTTACAAAATAAAGTTATATACACATTCTTTCCTTCCTAGTGCCACAAGACAGTTGTCCACTAAAGTACTCTGTTGGCCCTAGGTTGCAACTTCATTTTCCTCACAGGTCATGTTTCTTATACAAGAGAGCCACTGACTGAGAAAATTCCAAGTCATGCTCAAACTGACAACCCTAGGTGGGAAATAGCTGGCAAAGTTATAAATTCCATGCAAGTCAGAGGAAAGGTTTCTCAAAGTCATAGTTTTAGCAGAAATGTCATGACACTGAAGACTATTCTTTTAGTACAAGATAATACATTTACCCATCAACTTTCCTGCCATTTATATACATTTTTTATGAGCAAAAAATGGGGAGGATATTTTCACATACCTATGCAAGATTTCTATGCCAGATGGGAAATTTTCCCAAGTAACTCTTCATATCAAGAAAGAGACTTATAATGACACAATAAGTCTAGGCAGTCTCTTCATCTTTCAAATTGCTTCTTGACAGGTATCTCATATCTTATATACTGAACTTTGTGAGTCTTCTTTTGGGATAAAATACTGAGGGATGGACCTTACCATCCAGGCTGGCTATATACTTCCATGTTCACACATTTGTTGATATTTATTGAATGAAATTTTCTAACATCCTTATCACCAGTGATTTCAACTTTAAGCTGAGCTTGGGGTTTTCATTGGATATCTGTTGCTATGTTCCTTCTGTACATCTTTGTACCCTTCACACTGAAGCTCTGAGGTCAGACAGTCAAGTACTTTATTTACAGGTTGTGGTGTAAAATAAAATGATTTTAATAAAAAAATACACAGAGATTCTCCAGAATATCAGGTGGCAAGAAATAATAATCAAGGCAGATCTTAATGAAATATAGACAAAGAAAATAAAATGTAGAATCAATAAAACAAAATATTGATTATTTGAAAAATTAAGATTGAAAAACTTCTATAGAAACTAAATGAGAGAAAGAATACCAATTATTAAAATTAAAAATGACAGCCAGTATAATTTCATGTATCTTAACAGATCATATTGGAGTAAAACTAGAATTCAATAGAAACTATACAAGTAATTGGAGACTGAATAAGGGATACTTAGTCATTTAGTTATTATAAAAGTAAGGGGAGGGAATTTCAAAAAATACCTAGAATTAAAAATGAAAATGAAAGTGCAATTTACCAGAATGCAGTCACAGCTGAAGCAGTTCTAAGAGGACATTTTATAGCTATGAATACTCATTATAACAACCAGAGAATGGGCCTGGAGAGATGAATCAGATATTAACAGCAGCACTTATTGGTCTTGTAGAGAACCAAAGATCAGTTTCCAGCTTCCACGTTAGGTGTCTCAAACCCTTGCAATTGCAATATTTCCAGACCCTCTTCTGCAATTTTCTTGCACTTACAATGTTGAGTTACGAATGTATCAGTTGGGTTTTGGATCCCAGAGTCACTTTTTCTCTGTATTTTGAATAGTGGAGCTTTGTAATAGTCCTCATCTGTTGCAAAAGAAGGTTATTTCATGAAGAGTGAGCACTATAGTAATTTAAGGGCATGGGAATAATTATTTAGAATTTAGAATTTAGAAATTGTGTTAGATTAGAAAAATGGCAATAGTAGATTTTTCTCTAGGGTCTATGACAACTTTAATCTCTGGTAGGTAGCTAGGTTTATAGTAACAAGCATGAATTCCCTCTTATTGAATGAACCATAAGTTCAAGCAGACAATTATTGGTTTTTCCTATATGTAAGTGCCACCATTGCACCCTGCAATATACCTTACTGTGCAAATCACTGTAATCACTGCTGTGATTCATAGACTTTATAGCTGGGACCATTGATTGTTTTTCTCTCACTAGGCAGCCTGCACAGCACCTTCAGACACTATGATAGCTAGTCTTTAGAAAGATGCTTCCAGGTCAGTTCTAAAAGGTGTGTCTGAAGTGCACGGTGTCTTCAGCAATAGGATCTCAATTTCAAGTTCTGGAAGATAACTACAGACAATAGCAATATTCCAAATTGTTTGGGAAGACTCTTATCAGTATGAATTGTATATCAGAAAAACAAATCATCCAGTCAATTAAATAGGCTAAATAAAGAGACTGTTCTCAAAATAAAAAAGACAATGGTCAATAAAAATTTGTTAAAGTGCTCAATGTCTCTAGCTATGAAGGAAGACACAAATGAAAACTGCACTGAGATTCCATCTCTTCATGCTCAGAACATCTGTTATCAAGAAAACAAATGAGGCTGGAGAAATGACTCAGTGGTTAAGAACATGGACTGCCCTTGTGGAAGACACAAGTTTGGTTCCCAGGACCCACACATTTCACAACAAACAAACTACAGTGCACACACACACACACACACACACACACACACACACACACACACACCACACACACACCACCACCACCACCAACACCACCACCAACACCACCACCACCACCCATATAAGTAACATTATACAGACCGAAGTGGGAAATGATGTGATCATATTATAATTTAAAAAAATAAAAGAAATTAAAACTGAAAGGAAAAAACAAAAAGAAACACCTTTCTTTTAAAAGCCCCCGGTATAGGAGTAAACTAGTACATGCTTTGTGGAAGTCAGTGTGGAGCTTCCTCAGAAAACTAAATCTTGAGCTTCCGTATGATCCTGTACTGGTTGCACTGTAACCATCATGGCTGGAGCAAATATATTCTAGAGTAAATCAGTCTGGGCATTCTGCTCCATGGCTATCAGACTGTTGAAATGATAGTTTGGATGGAGTTAGGATTACCCTAGGACTCGCATACTTGAGCGGGGGAAAGTTGAGTCCTGGTGCCAGCTCCAGGAGAAATTTGTTCCCCAGGAATATACTTTACACAACTTTTAAGACTACCTTACAGGAGTGATTGCATCCAGGACTATGATGTGTCACTGATAGATAGGACCACATTATGACAAAGACTGCTGCTTTGCCCCTACATAACCTCTTGTCCTTTATTTAAACCTTAATCTTCTATCTGTATCCCTAAATTAAACTTGAAGTCACTGAACACCTTTCTTTTTCTGCTTTCTTACCATCCACCCAATATGGCCAAACTAATGAATATCATTTCTCTGCTTTTTACTATTACTTGTCACTTTAAGTGGCATATTGATAACATGTGTGAATCAAGTTTGTTAGGCCTGTTAAAGCCAAGACATTGACCCTAAAATCTCCAGTAACAATGCTCTCCCCAGGTATTATACTTACAGGACTCTAAGACAACATATTACAGAAATATTTATTCATTCATGTTTATTGTTGACTAACCATCATCAGATTACGAGATTAAAAATGTAGTATATATACATAGTGGGATTTTTTCAGCTATAAAGCAAGCATGAATTTACAGGCATATAGATTAAAGTCAGAGATCATAATGTTAAGTGGAATAGGCCAGATTTGATGATAAATATTACATGTTTTCTCTTATAGGTAGATTTTAAATTTGTGTGTGTGTGTGTGTGTGTGTGTGTTGATGGTAGATGTTATTCTGTATATATGTTTCTCATACTGGTTAATAAAGCACTGTGGCCAATAGAAAACTAGATAGGTGGAGCTAGGAGACTAGGAGGAGGAAAGAGGAAGTAGAAGGAGGAGTCAAGATGGAGACCTGAGAGAAGGAAGACACCCACAGCGGCTCCCGGATAAGACGAGCCACGTGGAAATAATTAGGTAAGTAGAAATGGGTTAATAATTAAGACAGAGCTAGCCCATAAACAATAATGGTAACTGCCCAACAGGATTGTATCAAATACAGAGTCTCTGAGTGTTATTTGAGGCTTACGTGGCAGCAGGACCATGGCGGCAGTACTGGTGGCTGCTGGTGGGTAGGAAAAGCCTGCTGTAACAGTGTGTGTGTGTGTGTGTGTGTGTGTGTGTGTGTGTGTGTGTGTGTTGAGAGGATAAAGGGGACCATTGGAAGATAGGAAATCTGGAGGAAGGGTAACAGGGTGATGGAAAATATGTGGTGTAAAAGCAGAAGGAAGGGTATTTGTAAGGGGACAGGTACCAGAAAGAGAGAGTGGAATTGGAAATCAGGAAAAAGGATAAGTAAAAGCAACATAAAATTCCACATATGTATGAAAGTGCTATAAAAATACCTCTCATTTTCTATAATGACCTAAACAGTTAATAAAAATCAAACAATACAACATTTATTCATTAAATTAAAAAAATATTTTTAAAGTGATAATTAAAACATCATCCTCTTATTTTCAAAGGAAATGATAAAAACATGTCACAAATTTGCTATGTGTTGTGCAAAGCAGGGTGAGTAGGTCCTTTCTAATTTCCCTGAATTCAGTTCTTTAACTAATTAATTTGAATGATTTTCTGGAATGCCTTTCTGCTTTCCCCTAAATCTAATTTAGATTCTGTTTTCAGTTTAACAGTCATATTTTCCTACATTTCTCTGAGTTGTGTTTGTCACAGCTGTTATCAACTTCATTCCACCTGCTTTTCCTCTTATAATGTTCCTGTCATGCTATACATTATCTGCAGCTATACCATCTCTATATGTATCAATTTACATAATGTGTATATGAATAGGTGGGTATGCATATATATATATATATATATATATATATATATATATATATATATATATACCCTTCCACTAACTTCTGAGGATTCCATGCTAAAGGAAACTATTGGAGGAGTTCAGTCTTTCATCTTGATTGACTGTGGACAGTGTTTTCACATTTGAACACTTGGAAGCATATAGAGTATGCTCTATTTTTGTGGTCAATTTGGCAATATTTTTTTCTGTTTTTTTTTTCCCATGCCTTGTGGACTAAAAAGGAGACATTACTCCTAGTATGAAGCTTAGAAGTCACCATTGCTCCTGAAGTAGAGGTATAGGCACATGACCATCAGAGATGAGGCATGAGCATGAATGACCTCATAAATCTGTTCTCTGAGGTAGTGGCTTCCCATGATCCCTTTTCCTCCTGATTGTTTGAATACTGATTCTATTAATTACTTTTCTTGTCTGTATGATGTAATTCATGAAAAAATAAACTTAAGGAAGGGTTTAGCTTTGGTTACAGTTCAATGTAACATTGTTATGGTAGAGATGTCATAGTGGCATGAAATTTAGGCAGCTGGTTAAATTGTACCCATAGCTGGGAGGCATAGAGCTTAAGTTACTTTCTACCTGGAGCCCATTGAACAATGCCACTCACATTTAGGGTGTGTCTTTTACCCATAACTAATTTAATCCAGATGGACCCTCACAGAGATGCTCAGAGGCTTGTCTCCTAGGTAACTCTAGATCCTGTTAAGTTGATAAGGAGGGTTAACCATCACTCTGGCAATGACTTCCATGAATCTTGTTACCAGTCATCCTAAAAGTTTTGCAATTATTCAATGCCTATATCTATTTTCCCTACCAAACCTTGATATTGCAAATGTTCAACAACTTGTCTGTTTCTCTTATGACTACCCACCAGGGATGCATTACATTTTAAAACAATGAATAGGCTAATATATATATATATATATATATATATATATATATATATATATATAGTGTAGGATGTGGATTTACACACACACACACACACACACACACACACAGTATAATAATTCACATTACTTTGATCTTTAAGTTGAATTAGAGGAATCTAGGATAATTTAAATATATGACTAATGAAGAAAAAGAATACAAGTATTTGAAAATTTGAATTTTTTGTTAGTTTTCATAACTGTGAATTAAATGGGGCAAGGAAAGAAAGAGAATGCATTGGGGAAATGCATCAGTTGGTAAAGTGTTTACTGTATAAACATCAATACCTGAGTGCAGTCCCTAGCCCCTAAGTAAAAATCTGTACATGTTGGTACTCACTTGTGAACCCAATACTGTGGAGCTAGAGACAACAGGGTACCTGGGGCTTGCTTCCTGAACCTTCTCTCCAAATCATGCAGAGGGCAAGTGAGGAGACACAAATGTCAACCTGTAGTAACCCTCTTCATGTGTGAACACATACATATACATAAACACAGAGACAGCTACCACTTTCCCATACCCAACAGACAGAAATATAAAAAAGAGCAACCAAGAAATCATGATTTAGGGTGCTATCACTTATTCATGTCACTACAACACTTGTTCTTTATTTGTATATGAGCTGCTTTGAAGTATTCAGTTCTTGTCATTTCCATATTAGTTAGTCAGAGGGAACTGATTGGTCTTTATTTAGACTGGGGAAGGGTATGCAACAAATCATACCATTGTTAATGCCACTAAAATCTTGCCATCATTTCATCAAAGCTAACAAATCTATTTAGAAGCTTGCCATTCATACACTACATTGTTGACATTTCACTAGATGTCAATGTTAACTTCTTGTAAATAAGCTTTGCAAAAATATTTTATGTTTACTCACCATGCTTTTAAAATGTCGTAGAAAGCAGAAAAGCAAACGTTGGTTTAACAACAAAGCAATTGACTTAATTTCAAAATTAATGCCTAAGGTATGCTTTAAAGTATGTATTGCAGGGAACAAATCTAGAAATTGGAGTTGTGTTGCTATGGGAACAAGCTATAGAATGACATTAAAAGGAAAATTAGCTTATTTTCTTGTTTCCTTTGTACAGCTTTACTACTTGTAAATGGTTAAATGTTATATATTGGGCAAAAATGGCATATACAAAATGATTATTCTAGTATTTATCATCATCTTGAACACATATTCAACAATAGCTTATTAGATTTGTAGCCTAAATAAGTTAATTAGTAAACTGTATGTACATTATATTCTTCTAAATTGTTGAAATGTATTGAAAACTTCAGTTTTCTACATCAATGGCCAATTTTTCTTTCTTTTGTTCTTTCTTTCTTTCTTTCTTTCTTTCTTTCTTTCTTTCTTTCTTCCTTTCTTTTTCCTTTTTCTAGTTTAAAGTTGAAACTAAGTTGTTTTACATGTAAATCTCAGTTCCTTAACCTTCTTGTGGTCCCCTATCATCCCCACTAATATCCAGCCCCATCCCCTTTCTGCTCCCCAGGGAGGGTGAGGCCTTCCATGGGGAGTCTTCAAAGTCAGTCATATTATTTGGAGCAGGGCCTAGGCCCTCCCCCATGTGTCTAGGCTGAGAAAGTATTCCTCTATGTGGGATAGGCTCCCAAAGCCATTGGTGTACTAGGGATAACTACTGATCTATTACTAGAGGGCCCAAAGACTGCCCAGTCCTCCTAACTAACACCCACATTCAAGGGGTCTGGGTCTAGTCTATGCTGGTTTCCCAGCTATCAGACTAGGGTGCATGAGCTCCTCATTGTTCAAGTCAGCTGATTCTGTGGGTTTCTCCAGCCTGGTCTTGACCTCATTGCTCATCACTCCTCCCTTTCTGTAACTGGGTTCCAGCAGTTTGGCTAGCGTTTATCTGCGGGTATCTGCTTCTGCTTCCATCAGCTACTAGATGAAGGCTCTGGGACAGCATATAAGTTATTGTCAATCTCATTAACTTGGAAGGTCACTTATGGTAGCCTCTCCACTATAATTAGATTGTTTGTTGGGGTCATTCTTGTAGATCTCTGGGCATTTCCCTAGTGCCAGATTTCTCCTTAAATCTATAATGGCTCCCTCTTATGGTATCTATTTTCCTGTTCTCCTCTATTTTTCCCTGTCTCAATCTTCCTGTTCCCTCATGCCCATCTCTCCCCTCCTCTTTTCTCCTTCTCTTTCTCCTAACTCCCTCTCCCCTCCCTCCACGCTCCCAATATTCTCAGAAGATATTATTGCTTTCCCCTTTTCCTAGGAAGCATGTATGTCTCTCTTAGTATTCTCTTTGTTTCTTAGCTTTTATAGCATTGTCAATTTGTAGTCTAGTAATCATTTGCTCTGTGTCTAAAATCCATATATGAGTGAGTACATACCATGTTTGTCATTTTGTGACTGGGTTACCTCACTTAGAATGGTTTCTTCAAGTTCCATCCATTTCCCTGTGAATTCCAGGATTCCATTGTGGTTTTCCACTGAGTAGGACTCCATTGTGTAAATGTACCACATTTTCTCCATCTAATCTTCAGTTGAGGGACATCTAGGTTGTTTCCAGCTTCTGGACACTACAAATAATGCTGCTATGAACATAGTTGAACAGATTTCCTTGTTGTATGAATGTGCATCTTTTGGGTATATGCATAAGAGTGGAATTACTGGATCTTGAGGTAGACTGATTCCCATTTTTCTGAGGAACTGCCTTACTGATTTTCAAAGTGGCTGTATGAGTTTGCATTCCCACCAGGGAATTTCCTAATCTAAATTTTGATCTAGATAGCTTCAAAATGTGAAAGAACAGAAATCAAATTCCAAAAACCTATGCATCCATGAGGCAACTCTGCTGTGATTAGCCTGGGGGGGTCCACAAATAAATACAGAGTAAGAGATACTTGGTTTTCTGGAGTTTGGCTCAATGTTTAGCTGTGGGTGTCTGCTTCTGCTTCTACCAGCTACTGAATGAAAGCTCTAGGATGGCATATAAGGTAGTCATCAATCTCATTGTCAGGGAAGGGAATTTAAGGTAGCCTCTTCACTATTGCTTAGATTGTTAATCCAGTTGCAGAGAGGGAGAAGTGATGAGCAAAGGGGTCAAGAACAGACTGGAGAAACACACAGAAACAGTTTACCTGAAAGAGGGGGAACTCATGAATCCCAGACTGATAGCTGGGAAATCAGCATAGGACTGACCCATAATCTCTGCATGTGGGTCTCAGTTAGGAGGCCTGGGCAGTCTATGGGACTTCTGACAGTGGAACCAGGATGCATCCCTGGTGCAGGAAAGGACTTTGAGAGAACGTTCCCCATGGAGGGATACTCCCTTTGCCTAGAGACAAGAGGAAGGGCCTAGGTCCTACCTCAAATGACTTGACAGATTTTGATGATCCCTCCTGGACAACCTCAGCCTCCCTTCAGAGTGTGGAGTGTGGGGAATGGGATTGGAGCAGGGGAGGATGTGAGGGAGAGAAAACTGAGATTGATATGAAAAATAAAATAATAATAATAATAATAATAATAATAATAGTAATAGTAATGAAGAATCCCCCGAGAGAGAGAGAGAGAGAGAGAGAGAGAGAGAGAGAGAGAGAGAGAGAGAGAGACTTGGAAAGACACTTCTGTATATCTTGAATTCTTAAAGCTCGTGTTGTAATACAATATCTCACAGGATAGCTTTTGAAAATATGTGGTCACAAACTTGCCCTCAAATAGGATAATAGGACTGAGTTGTACTGCCTGATGATTTCAGAAATCCTTAAACTACAAATTTGGTTTGCTGTGGTGTCCAACTGATGATGATTCCTTATGGAAACTGCCAAACATCTCTGGAGTAACATGTCTTCTTACTCAACAGACCCCAGAGTAAGGCATGAGCGAGCACCATCAGAAATAACAGAACCTTGCAAATCCACAAGCTCTCAATGTTAAATCAATGAGTCATCTATCACAAAACACATTCCTTCACCAATACTTCCTTAACAGGAAAAGGAAGCAACAAAAATGACAATAGATTTCCAACAACCAACTGGAACTTCCATCCTTTAAAATTATGTTAACTGAAATGGAATCATGAAGAGTATATTTAACAATGTTAGACATAAACTAAGAAATATAAGCTATAAAATGGATAAGCAAAAATTATATGATGATTGGCAGAGAGAGAGACAAAAAGATAAGGTTAGGGAAGAGATTAAAATGTATAAAAGTTAAAATAAGAACCTTTATTGAGGCTTAAGGTGACCAAGTTAAAAAATGGATATATTTGTATGTTTTTGTATTTAAATTTGCAGTACATTTACATAGTATATTTATTTAATAGGTATAGATAATTGTAAAGAAATGCAAACTGTGTAATCTACACATACACACACACACACACACACACACACACACACACAAACATATCTAGGATAGGGGCATTACTATTTCCTCCTCAAATTTAAAGTGTTACACATCAAGATTATGATGGGAGATGTCATTCTGTAAATATTTTTCTTTTATTGGTTAATGAATAAAGCACTGTTGGCCAATAGGAAACCAAGATAGGCGGGACTAGGAGACAAGGAGGAGAGAGGCATAGTAGGGAGGAGTTCCAAGATGGAGGATAGAGAGAGACAAATACCAGTCACTCTCCTGTAAGATGAGATCACGTGGAAGTATTTAGATTAATAGAAATGGGTTAATAGTTAAGACAGAGCTAGCGGTAGTAACTTGCCAAAAGCATAATATCAAATACAGAGTCTCTGTGTGTCATTTGGGGCTGGTGTGGCAGAGGGACCAGACTGGCAGGGAAAAACCTTACTCCTAACAAGATTATATTACAATGTTGACAAATTTAAACAAAAGCTAAACCTCCCCTTAATATATTGATTTGACAAACAAATTGACATCCCTTAATAAACTACAACTTCTATATTTAATGTTCCTAACACTAAATTACAATTATTAATTTCAACACACACACACACACACACACACACACACACACACACACACACACACAGGAATGATTTCTTTGATGAGATAAAATGCACTATCATCTAACTCATCCTAACTTTCAGGAAGTATCTCTATACTACCTGAAAAGTTTTCATTAATCCTTTTTAACTCTGCAGAGATGGGTGATTTAAGACAAATTATTTTGTTACTTTCTTTCCCCAAACCTCTTGACCTACTATAGATTTTGCTATTTGCTAGTTTTTAACCTCAGAGGATCAGTCAGTGTATTTTGGCAGGTGTAAATAAATACCCATAATCTTTCATCAATCAATATTTCTCCCTAAATTTCCTTTTGCTGTTTGTAATCTGTTCCCCCCACCTCAATCTTTAGGCTACTAAGTATCTAACTATTGTCAACCTTGGTTAGCTTGCATTTTAGAAACCTCATTGACATAGAGTCATACATCATGTGCTTTTTTTCTGACATTACAGTCTGCATAATAATTGGAGGCTTATCTATATCATTACTCATAAACATAATTTATTGTTTTAATCACCGAGGAATATGCTGAATTGATACACCACAGTTTGCTATTATGTCACCTATAGGCACATTTGGACTCTGTCCAACTTTTTAAATCAACAAAGGATTAAAAAAACATGTGTTTGTATGGACACATGCTTCATTTATTCTGAGTAAATGCCAAGGAGTAAAGTGCCCATAATCACACAAAAGATTTATACTTGCTTCTAAAATAGCTGCCAAGATGTTTTCCATTTCATTATATTGTATATTGCTTCCAGCTATGTATGAAGTTTCTAGTAAATTTGCTTCTTTGACAGCACTGCATATATGCTTAATCTTTCAGTTGTATTCATATTTATACATTTGTGTTGTTTCTATTTGAATCCCCCTGATAATTATTGATAGCTCTTCATGTACATATAGCCAATGCATGTATTTTCATTGGTGACATATCTACTCAAATAACTTGCATGAATTATTGAGACAGTACTTTGCAATATAGGTCATGGTTATGTCTAACTCATGATCCTCCTGCCCTGCCACTCTGGTCAGGAATTACTGGCATGCATAAAAACTTTTCCGTATCTGTTGGATTATTTTTATAAAATTTTGATATATATAATTTTGATATTTATATATTCATAATTAAAAATATTTATAATTTATTTATAAATTTGATATGTGAATACATTTCTGATGTACACTTACTCATTCTAATCTTGAAATATACAAATATTTTTAGTATACATTTTCAAGATTATAATTGCTGGAGCACTCCTAAAATGGTTGAAACACTAATCAACTTGTTAAAATATAATAAGTAAAATTCATATTATAATGAACCTGCAGGACAAAAGCAAAGAGAAATCTTAAACTTATCCATAAAATAAAGGCAGTTGACTTCAAAAGAGTAGGAATCCCTTAAGAGCAACAGCAGAAGGCAGAGAGCACAGCTAGGAGCAGCAGGACATAAATGCTACCTGGTGCCTGGTTTTCATTCCTCCTTGTGATTTCATTTCTTCTAGTTAATGTGAGTGTGTCGTTTTCTCTGCTGGTAAGAGGATTAACAACTTGTTTTGTTAGTCTTTAAAAAGAGGGGGGCGTCTTGATTTTTTTTAAGTCTTGAAATATATTTGTTTCAAGTTTTAGGACTTTACCTATTTATACCAAGCCAATGTATTTGGACTGTCTTCTGAGTTTAATTTATCCTTTGAGAATTTCACCTATATATGCAATTTATTATCTTCATGTCCATTTCCTATTTCTCCCCTCCGCCCCACCATGGATCTCCCCCAATGTGTCCTCCTCATAATTTTATATTATTTTTAAAATTCTGTCAATGTCTAATTAGAACTGCCCTGTATGTGTGTGTGCATCAAATGTGGAGCCATCTACTGAAACATAGGCACAACTTCAGAGAAGAATAATTATCCCTTGTCTGGCCATCATTAACTATCAGCTCTTAAGCAGGGCCCAGTGGACTGATTCCCAGTCCGTACTGGAATGCTGAGTGCCTTGGTCTTGTGCAGGTCTTATGTAGGTAACCAGGCTACATCTGCTGTTAGGTCATGATTGCAGCAACCAAATCAGGCCTCAAAGACAGTATTTTATAATTCTCCTCCCTATCTTCTGGAAAATCTGCCTTCCTCTGAATTTATTGGACTTTTTAAATCTTGATTTGGGCTATCTGATCAGTTTTGGAAAACCCTCTGTGAGTGTTTCCTCACATGATGCTTCAGGTCCACTTTCTCTTTCCTGACATTCTGGCGATCTGATTAAACATGTGATAGACCTCGTCACTCATTCCTGTGGCTCTTAAGCTCGTTCCCACAGATTCTGAGCTTCATTCTGTCTCTCTTTAAGATTTTTAAAAATTATTTTTACTGAAATAGATTCCTCTGTTATTTAACCCATCCTGACCACAGTCTCCCTTACCTCCATACCTCACCAATTCCCAGGTTCAACTTGTCTTCACATTTATCATTTTTCTCTTAAACTCTGTCCAGTCAGATATCAGTAATGCCACTGAGTTTACTTACTATGTTCAAAATTATGCATCCCAGTTGCCTCGTTTCTCATCCTATTAAGTTCCATTTTCTTTCTGCCTTTGAACTTGTCTTTATCTCTGCAACTGTTTGGGCATAGTTGAAGTATAATCTGTCCCTCTTAATACAATGTGGAATGACTTTGTGGATCTGCTTGGGTTCTTCCTGCTGGGGATTGTTAGGCAAGCAAGGTTTCTCTGGACCCGTCAGCTTAATTTCCTCCTTGCTTTTGAAAAAATTTGTTTGTCATTTTACTCGGTAGCATTGCATACAGATTCTGTCCTTCAGAATGTGCAAATTGGCCTGGCAAGTGGCCAGTGGTCATTTCCATGCTTATAATTTTCCTACAGCTTCCTTTGAACTGTGATGTGCTGGGCATTGCACAGCACACAATTAGCTCTGGATCATCTTTGCACAAGTTTGGACCTACTGTGAGGAGACTTTTTTGTCCCCTACCACCAGAAACCTCTTGCCTTTAACACATTTTAATAACCAAAATGATCAAATCAGGAATTGCTTTTAACATGTTTCTAAACAGAAAATGCCATCAAAGTATACTTGAGACTTTGTGTTCTTTTCTGTCTTGCATTAACACCAAACGATCTTTTTCTACTGTCTATACTTTGGAAGAATTATTTTTAAGCACATGTTTTTGCTACATTTGTAATTTTTAATCGAGATCAGTTTGATCATTTGTCTTACTATGCCTTTCAAACATAAATTCTTTTATTAAAAATATGTGTATGTGTCTATGCCAGTGTACATGCACATGTGGATATGGGTGTACATAGAGGCTAGAAGAGAGTATTGGATCCCTTGTAACTGGAGGTACAGGTGATTACGAGGCAACGAATATAGATGCTGTGATCAAAACTTAGTTCTTTATAGTTGAACAGCAAGAGCTTACAACGGATAAATACCCTGGTGACTTCTTTATATGTTTATTGCTTTGCATTTGGGGGAACATATCCATAATTCATAGTATCAGTTTCCATAAGACAACTTCAACTGCACTACATACTTTCACCATATAAACACTTCAATACCCTCTCCATCAACCTCCGCCCTCCTGCTCCTCTCTTTCCTTCCTATTTCCTTTTATGTTCATGCTTGTAAAGGGATTTATACATCTCTATGAGCTCTAAAATCCACACATGAGAGAAAACATGCAGTGTTTGCCTTCCTGTGTATGGGTTATTTTATTTAATATTATGATCGCTAGTTGAACCCATGTCCTAGCAAAGTCAGAATTTCTTTGAGGCTAAATAGAAAGAACTTCACTGTGTGCATATATATCACTTTCTTTTCTATTCATCTGTTGATAGACACAAGACAAGTTTTGTTTCCAGCTATTACGAGTGGTGTTTCAAGAAACACAGATATGCACAAATCTCTGTGGTGTGTTCAAAAACACTTCTTACTCTGATTTTTTTTTCTGACAGTTATAACAAAGAAGTTTCCCCATTTACAGCTACATAGTTTTATTTAAACTTATCTATTTTCTTTCAGATTAGACTCAGAACCACTACATTAGCAGTCTATTTTTAACAGTAATATTTTGGGTCTGTGCTCATTCTTTTGAGTGAGTTTTTCTTTTGCTTCCATTTAACAGATATGTCTGGAAATGTAACCACTGGAAGTATGAACACAAGGTCCAAGTGAGTTAGCATAGTAATTAACACATTCCTGTTTAGCTGGGTTATTAGTCTATCAAGAACATTTTTTTTATTTGAAACAAATTAATTTAATGACAGACATTACCAGAAATAGGTATCAATTTACAATATGGTTTGTAGTAAGGAAGAGACACAATTTCATTCACTAAGGAGAAATGTTGTGATACATGAGCCTTTCCTCTTACCCAGACTTCTATTTTAACTTAAGCAATAACTCATTTGCTTTTAAATCAAAGAACCTGGATTTCTTTCCACACAGGTCAACACACTCTTATGTGACTTTTAATTTGAGATGTATTTTCTGCTTGCTGTTTGTTAAATTATAGAAAAGCCAGGTCAGACTTATGGCAGTTTGTGGCTCTATGAGTTTATACTTCATCTATAGGTTCATCACTACTCACCACTTTCTGATCTCTAATGCTTCTATTCAGACAATAAATGTAGATGTTTAGCATGGTCAGGGAAAGATCAGTAGAATTTGTAAAACTTCACTAGCTGTATCATAGATTTTATGAATTGGAATTCTGGAAAGGGGGCATTCAGAGAGAGAGAGAGAAAGAGAGAGATTTATGTTTGTGTCTGAAATGTGTGTGATGTGTGTTTGTGTGGTGGTGGTGGTGGTGGTGGTGGTGGTGGTGGTGGTGGTGGTGGTGGTGTGTGTGTGTGTGTGTGTGTGTGTGTGTGTGTGTGTGTGTGTATGTGTACCTACTTATTTCCATTTCTTTTTAAAAGTAATTTTAGGTTCTAGCTATTTCACCTATTCTTTAAACCTCATAATGAACCAGAAAGTAGACTTCTGTATCAAATTTCACTGATAAGAAAGTTGACTCTTAAAGAGCTTAAGTAAGTTGTTAAAGGAAACAAAGCCAGAAAGAAAGAAGGGTGTTGCTCAGATCTAATCTGTTTCCAAGTTCTCACCCAAAGGTCCTGAGTTCAATTCTCAACAACCACATAATAAATACATAAATCTTAAAAAAAGAAAAATAACAGCAAAAAAATGCACCAAGTTTGGGGGCTTTTCCCATACAAAAGAAGTATATCTTGTATATTGAGCTGTTGATGTATCAGGAAGGACTACAATAATGGAAGGAATTATATGTCAAATAATTACTTATAGTTTCATCAAAGCAATATATTAAGCATATTGGAAGAGAATAATATATTTTACTAAAACAATACATGTTCTCATCTATATGCTAATTTTAGTAAAGCCCTCCTTTAAAAGCACAGACATGTTGGGTGGTGGTGGTGCACGGCTCTAATCCCAGCACTCAGGAGGCAGTGGCAAGCAGATCTCTATGAGTTTGAGGTCAGCCTGGTCTACAGAGTGAGTTCCAGGACAGCCAGGGCTACACAGAGAAAGCCTGTCTTGAAAAACAAACAAATAAAAACTCAACCAAACAAAAATAAATACAAATATATTCAAGGCATGACTATACATAAAGTTAGTGCCTGTTAGCTAATACACTTAATGTATTTCAAACTTCTAACTTGAGTTATTTTTATACAACCTGCTTAAAGCTCCTATGTTGGTTTGTGCCTCTGTTCCCTTTGCTGGGAACACCCTGAACATCCTCCACTTCTGTTCTTAATTTAAAGTTGTTCAAGTGCCACCTTAGCCTGGGAATCTTCTATGTCCATGTGGATACAATTTTCTGAACCTCAATTCAGATGGTTCCTCACTGATGGTACCATGTTTTTTATTTCAATTAACCTTCAGCTCACTGACTTAAATTATTTCTTTATTTGTTTATATTCCCTACTGGATCATAGTTCTTGAAATTGGGTGGATTTTTCATCCCTGCATACCCAGTGCCCGGCACTGCATAAAAATGTCTAAGTTGATACAGCTAAAAGTATCAGACTTCCACACATGAGCTGATCCTGTTTGGGGATTAGAGGTTTAAAAGACTAAATTTCTTTTGTCTATGCTACTCCCCTGTTCCCCACCCAACACCTTCATGCCCCACTTGGAGATTCAGGGAAGAGACAGGTCCTGTCTAATTATCAGCACAGCTATAGAAAGTCTTCAGAGATGTTGTTTCCATGCATGTTGATTGTAGAGTCTGCTGTGAGGGTCAATTATGTAAATTACAGTCTAAAAGGGCTTTGCATCTAGGAAGCAGGTGGAAGGTATCCCACTGTATCAGGGAAAGGTTCCTATGTCTAGATTACTTCCACAGGTGCCACCAGGTTGTGAATAAGGCAACAGAATGCTACCAGAAACATCAGAGCCAGCATGCAAAGCAGGAAAAAGGAAGAGACTGGTCAGTGAGGATTCATCATTGACTTCGGGGTAGAGGCTGCAAGTCTTTTCTTACTGGCTACATGAGTGGGTATATGTAAGCAAAGAAGAAGATTGCTTTTTAAAAATTTGTTATTATTATCATGATGATGGTGGTGGTAATGTTGTTGTTGGTGGTGGTGACGGAGCTGTGTGTGTTTGTGTGTGTGCATGTGTGCATGTGTAATGTGAACCAAAAACCATTTGTGTAGACCAAAGGACAACTTAATGGAGTTGGTCTGCTTTCATATGTAAGTGTTTTCTGGAGATCCAATTCAGGTTAGCAGGACTTTACCTGCTGAGCTATCTTGCCCACTGAAGAACATTCTTGTGTTTCAAAATAATTTTCACTTACCATTCTACTTTCTGTGCTGTTAGTCTGTCTATGACATTCACTGGCCATTGATATGTAGATTAAAAGACACGATCGGTAAGAAGGCCTGGAGCTCAAAGTTCAACCCTGTAGCTTGTTCAAAATAAATGGCCACAGGATCTGAGTCCCTGTAAATTAGTAAATTGATTCCTAGGTTTACAAAGTAGCCTACGGAATGTAGCCTAACTATGACTTGTTGAAACAATCTGCAAGGATCAGAAATAAGAAGATATGGGACTACAGACATCAGGGAGCAAATTCTGCAGTTGGCACAGCACAGCTTAACCTAGAAGTGCAGGCATCATGGCATGTACACTGACTGGTTCATAGAAAAACCTCATAAAGAAATCTCTAGAGTTTGGGAAAACATATTATTTTCCCCCAATTATATTATTCTTTTTGCTTTTATAAATTGAAATTATGAACATATACTCCTAATGAGAAAACTGAGAACAATGGATATAAATGGTCAATGAATAAAATAGTCAACAGAAGTGAGAAGACAGAAAGAATTGCCCAGTGTAATCCTCAAAAGGCTCTCTCTGTTGGTGAAGAATGAAGATTTCACATTAGTAAACACAAGTTCATGCTAGAGCTGAGGAGGCAGTCATGCGGAGGTGATGTTGCTCATGACAAGAAAACATGGGCTTGAGTTTTCTAAATATATTTATGTAGCCTAAAGACAGGGAGGGGAGAGGGAGAACAAAAGATCAGGGTGGGGGAGGAGGAGGCTCTATGACTACCAATAACAGAGTAACCCTGTCATTTAAGTAAAATTTCTTAACTTGTCTCTCCTTCTGTGGAACTATCAGGGCCTGCACAAACTTCCTTTCTCTGCTGCATATTTCCAAGCCTAAATCTAGACCAAGATGTGAGATGACAGTAAAGATGGATTGATTTCTCCAAGGGAGTAAGACTTTGCTATTAGTCTGGGCTAAGGCATTTTGTATCAAAAGGGACTGTTTGCTTATTTTTGAGAGTGATGGGTAAAGCTATTGTGTGCTTTTGAGATATCCGTGGGGGAAAGGAGACTGACAAAAATAGTTGACAGTAGCATAGAAAAGAAAATATTAATCTATATTCTCATCTGATTGAGTTCAGACAATTCAATAAAGTAGTTGCCCTGTATTTCTGCTTTTCTTTCTTTTCTTTGTCTCTCTGACTCCAAAAGTGCAACACACACACAACACACACACACACACACACACACACACACATGCACGCACACATGCATGCACACATGCATGCACACACATACACAAAGAGAGACAGAGAGAGAGAGATCGACCTACTACTAAGTGATTACTAAAGATTGCATATATTATGGACACTGGATTCTTGGGAAACATTTCTTCACAGCCTTTAATCCAAAACTTCATTTAACAGTGGTAAATTCTCTGTGCTGCTGATATCAGAGTGTGTCTGTTAACCTGGTACTCTATAAGCAATAACAAATTCAATTCTTACTATGCCACACATTCCACACATACTTATGTTATATTTAATTCTTTCTCTCACACAATACGCAGCAAACCCCAAATATTGGCAGAAGACTTCTAACAAAATGTTGAAAATAAACAGGGCATTGGCACTCTCTTTGCTGCATTCTTGGAAATTGTATTTAAAGTCATGGCTCCTACATCCAAATCTATGGGTCCCCAGTCTTTGCAACTACTTAGCTAGCTTTCATCTGCCTCTGAGTCAGAGAACTTTTTCCACACTGCTGGGAACAGAGTTACCATCTTTTTCAAATGCAGTTGGTATTTCCTGTAATAGTCAACTTCCTCTCTTGCCAATTTCTTCCAATTAGCCCTCAGCAGATCTCCCAGTTACTGAAGAGTTCTATCATTCTTCTTACTGAATTCTTGAACTTTAGCCTTTAGAATAATTTATGCCAGTGTAATTGGTTACAACATGCATGTGGCTATTTGAACAGGAAGTTCTTCCCTTTATTATATCAGAAGAGACAGAGATTTGTTTGAGACAAAGACCATAAATAGGCAGGCAAGAACCAGAGCCATCTTTTCTTTCTCCCACACAGTAATTACGTATGGTTTTCAAAACCAGCAATGCCTGGGCATACTGTTCATTTTCCAATTTACCTTCCTTCTGCTGTTTCCAATCTGTGGTCTACTTCATTCATTTATATTGTCTTCCTGTCTTCTTAGGCCAACTGTAAACACTAAGGTCTTCAACGACAAATATGCCTATAGTAGACATAATAATGTCCCCCAAAGTCATTCATATCCTAATCCAAGAACTTGTAAACCCGTCATCTCATCTGGTATAAAGGTATCAGTATATGTGATTATGAAAAGGATTTTGAGATGTAACATTATCTTGTATTATTGAGGCAGCTTTTTGTAAGCACTGGGTCCTTAGAGAGAGAAGAGGGTCTAAAAGAATTGTGGCAACACAGCAGGGGTGGCAGTGATGGGCTTTGAGGTTGGAGGAAGGACTCAAGCATGACAGATGACATGCAGAAAGTGAAAATGATCCAGAAGTAATTCTCCCCTAAGTCCCAGGCTTGATGCATACTTGATAGCCAGCATTGGATATTAGCTCTTAAGATTCACCTTAGGCTATTGAGTGTAGTGCTATAACATAATAAATTTGCAGCAAGCCACCAATTTTGTGATAATTTGTTGCAATAGTATTAAGCAACATAAACATTATCCAAGAATTTTTTTCAAAAGCAAATTAACCCTTGTTAACCAGCTATCTTTCCCACTTGGTTTTAGTGGCCATATTGATATAGTCACCAGATACTGACTCATTACCGCAAGATTAGATATATAGGAATTGGTGTCTCTTTCCTATGAATGTATGACAGTGTTTTATCCTTTTGTGGCTTGTATATTTTATACCTCATAAACAAAAGCTCAGTAAAGTAATAGCTTTCATGTGCTTCAGACTCTCATACATCAAGCACTCTTCTACATAGTTGCCAGGCAGAAATTCGCTAAGGTAAACTGTTTCCTTCCTTTGTTTAGGTCTTTGCCATCATCATGTGGCTGTTGTCCTCCACACCTGTCCCAACTATACCAGTGGATACATAATTACTTCATTCCATTTTCTCTGTTTTTTTTCTCTGATTGTATAGCTTGCTCTTTCTTCTCCCAGTGTCTGTAATCAAGATGCTTAAGCAAATATACAGCTTTTGGTAGTTATGACTGAGATGTGAGCTCAGAATCACCCAATGAACAGTTTTAAAAGCTTCCCTTTGCATTCTTATCATAATACAATAAACAAAGCTGGCATGCCTTACTTTCTAGGCACTGCAAAAAGAAAAAAAAGACATTTTGTATTGACCAGGCCTTGATTTCTTTTAACTGCCACCTGCGAACAGAACTTAATATATGTCAGTGAAACCATGAAACAATAGGGACATATACAATGTGGGTTTCCTACCATATTTGTGGATCAGCGATCATAGACCTGGAGACCTGGATTTCAAAAGAGATGTTACTAACATATGCCAACCCTGGAGAATCTCCAAGCCGACCAGGTGTAATGGTTAAAAAGGAGACATGAAATAGGAGTGTAGGATGAAACACCTGTTGGTGTGACTCCTGTTGTTATTGGCTGCTATAGAGTTTAATTTGAGACAGTCAACAGAGGGAGATAAAACTGGGTCATTGCCCACAGCCAGGTATTTAAAGCATGCAGAAAACAGCTTGCACGAATTCAGATGAACATTTATCATTTTGTTTCACTATGAAAAATTATATGAAATTATATTGGATTCTTACATATCAGCAATTCAGGAAAATGCCACCTTAACTTTTTGCTTTATGTCCTATAACCCCGTCTAAACAAACACATTGGAATGTTACAGGATAAGTATCCCAATCTAAAACCTCAGGCAAGTCAAGTTCATACACTTTACTTTAGCTGGCCTAATATTTCAGTATCTTCAAAAATGTGATTGCCTTAGGTAACTCATATACAAGATACACAATTCCCTACTCTTCCAGATAACTGCTATGCTGTTTAGGTTTCTCATCTATGACATACAAAATGGAATTTTTCTAATCTCTCTGTCTGTCTTTCTGTCTGTCTGTCTCTCTCATGTGTATATGTGTGTGTGTGTGAGAGAGATAAAGAGTGCACACAGATGGCAAATGTGTTATGTCATAAAGTTGGTGATTTCGACATAGATTATCACAAACTGTAATGATGTATTCAAGGTAATTATGAGAGTTCTCAGAAGTGAAAGATATTTTTTTAGAAAGTAGGATATAGTGAACTAATTAAGGCAATAACTAAAAGAATGAAGATGTGATCTACAGATCAGAGCAAAATATTTGAAAGCTATATATATTTTGCTATTGTTTGATTATTATTGACATCCACAAAGGACTGTGTGTTAGATACAGAAGGCAGTATAGCATTATTTCAAATAATCAAGATATGGAATCAACTTACATGTCTATCAATGGGTTAATAAGGAATATATATATATATATGTATATATATATAATAGAATACTATACATCTTTACAGAAAACATGTCATTTCTCACATGAATTGAAGTATAGAATAGGCTGTCATGAAAGCACTATGTCAGAAGCATGAACGGACATGTTCATGTCTTTTCTCAATGTCACATTTGGTTGAATAACAATAAAGTCATAATCTACTTCAGTTTTGTTGGCTTTAGTTTTTCAGATAGTCCTGTTTTCCCCTAATAGCATGCCAAGAGCAAACACAAATTCCTTTATCCTGACCCTGACTATTAATGTCAATTCTCAGGGCACACATTGCATATCACAAAATAAATACATATATATATATATATATATATATACATATATATATACATATATATATATATGTCATGAAAAGACTGAAAATTTTTCAAGAAGCCACATGAGGATGAATATGACAAAGCAGGATGTTGGTAGAGGCACACAGAGAGTGTCTGTGGAAGGTACTGGTGCAGAACTAAATTGCGAGAACAGAGTTGTGTGAAACCTCTGGTCAAACTGAGCTACTAGGGAGCTGTGGAACTGGCTGTAACAGGGAAGTACAGGGGCAGAGTGGATTGCTGCAGGCCATTTGATCACATTGTGAACCCCAAACTTGTTGGGGGTTGGAAAAAACTGTTTCTAGTTGTGATATGACTCAGCCCTAGGACACATCTTTAATTCAAGAGCTTATCACTTGAATATTGTAAACTATAGAAGAAGAGGTAGATCAAGCAATCAGTTGATGGGAAGTGAATATTGGATTATTTTAAAAAAAACACAGAAAGTAAGAGGAAATCAGGTGGATGGGTAGAGAGATACACAGGATGTAGGAGATAAGGACATGCAATCTGATGTAACATGAAGAATGTAAGACTCAGAGACAGATATTGAGGTTCAAGCTTCAAGAAAAGTAAAGCAGCAAGCCACTAGCTCTTGCTCAGTCTGAAGGCACAATCCTCAAACTTCTCACAGCTTCCCTGTTCCTCAGATTCATTTAGACTGCTGTGCTCTCCACAACATGGCTAAAGACTAACTCTCAGATTGAATGCCTCTACCTTTTATACCTCTCAAATACTAGTATTAAAGATGTGAGCTCTGATTCACTCTCTGGTAGCCCAGAGTAGTCTCAGATTCAGAGATCCATCTGCCTTTCTCCTGAGTCCTGGGGTTAAAGGTGTGTACCACCACCACCACCTGATCTCTATAACTTGAGGCCAGCTTTGTGTTCTGAACCCTCAGGTAAATTGTAACATGATAAATAAAAAACTCAGAGACAGATACTGGGTTTCAAGCTTCAAGCTGAAGGTCAGGAAAGCAAAGCAGCTGGTCACTAGCTCTTATGCTACCTCAGACTGAAAGCAATCCTGGCTCTGCCAAAACCCAGACTGCTGCCTCTCCTCAGCTTGGCTGGAGAATCTCAAGACTTTAACATTTTCCCATCCTCAATGTAGCTGGAGAATAATGACTAATACTGACTGTTGAAGACCCTGCTCCTATATTTTATATCCCTCTAGTGTTGGTATGAAAGGCATGTGATCCAAGGTGCTGAGATCATCTTTTTGTGAACTGTTTCCCTTTAGGACTGGAACAATCTTGTGTAGATCTGGGTGGCCTTAGACTCACAGAAATCCATCTACCTGTTAATCCTGAGTCCTAGGATTAAAGGTGTATACCACCAAGTCCTAGTTTCTGGCTGCTAGAATTAAAGGTTTGTATCACTACTGCCTGATCTCTATAGCTTGAAGCTGGCTTTGCTTTCTAAATCTCCAGTCAAACGTTAATAAGTCATAAATAATATATCACCACATCATATAGTATGCCTTTTTGTCTCATCAGTTTTACCAGGTAATGCCTATTGTAATGAATCACTGGTCTTGTTCAAGGTTTCTGGCAAACCATCAACACTGGATCCTCATAGGAACTCCTCTGGGCTATCTTGTGGCTGCCATAAGTTGTAGCTTGTTGTTTTCTGCCAGCCTGCCCACTGCTAGTCTGGTGTGCTGGCCCCAAATAACACTCAAGAGACTCTGTATTTGATACAATCCTGTGGGCCAGTGACTATCATTGTTAATGGGCTAGCTCTGTCTTAATTATTAACCCATTTCTACTTATCAGAGTATTTCCACGTGGTCATCTTATCCAAGAGCCACCGCCGGCATCTTCTTTCTCCATGCTCTACATACTGACACCTCCTAACTACTTCCTCCTTCCTCCTTGTTACCTAGCCCCACCTATCTTGCTTTTCCATTGGCCCAACCATGCTTTATTGTTTAACCAGTATGGGAAACATATTTACAGAATAACATCTCCCATCAATGAGTCTTGGGGATTTTGTGGGTACTGTTCCAAAGGACCAGTCCCTTCACCAGCTCCAACAAGTCCTAGATGGGGTAGATGCTAAGGTGGGTCAACCCAAGGCTTAGCTGTGGGCCTGGATGGTAGTCAAACTGGTCAGTCTGGGCCCCTGGGGCCACCCACCTCAGGCAAATGGGTAAGGTCGGCTCCCCTAAATGCATGCCTTCAGGGACATTCACCCTGCCTGTGTTGGGGGACAGGTACCACTTTCCAGTATGTAGGAGCCAGCTCTCTAGATGTAGTGTCTAGTGAGAGGGAAGACCAGCTTTCCTAGGACCATTGAAGATCATAACTGGCTCAGCATGGTCCTCCAATTTCATCTTGCATAGTCCCTAGGGCTTTCTGAGGTGACACAGGCCACAGACATCCATATAGACCCCTGATGTAGCTGGACCATGGATCCAGACATGGCCCTCAGCAACAGCTTGGGCCCTGTAAACATCCTAGCTCTGAAAGTAGGGACTGACTAGTCAGGTGGGAGTGGTATCGACCCTATCTTTGAGCCTCTGTATGACCTTTGGCAGCAATGCAGAACCCAAACCTCAGCACAGACCAGACCCCAGCTATGGCAGAACCATGAGTACTGACATGGTCCTTAACAGTGGATGGGTCTGTCATCACTGCCCTAGAATCAGCATGGCCCTGGGACACCAACATGGCCCTTGATCCCTGGTTGTGCATGTCCTTAGATGCTAACAGGTGTATGGGACATCAGCACAGATCTGGATACAATAGGGCCAAGGACTTTGACTTGGCCCTCAGCTGCAGCCCTGGCCCCCATGCCACTATGACATTGAGTAGCAGCATAGGCCACTCAGATCTGGATGAATCCTGACCCTTGGATACCAACCTGGACTCAGGCTGGTCTGAACCTGGGCAACCTCATGGCCCTTCATGGCAGCAAGAGATGAAGTCACTGTCTAAAAGTAAAAATAAAGTGAACTAGGGAATGTTACAAAAACTAAAATCAATGATGAAAATACATCATATCATGACTAAAATAGAGATTATGTGAGAGTACTAAATTTCAAAGTTTATTGATCTGCATTCTGTAGTAATGGTGTGATAAGTTATGCCTCAGTAGAGCAAATTTTTAATATAAAAATGGAAGCAGGAAGAGAGGAATAATGACCCTAAAAGACTGTTCAACTGTGAGGGCTAGGTTCAAATTCAAGTAATTAGACTATAAATTTATGTTCAAGTATATTGTCTCCATTTGAGTGGACTAGATCAAGTACTTGTCATCTGATATCAGCTTGAAGAATTACTTAGCTTTCCACAGTCTCATGTTCTTCATTTGTTAACCAGGGGAGTACTAATAAATTATATTAAATGTTTTAAAAGATCTATTTCATCTCTGTTGAATGAAAATTTACATGAAATTTCATTACTAAAGAAATTAATGAAAATGATTAAAAGAAGATTGCCTCCTTAGTTGACATGGCAGAAAGCTGGATTTAGCTCTCCCAGGTTGAGTTCATTAGGTATCTCTTCTGACAAGATCCACAGCAATCACTGTAAGAAGATTGAATCTACATGCTTCCAAAGCCTCTATAATAACATGAGCATAATAAGTCTACATATGATGACCTAGAAGTAACACAGAGTTGGAAGTCAAAAAGATAAACTATGGAGTTTATCCATAGTAATTTACACAGTATAAATCTGCAAAGTCAAAAAGTATAAGGGCCAATTTTCTTTATTTCATTTGTACTTCTAATGTTTACTTTTGGAATCTTTTGCCTGCTTGATACCTATTCCCTTCCCCAAAATTCTATAATTAGTGTTTCTCAGAGGTGAACTTATATCTGCCAGGTGCAAGTCTTTAGTATGAAGATAGAATAAGGAGAAGCCAATAACAGAAGCTAATATGAGACCAATCATAGGCCAGTTCTTACTTCACAAGAGAATATAGATTTTCTTAATGTCATTTTCTTTCCTTAATTCATATTTTGTTCTTAATGGCATGAAATCCAGACAACTGGTCTACCTCATGACTGACCTAAAATAACTCAGTGATACTAATATGCATTTATTTTGTCACTTGGCAGAGAAACCCCAATGAGACTGAAAGTTATTTGGGAAATTATCATGGCAATACCATCTGTATTACAACCATCCTACCCAATTGGCCCCAAATTGTTTCTAAATGAAATGTCATGAAACTACCCTTGAGGAATCTAACAGGAAAGTAGGGTTTAAACATTATGTTTCCAAGGCAACTTAGGTTTCTGGAATAATGAGTAGTAGTTTTAGAGAGCTGTTGAAGTAAAAATAATTCTTTTCGTTTTCAAATAGTTCTCACTCATATTTTATTTTCTCACTCATTTATGAACAATAAGAGGTCAGGTTAGGAACAATTCTAACATGGGTGGACATTGGGACATGAGTGCATTCATGAAAACACTTTTCAAGAGTTTGAAGGTAGGTATATGGACATGAAACAATAAACTAGATAAAAAAGTGACTTGTAAGCTTTGTAAAGAAGTTTAGGCCATAACTAAGAGATGGGGAGCCATTAAACAATTCTAAGAATGGCAGTGATAAGATTTGAAAGTAAATTCCCAAAAATTCAACATTATGTAATATAGAAGGGGGTATGACTAGAAGAAAAGTAATGCTTATATAAAATTGTTATATGACTCATTCAATTGAGATAAGTTTATGAGGCAAATGAATTGGTAATGGAAACAGAAGGGTTATTCTAGACAGATTGGGTAATAGAATTTAAAGAAGCCAATGGGAAAGGCTTGATAAAAGGATTCTAGGATAAGTTCCTGTCAGAGAAAATAGATGCCCAATTGATGAAACAAAAAGTATAAATAGAAATTGGGCGTTCATTGAGGATGGAATCTGGTTTAGACAGACTAAATTTTAGGTGGTACAAGATAAAACAAACAAACAAACAAAAAACAAAACAATTCACTAAGACACTAAGATTCTGGCGCTCAAAACAATGACACATAAAAACCCCTAAACCACAAACTCCATAATCTGTCAATAAAAATGGCATTTCTTGATGAAAAACTGTAGTACAAATAATAAAAACCCAGTGACAGATATTGTGGTTCAATCTGAGGATCAGAGAAGCAAAGTAGCAAGCCAGTAGATCTTATATGTACCCAGGCTGAAGCAATCCTTCCCTCAATGTGGCAGGAAACTAATTGTGTAACACTGAATTTGCTTCTTCCTTTTTTTTTTTTTTAACTATTTAGTAAATTTCAATTTTTTTTGAGGAACCTTTTGTAATTTATTATAAATCTTCTTATTTTACACATCAATTGGAGTTCCCTATCTCTCCCATCCTCCCACGCCCCTCACCACTAACCCTCCCCCCATTCCATTCCCCATTCACTGCCCAGGGAAGATGAGGACTTCCATGAGAGATCATCAAAATCTGTCAAGTTATTTGGGGTAGGGCCTAAGCCCTTCCCCATGTATATAGGCTGAAAGAGTATTCCTCCTTAGGGAATGGTCTCCCAAAGTCCATTCATACACTAGGGACACATCTTGGTTCCATTGCCAGAGGTCCCATAGACTGCCCAGCCCTCCCTAAGAACACCCACATTCATAGGGTCTGGTTTGGTCCTATGTTGGTTCCCCAGCTGTCACACTGGCGTCCATGAGCTCCCAATTGCTCAGGTCAGCTGTTTCTGTGGATTCCTGGCATGGTCTTCATTCCTTTGTTCATCACTCCTCCCTCTCTACAATTGAATTCCAGGAATTCTGCTCAGTCCTTAGCTGTGAATCTTTGCTTCTGCTTCCATAGCTACTAGATGAAGGCTCTATGATGGCATTTAAGGTAGTCATCAATCTCATTATAGGGGAAGGATTTTAAGGTAGCCTCTCCACTATTGCTTAGATTCTTAGTTGAAGTCATCCTTGTGGATTCTCAGCAATTCCTCTAGTTGTAATAGCTACAACCTGGAAGGAACCTAGATGTTCCTAGGCTGAAGAATTGATAAAGAAAATGTGGGACATTTACACAAGGGAGTACTACTCATCGGTAAAAATAATGACATCTTGAATTCTCAGGCAA
Source organism: Cricetiscus sungorus (assembly GCA_030556225.1). Taxonomy (NCBI): domain Eukaryota; kingdom Metazoa; phylum Chordata; class Mammalia; order Rodentia; family Cricetidae; genus Cricetiscus; species Cricetiscus sungorus. The sequence goes on along the minus strand of JANBXA010000007.1, from coordinate 132,446,012 downwards.
ATGAATGGAACAAGATAAAACCATCCTGAGCAAAGTAACCCAGACAAAGAAAAACAAACATGGTATGTACTCACTCATAAGTGGATATTAGACATAGAGCAAAGGATAACCAGCCTATAATTCACAACCCCAGAGAAGCAGGAAACAAGGAGGACCCTAAGACAGACAGACATGGACCCCTGGAGAATGGGAAAGGAACAAGACCTCCTGAGTAAATTGGGAGCATGGAGGGAGGGGTAGGGAAAAAAGATGAGGGAGAAGGTGAGGGGGTAGGAGGAGGACATGAGGAATCAGGAAGGTAAAGTTGGGTGAAGAACAGAGGAGAGCAAGGAAAGGGATACCTTAATAGAGGGAGATGTGGACTTAAGGAGAAACCTGGTACTAGGGATATTAGGAGGTTTATATGAAAACCCAGTACAGTGGAAACTTCCTGGAATGAAGATGATCCAAATGAGGACTCCTACTGAGTCTCAACAATCCTTTACTTATAGCCAAGCAAGGCTTTCAGTGGTGGGACTGGGTTATATTTAATTGAGTTGTCCAAAGGAATTACATAGAAATCCTCAAGCACTTTGCCACAACAAAGTGTTGCTCTCTGCAAACTGACAGTGGTACTCCATTGCTGAGAACAACACCTACATTACTCACTGAACATGGATAATTTATTTTTGTAACAAGCCAAACCTCAATGACTTAAAAGAGGTGTCTGAGGATTAGTCATTGATTATTTGAAGGGAGACCAAGTGGAATTGTGCTTTGTACCTAAAGATGCTCAGTCAGGATTATATTAGTGTTTTCATTTAGAAGACCATAATGTTTAACAACTCTAAGTAATTCTACACAAGAGAGGTCTCATAAATACTACTTTGAAAACTATCAAGGTTTCTGTTTAATTAAACAGGAAAATAATATAATTGGAAAGTTGCATTTCAATGAATCTACTCCATTTATTCCCTCTGTATTAGAAAAAAATCATTATAGATCATTGTGAGAACAAACTATTCATTCTTTTTATTTTTGTATTTTGTATTTTCAACAAAAAGCCTTCATGACAGGATGTGATGAGGTTTTAAAAATGTATTATTTTAACTGAAGTGCTAGGTCATATATAGGTAGCCAACTCCTTGTGCTATTTTATGTTCATCAGGATTCAGTCAGAGTGCCCCAGGATTTAATCAACTCTATGTGTCTACATAGTTGGAGAAAAATAACTGTAGAGCCAATGCTACCCTCTGAAAATAAACACAGATCTTTGGAAGCTTCTGTAGCATTGCTATCACTCTTTCACTAGAGAAGAAAACCTGATAACTTCTTCTTTAACTTTTTTGCTTGGTGGTACACACATATTTTGTACCAAAACTTGGTACAAATTCTATTTATGATAAAAATTTGGGAGACAGATCAGTGAAGAACTGGGGAGGGGGAAAGGTGATCAAAACATATTTCATTTTTTTTCAGTAACAAAAGAAATAAAAAGAAAATAAACAAAAATAAGGTAATAAAGGAAAACAAAATCACGTGTGCCTTCTACTCTGAAAAGAGGACTAATTTGCCTTCAACGATTATTTCCTTGTTTAATAGCTTAACGTTGTAAAGTCTCTACATCTTCCGTATGTTTGTCACACTTTGTTTTCCAACTGTGGCTCTCTTGCTAATTTAGTGTGTTTGATGAGAGCTTGGAAGCTTAATAGATGTGAAGACTCGGAAGAGCAACACTGAGCTTTGAGTAGATGGTAAGCCTGCACAGAAGATCAAGAGAGGGTTGTTTACGGTGTCATGAAATCCAAGCAGAAGTTCTCACATTTCTTTGTCTCTGAGGATCACAACACCCTTCAGAAGGCATCTTGACAGCTGAAGCCAGAGCTCACTGCTAGACAGCTTACTCCACCGATTGCCTATCTTTGCTTCCTATATACTGGGAGTACAGGGGGCTCCAAGCCCACCTAGTTTTGCAAGTCTTCTGGCCACAGGAACTATGATTCTCACGATTGTGCAGCAAGGTGGGTGATTCACCAGTTAGCCACTCCCTGAGCCAGGCCCATAGTCAATGGTTGCTGAGAGTGCAAGTCTGTTGCTTTCAAGGATAAACCTCCACAAACCTTTTCTAATACCAAGTGGTCCTCCCTGAACATACGCATATATGTGCTAAGCTGATGGATTCCTAGGTTATACATATGCATATATTTATATATATGTATATGCATGTAACATTAGTTTTACACAGAGATCATACATTTGAGAGGGGAGAAGAATGAGAGGGAAGGAAGAGGTAGAGGTAGGACTGGCAAGGATGCAGGGCTTATGTATGACATTTTAATAATATAAACCCAAACTATTAAAAACGATGAAACAAATAATCAAAAGAAGGCATTCTTTCTGACTAGGAAGACATGTATTTGACTCCTTTCACCCCTCCCCTCTCTTCCCCTTCCTTCTCTTTCCTACTTTCCCTTTTTTCTTTGGCATATTTTGATTATTTCTATACCTGTTTCAAATAAAACCCTGATTTTCCTCATGATACAGCACTTATGTCTTGTATGTATCCCACTTTTCTTCTTGTGCTGCTTTCTCTGTGTAGGCTCAAAGTGGTGAATTGGAAGGGACCCTAGGATAAGCACCAAGAACCACAGGCATTTGTATCTGCTCTGCCAATAAGCAGCTGTAGGTGAGTCAGGGCTCTGGGCCTGCTGCTTTCTTCATCTGTGGAAAACCATAAACGTCTTCATGCTCCTTTAAAAGGTCTTTCTATTTTTCTCATTCATGTCTCAGCATCTGTTACATATTTGCTACTATATCCTGCCTACAAAGAACATTTTAAAATTGCTTCAGCTAATATATTCAAGAAGTAGATGTTGCAGTTTGACATTATAAGCTTATAAAGTTGGAAATTGTCTTTGAATTAAAACTATTATACCACATACACATTTTCTTAATCACACACTTAACATACATTATTTTCTGAACCCTCTCAGTGACTTGGTGCTCATATTTTTTTATTTTAATTCTATTATCTTTAAGATAAAAAATCTAGAATTTTAATTATAATAAATTTTACCAAATGTATAATAAAATTCAAATATATTTATAAGTTATGAATTTTATTGGTTCCTTTGTCTCCATGCACTGTAACAGTCACTAGTGTCACTAGTGAAATCTATGGTCCATTTGATTTTCCAAATTTGCATACTCATTGCCATTAATGTATTTCAAATCCCTTTCCCAAACAGCACCTGTATTAAGTGGGACCATGTCTTTTAAGTAGTCATTTTGTCTTAGCTACCTGTGACCAAGTAACTTAGAGGAAGCAGCTTAAGGGATGAAGGGCTCATTCTGTCTCACAGTTTGAGGGGACATAGTTCATCATGATGGCATGAGTGTAAAGTGATTAATCGAACCACATCCAAAGTCAGGAACCAGAAAGATGAATGTAGATATTCAATTCGATATTTTTTTCCTTTTTTATCCAGTTCCGATTCTGTCCTGTGGAATGGTACTGCCTATATTTAGGTTGGCTCTTCCTGCATCAACTAACCCAATTTAGAGGTTTGCTTGCAGACATGCCCAGAGATGTGTTTCTATGGTGACTCTAAAACCCATAAAGTTGACAATTATGATTGAGTATCATGCATGCCATTCTCAATGAAATGATAAGATAATTCGCCTCAAAAGAATGGTGTCCTAAACCCAGGAACGCTTTTCAGTCGAGGCTGCATATAAAATATGAAATTGAAAGAAAATTTACTGTATCGTTATGGTTACTTCAGTAAATTTTTTCTTTTCGACACCAAGTCTTTTCTCTCTGATGAAGAATCTGCATTTGCAGTTTTTGGGTAAGGACCCCATGTGCATGATCCACCTTCTAAGGGTGAGCTTTAATGGTTTGCAGTGTTAAGAATTTGTTTCAGATTGCACAGCCAGAGAAAAGATGCTCCATGTGGATTATCTAGACAATCAATATAAGATTTAGTCATCTTGGGCTTTGGAAGCTAGTTTTGCTGTTTATCATCTTTTACCCTTGGGGGGGGGGAGCACAGCCAGTGATAAAGCTGGACAGTGGCTTCTAAATCTAATACTTCTTCAACTGCGTTATCTCTGTGAGGTAAATGATTTAAATACAAAATTAAGGGGGCCTGATACCAGAGATCAGCAAACAACCACCCGCAAGCTTGACCTGCCTGGGTTTTGTAAAGCAGCTGGAGGCACAGCTATATTGATGACTATGCAGCCATAGCTGCTTTTTGGCAATGCCAGCATTCAGTAGTGGTAAAAACACACTATACAGCCCATAAAGCTTAAAATATTCACTCTATTTCTTCTAAAAAAAAAATCTACAAACTCTGTTTAACAGATTTTCAAGTCTTTGCCCTCATTATTTATTATATCTTTAACTTCAGAACAAACTTAATGATTGGGGTGTGAAAATATGCTTCTTGTTGTGTAGCCTCTTGCAGTCAAGTACTCCTGTTAGGAGGAGAGGAGAAAATATACTGGACATTTCCAGAGTAGCATTCATAAGGTTAATGCTATGCTGTTGTTTATAGCAATTTTCCTGTTCGTGTGTGTGTGTGTGTGTGTGTGTGTGTGTGTGTGTGTGTGTGTGCGTGCGCGTGCGCTCATGCTATGTGCATGCAGGTGCCCACAGAGGCCAGAAAAGGGCATTGAAGCTGAAGTTGCAAGTGGTCGTGAGCCTCCCAAAATGAGTTCTGGGTATCGAACTGTTGTGCTCTGGAGAAACAGTATAGTCTCTGAACTGCTGAGTCACCTCTCCTTGCCCCAGCTGTGGCTTTTCATGTGTTATAAACAGGCAGGTGAACTCTATAGAGTTTGAATACATTACCTTGGATTGAATTATTTTATTAACACTTAATTTTAAAACACTTTCACTGGCAACTTTAGAAGCAGTGCAGAGAGGATTTGTGTACCTTCATGTTACTAGTAGTTCCATCTCACACAATTACAGAGCAATGCAAACCCAGGAATTGACATGAGTACAATATATTTGCTTTATTTCCCTGTGCTATTTGTTTACAGATACAGATGCATGCTGCCACCACTACCCAAACACAGGACTGATCCATCACCGTTAGGAATACCTGAGCATCTTGCTTCCTTCTAACAGCTCTTCCTGCCCCTTCCCTCAACTGTCTTCTTCCAAACACTGATTTTCATCTCTATAACTTTGCTATTTGGGGAATGTTATACAAATGATATCATTGCCACTTTTTGATTGTCATTCTACTTAACACTCCTGGTAGCCACCCCAGTTGTATATGTAAATAGTTAATTCTTTCCTATTGTGAGTAATGGTCTACGGTATTGGTTGCCACAGTTTAACTATTGTTTAACATTCAAGGAACTATTCTTTAGCTCATTTTGGGTGGTTTTAGTTTTTCTGTTGCTTTTTGTTTTGTGTTACAAAAGTCTGTTATTCATAACCAATTGTAATCTTTGAAAATAAACTCCAAGGTTATAACTGCGAGGTTACTAATGTGTGATTGTATGTATGTGCATGTGTGTTAAAAATTCTGTTTTATAGACTGGTTTCCCAGTTAACATTAGAACAAGCAATATTTGAGAGTTCTAATTTTTTCATATTTATTACAGCATTTGATTTTATCACTTTTAAAAAAGGTTGATTGTATAGACTCATGATGATGTCTCTGTGGTATAATTGTTATTCCCCTAATATAACTAAACTTATTGAACATTTTAAATAATTATTTTTCATTCTTATATTTATTTTATGTCTTTAGCCCACATTTATTTTTGCTGTATCATGCCAGTTTTGATACATGTGTTGCTGAAATGAGTGCATTTATCCCATTTTGAAATGATATTTTACTCTTAAGAGTTTACTCTTAAGTTTTGAGAGTCATTTGTATGTTGTAAATATGAATGCAAACATGTTGGTGATATACATATAAAATTAGCCCACATTAAGCTCCCTGTTGTCCTCTAGCCTGGGGAGTAGTAGAATTCTCTGTAAAATGACTTTCTCAAGGTCTCATACAAAGTGGTTCACAACCATTTCTATTTACATGTTCCAGCCAAGGCCTGACTAATCAAATTAACTTAATTTCGAATTGTACACGGTAAATGCCACCTTTTAACTGAGTACAAGACTACTCTAAAATAAAATGAAGGGTTAGCATCTCACCAATGGCTGAGAATGGAAGAAGGCAACTAGCAATCTCCTGCCATTTTCATACGAATATAAATTTCCACTTCTTGACTCTGATTTAAGAAAACTTCTCCTGAAAAGCCTTTCCCCTCATCAAACTACTCTTTAAAATATGTCAGTTGAAACAGAATTACATCATTTCCCCCCCTTTGCTTCCTGCTGAGCCCCTACCAGCTATGCTCCCACTAGCCTACCCAGTTTTGATAGCCTTAATTTGATAGCCTCTTTTTCTTTGATTATTGTTGTTGCAGATTGTTACATAAATGTATGAATACAATCTGTTGGATAAGTTTCTGTTGTTTGTGTGTGTCTTTAAACTGTATCATTTCAGCACAATGTGCTCAAGGTCTCAATTTTTGCTTAAGCACTGTGGAATTGTGAGAAGGCATGAATTCTTTGGAGTCTTTCAGTTACACATTTCTCAAGAAGAATAAGAGACTAGGTCTGTGTGTGAATTATCTCTTGCAATTTTTGGTTTGTCTTTTATTTCATTTCTTTAAAGGATTTTTATCATTTTCTCTTTTAGAAAGTGCTCAACATCCTTAGCCATCAGGGAAATGCAAATCAAAACAACTCTGAGATACCATCTTACTCCCGCCAGAATGGCTAAAATAAAAAACACTTTATGCTGGATGTGGAGAAAGGTGCACACTCCTCCACTGCTGGTGGGAGTGCAAATTTGTACAGCCACTTTGGAAATCAGTATGGAGGCTCTTCAGGAAAATGGGAATCAGTTTACCACGAGATCCAGTAGTTCTACTCTTAGGCATATACCCAAAAGATGCACATTCATACAACAACATCTGTTCAACTATGTTTATAGCAACATCGTTTGTAATATCCAGAACCTGGAAGTGACCTAGATGCCCCTCATCTGAAGAATGGATAAAGAAAATGTGACACATTTACACAATGGAGAACTACTCAGTGGAAAAAAACAATGGGATCTTGAAAATCGCAGGGAAATGGATGGAACTGGAAAAAAACATCCTGAGTGAGGTAAGCAGTAGAGGAGAGGCTACCTTAAATGCCCTTCCCAGTTAATGAGATTACTACCTTATATGCCATCCTAGAGCGTTCATCCAGTAGCTGATTGAAGCAGAAGCAGACACTCACAGCTGAACATTAGCTGAAATTCCTGGAATCCAGTTTCAGAGAGGGAGGAGTGATGAGCAAAGTGGTCAAGACCGGGCTGGAGAAACCCACAGAAACTGCTGACCTGAACTCATGAGCTCATGAGCTCATGGACTCCAGTCTGATACCTGGGAAACCAGCATAGGACTGACCCAGACCCCTTGAATGTGGATGTTAGGAGGACTTGGCAGTCTATGGGGCCTCTGGAAGTGGATCAGTATTTAACCCTAGTACATGAATGGACTTTGGGAGTCCATTCCACATAGAGGGATACTCCCTCAGCCTAGACATATGGGGGAGGGACTGGGCTCTGCTCCAAATGTTATCAAGAGTTTGGAGATTTGAAGATTCCCCATGGAGGCTCACCCTCCCTGGGGAGAATAAAGGGGATAGGATGGAGGTTGGGAGGGGGAGGGAACTGGGATTGACATGTAAAACAAGCTTGTTTAAAAAAAAAAAAAAAAGGCCAAGAGACTGGGAGCAGCCTTGTGGACAGAGGGCAGCAAAGACAGGGTTGGGGTGGGGGTTGGGGGATCATCAGAATGCATAGGAAGGAAAAACTGGAGGAAGTGACTGAATCCCTAAACTTGGAGACAACAGTTGTAGAATTCAAGGCAAGTTTAGGAATCTAGAAAAACAACCAAACAATCCCAAGCCACGCTGTTGCACAGGGTCCCAGCCAGTTTGTCTTCTTCATATTCTTGCTCATGGATAGAGGTCCCTTAGTCTTTAGTCACACTTAGTTGAGGGAACATAAATGTATAACTTCTCTAGCTTTCAGGATGTGGGAAACTCATCCCTGATTTTTTAATTTTCTTTTTTGTTACTCTAATTGCCTCTACCTCTGCCCTGTTCCCTCCTGTGAGTTCTGCTGAAGATACAGTACTTCGTTTATGTTTATGTGCTTTTGTGACCTGATAATCGACCTAAAGTATTATAATATTATTGTCATTATTATTTTCATCCTATGTCGGCTGGGTTTTTGTGTTGTCTTGACACAAGCTAGAGTCATCAGAGGAAATAGTCACAGCCCAGCCTGTGGTGGGTGGTGCTAACCCTGGCCTGCTGGTCCAGGTTTCTCTAAAAAGGTGAGTTAAGCAAGCTATGGGGAACAAACCAGTACACAGTTCACCCCCATGTTCTCTGCATCAGCTCCCGCCTCTGTGATCCTTCCCCGTATGAGTTCCTCTTCGGGACTTCCTTCAGTGACAAACAACAATGCTAAAGTGTCAGCCAAATGTACCCTTTCCTCTCCAACTTGCTTTTTGGTCATGGTGTTGCATCGAAGCAATAGAAACCCTAAGACACATCCTGACCACAGTTTTCTCGCCTCTCCTCCCAGTCCCCACATCTCCTCTCTGGCTCTCCCATCCATTCCTGCAAAAGAGGGTGGGCCTACCATGGATATCAACCAAATGTGACTTATCAATGTGCAGTAAGACTAGGCACCTCCCCTCCTTATTAAGGCTGGACAAGGCAACTCAATATGAGGAAAAGGATCCAAAAAGCAAACAAAAGAGTCAGAAACAGCTCCGGAACCCACTGTTAAGAGTCCCATAAGATTTTATTTATTTAATTTATTTATTTTTTATGTATTTGTACTCTATTTGCATATATGTTTGCATGCCAGAAGAAGGCACCTGATTCTACTACATATGCTTGTAAGACACCGTGTGGTTATCTGGAATTGAACTCAGGACCTCTGGAAGAGTAGCCAGAGCTCTTAACCTCTGAACCATCTCTTTTGGAACCTATTCCCTGTGGTGGGATACCTCTCTCAGCCTTGATGCAGGGGGTGAGGAACTTGTTACTGCCTTAACTTGATATGTCATGTTTTGTTGACTCTCATGGGAGGCCTTCCTGAATCAAGACAGAGGAGCAGTGGATGGGGGCGGGGGATTACTAGGAGGAGTGGGGGAGGGAACGGGGGGAGAGGAGGGAGAGCAAATTGTGATTGGTATGTAAAATAAAATTTAAAATTTAGTAATTTTTAAAAATAATCCCACAAGAAGATCAAGCTATACAACTGTAATATATTCAGAGGACCTAGGTCAGTCCCATGCAGGCTCCTTGGTTGTCTGTTTAGTCTCTGTGGGCCCCTATAAGCTCAGATTATTTGATTCTGTGGGATTTCTTGTGGTATCCTCGACCCTTCTGGCTCCTATAGCCCTCCCCACCCTCTGAAAGATTTTCCTGAACTCTGCTAGTGTTTGGCTGTGGATCTTTGCATTTGCTCCCATCAGTTGCTGGATGAAGCATCTCTAATGGCTATTTGGCTAGGCACTAATCTATGAGTATAGCAGACTACATTAGGAATTTAGGAATCATTTCATTGACTTTTTTTTTAAACAAGTCTTTTTTTGTTCTATCCTAGGTTTCTGGGCTCTTCCACCAGGGTCCTGGCCCTTCAGGCTACACACACACACACACACACACACACACACACACACACACACATACACACACACATACATGAGAGAGAGAGAGAGAGAGAGAGAGAGAGAGAGAGAGAGAGAGAGAAAAAGAGAGAGAGAGAGAGAAAGGAGAGAGAGAGAATGTCAGAAGGGGGTTGGGGCCAGAGCAGTGTGTCAGAGTTGTGTTAGAGTTTGTGTTATAGGCATTCGTGAGACTCCTAGCTTCTTCCATGGTTGTTGGAATCCAAATTCACGTCCTCATAATTCATCAGTAAATACCACTGCCCATCTTTTAACAGTAGTACTTTCTGAATTCAAGCATGTTTACTTCATTTGACAGCACTATGTATGTCTTATGGTTGAGATAAATCTTTTTGGTAACTTTAAATCCTTTTCCACTTTGGCTGTATTTGTAAGTAAATTAGCTATGTGATGTGAGTCAGGATTGCCAATTCAGTATTAAATTTGTATTCTTTGTATGTGTTCTCAGAGTTCAAGCTTTTTGCCAATAGCACTATAACATCATTTTTCAAATGCTGTCCTTTTTTGTAAGATGAATATTCTAACTAATATTTTAACAGCACAATTATGAATCAGAATTTTAAATGACTATTCTTATCTCATGGGAAATGGCATTATTTTGTCTATTAAATAGTTCTGTGCTTCCTCAGGCACATTAAGCCCTGAAAAAAAAAAAGACATATAATGCCAGTGGCAATACTTGTTTGAGTTAAATGAGAGAGTGATAACCAGGTTTCTATAAGTGTGCCATAATTCTGAGGCCCTCTTGGAGGGTGACCTTACTCTAGCAGGGATTAGAATATGTCCCAGAGATAAAAGAAGATTTGACACTGCTGTATAAGTACCATGTGCTAACTGATTGCACGACTCTTCTACTTCACGTCTTTGTGTGTGAAACTATCAGTTTTATTAGGGCTGATATAGAAACATAGTTAGGGGCTTCTTTATGAGAACATGGATAACTTATTGATGGTTCCGTACTGAAGAAACTGTAAATCCTCACAGAGGGGGTGTGATGTTCCTCTGTCACATCACATGACAGAATGTTGATGGGCACAATCTTATACAGGTCTTACAGAGGGACTCATAAAACTCATGTTTTCAGGTTTTTTTTTTGTTAAGAGCATTGATGGGTTGAAGGCAGAAAACATTCATTGACACACATGTACAAACGTTTGGCATACACAGCTTGTTGGTGTATATATTAATATTGAAGAACATTTATTTTCATGCTAAGCCCCTGGTGTTTTCTCTTGGTGTTGTGAATATTTTAGTTTTGACAAGTGTAAATGGACAGGTATCTCTTGTGGAATAATCTTTTTGTACAATATAAAGATGTGTCTCTGTTTAACCTCACATGCCTAAAGCACTTTCTTTCTGATTGGCTTAATAGCTGAAAAACCAATAGCTAGGCAGGAGAGGATAGGTGGGACTTCCAGGGAGAGGAAAAAACTTGGCTGAAATATCAGAGAGGTTGGAATTCTTCAGCAAGACACAGGGAAGTCATACCTGCAGTATGGAGGAGAGGTAATAAGTCATGTGGCAGAACATAAATTAATATAATTGGGTTGGTTTAAGTTATAATAGTTGGTAACAAGCTTAAGGTAAGGATAAGATTTCATAATTAAGTCTCTGTTGATGGGAGATGTTATTCTGTAAATAAAAAGTTTTTCATACTGGTTAATGTATAAAGCACTGTTGGCCAATAGGAAAGCAAGATAGGCAGGGCTAGGAGACTAGGAGGAAAGAGGAAGTAGGAAGGAGGAGTCAGCATGGAGAGCCTGGAAAGAGTAGCACGCCGGACTTGCTGTCCGGTAAGATGAGCCACGTGGAAATACTTAGAGTGATAGAAATGCGTTAATCATTAAGACAGAGCTAGCTGATTAGAAATAAGTAACTGGCCAACAGCATTATATCAAATACAGAGTCTCTGCGTGTTATTTGGGGCTGGTGCAGCTGTGGGAACAGGCAGCCGGCAGGGAAAATATACTCGTTAGACTCTGTGTCATTATTCAGGAGCTGATAATTCAAAGGACATCCAACTACATTTAGCATTCAATATGGGACATCCATCATCAGCAAACAGGCTCAGAATATCTGACAGACTTCTCTAGAGCAGACATTTTGAAGGACTTGCCTACCTTGTTTTGGCAAATTTGACTTCCTTTGTGTCCTGATCAATTTGGACAGCATAGTGTCAGCAGTCAAGGCAAAGGAAGGTTCTTTCAGAAATGGCTTGCTTTGACACATTGAAAACTGTACGCCCCTACCCCTGCCAGCAAGGAAGACGCAACTCAGGGAAGATCTTCTTCATGCAGTTTTAATCAGGATCCTTGAAACATGTTCTTCTGACCCGAGAGAGCCTGGAGAACCTTTGCACAGGCTTAAATACCTTTGTGCTCACCAATCCCAGTGAGCTACGTGGACCCTGCAGATAGGCTACTCTAATGCAGAAGCAGACAGACTGAACAGACTTAACCAAATAAGGGCTTGTTTACACCAGAGAGCTCTCACCCTTGGGGAGGTGGAAGGCAGAAGCCAGTGCCATCTTTAAGGCACAGCACTTCACGGCTCTCTACAGTTCTTCCTTTTTGTTTTAGTAACACAACAGGCAAGGGTAGTGGCCTGGTCACCAGTAAAGCAGTGGACATTGTAATGACCTTGAACCCTGGTAGTCAGCCAAGTCAGTGCCACACCCATCTGGTATCTTTTACCTGGAGGTGGGGCCTCGGACACCAACCCACATGCAACCAGACTTGCCCTTCTCAGAGTTGCTCACATCCAGAGCTAACTTGGAGTGCAGTGCTAAGCCATACAACCTGAGCATGAAGGATCAATACTTGTTCATGACTGCGAGCCATGACTGGGGAGACTGTCCTGCCTCAATGGCTGTAAATGCCTGGACAGCCATAGCTGCATACCGCTTCTGAGCAAACCTCATCTTGCAAAGGCACCACAGGCCCACGAAGGAGATAAGCAACAAGAGGACAGCCATGACTCCCATTCCTGCCCACTCTTTCAGATGATCCATGGCAACGGGAACCATGATGACAATCCGGCAGCCAGTCCTGCATCCACACGTGTTGAATTCATTGCAACCATGGTCACTCGCAGCTGTACCATTAAGTCATCAAAGTCAGCAGACCAATTTCCTAAAAGATGGCTAGACAACTGTTGTGACAAATTAGCAGCACTTGTAAAGTTCTCATACTGAATGCTGGTAACACACAAACCTGGATACTTCATTTCACATCCCAATTGGGCCAGCTGCCACAAGGTGTCTATTTGCTCCTGCACCAGATCAATTCTTTGGTTTACAATCATTAAACCTCCTTTTAGTTGAGCACCAATTGTGGATTGGGCATCCAAGGCAGTAGCCACATTTTTGAACAACTCATTTAGCTTAGAGGCTGTCTGTACCGATGTGCTCATAGCCACGGCAGCTATGACTGAACCCACAACTGCAAAAAAGATAGCTGCAACTATGGCTGCTGTAATGCCAAAATCTCTTTCTGCCTCTACCAAACAGGCCACAAAATCTGAAAATGGTTCCATTGGGCCTTGCAGTATCTTAGTGAGGTTACCACTCACCTCCCCCTTACTGGGTAATGACTTCCATGCTTTTATGGCAATCCAAATTACTTGTTCAAAAACTTGTATTGGATATCCTGTCTGTTGGTTGGCAAAGCGTTCCTTTCCAAGCAACATGTCCCTGTCCCATGCTGCGTTTCCGGCTGCCAGATTAGCTGCAGCCTGTCCATTGACATACTCAATTAAAAAGGCTTTCCAATTCAGATACTGCCCGGGGCTTAGACATGCTTGAGCCAGTGCACCCCAATCACTAGGAGTCATGCTATACCTATTTAGGGCTTCAACTTGAGCTACAGTAAAAGAAACTGAAATTCCATATGTTCTCATGGACTCAGCTGCAGTGGGTCCTGCAGCCATGGTCCCACCACCATGTGAGCCTCAAATAACACTCTGAGACTCTGTATTTGATACAATCCTGTTGGCCAGTTACCATTATTGTTTATGGGCTAGCTCTGCCTTAACCCATTTCTACTTATCTAAGTATTTCCACGTGGTTATCTTATCTGGGAGCCTCAGCCGGCATCTTCTTTCTTTCAGGTCTACATCTCGACTCTAACTACTTCCTTTTTCCTCCTCCTGGTCTCCTAGCCCCGCCTATCTTGTTTCCTATTGGCCACAGTGCTTTATTAACCAGTATGAGAAACATATATACAGAATAACATCTCCCTTCACTAACTATTAAGTTGCATCCTGTAATTATCATCTTTGTTATAGTTTGTTATAGTTTTCAAGGACTAGAACTTTAGATTACATTTTTAAATGAGATGCATAGGTACAATACCATAAACATGAGTAGAAACATGTATACCATATGCTATAATATAACCTTACATTTGTATCAATGTACAAAAAATATCCTCCTCCTTAAATGTCATCTGGGTTCTGCCTCTTCTTTCTTCTATCCTGGATAAACTCCAGCAAGCAATGCCTTTTTTATTTTTTATATTTTATAGAATGTTTCATGCCCTTTAAGACATGCTTCCCTTTAGAAATATAACATGCATATGTTTCCTTCTTGCTTTTGTATTTAATTTCTTTTTATTAATGAGTGGTAGTTCTTTGTTTTGGTATATAATAATTTTTTTATTTATCTACTAATAACATCTTTATTGATTCCAGGCTTTTGCAATTATTAATACATATTTCTTCAAAGTTGTGTGTAGGTTTTGGATGAACATGTGGCTGACAAATTTTGGGGGAAATGCTGGATGTTGTGCTAATGGCACATGTACTATCCTAAGAAAATGCTAAACTGTCTTTTGAAGTGAATCTACAACTTTGTATTCCAAATAATAATGATGAAGTCAATCTTGGTCATCAACTTAACTGGATCTGGACTTGAAGAAAAGAAGGCTGCTGGGCATTTCTAAAAACAAATAAGCAAGCAAGCAAAAAACAAACCAAAAATATGAAAAGAAAATTATGCTGTCATTCTTCATTTACTATACTAATTAACTCACTGAGCCCCTAGCTTCATTTCTTGGGAAAAAAAGATTTTGATAATGATAGAGTAAATAGACAGACAAGGATAAAGAATTAACAGTAATGATGTCTTGTTAATGACTGAACACCCAGAAGTCAGTCAGGTGGGCTTCTTCTCACACGGATCCTAAATCCGAATCTACCTGAGGCCAATTGTACATTAGGGAAAGGTAGAGAGAGAAACAAGAGAAAATTCAAGAAAACACACAGAGGAGTGATGGGGCATGTCCTTAGGTATGCTATAAATATATGTTTCTCCTATTGGTTGATGAATAAAGATGGTTTGGCTAATAGACAGGTGGGATTTAGCTAGGTGAGAAATCTAAATAGAGATAGAGAAAGGTGGTAGGCAGAGTCAAGGAAATGCCATGTAGCTGCCAAGGAAGCAAAAGACCTGGGCATCACCCGTAAGCCAATACTACTTGGAGATACACAGATTAACATAAATGGGTTAATAATTAAGGGAGAGCCTAGCCAATATGAAACCTGAGTAATAGGCCAAATGGTTTATAATTTATAATTAACATAAGCCTCTATGTGTTTATTTGGGATTCAATGGCTATGGAACTGAGTGGGACAGAAAGTTCCAACTCCAGAGGGGAGCAAAGAGTGTACCTTAGTCCATTTATTTTATTGGTATATTAGAATATTTGTATAACTTTTTAAAAATGTAATAGTATGACACTGTTGGCATGTGAGTGTGTTGGCATGTGTGTTCAGGAAAACTAAAGCAGTGCTAATAGCTGTAGACGGTGTAGAAAAACAGTATCAAAGAAAGTTTATTTAAGCAGTATCATCAATAGGATTCTTAAAAGTTGGAGATTCTGAAGTGCTTGGTCATTAGGTTTAGGGAAAGGGCCATAAACAAGGGCTTATTTAATGGTAAAGTGATATTATGACTGAGTACAAACAGATATTTTAAGTGGAATAAAATCTACTATTACTTTATGATTAGATACATAAAATATGCAAAAATTTACTAACCAGTCTTGAAAACAATGACTTCCAATGTCTGATTAAGGCTATAAAAGAAACAAGCCAGAAAACAAAGACTTAATATTTACATAGACATTGTCAATGATTGCTTACATTATAGTCATTCCCAAAACCAATTTATGTAACAATGCTTCCAAAATTACATAGTGTATGATATGGAGCATGTCCAGGCTAAATAGGGTCTTTGTACTGATTGAAACAGTAAAGAAATGCTTATTTTTAGGAGTTAAAGATGCAGAGAATAGAGTAGCTGCTGATACTAGAACTATCTGCTGTACTTCTTAGTCATTTAAGTGAAGCTCGACTTTTGAAGAGGACTATGTTTGTGAAACAAATGATTCTATCATTAAATATCTTCACATGCAAAACACACCTTTTTTGTAATTTAATGATTTCTGTAAATTTGAACACTATAGACTTGAATTCTGATTATTCTGACTAGGATCATCAGTCATGAGTTGAGGTTAAGCATCTGGCTCGTTCACTCCGTAGTTCATTCCCTTGCTGCTGCAACCTTTACTTTCCATCTCTTTCTTCCTAGATGAAGCTGGGACAAAAAAACAAAAACCAATAAAACTATATCTAGCTCACTTTTGCAGAGATTTATGAAATAATGTGAACAATATCTTGGAAATCATCCACTGTTAAACATACAGAAAACATATGTTATCTAAGAGCTATCTATAAGATAAATCTACCAACTCCTTTGCCTTTATATTACTATTACCAAGCCAAGGTCCACAAGACTATGTTGTGAAGACCATAAGTCATTAACACATCAGCAGTTCTAGGACTCTGCTTTGGTTCATTTATAAGCTCATAAAAGTTTTAATTTTACTAATTTTGCATTTTTCCTTAAAATGTATTTTTACTGAAGCCTATACTTCTGGCAATACTTTTATTTTATGTTCTAGTTTGGGCATTTACAATGGATTTACTGCTATTTGGAATATATGGTATTGTTAAAGAAATTAAGTAAGCCACCTTCTCTTGGGCTTCAGAGCCTTCTTAATATTTCAATTCTAATTAAGTGAGAAAATACCTGCCAAGATGCAAAGCCTTAAAACACCTTTGAATTTCTCCATTAAGTCTAAAAATTATTTATCCACAATAGAAGCAAACTAGGGACTGTGTTGGTCTCTCTTGTTTGTAATTTCAGTAAACTCCTTAGTAATGGGAAACAACATCTTAGAAAGAGTATCATTACTTTTATATATTTTTAATTTAAATTTGAATCATGTTTGTTTTACATATCAATCCCAGTTCCTGTACCCTCCCATCCTTTCCTGTTCCCCTCTCCCACAAAACCCCATCCTAACCCCTTTCTACTCTCCAGGGAGGGTGAGGCCTTCCATGGGGAGTCTTCAAAGTCTATCATGTCATTTGGAGCAGTGCCCAGGCCCTCCCCCATGTGTCTAAGCTGAGAGAGAGCCTATGTGGATTAGACTCCCAAAGTTCATTTGTATACTAGGGATAAATAACTGATCCATTACCAGAGGCCCCATAGATTGCCTAGGCCTCCTAACTCACATCATATTCAGAGAATCTGGGTCTGTCCAGCTATCAGACTGGAGACCAGGAGCTCCCACTTGTTCAGGTTATCAGTTTCTATGGGTTTCTCCAGATTGGTCTTGACCCCTTTGCTCATCACTCTACCCTTTCTGCAACTGGATTCCAAGGGTTTGACTCAGTGTTTAGCTGTGGGTGTCGCTTCTATTTCCATCAGCCACTGGATGAAGGCTCTAGGATGGCATATAAAGTAGTCATTAATCTCATTAACTGGGAAGGGCATTTAAGGTAGCCTCTCCACTATTGCTTATATTGTTAGTTGGGGTCATCCTTGTAAGTCTCTGGACATTTCCCTAGTGCCTTATTTCTCTTAAAATCTATAAAGAATAGAGGAGAGCAACAAAAGAGATACCATAATAGAAAGATTATCACTTTAAAATAGAGCTCTCACAATTTGTTTTGTTGATGATCACTCAACTAAAATCTTTAATGTGCAAAGATATAAAGTTATCTCAAGGGCCTAGGGGTCAGATATTACATCTGATGAGTGTGTATTGAAGTGTGGCTGTTTCTTTGACTCAGTGTCTTATTCTTACTAAATTATCATCAAGTATATTTTCAGGGCAAGAAGAACTGGGCAGTGTCAGCCCCACATGAATAAAACAGTCTATCTTATGGAGTTCTTTACTGATTGTCTTGGAGGACATTAATTATGACTTACATTGATGGGTGAAACATTTTATACTTATCCAATATCTTTAAGTTATAAAATAAGCTATTGATATCATAATATATAACTTATTAATGATGAACAGATTGAAGAATTAGGAAATCAAGACCAATCAAGGAAGAGGCAGATTTTTAAATTATTAATTAATTTTCCCTAGCCTGAGCACATTTTCTCTTCCTTTCTGTCTCTTCCCAGTCCCTCCTCTAACCTCCTCTCTCCCCTGCAACTATTCTCTATCCATTCCTTTCTCTTCAAAAAAGGGTAAGCCTCCCACATATATCATCCAGCCACAGCCTAACAAGTTACAGTAAGACCAGGCACCTCCTCTTCTATTAAAGCTGGACAAGGGAACTCAGTAAGAGAAAAAGTATCCAAAAAAACATGTAACAGAGTCAGAGACAGCCCATGATCCCACTGTTAGGCACCCCACAAAAAGACCAAGTTACATAATTGTAATGTATGTGCAGAAGGCCTAAATAAGTTCCATGCAAGTTCTCTGGTTGGTGGTTCAGTCTCTGTGAGCCCTTATGAGACCAGGGACAATGGATTCTGTGGGTTTTTCTGTGGTGTCTTGGATCCATCTAGCTCCCACAATCCTTCCTGCCCATCTTCTTCCCCAAGATCCACCTAATCTTTGGCTGTGGATCTCTGCATCTGTCTCCATCGGGTACTGGGTAAAGCCTCTCTGATGACAACTGAGTTAGGCAATGATCTATGAGTAGAGTAGAATATCATTAGGAATCATTTCATTGATTTTTTTGGCAGTCATGTTTGAATCTGTCCTAGGTCTCTGGGCTCTCCAGTCTACGGGTCCTGGCCCTCCAGGCAGTGTCAGGGGTGGGTTCTCTCTTATGGGTCTCAAGCTACACCAGTAATTGGCTGGCCACTCCCATAAATGTGCACCACCTTTACACAGCATATCTTGTAGGCAAAGAAAATTGTAGGTCAAAAGTTTTGTGGCTGGGTTGGGGTCCAATCCCTCCATTGGAAGCCTTGCCTGGTTATAGGAGATGGTTGGTTTGGGCTCCATATATCATTGCTAGGAGGAGTCTTAGATAGGTGTTACCCTCATAGATTCCTGGGAGTTTCCATTGCTCTGGGTTTCTAGATCATCTCAAAGATGTCCCTGATTCTAGTACTACCTTCCCAAAACCTGATCCCTCCTCTTCCCATGTTCACCCCTCATCCAAACCCCTCCCCCATGTACCTGTGATGTCTATTCTATTTTTCCTTCACAGTGAGATTCATGTGTCCTGCTTTTGAGCTTTTTTGGGTCTGTGGATTGTAGCATGTCTATCCTTTATAGCTAATGTCTATGTATAAGTGAGATCATATACCATGTTATACCATGTTTGTCTTTCTGGGTCTGGATTTCCTCACTCAGGATGATGTTTTCTAGTTCTCTTCATCTCCCTTCAAATTTCCTCATTCTTCTTTTTTTTTCAGCTGATTAATACTCCATTGTGTAAATGTCCTACATTCTTTGGTAGCTGGAAATTTAGGTTGTTTACAGTTTCTAGCTATTGTGAAAACAAATACAATGAACATAATTGAGCCAGTGTTCTTGTGGTATAGTAGAGCATCCTTTGGGTATTGTTCCAGGAGTGGTACCTCGGTCTTGAGGTAGGTTGATCCTCAGTTTTCTGGGAGAATACCATATTAATTTCCAAAGTAACTGTATAAAGTAACTGTAACTGTTTTCAGTCATACCTGCAACAGAAGAGCATTCCACTTGTTTCATCTTCTCACCAGAATAATCTGTGATGTGTATTAGATAGAATTTCAGAGTCCTCCCAAGCATTAGCGGAGATGGATGCTGAGAGACAGGCAGCTATGGTAAACAGGGCATATTTGTATCATCATCTAGGGAGGTTATCTTTGCCTATTTCTGGTTTTACTACTAACTGACTTTGGGCAAGCATGGAACTTTTGTAAGTATTTAATGTCCTCATTATGTAGGATATAACCAGTAATAGTAAAAAAAAATCCAAGTCAATTCCTAAGGATTTCTTGGTTCATTTGCCAGATGTTGGATGTATGCCTGCTGTATAACAGACACTGATGTAGATACAGAAGTTACAAGAAACATCTCTTATTGATGTTTAATAAGGATCAGGAGAAACAAATAATCTGAATAGATGTTTATTCAGGGAGAAATAACTTACAACATAGACAGATGAACACCAGCAGGTTCATGGTCTCAAGGATGCCTCTGGATATACTCCTGTTCCATTGCTGCAAGCCAGAGAGCTCTCTGAGCCCCCTCCTCAGCCTTAGTTCCCCCAGGTCATGTCCAGCCCTGTCTCCACCCCACAATGGGCATGGTCTATGCCAGAGGTGTGGACAAGGTGAATATCTCACTACAATTCCCCTTTTAGTCTAAAGAAAAGATTTGGACTAGATACAAAAACTATATACAAAACAGTGAATAACAAGTGTGCTCTAAGAAAAGGAAAATCGAGAGCATATAAACTTAATACCCAACTATCTAGTCCTAGGGTAAAGTCAAAACAGGGTTTACAATAGAGTTGTCCTAAGCTGGAAAGCATAAGTCTAGTACCTAATATATCTAACTAGGAAGAGAGAATAATAGTTGTGATAATTTAATCTTCAACCTCATCAAAGACCTGAGAAGAAATATAATAATACTAGGATAGGCAGGAAGTGTGGATGGGCAACTTCCAAAAGGTGCAGCAAGGACAGAAGCAGCATGCTACCTGGACAGTCACCCAAGGTCTCACAGCAACTTTGGTACAGCCAGTTTTGGCTAAGGCCTAGAGTACCTGACAGACCACAACAAAGCAGAGAGGTAAAAAGGCTGTCTTACCCTGACTTGGCAGGCTTCAGAAGTCTTCTATGTTTGTCTCCTACAAGCACATAGGACTACACATCCAAATCAGTGGTCGAGGTGGGGGCAGTTCTTTGCCCAAGAAGCCATAGCTGAAGCAAGGATGGACTCCAGAAGGAGCGACAAGAGTGTCCAACATTTTCTGGGGAAATGCACGGTGCTGTCAGGAGCAATAGTGTCTCATATCAGCGGAGTACTAATATTAAAACATTTAAATGCAGCGTTCTGCAGGTCTATATGAAGTCTTTGAAGATTAAGCATCTATTTTTGACTAATCTCATAGGTATAGGTAACATGGATGAAGATAATCTGTAATACTCAGGAACCTAGCTATAACACTGATAGAAACTTCTCTGAGTAAAGCAGGGACAAATACCTAAACAATGTAACTATGTATGTATATATACATGTAATTCCCTAAAGCAGAGGTAGAGTAGAAATGTCTAGACCAGAGGAAGAACTATAAAGTGCAACATGATAAAAATATCCAAAATTGTACCAATATACAAAATTGTCTTGAACATAAGTAAAAAGTATACATACATAGAATATGGTAAGTATATTATGCAAAAACATCATACCTGGAGAGATTTTCACAATATGACAAAATAAACAGCTTATATACAATTCTGGGAAGAGAATAAACTTAATTTTACATAGGTTACCACGTATAACAATCTATAACCATGTAAGCTGTATGATACTAAAATAATTCACAAGAAGATAGGCTAATCTACTCATATCTCATCTAAACCATACCTTTCCCAACCATACCATATCCCTGTCTAATAGATACCTTAGTCTAAGCATCACCTTCCATACCCAACCCTAAGAAGATGAATATTATCCCTAAATGCTTAGAGTAGGGAAAGGGGTCATTGTTATCTTAAGATTACTTCCTGCTGAACTGGGACAATGATTGCTCCATGGGATCCTATAGGAAGAATATGAGAGACGTCATTCTGTAAATATGTTTCTCTTATTAGTTAACAAATAATGCACTGTTGTCCAATAGGAAAGCAAGATAGGAGGGAGTAGGAGACAAGGAAGATTCCGGAAGGAGTAGGGAGGAGTCAGCATGGAGAGACTGGAGAGAGCAGAACGCTGGCTGTCTCTCCGGTAAGATAAGATCACATGGAAGTACTTAGATTAATAGAAATAAGTTAATATTTAATACATAGCTAGCCAATAAGAAACTATTAACTGGCCTACAGCTTAATATCTAATATAATGTCTCTGTGTGTTATTTGGGGATGGCGTGGCAGTGGGACTGGCAGCGGGGAAAAACTTACTCATAACAATCTCTGCCTTCAGACAATACAGACACATGAACAGGAAATGCATTATAAGACCTATGTGCATATGTTAACTCTGATCTCAACTGTCCCTTTCAGAACTAATGTTGGAACTTAATTGACATCTGTAACACTATTAAAAGTCAGAATTTGTAAGAGGGAATCTGGCCAGTTCAGAGTGTAGCTCCCTCTTGCGCTCTCACTCTCTTGCCCTCTAACTCCCCTGCTGCAGGAGGAGACTGTCACCATCATCAGATTCTGCTACCTTGCTGTTGCACTTCTTGGTCTCCAGAGCTATGAGATAATGAATTTCATTCCCTAGAAATCAAGCAATCTCAGATAGTCTGTTATATTAGAACAAATTGGAGTAAGACAGTAGTTTATATTTTATGTGATTTTATATAAAATATTTAATATTATGTGTCAACAATATTATCAGTGATCTAAGTTATAAAAATGGCTTGTAAAAGGGCAAGGAAGACATTTTTTGTAAATCATAAAAATATATTTTCTTGGAATACAACTGATTTAATACTATGAGAACCTCATGAAAAACAACTGATTTTTTTTCCCTTTATGATTTAACATGCAGACCAAATTTATGCTCTGGGAACCATCAAAGCAAAGATGATCATTAAATAAATAGAAATATGATATCTTATCTGATAATAAATGTCTCACCTGAGGAAAAGAATAACCAGAAGGGATAAATGAGGATTATTTCATCCTATTTAATCTTATAATTTAGACTATTTATACTTTGAAAAAAAAGTCACTTGATAATTCCATCCAGCTGAACTTATGTGAGCTACCTTGATTTTATGCAGCACAGTTATTAAAGAATTGATTCTTTGATATAAGTCTCAGTATCATATTGTAGGCTTCTGACTGAGATTGGCAAATGTGGACAGAGGACACGAATCTGAAAGAAGCCAGGACTTGCTGGCAAGGGTTTTTGTGACAGGACTGCCCCCTCAGATGAGGTCACCCCTAGTCCTTTTCTTTTTCTATTCACTCAGATAGTTGAGAATCTGGCTAATACAGCTTCCCGGGGAACTCTCATCCTGTTAGGATGCTGTCATTTTCTCTGCATGCTGTGCTTCCAGAATAAGAATCCAAATGACTTAAGGTGTTTCAAAAGATTCATTCTTTGGGAAGTTCTGTTAATACTTTGTTGGAAAGGTTAAAATCTACAAGCTTGATGACTTTACATGCATTTGAAAAATCAATTTAAAAAGAAATGGCCGTGCCAGCCACTGGAACTACAGATGAGTTGAAATCCATTCAATTTCTCTTGCTATTCAAATTGGGTCTCTAGTGTTTCTGCACTTTAGCCAAAAGCTTTTAGACTTAGGATAAAGCTCTCTGAGTGACAAAGATAAAATGCATATGCATTTTATTCCTATTACATATCTTCAAGGCAGACTTTCCACGTTTAAAAAGGAACTCAGGAAAAATAAAAGATTTAAGAAGGTCTGGGTCACATGCGGCAAAAATTGTATTTTACTCAGTGAACATTCTCAGTGAGCATACAGAGGAATCTATATTACCCAAATTGCCTCTTAGTTTTAGCATCCAAAGAGGTTTGATGACTTATATTGGCTCACATGTTCTTTTCTGTAAATGTATAGGATTGCAAGAGATCTAGAGAGAGTGGTTTTTAAAGATTTATGCCCATTGTTCCCAATTTTACTTCCTTTCAAGGTAGTATTAGTTAATAATTTTTAATATAAGAGAAGATGGACAGGCTTCAAGCAAAGCTACAACCATGCATCAGTGGATGAGCAGAGCTAGAGTGGGAGGGGATGGAGGAGACTGGCAGTTGCTGTGAGTACCTTGTACACATTGCATATCATGTTTTATTTAATTGTTGTAACATCCTTAGAGATGTCAACATTTCTATTTCTGTTTTGTTAACAATAAGGTTAAGGCTTAGACAATGTAAAAACCTCACTAAAAGGTCATGCAGCAAATGCACGGCTATGGATGCACCTCCAGGTCTAGTCTGCTTGAAGCCTGTGTGCTCCATGCTGTGGACCTGCATTTCCTTTAAGCAGAGGCTCAGGAAAATGGAAATGCTCCCTCTCTCTGCTCATCCTCACAGGATGACCATATCATGATTCTGATGAATGGAGAAAGTTCCAGACTCAGTTTCAACAGGATTTGGGCCTGGACCTGGGTTCTGTCTTCATCACTGACTCACCATGAGATACTGGCAGGTAACACCCTGCTAGATCCATTTGTGATAGAGTACATGAATCCTCCCTTGTGCATCAAATACTAAAGCTTGTTTCTTTGACTGAGTGTTGAGATTTTTCTACTTTATTAAGTTTGTCTCTGAATCAAGAGGAAAGGGTTTTGTGAACTACACAGGTCTGTGTTAGGATATAATTTTTTGTTCAAGATAAAATGTTCATAATGCTATTTTATTTAACATAAAAAATGCACAATGTCACTAGTGAACATACTGATCCACCCAATAACATTAACAGCTAAGCACAGCTCATTGCTATATTAGCTTTCAGGTCATCTAAATAAGATTCAAGGAGAATTATTGTGACTAGCCTATGCTTTAGTAATTTCTTTAGACTTTTTTATTAAGAAAAATAAATTATCACCAAAACTACAAATGAAAATGTTGAGAACAAAGCACATAAATTATTATCAATCCATCTACCAATGTGCTGCTACTGGTTTATATATTTCATAAATTCTCTCTCTCTCTCTCTCTCTCTGTGTGTGTGTGTGTGTGTGTGTGTGTGTATGAATACCTGTCTGTCTCAGGAAAACACATGTTTTCAGGATGGGATATATAATATAATACAAGAGTCATTCTATAGAGCTGAATATTGTGCTAATTGTTCTTCATATTATAATGAGATAATGAGATTTCCATGTCCTTGTTAATACTTTAGATATTCTTTAATAGCTACACAGCAGTCCCTAATTTTGGACTTTATATTACTTTCAATTTTCTTCACTACTAACTGGTGTTTCTGAGAACATTGTTTAATGGCCATGCTTGTGTGTTTTTCAGAGTCCTTCAAGTGATATAAGTTTGTAGCTCTCAATTTAGTTCAGTTAGTTATAGTCCCATCAGCAGCCTCTGAAACTGTCAGTTTCCCTCTACTCTTACCCTCAGTTTTTTTTTTTAATCCTTTTAGATTCAATGTTTGGAAGTTTAAATAGATATCAAATTACTTTTCAGTAAATACTGAAAAATAATATAGGATGGGAGTAAACATTTAAAAACTGATCATTAGTTACTGAAATCATACAATAGGTGTTCAATCAATAGTATCACTTTTCTAATGCCATTCAACAGTAATAAATAACTAAAAATTATATTGCAAAATAGTAATTTTCCATATTAAAATGTTATTTACTATATTATACTATAGCATAAACTGTTTACAGTAACTGTTCAAAATTATAGCTAACCTAGTGAATGACAGTTTGATATATATATTATAAGCCTATAATATATATATAAATAATATATATAAATTTATATATATAAATTACATAATATATATATACATTACAATAAATTATATATATTGTAGGCTTATAATTTAGCATTTCCAGTGGTAAAAGGCATTTACAGCAAATGTATTGGTTCTTTCATGTGTCTTTGAAAAACAATGTTCTCTGTAGTAATCCTGCTTTAAATACAGCACTTGGCAAGTCTTGGATATTTGTCTTAAAATCAAGCTACTTAAACTTTTTATTTTTCAGTTGCCTTGTGCAAAATTTGAGATCATGTTTTTGCTCTTATATCATAAAAAGTATACAACTAATAAGTGTATGAAATGCAAAAAAGTAGAATATTTGGCATATGATAATTCTTAATGTGTACTTCATTTCACTCATTTATTAATTTGTTCATTTTACATGTAGACTTGTTGATATATACTTGCAGTTTTTATTCATTTTCTTCAAGCCAATAAAATGTCTTTATTAACCCACTGATGTCTACACTGGCTGTTGGGACCTCAGTGCAGTCCCAGACCTTCCTCGGGGGGGGGGGATTTTAAGCACAGAAACAACTTTCTGAAATGAGACACCTAAGTTAGCAAGAACAGGTAACCAGAAGTAGAACTATGAAAGTCAAAAAACAAGGTTAGTACATTTAGAGACTTTCCAGAATTATGGACTTTGATTGACTGGGTCTTTGTTCTTGTTTTGGCAGGTGCGGCCTCCATGCTGAATTCCAAGGCCTGTCCATCATGCCACCAGTTGTGCTAAGGTCTGGTAGCCTGTTACAATACCATGGATTTTGTCATTTTTTTCTTTTATGCTTTTGAGGCTATGTACATGATGCAAAAATCTTCCTACTTCTGCCACTAGATCTAGGATTACAGGGATGAGCCACTATCTGTGGACTGCCTGTAATCATCTTACAAGAAACTGTGTATTTCAAAAGCTCATTTAGCCTCTCCAATAAGCAATTATTTCATAGGAAATAGTTTCAAGATGGTCCACCAGAACAGTCATTCACCACAGAGACCAATGTTCTGGTTCAGGAAGAGCTCTGAAGAGAGGCCAAGTAAGTTTGCATATTTTATAATAAAATAGTAACTGCTCATATGGGTTAATTTTAAAATGTTAATAAAATACTAGTTTTACAGTTCACTGCTCTGTTATTTATAAGTAGGTAGGAAAAGTGACAGGTGAATATGTAGATGAGCCTCAAGCCTTACAGAATTTTGCATATTAAGGTCCTCCTGCTTGCCTAGCCCGGGGACACCTACATCATTTATGTACCAGCTGAAGTAATGAGAAGGGCCTGAGGCAGAAGAAGCAGTGAAACCCCAGTCTTATAGACATCCAAGGGATCTCTATACCCACAGCTATCTTGTGTTCTTTTGAAAAGAATGGGGTTATTCATAGTTTAGCGCTAACCCAAGTTGAACTGAAAGCCTTATGGCTTCAGCCTCTCAGCCTACCCCTTGAGATTAAGGTTGAATGGGTATTCAGATTATGCAACTCCTATGTAGGGTGGTTGCTGGGCAACTAGTCTCTGATTTGTAAGAAACATAGGTCAGTTATTTGAATCATGATCCATTCAAAAACCATTTTTTTGCTGACATATTTACAGTTCACAATTTCTTTGATTTGGATCCCTTAAAATCCTATCTCTGTGTTCTCCAACCAGAAAAAATACTTTCAGGCCTAATAAGATTTTCAATTTTCATTCTGTTCACAATCATCAACAAAACAATCAATGGGTTGCCTACCAAACCTGTTGTTCTACCACTGAACTTACAACCACAGAACATACAGGTGTCTAGGAACTGACAACTCTCTGGATGGCTAGAAATCCCTGGACATTTATTCTAGGGTTCCCACACAAAGTTTCTGTGGTGGTGATGATGTAGGCATTGGTGCAATGAACTGCTGGAAAAACCAAAAATCCATTGATATTTTTCATGCAAGTAGCCTCTTCAATTATTTGGCTACCATTCAACATTTACGTTCTAAGTGTCTGCTACATGGCTCACATGCGTCCAGGGTCTTAAAATAAACATAAATAATACTGTATTCAATGTGCTTGTTCTTAAGTAGAATACACAGAAAGAGAAGACATGGCAAGCAGGTGAGCAAGTGCTTTATAAGCATAAAGAAGGACTCCTTAGTTAGATGTAGGATGTCAGAGGAATAGTTCCAGGAGAGTGACTAAGAATTTGAGGGGAGTAGATTCAGTTAACCAGGAAAGGAGAGAGAAAAGCCCCAAGCAAAGTCGACAAGGTAGTACAGAATGAAAGGGAGTTTACAGCAGGGTTGAAAGCCTATATGTGATTAAGAAAGACTAGGCCATGATTGGAGGATGAAAGAAAATCAGATTGAGTCTGTCTCTATTTGAGGTTGAGATATGAAGTTGCTTTAGCAAGTTTCCATTACTACCTTAGATTTCTAAGCAATAGAAAGTGATTTTTTATTACCTTTGTGACTGTTCTAAACCTCAGCAGTTTCCATACAAGAAAGATATAGTACATTGTCATTTGATCCAAAGTTTTCACTCCTCACTTCATAATAAAGATAGAAAAATCTGTCCTTTGGATTTCAGTTTGACACCCCTGTTCCTCATCAAATATCCATATAAACACTTGCATTGATGTTTTTTTTCTTTTTTACTATTTAATATATTTTTTATTTTACATCTCAGGATCCCAGTTGCCTTTCTCTCCCATCCTCCCATGTCCCCAACAGAATCCCCATCTCATCCTCCATCTACTCCCCAGGTTGGGTGAAGCCATCCATTATGGATCATCAAAATCTTTCAATTCATTTGGAATAGGGTCTAAGCCCTTTTCCATGTCTCTAGGCTAAGGAAGTATCCCTTGATGGGGAAAGGGTTCCCGCAGTCCTTTCATGCACTAGGGATGCATCCTGGTCCCACTGCCAGAGGACCCATAAACTGCCCAGACCTTCTGATACCCACATTCATGGTCAGTATAGGTGGGTCTTATACTGATTTCCAAACTATCAGTATGGAGTCCATGAGCTCCCCTTGTTCAGGTCAGCTATTTCTGTGATTTCTCCAGTCTGTTCTTGACCTCTTTGCTCATCACCTCTCCCTTTCTGCAACTGGATTCCAGGAGTTTGGCTCAGTGTTTAGCTATGAGTGTCTGCCTGTGCTTTCATCAGCTACTGTATGAAGACTCTAGGATGGCATATAAGGTATCAATCTAATTATCAGGGATGGCATTTAAGGTAGCTTCTCAGCCATTGCTTAGATTGCTAGTTGGGGTCATCCTTGTAGGTCTCTGGACATTTCCCTAGTGCCACTTTTTTTTTAAAACATATAATGGCTCCCTGTATTTTCTTGTTCTCCTGTATTCTTTCCTGACACAATCTTCTTGCTCCCTCATGTTCTCCTCTCCATCTTCTCTCGTGCTCTTCATCTTAACACCCCCTCCCCTTCCCCCCATCCTGCTCCCAGCTCTCATTTTGCTCAGGAGATCTTATCTCTTTTCTCTCTTCTGGGTGATAATGTATGTCCTTGTTTCCTAGCTTCTCTAGTAGTGTGGATTGTAGGCTGGTGATCCTTTGCTCTTTGTCTACAATCTATATATGAATGAGTATATATCCTGTTTGTCTTTTTGTGTCTGGGTTACCTCACTCAGGATGGTTTCTTCAACTTCTGTCCATTTGCCTTCAAATTTCAAGATTCTATTGTTTTGGTTTTGTCTGTTTGTTTTTTCTGCTGATCAGTACTCCATTGTGTAAATGTACCACATTTTCTTTATCCATTCTTCAGCTGAGGGGCTTCTAGGTCACTTCCAGGTTCTGGATATTACAAATGATGCTATGAACATCTATGATGGTATGGAAATCTAAGGTAGTAATGGAAACTTGCTATGAACATAGTTGAACAGATTTCTTTGTAGCATAAATGTGCATCTTTTGATTATATGCCTAAGAGTAGAATTGCTGGATCTTATGGTAGACTGATTCTCATTTCCCTGAGGAACTGCCATAGAGATTTCCAAAGTGGCTGTACAAGTTTGCACTCCCACTAGCAGATGAGGACTGTTCCCCTTTCTCCACATCCTCCCTAGCATACATTGTCATTGGTGTTTTTGATTTTAGCAATTCTGACAGGAGTAAGAGGGTATCTTAGAGTTGTTTTGCTTTGCATTCCC
The DNA here is from genome assembly GCA_030556225.1 of Cricetiscus sungorus. Taxonomy (NCBI): domain Eukaryota; kingdom Metazoa; phylum Chordata; class Mammalia; order Rodentia; family Cricetidae; genus Cricetiscus; species Cricetiscus sungorus. The sequence goes on along the minus strand of JANBXA010000007.1, from coordinate 132,416,162 downwards.
CTGATGGCTAAGGGTGTTAAACACTTTCTTAAGTATCTTTTAGCCATTTTAGAACCCTATGTCAGATGTGGGGTCTTTCCTGTGGACTGCCATTTTGGTATTTTATTTGTTTGTTTTTTGTTAGTTTTTTTGACTGTGTCCTTTGCATTACAGAAACTTCTCAGTTTCAGGAGGTCCCATTTATTAATTATTTTTCTCAGTGTCTGTGCTATTGGTGTTAGGTCAGCAAGTGGTTTCCTGTACCAATTCATTCAAGGGTATTTCCCACTTTCTTGCTAAGAGATTCAGTGTGACTGGATTTATGTTGAGGCCTTTGATCAATTTTGACTTAAGTTTTGTGCATGGCGATAGATATAGATCTATCTGCAATCTTTTATACACCAATATCCAGTTATGCCAGCACCATCTGTTGAAGATGCTTTCTTTTTTTCCATTGTATAATTTTAGCTTCTTTGTCAAAAATCAGGTGTTCATAGTTGTGTGGGTTAATATCATGGTTTTCAATTTGATTCCATTGGTCTACCTTTCTATTTTTGTGCCAATACCAAATTGTTTTCAGGACTATAGCTCTATAATAAAGCTTGAAGTCAGGGATGCTGATGCCTCCAGAAGTTCCTTTATTATACAGGGTTGTTTTGGCTATCCTGGGTTTCTTGTTTTTCCATATAAAGTTGAATATTGTCCTTTCAAGGTCTGTGAAGAATTGTGCTGGGATTTTGATGGGGATTGTATTGAATCTGTGGATTGCTGTTGGCAAGACTGCCATTTTTACTATGTTTATCCTACCTATCCAAGAACATGGAAGATCTTTCAATTTTCAGGTATCTTCTTTAATTTCTTTCTTTAAAGACTCAAAGTTCTTGCTATACTAGTCTTTCTCTGGTTGGGTTAGCATTACCTTAAGATATTTTAGGTTGTTTGCGGCTAATGTAAAGGGTGATGTTTCTCTGATTTCTTTCTCAGTCATTTTATCATCTGTGTATAGTAGGGCTACTGATTTTCTTTTTGTGTTGATCTTGTATTCTTCCACTTTGCTGAAGTTGTTTATCAGTTGTAGGAGTTCCTTGGTAGAGTTTTCGGGTCACTTATGTAAACTATCATATCTTCTGCAAATAGTGAAAGTTTGACTTTGCCCTTTCCATATTACATCCCATTGACCTCATTTTGTTTTATTATTGCTCTAGCTGGAACTTCAAGTACAATATGGAGAGAGATGACGGATTTTTTTTTATCAGATACTACCTCAAATGTGTAGTCCTTATTTTCTCATTGATGTAAATAAATACTAAAAAAAAATTAATAGAAGGCAGTTACATTTTTGCTTACAGTTCAAAAGACCATCATGGCAGGGTGTGGACAGTGGTAGGAGCACCAGCTGATTATCTATAGGCAGGAATCAGGAAGAAGTTAGGAAATTGGTCTGATTATCAGATTTCAAGGCCTGCCCAGCATGACTCACTTTCTCCAGGTAAACCTAGACTTAAGATCTACCTACCTCCTGCTGGAGACCAATGTTCAGATTATTCAGCCATAACAGGTGTATCTTTGTTCTCAACTCTATTCTTTCATCTTATTTAAAGTAACCAAAAAAGCTAGTTGGTTTTCAGTGAAACACATTATCAATAAAACATTACTGATGATCTTTGAGTTAACAATAGTTCTTTAGACAATCTATCTGCTGTTAATACAATAGAAATATGATACTTCTTTTAGCAAGCCTCAATTTTGTGATATGGAAGGCACTAGGTAGTCTAATGAATATAGCCCTCTTGAATGAGTAAAATTAATGAAAGACAGTAAAGCTATGTTTATTCAGAATCTATTTACACAAAATGGTCATCCACACAGAGCCATTCAATGCAGAAATGGAAAGGATGACTTGCCTTCCTGCTTTTCTTGTTTTCAACCAATGAGTTCAAGTCAATTCTCTACTTTTGGAGCAGCCAATTAACTAGAACAATTATTTCACCTTCATTTAGCACCAAAGCCTCCTCCAGTACCCTAGAGTTAAAGAGCAAAAGTCAACTCACAGAGGGGAAGCAGATGCTACTAAATGACTCACTCAGGATAGTACAATTTAGGATTGGAGCCAAAAATAGAGCAAACTCACCAGGACTGCTGTCTGGATGGCAGTTATCTGACCAGGAATAGGTGCCTTGTGGTGTGATGTGTTAGCTGCAAAAACTCACAGAATATGGACATTTTTACTATACTTAAAGAAGACATTGGCCTCAAAAACTAAAATTTCCACAATTATATTGACTAATATTAATGCATGGTTTGGGACTTATTAGGTTCTATTTATTTTCAAAGTTACTACATCTTTTAATTTTCACCATTTAGTATCTATGAAGTAGATCCACTCTACATTTTAATGCACCAATTGTATCACATATTCATTAAGTAACTGCTTGACATCACACAGCTACTAAATAAATATTAGAACCCAGGATACCCAGATGTGCTCCCAACTTAGTTGTGATTTTGTCCTTAGTGATCATCATGACAACCTGTCATTTCCACAGTTTCATACGGCAGTCTGTTCAGAACCCATGTGATCTAATCTAGTCTTAGGAAGCACATAGAGTTTCAGCCTATATTCTGATGACAATTTTCACTGTCACTTTGCCTACTTTTTAGATAATATAGAGATCTTTCTAGACTCAACTCACAACTCTCTTCTTTCATATCACATTGTTACCCTCATCTGTCCCTTCATCTTTTCTGCTTTTCCTTCCCTGAGATCAGTTTTTTTTTCCATATATCTTATTCTGTTTCTCTATTGGACTATAGACTTTGAAAGTAGATGACCCTGGATTCCAATCTAACCTGTTCTAACTATGAAAATTTGACTAGGTGTCCATCTCCTTTTAGTTTACTTGTTTAATGAACATTTACAATCTGTAGTCCATAAGCACAAACTCCAAAATAAAACCTCTAAAAATCAGTCTTACATGTTGCTTTGTCTGTTTTCAGATATCTGGTTGGATTGTTGATTTTTGAAATCTAACATGAAGCCACTTCTGATACCTTTTCTTTTAGATCTCTCTGTATGGTTCATGTGATTAACTAAAACTTTTATGTCATAGGCTAGGATGATGGCTCATTCTATAAAATGCCTGCTGCACAAGTTTGAAGACTTGGATCTGAATTCCCACTGCTGATAAAATGGAGAGAGAGAGCAAGGAAAATAGTTTATGGTTGAACTGTGGTCTCCACATGCATGTGCACACACATGTACACTTGTACACAGTGACACAAATATATACGTACAACCCACTTAGGCACGCACACAGAGACACACACAGATTATACACATACAGAGAAAGGGGGGTTATTTGCCTCCCAAATCTCCCAAATTCTGTACTATATTTCATTTGGCTACAGGTTAGCAGGATATGTTTTCTTTTCTAACCAAATGATTCAGAACTTTAAAACACAGGTTTTGGATATAATTTCATATCTAAAACACTCCATTTTAGGGTTGTTAAGAATGAATAAACTATGTAACTTGTCTAATACCTTGGCACACAGTAAGCATTTGGCAAGCAGCTGTAGCAGTTAATTCTAAATACCCTCCTTTAGATTCATGTTTCTATGTTCAACATAGAAAAGGCCACACAGAAAAGACAGGCTGTGCAGAGAAGCACAGGTACACATAAAATCTTAAAGAAAAGACTTAAATCATTATTTTGCAAATGATTTTAGTTTACTCATGGTGATTGGTGCATTAGCAAGCTACTGTCTTTAGTAATGCCTAAAACCTAAATGTTATTTCTAAGCCTGATTTGTTTCCTACCTCCTTCTTAAAGAGTGATTCAGGCACATGAGAAAGCATCAATAGGGAAGTTACATGTTTAATTAGTCTTCAACAATCTGCTCTAGCAAATCTCTACAAAGAGCCAAGGCTTGCTTTAAACATAACTACATGCACTGAGGCAGAAATTATGGCAGCTCACCTAGAAGAAGTGACACATAGTAGCACTAAGTTGACCCTGAGTAAAGAAGCATGGAGTCTTCAAGTGGGTGATGAGATGCAGGAAATGCATTGCCGTGTTGTCTCCTGGAATAGATTCAGTGCCTAGTTGGTATCATTGTGAGTTATGAAAGGAGAAACTTTACTGTTGTTTCCCAGGGAGTGAAAAATCAAAGGAGCTGCAATAGAAAGTGTCATAGCTGTCTGTGACAAAATGTGGTTAAAAATATCCCATCTCCTTTTGGAAAACTAGAACTTATTCTACTCCCAATAGATAATTGCTATAACCACCCCCTCTGGTGTTTTCCTGTGTCTCAAATTGGATAATGCTTCCCCACAGTAACACTCTGGAAAGCCTCTACTGAATGTCTTTTTTGGTACTCAGCATTGTACTAGAAACTGGAACAAAGCATTCATCGAAGATGAAAACTTATCACCAGGACAATTTCCACCTCTGTTGAAAATCCAAACTCAATTACAGTCTAGGCAGTGTTCCCTTACATCAAACCTTCAGTATATTCACCAGTCTCATAGAAGAAACTCAGTTCCAAGCACTGCATAAGGGCAATGTCTGCAAACACCTTTGTCATCAAGACACCTGTTGCTTGAAGCAGATAATTAAAACCAGGACTCAGATCTGCACAATAAGGAGGAAACAATGAACTAAGCCTTTATTTATTTTACTAATAAATAATCAAAATACTAAATCAATTAATTAATGTATTCATTTTAATCTTTCTGCACTATTTCAAAAACACCACTCAGTACCCCCTCAATATAAATAATTATGATGTATCAATTAAAATTATACTTTTTTTTAAGATTTAGTTTTCCATTAAGTTTTCTGTTCTAACTCCTAAAATTATCTCTCACTCCCTGACATGGCTCTTTATAACTTAAGGGTTTGCTGTTGATGGAATTTTCCCTTCCTACCTATATGTTTAAGTTCTACCCCATAATATAATAGTGTTTAGAGATGAGGCCTTTGGGAGATAACACATAAATGATGAGCAGGGACTATCCTGATGGAAATCATGTCCAAGAAGAGACATGGAAGAGTTATCTAATTCTGTGTTTGATAATATGCAGGTAGAGGAAATCACACAAGCCAGATAAAGACCCTTACTAAAGAGTGATAATGTTGGCATTTTCCTCTTGTAACATCCAGAAATATAGAAAAACATTTTTTTTCTTGATTAAAGTATCCAGTACATGGTATTTTGTTATAGTAGCCAAGTAGACAGAAGATATGATTCAAACCATGTAATGTAAAAAAATTTGAAAAGTATTTATTTGTTGGATGACTGTTTTTTTTTTTTTTGGTATATGTGTCTGTATGAGTTTGTGTGCACCATGTAGAATATTGTTTTAATGGTTCAAAAATGTGTTGTAATTTTTTATGTTGAATTTTTTTAACTTTGTGAAGCTGGCTACTTTGCCTGTCTAAAACACTTGATTGGTCTAATAAAGAGCTGACTAGACAATAGCTAGGCAGGTGAGAGAAATAGGATGGGCTGGCAGGCAGAGAGAATAAATGAGAAAGGGAACATAAAAAGTTGGAGGATTGAGAAAAGGAGGAGGAAAGAAGATGCCAGGGGCCAGCTACTCAGGCACACAGCTAACTACAATGTAAGAAGGAAAGAAAGAAATATAGATCAAAGAAAGATGAAATCCAAGAGGCAAAAGGTAGACAAGATAATTTAAGAAAAGCTGGCTAGAAGTAAGCCAAGGTTGGAATTCATAAGTTTCTGTGTTTTTATTTGAAAAAAAAAAAAACAACTACACACTAGTGTCTAATGATTTAGCTATTCTTTGGTTACCTGGGCCTTAGAAGCAGTAAAAGCACTTTATTTAAGAAGTGCAGTAAGGGGTAGTACCTGTCTATCAATGATGAGCATGTCTTAAATTCTATGATTCACACTTGTTACAAGAAATAACAGTAGAAAGTTACTTTATTATTTCTCCAAACCCATATAAAATTAAAAGCTTATTGGTTTGTCACTGTATAATATTAAGCAAAGTTAAAAGACAGATAAGTCAATTTTCCTAAAGCTTTTGGTTTTTAAAAGTCATCTGTACACAATTAAATATCATTTATATCATTGGTGTGACTCACTTTTGGAAGGTTTTTGTTACAGAAGTCTGACTCAGTGGCACATAGACCATGTTTTCTGTGACTAGAAGAAAGATTTGGGTCAAGTTTTATTGGTTCTTACTTTATCAAATTTGGCAGCACAGCTGTGAATATATTTTGAAGGAGCTATGTCTCAGTACCCCTGTGGTGAACTGCTGGATATTCAAACTGACTAAGAGTCAATCAATATTGCATAGGCAGAATACAAATCACAATCACCTTCTGTACAGAAAAAAATGCTTGAACCTATCGGCTTGCATTAGCTGTGCAAAGTGATTGTTATTTGGGGGCTCAGTTATACCCCAGAAAAGCAGCAAATGCGTGTCTCTGCCTATGAATAGGCCTATGTGACTCCAGGTTCTTTATAATATACAACAAAAGCTTCTGGGTTTTAACTGTTAATATAAACTTTCCATTTCTGCTTTTGTCACCCCTGCTTAGCTATCCAAATATGTCTTATATTAGTTGGTGCCACAATTGTTTTGTATCTAATATCAATTAAATGACACATTCTCAAAACATTTTAGGGAGGTTGTCTTCCTTTCTTCGCTTCCTTCTTCTTTCCTTCCTCCATCCCTCCTTCCCTTCCTTCCTTTTAGTTCTCTGATTGGCTTTGTTGCAAGACAATGAAATTCAAGGATCCAGAGTGACAAAAGAGTGTTACTATATAGATAGGATATTTTCATGACTTCTTGGTGTTGACGTCTAGAGAAGTTGGAGTTTTTGGTGGGTGAGTATATAAGGAGTTTTACTGGCAATAGTTGGTAACTGGAAATAGTTGAAGGCATGCTCAAATTTTATGTATGCCCTTGAAAGAAATTAGTTGAGATTCTAAACAAAGATATTAATAGACCAAACTGAAAAAAAGGTAGTTGGTAATTTTTTTCTATCTTTATTTTAAATCTAATAACTACCGTAATAGTTACCCAAAACATTAGGCAGAGAAAATATAGCATTTTATTCTCTTGGGGATTATGTTTCTGCTAAACTATTATTATAGCAGTTGTAGAGTTTTGACAAGGAACAAAACGCTATCATGAACCAACATTACAATATGTCCCAAATAGTGTATACAGTACTTTCTTTCTAGTCTACTATTTACTTATATATGCATGTATATTTACTCTATTTACTTATATATGTATAGTTACTTATATATACAAATATATATTTACTCACACATATATACATGTACATATATATATATATATATAATTCAAGGAAATATACAATCTCTAAGTTGGTTTTATAAAATAGGTTTCCCAGTCATATTTTGTCCTGTATAAATTTTTAAGTTTTCATAACTAAATGTGAAATAAGACATCCAGACTATAAATATAATTATAAACTGTTGTTGAAAATGAATGACTAACCTGTTGGCGGTAGTTATTTGTGAGCTGTGGAATTCTAAGTACATTTTAATTTTGTTATGCTTTCCTAGGTTCTGCTGACTTCTAGATCGTTACTATTGGTTTTGATTTGGGTAAAAATATAATTTATAAGAGAAAATGTAATTACTGACATAGTACTTTGCTGGTACTCTTAAAAGAGCTGACATTTCCCACAATTAAATAGTTCATTTTTAAGATAAGTTAAACACAAGAGCCCCTTAAACAGATTCAAGACAGGCTGTTATGTTAGATGTTTAATTATTTACTAAATTCAGTTTTTTGACCTTCGGTTGGAAATATTTAGCCTACCAAATAATTTCCCTAGTGGGAAGCAGGAGTTCCATGTTGTATGTTCTGATGGATAATACGGTAATTTGTCAATCTTATAACAAGTACCTCTTACTGTACTTGTTGTATAATGCCCCCATACACACAATGAAGATTAAACATACTGACATAATGTTAGTGAATGAAACATGGACAAATGATGAAATGTCAATTGTGAGATTTGTTTAAAATCTTCTGAGTTACATTTCCTTTCCATTTATTAGTTCTAGAAGATTTTAGGAACAAATGTTCCCCTATAAAAGGGTCTACAAGACAAGGGCCTCATGTTTTTGATCAATATCAAATAAAAACCTTACTGGCTAACTTACATGAATGAGCTTGGGAGTAGACTTCACTCCAGTTGATCTTGAACTAGAGACAGAGTCAAGTATTGCCTGCATTTTCAGTCCAGGGATGTAAGGTGATACATATTAGAGTGATTTGTAACATAGCAATAAGTAATTAATGCAAATGGCAGTGAGTGGAGAAGGAGCTAGGAGAAAGAGAAGGGGAAGAAAGGAGAACATGTAGGGCCAGAAAGATTGTTTCAGGGGATGAATAGACAAGAGCAGAGAGAGAGAAAGGGAGAGGGAGAGGGAGAGAGAGACAGACACACACACACACACACACACACACACACACACACACAGAGAGAGAGAGAGAGAGAGAGAGAGAGAGAGAGAGAGAGAGAGAGAGAATAATAATAGAGGGAGCCATTATAGGTTTGAAGAGAAAACTGACTCTAGAGAAATGTCCAGAGACCTACAAGGATGACCCCAACTAACAATCTGAGCAACAGTGGAAAGGCTACCTTAATGCCCTTCTTTGATAATGAGATTAATAACTAACTTATATGCAACCAGAGAGCCCTCATCTAGTAGCTGATGGAAACAGAAGCAGACACCCACAGCTAAATACTGAGCCAAACTCCTGGAATCCAGAGTTTGCAGAGAGGGAGGAGTGATAAGAAAAGGGGTCAAGACCATGCTACAGAAACCTGTTACAGCAGGTCTCCCCCGCCGGCCTCCCGGTCCCGCCGCCACGTGGGCCCACAGCCGCGCCAGCCCCAAGTAACACTCAGAGACTCTGTATTTGATACAATCCTGTTGGCCAATTACCATTACTGTTAATGGGCTAGCTCTGTCTTAATTATTAACCCATTTCTACTTATCTAAGTATTTCCATGTGGTCGTCTTATGGGGAGCCGCGCGGCAGGCTTCCTGCTCCTTCCCCGGGCTACATCTTGACTCCCTCTACTACTTCCTCTTCCTCCTCCTAGTCTCCTAGCCCCACCTATCTAGTTTTCCATTGGCCACAGGGCTTTATTAACAGTATGAGAAACATATATACAGAATCACATCTCCCATCATCTCCTCTTTTCTGTCTAAAGTAAAAGAAGGGGTTTAACCTTAACATAGCAAAATATACCATACAACAGTTATCAAATAAGAATCACAGTTAACAATATTTAGTCCATTAACATTTTGTAAGACTTAAAGAAAATATCATCTATCCTATCTTTGTTAGTCTAAAGACCTATATGTAACTTATTTTTAATCCTAACTAAGAAAAACTATAATCATAACTATCTGTCTTCAACTCCTTCAAAGACCACAGAAGGATAATATACAAACTCTAGAAATGACAGAGACAATGCATTGCCTGGTCAGTCACCCGAAGTTCTTCTGTAATGTTCCATCTTCAGCCCATAGGCCATAATGTGTGTCCAGACTCCTCAATAAGGCAGGAAACTTTTCTCTGTGTCCTGTAGACTATCTGGCTGTCTGGCAGCCTCTTCCATGAAACAGGAATCCTGTAGCAATGTCCATCTTGCATCAGCAGTTACCTTTTTGTGGGTCCTGCATGTCCAGTTTCTACAACATATAGTCAAACAGTTCAGAAGAGCAGTACCTTGCCCAAATGGCTAGTCTTGCCATATTAGAAGCAAACTCCATAATGTGTTTCTTCAATGTCCATCTTCCTTTCTTCTGTAGGTGGTGTTACCAGGAGCAGTTGTGCCTCACTATCAAGAAAAACCCTAAACCATTTTAAATGCCATATTCTGTAGGTCTTTGAAAGGTTTGAAGAATGCCTATCCATCTCAAATACATCTCTATATATCTAGAAATCCAAACTAACTTAACTCCCATAGGTAACTCTCTATAATCTGTACTAAATTATTACATTACATTTTCTAATGAGCTATATAAACACAATACCTAAACAAGAGGAGAAATATACATATCATAAAATTGACCTTAAATTGTATCAATAAAAGAAAATCCATTCCAAAGCAAAGTATTCATATCTATACCATAATTCCCTTTTTACCTTTAAAAAGATTGTTTGTGGTTATAGCCATTTATAACCAAGTCCATTTAAATGAAAACAAACATTTATAAACAATATTTGGGAATTTGGGCGTCGTTCTTTCCAAACTACTTCCTGCTGGTAGAGGGCGCTGTCATGGGGGTCCAAAGAAGACGCAGAAATCTTGGCAGTAGTCTGCAAGGCTTTGTCTCAACTGCTTTGAATGTTGGATCACCTGGGGAGTTGTTTCAGGGGGTCTGGCTTGATCAAACCACATAAGTCTGGAAAGAATCCATAGCTTTTCATTTTCTGTGGAAATAAAAATAGAAATCCTTTTCCCCAGTAACTTGTCCTTAGGCTTGAATTTTTGAGTCAAAGCATTTTTAAAATATATAAATTGAATTAATCCAGCAGCATTTCTTTTATCAGTAGTTATTTTCTCAGCAACCAAATAATTTAAAGACAACGCATATAGTATCCAAAATTTCTCTGTGCTTTCCATTTTTACGTGGCTTTTTTATTACTCTATTTCTTCTACTTCTATTTTTTGCATTTTTTGAGACAGGGTTTCTCTGTGTAACTTTTATCTGTCCTGGAATTCACTCCATACCAGGTTTACTTTTAAATCACAGAGATCTGCTTGCCTCTGTCTGCCCAGTGCTGGGATTAATGGCATGTCCCATTATACCCATTCATTCTACTTTCTTTTTTCTTTTTTAAACCATTGTACCCTGTTTCTTTTTCTCTCCCAAGCCAGCATATTTTTTTAAAACACAGTGTAAACCTTCATTGCAGCTCTTGTACACACCAATGAATTGTTAGCAGAGCTCTTTAAAAGCAAGGCGGTTTTTGCCGCTTATGCTAATTTTGGAAACCTCTCTTAAAGGAGCCGCACAAATCTCTGTCTACAACAAAACAAATCCAATCAAGAAAATGCTGCTACCAAGAAGTCTCTGTTCCCTTGTTTCTAAAAACTATTTTTTAAGCTTTTGTTAAGTTTTAAGTGAAAGTTCTCAATCCTGCTTCTGACACCATTATGTTACAGCAGGTCTCCCCCGCCGGCCTCCCGGTCCCGCCGCCACGTGGGCCCACAGCCGCGCCAGCCCCAAGTAACACTCAGAGACTCTGTATTTGATACAATCCTGTTGGCCAATTACCATTACTGTTAATGGGCTAGCTCTGTCTTAATTATTAACCCATTTCTACTTATCTAAGTATTTCCATGTGGTCGTCTTATGGGGAGCCGCGCGGCAGGCTTCCTGCTCCTTCCCAGGGCTACATCTTGACTCCACCTACTACTTCCTCTTCCTCCTCCTAGTCTCCTAGCCCCACCTATCTAGTTTTCTATTGGCCACAGGGCTTTATTAACAGTATGAGAAACATATATACAGAATCACATCTCCCATCAGAAACCCACAGAGACAGCTGACCTGAACAAGGGGGAGCTCATGGCCCCCCAGACTGATAGCTGGGAAACCAGCTCTATACTGATTCAAATCCCCTGAATATGGGTCTCAGTTCGAAGGCCTGGGCAGTCTAAGGTACCTCTGACAGTGGAACCAGTATGAATCCCTGGTGCACGAAAAGAGAGCACATTCCCCATGGAGGGATACTTCCTTAGTCTAGAGGCAGGTGGGAGGGCCTAGACCCTACTCCAAATGACTTGATAGATTTTGATGATCCCTCCCGGAAGGCATTACCTTTCTTGTGGAGTGGAGGTGGGAATGGAATGGAAGGGGGTCAGGGCATGGGAGGGAGAGGTAACTGGGATCAATATGTAAAATAAGAAAAAATAAAATAAAAGAACACTTTGGTTTTGTTCCATAACAGACTGTGAGGTTTTACTTTTTTAAGAAAGGATGCACATTTGTTATCCTCTCTTCATGGTGTAATAGTTTTTAGTGAGCGGTATAAGATGAAAGGAAGCACTTGTAAGATCCTCCATTCATAGTATCGTGGGTTTCAAAGTGATGAACAGAATGGCAGGTGGCAGGATAGGCTTACCTGGAGGCTCTGGGAAGCACTGTGTTAGACTGACCTATTATTCCATTGTTAGTTATTAAGATTACTAATATTAATTGATCATATTGATTTTGGTGATTCCTGTTTAGCTATCTCTTGAGGAATGCAAATTATATGATTGTGGTGAATAGAGACAGGATCTGAGGAAAGACTTTGTGTAGCCTGAACCAGTCCAAAATTATACATGCTTTGTGGATTCCTTAGGGCATTAATATAGATAAAGAAAAACACTGGAGAGAAAGTAAATGGCAGTTTCCGATGTGAGTACTAACTTCTTATGTCCAAAGGATTTGTGAGAACAGAGTGATTGCACAAGGGAACCAGCAGGATTCTCATGCGTTTTTAGAAGGATTGACTCAGAGGAACGGCTGCTTCCAACATACTGGTGCCGAAGTATTCCCTATAGTCCTACAAATCCAGTGCTGTTCAACAAAGGTCCTGGGACACTAGAAGAGAACATGCTCCCTGTCACAAGCAGAATCCCGAATCTGTAATAAACACCGGCTTGCAATCAAACAAGTGAGACAGTCACAGATATTAAAACCGACTTCCACCAAAAAGACCTAATTTATAGGCAATTTATTGATCAGGCCTGCTCCTTATACTTTTGCTTGTGAGCCTAGCCTTTAACAGCTGAGCCAGCTCTCCAGCCCAAGTCTGCTCATTTTAATGAGTGAATGCAGTAGTATTTGAAATTGTAAAGTTTCATTTTTCTGTTATTTCTTAAGAATTAAAGAGTGAATATCTAAGATTGATGTCTGGAGGCTACACTTACATAGATGAAGCATAAAGAGTGCTAAGACCACATTTTTGTAATTGTAGTTTGCTTATCCTAGTTTTTACGTCTAACATGAAGACTATACCAGAATTACAAATGCTTTAACAAGACATTTGTTATGTGGACATTCTAGACAGTAAGATCGTGTGTGTGTGTGTGTGTGTGTGTGTGTGTGTGTGTGTGTGTGGTGTCTTAACCCAGGTGAGGAACTGGATCTAGACATTCTCTCTGGTAGGAAGACATGTAGGGGGGAGGAAGGAGCCATGGCCAGCTAATAAGAGTAGTGAACTTCCAAGATGGCCAGCTCTTCCTCACCCCTCTGGCCTGAGAACAAAAAGCCTGGAGGCTGAAAACAAAGGCCTGTTAGACTCTCCACCCTGTCCCCCACCCCAGCTGGTAGGCCCCTGAGAGTGGATTTTCAGCTCTCCAGTCTTCTTTGGGGTCTTTCTTCTATGTGTATGGCAGCCAGCATCTGTGTATTTCCTCAGTTCCAATAAAAACCTTCCTTGAATTGCAGACTCTGTTGGTTCCTGTTTGTGGTGTTTGAGATTTCTTCAGTTACCGGAAACGCTCAACATTTTTTTCTTTCTTAATCCTTTAACTGGCAGAGAAAAATAAATCCATTCAAGACGTCTAGTCTGTGTTACAGTTAGTTTAGATTATGCATGGATCCTATTAAGTGAGTCATGGTCCCAAAGACCTTAATAGAACACAAAATTGTTAAAATTTTAAATTTTGTTTGGTTGTTTTAATTGGGGAAATGCATAATAAGAATTTTGAGATTTCAGTAAGGCTTTGTTCTACCTTTTTACCTAATGATAGGATTATTCATCTTATCTATGACAGACATAACTTTCAAAGTCCTCCTACTTGAGACATATTTTCCCATCATGGGAACATTCCTTAATTTTGTTTTGTTATTTTATTCCAATTTATTCATACTAGAGTCTCTACTATATAAAGGGAAAATTTTTTTGCCTATTCACTCATGACCCCTTTGGCAGATTCTAAAAAGCTCTTTGTCATAAATATCCATTGGGATACACACACACATCTCTCTCTGCTGTCCTATCTGTCTTCTGTCTGTCTGTATCTCTCTCACACACATACACACATGAGCACGCTGGATGAGAGAGAAATGTGCTAAGCACATACATTTGAAAAAAATGTCAATAATTTCTCTATCTTTATCCGGGAAACTACAATAGAGAAAATGACAGATCAGAGTGACTAAATAATCAACAAATTAATAGCTGTAGCAAAAAGAGCAAGACCATGCTGAGCCTAAATCCAAATGTCTAGCTTAGTTGTGACACATTAATGTATCCCCCAGGAAATCAAAAGTTTCTACTTTTTTGCTAACAGATGTATTGCCCAGGAGGTACTAAAGGCACTTGATTTATTTTGAGCCCAAGGAAAACATAGTGACTACATGTACATGTTGCACATGTATAGTGACATGGTTGATGCTGCCTTTATTTCTGGCAGGCTTGGGTCCAAAACCAGTATTTGCTCCTTGCCCTGGGTCAGGACTGGTCCAACTCATTCTCTGTCTCTGTCTCTGTCTCTATCTGTCTCTGTCTCTGTCTCTTTCTCTCTCTCTCATATCTTGTAAGCCACAATATGATGTGCTTAGAATGGAATCCAGGTTTTCAGCAAGAAATAAAGGGACTGTTGAGTATTACCTAAAGTCCCCATCTGCCTCCATTGCAAACATTCTTGTCAGCTGTTTCTTCCTGTGTATATTGTTCTGATGGCTGGATTCAAGTTTTATCTTGCATTCATTTTTTTCACGAGAGTTAATGGAATTGAACAAGACCCAAGTATCCCACTGTCTTATGGTGGATTCAGGTAATCTCACAAATGACAATACAGAGATATTTGGTCCTTTGCTCTGCTCTTTTTAGGACAATGTAGTTACAATTACTCTGGTTAAAATTCTTACATTTCCCTCCTGTTCTTGGGAGCAATGATGCAAGTTTGAAAATAGTGTTTATTGAGTGAATCAATGAATTTTGGATAATCACAGTTGAAGATCTAAATATATAACATAAGTTTTTTTAGAGTCTTTTAATAGAAAAATGTGACTTCTTGACCCCTTCCCCCTTGCCATACTTTGTTGACTCCCATGAGAGGCCTTATCATTTCTGAGGAGTGGATGGAGGGGTTGGGGGATGGAACAGGAGGAGAGGAGGGAGGGGAAATTGTGGTTTGTAAAAAATAAGTAAAAATGCAATAATAGATAGATAAATAATAGATAGATACATAATAAATAAATAAATAAATAAATAAATAAATAAATAAATAAATAAAAAAGAAAAATGTGACATGTCCTAAAAGGAATGTTTTGGTTTTGAACTACATAGAAAGCTTTTCTAATACCTTCAGAAATAATTATAACAGCAAATCACTTTCCAAAATGTACTATTCTCTGTATAGTGAAACACATTTTTCTACACTTTGCCCTCTTAGGTACATAGCAGGAAGCAGAACAATAGTCTTGGGATCATTAATCAACAGTCTGTGTCAATGGTTTATGACAAGAGTAGTGAAATATGATGCTTTTAAACTTTTTGTGCCCCCTGATTTTTTTAACCTCTTTCCTACCCTTCTCTCAACTAATTTTTAAACTCTATCCTTGCAAAACTGATATGAGATATCACTATTTCATGTTGTGGATTATTTGTACATTGTGTGAAGTTATGTCATTATGATTGGTTTAATAAAAAGCTGAATAGCCAATAGCTAGGTAGGATATGTTAGTCAGAACTTCAGGCAAAGAGGAACTCAGGGTTAGAAAAGCAGATTCCAGGGAAATAATGAGCAATCTGGACATACAGAAAGAAGAGAAATAAAAAGCCATGTGATGGAACATAGATTAATAGAAACTGGTTAATTTAAGTTATAAGAGCTAGTTGGAAACAAGCCAAATCTAAAGGCCAAGGTTACATAACTAATAATGAATTTCATTGTCAATATTGGGGAGTGACAGTCCCAAAGAAAAGTCAGATATTAAAGATCTGTTACAATTTTCTGTCTTTTAAGAAAAAAAAAAACATGGTTTCTTTCTTGATGTGGATAGATCTCATATTTACCCTCCATTTTTGAAGACTTATTATGCATGACTCTTCTTCACCATTTATGCACTATCAATGCCAGAAATCTTTGTGAATCCATGTTAATTTCTGTGTAAGTAATTTATGAAAAGGCAAATTTTAACTGAATTGCCTTTAGTGTATTGGGACCCTGGCTCTGTTTCAGCCTCCTTCACCTTCCTCTTTTTTTTTCTTACTAAAAGATAAAATATATTAAGATGAAGCAAAAACTGTCATAATGAAGTTAGACACAGCAACCCAAAAGAAGAAAAAGAGTCCCAAGAGCAGTCACAAGAGTCAGACCGTCAGAAATATGTTGTTTTGTTTTTATTTTCTACTCTTTTTACTCTTTGGTAGTCCCACTCCCCAGTCCCCTCCAAATAATCCCAGGAAGGCTTACTCTTTCTTATAAATACTTGGCCCTAATTTGGTTGTTTCTAGCCAGCTTTTCTTAAATTATTCCATCTATCTTTTGCCTCTGGGCTTTTATCTTTCTATATAACTTTCTTTATTTCCTACTCCATGGCTTGCTGTGTACTGAGTGTCTGGCCCCTGGAGTCCTTCTCTTCTTTCTCCCCCAGATCTCTCTTTTTCTCTTTATATTTATTTTCTCTGCATGACAACCTTGCCTATTTCCCTCTTATGCATATCTATTGGTCATTTGGCTCTTTATTAGATCAATCTGGTGTTTAAGGGAGGCAAAGTAACACAACTTCACAGAATTAAACAAGTGCAACATGAAAGAATGCAACACATCTTTGCATCATTAAATAAATGTTTCATAGCATGAACAAATGTAACACATCTTTGATGGGAGATGTTATTCTGTATATATGTTTCTCATACTGGTTAATAAAGCCCTATGGCCAATAGAAAACTAGATAGGCAGGGCTAGGAGACTAGAAGGAGGAAATAGGAAGTAGTAGGTAGGAGTCGAGATGTAGCCCGGGAAGAAGCAAGACACCTGCGCGGCTCCCCGATAAGATGACCACGTGGAAATACTTAGATAAGTAGAAATTGGTTAATAATTAAGACAGCGCTAGCCCATAAACAGTAATGGTAACTGGCCAACAGGATTGTATCAAATACAGAGTCTCTGAGTGTTATTTGGGGCTGGTGAAGCTGTGGGCCCAGAATGGCGGCAGGAGGGATGGAGCTGGCGGGAAGGAACAACCTGCCGTAACACATCTTCAGCCAATATTTTACAACAGAAGTACCATAAAATTACTAAGATAATAGTTATAATATATATGCAGAGGACAAGTGCTGACACATGTAGGCCCTGTGTTTGCTGCTTTAGTATGTGAGCTCATATGTGTCTTGCATAGTTGAGTAAGAGGATTTTGTTTGGTGTCCTCTGTCACCTGTAGCATAGTAATATTAAATGGTAAAATAAAGTAAAATGCAAAGAAGCAGGTTAGCATGACTTTGTCTACTGAGAAACCCCCCTCAGATTCATTCTACTAAGGTTGTACCAATATAGGGGATAGCTGATAGGGGGTTGGTAATGACTGTAGCCCCTCAGAATGACACTTGGCCTCCTGGAAGTACATATCCTATAAATGCTGTTGCTATAACTGTAAATAATAGGATGATTCCAACGTTTCAAGTTTCTACTATCGTGTATGAGCCATAGTAAATTCCTCATCCTACGGGAAGAAATAGAAAAATAAAGAATATTGAGGCTTCATTAGCAAAGAGGTAATGGATTAATCAGCAGTAATTTATGTCTCCACAGATATGTGTGACTGATGAAAATGCTGTGGTGGCATCTGATGTGCAATGTATGGCTCGGAAGAGGACTGTCATGATTTGTATTACTAAGCATAATCCAATTAGGAATCAGAAGTTTTCATCAAGATAACATATTTGATGGGGCTGCAAGGTCAATGAATGAGGATTAATAATTTTTATTAATGGGTGTTTCTTATGGATATTTATCATTAGTGTTTCTATAGTTGAATTACAATGATGTTTTCTCATATCATTAGGCATAGGTATAGTCTATGTAGAAACTATAACAATATATTTGTATTTTAAGCTCATTGATTGCACTAGGTTGTTTGGGCACGTCCCTAAAATCTTCATCTATTTATGGTGGTATGTGTTTAAATATCAGTGGGTATGCTAGTTGCTTAGCAGTGTTAGGTTTGGGAGGGACTTTTTAGGGTTAATAGTATTTTTGATTTATTTGGGTGGAATGATGGTTGTTTTCTGCTACACAATTGCTAAGAGCAGAAGAGTATCCTGAAATCTGAGTGTCCAGTTGATTAATTTTGAGGATTACAATATTTCTGCCTCTTCTTCCATGGGATTCTCTGAGCTCCAAGGGGAAGAATTTTATGGAGACCTCTGATTTAGACTCTTTTTCTGCATAATGTCTAGCTGTGGCTCTCTGTATTCCCATCTGCATCAAGAGGAAGTCTCTCTGATGATTACTAGATTTAAGGCACTGATATGTCAGGAGTCATTTTATTGATTCTTTATAGACCAATAGTATTTGGGTGTTCCCTAGGTCTCTGAGCTATCTAGTCTCTGGTTCTTGTTTACCCAAGCAGTGTCAGGTATTGGCTTATCCTCAGGCAGTGGACCTTAAGTCAACTCAGATATTGGTTAGCTATTCCCACAAGTTCTGTGCTACCATTGCCCTACCATGTTTTATGGGCAAGACAGATTATAGGTCAAAGATTTTATGACTGGGTTGGTGTGCACATTTCTTTTAGGTAGTTAGCAGGGTACCTTCCTGCACTACAGACACTAGAACATAGGGGTGAAGGCTCCATGTAGGCACCAGCTCAGCTTCTCTTTGTTCAATGAGTTGTGTGGATATTGTCCTTTGCAATGGGGCCCTTGCTGTCAGTTTGCAGAGCACAGTCCTTTGTCTCAACAACAGCCTAAGTTGTTTAGAAATTTTCATGGAACGGCATTGGACAACAACTCAAATGAATGTAACCAAGTCCCACAACTGCAAGCTTGCTTGGCTATTAGAGATGGTCAGTTGAGACTCTATGTCTTCCATTACTAGGAGTCCTCATTAGGATCAGCTTCACAGATTGCACGAAGCTTCCACTGCACTAGGTTTTTATACCCCCAAATGTCTCCCCTATTTCAGTCAATTTTTTCCTCCTCTCCCCCCCCCCGATCTACCTACTCCTATCCCTCCTAACACCAATCTGTAAAATCTATTCTATTTCTGTCTCCCAGGGAGATTCATGTGTCCCTGATAACCCCCTAATCTTTGCCTAACCTCTTTGGGTATACAAATTATAGCTTGGTTATCATTCACTTAATTGCTAATATCCCTTATAAGGGAATACAAATTTATACTAATAGGCCTGGATTACATCACTCAGAATGTTTTTTTTCCTAGCTCCATCCATTTGCCTATAAATTTTATGATGTTATTTATTAACAGCTAAGTAATACTCCATTGTGTAAATACACCACATTTTCTTAAATTCTTCTGTTGAGGGACATTTAGGTTGTTTCCAGTTTCTGTTTATTATTAATAAAGCTGCAATGAACATGGTTGAGCAAGTGTCTTTATGGCAAAATAGATCATCCTTTGGATGTATGCCCACTATACTGATTTCCATAGTGGCTGTATAAGTTTGTACTTCCACCAGCAGTGCAAGAGTACTCCTTTTGTTCCACATCCTCACCAGCATGCGACATCACCTGTGTTATTGTCCTCAGCCGTCTGACAGATGTAAGATGGAATCTCAATGTAGTTTTAATTTAAATTTCCATGACCATTAAGGATGTTGAACAATTCTGAGAAATGTGTTTATCAGACATTTGATATTTCTCTAGATCTAGACCCTATTTTTAATTGGATTATTTGGTTTTTGATATCTACCTTCTTGATACATACATACATACATACATACATACATACATATATTCTTGAGTTATTTATGTATTTTGAATATATTAGTCCTCTAACAAAAGTTGATTTGGTAAAAATCTTCTCCCATTCTGTAGGCTGATTGATAGTGCCCTTAGCCTTAAACAAGCTTTTACGTTTCATGAGGTAAAATTTATTAATTGTTCTTAGTATGGCACTATCAGAGATCTGCTCAGAAATTCATCTTATGTGCCAATGTGCTCAAGGCTATTCCCTATTCTCTCTTCTATAAGATTCAGTGCGTCTGGTTTTACATTGATGTCTTTGATCCATGGGGACTTGAGTTTTGTGTAGGGTAATAAACATAAATCTATTTGCATTCATGCATATATCCAGTTGACCAGCACCATCTGTTTGAGATGTTATCTTTTTTATGAGTGTGTATTTATGGCTTCTTTATAAAAATCAGGGTCCATATATCTGTGGGTTTATGACTGGGTCTTCAATTCAATCAACATGTCTGTTTTTATGCCAATATAATATGGCTTTCATGACTATAGCTCGAGTACAACTTGAAATCTGGAGTAGTTGGACATCCAGCAGTTATTTTCTTGTTCAGAATTGTTTTAGATATCCTGGAGTTTTATTTCCATACAAAGTTAATTGTCCTCTCAAGGTCTGTAAAAATTCTGTTGGAATTCTGATTGGGATTGCATTGAATCTGTAGATTGCTTTTGGTAGGATGGCCATTTGACTATTCCATCTATCCATGAGCATGGATATCTTGCTATTTTCTTTAATTTCTTTTTCCAAACACTTGAAGTTATTGTCATACAGGTATTTCACTTGTTTTGCCAGAATTACACCAAGATATTTTATAGTATTTGTGCCTATTGTGAAGGGTATTGTTGCCCTTTCTCCACACACTTACCATTTGCATAAGGAAAGGGCTACTGACTTTTTAAGTAAATCTTGTATCCAGCCACTTTGCTAAAGGTGTTTATCAGCTGTAGGAGTTCTCTAGTAGAATTTTAGAGTTTGCATATGTATACTATCATACCTTCTGCAAATAACTATACTTGGACTCCTTCCTTTCCAATTAGTATCCTTTTGATCTACTTTGTCTTATTGCTGTAGCTAGAACTTTAAGTGCTATATTGAATAGATATGGAGAGAGTGGACAATATTTTCTTGTTCCTAATTTTAGTGGAATTGCTTTGATTCTTCTCTCCATTTGATGTGGTCTTGGCTATAAGCTTCCTGCAAATTGCCTTACTATGCTTAGGTATGTCCTTTTTACCCCTTATATCTCTAAGACTTTTATCATGAATTGGAGTTGGATTTTTTCAAATTTTTATGCTACCTCTAATGAGATGATATTATGTGGGTTTGTGTGTGCATGTGCTTGTCTCTCAGTTTGCTTATACAGTGTATTTTATTGATAGATTTTAGTATGTTAAATCATCTTTGAATCTCTTAGAGGAAGTATACTTCATCATGGTGGATGGTCTTTTTGATGTATTCTTTGATTCTGTTTCCTTGTATTTTATTGAGTATTTTGCATCTATGTTCATAAGAGAAATAGGTCTATAATAGTCTTTATCTGATTTGGGTAGCAGGGTAATGGTGGCTTTATTTAAATTCTAGAGAGTCTTTAATTTCTCATTGGTATTTTTTTTTCATTCAGTAGAGAGTTGTTCAGACTTTGTAAGCTTTTGGTTGTTTCTGTTGTTGCTATCTAGTATTAATTTGTGATGGTCTGATAGGAAGCAGGGAGTTATTTCAATTTTCCTGTATATTGAGACTTACTTTGTGTCTGAGTACATGATCAATTTTGGATACTGTTCTATGAGGTACAGAGTAGAAGGCAAATTCTTTTATGTTGGTTGAAATGTTTTGTTAATATTAGGTCCATTTGGTTTATAATGTCTGCTATTCCAGTATCTCAGTTTAGTTTTATCTGATTAACCTGTCCAATATTGAGAGTTGGGTATTGAAGTTTTCCACTATTAGTGTGTGAGGATTAATATGTGATTTAACATGTGTTGTTATTAAACTGGGGTACCCTTGTATTTGGTGCACAGATGTTAAGAATTGTAATGTTTCTGGTGCGTGTGGTGTCAAAGGCCGTTAATTCCAGAACATGGGAGGCAGAGGCAGGTGGATCTCTCTGAATTTGAGGCAAGCCTTGTCTACAAAGCATGTCAGGACAGTCAGGGCTGTAACACAGGGAAACCCTGTCTAGAAAAAAAAAGTATAATTGAGGATTGTACTGTCCTTTTGGTGAATTTTTCCTTTGATGAGTGTGTAGTGTCTTAGTGTCATTCCCTATCTCTTCTCTTTTGATTAGTTTTAGTTTGAAGTCTATTTTGTTGGGTACTAAAATGGCTTAATCAGCTTATTTCTTAGGGGCATTTGCTTGAAATATCTTTTTCCAACCAATTTCCTTGAGGTACTATCTATTCTTGATGTTAAGGTATGTTTCTTGGTACAGCAGAAGGACAGATGCTATTTCCAAATCATTCTGTTAGTCTGTGTCCTTTTATTAGTGTATTGAGATCACTGATATTGAGAGATATCAATGATCAATGATTATTGGTTCATGTTATTTTGTTGTTGGGGGTCATTGTGGTTGTGTGTGTGTGTGTGTGTGTGTGTGTGTGTGTGTGTGTGTGTGTTTCCCTTCTTTTAATTTTGCTTGTGTGTGATTATTTCCTGTGTTCTTATTGATGAAGTTAATCTCTTCAGGTTGTCATTTTCGTTCCAACACCTCTGTAGAGCTGGATTTGTAGATAGATATTGTTTAATACTCACATTATCATGGTATATGTTATTTTCTCCATCAATGATAATTTTTTCTAGTTCCATTCATTTGCCTGTAAATTTTGTGATGACTTCTGGATTTTTCTTTGTTGGGTGGGTGATTTATTCTTTGGTTTCAGTTCCCTTTCTGAGTTTTCAGAGTTTTATGTCTGTGTGTTGCCTATTTTCCTGGCTTGTTTAGCTTGTGTGTTCACAGGGAATGCTTGCTGGCATTAGAGGCTGGGATACTGGGATGAACTGAAGAAGGATGGTTGAAGTAGAAGGTATTTGTAATTCCTTAGGAATGAGGCCAGAGAGGAAAGAGAGACCACTGCACACTGAAGGTTTTCTGTTACAGAGCTGAAGATGAGACTGGGGAGATTGTATCTCAGGAGCAGTAGGAGAGTTGTGGGTCTGCCTTCAGCTACATTTTACCCTGGGAGGAACAGCCTTAGCTTTAGCAGTGGGTACCTTCTAGGGTATAGGACAAAACAAGTAGGAGGAGAGAGTTTAGGAGGGGATGGTCTGTGGGATCCACAGGAGATGCAGGCACTTGTGATGGAAAGCATCAGCTGGTGTTCTGTTGCAGCTCTAGGGATGAGACTCAGTGCTTATGTCTGGGGTAACAAATGGTATAGAGGAGATGTTTGTGGGCAGCCTACCTGGTATTCTAGCTGGCATGCCTGTGGTTTAGCTAGAGGTGCCTGCTGGAGTTCTGGCATGAGATACAGTAACTAGTAGGAGGTTTAAAGGGGGATGGTCTGGGGAATCCACAGGAGATGTGGGCAGAGAGGGGCAAAAAGGCTGTAGCCTTGATGCTGTTGAAGCACCAGGGACAAGGCTGAGGAATTGGGTCTGTTTTAGCCTGCTTCTTAAAATAATATTCATTTTTGGTGATTATTTTTATATATTTATTCCTGTTTCCCCATAATCCCAGACAGAGTTGGAAATTTATTGTTATTATCAGACATAACATGCAATTTACTATTTCTTTTTATTGTCCCCACTAAAGTCATCTTTTTCTTCCAAGTCTGGAATAATTTCAATCAAGGTTTCATTTTACCACCATTTTACCACCCCACTCAGTTTCTGGGTCTTCTCTATTTTTATTTTCCAGTTTCTTTTTCTCCAGGGCTGAAACTTCATGTGTTCAGAGGTTCTGGTGTGGGTAGGGCTGTCCCATTCTTTACTGACCTTCTGAGGTGTCATGCCTGAATAAGTCCTTATCTTTAAGTACCCACCTGGTTTTCCATGAATGTGGAATCTTAGGCTAAACTCCATATTCTCAAGGAGTCTGAAGGCACTGCTGAATTATTTTTCAGCATTCATTGCTTTTGGTGAAGGATCTGGTTGTGTACTTATTTTGTTTTAACTTTTTGAAATGCATCCATATAGTTTTATTCTTTGGGATTTGATATATATATATATATATTGGGTAGGGGTCTTAGCTTAGTTATGGAGAGCTGAGCTGGGTCCAAGGAAATGTAGGTGCCCTGCCTGCTCATTTCCCAGCCTCCCTGAATCTTGGAGACAAGGAGACACAGCAGGGAGTCTAGTCAAGCAGGAACTCCTTTATTGTCCCATAGCAGGAATCTTTTAAAGAAAAAAAAAAAAAAAGCAGAGTGGGAAAACAGCCAGCCAATGGTTTTAAAGGTCAGCATATCCAGTGCCTTGTAGTGAATAGGAGCTGTTCATTCAGTGACCTCATCTGGTTCAGTCTAGACAACCAATCATTTTATTGTAAACAACTCAGGATTTACCTTCTTGACTTCCCCTCAGTGCCATCTTTGACTGACTCATGTGTGCCCTACAGTTTTTCCTCTTTAAATCCAGAAGTTTGACAATTATGTAGTGTAGTAAGGGGTTTACAGTCTCAATTCTGCCTTTAACAGGTACCTTTCTTCTAGTAATAGAGGTTGTGAAAAAATTTATTTGATAGTATTATATCCTAGACTTTTTCATTTCTTTCCTGATTATTTATTAATTAGAGCCTTGCCCCTAATCCCACAGTCTCTTTCTCTCCTTCTCTCTTTACAACATTCTTTTATGGAGACATGATCTTTTGGTAGTCAGCCCAGGCTAGCCTTGAACTCATTGGCCTTGGATATTGGACACTTTTGTCTCTTATCTCCCAAGAGCTGGGATAGTACACTGTGCCATCATTTCTGGCTTTAATTTCCTTGTCATTATATAACAAAAATATCCCAATGCGCCATTTCTGTCATTTTGTTCCACTCTTCAAGATCTTCTCAACTGTATCTCCCACTGTGTGCATGTGTTCCTGTTCTCACATGGTTTTTCGTTTTGAAGAGCCCTTTTAGAAATTCTATGATTGTTACTTTATATAGCATCTTTGTTTCCCTTTGGAGAAATTAATTATAGTCCTGGAGCTATTTCCCAGTTCTATCTGCTTTTATAGCTTTTGAATTCACTTTCTCTTTGTTAAAAGCCTTTTCAAAAATATTAAGTCTATGCATATGGGCATATTCACATAGAGAGCAGATATGTGATGTTTACTGCTGCACATCTGCAGGCATTTGAAACTGGTAAGCATCACCATTATGGAAGTATCCGTTGAGGGTCTAGCCATGTTGTGACCTAACTTCCTCTACTCCATAACTAAAGTATTTCTGTCTGCCCTTTAATAATTTGTCATTTCTTATCAGTTGCCATCTACTCTATTCCCTCTTTGTCATTATCAGTATATGACCTTTATATTTGATGGCTTAACATACTAGCCATGTCCTAGAAGGTGTACAATCTGTAACAATCTATAGGAAGTATAACACTTGAAGTTTATACAATGTGAAAAAGGGCATCTTGGAGGGAGCTTTGAGTTCTGCTTGAAGAAAAGCACCTGGGATGAGTGCCATGAACATAGCTGCTAAAGACATTGACCCTTAACTGTGAGAGATGTGGAAGGGTTTTTTCAGGAAATGAGAGAATGTAACATATGCGAAGAATAAGGCAGAACAATTATGAAGCTGTGGGCAATGAGACTGCAGGCTTCCACACAGTGCTGTAAATTGTACATCTTGTGCATGGCTAGTGGTGAACACGGGGAAAGGACTTGAGTACATCAGCTCAGATCACACAGAGTCTTTCACTGTGTCCTGGGGCTCTGTGCAAAGTATCATGGTAATCAAAAGGAGCACAACTCTGTTTTTCTCTAGATGGAAACAACAAAACAGCAGTGGTGATGCTAGGATTAACCATCTATATTTCAAGCAGAACATTGCATTTGAACGAGACTTGAGACTTGAAGAGACATATGTAAAGAGTTTCAAATTTATATAGAATATGATAAGGAACATACTGAGATGAATAGGAAGAAAATTAGTCTAAGAGGATCATACAGGTACAAAAGGTAATTTAAGACGCTTTGGAAGTATGTCTGGTACAAAGAGGCCATATAAAGAAGTATGTGGCATGAAGTATATGGCGTTGAAAGCTAGACTGAGAAGTCCATGCTGACTTCTGGATCCATGAAGCTGCACACAGAGTCTAGTCTACTTAAAATGACAAAAGATGATGCCCATCACGTACACACATGTCTATTTGCTGCACACACACACACACACACACACACACGTTTCAGGAAAATGGCTTCCCATAGACTTTGAGCATAAAACATCTTTAAATATGGTACTAGTCTCTCAACTTGTTTTTCTGTGTCTGTCATCCTGTTCCAGTGAGCTTGAAGAATGAAATTAAATCTAGTTCCCCATTCTAATAGTCAAACACTCCACGAACTATGATATTCTGCTCTGACTGCTATCTCCTCACTTACTGTTTCTTCCCTCACTAAAAAGTACTCCCTAAGGAGACTGAAACTTTATATCTTATATCATTTACTATACTCTCAATGCCTAGGTGGAGTCTGGCACATAATAACACTGATGGAGAAAACAAATGAAGAAAACGATTATTTGAAATATCTCTTCTGATTATTATTGAGTAGATGCAGGAGAAATTCTTTCTTTAAACAAATATTGTCCTTAGTTTTGTTAGTATAGATTATTCCTCAATTTTAAAATGATTAGTGTGTTAAAACTTTAAGCTACAAGACAAAAATCCCCCCCCCACCCCCGCCGCCGCGCGCGCGCGCACATGCACGCCTGCCAAACATTTCATTCTTGGTATCTCAATCATATTAGCTGCTCAATAAGCATTTGTTTATTATTATTTTATTTAATTTTTTAATTTTAAAGTTCCCCCTCCTTCCTTTTCTTTTGCCCTGCCCCCATCCACCCACTGTCCACTCCTCAGAGGGAATAAGGCCTCCCTTGGGGAGTCAACAAAGTGTGGCAGAGGCAGAAGCTGAGGCAGAAGCAAGCCCCTCTTTCCTGCATCAAGGTTGAGCAAGGCATCCCACTATCGGGAATGGACTCCAAAATGTCAGTTCATGCTCCTGGTATAGATCTTGGATTCACTGCCAAGGGCTCCTCAAACAGACCAAGCCACAACTTTCACCCACATTCAGAAGGCTTAGTTCAGTCCCATGCAGGATCTCTAGCTGTCCATTTCTGTGAGCTCCTACTATCTCAGGTGAGTAAGGACTTTAAAGATGTCTAACATATATTCAATGAATAAACATTTTAGAGACACATAGTGAGAAAAGCTGCAAGTAAGGTGAGCAGTAGAAGACTTTCCTTTTATGAAAGGCAGGACTTAACTTCTGGTTGTCCATTAAATAGCTAATAGCTCATTACCAATCATTGTTATTCCAAATCCTTGGCATCAGTCACCTCAATTTATATACCTCAGCATTTCTATTTTTTACATGAAATGCCTATTAGCAAACTGCTTCAGACTCCACAGGGCACTCATTAAACTTGCTCCCACTCAGCATCTCTAGGACTGGGGTGTAGGGGATCTGAATTTCTAACAAGCTCTTTCTGAGGTTAATATGCATACTGAAGTCTGAGATTGAGTGAACTGTTGTATTAAATGAGTTTCTTCTATGATTCTGTATTTACCTCTGTAGCTGAAATAGTATATATGTATATATTGACCACCGAGAGAGAGAGACAGACAGAGAGAGAGAGAGAGAGAGAGAGAGAGAGAGAGAGAGAGAGAGAGAGAGAGAGAGAGCCTGTATCCTGTAGTTATTGTTCATGTAGATTGCTGCTGCAGGAAGTTCCCTAGTAATTCTTGTCAGGCACTAAGAAATGTGATGTTTTATGTGAGTAATGCTCTATTCTTTGCATTATACTGTACAAAATTACATTATTTCTCATGCTTTGTGTCTCTGGGAAAAATAAAATTATGGGATGGTAATTTCTCTTTGGAAGC
The DNA here is from genome assembly GCA_030556225.1 of Cricetiscus sungorus. Lineage (NCBI taxonomy): Eukaryota > Metazoa > Chordata > Mammalia > Rodentia > Cricetidae > Cricetiscus > Cricetiscus sungorus. The sequence goes on along the minus strand of JANBXA010000007.1, from coordinate 132,388,185 downwards.
ATTTCTGGTTGTATATATCGCACAGTCCATGAATCAGACTCTTCAGACTCTTTTGGGGAGTAGCCCAGGTATTTTAGAAAGCTGCAGTCAGTTCTGGCTCAGGGTCCAACTTGGTATATTGATGGTGTCTGTTCTGCAAGATGATTACAACAAAAAGGAGTTGGAATCCCACTCAAGTCTGACAGGGGACAGAAAGTGATTCTCTACTGAAGCAGAATATGCAATACAAAAGATGGAAAATAATCACAAAACCTCAAAGAAAGGAGCAATATCCCCCCCCCTCTGGAAAACCGAGAGCAAATCTTGGGGAAAGGGCAAAATATTTGAGCAATAGCTGTCAACATTTCCATGGAAGGTGGGAAGTGAAGAGCTTGCGATTGAATGGAGGCACAGGTGTGCTTATCAGGTTGAAATGGGCTCAGAAGGAGAAGTAATCTTTTTTTGGAGCCCTAGTGCTAAAAGATAATTAACGTCTGTCTGCTTTCACGACTCAGCCTGCTTTATAGCATTGCTGAAAATGCTCACACGTTGGCGGCGAAAGCCAAAAGCATTCTTAGGAACTTGCATGGACTTTTAAGGAGGGAATAATTAGAACAAGGCAAATGGGAGTTTTCCATTGTTACTGGCCAGGAATTTAATGTCTATATGCTGCACACACATTTATAGTTGGAGGCACACATGTGCATTTGTGTCATAGTTTCCCTTAATTAAAATCTCTTAATGTGACTTGGCAGACAATTCTAGCTGTATGTTCAGATATCTCCACAAGGGCTGAGAAGCACTCAGCTGTACCTCTGAAAAAAGATGACACTGGGAAACTCTTCTCCATTTGCACCCTTAAATATATCAGATAAATATTGCTAAGAATAGCTACAATGGCACTCTATATTGGTGGCACATAGTAAGCGTGTATAAAAAAGTTATAAACTAGTCCTCTTTTCCTGAAAACCTACCATCATCCACTTCATTCCTTGCCACAGTCTGATAGCTCTTATGTTCCAGCATTCAAAGAACTGTGCTACTTAGCAGCATTAATGGCCAAAAGGAGTAGGTACTCATTCTTGCATCATGGAAGGTATACAGCCATCTCCTCGTATTTGAGAAGTGCTTGTAAAGGATCTTCTTTGTAAATTGCAGGTTCCATTGACTAAGTTATAGAGTGGAAATTTTTATGGAGAATCAGAGTGTAGAAAACATATTGGAACTTAGCCTATATGTCATTTGACACCCAGGAAAACTACTGTTAAAGCATTCTAGAATAGGTCGGGCCCTGTATATGCTCCTCACCTGTAGTGAGATGGGGTAGGCAGACTGAACATGAATTGGAGGATCAGCATCACCCATGACTCTTCTGATAATTAGCCTAGGAACACAGCTGCTCTGCAGTCAAATATGAACTGTTCCAGTACTTTAGTGAGGCCTCCTGAGGAATTTTTTCACTCTATACTTATTTCATATCATACAGAAAGGGAGCAGGGACAATGCCACGCTGAAGGAGAACCTATGCAGTTGGTTCTGAAGATTGTTAGAATTTTACTGTGTATTTATTACTTACAGCTTTCAAAAACAAAACAAAACAAACAAACAAACAAAAGCCCAAAAAATGAAGCCACTCTGTGAACGTGGAAGCATAAATCACTGGAGGAATCAGAAGAATCCACAGCTGAGAGTCCTGTCATTTCCCTGCTGGCTGCAGGTCCAATAGTGCATGGGCACTGGTCTTCCTGCCTCTAAAACGAAGCAGCAAATTCTGTGCCATGTCTTCCCTGGCCAAGGGAGGAATACTAATAAAGGAGTCACAGTACTCACACTTCCACTAAAAGCCCCAGTTTCCCTTCTTAATGTCTGAGAGCCAAGACCTACAACTGCACTGCACTGTAGAAATATATGAGCTGTGAAAAAGCAGTTCTGGGCAAATTGTCTGCACCCTTTCTCTTTAATGTGCTATAGGTCACCTGAATGCACAAATCAGAGTTCCAGAAAGTTACCTCTTCCTACAGCCTGTTTTCTGAGTGGAAACCTAATCACCTTTGAATTCAGGTCCACTGGATGGGTACATCTTGCTCACCTTAGACCTGTAGATGTAACACCACCCAGCAAAACAGTTGTACTAAGCAGCCAGAAGTCATTTCCTAATGCAAATGCAGGGAGCCAGAGCCAAGCACGGTTCAGTCCTAGCTTCCCTATGGTGCAGAGACTGATGAACAGAACGTGAGGTTTCCCAAGACAACGTATGCAAGCAACCTACTTACAGCAAGTTTTTCTCAAGCTTTGCAATTTCCTTCTATTTGGCAAGTTCAAAGCAGCCATTAGCAAAATCATCCAACAGTGACCTGTAGCAGAATACAGAAAGCTGTGTGCAGGGGTGATGGTGCCAGTAAAAAACCTCAGGTAGGCAATGAGAGGATTATTTAAGCATGCCAGATATGTCCTTTTTTAAAAATTGTTCCCTATGACTAATGCATGGAACTTTGTAGACATACCTAATTAAATGAGACCACATTTATTAAACCACATTATTTGAAAGTGTAGCACATATACAAGCCCTGCTCTGTTAATAGTTACTATTAGTGGAATCTTGTATGGGGAGAAAATTGGTTGACTGGCTATTACATATGCATTATTGCTATTTTTATTGTTATAGTTCATATTATTATTGTCATTTGTTGAATAAGAAATTACAAGGTATGAGATGTAAGGATGGCATATCCAAAGCCAAAGATATTGAACAAAGAAAAAAATCTTAAAATACCAACATATGTGCATTTGCTCTTTGAAGATCTCTAGCACTTCAACAGCTTCTCAGGTTCTTGCCATGGTGGAGATCTATAATCAGGGCATCTTGAAAGGACAGGCAAATGAGTCTTTGCCATACCATACCTCCAGCTATGGTATGCTAGACTGCTTCTTCTTCACTGGCTCCTATACCTTCCCTAGTATCCACTCTTCTAAACCCTGTAAGAAGAGTAAGAGCATCGGGAAGCCTATGTGGAGTGTGTATTAATGCATGCTTGAGAAATTGTTGGGTTCTGGCAAGCCAGGTGCCAGGGGAGTGAAGCAGAGTCCAGCAGGCAAAATTCCAGCTACAGATCAAAAGTTAAACGATCTGAGCCTGAGTAAAAATAGTGATGATGGTATAGCAATTCTGCTAGTCCCCTGACCTGCAGCCACCAGACCCTCCCTGCCACTGAATTCCCCTGAGGGACCTGGAGGTAGAACAAAGCTTCCAGCACAGCCACCATTTCTGTTTTGTCCCTTCACCCTCCAGTAGAGAGGTGATAACCAGGGGTTCCTCCAGCCCACATCTCCCTCTTCGAGTCTCCTGATATTAAGATATCTTTAGGTAGATGACTGTCAAAAATATTAAAGTATGTGTATTTCCCAGCTCTACCATTCCCTAGCACTGCCAAATGATTCAACAACCCACTCCACAAATATCTGCTCAGTACTCTAGTCACCATTGATAGGAAATGGAAAGAACCTATATATCCTTCAACTGCTGAATGCATAATGAAAATGTGCTACATATACACAGTGGAATTCTATTCACCTGTAAAGAATAATATAATCATGACATTTGCAAACAAATAGATGAAATTGTACTGAGTGTGGTAACCCAGACTCAAGAAGACAAATATCTCAATACTCTCTTGAGTATCTTAACTCAGAATTCTTAGATGTGACTGTATAATCTGTATTAACTAAAGAAGTCAGGAAAGTATAAAAGGATGGTGGGGGGGTTGTAGCATGCAGTCTAGTAGGTCACAAATGCTATGGAGGGAGAAATGGGAAGAAGGTGGAGAGTTTATCTGGAGAGGGAGAGTGTGGAGGACAACACTGAAAGACACAGTGGGGAGGGATAAAGAGCACTAAGCATGACTTAAAAACCATAGGAAAATTACAATTGTATTGTTGCTTACATAACATATTACATATACATGAGTATGAATATACTACATTTGTAAATTATAAAAATATAGAGAATAAATTATCTAAATTATATAATAGAAGTTACACCACTTGAGGTGATAATCCTCACCCCCCCCCAATTAATTATGCATGTGACACCCACCTTCAAGTTGTCCAGAGGTGTCCAAGAGATTCCTCAAATAATATAAGCTATTGGCATCACCCTTGGTTTCCTCCCAGAAGTTGATAATAAGATCTTATTACCAAAAATACCACATACTTTGTATATAGGACTTGGCAGAATTACACAGGAACTGACTTTGAAGGCTCTTACCTGAGGACTAGCACTCATAGTATGGGAAGTTGCTATGTCAGCTGCCAAGTGAGGAAAGAAATCAATAGTCCTTCCCAGCTGTAAAACCTAAAACCACAATGACCAGCATGTAAAGGCATCCCTAAAGATGCAATAGAGACACTGACATCCTGGATGTAAGCACCAGTCATCTAGTTGAACTTAAGCTCCATTCAGTAGGAAGTAATTTATGCCTGGTACCTTAAAAACAACCATGGATGTTGAGGTTATGGACCCTAAAAGTGGTCTTAATACTGCCACATTCATTATCCAGTATAATTTCCAACTGCATTCTGAATACCTATCCTTGTAGTTGCAGATAAGTGTACCTCTTAACCTCATCAAAAAGGCTTATTCTGCAGCTGATGGAGACTATTACAGAAGTCTACAACTAGTCAAAAATGAACTAATATTCCCAACAAATAGATACCTCAACAGTACAGGCCCTACCTCTAAGGTTCAGAGGACATCTTGGAGGCCTGGGATTGGAAAGGTTGCAAAACTTTGTATACGACATTATGGTACCTTGGGGTTGGAAAGATGGTAAGAGCCAGAGGACCAGGAAAACGTTTTCTGTATAAGACAAGGAACTGCACCCATGACATAGTAACAATATGGCTGTATAAAAAAGACCTGCACAATGACATCATAAGTTGATATGCCAAAGCAGATGTGGGAAATTTCATAAGGCTCCACCCTTAACTGAAGGGCTATAGAGCAATTAATGAATACTGAGAAATGGAAGGGAGAATAATTCCTCTCCAGGGAGAATCCTCCTAATAGTTAAGCAACTCCAAGTGGTTAGCCTTTAAGATATATCCATATGAATGTACTCTGCAGGTTGTTTCTCTTTCCCCCACCCCAAGTTTCTGTGTGTGAAACAGCAAATTAAAGAGAGCATGACATTTGAGAGGAAGTAGGAGTACACAGGCAGAGTTGCATGGGACAGAACTGTATATGAAACTCTCAAAACTAAATATAGTAAAATAAATGTCAAAAGAAGAAAATGAAGTGAGTTCAGGCAAAGTATCAGACCAAACAGTAGCACAGCAGTGACATTTTCTGTTTGCCTTGATCAACCCTTCAACTAGCACACCCACAGGACAACAACCTCAACTCCTACCTCTCAACTCTATTCCTGTCCAACTCACAAATCCTCCTACTTAAACTTTAAAATAATTATCAGGGTGGTAATGAGCAATGTCTTGGTCAAAAGTAGAAAGTGTGGAAAAGAAGTGTAACCTGAACCTCAACAAGTCTGTATTTTTAATGTACACTATATTTTTCTAGTGTCAGGGGGATAAAATTTAACAGTTTATAATCATCAAATTGACAATCTGAGAAGTAATAACATATAGCCAAAGGATTCAAGACATTGCAAGAAAATGACTATATTCAAATATTGATGCAGGAAACAGTAATTGTTAGAAATACTTTCTGTGTATCTCTCTTTGTCTCTATCGCACCTCTTTTGCTTTAGCTCTAGCTCTTTACACACACACACACACACACACACACACACACACACACACACACACGGCAAGTCTTCATTCATAGTAGTCCCATAGTCCATAGTCCCATATGCCATGCCTGGGGTCCATCTTACAGATAGGAACAGCAGTCCAGGGATGTTTAAAAACAATTAAGACACAAACAAAAACAAAATTATAAAGCCCAGAAACAATGCAAAGTGGGTATGTAGCTCAGGGGTAGAATGCTTGAATCACATGTGATACAAAAGTATCAAAACCAAAACAATCAAGCCAAACACCCACACATACCCAAATATTTGCATAACCAACAATGCATGTATTTGGTGGTATATAATGCAGAAAGTTCAATCTGTACTATTTGTTATGAAGCTGCTTCCATAATATAGTACTTGAAAACAATATTATTCTGAAGTATAATGAGCCTCTTCTACCCTGAAGCCACCTCCCAAACAATGACACAAAGAATTATGAAAGCTCAGACTATTGCTTAGGCTTGTTCTTAACTAGCTCTTATAACTTAAATTAACCCATTTCTATTAATGTATGTTCTGTCACATACAACCCACCCTGCTTCCTCCTTGTCTCCTTGTGTTTCCCTGCCCGTGATTACCTTCTCCTACTTCTCTCTCTGTCTGGAAGTCCTACCTATACCTCCTGCCTAGTTATTGGTCATTCAGCTCTTTACTAAACTAATCATAAGCAATATGTCATTACACTGTGTACTAATGTCCCATCACACAGAAGAAACAATTTCTAATTTTGTAAAACCTGAAAGAGCAAAATATGATGTCTACACATGTATATGTAAGTAAGTATCAGTCAGGTATCCCTTGTCCAAGAATTCAAAATCACCAGATCTGTAATACATGAATTTTTTCATTGCTGAAATAATTCTACAAGTGAAAAATCACATACTTATGATGAGCCGCAGCCAAAATTCAGATAACTAAAATCCTATATATAATTAACATGGAACAGATACATATACTTTGTATATGAATCAAAATTTTATATTTAAACTAAAGTATCATCCTCAAGTTATTCCATTATGTTTACATAAATATTCCAACCCCTGAAAATGTCCAAAATCCTTCTGATATAAACACTTTGGGTAGGAAATTCTTTTTATTGAATATATGAACACAAACACATTGTAGAGGACAATGTGATCCAGTGGGAAGTTGTTATTAACCTACAGTATATAAAGGAGTTGCAAAATAATAATAAAAAACACTTGTCAGGAAAATTTTAACTAAGTAAACAGGCTGCATAATATATATTAGAACCTATATAATATGTAGGGATTATTATTGAAAAGAAGTCATACATTTATATTATGTACACATTTTTATATATGAATATACAAGGGATGCCTAAAAGAGTTATCATCCAGGAACTAAAGGCAGTTGAAATAATATGGCTCACATATGTCTCGTTTATTTTTGCTTTGGTAGAGTACTTTGCATTAATTATGTATTATTCTGTAATCAAAGAAAAGATATTTTTATTGTAATAAAATGAACATGCCTAGACTTCTAATTCTACAAGATAACTGAGTAAAGGATAACCTTCACTTACCTTCTTAGTATTGTGTCATAGTAATCATCAGTTGTCCATTGGGCACACCTGGAAAAAAAGAATAACAATTAAGGAATTGACTCCATCAAATTGGCCTGGGGCATGTCTGTGGAGCATTATCATAATTGCTAATTGGCATAGGGAGGGCCCAACACACTGTAGGCTGTATCAGATTGGTGGTAACATGCTGGACAGGTTGTCCTGAGCTAGATGGATATGTAAAATAAGAAAAACAATAAATATAAAAAAAAGAAAGCAAATTGAGTGGTCTAGGGAAAGTGAGCCCCTACTTAACATTCTCCACAGTGAAGGCTGGAGTGGACAGGAGTTCATTGCATTGAGTCTGAGGTTTTGCAGAGACAGCGTTCAGTCTGAACATTCAGTCTGAGGATTCCTACAGACTGGATCACCCATCCAGTCTGAGGATTCAGTAGAGACAAGAACTAGTGGCTGGCTGCTCTCCTTTTTTGATCTTTCAACATTAAGCCCCATATCTGATTCCAAGTTTTTATTATTAAAACCAATTAGAATTCATGCTATATCTGGTGCCAATGTGGGGCATAATTCACAAAAAAAAAGTCTTTCACCTATGGCTTTGTGGCCATTGGCAAAGGTTGGAATTATGAGTAGCCAGAGTCATGACCTCACTATCTAGGTTTTACTTTCTCTTCTCCTGGTGGGTTGTTTGCTTTCTCTGGAACCCCCTCTCAGGCTGCTGCTAAACTAGGTAGCTGCTTTGAAACATACTCATGCTTCTACTGTTCTACAGCATCAGTCAGCCTCACATCTTCATCGACATCATCAGCAGATTTGGTAAGAAAATTGGGAATTCTTAAAGGAAGGATTTAATTAAAAGAGAGTTTTTTTCCACATTAAAACATTTGGAAACACAAGTATGATGGAGAGATTTAAGTCTCTGTATGATTAAGCATGCATGGTTTAAAATTGGATTGATTAAATCAATTAAATAAAAGAATAATCAACTTAAGTGGGATTGACATAATATTATTTGTCATCTTTATAATTCTTGGTTTATCTCTAAAAATGATGCTTGATATGAGTGCCACGATACAGGCCTTGGAAAAACTTATTAAAATACATCATAGAGATATTCAAATCCAGACAGAGGCATTTAAAGAACCAATTTTATTACTAAATTATAAGGTTAGAGAGGAACAGCCTAAGATTTTCAAACAAACAGCCTTAATATAGCCAATCACCTTACAGGAACTGCCAAATCACAGATATTTCCAAGCCTGTTTAAGCATTCACTGGGATCCTGCAGAGATGTTAGATTTAAGGAGATTCAATGAAGCAATTGTCTTATATGGCATGCATTCATTTTTTTTGTGAAACAGATGTTGAACTCGTGGTCAACTTGTAATAGAATTAGCCCCAAAGACTGTAGAGACTTGGTTACAGCAGTCTTAGAGCCTGGTCCTCAATTAATATAGAGCACCTGGTAGAAAGATAAAGCTAAGACCATTGAACAATAAAGTAGGGGTAGAGGTATGGAAATCTCCCAGAGTAAACATCTTGGAGTGGGAGACTATGTTAGTGTACCCAAACAATCTCTATATGATGGCCATGCCCTGGTTTTATGCTACACAGCAGCTTTGAATGCTTGGGACAGAATTGGAAAATAGCAAAGAAAACTGAGTCATTTACTTAAGTTTTACAGGGTCCCAAAGAAACCTTCACTGATTTCTTATAAAGATCAGCTTCAATGGTAAATAGAATGACACCAAATTCAGAAGCTAGGCAAATAGTAATTGAATCTTTGGCTTTTGAAAATGCTAATTCTCAATGCAAAAGAATAATTAGGCCTTTAAAGGCAAGATCAGTACCCTTGGAAGAATGGACCCAAGATACAATAAATATTGAATCCCAAGACCATGATGATGCTTAGATAGGAGAGGTGATTTCCAGAGGTTTGAAAAAAAAATTGAATGTCAAATATTTCAACTGTAGTCAACAAGGTCACCTAAAAGGGGATTGTAAACAGGAACTTCCTAGAAATATTTTTTTTCCTAAGCATAATACAAAAGAACATCTCTCCCTCTAGATTATGTAGGATATATGGCAAAGACAGGCATTGAACTAAAGAATGTAGATCAACAAAGGATAGTCAAGGTAACACTTTGCCATCAGGAAACTCTGTGAGGGGCCTCTCAAAGGCCCCCATATCAAATTTGGTCCATTCATTTCTTGTCATTGTGCAATTAAAAACCAGAGCAATTAAAAACCTAATGCCTATTGGGGAAAAAAGTAAACAAACAAACAAACACAAAAACAAGTAAGCAAACAAAAACATACTGTTCTGGATGACAGAAGAACTTTGGAAGATAACACAAAAATTTCAGCAGAAACCATAAATCAAATTTGATAAAGATTAGATTAAGAACCTTCCCAACGTTAGAGTTGGGGCAGGGTTTGTTCTTGTCTTTTTAGGAAAAACAAACAAACATCTTGGGTAATTTAAAGACCTTTGGACATATAAAGTATAAAAAGAAAAAGGGAGAACTACTGGGAAAAAATACCAAGAAAAGGAATGATTCAACATAATGAAATCCTTGAAGTTTCCAAAAAGATGATGGGATCTCATAATGATATTTCCATCTATACTATAATACCATGAAGCTGACAAAACAACACCTAAAGATCGGCTTTGGACTATAAACTGCTCAGGAAAATTTCCAGGTGGCTAGCTGAGATGATCCAGTCTCACAGACTATTCTAGCCAGGACCCGAGAAGCCCTGCACTTTCCCATTATGCTGAGACTGAATAACAAATGATACGACTACCTCTCCCAGGACTTGACAATTAATCCAAATCTTTTTTTTTCAGGATCCTCTAAAGATGCTATTGTCCCCAAAGAGCAGAAAGAAAATTTAAGAACAGGATACCCACATTCTCAAGAGGTGGGGTGGGTGGTTTTTGGCCATTCAATGAGTTATGGATATTTGTCATAGTTTAGGGTGGTTGGTTACAAGTTGTTATTGTTAGCAGATTTAAAAAAGAAAATCATTAAAGAGGTCTGGCGTGTACAAGGTAAAGCAATATTAAAAGATAATTTTGGTAATGCAATTTAGGATAGAAGGTGAACAAAGAAAGGGAAATATAGTGATATTTTGTTTGTGCTGTAACACGTAAAGCTTGCCTGAAGATCAGAATGCAGAGCAGCCACACTAGTTAGCCGTAGGTGGTGGTGTCATGCACCTTTAAATCCAGCACATTGGAGACAGAGGCAGACATATTTTTGTTAGTTCAAGACCACCCTGGGCTACAAGAAATTGATCTAGTCCAAAAGTGAAACAGCCAGATAGTGGTGACTCACACCTTTAATCCCAGCACTAGGGAGGTTGAGATAGGAGTGATATGGCTGGGCAGAGAGAGGAATGTGAGCCGGTAGGAGACAGGAGCTCATTGATTCTGATTATTTAGTCTGAGGATTTCTAGAGGCAGGATTACCTATTCAGTCCGAGGATTCAGGAGGTAAGAAATAGTGGCTGGCTGCTCTGCTTCTCTGATCTTTCAACATTAAGCCCCATATCTAACTCTGGGATATTTTTATTAATAAAGCCAATTAGAATTTGAGGTACACACAGTCTCTGCTTCAGTTCTTGTCTTAGCTTCCCTTAAAGATGGACTTTAATTGTAAACCAAATCAAACCTTTCTTCCCTCTAGTTGATTTTAATTAGTAACATCTCAAAGCACAAAAAGTAAATCGGAACAAACTTGTTTCAAACCTAGAAAAAAATAAGTAGGATGTGTTTCAGATATTCCTCAAATAGCTGATTCTGTTCATGAACAGGATGCTGACTCTGAGATACAGTTCATGAACAGGATGCCAACTCTGAGGTAGAGTTCATGTACAGGATGCCGACTCTGAGAGTTCATGTGCAGTGTGCTGAGCAGGAAGCTTGTAAAGGATGTGCATATCTAGGGAAGAAAAAAGAGAAAGCAGGCATGAGCAGAGTGAGAAGCCAAGCTCCCTTACTGTTATAGTGTTAGCCTCAGGCACTGCTATTGGTAGCCCTGGAGCAACAACGGCTTTTTAGTCATGCCCTGAGCTGAGCCAAGCTGGCCAGGATCTTATAACTCCTGCCCTATGTAGATGTTCCTTATGTGGGTATCTTGGAAGGGAGTGTAGTTGAGGCTATTTCTAAAGTGGCTGAAGGCAAAAATGCTCTCATAATGGAAATGAAGATATCTATGATCTCTGGTCCTTTGTAAAAGGGGAATTCATGGACATTGCATCCAATTATCCTCCCAATGTACCCCCAACACCAATCCAAGGATGCTCCAAGACCAGGGTGAATAAAACATGTTCTTCCTTTTCAGAATCACATCATGAGATCAGCTCAAAGACACAGTTCCATAGGCTAATTTATTTTCATAACAGAACTGGGCTCATTCCCTAGAAAAAGTGAAGTCAGGGTGGTCCCCATCACTCTTCAGGGAGATTGTAGGGAAGAAAAATCATGTTATACAACTCTACTGCTTATCAGTGAATGTTTAAGACAGATGCAGCATGATGCAGGCAGAGGGGGTTCATCTTCATGTCAAAGAGTAAGTGCTGTTCAACAAGCTAGCCAGATAGATCTGGAGGGTATTCTGCATTTCCAGGTATAGCAGAACATGTCCTCAAAGCTCCAGGTAGCTGTGATGTCATGGACACATATGAAACTAGAGCTTAGATTTTCTTGACCAAAATATCTTTCTGCCCCTTAGTCATAGATTTGAGGCAGACTGTTTTGCAGTAGGTATGTCAGAGGAGCAGCAGGTGGCAATTGACTTCAGGGAATTGGCCCCCCAGTATGCAAGGCACTGATGGGTGAATCTTAGATAAGCAAGGCCCCTATAGCTTTAGCTTCCGAATATCTCTACTACTGCTGTGTCATTCGTTACATGTTTGCCTCTGCCATGTTTTTCTGGTATTTGGAATGGTGTGAATGGGCAAGGGGAGATACCCACTTTCTTTAATGTAGTATGATTGTCTCATGGAAATGTCCTGTTCTACTGGGTGTTTTTACCTGTGAATTATTATGAAGATGATTTCCTACTAAGCTGTACTGTTTAACTAAAGCAACAACTTTATAAAATAATAGAGTTAGTTTAAATAGGATTTTGATGATTGAGGGTCTATAATGAATATAATAAAAGTTTAAGACAAAGACAAGTGTATTGGGAAAACTAATACAGGTAAACGCAATGGTATTGCCTCCAACCTCTGATAAAGTAGGGGCTGCAGGGGACAGAAAATAAGAACAAGGCAATATCACATAGCTGGTTTCCTATCAGGAGCTACATAGATTGTGGCTTAGGTTAATGATTAAGAAAAAGAATTGAGTTCCAGAAGCTCATCTAGCTCAAGTTCTTTTAATCTTAATGTTGAGAGAAGTATTCACAGGTTTGGGTGTGCATTATAGCTGACAAAAGCTTTAAAAATAACTTAAGATAAGATTAAGATGTTTTTGTTGATAGCTTTGAGGTGAAAAGCACAAAACAATCTAAAGTTTAGAAAGGCACATAGTGGAGTGAGAGCCCCGTTAAGGTCAAATAACAAGAGCAAAGCAGTACAATTATTATTAGCTGATGAGCCTTTCTTGTTAGGATGGTTTAGTGATCAAAGATGATGATTGATTCCTTATGCCCATTTCTGTTCTCAGCTTCCTGATACCAAAAACTGTTGTCAAATGGGTATGCACATCAAGAATTTAAAGTAAAGATGACTGATTCATATATATATATATATATATACATATATATACTTTTGTGGTTCTTTAAGACAACTTATAATATTACCTTTTAAGGTAAACAGTAAAGTGTTGATTGTTTTTTTATAACCACCAAATGCAGCCTGCCAGTAAAAGAACTAGCTGAGAAAAATACTATGTTTGTTTACACTCTGTTCATCGATAACAAGTTGCTTTGATATGAATGTATATGGGTTCTTGGGGTAATTTGTTTTTTACTTGTAATACCTAAAATGTTTAGCCATGTAAGGAATATGGAAACATGTTTTTTATTTTTTTTAAGCTTGTATTCATTGTAATCATTCACTTAAAAGATAATTTTGAGGATCCCTTCTGGAAGGCATCACCCTCCATGTTCAGTGTGGGGGGGATGGGATGGGAGGGGGCTAAGGGGGACATGGGAGGGAGAGGGAACTGGGATCAACATGTAAAATAAGAAATAATAATTAAAAAAAATGAAATGTAACCAAATTGTAATGTGTCTGTTTGAAAGATTTTGCTAGGATTTATAAATTGTAAGGGAAATAATAAAGTGAATTAGAAGGAACATCAAGAGATAAAGAAAAGATACAGTGGGATAGAGGTAAAAAAAAGAAATAAATGTCAGAGCAAAAAGATTACAGAGAGACACGTAAGGTGTATGTGTGTGTTGTCCCTTTTTTTTGCCAGCCCCAGAGAGTTAAGTTTAGCACCCCACCACCATTTCCAGCCCCTGAGAATTAAATTTTACTTCAGATAGAAAAGTCAAGTTGAGTGATTACTCCCCCAACTCCATTAGATCTCCCTCAATCCCTGAGATGCTGGAGGCTGATCCTCACATCAGCCATACTGTTTAAAATCATATGTGAGGGTAATGTTGACTGTCAGCATTTCAGTCAACAGAATTTCAAATCACATACAGTAAGGACCTATGAACATGCCTGTCAGAGATGATCTTGATTTTACAAATTGATATAGGGAGACAGAACTTCATTGTGTACAGGGCAGTTTCCTTGCCAAAGGACCCTAGAATGGATGAAATAGAGAAAGTGAGCTGACCATAAGCAGTCATTGAGGACACTGATTGTGGATGCCATATGAACAGCCACTTTAAGCTCCTGCAGCCTCGACTTCCTCCACATGATGGGCTGTGCCTTGAACTATGAGCTAAAATAAATCCTTTCTCTCTGAAGTTAGTTTGGTCAGATTATTTTTGTCACAACAAAAGGAAAAGAAACTAAAGATATGTATTTTAGGTTATCTGTAAGTTTACTGTCTGTAAAAAGGAAAGCCTCAAGTTTGTTTGTTAAGAGAGAGAGAGAGAGAGAGAGAGAGAGAGAGAGAGAGAGAGAGAGAGAGAGAGAGAGAGAGAGCACAGAATAATAGCAGACACTGTGAAAGATGCCATAGAAACCATCCTGAGTGAGACAATCCAGTCACACAAGGAGGAAAATGGTATGTACTAACTCCAATATGGATTTTAGACATAAAGCAAAGGATTACCAGCCTATAATTCACACCTCCAGAGAAACTGGGATTCAAGGAGGAGCCTAAGAGATTCATACAAGGTCCCTCACAGAAGAGGAAAGGGATAAGATCTCCTGAGCATACTGGGGGGGTCAGTGAGTGGAAAGGACATTAAGTATAAAAGAAGGGGAGGAGAGGGAGGGAGAGGAGAACATGAGGGACCAGGAAGATTGAGTTAGGAGAAAAATAGATGAGATAGAGAGAAAAAAAAAAGATACCACAATAGAAGGAGCCATTATAGGTTTGAAGAGAAAACTGACTCTAGAGAAATATCTAGAGACCTACAAGGATGACCCCAACTGACAATCTGAGCAACAGTGGAAAGGCTACCTTAAATGCCCTACCCTGATAATGAGATTAAAACTAATTTATATGCAATCATAGCGCCCTTATCTAGTAGTTGATGGAAACAGAAGCAGACACCCACAGCTAAACACTGAGCCAAACTGGAATCTAGATGCCGAGAGGGAGGGTTGATAAGAAAATGGGGACAAGACCAGGCTACAGAAACCCACAGAGACAGCTGACCTGAACAAGGGGAGCTCATGGACTCCCATGCTGACAGCTGGGAAACCACCTCATACCCCCTGAACATGGATCTCAGTTAGAAGCCTGGGCAGTCTACAGGATTACTGACACTGGAACTAGGATGTATCTCTGGTGCACGATAGGACATTGGGAGCACATTCCCCATGAAGGGATGCTCCCTTAGCCTAGAGACAGGAGGGAGGGCCTAGACCCTACTCCAAATGACTTGACAGATTTTGATGATCCCTTCTGGAAGGCATCACCCTCCCTGTGAAGTGGGTGGGGAATGGGATGGGAGGATGGTCAGGGGGCATGGGAGGGAGAGGGACCAAGGATCAATATGTAACATAAGAAAAAATAATAAATAAAAACAAAAATACAGAAAAAAAAGGACAGAACAAGGATGCCATGTTGAGAGTTAACTGCTATGCAAACTCCAGGTATAATTGTTGCTATTTTCCTAAGTTGCAATTTATTCATCCGTGAATTTTTTTTTAATTAGCTTCCCCATATAACCAAATTCATGGGACATTGTTGGACCACATATGAATCTCAGTGGCTGCTCCTCAGGAAACTCTTGGAAATATTTGCACTGTGAGGGAAAAAAACCAAAAAACAAAATACAAAACAGAAAAAAACCAAACCAACCAACCAAACAAAAAATCCTCTTGGTACATACATCATTGCATCAGACAAATTAATTAATGGGATTGTAAGACAAATGTATATGACAGCATGTGGTAGGTGCTTTTATATTAATACAGAGAACTCGTGAGCAAAGTCAAGCAGCACATCACCATGCTTAGTGTATATCCTTCTCCTCAGCCATTTTCTCAAGTGAGTGTGCAGTCTTGTAGCTACTCTTACTCTGTGATCAAAACCCCGGTGTTATTAACTGAATCAATTATTATTGAATGCACTGAATCTTAGAAGCATCTAGAAATTTCCTTTTATCTAAGGAAAAAAAAAACCCAATGATTCTCTCATCCCCTGGAACCTGCCATATTTTATCTACCAGTGAGTTGCAATTGTTCATTCAGTTTTATATAACTTGGAGTACTGTACTTAGTTTATGTCTCTAGCTTGGAAGGTGATTTTTCACTTTGTTCCATGGACTTGCTTCTTTCCTCATCTTCAAGGCAAACATGATGTCAAGGTACTGATAGGAAAAAAGTTAACCCCCTTTCAAGTTATTTTTTTTTTTTTGAAAACCTCCACCAACCTGCCCCACCCCACCAGTTACTCGATGGAAGCCTTTTACCTAAGGTAAAAAGTTGTCATTCTCTAAAAATAAAGGAAGTATGAACAAAGGTACTTGTACCGGATTTTTCAAGTTTAATTTGCTTGTGTAGAAATTAACCACAAACAGCCATATGCTTGTCCTGCAAATGTAGCCTCACAACAACTCTCTGGACTCATCCCAACTCAGTGTGTCCACACAAGCTCTTGCCTTACAGAATGCTTAAAACCTCTGTTTCCTGAAACAGGATGTACTCACAGAGATATCTCAGTTCCTCATTCCTAGCCTTCTTCACTCTGGCTTCACTGAGAACAGAAATCACCATCTGTGATCGTGGCCTTCTGTGGCCCATCTCCTGGTATATAGGAGTAACCCAACCCTTCCTCAACCTTCTCCTGTTTTTCCCCAACACATCAGACTAGATGGTGACAAAATTAAAAAAAGAGGAATTGTGTAACTATGAACTGCTTACTGATAGGGTGGAGGGAGAGAACATTAAAATCACACAGATTGGGTGTTATCACATTAAGAATAATTCCTATCAACACTGAGATGGTAGGCAGCATGAGAGGTGCATATTTGAAGGAGGCGGAAATTTTCATTGTAATTACAGGAGATATCCCTTTCTTCTTTGCTGATAGAATGCTGCATGCATTCAGGTACCGACCCCTACATCAGAGAACAATATGCTTCTAACAAACCTGGCAATGTCCTCAGGCAGGACTCTGTATTTAAAAAAAACAAAAAAACAAAAAACCTGAGCCCCCCAAAGTAATTTCTATGTTTTACTTTATATCTATCAATACATAAGTTTAAAAGTTAAAACTAAAAAAAGTGCCTTATTTGCAAACTGACTTTAAAAATAAAATAGCCCAGAACATGTTTACATGACTATCACAAAATTCATCAAGGAAATTAATCAATAGCAATGGCATGCTTTTATATTTGTGTACATATCTTTAATGTTTTATAGAAGATAATTTTATTCCAACATTAACTTCTGCATTCAACCTTGTAATATGTAACAGTAATAAATCCAGAGAAATGAGGCATACGTAAATAAAAATATTTATAGATAGTTATAGAGATTGCTTTGATACAACAATAAAATTTAACAAATGGTAGTTTCTCAAAACTATAACCATAACAATGGTTAGTTAATCTGTCACATTTTAATTCAATGACCTAACTTATCCATTAAATGTATCATTTGGTAATGTTTAACTTTGTAATCTAAATCATTGGTCATTAGAATAACATTAGTTCACAGACTTGTATGACTCTTACTCAAATGCTATTATAATATACAACAAAAATCGCATTCACTGATATCATCAGGATTAATTTTCAGTGGTTTATTCAAGATATTCTTGAGGGAATGGTATTTTTATTCATTGAAATGGAAATAAAGACTATCACACCTGCTAACACAGTATGGTATTGACTGGTGTAAAGATGTGTCAGCTTTTATTCATCACTTCTTTCACATTATCTGTGTGAATAATGTCACAGCAAAAAAAAGGAAAATAACACTTAAGCTTTATTGTGAAATTATTCTGACCATATGAATCTACTCAGAGTATATGAAGAAAAAGCATCTGGCACACATGGAGAACTTCTGCACAAAGGTCTTATTCTCATTGTTAGTTTTGATTTGGGGATGGATGTGTGATATAATTCTTAGAAATGAGACTGGGATAGACGAAAACCCCTGAGATACATTTCTGACTGAGCAGGATGCTCAGTATTGTGTTTCTGTTAGGTCTAGGTTTGCCATGTATGGCAAGATTCCTGATATGCTAGAGGTATCTGATGACAATGAAAGCCATAAGCCATTGTATGGAGGGGTGTAGTAGAGGAAAGAGAGGGCCTGCAATATTGATGAGACTATAGAGCCACTGATCAAAACATTCCTGAGATAACTGATATCTTTAATTTTCAGGAGGGCTTGAAATGAATTTCCTTTTATATGAACACATAAAGAAGATAATGTGGACACCATCCATGTGTAAAGTAATAAGGAATTTGAGGCAGTGCAGGAAGAGTATGAGGTGGAATTTTGGTGATCCATGGGCAAAGTAGAATAAGCACTAAGAAATCCAGTGATTAGACCTGATTCAAGGTGAGTATTGATTATTTAGACATAAAAAGTAGAGATAGATTAGATCTAGGTACAGTTTCTTCATATTTCCCTAGAGACATGTGACTTAGAGTCTAATTAGCTTCATTATGGAGTATGAGTCAGTCATTCTCCTCTAATTTTTTTTTTTTTTTTGCTTCACACTTTAAAGATCCCAACTCAGGGCATTTCTGAAGCCTTCACTTCGTTTGGCTGAAACTCAAACCAGAGGTTTAAATATACAAAATTCTAAGAGTACTTCCCTCATTAAAAAAATTCTGCCTGTCGTTGTGTTTTAATGGCAATTATTAAACATAAATTCTACAGGATATGGGTTGTAGAATTATAGAAGTACTTTGAGTAAGAGGTAGAAATGTTGATGGCCTTTGCATAGGGAATTGACTTTGGGTATGGTCAGATTTTCCAGAGAAAGGGTTGTTGGAATGCATAGGGGTTGTATATGGGTACTGAAGAGAAACTTTTTGACTGAGAGTGTGACATGACAGCACTAAGTACTGACTACTTCATTCCACTTTCCAGTATGAAAGGGTCTACATCAATAACAATCCCAAAGGCTCAGTAGTTTAGAACAAATATTTATAGGATGTCTATAGAAGGTTAGCATACTTTCTTCAATCAATTTAGAGCATTGATTATCAACCTGTGGGTCTCTGTCCCTTTGGGAGCTGAATAACTCTTTTACAGGGGTCACACATTAGATATGCATATCTGATATTTACATTATGATTCATAATAGTAGCAAAATTACATTATGAAGTAGCAAAGAAGAGTTGGGGGTCACCACAACATGAAGGGAACTATGTTAAAGGGTTGTAGCATTAGAAACAGAGAACCACTGGTTTAGAGGGTGTACTTAATTTTCAAGCTACTGTCTTAGCATAATTGTTGTACACTGGTTTTAAAAGACTTCACCCTGAAGATAACCCAGATTGCTTCCCCCTTTTATTTGGCTTGCTTCAACTTTTCTAAGATCCGGTGTCTAACTTCAGATGACTAGGGATTTTAATCTATCTTTGAGAGAGAAGAGAAATTGAAATAGTGGAACACAAATACTCTGTATTGTGATTGCCATTTTAACCATCAACTAATTATTAGTATTATACACATGAAGAACGTATTTGATCACTTTGTTAAAATTACTCAAACTGTAATTCCCAACTGCATCCTTTGCATAGGCCAGGGCCTTCAGGTAATGCAGATAAGAGTATGTCCCATTATGTACAGGTATGGCACAACTTGAACAAAAAGGGAAACATTTATTTTGCCCCAACCCTCTAATATACAGAGGGACTGGGTACAAAATTATCTAATAAACAGAACCACTGGGAAAGATATAGAGTAGGAGAAGCTTAACAGAGTTGTCCATTGTAGTGAGATGTTCACTTTATCTGCATCTGTGTGGTGGAGAGAGGGGCAGAAGTGACGTGGAGAACTAGGTCTGAGGAGGAGCCCAGGAATGCAGGACACCTAGAGGAGAGCTTTGGGGAACCTGCTGGTGTTCATCTGTCTAGGTTGTAAGTTATTTCTCCCTGCATAAACATCTATTCAGCCTATTTGTTTATTCTGATCCATATTAAACCATGTTAGTTCATCTATAAAATTGTAGCAGTACTGAATCTTTTCTATTAACATTTCAGTGTATGCAGTTGCTCAGCCATCCTGGCAACCTGTGGTGCTCCAGAAAGGAAGGCAGAATAAGAGATGCTGATGTGTAACAGAACTATCTATAATTACTGTAGGGAGTAAGGTTTTCCACCTGCCCTGGACCCAGAGCTGCGCCAGCCCCCAAATAATACATGGAGACACTGTATTTGATATTATGCTGTTGGCCAGTTACTAGTTTCTTATCAGCTAGCTCTGTCTTAAATATTAACCTATTTCTATTAATCTAAATATTTCCACATGGTCTCATCTTACCGGTGAGAGGGCCCGAACCTCTGTTCTCTCTAGACTCTACATGCAGACTCCTTCTCACTACTTCCTCTTTCCTAGTTGTCTCCTACTCCTTCCTACCTTCCTTTCCTATTGGACAACAGGGCTCTATTCATTAACTATATTTACAGAATGACATCTCCTATCATCT
The DNA here is from genome assembly GCA_030556225.1 of Cricetiscus sungorus. Classification (NCBI taxonomy): domain Eukaryota; kingdom Metazoa; phylum Chordata; class Mammalia; order Rodentia; family Cricetidae; genus Cricetiscus; species Cricetiscus sungorus. Next base: position 132,367,595 of record JANBXA010000007.1, on the reverse strand, counting down.
CCTCTTTTTTGTCTAAAATAAAAAGAAGGGTTTTAACCTTAACATAGTAAAATATATCACACAGCAGTTATCAAATAAGAATCACAGTTAACAATATTTTGTCCATTAACATTTAGTAAGATTTAAGAAAATATTCTATCATCTATTCTATCTTTGTGAGTCTAAAGTCCTATATGTAACTTATCATTAATCCTAACTAAGGAAAACTATAACCATGACTATCTGTCTTCAACTCTTTCAAAGACCACAGAAAGATAATATATGAACTCTAGAAATGACAGAGACATTTCTCTGGTCAGTCACACGGAGTTCTTCTGTAAAGTTCCATCTTCAGCCCATAGGCCATAGTGCATGTGGCAGACTCTTCAGCGAAGCAGGAAACTTTAAACTGTCCATCTGTATTGGCAGTTTTTCAGTCACTTTTTTCTGTGTCCTGCAGACTGTCTAGCAGACTCTTCCATGAAGCAGGAATCCTGTAGCACTGTCCATCTTGTTTCAGCAGTCACTTTTCTATGGGTCCTGCACATTCAGATTATACAGCATATGGTCAAACAGTCTAGACAAGAGCAGTATCTTGTCCAAATGGCTAGTCTTGCCATATTAGAAGCAAACTCCCTAACGCGTTTCTTCGATGCCCATCTTCCTTTCTGATGCAGGTGGTATTACCAGGAGCAGTTGTGCCTCACTGTCAAGAAAATCCCTAAACCATTTTAAATGCCATATTTTTATGTAGGTCTTTGAAAGGGTTGAAGAATGCCTATTCATCTCAAATATATCTCTGCATACCTAGAAATCCTAACTAACTGAACTCCAAGTTTTGACTATCATAAGTAACTCTCTATAATCTGAACTAAATTTTACAATTACATTTCTAAATGAGCTATATAAACACAATACCTAAACAAGAGGAGAAATATACATATCACAAAATTGACCTTAAATTGTATCAATAAAAGAAAATCCATTCCAAAATAAAGTATTCATATCTATACCATAATCCCCTTTTTACCATTAAAAAGAGATTGGTTGTAATCATTAACCATTTAAAACCATCCCCATTTAAATGAAAAAAAAACATTTAGAAACAATATTTAAGAATTTGGGCGTCGTTCTTTCCAAACTACTTCCTGCTGGGAGGGGGCACTTTCATGGGGATCCTAAGAAGATAGAAATTATGGCTGTAGTCTTCAAGGCTGCTTTGCCCAAGTTGTTTTGAATGTTGGACCACCTGGGACTGTGTTTCAGGGGGTCTGGCTTGATCAAACCATATTAGTCTGGAAGGAATCCACAGCTTTTTATTTTCTGCAGAAACAAAATTAGAAATCCGTTAACCCAGTAACTTGTCTTTGAACTTAAATTTTGGAGTCAAAGCATTTTTAAAATATATAAATTGGATTAATCCAGCAGCATTTCTTTTATCAGTAGTTGTTATTTTCTCAGCAGTCAACAATTTAAAGACAATAGAATTGCATATAGTATCCAAAGTTTCTCTGTGCTTTCCACCTTTATGTAGCTTTTTTATTACTCTATTTCTTTTACTTCTATTTTTTTATATTTTGAGACAGAGTTTCTCTGTGTAACTTTTATCTGTCCTGGAATTCATTCTGCATACCAGGTTTACTTTGAAATCACAGAGATCTTTTTGCCTCTGCCTCCCAAGTGCTGGGATTGAAGGTGTGTGCCACCACACCCAGTTACTCTACTTCCTTTTTTCTTTTTTTAAACCATTTTATCCTGTTTCTCCTTCTCTCCCAAGCCTATGTATATTTTAAAACACACTATAAACCTTTAGCGGTTTAAAAGCTGTGCGGTTTTTTGCCACTTATGCTAATTTTGGAAACTTTCATTAAAGGAGCCATGCAAATCTTTACTTGTCTCTCACAAAACAGAGTCCAACCCAGAAAAATGCTGCTACCAAGAAGTCTTGCTTGTCTTTGTTCCTTTGTTTCTAAAAACATTTCTTAAGCTTTTCTTAGTTTTAAGTGGAGGTTTTTATTAGCCATGTTGGGCACCATATGTAATAAGTATGTTTTCCCCGCCGGCCGCCTAGTCCCACTGCCGTGTCAGTCCCAAATAATACTCTGAGACTCTGTATTTGATATAATGCTGTTGGCCAGGTACTAGTTTCTTATCGGCTGGCTAGCTTTGTCTTAATAATTAACCCATTTCTACTAATCTAAGTATTTCCACGTGGTCATCTTACTGGAGAGTGGGCCTCCTGTCCTGTTCTCTCCAGGCTTTCCATGTTGACTCCTCCTTACTACTTCCTCTCTCCTCCTTGTCTCCTAGCCCCTCCTATCTTCCTTTCCTATTGGTCAACAGTGCTTTATTCATTAACCTATAAGAGAAACATATTTACAGAATGACGTTTCCCATCAAATTACTTTGGATTTGAAAAGTCATTTCGAATCCAGACATCCTTTATCATAAGCCAAGGGACTTTTGTACGTGTGATATTCAAACAGTAGACTTCTTTTTTATGTCTTTACATATTTTCATTGTGCATACCCTAAGAATCTATCTCTTTTTCTCATATGTGAGTTCATGTCTTTCTGCAGCTCACTTAAGACTGGTGCCTGGAACCACATTACCTCTACCTCTTGGATGGCAGCTACATTTAAACCACAGCAGGCATGTACCTGTAAACAGAAAAACCTTGAAGATGAGGGCAAAGGGACCCTTAGAGGAGTCAGTGTGTATGTGCTATTAGCACAGTGAAATGCAATTCCTCCTCTGGGTACCAGTCCAAGGGACCACTGGGATTTCACTTTTTCCCAGAGAAAATATAAACTGGTGATTATATGTATTACTTTGTAAATTATACATATAGATAACATATACTATTACCAAGTGTGATGTATTTTTTAAAAAATTAGCAAAGAAAAATGCAGCAAAGTCTGCCTTTGGCACCAGGGTAAGGAAAGATAATGAGGCCAGTCTTCAGAGTGGGACTGTCTGCTTTTGAGGTCATGAAAGGCAAAAATACAGAGAATGTATTTTTAATTATTTCTTTTAATTTTGAGATTTTAATTACATTATTACCTCCTTCCCTTTTCTTCCTCCAAAGCTTCCCATAGACTCCCTCCTGCTCTCTTTCAAATTCATAGCCTCTGTTTTTATTAATTGTTGTTACATACATATATATGTGTACGTATATACATACTTATTTCTAAATACATAAATAAAACCTGTTCAATCTGTATAATGTTATTTGTGTGCATGTTTTCAGAGTACACTGTTTATAAAAACATGTATAGTACTTGAAGATACTTTATGATCTCTTAGTGAATCAGGAGTCAGTTCCTTGTAACAAGTCAGGGCAGGGCTCTTGGTGGATTTTGAGCCACATGTGACCACACCCTTGATTGGTCTGGATGAGTACCACATGACTGTTCACATCTTTGATTGGGTCCAGGGATCATGCATAGGGTGTGCGGACTTCTCACTGTTTTGATCCATGATGCTCTAAAAAACTACCAGATTTGGTGTCAGGTAACTCTGAATCCCAGGTCAAAAAAAAAAAAAAACAAAAACGATATCTCCTAATATTTATGAAAAATGCATTTAAATATTTAAAGTGTATATTTAGTGTCTATAGCAACAGGAGCATTCTTAATGAACACTGTTGCAGATTTATTAAGTTGATTTTTTTTCCAATTATGCTTGCTGAAAGAGCATGTTTATGTGAAAACAGGATTCCCCAGAATAATTAATCAGAGCTTGCCAGCATCTTAACCAAGTATTGGAAGGATGCCTGATTCAATTTTATCCTATATTTTCTGCATAGAAAGTAAGTAGAAGTCTTGCATAGCTGGTGGATGGGGCCAAGGTCAAAACAGAACTTCCAAGCCACCAGACCCTTGCTTCTTCATTGTCTTCCTAGGGAACACAACTCTGAGATTCTGCTCTGAGTTGTTAATATTCTGTGCTTAAGCTCCAGTATCGGCAGGTAAGAATGCAGAAGGGCCATCTACTCCTCATTTTTGTATTAGTATAATATGTCTTTATTATAGTATTTTTTCGTTTTCCTGAAAATAACTTTTTTTCTCATATGCTATATCCTGGTTACAGTTATTCCTCTCAGATCTTCCCAACCTCCTCTGTCACTCAGATCCCCTCCCTTTCTGTCTCCCATTAGAAAAGAATGAACTTCTAAGGGGTGTTGAAACATAACAAAATAAAATATAATAAGATGAAACAAAAACTTTCAGAGAAAAGTTGAATGGGGCAAGCCAACAAAAGGCAGAGAAGGTATAAGAACCCAGAGACCCATTTGTTCACATACTCAGCAAGCCCATCAAAACTAAATTATTCTGATCCGTGTTCTTTAAAGCTGACAGTGATCCTTCAAAGTAGTAATTTTCACCTACTTACAATATTAATTTTTAAATATTAATTTTGGGGTTGTTATAAAGGGAATATAGTTCTAAATATGAACAAGATTTGTAGGCCATAGATTTGCTATTCACCTTTCACAGAGGTGAACAATGGATTCCTGAAGCTATAGAATAAATCATAAAACATCCTGAAAAACATTATTGAACTATGAGTCCGTCCCTGTAGGTCATTCTTGATTGGCCATTTTAAGACATATGCATGAAAATGGTGTGGTTTGTGGACTCTGAAACAATTTCATGAAATGCTTCATCTGCATTTGAATGCTAAAATGCCCCTATGCTCTAGTGGGTAATTGGTTCTTAGTAAACATCAGTTCAAACACTGGAAACAATAGAGTAAAGCATTTTTCTCCTTCTGCTATAATTAAAATTATGCTGTAGAGCTCAGGAGGGAATTAAGCATGGGCTACTTCAGAAGCAAGTTATCTGACTCCTAGAAACCCCCAAGACATGTGGTGATAGGGATGATTGTTGGGATATCATGAGTCACTGAAGGTAGAGTTCAGAGGTTTTCATCTATGTCAACTATTTCAAGGATTCTGACACAATAGCCACAGAACACATCCAGGCTCTGATATCCTTCATTTTCAGACCACAGCATTACAATCTGCATTCAAGAAAGTAGTGTAACATAGCAAGCACATACTACCTATTAAGAGCAATGATGCTCAAGTTATGCCTGAGTTTTAAGGACTGAATGTCAGTGTGAGAGATTAATATGTCAGGTGCTTTTTCAGGAGATTGGGAAAGCCCTTTGATGTAAATTGTTCCTTCTGCAAAGTAATAATATGAGGGTTTAGAATATTTTCCCAAGAAAGGTAGCATTTAACATCATATAGGGATACCAGTAAGCCTGTTTGGATTGCATTTGCTTGTTCATGTTCCCAGTATATATGGTGTACTCACACAATTGTTCTTGATAACAATAATAGTGACAATGATAATTATCATTGATATTAAATGTTTGACTTCATTCTGTACAACAATCCTGTGAGCTGATATTTTTACGCTCATTTTATAAGTGAAGCGATGCCAAAGATATCAACTGGATTGCTCATGATAACACTGCTGGTTTGTTGCAGAACTGAGGGTGAAATTAAGAGTGGAGTTGCAGGTGCTTGAAAAAAAAACCCATTCTCCCTGAGATATTAAGAGACTTATCCAAAGACCAACAAATAACTGTCCCTGATGCGTGTACTCTGAAATACTATGTTTACCCCACATTGAGGGGGAATAGCAGAGGGAATAGAAGATACCAGGCTGTTCTCAGATACACATAGGAACCAACACATACAAATAATATAACACACACATTATTAAGGCTTTAACCATGTAGTAAATCAATGATAACATTGGAATTTTATAAATTAAAAATTTGCCATTTTTACAGAGTTTACTACTTTTCTGAGTCCTGTCAGATCACCGTTTATCTCTTTAAACTGAATGTATCTTGTGTTCACTCAGAATACTTCTATAAACCCAGGTAATGTCAACCCCTAAGGGTGGTCCCAGAAAGCCCTGTATTTGCTTGATCTTCTATATCAGAATACCTAACAAAGACACCAAAAACAATTTCACTTGGTCTTTTCCATTTCCCACTGCTACCAGTCTTTTGTTCCATGGGCTGATTATTCTGCTTAGTCACACTCCTTGCCTTAACCAGTTTATCTCATTGACATCCTGAACCCCCAGTTATATTCTGGATCTAATTGGATATAATTGAGGACAAGAAACATTTGTTTCTATAAAGCATGACATTGTCCTAATAGTGGGAAAAATAAATTGACACCTTATCATATCAAAGGCTGGGGAAATACATAGTGCATGCAGTGATGTTTTAGTGGGGTGTGTCCTCAGTTATCCCATAGCTTGTGAGGCTTCTGGATGAAGATGTTAAGTGAAAATAGACATAAATATGAATGGGTGGTGGTGGTGATGGAAACACCTTGAGGTAAATGAGACATTGCTTTCATTTCTGCCTTTTTTCCACTCTAGTTTTTTTTTACAGCAAATGGGACACCCTCTTTTTTGTAATATAGATTTGCATTTTAAATTTTAAAATGGAAGGAAAATAAGACATATATTTGTGGGTGATTTTCATTATGTTATGAATGCATAATTCATAAAAAACCTATGGTTTAAGTAACCCCAGAAAACAAGTAAATCAATCATAAGAAGAAAATTGGATCTTAAATAGGACCTATTATTTTAAAACTTCAATTTTGAACTTGAGATTAAAATGTGATATAAAGTGGACATCAAATTGTCACAATGAAAATATTAGCAATTAATAGCATGGGAAATAATTAGTTTTCACAAATTATGTAATTGATTTTTGCTTCATGAAATGAATAAGTGTCAAAATTTATTACTACCATATATGATCTTATTTTGTGGGCATTTACTTTACTCATCAATATAAGATTTTCATTTGTCAAGGAAGTATCTTCAGAAACCCTGAAGTTCCCATTACTCTCAATTAGTACTTTCATGGGTCTTTCTGGAGATTGAGTATTTCAACAAATACCTTTGAATGCCTACTATGGCACTATAAATAGGAATAAAAATAAAGTAGTGACTAGAACAGAAAAGAATCTTCATCTTTCTGGGGCTAAAGGACAGACAGTAGTTCACTAGGAGATAACACATATCATGAGGGAAAATATGACTGATAATAAGAGGGATGTAGCATGTGTAGCTAAAAGTAAAATAGGTAGGAAAAGCCTCACAGTGAGATAAAGGGTTTGAGAAAGAAAAGACCAATTAGACAAAAATAATTTGAGCAAAGTCTATAGCAGGTCACTGGCTTGGAGGCAGCACTTAATGATTAGCCTAGGAAACTGTTATTGTTTGATTTGTCAGTGTCCCCCAAAGTTTCATATGATAGGGAGTTGGCCTCTGAATACTAGCTGATAGACTTTGAGAAAATTAATTGATTGTAGGGACTGTGATTTAACCAATGAAGTAATTATTTGATGGATCCATAGTATGACAACTCCTTTAGGAAGACATGGAAAGAAGTTGGGATCTATTGGGCATGGAGGAAGAGTTTCCTTGACTCCTTCCCCATCTTTTCTTCTTAATTCCTGTGTATCATGAGGCAGGAAGCTTTGCTCTCCTCTATACCCTTTTGCCTTGATCTCCTTCTCCTCCTCCTTCTTCTTCATAGTCAAGAGCCAACAGAGCCACTGCTCATGAGTTTAAACCACGTTTTTCTCAGGAATTTCACAGCAATGAGAAACTAATACAGGTACAACAGAGTAATATGGTTAAAGTAGTGAGACAGAACATTCAGAGATGAGAGTGTGGGAGCAGGGCACCAGGGTCCTGATATTCATTGAAATAATCACACCATCATTTACTTGAAAGGAAATGGAAAGTATCCAGAGGACTAAGAGAACAACAATATCTGTTATGCTCAATACTTATGTATCTGTCATAGAGCAAATGATGAATAGGATTAGAAAAAAAATCAAGGATACAACACACTTCACAGTAGCTGCAAAATAATGTAAACTATCTTGAGGTAATTCTAACCAAACAAGTGAAAGACTTGAATGGCAATAGCTTCAAGTCTATGAAGAAAGAAATTGATTAAGATATCAGAAAATGGAAAATTCTCCCATGTTTCATGGATCAGTAGGATTAACATAGCAAATATGGCCATTTCACCAAAAGCAATATGCAGATTCAATACATTTCCTATCAAAATTCCAACACAATTCTTTTAAAGCCCTTGAAAGGACAATATTCAACTTCCTATGAAAAAAGAAAAACAAAACAAAAATCTCTGTACAATAAAAGCACTTCCAGAGGTATCAAGCTATATTGTAAATGAAGGTTTCTCTCTCACTCGCTGGTTCCCAAGTAAACACTCAGAGGCTTAATATTAAGTCTAATTCTTTGGGAAATGGCTCAGGCATATTACTGATTAGCTCTCACAATTAAATTAACCCCCCCCCCCCCTTTTTTTTTTTTTTTTTACTAATTTGTGTATCACCACATGGCTGTAACTTAACAGTAACATTCTATTTTCTTACTCCTTCAGTGGCTACATGGTGCTTCTCTGACTCCACCTTCTTTCTCTCCATATCTCTGTTTGGATGTTTCACCTAGTTATATTCTGACCTGCCATAGATCAAAAACAGCATACAGAATGACATTCCCAGTCAGAAAATGCAAATCAAAACTACTTTGGGGTTTCATCTTATACCTGTTAGAATGGCTAAGAACAAAAAACATAAGTGACAGCTCATGCTGGCAAGGATTCTGAGCAAGGGGAACACTCTTCCATTGCTTTTGGGAGTGAAAACTTGTTCAGCCATTTTGGAAATCAATATGGCAGCTTTTCATAAAATTGGGAAGTAACCTTCCTCAAGAACCAGCTATCTCACTCCTGGGCATATACCCAAAGGATGCTCTATCCTACCACAAGAACACTTACTTAATGATATTCATAGCCACTTTATTCATAGAGGTCAGAACCTGGAAACAACCTAAATGTCCCTCAACTGAAGAACAGATAAAGACAATGTGGTATGTTTATAAAATATAGTATTACTCAGCAAATAGAACCAGATAAACTCATCCTGAGTTAGGTAACCCAAAACCAGAAAGACAAACATGTTATGTATTCACTTATAGGTAGAGATTAACTTTGAAGTAAAAAAAAAAAAAATATGCTAATTAACAAAGAGGGCTCAAGGGGAGACACATGGATATCCCTAGAAAGGGGAAGTAGAGTAGATTTCTCAGGTGGATTGGATGTGGGTGGGGATGAGATCAGGTGGGGGATAACATTGAAATTGGGGAGGCATTTCAGGGGTAAGATATAAACCTGGTACAACGGGAAATCCCTGGTTTCTATTAGGGTGACCCTAGGGAAGACTCCTAGTAATATTCAATATGGATCCTAAATTGGCCATCTTTTGTAACTAGGCAAGGCCTTTGGTGGAGAGACTGGGACACCAATCCAGCTACAAAGCCTTCAATCTACTATAGTGATAGCTATTCTTATATTCTAACAAATAATGCTTGCCTGAAGATCAGAGGGCAGAGCTAACCACTAGATAACCATAGAGGTCTGGATGTCTTTACAGACAGACAGAAAGTGATAAGGCAAGAGGAGATAGGAGCTCGGTCTCTTTTCAGCTGGGAAGATGGATTGATAAGATAAATGGTTTGCTCCTTTGTTTCTCTGTTCTTTCAGAATTTCTCCCTATGTCTGACTCCAGGCTTTTGTTATGAAGATATATTAGAACTCAAGCTACATATTAGCACCCAAAATGGGGCATGAGCCCACAACCCTGAGATTAAGAGTCTCATGCTATTAAGACTTACTAGAATTCATGCTACAATCTACAATTTGTCCTGCTTGCAGATGTGCTCTGTTTAAGGTGGTGCAGAGCTTGTAGGATTGGTCCAATTTGAGACCTACACCACAAGAGGAAACCTATGCCTGACACTACCTGAAGGGTAAAGAACCAAAGATTGAACAGCCCAGAGACCTAGAGATCTAGGATAGAACCAAATATGACTGGGAAAAATAGGTCAATGAAATGAACTATTGATGTTCTTCTATACTTACAGACTGGATCCTAACATAATCATCAACAGAGAAACTGCATCCAGCAACTTATAAAAGTCAGAGGCAGAGACCCACATCCAAACATTAGGATGAGATACAGAAATTCAGTGGAAGAGGGGATTGTAGGAGCCAGAGGAGTCAAGGACACCACAAGGGCATAACCCACATAATCAAGTAACCAGGGATAAAATGGACTCACAGAGACCGAAGCAAAAGCCAGGGAGCATACATAGGTCTGACCTATGTTCTCTCTATATATGCTATGGTTATGTAGCTTGGTGTTCTTGTGTGATTCTTAATAGTTGGAGTGGGGGCTATCTGTGATATTGCCTGCTTTGGGGATACTTTCCTCCTATTGGGTTGCCTCATCAAGCTTTGATGTGAAATTATGTTCCTAGTCTTATTGTAACTTGTTATGCCATCTTTGGTTGACACCTCTGGGGTACTTGCCCTTTTCTGAAGGGAAATGGAAGGGGCAGAGAGGAGGTGGTTGGAGGGACTGGAAGGAGAGGAGGGCAAGAAAACGAAACTGTGGTTGGGATGTAATACATGAGAGAAAACAAATCTGGGTATCATGGGAAGTACTGGAGACCGGGACTTCCTTAAGAGATAGAAAAGGAAAACCATCTTGATAGTTGAAGGAGGATAGTGTCTAAACACTAGATCCATAACCTCTGTCTCCAGCTGGCAAGCCTCCACCAAGGCAGAAAACTAAGAACACTGTCATGTTGATGGAGAGAAGACACTTGAAGTGGCTTGGCTTGGTATAGTGTCTTCAGGGAAAAAGTATGGGCAGTCTCTCCAAAGTTTATACTGTTTTAGTAGCTCTTCTGTTACTTTTATTTGAGTTGAGTAGAGAACATTTTGAGATAAATGTAAATGAATTTTGAGTGAGAAGATGCTGCCTCCTCCTTGCTAAGCTATAGTTGCAGTCACATTGGCCTCCTTGCAATAGTGTGAGCATGCCAAGGATTTCCCCAGCTCATGTCTTCAGTACACCCTCTTCTTTGTCCTTAAAATGAACTTACAGCCAATCACAAGTGACTTTCTGACTTTTCACTTCTTCTACTTTATGTTTCTAGGTAAACAGGAGCATCTTACAAGGCATTGTGAGGCCTACATAGAGTAACCTTTCTCACTGCTCTTTTATCTTCCTCCATAGGCAATATTAGTAGGTTTCTCATCATAGGTTGTAAATTTTATGGCCAAACTACTGTACTGATAAGAAATTCTGAAACCCAGGTAATATTTTAGGTTCAAGCACAAGCCTAGCAGATCGAGTCCCATGCTAATTATCTTTCTGAGACCTATATATTTTTTCTCTTTTCTAAATTTCTAATAGATTTTAATTAAAGTGTATTTATATAATTCCATTACTTCCTCCCTTCCCTTTTTCCTCTTCAGCTCTTCCCATGTTCTTTTCCTCTAAACTCCTCCTTGCCTCTTCTGCTTTACTCCCAAACTGACAGCCTTTTTAAGTTTGATTATTATTATTATACACATACAACACACAAACACATACACACATTTACATAGATATATAAAAACAACATGCTGATTTTATTGTTTGTGTTATTATGGTTTCAGGATTGACCATTTTGTCTTATATTAAACATTCCTCTACTGTTCCATCTAAGTGACTTCATACCTTTTATTTCAGGATACATTCATTATATGCACTAAATACTGTAAAATATAAGTTGCTTAATGACAAGAATAAATTCTTAGAAATTCATCATTAGGCAACTTCATTATCTTGGAAACATGATAGTGCATACTTACACAGAATATGGCAACAATATTGGCCCATGCTATGATTTTATAGTCCCTTCACTGAATTTGCTTAGCATTGTTGATTTAAATGTTATAGCATTAATATTGTTCAAGGAATTCCTCCAGTACAGAATTATAATTCCATTGAAGACAGTGATCTAAATTTCTTATCTGTGGTAGGTATCTCATTGTGTAGCCTAGATGCTTGGAATTTGCAATCCTTCTTCCTCAACCTCCAAGTTCTGGGATCACAGGCATGTGTTAGTATGCACAGTTAATGGTACTTTTATTTGACCAAGAGTAGGTACTGTACAGCGTACAGCAGGGGTTTAGATAATGTTTGGGGTATAGAGATATGTATCAATTTTGTACCTACTATGTACCAAGAGTTCTGCTAGTGAACAAATGGTAAGGATTCTTCTTGAACTGAGACTCAGTTTATTCAGATTCAGTTATTTCATTACTTTGTTTCTTCTCAAATGGTGAGTCTAGATGAATTAAATTGGTTTAAAAAACATCAGACAAACAAAGAAACAGACACTGAGACAGTCCTGGGAGTTGCAATTTCCTCTCTGCTACTGCAGCTCCTGCTCATTAGAGTAAGGCTGGCTTCACAGTAGTTGCCAAATGGTTGATATTTAAATGAGGACTTAATTTCAACATTTTAATATACTTTTGTAGACATTATTTAACATACCAGAAGCATGATATTCTAAATAGCAAGATTATGCTGAGCAGTCTAAAATTATTTTTTAACCACAGTATGTGATACATCAAATGTGCATTAGCTAAACTGCAAAAACTCACACAACTTATTTGTCTCTTGTTATAAAAGAAGACATGCGACTGACATCATTATATAGCAGAAGAAGCTCCTTTACATACGTTAATTAACTTCTAATTAACAGTTACAAATAATTTATATTGACTGGTGGCAATGCAAGGCTAAGTTTTACATCACCACCAAGATTTAAGTCACTGTACATTGAACTAATAAACTATCCCTATAACAAATATTATACTCTAAACAGATGAAACTGAAGGTAGAGGAATAATTATCACTAATTAGTAAAGCCTATATTCAATCCACATCTACCTGATTTCAGATACCTTGAGATTTTTTCAACATCAAGTTTTCTGCAATGAATAGATAATAAATGGGTGGATGAATGAATGGGTAGACAGCCCATTGTGAAAGATGGGCATATAGATGGATAAGTATAAGAAGGAACTATGCCTGTACAAATGGGAACATTTGATTAGGTGGGTTTAATTCTATGTTTCACTTTGATCATAATTTGCATGTGAGTTTTTTTCTAAATGATGCTATGTCTATTAAGTGAAATGATAATACTTTGAAAATATATCAAAATATAATTTTTACACAAGATATAGCATACAATTACTAAATAATTTTTACATGGCTGTACATAGTCATGCAATTATAGCATTGGGGTGGCTAAGGTAGGAGCATTGCTACAAGCTCAAAGTTAGTCTAGGCTACATAGGGAGACCCTGTCTTGAAACAAAAATGTGGACGCTTTAACCTAGTCAGATTTCACCTTCACATAGTAGAAACTTCAAGCACTTTGCCCTGCTTTTAATGATGCATACAGAACAGAGCTATGCATATATTGACAGATAATTTAAACTTATTGAAAGCATACAGTTTTCAAGATTAAGGAGTTAGCTGACATCTGCAACAGTATAATGTAAAATTTGAAGGTGATACTTACAAGGTACTTAGAAGGTAGGAGAGTTCTAGACATTGTAGTGAGATATTCACTTTGTTCACACCTGTGGCACAGACCATGCCCATTGGGGGATGGAGACAGGAGCAGAGGTTGCTTGGGGGACCTAAGTCTGAGGAGGGGGCTCTGAGAGCTATCTTGATGGCAGCACTGGGATAGGAGTACATCCAGAGACATCCTTGGGACCAGGAACCTCCTGGTGTTCATCTGTCTATGTTGTAAGTTATTTCTCCCTGAATAAACATCTATTTGGAATATTTGTTTCTCCTGATCCTTATTAAACATCAATAAGGCATGTTTTCTTTATAGACATTACCTAATTTTGAATTCTAGTACCCTGCTGGCAACACTTACCCCTCCTACAAACAAAGCCAAAACCAACTCCTAATCTCCAGAATGAAGATATTTGCTTTGGGAGAAGTATGGAAATAGGTTTCTTTGTTTTTTAGGTTTTTTTTTTTGTTTTTTTTTTTTTTTTTTTTTTTTTTGCTTTTTAGCAAAATACCTCTTGAAGAAAGAAAATATTCTCGGGCAATTTCAATGGCTCAAGATGTGAAATGGCTAATATAGCCTAGGCAAAGGAATTGATATACTCTCAGTTACATTCTGTTATGAAGTTTTCATTGGAAATCAGAGAGCAGTGAAGTTTTGAAATGGCCTCCTTTTGCTCAACACTAAGAGGAATTTATAGTGGATGCTTCATATCATATAAAACCTGTCAAATCTTAACTGGAAAAAACTGACTATATTTTCTACATTTTGCACTAGAAAAAATGCTGAGGTACAGACAGACATATAGCTTTCCCAGACAGTTTTGTACCGTGTTGCAGCTCCCAACTGAGTGATATTTCTCTCTCCAACCTACTGTCTGTCTGGGGGTGATGACTGCAGCCACAGTCAATTGCCACTATGTGTTGTGTAAGGAGGCAGGATGATGTAATCATTTTTTCCCTTATTCATTCTTCTGCTATTCTGTATTCCGTTCTTTCTTCTGCATAGCAAAGGAATGAAAAGCAATGTTTAAATTAAGCCTTGTTGCTATTTAAGCTGATTTTGGAGCAATCTTCATAATAATCTGAGAGGCTATTTTCTTATTGTTCTGTTTTGTCATTTTGAAGAATGTTTGGAAAAATACAGATCTTGCTATAGATAGAAAATTCTCAGCAGTATTTACAGGATTGAAATGGCTCTTTTTAAGGCTTTTGAAAATGATGCATAAATGGTATTTCATTTAGAGGAATATGCATTAAACAACTGAGGAGTAGATAGAAGATAAGGTTATGGTGACATCCATGGTGGACTGGCCTTGTCCTGGGAGCTCCTGTAGGCCCAGGATACTCCAAATAGTGGTAAACCTAGTGGGTTACAGATATTTAAGTGAAACTCACCTTAAATATTCCCTGTACTCCCTCAAATTAGCCACATTTAAAATACTCAGTAATCTTATGTCCTTGGGAAAAATGACACTGCTTTGGCCAAATACCCAGCATCCCTTCTATTGCAGAACGGTTTGCTGTTTTGTGCTGCTTTTTACAAATAAAGAAAGTCCACACAATCAGGTTAAGTAATTTTAAAGACAAGAATAATGACTTATGAGACCTCCCTAAAGACTTTTTCTATCCCTTTCTCTCCTTTCTCTCTTTCTTCTTCCTTTTAATTTTTTTCCATTATTTCCTTATATTGCGGTTCAATAAGGGTCAGGATAAACAAATAGGTCAAATAGATGTTTATTAAGGGAGAAACAACTCACAACACAGACAGATGAACACAGCAGTTAAAACTGGATGCTCCTCTCTCCGTGTCCCGCCAGAAAAAGCCTTTCTCCGCCTCCTCCCGAGACTAAACTCCATCGGTCACTTCCGCCCCTGGCTCCATCCCTCAATGGGTGTGGTCAGTGCCACAGAAGCAGACAAGGTGAATATCCCACTACAATTCCCCTTTTAGTCTAAAGAAAAGATTTAAGCTTGATACAAAACTATATACAAAACAGTGAATAACAAGTGTGCTCTAAGAAAAGGAAAATCGAGACCAAAACCACAAACATACCTAGTCCTAGGGTGAAGGCATAAGGGAGTTTACGATAGAGTTGTCCTAAGCTGAAAAGCTTAAGTCTAGTACTTAATATCTAACTAGGAAGAGAGAATAATACTAAGATAGTTTAATCTACAACCTCACCAAGACCTGAGAAGGAAAATTACAATACTAGGGTAGACGGGAAGTGCAGATGGGCAACTTCCAAAAGGTGCAGTGAGGACAGAAACAGCAAGCTACCTGGACAGTCACCCAAGGTCTCACAGCAATGTTGGTACAGCCAGATATGACTAAGGCCAGGAGTATTTGACAGACCACAACAAAAGCAGGGAGGTAGAAAGGCTGTTTTACCGTGACTTGGCAAGGTTCAGCAGTCTTCTAAGTTTGTCTCCTGCAAGCATATAGGACCGCATGTCCAAAACAGTGGTCAAGGCTGAGGCAGTTCCTTGCCCAAGAGGCCATTAGCCGAAGCGAGGATGAACTCCAGAAGGAGCAACAACAGCGTCCAACATACTTTCGGGAAAGTGCACGGTGCTGTCAGGAGCAACAGTGTCTCATGTCAACAGAGTACTAATATATAAAACATTTAAATGCCATGTTCTGCAGGTCTATGAAGTGATTGAAGATTAAGCATCTATGTCTGACTAATCTCATAGGCAAAGGAAACATGGGTGAGGATAATCTGTAATACTCAGGAATTTGGCTAACAAGCCTGAATAAAACTTCCTTGAGTAAAGCAAGGATAAATACCTAAACAATATAACTATGTACATGTATATATATATATATATATATATATATATATATATATATATATATCTCACATGTAAATTCCTAAAGTAGAGGTAGAGTAAAAATGTCTAAACAAGAGGTAGAGCTCTAAAGGGCAGCAAGACAAATATCCCAAATTGTAATAAATACAAAACGTCTTGAACACAAGCAATAGTATACATACATAGAATATGGCAAGTATAATGTACATAAAACATCATAAATGGAAAGATTTCACACAATACAACAAATATAAGATACAATTCTTCCAGGAAGGGAATAAACTTAATTTTACATAGGTTACCACAAATAATAATATATAACAATGTAAGCTGTAATACTAATGTCTCATTCTTACTGAATAATTCACAAGAAAATAGGCTAATCTACCTATATCCATTCTGAATCACACCTTTCCCAACCATACCCTATTCCTGTCTAAAAGAGATAACCAAGTCTAAGTATCACCTTACAAACCCAACCCCAAGTAACTAAAACCAACCCTATGAAGATGAATATTATTCCTAAATTCCAAGAGTGGGGAAAGGGGGCGTTGTTATCTTAAGATTACTTCCTGCTGAAATGGGACGATGATTTCTCTATGGGATCCTGTTGGAAAAAAAATTTTTAGCAACCAAATTTCTATACAGAACTGGCTGTAACATATGTAGGTAGTCATTGTATGGCAGAAAATGCTTGACTGGAATTCTAATTGAAATTTGGCCAGGTTGTAATAATAAGGTGCACCAATACAGCTAGCTAGTCATGAGTTGTTTCGAGAAAAGCAGTCTCAAACCGGTTTAGGGTGCAGTTTGTAGTCCAGATGCATCAGGTTGAGTCAAGTAGAAATGTCCAATTGGGGCCCCATCTCCTTTCCAGAGTGTTCAAAGATTGCTGTTGAGAACTGTTATAGTCCTTGTGGAAATTTTAAATATCAATATCAAGGTAAAATTTTTAATTTTACGGTATGCATTAGGGCAAGGCAACAGTAAGCATTAAAATGTAAATGAGAAAATTAGGATTTCAGACAGAAAATTGCGAATAAGTGAATGAGTCCTTCGATTTTGTTTTCTTCTGCCTTACACCAATTGGCTTCTTGATATAAGGCAGAAACTGTGAATTTAATCTTAACAACATGCTTGAATTTAGAGAAGGAAAGCCAAATCCAACTCCAAAGCCAGCACTGGTTTACATGAATCGGGACTACAGAAATATTAGATAGTAAAGAAAACTAGATTTCAGTATAGAAACAGTTTACTAGACTTAAATATTTTTTACCATAAATCATATTCCTCTTCATTAAGTGATTCTTTCTGGAGAGCTGTCTTCTCTTCTGTAGGTACCTACATGTTTAGTGTCCTTTGGTTGTTTGAAGATAGGTGTTCTCTGTTTTCCTGTAAGGACAAGAGCAGAACACTTCCCCTACCTTTGAGAAGTCTCCACATCTCTCATGGGACCTTATTTATTGGATTACTTGTCATTTCTCTTCATTAAGATGTTACTCTTGTTCAACCCGGATCTTGATTAACTTAGATGGTATCCATAGCTTTTCTTCTCCTGTAGATACAAATGCAAAACCCCTACCCCAACGTAACACATATCCTGGTTTCCATTCTGAGGTCAATACATCCTTGAAGTACACCGGCTGATGTAGTTCAGAAGTTTTTTCTATTGTCCAGTGTCTTTCTGCAGCTGTTTTTCCTTTTTCATCAGCATTAAGAAAGTTTAATGTTAATAAAGCATTATGTAATCTGTGTTTGGGTGTCTTGGTTCCTCCTGCCTGTTTATGGAGCATTTCCTTTAAAGTACGATTAGATCTCTCAACTACTGCTTGTCCTGTAGGATTGTGTGGTATACCAGTTATGTGTTTTATGTTATAATACTCAAAAAACTGTTTCAATTTGCTGGAAATATATGCCGGAGCATTGTCAGTTTTTATTTGTGCAGGTATGCCCATAATGGCCATTACCTCTAAAAGGTGTGTGATAACAGAATCAGCCTTTTCAGAGCTCAGAGCAGTAGCCCATTGAAACCCTGAAAATGTATCTATAGTGTGATGTACGTATTTTAATTTTCCAAATTCTGCAAAATGAAACACATCCATTTGCCATATTTCATTTCTATTTATACCTTTAGGGTTACTGCCTGGTGGTAAAGGAGTTTGGTTATAGAATGAGCAAGTAGGACTCCAAATAGTGGTAAACCTAGTGGGTTACAGATATTTAAGTGAAACTCACCTTAAATATTCCCTGTACTCCCTCAAATTAGCCACATTTAAAATACTCAGTAATCTTATGTCCTTGGGAAAAATGACACTGCTTTGGCCAAATACCCAGCATCCCTTCTATTGCAGAACGGTTTGCTGTTTTGTGCTGCTTTTTACAAATAAAGAAAGTCCACACAATCAGGTTAAGTAATTTTAAAGACAAGAATAATGACTTATGAGACCTCCCTAAAGACTTTTTCTATCCCTTTTCTCTCCTTTTTCTCTTTCTTCTTCCTTTTAATTTTTTTCCATTATTTCCTTAGTTCATCTTTTCTCTCTTATTGTCTCTTCTTGTAGCAAGTAGTCAACAATTGCAAGGAGCATGAACTTTGTCTGTTCCAACACTGGATTTACAATGGCATTCTCCTGCCCCAATACAACTCATGGTCATCTGAAGGTTCCTACAAGTGAAAGTATACAAATGTGGTCCAGTATGAGAGCTGAATTCTCACACTGGCTCCAGTGAACCTCATTTACTTTTCCGTCATCAGTTCTGAATAGAGACTATAATAGAAAGTCAAGATATAGAAAATTTGTTGAAGATACCAAATATGTGTGGATAAGTTGTGTGTGTGTGTGTGAGAGAGAGAGAGAGAGAGAGAGAGAGAGAGAGAGAGAGAGAGAGAGAGAGAGAGAGAGAGAGGACGGACGGACGGACGGACGGACAGACAGACAGACAGAAAGACAGACAGACAGACAGACAGACAGACAGACTAGCCTTGCTTGGTCAGATTTGGAACATCATCACTTGGTATATCATGGAAGTCTGGAGTCAAGGGGACATAATTTAATCTCAGCTATACCAATTCTATTTGCAAAGTGTGGTTCATATTGCTTCAAAACAGTTACCTGTTTGTTAGATAAAGACTGAATATACTCAATACTTGTTCCACAAGAAAAATGTATTCATATTTACCACACCAATTTTTTATAAAGATTGGATTAGATAATACAAAGAACCTTGTAAACTGTAGGCACTTAATAGATGATTCTCTTTTTTTAGTACCAAGAGCAAAGGATATTAATTTAGCAAAGAAATAGCAAACATGGAGAGAGGAAAGGGAACAAGTCCAAAGGGAATGCTGAGTCCAGTAATGCCCCCAGATTTTCCTAATGATGTTCCTCCAACATTACATAAAGCCTCAAAGTACAAAATCCCCCAGGATGCTTACTTTGTTCCTGTGGATGCTGGGAACACATTCTAACAAGTTCAGTGCAGAAAATTTGGCCATTATCTCTTATTCAGTAAAGTAATTAACATGGCCATCTTTTCAAGTGTTGCCATAGTGGTTACCATGGCAATAAAATGAAAATGCAATTCATAACACATAACTCATTTGGGGGTAATAGAAAGAGAATTTTTGGATAACTGAATCATTTTGGTGATGTCTCAGTGCAACCTGTTACTCACTTGAGTGATTCAGACAAAGGGCTCTAATGAACAGGAGATTAGACTGTTTATATTTGCAACCAAATGTACCAAATACATTCCTAATGTGTTAATTAACATTTTCTCCAAATGCAAAGGAAAAAAACATTCCATCTGAAAAGACAGGTAAGAATCTGATAGGAATGCAGACTCATTTGGTATTTAGGGGGGAAATCAATAGAAAGATAAATTAAGCAACCATAAGATTCATTTTTAAAAAGTTTAAATTAAAGAGACTGAGTTATTGCTGTTAAATAAGTCAATGAATAAACAAATCTTAGGCATTCTCATACATCATATACTGGTCTTTAAAGTTGGAAGAGTGAAACACAGAGCATCTCTTTGAAAGGCTTTTTTATGGAATTTGGAATGGGTTTAGAATGTTAATGCCAAGAGCTTAGTGTTGCACTATGTAGGGGAAAGGTAAGCAAAGCAAAACAACAAAAAAACAAATCAAAGAATAGTTCAAGAAAAGCTAAATATAAAAATATATGGAGAGAGATGTATTTCTTATTCAGTCCTGATACCCCCAAGTTACTCAAAGTGGCCCATTTTTCTTTGTAAACACCAACTTGGCCATCAGTCTTTTTCTATAGTCAACTTACACAAACCTTTGTTAATCTCTGTTGCACTAAGACACCAGATGGTCCCCAGTTAATGCTTCCTATTGATGTTCACTCTTTTGCTTTTTAAAATTTCTCCTTTTGAATATGATACTGTCCTGTGACTTCTATCTAACAAGAACAACAACAACAAAAAGATGTTATGTCATCTTTGTAGACAGGAAAGGCTTAACTGTGTTATTGGAAGCTGTTCTTCATGATCAACACTCTTCTGTATATTATAAATTAAGCTGTCACACTGAACTCTCTTCTGTAGATGTTCACAGATCAAAAAACTAAGAATGACCCTAAGGCCAAGAGCCATCAAAAAAAAAAAACCCTAAGTTTTTAGTCTGCTAGTGTACAAAACTACTGAATCTTATGATGACAATATGGCTTGGAACTGGTGTCCAAAATCATTTGAAGTCTGTGGTGCTATGTAAAACAAATTCTTAAATTCCAAAGCATTTAAGTTTGTTTTCAGGAAAAGCTTCAAGATACTCAAAGATACCTTGAAAGCAACTTTCTGAGCGTGGACATGAGTAAGAGACATTTCTAATCTGCTCCATGACATTTTGGTGTTTCAAGTTCAAAATACCCAGTACAAAAGGTGGCTATCAAAAAGAAAAGCAAGATACCCATGAAAAGGTATGATGACCATGTACATTTTCAGAAATAAATCCTAAACAATCCTGTGCCCAAATTATAATCAGACTCTCTCTCTTCCTTTCCTATACTCATGTCTTCCCTCAACTGACATGATGTGAGCTGCCAGTTTCATTGCTGGTTGATCATGCAACAAACCAGTTCTTCCCATCATAGTAACAGCCTCAGTGTATGGTAATCAGCAAGGTCTTTCTTGGTATTACTGAGCCTTGTGAGGATCCAGAAGTAGATAACTGATCTAATTAATACCCATAGTCCTGACTGATGAAACCAGCAAAAGAATGTGTGGTGCATTTTTACTAAGTTTTGAAATAGTTCTTTATTGTGTAATAGACAATTACTCATTGATACAGAACTAGTAAAGCCTTACCACTCCAAGATGTACTGAGGAAAGCTGTTTTTAGTTGGCAGACTCTACAGAGTAACCCACCATACCCAACCATCATGCTTTCCAATAACTCTTTCATCAGTTAGAGTCTAGTCTGCATAGGTCTTTTGTCCATCTATCTCATGGCTCTCCACTTGGCAGTGTTAGGGAAGATCCACTCACAAGAGTGAGCAGGGGCCCAGAGTTGGTTAATGATGTGACTAAAGAGTGCATCTTTTCCTGGAGCTGCAAAAGTGACAGTGTTGTTTGAGTGTGGCCCCAATTTTGTCTTCAACATGGAAGAGCATAACTAAGAAGGAAAGAGAAAAGACAGGGTCCTGACATTCTCAGTAGAGGCCCTGAATTAGGGCACATTTCCACCTGACTTTGAACTTCTCAGTTATAAATGTCAATACACTTAAAAGTTTCTAAATGTGAGCTGATGTCAGTTAGATATCACAATCTAACTGACTCTGATTCCTCCCATTTACATGTGTCCTCCATTGTCTTAATTGTCTATGAAGGCAAGGTCAAGCCCTAATCCTGGCAGGGAACATCTTCTCCTAGTCTTGTCTTCCTTTCCTTCCTTTCAGGCTTTCTTCTCCCTAACACAGATTTTTAGTCTTCTAGCTGCATAAATGAATGGTCATTTGTAACAGAGGGTCTCTGCAATGGTTTGCCCATATCACATTCCTTTCCCTTCCAAAGCATAATGGCATAGAAGATAATTCTCTCTCTCTCTCTCTCTCTCTCTCTCTCTCTCTCTCTCTCTCTCTCCTCTCTCTCTCTCTCTCTCTCTCTCTCTTTCCTTCTCTCTCTCTCCCTCTCTGTCTGCCTGTCTCTCTCTGTCTCTCTGTCCCTCTGTATGTCTCTGTCTGTCTCTCTCTGTGTTTCTGTCACTCTTTGTATGTTTGTGTGTTCGTGTGTGTGTGTTTGTACAAATATACCTATTGTATTTGTGCAAGTGGAGGGCAGAGGTAGTAAGATGTCCTATTCTGTTGCTCTTTGACATACCTTTTAAACAATGTCTCCCCTTGAGTTCACTTGTAGTGAAATATTCACCTTGTCCATACCTGTGGCACAGACCATGCCCATTGGGGGTGGATACAGGGCCAGATGTGACCTGGGGAACTAAGGCTGAGGAGGGGGCTTGGAGAGCTCTCTTGCTTGCAGCACGGGGACAGGAGTACATCCAGAGGCATTCTTGGGACCAGGAACCTGTTGGTGTTCATCTGTCTATGTTGTGAGTTATTTATCCCTGAATAAACATGTATTCAGCCTATTTGTTTCTCCTGATCCTTGTTTTTGGCATAGTCAAAAGAAACCCCAGCCAGCAAACCTCAGAGATCCTCCTGTCTCCCTAGAACTCTCGAGCAGCTCATGTATAGCTATCTGGATGCTGAGAACCCGAACTTGGGTTCTTATGTTTTTGTAGGAAGACATCTCAATGGAGGCATTACCCCAGGTTTAGGAAACATTTGTAAAGCCCATAAAATACTAATTTGGGGCTAATTTTAATACCTCAGTAAATTTTTTTCTTGATGTCTCCTCTTAGTCACATAAGAAAAAAAAAGCAAGATGGGGAGAAAAAAAAATCAAGATTTGATTGTTACTGCACAGGTAAGAGCCAAGGACAGAGCTCTTAACTCCCAGGACCAGCATAATATTACTGGAGATACTCAGAAGGAAGTGGAGCAGGATGTATAGAGTCTACTGAAGGAAGAAAAGATATCAAATGTAGATTCTGCACTCTGTGACTATCTAATCTAATTACTTTTCATCTGAATTACTGTTTAGAAACTTACAGACAGCATGGGTTATGAAAAGAATTTGAAGGGACTAGACCTGTTGCTGTACATGTTTCTTACCAGCTTGAGTTTATTATTTACTTTAAGCCCATGCATCTTCTTCTATAACATATGTTAAACTTCATGTAGCTATAGTGAGTTGATATGAAAATAATATGGTGTAGTAACTGAGATGCAGAGTGTGATCAGAAAATGCCTGAAATCATCTGTAAATGAAAGGGATTGCTTTATACAGTGCAAATCATCCCTTGCAATGATAGTTAATCTGTAGGAAGAATGAAGTTACAGAAACTGGTTGACATCTCCCTTCTAAGGAGCCAGGGATTTAAGAAATGACAAAAGAGAAGTAACTTGTATTGGAAGACAGTTTATGCAGAAGCAAGAAGAATTGAAAGACCTAGAAGGTCCTGAATATTATGGACCAGTGTAATATACAGAATTAGAGCCCAATAAGCAGAGAATGTAATGCTTTCCCAAGCAATGAGACATTTGTATGGAAAATAAGTATTGACAGATGTCAGCTCAATTAATTTTCCTTAGCCCTAGACATATGTAATCTCCTGCAGTCACAGATTTCAGGAAATTATTGACTTACTTAAGAGATTCTCTGTGCTCTGCCCTCCCATGGGGTAGTTAAACAATACTGGTTTAAATTATTTTAAAGAATCACAGAGAACTGGATGTATTTAGATAAATCCTTCAGTTGACTTCTTGTAGTAACTCAAAGCCTACTCTACAGTTTAAAACATAGGTCCTTGAGTTTTTTATCCTGTTTCCCATGCTGAAGATCTACTGCTTCCCCTTTATCATACATAAAGCATATCTACTCAAACCTGTATTCTTTGTCTTATTGTTTGTTTTTCAGTTTGTTTTGCTTTTGTTTTTTGTTGTATTTTTCCCTTTGAGAGAGAGCAAGAACACAAGAGGTAAGGAGGATTCGGTAGCATTTGGAAAGGGAAAATAATATGATCAATATATTTTGTGTGCAAAAATTTTTAATCAAAATTAATACAAGCAAATTTTGTCAATTAATATTTTCTACAATTTGCTGCCTCACTTATGCTGCTATCTTCTCATCTATGTCCCCATTCCACTCCAGCCACTTTAGTTGGCTGCCTTTCCAAAGCCTGGTTCCTAGCAGGGGCCTCCATCAGCTATCTGGCAAAAACAGTTCATAGAGAAGCAAAAAGCAGAGTGCAATACACAGTATAGGAGCACAGAATTAAAGTCCTTGTTTCTCATTACACTTTTACTAGCTTATCCCAGTCCCTATGCCCATAGTAGATCAAAGGATTGCAATGGGAACATAAGAGCACTCCTATACACTGTGGTCTTTCCCTGAACCAGGCATTTTACACAGGACATGTGATTGTGCCTCTTCCCAGTTTAGGATTCCATCTGGGCAGTTGTGTTTGCATGTAGAACAGAGGCAATGTCGACTTGTAAATACCTTCATGTATTCTTACAAATGAAGACAGGAACAGAGTCACAGTGATGCCACAGGTTATCAGCCTTCAAAAGGCATTCCATGAACCCAATTCAAGTAAAACTCTGCTATTCATGTGATTTTGAAACACCCACATCTTTCCCCAAGTTGAAACTAATGACATTGTGGGAATTTTCTCCAATTATACTTGAGTGATGGTTGTCTTATTATAAATTCTGTATGTGTACATCTGTCTATAAGTACACATATTTCATATTGTTGAAGATTTATTTGGTGTGTTTACAGTGTCCTGCCTGCATGTATGCCAGTAGATGGCACCAGATCTCATTACAGATGGTTGTGAGCCACCATGTGGTTGCTGGGAATTGAACTGAGGTCCTCTGGAAGAGCAGTCAAAGCTCTTAACCTGAGCCATATCTTCAGCTATGTACACATATTTGTATGTGCACACATACACAATATATATTTAGGGTGTGTTTATATCTATGTGGTCTCTATACATATTTCTTTATAAGTATATCCCTTTACAGAGCTATATACCTAGATTAATAATATTCACATAACTCACATTATCTATTTATCTATCTATCTATCTATCTATTTACCTATTTATGTGTCTAATTTATCTTGATAAACTCACCATAATGCCATTAATTAATGGGTAGACATTTCTTTATAAGTATATCCTATAATACATGTATATACCTTTATTAATAATATGCACATAGCTTATATTTTGTATCTATCTATTATCTATCTATCTATCATCTATCTATCTAATTTCTCTTGATAATCTCACTATAATGCCAATTAATGGGTAGGTAGGCCCAATGGGCATGTAAAAAATAACAAAGTATTAGTGGTATTGCTTGAAGTGTTTTTTTAAATCTTTGTTTTATTTAATATTATTGTGTAACTGAATGTGAGTATACTGTATGT
The DNA here is from genome assembly GCA_030556225.1 of Cricetiscus sungorus. Classification (NCBI taxonomy): domain Eukaryota; kingdom Metazoa; phylum Chordata; class Mammalia; order Rodentia; family Cricetidae; genus Cricetiscus; species Cricetiscus sungorus. Next base: position 132,341,761 of record JANBXA010000007.1, on the reverse strand, counting down.
GTGTGCATGCATACATGTGAGTGTGCATGTGTGAGTATGAGTAAGGAACCAGGATTTTCATTGTTCATGCCTTGGAACAGGTGTAGTGATTAGAGAACAACTTTTGGGAGTCAGGTCTCTCCTTCTGAATTGTGTTCTAGTGTGGCATTTGGGTTGTTATGCTCCCAGCTTAATGAAAGAAAGAGTCTTGATACAATAATGATGGTAACGTCAACTACTGTATTTTAGAAAGATCATCTAAACTAAAACTTAATAAAAAAAACATCATAATTAAACTATACCATCTATTACATCAGTCATCTTTAGAATATTCCACTTAACAGGTATGGAAAACAAATTCTTCTCAGTTATATATAGAGTTTAGATCAGATTGAAATTTAGGTCACAAAGCAAGTTGTAGCAAACATAAAAAACTGGGAAAATTTAAAAGAAGATAGAATGATATGCCTTAGGATCTTAGAAAAACAAGGACATGTCAAATCCCCAAAGAGTAGACTACAAGAAGAAATTAATAAAATATAAATTGTAAATGTTTTTATTAAAACACTTGCAAACAAACACAATTGGAAACATCAATGAAAAATTATATTCTTTGATTTTTATTTAATTTGCTTATTTTACATACTGACCATGTTTTCTGTTCCCTCTTCTCATTCTATCTCCTTAAAAAGACCAACAGTATTGAAAATGTACTATCCAGTCTAACCAAAAGAGATGACTCAAATGAAATAAAACATGAACGAGTGGCTGTTTCAACAAATTCCAATGAAATACAGAAGTTAACTAAAGAAACTCTTAAAACATATTTTAAAACTGCAAAATTTATAAAGAATGTATGAATGCTTAGGTATATGTGGTCTACCAGAACTGAATCAAGAATGCATAAATAATTTATACATATCTAGAACAAGAAATACTATTAAAGTAGTAATAAAAAGTTCTCTAATGAAAAAAAAAGATAAGGACAGATGGTTCACTATTATATCCTACCAAACCATTAAAGTAATCATAATGTCAGTGTTTTTTTTTAAATTACTACAAAATAGGAAGGTAAAGGCCACTACAGAGTCAGACTACATGGTTACTATTACATAGATATCAAAACTAGACAAAGACACAGAGAGAAAAAGAAGTTATAGACCTTAAATTCTTAAAAAAAATGTAATAAATGAAATTTAAGATCACACTAAAAAATTTATATAGTATGACAAAGTTAGGTTCATTTCAGGGGAGCAAAAATGGTTCAACATTTATAAATCAAAAAGTGAAGTACAGCATATAGCTAGATAAGTACAGAAATCACATGATTAGCTTAATCCATGCCAAAAAAAAAAACCTGTGACAAAATTCAGCATTCCTTCATAATAAAAGCACCAAAAACATTAGGAATAGAAAAAGTATACTTCAACATAATGAAGATTATATATGATATATTTGTTGTCAGTGTGGTAAATGAACAAAAAACTGACATTATTTCCTATAAAATCAAGAACACATTTGATAGGAGATGTCATTCTGCAAATATGTTTCTTTTATTGGTTAATGAATAAAGCAGTGTTGGCCAATAGGAAAGCAAGATAGGCAGGGCTAGGAGACAAGGAGGAAAAAAGAAATAGTAGGGAGGAGATCCAAGATGGAAGACAGAGAGAGCTGAACTCCAGCCCCTCTCTCCGATAAGATAAGACCACATGGAAATACTTAGAGTAATAGAAGTGGGTTAATATTTAAAACAGAGCCAGCTGATAAGAAACAAGTAATTGGCCAACAGCATTTATATTTAATACAGAGTCTCAGTGTATTATTGGGCCTGGCGCAGCAGTGAGACCTGACCAGTGGGGAGGAAAAACTACTCATAACACACATTTTTTTTTTAAATATTGTTCAAGGTAGTGGTCAAAGTTTTGGGTAAAACAGCAAGGTAAAAGAAAGAAAGATGAAGGATTCAAACAGTAAATGAGTAAGTCAAACCCAACTTATTTGTAGTCATGTTTCTACAAGTCAAATTGTCTTATTTGTAGACATAGGCCTATATTTAGAAAATATAAACACTCTACCAGAAAATTCTTGGGTCTGATAAATTGTTTCATTAAAGTTTCTGAATACAAAGTTTACATATAAAAGTCAGTAGCTTTTCTTTATATCAATAATAAACTTTCAACAAAGACATCAGAGGAAAACACTCTGTAAATTATAGCACAATACCAAGGAACCAGCCTCTGTAAACAGAAATTAAATGATACATTAGAAAATTGAAAGAATTCCATGCTGATTAGTAGAGGAAGAGTAAGCCATAACAGGATATATTATGTGAGAAAAGAATCTATTAAAATACAATCAAAAAAATAAATGTGAGTATTTGAGGCTAAAAATAAAAAAGAATATCCCCTGGGGCCATCTCCCAGACTTCTAGATGATTAGAGATTCTGTCAAGTCAACCACACTGATCATCACACACACTGATAAAATAATTGCATGATGTATGTCTCAGAACATATTCCTACTATTTGTCAAGATATCTGCGCTTTTTAGCTATATGGGGGGAATCATAAAAATTGAAGGATGTTGCTGCTGCTAATGATGATATTGATGGATGATAGAGAAAACTCACTTGATATTTGACAATTGATAATGATGAAAATAAAATAAAAATACTCAGATTGTATTATATTATAGTTTATTGTGTTTATTTTAATTCTCTCCCAATTTTATAGCACTAAGAGGATGGATGAGGACTCAACATTTGCCAGTTTTCTCTTGATAGTTCTACCAATACCTTGGGAGAGACTTTTAGATTAGGTTCAAAGACTACAGTTTCTAGTTATTTTCCAATGTGAAATACTCAAGAGGTGTTTCTTTTCTAATAGGTTCTCCAAGGAAATCCATATTCCTGCTGTTTTGTGTCATTTTTTTCCTTTTACTTTGAGATGTTCAATTACATCATTTCTCCCTTCCCTTTCCTCGCTTTAAACCCTCTCATACAACTAAATGAAGTGGTAGAGAATACATTGCTCTCTGTTAAAATGTCTATCTTTGCAAACAATTGCTCTCCTTTCTTCCTTCCTTCCTTTCTTTCTTTCTTTCTTTCTTTCTTTCTTTCTTTCTTTCTACTTAAGCTCTCAGGAGACCTTGTGGGATATGTGTGTTATATTTGTGAATCTTGAGAGGTAGGACTCAGAACCCAAAAAATCATCTGTAGAAATCTATAAAAACTGCTGGAGGGAACTGAAAATAACCACAGTTTCCTTCTCATGACTCCCCTGTGAATTAACAAATTAGACACACATGAGTAACAGTATTTTGTCACTTCTATTTCAGACTTGAAACTAGAGACCTTATAACCCAAAAGTCAAAAGACAGAGCAACTATAGGCCTAGTCCCTAGACACTTGTTTTATGACCTATTGAGTTTGATTGAAGGCCAAGAAGTTTCAAATCACTGCAATCTGTAAGAAGAAATCAGTATAGCCAGCTCTTGACCACATTGCTATGTTGGAGCACATACACATACTTCCAAACAAGCTTTGGCTGTCTGCAAAAAGAGGTCTTAAAATGCCTCATATGGCATAGAGAAGTCTAGGATGAGTTCTCAACAAAGGATGGTATTTAATGTATAGTAATGGGATTGTTTTGGTTAAGTCAGAGATTTTATTGGCAGTATATTTGATGTAGATTTTATGAAAATACAATGTACACAGTATTTTAAAATTATTTATTTTTGAGATCAGGCTTCAAGAAGGTTAACTTGCCTGAAATTTGTTAGGTAGCCAAGATTTGGCCTTGAACTTCCAGATGCCCTATACCCACATCACAAGTTCTGAAAGAGAAATATTTGAGTAAACCACATTCAAATATGATTTCTTACTGAAAAGTAATGATTGAATATGTATCTGAGTGCAATTAAGAAATCTGAAACAGAACATCATCTGAATACAAAGCCTCCTACTAATAGCTATTTATTTACCATAGAAGTGTGATGATACTTTGATGTAACATCATGGATGACTTTTAAAATTTTTAATACTTTACAGAACTATACAAGACACACTGTTCTGTCTCTGGATTTCTTTTTTTCTTTTGCTAATCATTTAATTGGACACTCATTTAGGTACTTACATGCAGCCTTAGATTAATTTTTAGTTGTGTAAGATTGTTTTATAGTAATTATAGAACTTTTCCATTTTATGAGACAAAAGGAGTAAACTGAGCAGACTGTAACACCAAATTATGGAACAAGACTACAAATACTTCAAATCATATAGTGATACTTTAGTGTAGAGGTAAAAAAATATCCTCTCAACAGCTACATATCAAACTGTGTTTGGGACTGTGTTGAAAGGCTCTGAAAAGAAAATGATGCCAGGGATAGAAATGTTAGAGTCGCATATGATTTAGCAAATGCTTACCCATTCCCACAGTAGGCAACCATGAGACATGGGTAAAGATGTACGTGAGATCACCATTGTTGTATATTTTAGTTTATAGAGATAATCTGACAACCCCTTCTGAGAATTGTCCCATCACTTTTGGTTTAGTATCAGACAAATATGTAAATATTCAGATATTCCTTTTTCCACTATAGCAAATTGATGGGAAATGTTATTCTGTAAATATGTTTCTCATACTGGTTAATAAATAAAGCACTGTTTGACCAATGGAAAAGCAAGATAGGTGGGGCTAGGAGACAAGGAGGAAAGAGGAAGTAGTTAAAAGTCAGCATGTAGAGCCTAGAGGAAGCAAAATGCCAGCCCGCTGCGCTCAGATAAGATGGCCATGTGGAAATACTTAGATAGTAGTAATCGGTTAATCATTAAGACAGAGCTAGCCCATAAGCAATGATAGTAACTGGCCAACAAGATTGTATTAAATACAGAGTCTCAGCATGTTATTTGGGGCAAGAATGGCAGTGAGACCAGGCAGCCGGCAGGGAGGAACAAAGAATGGGGCCAGGCGGCTGGCGGGAAAAACCTGCACTTAACAGCAAATCTCATGAGTCAGAGATTAAGGTGCAGACTCTTCAATAGACATATTTTTAACTTTTTCCTAATGATATGATCAGAATATTTATGTCTCCTCAAAATGTATATGGTGAAATCCTAACCTCCAAGGCAATATCATTAGGACATGGTACTGTCCAGAAGCATTTAGATTATTCCAGCTGTTCCTTCATGAGATGACTGCCCTTATAAAAGTGATTCCAGGAAGCCACCTTTCCCACTTTTCACCATTTGAAAACACACCAAAAAGAAATGTATACTATCAAGAAAGAGAGTGTCACTGGACACTAATCTGTCTGGCACCCAGATCTTAGATTTTCCAGAGTCTAGAACTATGACAAATAATCTTGTTGTTTATAACTTGGATTGTTTATGATATTCATTAGAGCAAGCCCAATGGAGCAAGATGCTTGGGAACAGAAATGTTAACTGTGTTGTGGTCTTGGTGTCAAAGCTCAGAATCCATTTTCCATCATCTTCTGCTCTGACTAACAGATCAAAGCAAGACCCTAGGTCTGCTGGAATTAGCTCTTGACCAAGGCTCCAAATTGCTACCATGTTTGCCTATTTCTCTCTCATAACTATGGCTGGATCTTATTAGGGTATTAGAAATCTCTGTGTCAAATCTTTGTAGTTACTAGAGATTGAATTTACAAAATGGATTAAGATTTGCTTTAACTCTACTAGCTCTGTGATATTTGGTCAGAATTGACCAGTTTCTATTACTAAATTTTCACTTCACTACCCCAAAATTGAGCATTCCAGTCTTTCCAGAAACTAATAAGATTTGACCCCCTTTGATTTCTAATATACATGATGTTTCTATTTTTGTCTAGAAATTACTCAAATTCTAACTTCTTTAAAAAATGCAAACATACTTATGTGTAGTTGGTGCTAAAGAATAAAATGAGTGGATTTAGAAATAAAGCCATGTGTGTTAATTGCTCCTATCTGTGATAATAGTGTAACTTGGGCTGGGATTTTCATAATCAAATATTACCCAGCAGGCAGGTTTGGGAGGTCATAATGTTAGAACTTGACATGGAGTCTTAGGAAATCCAACAAGGACAGTCTTTCTTGCAGTAATGGGACATATTGATGCCCATAAGAAGTGGTTCACTCTTATTTAAAGGCAATGTTTTAGGGGAATATATATTCTCAATGAAAAGATTAGTAAACCTATGGACAGTTGTCCATTAATAAAATGTATTTAATAAATTGGTCTTCAAGGAAACATTCTCAGATAAGTTCTGGGGTTAGCTATTATTAAGTATAGTAATAAATTGATCAGCATGTAATAATTACATGGTTCTTTTCCCTATTTAGTTTGTAGCCAGATGCATATAGTTTAATTCAGTTGATTTTCTCTCTTCACTGAACTACTAATACTGGTTTAGTTGTTGAGTGCTTATGATCAAGTGATTCATTCTTGCTGTAAATGCCTAATCTCTACATCCAGTCTTCCATTTTCTCTCATTTCGAAATTGGTTTTTCTTTACACACTGACTTTTCTAAAATAGAAACCTTCCCTAACAAAGGGCTTACAACAACTCTCTCAAGCCTAATAAAGTTTTTTTTCAAAGTATGTACTTGGGTATGCCAAATAAGGGATATACTTCATAAAGGATAATTTAATTTTAAAATAAATATCTGAAAAGTATATGCTAAATTCTCATAGAACTTTGAAAGTCTAAATAGGTGCATTAAAGACTATCAAAAAACTAGTGTCTCTTGCTTACTTGTAGAGAGCTGCGAAGTGCCTCCCCTTAAAGATGGCGCTGGCTTCCACCTTCCACCTCCCCAAGGGTGAGCACTCTCTGGCGTAAACAAGCCCTTATTTGGTTAAGTCTGGTCAGCCTGTCTGCTTCTGCTTTAGAGTAGCCTATCTGCAGGGTCCACGTAGCTCACTGGGGCTGGTTAGCACAAGGGTATTTAAGCCTGTGCAGGGGTCCCTGGGGTCCCCCTGGGCCCCGCGGGTCAGAAGAACATGTTTCAAGGATCCTGATTAAAACTGCATGAAGAAGATCTTCCCGGAGTCACGTCTTCCTTGCTGGCAGGGGTAGGAGCGTACACTTACTTAACCATATTGCTGAATTTTTGTTTTGTATATTACCTGTCACTGCATAAAAGGTAAGTTTTTGTTAGCATGGGAGGCGTTTCTGTTTTCTAGTGTAATCTTTTATAGGTGAAATATAAGCAGCTGAATCTGGTGTTAAAAGCTCTTCCACACATTATTCAAAGCTTACCTTCCTGGTGAAGTACACTGTGGAAAGTGAGACCTCTGAACTCACCTTTAGCCTCCAGAAGCCACACTTCATAGCACCTTCCTTGAAATTTTATGAAGTCATTCTTAGAAGTCCTAGAACCTTTATAAACTGGGGTGAAAACATCATCTTAGGGACACGCTGGCAGTCACTTTGGGAAATAAAGATCTTGTAAGCTGGCTTTCCAACCATTATATCTATGAAGTAAATCAGATACCCCAAGAAGCCAAGAACTCATGCTTTGATGTTGTTTCAGTGCTCATGGTTGAAATATGTTCCAGGATCACTTCTTCTACTTTGAACAGTCCTTCTTTGGCATAAATCTGTGAAGGTGAGTTAGCAAACTGATGCTGAAATAATGATTTAGGTGACTTCCCTCATCTTAGACACAGGGGTTTCAGAGTGACATGTTGCTGACAGTCATTGCCAAAATATGGGCTTGAATTGTATAATATAGCTTTGTTGATTTATGTTTATCTTGTTCTGTCCCTGGCGTTTAGCAGCTGAGTGTGGTGAGGATGGGGTAGCCAGTGTCTTGTAACCTTGTGTCTCTATTTTTGGCATCTCCCTCCCATCACAGAACCATGCTGCATATCCATTCATCCACCCCACCCTTACCACTCTCAGCTGCTAAACAGCATGAATAACTGTTACTTTCATCTGTGGGCTTTTGCAGTGACATTTGGATCCAGGGACTCTCTTGTCTACACACACAGTGAAACTGTGTTCCTTGAGCTTCCCTTGACCTAGAAATAGGCAACTCTTATTTCTGTAAGTTACACTGTTGCCTAGTACTAGCATGTATCGTTTGCCTTTGGTGGTGTATGTGAGGTATGAGCAGAAATCATACCAACAAATCACATTGTAAGAATGCCTTAACTGTTCAAAAGGAGACATACATAAGAGATGGGTTGTTTTAAACGTAATGTCCTAATTGATAAATGTATCTTGTCAAAGAATCTCCCACAGTTTTTTATCTGCAAAGACCACAAAAAAGCCCAATAACAACTCAAAGAGCTCATTAGAAACCAATATATTCTGATGGCTAGGAACCCAGCAAGGGACTGACTCAGACCCCCTGAATATGGGTCTCAGCTAGAAGGACTGAGCAGTCTGGGGGACATCAGACAGTAGAGACAGGATCTATTTCTGGTGCATAAAAGGACCTTGAGGATACATCCCCCATGGAGGGATACCCCTTAACCTAGAGACAGAAGTCTTAGTCCCTACTTCAAATGACTTGACAGACTTACATGACCCAACCTGGATAGCATAGCTCTACAAGTGGAATGGGGGTGGGGGAATGGGAGGGGAGGGTGGCCAGGGTGCATATCACAGGGGAAAGAGGGTAAGAGGGAGGGAGGGAGGGAAGGAGGGATGGAGGGAGGGAGGGAGGGAGAGGAAACTGGGATCCACATGTAAAATTTTTAAGTTATATTATTATAAAAAAAGAAGGAAAAAATGAAAAAATGCTGCTGGATTATTTATATATATAAATATATATAAATATATATATTTTATATATATATAAAATATATATATTTAAAATGCTTTGACTTCAAAAAATTTAAGTCTAAGGACAAGTTACTGGTGAAAAGAATTTCTAATTTTGTTTCCACAGAAAATGAAAAGCTGTGGATCCCTTCCAGACTAATGTGGTTTGATCGAGCAAGACCCCCTGACGCAACGTCAATGGGACAATTCAGCCTTGCAGACCACTACAGCCAGGATCTTCTTAGGATTACCCCATGACAGTGCCCCCTACCAGTAGGAAGCAACTTGGAAAGAACAATGCCCAAATTCCCAAATATTGTTTATAAATGTTTGTTTTCATTAAAAAAGGCATGTATAACTATGTCCAGCATAAAATAAATAAATGTAAAAAAAAAAGGAAACCAATATATTCTGGTGGCATGGTGGTTGGTGTAGAATCGTGAGTATTAATGTGACCAGAGTAAAGCTGTGGGATTCAAAATTCCATAGGAAAGATAACTTGTGGTGTAACAATACAAATAGATTTTAAAGAGCTTTAGAAAACCAGTTTGTATGCAGTTCCTTGTGGAAGACTATTTAACTCACTCTTGCGTACCTTAGCTTCCTGTCATTCTTGATGTATTTAACAATTAATGTGAAAAGAGTCATGAATTTGAAAAAGAGCAACAAAGGGTATATGAGAGGGGTTGGAAGGAAGAGAGGAAAGGGGGAATGGTGTGACTATATCTCAAAATATAAAGGAAATAATAAATTAAAATACAAAAGTATGTAGAGAGCAATGGAAATTTGGGGTTATAACAATGAGATATGGAGAATTGGAGGTCTTGACAATGGTGAATATGTTACTATCCCTTCACATCAGTTTATGAATTTGGGCTATTCATTTGTTTTCATTATCTTGTATAGGTGGTGTGCCTGCATATTTGCCTTCATGTTGACATGTATGGAAGCACTTAGGTAAGGGGCTGAGTTTGACATTAGATGTCTTCCTTGTTGCTATCTACTTTATTTGTTTTAGTAGAACCTCTGTGATTCCAGAGTCCGCCAAGCTGGGTAGTCAAGCTGACCAGTCTGCCCAGGGTTTCTCTGTCTCTGCCTCCCAAATGTTAGTGTTGCAGTCAGCTACAACTACTGCTGGTGTTCTACATGGATTTCGAATGTGTTCCTGGGATTTCACTTACACAGCAACTGCTTTGTCTACTGAGCCATTTCTACAGTGCATCATCATGCTATGTAAATCAATATGTTTTCCATGGGCACTGAGAATGAATTTATATGATGATCCACATACTCCGAGGATGACCTTGTTTGCAACATTATTTATTTCTTATCTTTCCCCTAGACACATTTTAATTCCTAGCAGTTTCTGTGTTTGCTCTATGGTTTTCCAAAGTATCATCTTTCTTGTACACTTTTAGCTATGTTTTATAATCCATTTTAAGCTTTACCCGAGTCTTCAAACATACACAAGCATGTTCTCATTTTTGTTTGGATCCATGTCAGACTTCCAGGATTTCTTCCACCATCAGAAGGCTAAGGTTTCTCAAGGGTAATGGCAGGATTTCAGAGATAGTCTACCTCCTTCGACCATCTGTCATCCATTATCAGGATAAGTGTTGGGAAAAATCTATGAGGAGCATGCCTCTGATGAATCAAGCACCCCTCTCGTCATTTTTTAATCTATGGATTAGAGCATTCCCTACATGTAAAAATGATGGTTGAGAGTTTCAATTTTCTGCTCTTAAATATCTGTGACTCAAAAAAGGTGAGGAATAATTTCTCTCCCTGTCATGAATGAAGGTTTCCAGTGCTTTATCATGACTCCAATGCATGGCAGAACTATCTCCAACTGTTAAAATCACAGAGCTTGCACATTGCTATTAGCATCCTGTACCATGCACCTTGCTATTAGCATCCTGTACAGTGCACCTTGCAATGGGAATGGAAATCAAGGCGAATTAATGCAGCAACAGATTCATATTAGAAACAAATTCCAAAATTTAGCTAAATTTTATTCAGGGAAGCTTCTAGAACTGCTCCCCGCCATTGGGATAAGGGAGTTTTCTAACTGTCCTTATTGGGAATTTCTTGGGAAAGAAAGTCTGACTTTAGTCCCAAACCCCTCCATTGCCCTGGCTACCTGAGTAGTCTTGGTCATTAGTAAGCAGAGCTCAGATATTTTACCTTGTTCTGAGTGTTCCGACATAAAATTCTTCCTTACCTCTACTCTCTACTTAGTTTTCCTTGTGGAAACAATTTGTGATTCTCTATGGAGTGCTATGAGCTGCATATGTGCAAATGTTTGGGACTTAAGCATTTGTTTATTCAGTCTTGTTAATAGTTGTACAGCATTTACATAGAGTAACAGTTCTTTTCCTCTGAATGCTTACCACAGCATTTTACCTTGTCCACTGGTATGTGGTCACGTTAGTTTCGTATATTCAAGTCACTGCAAACTCATTCCACCCTCATTTTGAGAAGGACCACAGTTCTCCGCAGAGATACTCATGTCTTTCTGAGTGGCTGGGGAAAACAGTTCTGTGACTGAACCCAGGAGCTTTCATACGCCACAAGCATTTCTTTGTCTCTAAGTATTTTAATTCCAGAACTATATTAGGCCTATTTATAAGCCATGACTCAAAGTTCCTTCCTCTGTCCTTCGGTTTGGCTCTTCCTGAGAATATATTCAGTGTCTAGTGAAAAAATTTTGTATCATAGATTAAATAGATGTTTCACTGAAGTTTAACAGTAGCAGCCAAGTCCTTAGGGGATCCTGCCTCTCTTGGTATGGCAGAACAGTAACTTAAAACTTTCTCCTTCTACCATTTGCAAAGGACTAGGATGTCTTATGGAAATTGGGCTCTGTGGTGTTTAAAGTAAAAACTGTGCTCCTTTCAACTTTACAGTGTTGTCTAATGATGTGAAAATCTGCTTGCCAGGAGCACCTTGCCCTGAGCTATGCATTCTCCCCCATTAACTTTGTACATCCCCAAACCATAATGACTCACATCTAATTAAGCTCTTCCATATACTCTGTACCTAGTGGTCTGTCAATCATGTCAAAAATGATACCTTGGAAAACATCTGTGCTGATTTGCAATTCTGAAGAATGAGTGAGAATTTTGACTAAGTATAAAGTCAAGAAGCAAATGAAAGCTAAAAACAAAACAAACAAACAAATGCATCCTGGAATCTTATATACTACAATGTATGTAAAATACTATGCTTCCAAAATAAACACATTGTAATAGGAATTTCAGTACTGTTGTAGTATCTTAAAACTGTAATTTTAGAATCCACTGTATTTTCTTCCTGTACTCAGTTCCATTGATACTACTTAGCTGTTTTCACTTTTTATTTTAAAACATCCCAAATCTCTTCTCACTGTAGTCTACATTTCTGTCTTATCCCTTCCCTCTGTCTTTGTTGCTATGGTTGTTATGCTGTACTAGCAGCTGGTCCATATGGTTGCCCACAAGAACTTCTTACTTTATGCTAAGAGTCACATTGGTAGATGCTTAGACAATTTAAGAGAAATGGTTTGAATGTGTCCCCTCTAAAACTCTGATGTTGAAATTAATGGCCAATGTTGTGATATTTTGTTTGTGTTGTGGAAACTAAAGCTTGCCTGAAAATAAGAACGCAGAGCTAGCCATTAGTTATCCATAGAAGTCTGGAGGTCTGTACAGAGAAGAGACAGGAAGTGACACCACAGGGTGGAGGCAGGAAGTGATAAGGCAGGGGCTTAGACGGGGTCATGGTCCTTTCTGTCTGAGAAGTCAGAGTGGTAAGAAGTGACTGTGGCTGCTTCTTTGCTTCTCTGATCTTTCAGCATTTACATTAATATCTGAATCTAGGTTTTTATTGATAAGACTAATTAAGATCACATTACAGGGAAATGTAATGAAATTAAAATATGATCAAGCCATGATGACTGCTCTGTCTCCAATGGGATCAAGGCTCTTAAGAAGAGTTTATGAACAGCTCAGACAGTTTGCTCTTCCATTTTCCTGCTTCATGAGAAAACATCATTCATTCTTTTTGTCCTGCAGCCTTTCATCCTGTGAAGATGCTGAAAATAGACACTTACCAGATGTTGACACCTTGATCTTGGATGTTCCAGCCTCTAGAACTATGAAAGAATTTTATTTTCATTAAAAATTATCCCATAGTGCAATTTTCTGCTATATAAGTATAAATGGACTAAGAAAATTCCTAAGCATTTTCTCTCCATGGACATAAATATTGAGAGCCCTTCTGAGAAATTTGACCTTTATCCCACTTTACATGAACATTTTTAAAATTAAAATTCTGAAACAAAACATATTTTAGCCTCATACATTAGGAGAAAACATAACTATCAACCCAAACTCAAGGAGTATAGGACCTTAATATTGGGTCCAAGGGTTTCTCCAGTTTTCATTCTTTTGTTGGTAGATTTCATGTTAACTTGAGGGTAAAAGTGGTTGCCACACAATCCACAGGAACAGCTAAGAATACATGGAAATGTGTTTTTAAATGCTGAACACAAATAATTAGGTGAATAGTTGGCAGTCGGGAAGAAATCTGATCAAACAGAGAGAATATATTTTGCATTTAAATCTCAAAATAATCTCCTAAACGTGGAAGGTAGCAGTATCTGAAAGGGCTTTGCATAGCCTCTTCCATCATCAGTGAGCATCATAAAATCACAAGTACAAAACAGGAAAATAAGATGGCATTGTGGATTTGCAGCAAGAGAAAAGGCTGTTGAGAGAAGCCTAGCAAGAGGAGACTGGCCACGAGACTCTGTTTTTCAGGCTATTCAACTGAAAGAGATGGCTAGAGACTCGTGGGACAAGCTGTGCAGTTTTGCTAAACTGACTAGGGACAAAGGAACTGAAAATTATTTTTTGAGAACTGATTAAGGGTGTAACTTGAAATTCAGATGTTAGAAAAGTTAAAGTTTGGAGATATACGATTATAGTATGGCAAGATGAATGTTTCATTTTAGAGTATGGAAAACTTTGGAAAAGAAACTAGTCAGAGAAATGTATTATACCAGGAAAACTAACGAAAAGGAGATATGTAAATCTCTCTCATTAATTAATTAATTCCATTTATTCACATACCAGTTATTTGCCAAGTATCTACTGTTCCGCAGGCACTGTGCTAATGCTGGGTATTATCTCACTGAATCAGAATCTAACTTGTAGTATAACAAAAGAGGCAGCCAGTTGGGAAGGAAGTATTTCAATAATTTAATTGTACTAGTTGTGTCTCAGAGAAACACAGACTACATTGAAAATGTAGAGTGAGACTTGCTATACCACAGAATATTTGCTGGCATCTGAAGTGAGATTTTAAATGATTAATAAGAATTGATCAAGTGAACAGGAAAACAATGAAAATTCCATTTAGAGAGGTAAGTGTTCAGGAAGTCTGATTCCACAAATAGATTGATATCAGAAGAAAACTGCAACTTGACCACTGAATCAAAGAATAAGCAGGCAGGAGAATGTGCTAGAACAAAGCTAAAGAGAGCAGGAAAGATGACTTGAAGTGCGATGTGATAAAGACATAGGAAGGGCTGTCATACATTCAATGGGTAAACTTTTTTGTACCATTGAAGGTCAAGACATGATGTTATAAAACCTTTTCCAAGAATCTTATGTTAAATTAAAGGGAATAAGACATGCTCGGTTCTATGGAATGCTACATATGGCAGAAATAGCAACCCATACCAAACATCTGACCAGAGGGACATACAAGATACATTTGGATGATAAGACAACCATACAAAGAATATGAACTGTCCACATTAACAGATTTAAAAAGAGAGACAATAATAAAAGAAACAAAAGACACCATGAGAAAGGTGTCTCTCAAGAGCAGAGGGAAGCATAGATGACCAGGGGCTTCTCTGTAGACACAATAGTTCTGTACTGCAATGCCCTTTCTAAAAGGAAAGCAGGTGAAGACATTATTTCCAGTGTCTTAAGAAGTATTAAAAAATAAAAGATCAATAAAAATAGGTTTGTGAGGCCACTTTACAGAAACTCCAAAAAACAATATTATTTAACTTTTTGGCTACTTTCTCTAGTCAAGGACTAAAACTCATTTCATCTGTCAACCCTGTAATTAAGTATATTATTGATCCATTATTGTTAAAAGGGAAACTGAGCCATGGTCAGATGAAGTAACTTGTCCAGGACACAAAGCTACTGAATTGATGAGCTAAATATCAAGCTTGTTGTGACCCTACCACTTGATAAATATTACTGTGCACTTATTCTTCATTATTTTCTCAGGAAAGGAAGAAATAGTATAGAACAGATGATAGATATGTGAGGAGTTTCAAGTCAGGAGTCACAGGGAGGAGGAATCAACAAACTAGGCAGGTGCCATTTCTCAGAGAAGGGACATAGATTATTTCTAGCTGGATGTTCCTCTACAGTCAAACTGATCATTTTTATGCTAGAATTTGTAATACAAAGTTCACACATTATGGGAGCCAATTAGTCTCAGTCTTCTTTTTTTAGATTAAAGAAGTGCAAAAAAAATGTGCCATATGTAGTTTTATGCACAGCTTGATAGTCTCAGTGAGTGCAGGAGGGAAGCCATAGCACTATAGATGGATGAAACTGCAGACTTGAGCTTTGATCTCTCACCAAATGGCTTGATAATAGGAATAAAGTTTCTAAGATATTTTTTTCTCATCTTACTATGGTTGTAACATTTTATCATGGTTTCCTTACAAAACCAGCTAACTGAAAGGAACAACTACCATTGAGTAATCCAAATAATAATCAAAATGTTAAAATAACAGGAATGGCTAGAAGGATTAATACTCATATTGTCCTAGCCACAACCAATGTTTTTCTTTTCTATTTTTTTGTGAGTTGATATTTATGAGGCTTTGATAAATTTCAGGTAACTAGGTTTACAGCAGTATTAAAATGTGATTGCTTTTATTGATCTAAGAGAAAAAGTTTTGATACTCACTCAGCCAATTGCCTCTTGATACTAAAATAGAAAAATAAATTTAGTATAAATGACTTTTCTGTTCCTTCTTATGCTGATCTTTAACAAACAAAGAGGTTGTTTTGGTGCAAGTAAGAATATAATTTCCTAGAGGCCATGTAAAGCAGCATAATTAGTCAGGAGTTTTCCTACTTTTTAAATTCCTTACTTATTAGTAGATTCTTGGCATGCATTTTTCTTTCATTTTCTCAATGTGCTAGGGATGTACCAATAAGCATAGTCTACACCACCAAAGAGACTACACAGTCTAGGGGAAAATCTAAATGCTTCTTTGCTGTTCTTAAAATGTATTTTATTTCTATCACAGGTAATTTACTTTTGTATAAAATTTCAGAATCTAGTTCTTACTATGAATGAGATAGGAATATTTTACTACTTCAGAAATACTTATCACTTCTAAGGAAGTGGGGAGGCTGGTGTCATACTCAACTCAGTATGGCATACTGAAATGTTATAGACTAAATGGTTTAAGGAACAGGAAATTGTGTTCATATGGTAACTGAGACAAGATAAAGCTGCTGGCAAAGCTTGTAACTGGCAAAGGCTCACTTGCTGACTTACAGATAGTTGCCTTATAGAGTAGAGATTTCTTTATCTTCCTTTTTCCTTTTTCCGTTAACTGACAAAAAGTATGTGGAAAAGTATCAGGTAGTACAAAAAGTACTACCTGATGATTCTGTATACATACACACTGTATAGTGATTATCACATTAAATTAGTTAAAGTACTTATCTCCACACAGTTGCTCTTTGTATGTGTACTGTGTGCACATGTGCAAATAAATGTTTTAAGATGCAATGGAAATATTTATGGTCTACTATCCTAGCAAATGTTTAAGTAAACACAATAACCTGTGACCACAGGCAAATCCCTTCTGCCCACCATCCCACCTCTCTACCCGGAGAGATCTCCCATATAGTTCTTCAGAGTCTATTCCATTGCCTCTCCCTGGCCCTCTCCATCCACACACTTGTCAAAATCCATTGTTTCTAGCCTATCTTGGTGAGTCCAAAGTCTTGTGCCTAATTTACTTTCTATTCTAAGTTGCAAGGATACCTATATTTAATACCTATCA
Organism: Cricetiscus sungorus; assembly: GCA_030556225.1. Lineage (NCBI taxonomy): Eukaryota > Metazoa > Chordata > Mammalia > Rodentia > Cricetidae > Cricetiscus > Cricetiscus sungorus. The sequence goes on along the minus strand of JANBXA010000007.1, from coordinate 132,324,912 downwards.
GCCAACCCACTGGCCCATTCCACATCTAACCTTTCTGCCCAGCCAGATATATTACTACACTTCAGGCTTGGATAAGGAGGCACATCCTGTTCATTAGTCCAGTCTCCTCCCACACCTGACCTTATTCCACCCAAGCCATTTCCAAATTCTAGGTTACACCCACACATCTTCTCTCCTATCCTAACCTGCTGTGTTGATATCAAACTTAGAACTAACAAAAGATGTCTTCATGTCCAGATTTCATTGCAAAAATACCAAAAATATAAAAAACCAAGACAAAACCTTAGCTTCAAAACTTACCGGTTCTGTAAAATGTTTGCTAATACAAATTACCTTGATGAAACAATCCTGAAACATAAAATTTAAAAATTAATTACAAACTTCATCAAAAATTTCAAGGAGTTTAAAGACAACACAAAGAATGATCTCCTGAAATCAAGGAGAAAGATCTTAAGGAGAATAAGCATACTTGGGGATGCTTATGAAAACACAAATATAAGATTGATGGAAATGAGGAAGACAATGCAGGACTTGAGAATGGACTTCAATAAGAAGGTACCAACATTAAAATGGACTCAAAATGAAATAAAGACAGAATTGAAAAATCCAATAACTAAACTAGAAAACTCAAAGGAAAACATTACAAGTCAAATGAATCAAGCATAAAGGATCTGAAAGATAATATAAATAATCTAGACCAAATAAGCAAGAAAACACAGAGAGAGAGAGAGAGAGACAGAGACAGAGACAGAGACAGAGACAGAGACAGAGAGAGAGGAGAGAGAGAGGAAGAAGAAGAGAAGAAGAAGAAGAAGAAGAAGAAGAAGAAGAAGAAGAAGAAGAAGAAGAAGAAGAAGTAGAAGAAGAAAAAGGAGGAGTAGAAGAAGAAGAAGTAGAAAAAGGAGGAGTAGAAGAAGAAGAAGAAGAAGAAGAAGAAGAAGAAGAAGAAGAAGAAGAAGAAGAAAGATATAAAGATATTGCGGTTTAATAAGGATCAGGATAAACAAATAGGCTGAATAGATGTTTATTCAGGAAGAAGTAACTCACAACATGGACAGATTAACACTGCAGTTAGAACCAGATGCTCTCCTCTCTGAGTACCACCCGCAAGAGAGCGCTCCCGGGCTCCTCCTCAGACCTAGTTCCATGGGTCACTTCTGCCCCTGGCCCCACCCCCCAATGGGTGTGGTCAGTGCCACAGAAGCAGACAAAGTGAATATCCCACTACAAGGAGGAGAAAGGGGAGGAGGAGGAGGAGAAAGAGGAGGAGGAGGAGGAAAGGGAGAAGAAGAAGAAGAAGAAGAAGAAGAAGAAGAAGAAGAAGAAGAAGGAGGAGGAGGAGGAGGAGGAGGAGGAGGAGGAGGAGGAGGAGGAGGAGGAGGAGGAGGAGGAGGAGGAGGAAGAAGAAGAAGAAGAAGAAGAAGAAGAAGAAGAAGAAGAAGAAGAAGAAGAAGAAGAAGAAGAAGAAGAAGAAGAAGAAACATACAGAAATGTGTGACACCATGCAAAAATAACACTAAACCTTTGAACTATGGGTATAGATGAAGGAGAATAATGCCAATTAAATGGAATATACTAGATCTAATCTTCAACAAGATTAGAAAACAAGGAAGAAAACTTGCCCAAACTAAGGAAAGACACATCAATACAGATACAGAGACATACAGAACACCAATAAACAAGACCAGAAAAGCAAATCCTAAGAACATATCATAGTTAAAACACTAAATACACAGAACTATTCTGGGGTAGTTGTACATTTTGTGAAGATATATTGCTGTGGTTGGCTCAATAAAGAGCTGATTGGCCAATAACTAGATATGAGGTGTATCTGGGTAGAAAGGAAGAAAGTAGGAGATGAATGAAGGTTCTCAAAGGAACCAGGAGACATGGAAAGTAAGCAGGAGGTGCAAGATAGAAAAGAGGCAATGCCACATCATAGATCATAGATTAATATAAGTGGGTTAACCTTCCCTTTGGAGAAGTACCTTGCTCAGCCTAGATATAGGGGGGGTAAGCCTTGGTCCTGCCTCAAGGTTATGTATCTCCCATCATTGCCTTCCCATGGGAAGCCTTACCCTCTCTGAGAAATGGATGGACATGGGGTGGAGAGAAGGTGGACAGAGCAGGAGCAGTAGAGGGAGTGAGAACTGGCATTGGTCTATAAAATGAGAAAATATTGTTCTAAAATAAAAACTGGTAAAATTATATATAAATGGGTTAATTTAAGTTATAGCAGCTAGTTAGGAACATGCCTAAGCTATAGACCAACCTTTCATAATAATTATTAGTCTCTATGTCATTATTTGTAAACAGCTTGCCCAAATAAAAAGCTGTCCACACAGAAAAAAAGAAAGTGTATTGAAATCTTTAAGAAAAAGAATCAAGATATATATAATAAGACATCCATCAGAATAAAATCTGATTTCTCAGAAAAAAATCTTGGAAGCCAGAAGAGCTTCATTCCAAGTCTTAAAGGCTATGATAGCCACCATAGAATAACACATCCAGTAAAACAATCTGTAACAGTCAAAGGAGAAAGGAAACCTTTGTAATAAAAGGAAGCTCAAAAATTCATATCCAAAAACCAAACCTAAAGAAAATATAAGAAGCATTACTTTGGGCTGAAGAGATGAATAATCAGAGGATAAAATCTGTAAAAAGAAATATTAAGCCATAATTATTAAAACACAATATACCAATAAGAATACAAAGAACACCAAAAAAAAGCCAGCAACATGAGGATCTCAACACACATATCAAAGTAATTTTAGATATCATTGGCTTCAATTCTTCAATCAAATGACACAGGCTAACTGAATGGACCAAGATAAAAAATTCCACCTATCTGCTGTCTACAAGAAACACATCTTAGCTGTAAGGTAGGTATCACCTTAGAATAAAGAGATTGACAAAGGTGTTCCAATCAATTGAGGTCAGGAAACCAGCTACTATCCCTATCCTAATATCTGACAAAATAGACATAAATCTTTTCAGAAGAGGTAGATACACCTCATTGTAATCAAGAGAAAAGTTAACCAAGATGATATTACCATTGTAGACATGTATGCATCTCATAAAAGTTGTAGTACTGTATTTAAAGACTCAGAATAATATCAACCAATTAATAGTAGGTGATTCTAATACCCCACTTTCTCCAATATACTGGTCATCTGGACAAAGGTATATGCAGAAGAGCATCAAAATTATTTGACATTACACATCAATTAGAATTAATATTTTAATATTATTATATTCTAATCATATATCTACAGAATATTCCACCCAAACATTAATGATTGCACATTCCACTCGGCAGCACATGAAAACTTTTTAAAAATAGACCACATCCTGTGACACAAAACACATCTTTACACATTTAAAAAAGGGGTCAAAATAATTGTATGGCCACCACACAATAAACTTAAATTCGACAGCAAACAAATATCTAGTAAACACATAAATTCATGCAGACTAAACAAGTCAATACTGAATGATGAATAGGCTTAGGTAGAAATCAAGAAAGAAAGAAAAATTCCCAGAACTAATGAAAATAAAAAGACAAAACAAACAAAGCAAAACAAAAACCCTGTGTAATACATTTAAGCAGCACCACAAACAGCTCTAAATGCCTACAATAAAAGATTAGAGCGAAAAATAACTCAAAAAGTCAGAGAAACAAGAACAAACCAAATATAAACCCAGTAAGTAGCAAGAAATAATGAAAGTCAATGCAAAATTTAGTGAAATAGAAACAAAGAAAAGAACACAAAGAATTAAGGAATCTAAGAGCTATTTCTTTGAGATAAACAAAATTGACATATACTTGGCCCAAATCACCAAAAGAAAAAAGATGATCCAAATTAACACAATCATAAATGAACAGTGAAACATTGCAACATGTATCAAAGAAATTCAGGATACTATAAGGGAATACTTAAAAATTTGTATACCACTTAGCTGTAAAACTTTAGAGAAATGAATGAATGTCTAGATTCAGCCAGCCCACTAAAATTAAACCAAGAAGAAGCCAACCACCTAAACAGGACCATAAAAAGGAGGAGACTGAATAGTAACAAAAAGCCTTCACTTTAAAACAACAACAAAAACAAACATGGATAGGTGGGTTTACCAGAGGAATTCTACTAGACTTTCAAAAAAGAACTACAACCAACTTTCTTAATCTCGATAGATAGATAGATAGATAGATAGATAGATAGATAGATAGATAGATGATAGATAGATAGAGCTTCTAAGATCCTTCTACAAAGCCAGTATTACTCTAATAGCCAAACCTGGTAAAGTCACTACAACAAAGAGAAAACTACATGCTGATATCCTTGATGAATGCAGACTAAGAAATGCTTAATAATATACAGACATACATCACAAAGATTATACACCATGGCCAAGATGGATTTATGCCTGAAATGCAGAGATAGTTCAATATATGCAAGCAGTAAGTGTATTAAACACATAAATGGACTTAAAGACAAATAAAATACCAGGTCCCGGTCATATATAAAAAGTTACAGTCTAATAAGGAATTTTGAGGTGGGGGAAACTCTTCTTCAAAGAAGAACAATACCAACTGTCAGCCCTGAAAGCACACATGCAAGTAACATTATAAGACTGAGAAGATTACATCTGATATATATATATATATATATATATATATATATATATATTATTTAATGTATTATTCATATTCATGTGATGACAATGTAAAAAGAAGCCAGGGATTTGGAAAAGCAAAAGGAGGTTATTAAGAGGTTTTGGAATGGAGAAATGATAGAATTACATTGTAATCTCAAAAGGTAAAGAAAAAGTATATATTTTACAAAAGAACACAGTAGCACTAACTATAGTCAGCCATACTATATAGCCAAATTTGTACCCTTTTACCTCCATCTCCCCATTTCCCCAATATAACAAGAGGAAGACCTAAAGCCACAAAGGTACTATGTAAGCATAGTAAACATGGCATTTTATGAATTTATCAATGGATTAATAAAAAAGATTTAGATATTAAGATAAGCAGGTAATAGAATAAAATCAGACTCAATGTTTCAAATTAGTCAATAGCATTGTGGATTATGTTTTTGAAAGAAGAATTGAAAGCATATGTGACTATGTTGATCCTACATTAATAAATACGCATGTAAACTTAGTATCTTAGTTGAGGATTAATAACCTGCTATGAATATTTTCTACAGAGACATGTGTCAATTAAAGCCTTATCCCTTCCTTCCTTCCTTTATCCCTTCCTCCCTCTCTTTCTTTTTCTCTTTCCTCCTTTTCTACTTAAAATAACAACAAAAGCACAACAAACACATAAGGTTAAATCAAACCATAAACGTGTACAACAAAGAAAAGAGTTAACAAAATAAAGCCACAATCTTCAAAAGCATATATCTGAAAGTGGTGATATATAAAACATATAAGTAACTTATACATCATTTCTTTTTCAGAAAACACTATTATTTTATGGGCTCAGGAGTCACTTTTTCTGAGTTTATTTAATTTTAATTACTGCATAAAGACCCTATCTTCAAATGTTTGGATTAGAGGTTGGAATTTGTGTCCTGGCACACACAGTTTTCTCTGTAGCAGTTAGAAACACTTTAAGACATTTGTCCAACACACACACACACACACACACACACACACACACACACACACACACATACTCACACCACAAATTTATTTTAAATCCTTAAATGGAGACTTTACAACAAGCATGTTTCTAGAGGAATTTTTTAGCCTATTTTGAGATTTATGTCTGTTGTCTTTTATTTTATATAGGTAAAGGACTATGTTATTAATGCTTATGAAATATATTTACTTCCTACCTAAAAAAAGACTAAAATCACCTTTTAAAAACTACCTTTCTATACAGAAAGTTTTATAGTGTTCCTCAGCTGAGGGAAGAAAGGTGTGCTATTTAACCTATTCTTATTGCTTTGCTGTTATTTTCACTCCAAGACATAAGCAAAGCTTCTTGCTAATTAATGGTGCACTATCTAGGAACTACAGTCCCCACTGTGAGCCATGACAAGTAGTGAGAAAAGGTCACTGTGACTTTGAGTGCTTGATCTGTGACTCAGGAATGATTCATTCTCAGATCATCCTGTCATGAAAAGCTTAGTGGCGTCTGGTATCACACAGTGAGAGATTCCACAGACATCCAGAGCTATGAAAATTATTTTACTTATATCACATAGCCTCTGTCTGCAAGTCTAGTTAATGTTTATTGATCACTTTAACTTATAAAGCGATATTTTAAATATGTTTGAGAATATTGTACCTTGTATTTTTATCATGTTAACTCCATTGCTCCCCCTATCTCCTTCCCATCTATGGCCATATGCTTCCCAACTACCCTCTTTGTGTTCTCATTTTGTCTTTCAATCACCTACCAAGGGTGGGTGGAACAAACAAACAAACAAAAACAAACAAACAAACAAACACCCAGGCCCAGAATGACAAATACTTATTCTCACTTGCATGTGGGTCTTAGTGTCCAATCTTTAGGTTTGTGTGTTTGGAATGCCTGCACAATTCAGAAAACTAGAAAGGGATCACTGGAAGAGAGGGGCAAAAAAGATCTTGATCATTTGTTTTAAGTAGGACTGCCCTCAGCCAATATTCATTAACTAACAATATGTGCACCGGGAATAAAATACACAAAGGACATCAGTGATTCCCAAAGAATGAGGAGGAAAGATTAAGACCCTGGCCAATCCAGCTAAGGTATCACCTTTGCCTCCTCTCCACATTAGAACAGATGGATACCCACACTGTCCCCTCCACAGATGTCTACCTGCTTTGACAGCATCCAGGCTCAGCTGACCATGACATTTAATTTTTCTCCTATGAGCAAAGTAGCCTCATACCTCCAGGGATCTTGAATCTATTAGATTTCATTCTTATAGCAGTCCATAGGGAACTTCCCTAAGCAAACCACCATCCCTACTTCAATTCCTAAAACAATTCTATTGTATATTCTAAACAGGAATTGTGAGCCAAATCGCCATCTTCAGAATACTTTCTGGTTGTTCCCTTCACCAACTTGCTCTAGCAAAGTGGGTCACACTGAACTCTCCACTTCATCTGCAGATCCTCTAAGGGAGGATGCTTTCTCTTTGAAGCCTTGCTTCCAAAGGGTCCAGAGGACAGCTGAGGAACCTGTTGTTGTTTGTCGCTGTTACAGCTTCAGGGTCTTTGTTGGGTTCATTTTCTCTATTAATTAAATAGTTACAAGGAGGGGAAATCTCAGACACAGGAGTCAGCAACAAGTACAAATTTTATTATAAGAGAAAGAACATACATCCATGTGCAAGAGATGGAGAGATATAGAGACAAGGACATACACACACACAATCAACACAAAGAGAGAGACAGAAACAGAGAGAGAGAGAGAGAGAGAGAGAGAGAGAGAGAGAGAGAGAGAGAGAGAGAGAGAGAGAGAGAGAGAGATTGAATCCTCACAAAGTACTAAGGGAATCCAGAAGCTAAAATCCATCACCACTCCCCATAGTGGAAGATGGGTTTTTATGTGCTTTGGGTGTCCTAGGACAGATTGCCTTCACCTATTTCTAGATTCATCAATATAAACAAAGGAAGGGAGATCACAGCTTCAGGCAAATGTGTTCAGGACTGGTCTTGAACAACTAGGACAAGCCTCAATCCACCATCAAAAAGGGAACCTTCTAGGTGGGAGGAAACCCCACAAAGGCTTTGTTTCAGGTCATGAAGCTGAGGAAGAAGCTCACTGTATTTATTCTCTGAAGGGCCTTTCCCTAACTGTCTACTTGTCAGGGATCTTTCTTGCTCCCATTCCCTCATTGTCACTTCAAACTATGTCCCTTTCCTAATGTCCCTTCCCCAACACACACACACACACACACACACACACACACACACACACACACACACACACTCACACACAAGACCCCTGAGTTAGAATCTAACCATTCATTGGTTAAAGCACATTTAGGTTGTTTTTGTTTCCTAGATATTGTGATTAAAGTGGCAGTGAGTATCTGTGGAGTAAGGTACATTGGGCATATAATAAAGAGTTGCATACCTGGGCCATTTGATATATATATATATATTTAGCTTTTAGAGATTGATCTGCTTACTTTCTAGAAATGAAATTATCTCTGAACCTGAAGCTTGTTGATTTAGTTACTCTGTCTGGCTATCAATTCCTAGGGAGTCTTATGACTCTTGTATACCTAATGTGGCATTACAGATATGCACAGTTATACTGGCTATATATTTTTAAAATTTTAATAATAATTTTCTATTATTTTTTTCTTATTTTACATATCGATCCCAGTTCTCCCTCCCTCTCCCTCCCATGCCCCCACAACCTCCCTCCAGTCCCCCCCATTGCACAGGGAAGGTGATGCCTTCCAGGAGGGATCATCAAAATCTGTCAAGTCATTTGGAGTAGGGTCTAGGCCCTCCCTCCTGCCTCTAGGCAAAGGGAGTATCCCTCCATGAGGAATACTCTCAAAGACCTTTCATTCACCAGGGATAAATTCTGGTTCCACTGTCAGAGGTCCCTTAGACTGCCCTGGCCTTTTAACTGAGACCCATGTTCAGGGAGGCTGAGTCAGTACAAGGCAAGTTTCCCAGCTATCAGTCTTGTGGTCCATGTACTCCCCCTTGTTCAGGCCAGCTGTTTCTGTGGCCTTTTGTAACCTGATCTTGACCACTTTTCTTATCACTCCTCCCTCTGCAATTGGGTTCCAGGAGTTCGGCTCAGTTTTTAGCTGTGGGTGACTGCTTCTGTATCCATCGGCTACTAAATGAGGGCTCTAGGATGGCATATAAGATAGTTATTAATCTCATTATCAAGGAAGGGCATATTGATCAGATTGTTAGCTGTGGTCATCTTTGTAGGATTCTGAACAGTTTTCTAGTGCCAGTTTTCTCTTCAAACCTATAATGCTTCCTCTATCATGGTATATCTTTTCTTGCTCTCCTCTATTCCTCCCCCAACTCAATCTTCCTGGTCCCCCATGTTCTCCTGTACCCTTCTCTTTCTCCTAACTTCACTGTCCCCACTCCTCCTCCCAATACACTCAGGAGATCTTGTCTCTTACCTCTTCTGTGGGAAACCTTGTATGTCTCTCTTAGGTTCCTCATTGTATTTTAGTTTCTCTGGTGGTGTGAATTGTAGAGTGGTATGTATGAGTGAGCACATACCATTTTCCTCTTTTTGTGACTGGGCAACCTCACTCAGGATGGTTTCTTCTAGTTTCATCCATTTGTTTGTGAATTTCAAGATTCCATTGTTTTGTTTTGTTTGTTTGTTTGTTTGTTTTTTCCATTGAGTAGTATTCGATTGTATAAATGTACCACATTTTTTTTCTTTTATCCATTCTTCACTTGTGGGGTTGTAGGTTGTTTCAAGGTTCTTGCTATTACAAATAATACTGTTATGAACATAGTTGAACACATGTCTTTGTTGCATGGATGTGGATCATTCCAGTATATACCTAATTCCCATTTTCCTGAGGAACCGCCATACTGAGCTCCAAATGGTTTTACAAGTTTTCACTCCCAACAGCAGTGGAGGAGTATTCCCCTTTCTCCATATCCTCTCCAGCATAAGCTGTCATTGGTGTTTCTAATTTTAGTCATTTTGACAGGAGTAAGATGGTATTTCAGAGTTGTTTTGACTTGCATTTCTGTGTTGGATGTTGAGCACTTCCTTTAGTGTATTTAAGCCATTTTGGATTCTTCTATTGAGAATTCTCTATTCAGTTCTGTACCCTATTTTTAATGGGATTATTTGGTGTTTTGGTGACTACTTTCTTGAGTTCTTGGGAGGTAGAGGGAACTGGGATCTATATGTAAAATAATAAAAATATATTCATATGCGTAAATGATTTTCCCTCTACCATCATCAAGGAAGTTAACTTTTACAGATTTCAGTTAAAGCAGAGACCCATAACTGGTTTGTGTTCGGATAATAAGAGACTGTGGAGTGCTCATCTTTAATTTGGATAGCAATATCACACCTACATCACTGTTACTGCTTCTTAAAGAGTATTGCAATTAATATTAAAACTAAGAAATTTGTTAACATTTCATTTCCATCATGTCTTCTTTAACAGATGTTATTGATTCTCAGTGTTTTCTAAAGAGTAGTTTGTAGTTGTTTGACTCATAGTCTTTTGTGACATGTGACAAAATATGTCTTTTTGGATTTGTGTGAGAAAGAGCATTTTAAACATAGATGCAAAAACATTGTGTCACTAATTCTCATTCTGAATTATAATAACTAAATCATCATAACTTCAGGGAGAAAGTTATTTTTATTGACTATGATTAATGTGAAGGACTTTCATCTACTAATAGTCATTAGAGATGCAGCCCTCTTCTCTGGGAACCTGAAAAAAGATCTTATTTTGGTCATGAATCCCTGTTTTCAAAAATAATTTATTGTCCAAAATCAACAAAGCTTATCATGAACTCTAAGGGAAAATTGAATCATGGAAACTGAGAGTCAAAAGTCTGATTCTTTTATGAGGACTTCCTTTAAAGGGAATCAAAACAAGCAATTGAATCGAGCTCTTAAACTGGCTTAACTTTTTTCTTGAATGCTTGGTTTTCCTCATCATGGGGGTATTCTCTGCTTGTCAAGTAGAACAGTTGGAGTGGGGGAGCTAGAGGACTTCTCATCTCTGCATCTAGAACCAGTGATTCAAACTTAGAAAGAAGCAACTTTTACTAATCTGTAGACCTGTGAGTAGGTCATAGCTAATTAGTGAAGGGAGGAAGAACTAGCTGAGGATCACAAATGAAAACACTAGGTGTTGGTTAATTTCAAGGTCTACAAAATGAATGCAGGTATCAATGACTGAAATAAAAGTTTCATTCTTACTGTTGTGTGTAAACCAGAACCATAATGTGCACTTAGTTATTAGCTTTGAGCTTACTTTTGCCCATATGTTTTCTGCCCCCAGCAATCTTGTCACTAAAAACCATTACAAACAAACAAAACAAGCAAAAACACAAACATATACCTACAACTCATGTTTGCAAAAGAGCATTGACTCCTCACAGAGAACTAAAAGTAGTTGGAAAGCTTGTCATCTTTCCTCCATTTCCTATCTAACACCTTTCTTTGGGTCAGTCAACTGCTTAACTTTGTGGGAATGTATATTATTCACTAAATGAGCATCTGTTCAGATTGCATTGATGTCTAATCTGTCCCATCTTGCCTCAGTGGTGGTGGCCCAGGGAGAATAACTAAGGCATCTTTCTGTAAGCTCTTAAAATGTCCTGCCCTGGACACATAAAAGGAACCAAAGGCCACCAGTCGGTCTCTCTCCACAGGTATCTTCTCTGGGGTTCCACATTTAATTGTCCAACTAGATCTCTCATATTGGCTGCTGGCTAATGATTATTAAATAACAGAAAACAGCATATTCAAATACTAGAATATCTGATGATTATTATTCAGGAGAGCAAAGTATAAATCTACTTTGGAAAATTTCCAAAAAAAGTGCTTATTCTTATGATTATAATTTGTGTTGAATTTCATGTGGGTATTGTGGAACATTGAGAAGACACATGAAGACATCATTGATATCTTACACCCAATGGTTAACATTGTTTGATATATTATATAGCCTCTTACTCTTTTACCTTTTTTTCTTTATTAATCTACTTTATTTCTACATGTTGAATATCATTCACTTTAAATGCTAGAAATGAAGTTTTTATACTTTGAGGTTTATTTTTTCAAAATTTCCTAATATTTTTAGCATACTTGCACTGAAACCTGTCACAGAAAGTAAAGTGTGAAATTTCCCATCTTGACATTATCTCAGGATTCAGAAAGGTCCTGATTTTAGAACTGTGTTTTCAGAGTAGGTATGGTCAACTTGCATAATAGGGCTCGTAACTAAAAAATTAACTGCCTTTCCCTATTTCTACAACAGAAAAAAGATAATGTCTATCTCTGAATACTTCTTGGAGAAGCCCAAATGTCATATACTTTTGGGAATTTAGTAACTGCCCTTGAAGATTGATGCTTGAGAAAAGGAGAGAGAAGCTATAGGTAAACTATATTCTCCTTCTAGACTGAAGCAACAAAGAGAGAGACCTTCATATTTTGAATTTATCTTCTCCATTTATTTTAATTTCCTTTATATATTACTCACTCATTCATTTAGGTTTTTCTCCTAGCTTAATCTACAGGTTTTCTGTGAATAAATTATGAATTTTAGTTTTGTGTTTTTATGAGATTACTAAGTATGTGAATGAGTGGGTCTCCGATTATATATCTGTATCTTGTGCCTTTTCTTGAGCTTTTTTCCTTCTGTTCATTTGTTTTGTCCTATTGTGATATATGAGATTTTTCATATTTCATTACATTAATATATTATATTATTATCCCTTAGAAGCCTGTTTGCTTTCTAATGAGAGACAAAGGAAGTGGATCCGGATGGGAGAGGAGGTGGGGAGCAACTGGGAGGAACAGCAGGAGGAGGTGAAAGTGTGATGCATACATAACATATATAAAATGCATACATATATACATTTATTCACGTGCATTAAGTTTCTGTGCTCTAAGCAATTTAGAGTTGTGTTCATATCTAATTTTATAACTTGATTTTGAAAATTCAAGTAGCAACTCTTTCTTAGTCTTAAATATTTTTAAAATGGTGTTATGTGCCTTCATGGAATTCTAAGTGAAGGATTTGTGTAAGGTTGATATTCATTTATTGGTGATAGAGAACCATTGCTTCTAGTCTTCCACCATCATAAAAATGCTGTCAGAATGTCGTTCTCACATAGAATTTTGAGCACAGCCCTTCTTGTCTTTATGAAGATGTGAACTGCTCTAAATGGGTTCACTGACTTCAAAAGAATATGCTTTTTGTGGTTGGTTCAGCATTTGTTTCCAAATTATACTTCAGAACACATGTGGTAACTTACATTGCACCAGAATGGAATGAGTGTGACATGTTTACTTCGTTTGAGAAGAGGTTGAAATGTTAAACCAAGTTTCTCCTGAAGGAATGACCTATAGAAATTTCCAAAGGCAAGAGAACCAGAAGTGTGACAAAATAGCAGAGTACGACAGCTGCCTGAGTTTTCAGAATAAATAAAAGGGTGGGTTATATGAACTTCTCAATAAAATTGCCTATGAACCCTATAGGTAAAGAAATCTTTGGAAGTAGGAAGCTGTATTAATAGTAATCTTATTAATCCTTATCTTTTCCCTCTGCTTTTGCAAGTGACTTGAATGACTAATTAAAATAATACTAGAGCCAATTTAATGACATTTTTACCTTCTGACAGAAATATGTTTAATTAGGTGCCATAGTACTGATTACATCTATTTTAAGAATGTCTCTCAATCTTCCTAGGTTTGGAGATCCAGGCAACTGTTTTGTTCATGATATTTTTTAATCATTCAGGATGTGAAGCAATGAGTCATTACTAAGATTGTCTATATATCACATAAATCAATCACTGGGAATTATTGGTCTAAAAGAATAACACTGTGAGAAAAATTTGTGGGAGTATCATAAAAGTGATGAATCACTGATTACTTTCACATGCTATATTAATATTATTAAAACCTTCTCATCTCATAGGATTATGTACATAAAAATGAAATCTCCCTGTCTTTAACTTTTCTGTATTAGATAGTATAATTTTAAAATCATAATCATGTCTTTCTATTGAAAATTGGAATCTGATGATTCACTATAAATATGTACAATTTCTACATAATAAAGGTTTTAAAATGTATAAAGATACAGAAACCCTGATGTTCTGATTTAAATATTACACATCATCAAATTATCTTGATGTACCCTATGAATATGTACATTAAAATACTAGCTTAATTTTTAAACATAATGGTTCTGAATTACAATGGAAGCAGGATTACCCATGCTTCCTATCAAATGAAAATAAATGGTGTTTGTTCTCTTAGGTATGAAACAGTTGCAGGCAGTCTATACTGTGGCAAGAATTCTGCAAGAATGTCTCTTAATATGATACTGAAACAAGAAATCTTCCTGTTTTATAATTTGGCTTTGAATAACTTTAATGTTTGGAGGATTCTAATGGTAATATAAGAACTTGATGAGATGATAGGTTCAAACTCTTTGTGAGATGGGAACAAGCTAATGTATTTTATCTTTCAAAATGCAAGTTAAGTAGGGGAAAATCATCTTTAGAAATTTTGTACTCCCATAGGAAGAACAACAGCAAACAATGCTGAGATCTATGGAAAATGAGAATGGAGTAATTGACGAAGAAGCATGAGGGGTTTATGGTCAAGCAAGGAATAATTTGAGTCTAAAACCTTTTGCCACTGAACAGAGCTTTCTTCTTCAATCCAGCTCAACACTTAAAAGAACTGGTTGGCCGTTGAATCATATATGAAAAGAATGGAAACAATGGGGACAAAGGAAAAAGACAAAGAGAAAAAAATAAAAGGAAAATAGTGCTAGGAAGTTCAGAAGTTAACTCCCTATAATTTTGCATACTATATGACAACAACAAAGGTTAGGTTCAGTTAGAAACATACTCTGAATTACAATTCCTAAAATCCAGAAAAACTGACTGTAAATAAAATTGATGAACAGTAATTGAGACCAAATTCTATACACAATTACTATAAGGAAAAAAGAAGAGTTAAAGCTAAAACACTTGTTGCAAGGACTGCTAAAATATACCAGATACGTATATCCATGCAGTAGAATAAGACTGTCCTGTAGAATTTAAAAATAAACTAAAAGATATTTCAAAATGATATCACATTAAGAGTAACATACTGAAAATGAGATGACAAAATTGAGATATTAGGAAAAAATGGAAACACATTTGGAAAAAGGAAAAATAGCAAAACTACAGCATATAATAAAAAACAAAATCTCAAAATAAAAGAAGGAATATAGATATGACAATACATGAAATATATATGACAATGAGAGAATAATTTAGAGGAAGCAACTAGTACTGGAGATAAAGAAATTCAACTACAAATAATAGGAAGCTTTGAAATAAACACTAAAGTAATGGGAAATCAAAATTTAAACATTTCAATTCAAGAAAGCATTTATGAATTAAAAATAAAAGTTCTGGCAGTCCCTAGCAGCTGGCCAAGTCAGAGACCTGCCTGCAGGCTGGACCACCACCCACTGGATTCTGTTCCCTCAAGGCACACTCAATCACCCAGTTCCAAAAATCTCATCCACAAACCTCATCAGATTCCCTCCGGCCATACTTTCTCCTCCATTCCAGGAGACTCCATAGTTACAGGAACAACCCACACCAGTTGGAAGAATAGGGGAGTGACTGGCCTCCTAGCTCAACAGACCCAACCTCCCTACCCTAAATACAAGGGCATATCCAGAGTTTCTCCCCGTCCCATCTTAGCACCATCAAGTCAGCTGAGACCGACTCTCAACTCTGATGTAACTTATCTGCTCTGGTGCAAGACCCAGCAGCTTGCCAGCAGTAAAGAGACCTGCCTATGACTATACCACCACAGTAACTACCTAATGGAGGCTGTACCCCTAAGACCCACTCCCCTGCCCATCCCCGGCCTCCTCATCATTCTCTCCATAGTTGGTACTTTCAAGCAGCTCTAGCAGATTTCATAGGCACAGATACAGCCCAAGCCAGTTGGAAAAACAGACTCCACAGGCACAGGTAGAACCCACACCAATAAAAACAAAATAAAAACAAAAACAAAAGGATACACTGGACCTAGGCACCCAAACTCCCACAAACCTCACCTGAAATAACCTATTGAACCTGAAGACCTACCAATCATCAGAATCCTTGGTCATCCAGGCCAGAAGACAATAATAATTAAAAAAAAAAATAAAGTAAATAAACACCTATCCAACAAAGACAATACAAGAATCAACACCTAGACCTATAATCATCTGACATGCAGATGTGTAAATGCCAGTGTAAAAATACATTCAATAACAGAAAGATTATATGGTGCTACCAGAACCCATTGATCCTATGACAGCAAGGCCTGAACATTTCAACACAGCACAAGAAAGCAACCTTAAGAATAACTTTGGAAGATGACATAGGGCACTAAAGAGGAAATGAAAAATTCCCTCAAAAAAATAAGGAAAAAGACAAACAAAAATTGGGAAATTCAGTAAAATCCTTAAATAAAACCAATAAATCCAAGGAAAAAGCAATCAAACTGGTGAAGGAAACATTTCAAGATTTAAAAATTAAAATAGAAGCAATAAAGAAAATACAAACTGGGTGAATTCTGAAAATGAAAAATTTGAGTAACTTACTTGTTCATCAAGAGCACCACTAACAAAAAACAGGGCATGGAAGACAGAATCTCGGGCATTGAAAATATAAAAGTGGAAATAGATTTATTGGTCAAAGAAAATGTTAAATCCAAGAAATCCCCAACAAAGAACATATAGGACATCTGGGATACCATGAAAAGACCAAACCCAAAAATAATAGGAATAGGAGGAGAAGAATCCCATCTCAAAGGCACAGGAAATATATTCAACAAAATAATAGAAGAAAACTTTCCCAACCTAAAGAAGGACATGCTTACAGAACATTAAATAGACTAGAACAAAAAACAACTCCTCTTATTGCATAATTAAAACACTAAATATACAGAATAAAGAAAGAATATTAAGATCTGGAAAGGAAAAAAGCCAATTAACATATAAATGAAGACCTATCAGAATTACACCAAACTTCTCTATAGAGATTCTAAAAGCCAGAAGGTCCTGGACAGTTTCCTTGCAGAGTCTAAGAGACAATGGATGCCATACTAGACTGCTATACTCAGCAAAACATTCCATCACCACAGATGGAGAAAACAAGATATTCCATGACAAAACCAGATTTAAACAAATCTACAAATCCAACCCTACAGAAAGTACTGGATGGAATACTTCAATCCAAGGAAGTTAGCTGCACTCATGAAAACACAGTCAATAAATAACCTCATACCAACAAGACACAAAAAAGACAAACAGGTGTGTACATGCATGCATGCTCATACATACATAAACTCTACCACCACTGTGAAAAACAAAATATGTAAATGGTCATTAATATCTCCTAATATAAATGGACTCAATTCACAATAAAAAGGATATAGGGTAATATAATAGAGATGAAATAGATATGCAAACAGGATTCATCCTTCTGCTGCCTACAAGAAACACACCTCAACTTCAAAGAGAGATGTTACCTCAGTGTAAAGGGTTGGAAAAAGATTTTCTAGCCAAATAGACCTAGGAAACAACCTGATGTACTATCCTCATATCTAACAAAATAGACTTCACACTAAAATTAATCAAAAGAGTTGGAGAAGGACATTTCATATTCATCAAAGGAAAAATCCATTAAGATAAAGTCTCAATTCTGAACACCAATAACCCAAATACAAGGGCACCCACATTTGTAAAAAAAAAAAAAAAAAAAAAAAAAAAAAAAACCATCAAACCCACATATTAATAGTGGGAAATTTCAACATCCCACCTCACCAGTGGAGACAGGTCTGCCAGACGAAAAGTAACAGAGAAATAAAAGAATTAACAGGTGTTTTGGATCAAAGGTACTTAACAAACATCTACAAACATCTATAGTAAATTTTATGCAAACACAAAAGAATATACTTTCTCAATTCAGTGTTTAGTTATGGGTGTTTGCTTCTGGTTCCAACAGGTAATAGATGAGGGCACCATGATGGTGGATAATTTAGTTGATCTCAATGTTAGGGAAGGGCATTTATGGTAGCCTTTCCACGGTTGCTCAAATTGTTAGTTAGAGTCAGGCTTGTAGGTCTCTAGACATTTCTTTATGTTCAGTTTTCTCTTCAAGCCAATAATGGCTCCCTCTTTTATGTCCTCTCTCTCTCTCTCTCTCTCTCTCTCTCTCTCTCTCTCTCTCTCTCTCTCTCTCTCTCTCTCTCTCTCTCTCTCTCGTCTCTCTCTCCAGTCTTCTATTCCTACCCTGACTCAATCTTCCTAGTAGCATGTGTTTTCCTCTCCTTCCCTTCTCCTCCTAGTTTTCTCTCCATTCACTGCCTCCTCCACTTCCCATGTGCTCTGGAGGGCTTGTCCCTTCCCTCTTTTGTAAGGAATCATATATGAATCTCTTAGAATACATCTTGTATCCTAGTTCCTCTGGTAGTGTGAATTACAGGCTGGTGATCCTTTGCTCTAGTTCTAGAATCCATATATGAGTGAGTACATGCCATGTTCTTCTTTTTGTGACTGGGTTACCTCATTCAGGATGGTTTCTTCAAGTTCCATCCACTTGCCTGCGAATTTCAAGAGATTCCACTATTTTTTCTGCAGAGTAGTATTCCATTGTGTAGATGTGCCACATCTTTATCCATTCTTCAGTTGAGGGGGATCTAGGTTGCTTCCAGGTTCTTGCTATTACAAATAATGCTGTTATGAACATAATTGAGCACATGTCTTTGTTGCATGCATGTGGATCATTTGGGCATATACCTAAGAGGGGAATTCCTGGGTCCTGTGGTAAACTAATTCCTATTTTCCTGAGGAACTGCCATACTGATCTCCAAAATGACTGTACAAGTTTGCACTCCAACAAGCAGTGGAGGAGTGTTCCCCTTTCTCTACATCCTCTCCAGCATAAGTTACCATTGGTGTTTCTAATTTTAGCCATTCTGGCAGGAGTAAGATGGTATCTCATAGTTGTTTTGATTTGCATTTCCCTGATAGCTAAGGATGTTGAGCACTTTCTTAAGTGTGTTTCAGCCTTTTGATTTCCTCTATTGAGAATTCTTTCTTCAATTCTGTACCCCATTTTTAATAAGGTTATTTGGTGTTTTGTTGACTAGTTTCTTGAGTTCTTTGTATATTTTGGAGATCAGCCCTTTGTCAGATGTAGGGATGATGAAGATCTTTTCCCAGTCTGTGGGTTGCCGATTGGTCTTATCAACTGTGTCCTTTGCCTTACAGAAGCTTCTAAGTTTGAGGAGGTCCCATTTATTAATTGTTGATATCAGTGTCTGTGCTACTGGAGTTATGTTCAGGAAGCGGTCTCCTATACCAATTTGCTCAAGGGTACCTCCTACTTTCTCTTCTAAGAGGTTCAGTGTGGCTGGATTTATGTTGAGGTCTTTGATCCATTTTGACTTGAGTTTTGTGCATGGCAATAGACATGGGTCTATCTGCAGTCTTCTACACACTGTCATCCAATTGTGCCAGCACAATTTGTTGAAGATGCAGTCATTAAAAGTTTGCCAACCAGAGAGTTTCATCACAGACTTCTGCCAGACTTTCAGTGAAGAGCTGATAGCAAAACTACTGAAGTTTTTCCACATAATACAAACAGAAGGAACATTCCCAAGTTCTTTTTATGAGGCTACAATTATTCTGATACTCAAACCATACAAATACATGACTAAGAAATAGAATTATAGACCATTTTCCTAATGAACATTGATGCAAAAGTACTCAACAAAACACTGGCAAACGGATTCCAAAAACACATCAGAGAAGTCATCCACCATGATCAAATAGACTTCATCCCAGAGATGCAGGGATGGTTCAACATAAAAAAAATCTGTCAATGTAATCCAATATTATATATTGGAAACTATATATTCAGTTTGTTTACAACAAACTGAAAGACAGGAAAAAATCCATGACATGATAATCTCATTTGGTGCTGAAAAAGACTTTGACAAAATCCAACACTCCTTCATGGTAAAAGTCTTGGAGTGATCAGGGATAAAAGAAAATTACCTAAATATAATGAAAGCAATATACAGCAATCCGGTAACCAACATCAAATTAAATGGAGAGAAACTCAAAGCAATTCTACTAAGGTCATGAACAAGGCAAGGCTGTCTACTTTCCCCATATCTATTCATCCTAGTACTCAATGTTCTAGCTAAAGCAATAAGACAATAAAAGGAGATCAAGGGCATATAAATTGGAAAGGAAGAAATCAAAACTTTTGCTAATTGCAGATGATATGGTAGTGTACATGAGTATCCCCAGTTTGTTTATATGGTGGATCACATTGATAGATTTTCATATGTTGAACCATCCCTGCAACCCAGGGATGAAACCTACTTGGTCATGGTAATGATTTCTCTGATGTGTTCTTGGTTTCAATTTGCCAGCATTTTATTGAATAATTTTGCATCAATGTTCATGAGGGATATTGGTCTGTAGTTTTCTTTCTTAGTTGTATCTTTGTGTGGCTTGGGTACCAAAGTAATTGTGGCCTCATAAAAAGAGTTTGGTAATGAACCTTCTGCTTCTATTGTGTGGAACAATTTGAGGAGTCTTCTTTGAATTTCTGGTAGAATTCTGCATGGAAGCCTTCTGGTCCTGAGCTATTTTTTGGTTGGAAGGCTTTTGATGACTGCTTCTATTTCATTTGGGTTATAGGCCTATTTAAATTGCTTATCTGTTCCTGATTTAATTTGGTAAGTAATACGTAACCAAAAATTTGTCAATTTCCTTTGAATTTTCAAAGTGTGTGGAGTGCAGGTTTTTAAAGTATAACCTGAAAATTGTCTGGATTTCCTCAGTGTCTGTTGTTATGCCCCCCTTTTCATTTCTAATTTTGTTAATTTACATGTCTCTCTCTGCTCTTCCCCTACCTTGTGTCCTATTGGGCCTGTTGCTCCACTGCTCTGGTTGAGCACTGGGCCAGAGTGTGTTGCCAACAATTCCTCCACCTCTTAGGAACTTCCTAGATCTGCTGTGAGCACACTGGACCCACCTATCCAGGTGGGTCCATCATGAGGCCCTGCCTGCCTGATCTTTGAACCCCATCACAGGTCCTCTGCTTGGACCATCCAGAGTTCTTTGGTTTCTTTGTTAAGTTTCTCTCTGTTGGTACTGTTTAATAGTGAGAATGGGATGTTGAAGTCTCCCACTATAAATATGTGAGGTTTTATATGAGATTTGAGTTTCAGTAATGTTTCTTTTATAAATATTGGTACCTTTGTATTTGGAGCACATATGTTCAGAATTAGAATTGTCTTGATAAATTTTTCCTGTGATGAATATGAAATGAACTTCTTCATTACTTTTGATTGATTTTAGTTTGAAATCTAATTTGTTAGATATTAGGATAGCTATACCTGCTTGTTTCTTGGGTTCATTTGATTGGAAAATCTTTTCCCAACACTTTACTCTGAGGTAGTGTCTATCTTCAAAGCTGAGGTGTTTCTTGTATGCAACATAAGGATGGGTTCTGTCTTCTTATCTTTTGTTGACCTATGTCTTTTTATAGGCAAGGGAGATTGTTATATTGAGGGAGATTAAGGACCATTGATTGTTAATTCTTGTTTGTTTTGGATTAGTTGTTGTTGTTGGCATTGTGAGTAGATTTGCCCTGCTTTTTCTTTTGGCTTCTGATAAAGTGGGATTATCTATTGCCTATGTTTTTGTGAGTGTAGTTTGGATTATGATGTGGCAAGGGGACTTTTTTTGGCCTAGTCTATTTGGTATTTGATATGCTTCTTGTACTTTCATAGGCATATCTTTCTTCAGGTTGGGAAAGTTTTCTTCTATAATTTTGTTGAATATGTTTTCTGCACCTTTGAGCTGAGTTTCTTTGCCTTCTTCTATTCCTACTATTCTTAGGTTTGGTCTTTTCATGGAGTCCCACATTTCCTGGATATTTTTTGTTAAGAATTTGTTGGATTTAATATTTTATTTGATCGATGAATCTTGTTTATCTTCCTCTCGTTTATCTTCAGTGCCTGTGATTCCCTCTTCCATCTCTTGTATTCTGTTTTTGTCTTTGTATCTGTAGTTTCTGATCATTTACCCAGCTTTTCTATTTCTGGCATTCCCTCAGTTTGTTTTTTCTTTGTCTCTATTTCAGTTTTCAGGCCTTGAACTGTTTGAATTGTTTTCTTCATCAGTTTGTTTGATTTTTTTCTTGACTTGCTTTCTTTAAGAGATGCGTTGATTTCTTGCATTTTTTGGTTCTTCTTTTCCTCTATTTCTTTCTCTTTTTGGTTTGGTTTTTCTTCCATTTGTTTAAGGGATTTTTCATATCCTCTTTGAGGGCCTATATCATTTTCATGAAGTTGTTTTTAGGGTCATTTTATTCTGTTTCATCTGCTTTGGTGTGTTCAGGTCATGTTCGTGTAGAGTCCCTAAATTCTGATGGGGTCATATTGGTCTTTCTATTGTTGAATGTGTTCTTGCATTCTTGTCTTCCCATTCCTTCTTTCAATGGGTAGGGTCTCTTTGTCTCTCCTCTCCCAGTGGGTTAGGTAGATCAGGACTTTGATGTCAGTAACTCTGGCTGGTCTGAGCTCTCTTGGTAGTGTCAAGCAGAGGGTGCACCAGGGTCAAGGCTGAGAGGAGGACAGGCTCCTATGGTCTGATGTTCCAGGGCGGAACCATTCAAGCAGATGGCATGTGGGGGTCAAGATACAGAGCTGACTCAAGAATTTCCAAGGATAGGATGGGGGTCTGAGCTTGTCCCAGACTCACCTGAAGCTGAGGGCAGAGGGCAGTCCAAAAGTACTACTCTTACAGATGACCTGAGTTCAGTTCTAAGCACACATATTGGTAGCTCATAATTACCTACAACTTCAGTATAGGGATCCAGTGCCCTATTCTGGCCCCCAGGGCATCTTCCCTTACATGTGTGGCCTCCACATAGATATACATATACAGACAATCAATAATAAGATGAATATTACATAAAGATAAGAAAAAGGCATAATATTCCAGAATAGAACATATAAATGTATTTGAGATATTTAAAGGAAGACTTTATGTACAACACTATTCACTTTCAAGTATCCATGAGATAGCTTTTATCAACAACCAAGAATTCAAAGAATATCATGGATATATTCCTTCTTTGAGGACTTAAACACATTTCAGACAATTAGTATTGACAGGACCAATGACTGACACCAAATGTATGCTTGTAATTGTGATATCTAGTGAAAACAAGGAAGAAAGTATCTATTATATGATGGCTGTGTGCATCCAAATGTAGCAACTGAGGACAACCAGAAAAGTCAACACACACCCATTCTTACAGAATGTCTCTTTCCCCCAGATCACAGAGCCATGATATATAACTTGTGAGCATTCATGTATATTGCTTATTATTTGACTCTATCATTACTATGTGAGACTCAGGAATATGAACCTTTATAAAACAATGCTCTAGCCCTAACATTTGGAATACCTTGAAATTCAAAGTAGAAGCTGCTAAACAGCATTGAGCCACTAAAAATGAAAGTATCTACATAAACAATTTGCACTATTTCAACTGCTATAGGTACCACTTGGCCTGTGTTGTGAAGTAAACCATTTTTAACTCAGTGAAAATTGTTTGAGATGCTGCAGTGAACATATGCACTATCTTCAAAATCCAAAGAAAGCAGGGCTGTATGTCCACCCTCTCAGTGCCACAGGTACAATTAAGAGAGTATTAAGTGGGTGGAATGAAGTCTTGGATTTTAGATTGTTTGAAGATATCAAAAATAAACAGTGGGAAAAGTATGTATAGATACTGTAAGGATGGAAAAATTTAGCCTAACTCTCCACTGACCCCAGGAAGCTGGGAATTTAATCCCAGACCCTGGTCCCCTAGCAGTGAGCAGGCTAAAGGTCATATTCTTGACTGTTTACTACAGGGCTGTTTATGAAAGCACCAGTGAGTGAGTGAACACAGGAAATGAGCCGTGTCACCCCACCCAGAAGCCCTTGCAAAAGCAGACTTCCTGGTCTAAGCGGGCTTGGATAGTTTAAATTAATTGGTCTGCACTAGATGCTATGAGATAATTGGTTTACGATGCACGGGCTTTGTTGTAACCCTATAAAAAGCTGTCTCAAGCCTGTACCCAGGTTCCCAGTCCTCTACCCCCACGTGGTGTATGGCTATTGACCCCAGTGAACTCAGAATAAAAAAGACTTCATGCTTTTGCATCAAGACCACTTCTCGTGAGTGATTTGGGAGGGAGCGCCTTTCCTTAGTGGGAGCGTAAGGGACCATGCTCTCCAGGTCTTTCAATACATCATAAAGCAATTTTGTAGAACAGTAGGAACAAATGTAGGTTTCTATTTCACACTGCTCCTAAGAAATTATTTTTAAAATGCTGCTCCCTAAAGGACTCTTTCAGCAAAGCAATGAAAAGAATTCATTTGAAATTGATATTACTAAAAATGATCTCCTTCTGCTATGTAACTTAGAGTGTGTGTGTGTGTGTGTGTGTGTGTGTGTGTGTGTGTGTGTGTGTGTGAAGCAAGCTTTCTACTGAAAAGATAATATTCATTTCAGATTTAAGGGATTCAGTACATGGTGTTTAGTATTGGGAGTTATGTTTTTTTATGATTATAAAAGGAGATTCCTATCCCCTATGTTATAGATCTGAGTAGTATTTTATTTATGCACATCTTACACTTTTCAAAATACCCATAGAGATCATCAGTATAAATATCAAGCTTCAAATCTCCTTTCCAAAGGTCTTTAATTTATTTTTCCAAAAGCACTCCACTCTTCTCCACCCTGTTACTCCTGATAGCAGTCTTGCAATACAAACTGCAGTTTATTTAAAAACATGTTTTTATTGCATTTATTTACTTACTTTCTCTGTGTGTGCATGTGCATGTCTGTCATGGCATGCACATGCCAAAGGCACACACATGGAAGGGAGAAGAGAACTCAGTGTTGGTTCTCAATTCCATCATGAAGTGATTGGGGGTTAAACACAGGCTGTCAGGTTCAGCAGCAAATGCATTCACCTGCTGAGCTGTCTTTTCGGTTTAAGTACAGATGGAATTAACATGTCCAAATTCCAGTTCTGGTTGGGTTCTGCCAATTGGGAGCCCCAGCAGGGAATGAGAAGGAAATGCATGTTTATTTTCCTTTGCTCTCTCCCATAAAGATTGTCTTGAGCTGACTGTTTTCAAGCACAGCCATTGTTCTTGAGTCAATCCTCCTCTAAAGTGTACAGGCTGTACCAAAATAGCTCGTGTGAAATTATATATTATTAGTTAAATCTGCATTTCCTAGTGTTATTTAATTTTTATCTCCAGTGAGGTTGACCATTGTTTCTTCCTGTAGCTTTGTTCATTTGTTTTCTATAGGATTATTCAATCCTAGTGTTTCCCTGTAATTTCAGAATTGCAATACATTACCAATAGTTTCTTTTGGTCTATGACTTGCCTCTTAAGTTCATTATTGTAAATAAATTTTAATTTTAATGCAAAAAGTAAGAATTGTCATTCTTCCTTTACAGTTTGTTGCTGTTTGTATTTTACCAAAATAACTTTTTTTTTTCTTTTCAAAATTCAAGTGTTAAAATTTTCCTGTTTTCTTCACAAATTGTTAAAATTTTGTTCCTGATGTTCAAATTTTTAAACATTTATTAATTCCACAAACTCTTCCAATTCTTTAGAAACATCAATAAAGAAAATTAATAATGTCTCATCTAATGTTTTACTTATCACTATTTTGATTTTATATATTATTTCATTTTATAAAGCATGGTATTTAGCTTAATGCTAAACTATTGATATTAATTTGAATATGGCACTTATCTGCCTTGTTTCATTGACTTCCTAAATCTGTATCTTCACATTTATTTTTCAATAAACCTCAGCTAATTATAAACTTTGTGATGAAACTCTGAGAAAATTAAAACTTTGCCAATGTTTTACAAATTACAGAAACATGCACATTTTAAATTATATTTAAAATCGAATTACTTATTAAAATTACTTATTA
Organism: Cricetiscus sungorus; assembly: GCA_030556225.1. Taxonomy (NCBI): domain Eukaryota; kingdom Metazoa; phylum Chordata; class Mammalia; order Rodentia; family Cricetidae; genus Cricetiscus; species Cricetiscus sungorus. Next base: position 132,299,151 of record JANBXA010000007.1, on the reverse strand, counting down.
ATATTAGTTTTCCTTCATTCATGGGACAAATATTTATTGATCATTTTCTATCTTCCAATTTTGTATGAAAATCTGCCTTTCTGAGTAAAATTTAAGCAATATTATCAGTCAAGAGAAAAAAAGCAATTATTTTCTTTTTTAAATAATTATTTTCTTTTTTAAAATTACTGCTGGTGAATATTTCTGTTTATAGCAGCAAAAGTCATAAGCAAACATATACAAATGTCTACAGGGCTGTATCTTATTATATTCTTGCTGTTAATTACCATCAAAAGCCCACGGCTATAGCCAGTATACCAGCACTTTGAAAGCCATACGGTAAAATCAATCTAGTCTGAACTACACAATGCTTGAAATATCCAGATCATTGCTTTGGTCAGTCAGTTACTTGGGATACCATATTAATTGATTTATATTGTTCTATGAGTTCTGTGGTCATTATAATTTAAAACATTAGCTGGCAAGTACTCTACTTTGGTCATTGAGCTTTGATGAGAAAACACATAAAAATTATCATGTTCATATTGTTGCCATGGTGACCATTGTGATAAAAAGAAATGTGGAGACATACGGATCATAAGGTTGTGTGTTTTCAAAGCACAAGTAACAAAACATATGTTTATACTAAAGATTTGTCCCCACTAGGGGTTGACTTATGCTCCTCGTGTATGGCCAGATGTCTTATATCACTCTTTTTTGGTAAACTACAAGTCTCCTACATCAGCAGTCAGCGTTTCTTAATACTAGTCAGCATGTGTCTGCAGAGTATTTCAAATTGGTTCTATGTAGCTATATGAGAGAAAAATTTCTAAAATGTTGTTATAGACAAATATCCAGCAAATGAATAGTGATTACATGTTAACTGAATAAAAGGACTGAAAGTACTGGAATATAAGAAGAAATCACTCATCACCACCCTTATACCCATTGGTCAGAGTAGCTATAATATTAAAGTTGAGATGTTTGAGATTTTGTTGTTTTGTTTTTATTGATTAATTTCATTATTGACAATGTCCTTCATTTGTATAATATATTCTGACTACCTACTCCCCTCAACCAATCCGGACAAACCTTTCCCTCCCTATCCCTGGACTAACCTCTCCCTCTCTAACCTGTCAGTCCCATTCCCAGGTTAATGATTTCACATTTTGATGCATTTATTTAACTGGAATTATCTGTGTGATCATTAGATTGGAACTGTCCATTGGAGGCTGGTAAGGTCATAGTGAGTACACAGTTAAAGACAATGACTTCCTCCCCTCCTGAATTTACCAATAGAAAATAATTCAGTAGTGAAGGATAGTGTCCCCTGAGCACTTCCCATATCATGCCTGACTGTTCAGTGAAGTCATTCCTATACAAACACGGTGAATGCATCTACAGCTGCAGTGATTGCAATGGCTCTATCTTGTCCAGAAGATGACATTTTGCAACATTTTTCTCCCTATCTTATCCCTTACATTCTTCCCAATCCATCTTCTGCAGTGTTCCCCAAGCCTTAGAGGGGTGGTGTAAACATCTTATTTATAGCTTAGTACTCTTCTACAACTTGTTCTAAGTACCCTTGTCTAGCTGTGAGTCTGTGCATTCATCACTGTTCACCAGAAGGGACAGGTGGCCCAGTTAAGACTGAGTATGGTGTTTGAATATGGGTATAAACATACAAGGTTTTGAATTTACATAGAATGTACTATTTATAGCACATTTATATATTATTCTATAAAATTAATAATACATTTTAAATTAACCAATTTTATAACTACCTGGTAAGATATAATTTGTTGCATATGATTCAGAATAGGCTAAGTTATTCAATCATAATAAATAATCATGAAAATATAATAGTTTCATAAGATGATTGCCTTACTTCTCATCTTATTTGTCTCTCTTGTCATGATCCACCACATGATGTCTTCATGAAGGGAAGCATGTTGATGATGAAATTAATCTCTGCAATCTTATGACTTGGAAATCAGGGAAAAATAAATTATACAGTTCTAAATAAAAATCTTGTATTTTATCTGCAAAAGTAAACCAACAGCCATGTTGAATTTCAAGCAAGCTTAGAGGTACAACCATACATGGCCCCAGAAGGAAGAAAATCAGAAATATCACATCAACACCATTCTGCTTGCATAACCTGTTAGAAAGAGCATAAGATGAAAGGCAGAATCCCTGTTCTCTCTGTTAACAGTCTGCCTGATCCTGCAAGCCAGATCTATGTAAATTGCTGGTGTGGTAAATATCCTGGATGCAACTATTCAGTCTACTAAAACAGGAGAATTGGCATAATAATAATTCAAATATAAAAGGGAAGTATATGAATTACAAATCCTCAGCAGTTGGCTCACACCCCCCACTTGAAATAATAGGAGATTATGGAAAGGTATAATTGGGGAAGGGATGGTGCTAAAAGCGTTTTAGGTGATGTAGATAAGGAATGAGAAGAGCACATGCACAGAAGTCACTGCAGACCTGAACTGAATTTACATGAATTCAACTGCAAGAGAATTAGCCTTCTGAGAGACTTTGGAATGAGAACCTATGTGAGAAGGTCAAGATGGAAGAGAGGAATGGGAAGGGAGAGAAAGGAAAGGAGAGGAGGTAAAAGAGGAGAAAGGCAGGTAGGGAAGGAGGAGAGAGAAGGGGAGAGAGCAAAGGGAGCAGAAGAGAGGTCAGGGGCTTGGAGGGAAGGTGTACCAGGCTTTTTCTTTTGGGCCATCAACCAACTCACTAATCATGTCACAGAGATTACTAGTTTTCAATGCTTGGGCTAGTTTAGGCTCATTTCTGTCTAACTCCTTTAATTTTAAATTAACCTGCTTTCTTTTGTCTGCCTTTTGCCACAGGGTTTATTACTTTTCTCACTTTTGCATATCTTACTTTCACTGCTTCTCTATGTCTGTCTGTCCCATGACTGTCTGACTTCTTGCCCAAGGCATCTCACTCATTATCCTCCTCCATCTTCTCCCATTCTTCCAAGATCTCTCTTGAACCTAGATTTCTCCCCATATTTATTCTCTCTCTTGCCAGCCCCACCTATCCTTTCTCCTGACTAACTATTGGCCATTAAGCTCCTTATTTGACCAATCAGGTGTCTTAGGCAGGCAAGATGTTACATGTCTTTACATAATTGAACACACATCCTTACATCATTAAACAAATACAACACAGACAAAAGTAACACGTCTTTACACAGTTAATAGTCTACAGCATAAACAGATGTAACATATCTTTGCTAGTTAAAATTCAACATTTCCTCCTTTTGTCTAAATTAAAAAAAAAGGTTTTAACTTTAACATAGTAATGTTTATTTAACAAGCGTTATCAAGTAAGGATTGCATTCACCATGTCTAGTCCTTTTTATTTGGCAACCTTAGAGAAAATACTCCATTAACTATCCACTCTTGATGAGTCCAGAGCTCTGTACCTAATTTACCTTCTATCACAGCTAAAGAAATCTATTACCACAACTATCTAGTTTCAACTTCATCAAAGACCCCAGAAGGATATAATATCTGAATAACCAGGAAGTTCAGTACAAGCCCCATCTTCAGCCTAAATACCTAGACTATCTGGCAGACTTCTTTATGAGGCAGGAATTTTGAAAGACTGTCCTGCCTTGGTTGAGTGAAGTTCTACAGTCATTTTCCTTTGTTTTCTGCTTATCCAGTTTGTACAGCATATTGTCAGAGTCAAGGCACAAGAGTTTCCTGTTTCAATTACTAGTTTTGCCACAATGAAAGCAAATTCCATATGAAATCTCTTGAATGCTCATCTGAAGTAAATTAGTACTACTAGGAACAGACACATCTCACTATCATGAAAAGTCCTACATTAATAAAGCACTTTAATTGGCATGTTTTGTAGATCTTTGAAGTATTTGAAGACAATATCTATGTAAAACATGTCTGAAAAACATACCTAACATAACTACAAATTTGATAGTTATAAATAACTAGCTACCAACCTGTATTTATTAATTATATATTACATTTTAAAATGAATTTCATAAGCATAATACCACAAAGAAGAATAGGAACATATATACAGTATAACAAAAATAACTTTAGATTTATATCAAAATACCAAAATACCTATGCAAAATTCTTGACATTAATATTTGTCTTTTTATCTTATATTTCTATATCTCCACTAAATGATGACAGACATCCATAAACCACAGAATGGCCAAAAGCCACCTTCATTACCTCTTAGCAATGTTGGTGTTGGATTGTCTATACTGCTTCCTGTTGTGTAGGGATAAAGCCATGTTTTTAGGAAACCTGAGAAAACTAAAATAATGGTCAAGCCTGTGGGAAGTGCCTAGCTAACAACATATGTTGCCTAGCCTCTGTGCAATGAGAAAGTTCAAGGCTTAATTGCAGGCCTGGATGGAGCAGTCTGTGAGGCTGGACAGTCTCAGAAAATATCCTTGAAGCTTTTCTGGATGCAGAACTTTGAGGAAATTGCAACAGAGGCACTCTGAGACTGTGGGTCACCTGGCCATCTGTTTTCTTGGTGTCTAGTCTCTTTCCTCTGAAAAGAAAGCATGTGTTATATACAAGCCAACCAAAGATGATTTTTTTTTTTTACAATTGAGCAAGTCAAATATACATCACTTGTTTTGTAGGTTTTTCTAAGTTTATTTCTTTATATATGGAGCCAAGATTTTCAGGGAGTCTTCTACAATCAGAGTTGATCATTATTCATTTGGAAGGAATCCACAGCTCTTTTTTTCTGTGGAAACACGAGCATAACCTCTTCCCCATTGGAGTACATTCTTTTAACTTCCATTTTAAAGTTAAGGCATTCTTAAAATATCGACATATCGAGTTTATGTCAGTAGTCCCTGTTACATTCACATGCCTCTCAGCAGCTGTTGTTTTGCTTATCAGCAGTCAAAAATTCAAAGAGAACACAATACTATACATGATCAAGACACCTTGCATATTTCCCATCTGTATGTGATTATTCTTCTTATAATACTTTACTTCTTTCTTTAAAGACTCTACTTCATTTATAAACTATTCTGTTTGCTTGTTTGTTTATCGAGACAGGGTTTCTCTGTGGCTTTGGAGGCTGTCCTGGAACCAGCTATTATAGAACAGGCTGGCCTCAAACTCACAGAAATCAGCCTGCCTCTGCCTCCCGAGTGCTTATTAAAGGTGTGCACCACTACTGCCTGGCAAATATTCATTTTTTTTCTATGACTATCTATATCCTTTTTCCTTTCTTTTTTAAGCCTAAGAAAAAATTTTAAAAACACCATAACTTGTTTAGAGAACTTTTTTCTTCTGAATATGCTTTGCTGTGTATATCTAGTCTTTTGTGTCTGCATGAGCAAACTTAACTCCCATAAGGACTATTTATTCCTCCACATAAAAGAAACATCAATCTCCAAAGTGAGAAAGCAATATTAGAATTTTTGTTTATTATCAATCCAATTCTTAAAGATTTCATTATATTTACACTACTGTGGCACATTAACATACTATCTGCACAATGCTAATAGGTAAATAGGTACATATACATTGGGAGTAGTTTTCATATATTCTTGTTAATGTGAATGTATGCTCAGAAACATTTAGGTACTGCTGAATAACCCAATTGTTCAGAAGTATACATGATCATAAGAATCAATCCATGATTTGATTTAGCTAAATGTCAGGAAGAAAACACATTGGTAGATTCTACAGTCATGAGATACAGTTTGGGCAAATCAGTTGAGACTCGCTATAAATGATGTTGACAGATAATCTAATTTTTAGATTACTGTTAGCAACAGAACAGTGATACCTGCCAAGAATTATACAGATTGACAATGCCAAGTGATGGATCTGAGAACAATTCCCAGGTTACATCTTGGTGCAGCAGAAAAAATGTATTTGATTGGTTAATACTGCCTTCGCAGAGCCCTGATCAGTGACAGCCTTTGGTGTCCCTAGTGTCCTTAATCCTTTTAATGCCTCAGATCTTTGAACAATAGTGATAATCATGATTTGGGAGACTGAGAATCAGGTATACTTAAGTAATTTAAAACTTGACCTTATTTTGATTACAAAAACCAACCCACCTACTACCTTATGTTTTACAAATGAAAGAAGCAGATAATCTTCCAATATGATGCTGATTTCTATTGCATAGACCAAAACAATTTGAAAACCACATGATTAATTTGATCTGTATAGGAAAATCAAATGCAAATTAAGGCATTGTTTCTTTTTTATGAGTTACCCAAGTAAATCATGGATGTCAGTTACATAATGTCTCAGCATGCCTGAGACTAAGGCACTAAATCTAAATACACCTGTAAATGGAGTACTGTAAATGGAGTTGGGTAATGTATTCTCCCTCCTGGTGGTTCTGATTAGTATTGGTTAACACACACTCCCTGCTTGGGGTTATAGTTTTGAAGATGACTGGGGATTGTTGAGGTTAGACTTGGATGAAGGCATTTTCTCCATGAGAGGAAAGAGTCATTGTATAATTTGTCATTTTGACAAACTCACTTTTGAGCATGAACACAATAGATGTTATGTTGCCTTTTAAATATTTATTGAACAACCAGTTGAACTTACTGTATTAGTGAACTTACAGTTCAATTCAAACTCTTGTAAATACATTTTTCCCCAAATGATCAATATCAAAGCTGAAGATTCCTATATCATAGTGATTAACTGCATCAACAAGAAATGATCATGAACAAAACAATTATTTATGGTATGTATTAATGGTCTTCACTAAATTTCTTAACTGATTCTCCTTAATTTCACAGATGATTTTCAAATTCATTGCAATTTCCTTAGACTATGAACTTTTTCATTGAGAAAATACTCTACCTGCAGATTTTTGGGACTTCTGAGCTCACAGAACACAGCAGTCTGAGGAGCAATACAGTCTGAGGCAGTCTTGGGAAGCAGTCAGTCTGAAGATGCAGTCTGAGGGTGCAGTCTGAGGACAGGATCGCCCCTTTGGTCTGAGGTAAGAACTCCAGTGACTGGTTGCTCTGCTTCTCTGATCTTTCAGCTTTCACCCCTTGATAGCTGACTCTGAGTTTTTATTATTAAGACCAAAGAGAACTTGTGTTACCACAATGAAATTCAGAGAACCTTAAGGACACTTTCTTTAAAAAACATATTTTTAAATTTAAATTTGAAACAAGATTGTTTTACAAGTCAATTCCAGTTCTCTCACCCTCCCCTACTCCCCTGCCACACCACCCCATCCCATCCCCTTTCTGCTCCCCAGGAAGGGTGAGGCCTTCTGTGGGAGTCTTTAAAGTCTGTTAAATCATTTGGAACAGGGCCCAATGTGTCTAGGCTGAGAGAATCTCCCTCTATGTGGAATGGGCTCCAAAGTCCATTAGTATACTAGGGATAAATACTGATCCACTACTAGAGGCCCCATAGACTGCCCAGTCCTCCTAACTGACACCTACATTCAGGGAATCTGGGTCAGTCCTATGCTGGTTTCCCAGCTATCAGCCTGGAGTTCATGAGCTCCCCTTTGTTCAGGTCAGCAGTTTGTATGGGTTTCTCCAGCCTGGTCTCGACCCCTTTGCTCATCACTCCTCCCTGTCTGCAACTGGATTCCAGGAGTTTAGCTTGGTGTTTAAAATATGTGTATTCAACTAAACTGGAAAATCTTAAAAAAAAAAAAAAAAAAAAAGGCTGAACATATTGGTATATATGATTTACCACAGTTAAACAAAGATGAAGTAAATAATTTAAACAGACTCATAACCCTAGTGAAGTGGAGGAAGTAATTAAAAATCTTCCAAAAAATATCCAAGGATTAGTATAGGATTTTATCAGGCTGTCAAATAAGAATTAATTTCAGTATTTCTCAATCATTCCATAAAACAAAAACTTAAGGAACATTTCTAGAGTCCTTTTGTGGAGCCACAGTTACCCTGATATCAAAACTACACAAAATTGCAACAGAAAAGATAATTTTAGACCAATATTCATCAAGAACATAGATATAAACATTCTCAATAAAACCCATGCAAACCAAATCCAAGAACATATCAAAAAGATCATCTATCATGATCATGTTGGCTTTATCTCAGAGGTCCAAAGATGGTTCAACATATATATATATATATAGTGTGTGTGTGTGTGTGTGTGTGTGTGTGTGTGTGTGTGTGTGAATCAATGTAATCCATCACATAAGCAAACTAAAGACAAAAACCACATGATCATACCACTAGATGCAGAAAAGGCCTTGGGGGTGTTGGTCATGGAAATTCAATGTTTTTTTTTTTTTGATAGAAATCCTGAAGTGATTATAATACAATGAACATAACCTTGACATAATAAAGTCAATGTACAACAATCCCACAGTCAATATCATTCTAAATAGAGAGTAATACAAATGATTTCCACTGAAATCAGGGGTTAGACAAGGAGACCCACTCTTAGCACTCTTTAATGTAGTATTTGAAGTATTAGCTAGTTAAATAAAACAGCTGATGGAGATCAAGAGAACATAAACAGGAAAGGAAGAAGTCAAAGTATCTAAATTTGCAAACGATACAATTTTATATATGGAAGACTCTAACAATTCTACCAGGGAACTTTTGCAGCCAATAAACAATTTCAGAAGCAGTGTATAAAATTATCAAACAAATATCAGTAGCTTTCCTATATATAAATAACAAACAGACTAAGAAAGAGATCAGGAAAACTACCTTGCACAATAGCCTCAAAAAAAAAAAAAAATCATAAGGCTAAGTTAGCCAAGCAGGTAAGAGATCTGTACAGTAAGACATTTAAGATAAAATTCAGGAAATGGAAATATCTCCTGTGCTCATTTATTAATAAGTTTAATATCATGAAAATGGTCAACATACTGAAAGTAAACTACAATGCAATTCCTCATCAAAATTCCAACACAATTCTGTGTACAAATTTAGTAAACAATCCTCAATGTCATGTGGAAGAACAAACAAAAACAAAAACTTAGGATAGCTAAAACAATTGTGAATTAAAAAAAAAAAAACAAACGAGGTACCACCACCCCAGGTTTCAAGTTGTATTACAGAGTTATAGTAATAAAAACAGAATGATATTTGTATGAAAACAGAAAAATTGGTCAATAGAATAGAATCAAAGGCCTACTCATAAGTCTACACACACACACCTGGAAATCCAAAATTTAACAAAGAAACAACAAAAATAAATACACACTGGAGAACATGGCACATCTTAAAAAAAATGTACAGCTCAAACAGAATGGCTTTGTATAGATGAATGAAAATAGATTGATTTCACTCGGATGCAGGTCCTCAAAAGAGAGAGTAGGGGTTCATTTGAACTTATTTCTCAGTTTTTATCCTGAAAGACTTACAGCATTTTGTTTCTATTCAAAACAAAACCATTTACAAAATCAAGTTTCAAAAACTCCATTGAAACACTATTCCTACAAAAAGATATCAAGAATAAAATGACTAAAGATAAAAAATAAATCTCATGTTATTTATCTCATCGTTTTAAGAAAATTCTAATTGTCTTTCAGTACATTTCCCTTTGCATACATTATTTTAAGTAGTTTGAATTTACTGAAAATGTCAAAGGAAAATTTGTTGTAGTGCATTTGACAAATAGTTTAAATAATTATTTCCAAGTGACTTTGGAGATGATCTACAAAATGTTACAACTTTTTAAGCAAATATTGAAAAAGTTATTGATTTTTATAAAACATAAAAATGTATAAAACTTCATGTTATTATGGAACATTAACAATAACCGAAGAACTAGCTTTCCAAATTTTCAAACCCCGAAAGAGAAGCAATTTGGTTATTTGAAAGTGAAACTGTGTGCTGTTGTGTAGATTATCTAATATTCATCAATTTCATCTCGAAAACGCATTGTTCAGCTCCCTTAATTGTGTGAAAATTAGAGTAATGCATAAATTATAAGAATGGTACATACTTGTCCAATTGTATTATACAGTTGTACAATGTGTAATAATATAAACTAGAAGTCACTGATAAGATGCAGACAACTTCTATTTCCATTGGCAGATGACCAGTTTGCACAAATTCAAATGTAAATTATGTATATAACAAAACCAATTCCAAGTACATTAAATTGGGAACATGTTTTAATTTAATAATACAATGAATTTCTCTTATCCTGCCACATTCACTGAGAGAAGGTTTACTATTATGAACTTGATCCACTAAGATTCATAATTTGGACAACTCACAAAAATGAATTTTATCTTCAATCACTTAAATGAATATACATTAGCATGTATAACAGTGGTTCTTAACCTGTGGGTCACAACCGTTTTGGCAAACAAAACTCTATCTCCAAAAATACTTATATTACAACTCATCCAGTAGCAAAACTACAGTTATGAAGTAACAACAAAAATAACTTTATGGGTGGGGATTATCACAACATGAGGAACTGTACTATGGGTAGCAGTATTAGGAAGGTTGAGAACCACTGCTGTACAGCTATATCAAATTTTTCCCGCTGGGCTTAGTAAATTTTAAAAAGCTTTACTTTTGATGATAAGAACTGGTGTGAAAGTTTAAAATTGCCAAAATTAATTGATTTTGTTTATCTGAATTATGAGATGCTTCTTAGTAATACTGACATCACTTCTTAAAATCATCTTTCTACTGAAGGAATCAATACTGCAATCACTATTTCATTTTTTAAATATTCAAGAAATCTTGCACTTAAAGTGAAAATAATTAACAACAAAAAGAAGAACCAGTTATTGTCACTGAAAAGTCCTGTTTACAGTAGACAGTTGCATATGGGAAATGAAGTTGCAGTGCTTCCTTAGATTACCTCCCAATTACTTCAAGATAAATACTCACCTGCTGAGATTATACTTTGGTGCCTAGAACTGTTACGAAGCAACCGTCAATCAACATTTTACATACCACCATCTACTCTTTGAGAAAGACATAATTTGCTTTCTTTTTGTCATCCTTAGATTCCCGTGTTAACATGCAAAGACAGAAGTATCATCAAATTGCCACAGTTGCTTTCATTACTTCTTGTAACCCTGAACTTCTTGAAGGTTCCCTTTTTCTTTCCAGTAGCCTTCCTTCTGTTTGCACGACACATAAATTCCATCCCACTTTTCTCCCCATTGAGATTATTTTCCTTTATGTTTCACATACAAACAGGAGACTTAAAAAAAGAGGATTTCATGGGAAGGGAAAAAAGGAATCAGTGGGAGATGAGAGAGGCGGAGATGAGTGGGAAAATGGGGTGAAATTACTAAAATTCATGATATAATTATGTGAAACCCTAAATTATTAAAAATATATATCTTCTTTCTCTCCCCTTTCTAGTGTTATGACCTACTCCCAACACACACACACACACACACACACACACACACACAGATTCTATAATATGCATATGAGTGCATGAGATATGTCTTTCTGAGCTTATCTTTCTTTCTTTAATCATTTCTAGTCCATCCAATTTACTGAAAATGCCATGATTTCATTTTCCATTGTTTATATTCCATTACTACATCACATTATGTTTATGTATTCAGCCAATCACGGATATGTAAAAGTAGTCCCCTTTTTAACTGTTGTGTATCAAACAGCAATGAAAACTAATGTGCAAACATCTCTGTGGTGGGACTTACAGCCAGTTGGTATTTACACAGTTTATCCAGGACTGATATAGCTAGGTCATACAATAGCTGTGTATTTAAATTTTTCTTTGCTTATTTGTTTATCATAGAGTTTCTTTATATGGCCTGTGCTGACCTGAAATTTGCTTTGTAGACCACTCTGGGATTAAATTCAAGGCAACCCTCCTGCCTCAGCCACCTGAGTTTGGAGTTACAGGTGCTGTATGTTGCCAAGTGAAGCTTTATTCTTTTGAGAAATTTCTACACTTATTTTCATAGTGGCTATATCAGATTGCACTCCAATCAGCAATGAACACATGGTCTTCTCTCTACCAGATTTTGTGTCATTGAAAAGAATAATGGGTACTATGTATGTATGTATGTATGTATGTATGTATGTATGTATGTATGTATAATTTACCATACACACACACATATATATGTATATATATATATATATATATATATTTTATAATTGTGTAGTATAGTGCTAGGGAACAAACTCATGGCCTCAAGCACATAAAATAAGTTTATCTTTTCAGTTTTGTAGACTGTTTCTTCACTTGGATATTTTTTGTTTTGTTTTTACTATGAATAAGCTGTTTAATTTCATGCAACCCTGCTGATCAAGTTTTGGACTTATTTCTGGCACTATTGGGAGTCTTTTCAGAGAGAACTTGCCAATTCCTGTATCGCTTTTACAAAGATTTACTTATTTTATGTTTACGTGCATGGTGTTCTGTATGTCTATGTACGTTATGAGGTCTAGGGCCCACAGTGGCCAGAAAAAGGCATTGGATCCCTTGTAACTGTAGATGCAGATGGTTGTGAGCCACTAACTGTGTGCTAGTTACCAAACCTGGGACCTCTGAAAGAGCAATATATACTCATATCTACTGATCCATCTCCCCAGCTCCAATGCCTATATGTTGAAATATTTCCCTATCTTCTTCTAGATAGAACATTCAAGCTTTCATGTTTTATATTAAGGTTAGATCCGCTTAGAACTGATTTCTGATCAGGGTGAGTATCAACTGCCTAATTTTATTCTCCTACATGTAAATGACCAATTTTCTCCAACACATTTGTTGAAGTTGCTGTCTTCTTTCCAATGTAGAGTTTTAACTTTTTTTTTTTAACTTATCATTTGCTATTTCCCTTTCCTCCCTCTAAACCTTTCCATGTTGCACACCAACCCTTTGTTTCAAATCCATAGCCTCCTTTTCTGCATGCATATGTGTCTATAAATACATAAATACAACCTGCACCTTCTGTATAATATTACTTGAAGGTACATTTCTCAGAGCTGGTATTGAATAAACATTTGGTATTAGATAAACAATTGTTTGCTCTTCTCTGGATTTTAACAGCTTTTTGAAGAATTAGATGACCTTATTCCTTGGTCTTATTCCTTGGGCTTCTATCCCATTCCATTGTTCTACATGCCTGTGGCCTGGTCCATGCTATCTTTGACTACCGATTGAGGGTCTTTGTGTTTCCATACTAAGTTTAGCATTTTTCTTACTTTTGTGAATTGTGTTATTGATATTTTGATGGGGATTACATTGATTCTGGAGGTTGCTTTAAGTAACATAGCAATTTTCATGTTACCAATTCTTTATCTCCATGGACATTAGTAGTCTTTCCAGCTTCCAGTGTCCCTTTCAGTTTATTTATTCAGTGTCTTAAATCTTCAATGCAGAAGTAAATAATTTACTTCCTTGCTTAGGTTTATTCATGGATTTTTAAATTATCTATTGTGAACTGGATACTTTTCCATTTTATTCTTGGCAAGTGACTTATTGATATGTAGGAACCCTGACTTTTATATGTTGATTTTTCCTGCTATTTTTCTAAGCATATTAACCAGTTATGATGTTACTGATAGAGTGTTATGGCCTTTAAAGATACATTGTCTGTATCTTTGATATAATTTGATATCTTCCCCCTTGGAGTCTTTCTTTTGTTTCTCATTTTTGCATTAGTTAAGGCTTCAGCACTACACTGGGTAAAAGTAGAAAAAGCAATTACATTCGAGTCACTCCAGATTTTATACAAAAATGTCATATTTTCACTCTTAGCATGATATTGGCAATAGGTTTCTTATATATAATCCTTATTATGTTAAGACATTATATGTATCTTCAGTACTTTCATGATGAAAGGTTTTTTTTGTCAATGCCTTTTGTCTATTGAGATAATTTTCTAAGTTTTGTTCTTTAAGAATAATGATAAATTAATATTAAAAAACTACTCTTTCCAATCCATCCCAGTGACCTCTTCCTAGCTTTCAGAGCATGTCCTGTGCCTGAGTTTTTGCTTCTAGGTTACTTTGATACAGAGATTTGTAAGTTTGTTCATACCTTTCCCCTCTTTGGCAGCTAACATCAGCTTTAATGTTTGTTTTTATATCTGTAGAACTTGACAGATAATTGAAGGTCAGGTATAATATACTCATAATCTTTTATTTAAAGTTGAAAGTTTCACTTAACATAATGCTTTCAAATTTTATGCAGAAAATACCCTATACCCCTTTTGATGATATTTTCCAAGACAGGCAAAAGCATTGGGAAACAGTGATTTTCTTCGTAGCATATACACACGTATTTTCAGACTTCCCAGTTAGCCTTTTGAATTAATTGCCCCCACACGCACTTTGATTTCCAATAAGCCTAGCAGTGTGTGTGTGTGTGTGTGTGTGTGTGTGTGTGTGTGTGTGTGTGTATGTGCAGTGTAGGGAGGAGTGATGGTGTTATTGTTTTTAAAATCTTGCATTTAGATGATCAAATGCACTTTCCCAAGAATCTCCTAGATCTAAAAGAGTTCAGCTTATCAAAACATCTTACTGAGCAAGACTGGAAAGCTTTGAAAAATTTGAACACCATTTTTACATAAATCTGAGTAGAATAGTTTGTAAGTTTATTTTGTTTTGTTTCTTCTATACCATTATCATTTCTACATGAGATTTTATTTTTAATTCAAAGATTTTCATAGAATATACATTAGAGCATATTTCCCCTCTCTCAGTTCCTTCTTGATCTTTCCCTACCTACTAACATTTTAATCAAACTCAGGGACAGAATTGATACAGATGGTCCTCAATATATAATTTTTAAAAGATTTATTTATTTTTATGTGTGCCAGTATTTTGCCTTTTGTATCTGTATGTATATGTGTATTTACTACATGTATGCATGGTGCCCTGGGTCGTCAGTTGAGGTGTCAGATCTCACAAAACTAGAGTGCAGAAGGGTGTGTTCTTCCATGTGGCGCTGGGAATCTAGCCTGCATTCTCTGCAAGAACAGCGATTGCTCCTAATCACTGCACTGTCCTACCACCCTCTCAATACATATTCAGTTACATTAGCATTAAAATGACAAGAATTTTTTGGTTTCCTTAGGCAAGTTTTGAATTTTGAGCTTGTCGCCATAAAGTAATGATAAGAAGAGTAGTAATTTCTCTCTGGGCTGGGCAGCAGCAGAGAGCTGCAGTACTAGTCAGTCATATTACTTGAAAAAAAAATACCTGATATTATTAAGTGTGCTGGTTACTTTTATGTCAGCTTGACACAATCTAAGGTCATCTGAGAGTAGGGAATCTCTGTTAAAGTCAGAATGTATTTTATGAGAAAAGAATCTATTTTCATTTTCAAAAGAAAAACAAATCAAGTATATCAATCTAAAGAAACATAAGCTCCATAAAATAAGAGCTTATGTTATGAGTTTTCAGCTCCTTCCTCATTCTTGGTGATATTTCACATTCTCATGCAACCTTTCAGGACAAGCTGTCAGTCTGGAAGACTCACATCTATCACTTCACCTATATGTCATTCACAGGAGTATGTTTTCCACACGATGGTTTTGTCATCTTTAACACTGAATTGCTTCCATATTTCCACAAAATAGTTTCTGGATCAAAAAAAATTAAGGTAAGAGAAAAGTAAAAGGGTAAAAAATAGAAAAAAGAAAACGGCTCCTTAAGATCAGACTGTAGGCAAGCTGTAGGGCATTTTCTTAGTGATTGATAAGGAAAGGTCTAGCCCATTGTGGGTATTGCCAATGGTGGTCCTGGATTCTATAAGAAAGCTGTTTCAACAAGTATGCCTTCAGGTTCCTGCCTTGTTTGAGTTCCTTCTCTGACTTTTGATGATGAACAGTAACGTGGAAGAGTGAGCAAAATAAAGCCTATCCTGGTGTTTCATTGCAAGAATAGTTATTTTAACTAAAGCCATAAGGTATTCCCTCTTGATAAGCTATGATGCTTGGAAGTTTAAGTATACAAATACATTGTTTACTTCGCATATTTTAAATTCATGAAGAAATCTAGATAAATTGTATCCACAGTAAATCTGTATAATTAAATCAGAATTAGAATTATCCCCACGACCTTCCAAATTTAAACACAAGTCACTTCTTTGACTTGCTTTTTGTTAAGTTTAAAAATAATAATTTTCTAAGAAAAATGCCCCTCAGGGAAAAGGTGGTTTTTTTGTTTGCTTGTGTTTTTAATTCTGTGGGGAGGATGGAGGGTATAAAAGGTGAAAACAGGTCTGTCAACACCACAGGAAGACAGAAGATAGTGATTATTCATCACAATGTGGCATAGTATAGAAAAGATAATGTGTCAGTTGAAATTCAGACAAATTATTCCACACCTGTGTAAATCTTGTTTTCCTTGTGAGCAAGCTACATTAACATCTCCCCTAACTGATAGAATGATGTACAAATGTAAAGGATTATGAATGATTTAGTGTGTCAACATCATTAACATTTCAAAGCAGAAACAAAGGAATGAAAAAAAGTTCAGGCTGGGGAAACAGCTCTGTGGGTGTCTCTCTGAACTAAAGAAAAAGAAGTGTTTGATGTGTAAGTATGAGGACCTGAGCTCAAACACAGAACCCACATCAGAGCCAGATGCTGTAATGCAGAAGTTTGTAACAGCCTGCCTGGGACAACACTGAAGCTGAACACTAACTGAAGTCAAGCTCTGAACTTCATATGCGTGCTGTGACATATGCATGCCTGCATTCACATACCTGAATACACATGCATGTCCCTCACAAATATAACAGGAAAAATACAAAAATAAAGAATCTAATACAAATGATAAATTAGCATTTTAATAGTTGAGGCACAGCTAAAGGTATTCTCGACAAAACATATAACTAAATATTCTTGCTTTTGTTATTTTTGTTGTGTTTTGTTTTATTTTATTGAGACAGGGTTTCTCTGTAGCTTTGGAGTCTGTCATGGAACTCACTTTGTAGACAAGGCTAACAACCTTAACCACACAGAAATCTGTGTGTCTCTGCCTCCCAAGTGTGGGATTAAAGGAATGCACCACCACCACCCAGCAAAGGATTGTATTTTATTTGGGAGTTTATCTAGTCAAGTTAAACCCTATAATATTTGGTCTTCTAGTCCTAGTTTCTTAGGGGACAGGAGTGGTAATTTCTTCTCCTGTCACCAAGGAATTGACATATAAGAAACATGTCCCGTGGAACCAGGATGTATCCCTGGTGCAAGAAAGGACTTTGGGAGCACATTCCCCATGGAGGGATATTCCCTTAGCCTAGAGGCAAGAGGGAGGGCCTAGTCCCTACTCCAAATGACTTGACAGATTTTGTTGATTCCTCCTGGAAGGCATCACCCTTCCTGTGGAGTGGGGGGATGGGTGGGATGGGAGGGTGGTCTGGGGGTCATGTGAAGGAGGGAGGAAAAGAGAGAGGGAGGGAGAACTGGGACATGTCCCATTGAATAACTTAGGCAGCCTTGGCTGGATAAACTATTATTTAGGCAAAGCTGAACCTTTACTTCATTGAAAACTCTAAATAAATGTTGGGAGCAACGATTTGAATCTGGGTGAAAGGTAAAAAATGACATGAAGCCATTAGGCTTGTGTGTGGCATTGAATTAAAAAAATAATAGAAGTCACAATGTCAAGGTTATCTTCTTGACAGTTTGCAAAAGAAGTTATCCATGCCTGTGGTTCTAAACAGAAGTTAAGAGATGGAGCACTGGACAAATAAGATGTGCCATTCCCACTTCCCCAAGTGTCAGTAAACTTTCAAGCAACCACTGTAATATTTCCTACACATGAGTGTGTGTGTGTGTGTGTGTGTGCATGTTTAACTTTAATATGTCTGAAAAACTGATAAAAGTAACATGAGATAAAATTGAAGACTCCCGCATCAGAGAATCATAAGATTGAAAGAAAATAATAAAATCACTGTTGTTTTCCATTGGGGATGAAGGGCTGGCCCTAAAACATAATTTTAATAATAAATCCCTATTTTACATATTTTACATATTTCTGTATTCCTTTCATATATTGTTCTGCCTTATATAGTCTGTTAGGTCCCTGGCTAGCCTGTGCCATCAGGATGGCTAAAGAATCATGATGATATGGCATTCCAACAGTCCTTCTCTCTTCTCAAAGATCGGCCTATTACCACTTTTCCACTTCCCACCTACATTGTAAATTCCATATTTTCTGGACAATTTGGTCCAGCAAGGAGTATGGAAGAAAACAGGTTACTAAGCCAATTCACAGAAAGTTTTTAAGGGATGATCTTTAATATGCCCTCAGATAGCTAAAGCTTTGGAAGAATATTGTTGAATAAATCTACCAGTGACGTTTTATGTCATGTATCAAGGAGAAGAGGGAGAATGTCAGACATTAACAGGGAAGGAGATTTAATTTAAAGCAAGAGAAACCAAACTCAATTTTCTTGGTCACATGGATCTCACATATGGTACCATTTTGGTTTTAGAGACTTCCTAGGGGATAATAGAAATGAGTTCTTTTTAAATTGAGGCTTGACTAATTAATATGGATGGTCACCTCCAAAACTATTCCTGCATTTATACACAAACACTTAAGTGTGAAATAGGCATTTCCTCCTAATTATCTAATAGTGGAATCAGCAAGAGATTAGCACCACAGGGCAATATTAAGACAATGGTATTGATTTTTATTTTGCTGAGCAACAGATTGTCACAAAATACAGTGGTTTTGCACCATAACTATTTGTTTTCTCTTGCTAGATAATCAGTTTGAAACTGACTCATGTGGAAGACTCTCATCCTACTTTTGCCCTGAGTTATCTATCCCAATGGGACAGCAATTAAATGAGGCCTAGATGACCTCATTCAAGATGTGCTGTAGTATGGTTAACAATTCCATTCCTCTACATGATCCCTCACCTTTTTTTTTTTTTTTCTGAATCTTTCGCATAGCAGCATTTATTCCAAGAAGGCAATTGGGAGAAACTTCAGGGTCTGCTGTGGTTAGATCCTCCGAACACATACAATATCAACTGCTTCCATCGATCACATTTTTTAAAAAACTATAGTTTCTATCTTGCATTCATTAATCAGGCTGGTATAAGTTATTTGGAACCTAGTTGTTTGCTATGCCATATAGTCTGTAGACTCTTCCCCACACTGCATAGTCTCTGTGTCTGGCTCCTCATCCTGTGTCTGAAAAACCAAACATACTCATAGCATCTGACTGGGATAAATCCTCTTATTAGAAATAGAAAAAATTCATTTTTCTATTTCATGTCTTTTCCCACAACATATCACAACCCAAACACTCTCTGGAAACCCTAGAGATTTATAGTTAGCTTATTAAAATATATTAGTAGTTCAAAGGGTTTTTGAATGATTTTCTCTTTTGGTGTATTTTCTTTGTGTCTCCACGTTAACTCAATGGGGTGTTCTTTTTATTTGTATAAATAACACATAAGAAGAACTTCTGTTCTAATTACAAATCATGCTTCTGAGGACTGGGCTATTAGCTTGTTAATTATCCCATTTTAGAAAAATAGAAACATAGATTGCATAGCTTTCAGACTGTTTCAGAAATGACATATGATCTTGTTTTTTTTCTGATTAGTAGTCCATAGTGGTATTTTTTTTTGAATAATTGCAATCACTAGAAACTGCATTGTGTCTCTTCTAAAATTGCTGTTTTAAATTATTTAGACAAAAGTGATAAGATACTTGTTTCACACCTTTCCCTTGTATTGACTTGTTCAAATGATGCATTTAGCAGGTTCCCTTTGGGACCTAGATTAGAAATCTAATCTAACCACTCCGAATAAGGCCTTGAAAGCTGTTTTACTACTTGAACATCTTATTTCAACTTATTAGACTAAAAGAAGAAATATTTACAGAACTTTTTTATTAGCTATTGCAAGAGTGGTGTGATTCCTTGTGATGCTTCTGTGCCTTGCCTAAGAAGGACTGTAATAGCTGTGATGATGCCCTGAGTTGTTCTGAGTGTTCTGGCATCAAGCTGCCAGGTAAAATAAGATGATCAAAGTCTATCTATACAATCTGACACTAGAACCAAACCTTCAATTTTGCAAAACAGCATATAGCTGAGTGAACTTCAACCTCCAAACAGTAGAGATAATGGATCTGAGGGAACAGAGAGTATGATACAGAAATAGAAGATAAAATGTGTTTCCGGATACAAAAATGAGATCTTACTCTTTTAGGTCTCTCTGGCATCAAATTCATCTTCATCCCTATCTAATTTTGTGTTTTCTTAAATTCGGCCTTTAAAATAAAAGCTCTGATTGGAGACTTGACAGCTTTTCTCCTTCTAAAGCCTAATTTGTAACTATAGTCCACAAGGGATTTTTAACTCTTGCTTCTATTCCAACAGTGCTTATTATCTCCAAAACCTCCAACTTCCCTCCTGCATGCATTTTAATTTTAACATTTTCACTGTCTCCTTCTGAAATTTCTCTAGATTTCTAGGATGGGTTTTCTCCATTAACTCTGCACACCCACTTGCAATCTGGGTGGGACCACTTTCCAACATCACTCCTGCAATTCTCACCATCTCTAACTGTAGCCTCTTTTATTGTCTCATTCTTTCTCATGAAGTTAAAGGCCTTAGCTTTCAATATTTCTCTCTAGCTATTCTCCAAGAATTTAGTTATATTGAGATAGGCTTATGGTTATAACTTCCACTTGGAAGTTATAAAAGGCACCCCACACTTGACATGACCAAAAGAGAATTATAAACTTTGACTCCAACCTTCTTTCTGAAGTGTCTCCAGTTCAGAGATTCAGAAATGTGTTACCATCATACAGTTGACTCAAATCAAAAGTATAGATATCAGCTTGTTTATTCTCACTCTAAGTTAATACACCACCAACTCTTCCCTGCTTTTTCATCAGCCATGTATTAAAAAGCCACCTATTTTTTCTATCTCAACTACTTTTACTAGCCTAAAATATTCTCATTCATTTCCTGAACAACTGTGTTAGCCTCCTCTCTTTGTTCCATGGTTAAAATTCTGTTGCTGTTTGTATTTTAAATTATTACTAGTGATTGTGTTGTAATACTTTACTTTTAGTTTTTATTTCACTTTTCACTTTTTATTGAAAATAAATTCTTTTCTCACACAATATATCCTGATTAAAGTTTTCTCTCCCTCTCTTCCTTCAAGTTTTTCCCCATCTCCCCTTCCATAAAGATCCATTTCCTTTATGTATATCATTAGAAACAAAAATAAATTTCTAAGAGATGACAAGCAAACAACAAAATATCATAGGATAAACCAAAAGCTATCACATCAAAGTTGGACAAGGAAAACCAACAGGAGGAAGTGAACCCAAGAGAAGGCACAACAGTTAGATACCCACTCATTCATGCACTGGGGAATTCCATGAAAATACTAAACTGAAAGCTATAATGTATATGCAGAAGACTTGGTGCAGTCCTGTGTTGGCCCTGTGCTTGCTGCTTTAATCTCTGTGAGTTCATACACACTTTGTTCAGTTAGTTGATTTAGAGGAACTTGCTCTTGTGTTGTACTCAATCTGTTCTGGGCATTATACTTTCTGTCTCCTTTTCTGTAGAGTTCCCTGATCTCTGAGGGAGAGTTTTTATGGGGACATCCCATTTAGAGCTGTGCATTCCAAGGTCTCTGTCTCTCTCTCTCTCTCTCTCTCTCTCTCTCTCTCTGTGTGTGTGTGTGTGTGTGTGTGTGTGTGTGTGTGTGTGTGTGTGTTTTGGCTATGTGTCTCTGTGCTTGTTCCATGTGATGTAGGAGGAAACTTCTCTGATTACTGAATAAGGCATTGATTAATGAGAATGTCAGACTATCAATAGCAGTCATTTTATCATCACTATGTTTTTAAGATCGGTAATAGTTGGCTTTACCCTAGGTCTCTGAGCTATGTACTTCTGGTTTTTGATCACCAAGGCAGTATCAGCTATACCGTCGATCTCAGGGAGAGGGTCTGAAGTCAAATCAGACACTCTGGTCATTACCACATGGTTTGCAGCATCATTACTCTAGCATATTTTGAAGCCAGTCCAGCATTGTAGATAAAAAGGTTTGAGGCCAGGTTGATGTTTCAATTACCCCTTTTAATTTTAAATATTATTATGTTTTATTTATCTTACCAGCAACCACAGTTTCCTCTCCCTTCTCTTCCCCCATTTTTCTTGTCATAGCCTGCAGAATACCTTCCTATATCAAAGACATTAGAACGTGGGGGAGGGGGGTAAAAGATTTTAGGTAAGTACTTGCTCAACTTTTCCAGTGTTGATTGAGTTGTGTGGCTATTGTCTTCAACAATAAAGCCTTGATATCATTTATGGAGAGCATCCTGTAGTCTAGGAAAGAGCCAATGGTTGTTCAGAAATTTTCATGGGACCTCTTTAGCCAATAAGTCATTTAGATATATCAGTCCTAGTATTGGAAGCTTCATTTGATGATAAAAGATAGACAATTGGGATTTTTTTCCCCATTTTTTGAAGACTTCATTGTGATCACCTTCATATATACTAGGAAGTTTCCACTTCACTGGGTTTTCAAACCACCCTATGAATGCCTCTCAGATCTAGCTATCTCTTTCCACATTCTCCCAATCAACTCTGTCAACCTTATCCCTCCCCAACTGATCCTCCGGTTCAGGTCCCCACTGCTCACAGTCTATGCATAAAATGTATTCCCCCCTCCCAGAGAGATTTGTGTTTTCACTATAGTCCCTTCCCCTATACCCAACTTTATGGGTCCATAGACTGTGAAATGGTTATCATTTACTTAATGGCTAATAGTCACATATAAGTGAATACATACCTTATTTATCTTTATGGGTTTGGGTTCCTTCATTCAGAATGATTTTAGTTCAATTCATTTGTCTGAAAATTTCAGTATGCCTTTTTTTAAAGAGCTGAGTAAGGATCTATTTTATAGTTATTTTTTCTTCTGTTGAGGGACACCTAAATTGTTTCTAAGCTTTAGCAATTATGAATGCAAATGCAATTAACAAGTGTCCTTGTGGTAGGATAAAGCACCCTTTGGGTATATGCCCAAACCTAATATAGCTGGATTTTGAATGAGATTGATTCCACACTTTCTGAGGAACCACCATATTGATTTCCATAGACTTTGTACAAGTTTGAACTCCCACCAACAATGGAAGAGTATTTCCCTTGTTATACATCTTTGCCAACATGAGCTATCACTTATGTAATTGATCTTAGCCATTCTGACAGGTATAAGATAGAATCACAAAAATAGTTTTGATTTACATTTCACTGATGTCTAAGGACGTGGAAGATTTCTTAAACTGTTTCTCAGAGAAAGACTTATGAGAATTCTGTTTAGATGTATACTTCATTTTTAAATTGGGTTATTTGGGGGAGGTTTGGATATCTTCTAGTTTCTTGAGTTCTTTATAAATATTTTGTCTATTAGTATTCTTTTAGATGTGGAATTGGTAAAAAAAAACAAAAAAAAACAAAAAAAACAACAACAACAACAACAAAACATCTTTTCCCATTCTGTAGGCTACCATTTTGTCAAAATGACAGTTTTTTTTTTTGTTTTTTGTTTTTTTTTTTTTTTTTTCTTTCAGAAACTTCAGTGTCCCATTTATCATTTAACATGAGGTCCCATTTATCAATTGTTGATCTTATTGACTGTGTTACTGATATTCTGTTCAGAAAGTCTTTTTCTGTGTCACTGAGTTCAAGGCTAGTTTTCTACTTTTTCTTCTGCCAGGTTCAGCATATGTGGTTTTATGTTGAGGTTTTGATTTGAGTTTTGTTCAGGGTGATTAGTATGGATATATTTATATTCTCCTACATTCAGATTTCCAGTTCATTCAATGAGCATCATTTGTTGATGATGTTGTCTTTTTCCCACTGTGTGTTTCTGGCTTCTTTATCAAATATCAGGTCTACATAGGTATGTGTATTTGTGTCTAGGTCTTCAATTCACTTCCTTTAATCATGTCTTTTTTTAATGGAAATACCATACTTTTTTTAAATCACTATAGCTTTGTAATAGTGAACATTTGAAATCAGGAATGGTGATATTTTTAGCTGTTTCAGGATTGTTTTATCTATCTTTTTGTATGTGTATGTATGCTTCCATAAAACTGAGGTTTTTGTTCTCAAAAGTTGTGAAGAATTGGGTTAGAATTTTGATATTTTGATAGGGTTTGTATTGAATCTGTAGATTTCTTGTGTTAGGATGGTCATTTTTTACTATGTTAATCCTTCTGATACCTTCTTCAATTTCTTTCTTCATAGACTTCATGTTTTTATGAAGTCTTTATTTGCTTCGAGTTACTCCAAAATGTTGTATATTATTTGAAGCTATTGTGATAGGTGTTGTTTTCCTGATTTCTTTCTCACTCTATTTGTCATTTGCATATAGCAAATGTACTGATTTTTACAAACAGAGTTTCAAAGAAGAGTTAAAATCAGTACCCCTCAAGTTATTTCACAAAATAGAAATTGGAGAGACATTTCCCAATTCCTTTTATGGGACCACAGTTACGCTAATATCCATACCATGTAAAGACTCAACAGAGAAAGAGAATTACAGATAATTTACCTTATGAACATAAATGTAAAAATA
Organism: Cricetiscus sungorus; assembly: GCA_030556225.1. Lineage (NCBI taxonomy): Eukaryota > Metazoa > Chordata > Mammalia > Rodentia > Cricetidae > Cricetiscus > Cricetiscus sungorus. Next base: position 132,274,627 of record JANBXA010000007.1, on the reverse strand, counting down.
CTCAATGAAATGCTGACAAACTAAATCTAAGTACACATCACAAAGATCAACTACCATGATCAAATAAGCTTCATCCCAGAGATGGGTCAATATATGAAAATCAATAAATATATTTTACCATATAAACAAACTAAAAGAAAAAACCTGCATGTTTATCTTCTTAGATGCAGAAAAGGCCTTTGACAAAATGCTGTGGTCCCTCATGATAAATGTCTTGGAGAGATTAGTGATAAAATAAAAGGCACATGCCTCAACATAATAAAGGCAGTTTGCAACAAGCTCATAGCCAGCATCAACTTAAATGGAGAGAAACTCAAAGCAAGTCCACTAACCTCAGGAACAAGATAAGACTTGCCCATGCTCTTTATATCTATTCAATATAGTACTTGAAGTTTTAACTAGAGCAATAAGACAATTGAAAGAAACCAAGGGGATACAAATTTGAAAAGAAGAAGTCAAAATATCTTTATTTGCAGATGTATGATAGTAGACATAAGTGCCTCTAAAAATTTCACCACGAAACTCCTACGGCTGACAAACACTTCCAGCAAAGTAGCTGCATAAAAAATTAACCTACTTTTAGGTTGTGGTTCTTTTTAAATAATATGTATGTCTGCATGTGGCCTTGTGCACAGCAGTGCCTAAGAATACTAAAAGACAACTTCAGATCCTGTGGAGTTGGGATTAGAAACAGGTTATTGTGAGCCTCCCAAAGTGGATACCAAGGACAGAATTAAGTTTCTCTGCCAGAGTAGTAATGCTTTTAACCTCTGAGCCATCTTTACCACCCCATGATTTTAAAATACACACAAATCTAAAAGGAATTTTCTAGTGAATCTTCAATCATGAACCTTCACCTAATTTCAGAAGAGCTCACCATTCTTTCAGTCTTACTTAAAGAGACTGCTGTATCATGAGATATGTGCTTAATTCCTAGCAGCTGTATTTATAATAGTCAAGACTTTTGTGGGGAAAATTCCACACATTCTATGACAAGTAAATGATTAAATTCACTGGTATATAACCAATATAACCATACATGAAATAATGGTTAACACAAAGGAATTAAAAAGCAAACAAACAAAAACCTCTTGATGTTTGTATATGGTTTCAGGGCTGTGAGTTGACCCACACTAACAACTGCTTCATCTGTGACTTGCTGGAGCATCTGAAGGGACCAGCCCTGTGGAACCATAATTGCAAAATGTTTATGACTCGTACTAACAGCAGGATATCTGCTGCTCACCAAGAGGAGTCTTGGTGAAAGTTTAGTATTGATGGTATAGCAGAGGCCAGAGGCCTGGAATCAAACCAACACTCATTGCGGTGAACATTTATAAGTAAAGCTGTTTGGGCAAACGGGTAGAGTGCCTGACACACCAAAGTTCCCAAGGTCACTATGATGAACAAATAAGTGAGCGAGAGGCAGAAAAGAGCATTGAAGTGATGTTCTTTTAATTTTGATTTCTATTTTTTTAAAAAAAATTTTTTTGTCAGGGGAGGCTACAAGGGTGGAGGGTAGACATGGAAGGACTTGGAAATGAGTGTGATTGGGGTGCATGATCTGAAATTCTCGAGGATTCAATAAAAAATTATTTAAAAGCTGAATTGATCTCAATGGTCTCATACTGAACAAAATTCCATCCAGTATCAAGTGTTTATATGTGGCACCCTTCCATTCAAGTAACACTTTCAGAGACAAGATATAGATATGGGAAAAGGAAAGTGGTTGCCCAGTAGGAGATAAGGAATGGGTTTAACAGTAGAAACTTGAGTACAAAGAGTTTCTTTCTTTGTGATGGGAGAAGAGTTCTGTGGCACAATTATGGTGATGAATGTATTGTACTGTACTGCATAAAACTCTATACAGCTAGAGACTAAAATCACTCTTAAAAAGAACAACTCTTAAAAGAATATGTGAAAATGTGTGTGATCAAATTAAGTTGGGGAAGTGAAGTTAACATGGTGGGATCGTTGTAGGATAATTTCATCCTATAGAAAATATTTAACAATAATAGCTGGAGGCATTTCTGGTTATCAGAGAGAATGTTACTATTAGTCCTTGGTGGTTTGTGACTGGTAAGACAATTTTACTGGTAAGACAATTTTACAATGCATAGGGAAGCTATCTACAAATCAAGAGATATGCAGCACAAAGTTGTTAGTAGAATCGAAACAGAAAGTCTGAATTATTATAAAGGAGAATTATTTCAATGTGGATGTTCTGACCTAGATTACATGGTATGGTTATATAATATCTTATCTAGGAAGAAAAAAAAACTGAGCAGAGTATACTGGATATACAGCACTATGTTTTGGGTCTTTGTTGTCATCAAATAATTCCGATAAAAGTTTACTTTGTTCCTCCTTTGAGTCTCATTGTACTAAGATAACCTAATTACACAGAACTGATAACAAAAACCGTTGGCAACAATTAAGCAACAAGTCAGCTTGGAAAGCAAGTTATCACCTTAGTTTTTCCCTCTGAAAGTTTTAGAACTCTCAGAAAAAGTTCTGGCCTTGATCTGTCATCTCTGCTTATCTGTAGAGATGGAACAAAATTCTTCTTTCCTTTGAGGTACCAAGGAAGACTAGCTGAGATGTGATAGTCATCCATTGCCTACCTTGTTATAATAATAATAATAACTGGTCAATGCATTCCATCCCCTCTCCACAGGACTGAAGGGGCTCTGGAGGTTGGACAGATTGTAGCAGTGGTCACTTGATACTTAGTAATTGTTACCAGAGGCATATGGCCCAAGGCAAGGCCAAGGAACAGACACAGCTATAGTGTTCATGAAAACAAGTAGTGAGCAATGCACCCCTCTGATGTAAGGAAACCAACACAAATAACTTCAGATTCTCTGCATTTTATTAAGGCATCAGGTTTGTCAATAGACATGGAAACAAGAAAGTATGTGAGAGGAAAATCTGTTATAGAAATATTCAACTCAATAGAGCTATAGATCAATATCCATTTTAAAGAAATTGACCCTTGTTACTTTTAAAAGGTAATTAAAAGTAGGGCACTTATCATTCAGCATAACTTTAAAACCATTTCACCTCAACAAAATTGTTTTATGTAATATATTATTCAATCCATTAAAAAAACTGAAGCTGTGCCAAATGTCTTTTATAGTCTTTTATCTGAATAACAGTCCAAATGAGGTCTACACATTGGTCACTTTGGTCTTAATACTCATCTTTATTTCTTTCAGTTAATGGTTAAGGAGCCCTATTTTTTTTTCTGTTGTATAACCAGAGGAGGTTTCTAAGAAAATCAAAACACAAAATGTATACTAAGGTGTGGGAGAGGAAGAGTGCTGAAGAGAGAAGGCATGAAAGATCTTTTTTATTATTATTATGAAAATGTGGCCTTAGCTTAGGCTTCTTCCCAACTAGCTCTTAAAATTTAACTCATTTATATTGATTAGCATTCTACTACATGTCTAGTTATCTCTCTTCACTACTATGCATGCAACTTCCTCCAAATCTCCGGTGTCTCAGATTCTTTCCCAGCATTCCTATCTCTCCCCAGAAGTCCCACCTATCCTCTCCAGCCTAGCTATTGGCTGTTCATCTCTTTATTAAACCAATCAGAAGGTGCCTTAAACAGGTTAAGTGAGGAAGGACAAGAGGCTTATCTTGACAGTGTACAAAAAGAAAATTGCTGGTATTTTCCCCCTTTAGTGTAATAAAAGGCTTTCTCTAACATCAATAAACAATATACAATAAAAACAATTACCAGGTAAGAATTACATTGGCAATGTCCAGTCCATTTGTTTTTGATAACTTTTGAGAAAGTACTCTATTGTCTATCCTATCTTGGTGACTACACAATATTTTACATAAATCACTTTCTGTTATAACTTTTATTACCAACCTAAAAATACCTTTTTGAGTTTAAAACATTTCCTTAGATAAACAACTTAACCTTTTGTATCTTTCAACCTTTATAAACTTTACATCTCTTTTGTGAGTTTCTTTTCTGACTTTGGTAACAAGAAAAACTGTAAAACCATAGCTATCTAGTCTTCAACCCCACCCATCAGAGCCCTGAGAAGGACCAATTATTACCCTAGTAAACAGGAAGTACAAATCAAGTCACTGAAGATGCATGTTAGTGGTAGAGTGCAGACTTGACCTCTGCAAGGGTCTGAACTCAATCTAGCATTAATAGGAAAAGAACAGAACTCAAAAGCAGCAAGGGATCAAAGAAACACATTTCCCCAAAAGGGGAAATGAGATGAACAAAGTTCTTAGCAGAGACACTGGAAGCCAGAAGATGTCAGAAGAGCTTAGCTATGGGGAAAAATTTCACCTCACAAATGAGAAATCTGCTCCAACAAATGTTATGTTTTCTACTAGAAGTACTTTTTTCATTTTCTTTTTGAGATGATAATATAATTACATTTCTCTTTCCCTCCTCTCCCTCCAGTTCCCCTTCAAATTCATGTAATATTTTTTTTACTGATTGCTAGATATTGTATACATACAGGCATTCATATATATATATATATATATATATATATATATATATTCCTAACATAATGTGTTCATTATGTATAATGTTACTTATGTTTATGTTTTCAAGGATGACCCTTTGGCACTGGACAACAAATTGGTGTACTCTTTCATGGGAAAGGCTACATCTCTCACTCCCAGCTTGCCTCAGTTTCTTATCATTCTTTATAGGGTAGATATCACTACAGAAAACAACAACCAACCAAATTGCAGAGTTGTGGAGCCAAATTTCGACAGTTACATCCATAAAATACTCCCACAACTAAAGCTCAGGCAACATTGAAGAAGAGGGGGCAGAAAGATTGTAATGTCCAGAGTATCAGGAAGCTTATGGTGAGATTGTGTTGCCTAATAATATCAGAAACCATACCTGTAAGTAAGTGACACCAATATGACCACCCAAACATGAGCTGAACTTGAGGACATGAGTGAACATGCCAAACTGTAAGGGAAAAAGCTTGTGAAGCCTCAACTCTACACAAAGCAAACATACATTTTAAAAAAAGAGCAGAAATTTTTAAGCAAATGAAAAGTCAGAAATTTTGTAACCAACATCATACTAAGAAAAAAATTAAGATTTGTTCTCCAAACATTAAACAAACTATACCCAAATGTAAACAAAATTATGTAAGGAGAAATGTTTATAAGTTAAAATGAATATTAACTATGCAATTCATTAATAATAGAAATCTTATGGGATTTAATATATAGAAACAATTTGCATATAATATTAAGATATAAGGTGCTATGTAGCTGAGCAAAGTAATTAATTCTATAATTCTTGCACATTCTGGAAGATGAAAAATTACTAATTTCAAAAAATACTAATAAATCAAGAACATATATCAAAATGTCCAGGGTAACCACGAAAAGAGTAATGAGAGAATATGTAATGAGCTAAGGAAGGAAGCACAACAGAAATAAAAAATATAGCTGTGAATATAATAATGAAGGAACAATTAGGACAAGGGAAATAAATACACGCAATACTAAGATAATAATATAAATCTAAACACAACAACTACAGAATACAATTCATACACTGTTGAATGAAAGGAAACAAATATAAGCTTCTTACAAGGGATATATTTTAAGTATAAAAATGCACTGATCTCAATATAAAACAAAAACATAAAACTTAATCACATAAAAGCCACTGTAGTTATACTGATGGAACAAATATACTTGGAAGTATGAAGTAGAGACTGAAATTATAGCACAGAAAAGATGCTGATAAGAGACTTTGGCACTTTCACCCGACTTCATGCAAACTGTTGAGACAATGATTTATGACTATGTACTATGATGGGAGACCCCAGACTCAGGATATACAGGAAGTTGACTCAGTTAGCTGACTGGTGGCCTCACTCTCTATAATCTTGAGCTGGAAACTAACTGGTGAAAATAAATTATTCACCACTTTCAAGGGCAGACTGGAACCTAAGACCTAGTGGTATATTGACTCGCTAGTACTACTCGATCTGGTTTCAAGGACAGCACCTCTAAAGGCATACTTTTGATGACACTAAATTCTGTTCAGTTCCTTAAATGGATGCAAAAGATTTTCCTTTATTAATGTAATGAAGATGGTTTCTTATTTTCCAGATAAATACCATAATGTATTAATTTCCCTGTAATTCATGTAGGGAAAAAACATATAGAAATTAAGTTTAATGGATTGTTTTCAATAAATCCTATTTGAAGGCAATGGCTTTTTGGTTCCAAGATGATTCCTCAGGGCTATTAGCTCATAGGGCTTCTCTTAGCTACATCTTCATCTTCCATTCCTAATGCTAATTTTTTGTTTGTTTGCTGGTTTTGTTTTGTTTTCCCTGGGGGACATTTAATCAATTGTTTAACATTCAGCTTCTTTGAGAAATGATAAGAAAGCAATTGAAATAAATAGTTGCCAGAATGATAACTTTGCTTTCCAGATTTAGATTTCAAAATATAAAAGTGGAGAAGATACCAGTTTAGAAAATGGGAGGTTGAAGGACTGTATCAGGCATGCAAATGACTGACAGACTGGGTATCAACTTTGAAAAGGAGACTGTCACACATGTGACAAAGGCAAGTACTGAAAGTACAGAAAATCTAAGGAAGGAAGAGTAGAGGAAGAAAGCCTGCTAGATACCCAGATGCATTATTATTATTATTTGTTTCACAGGAGAGCTTTGGGTATATTATCTCATATTCAATATATAATTCTCAAAATGTCACTGTCACCTGTGTGAATATGTAGTACAAACTTAAATGAGTTAGATGGTTCTTCTTCAGCAAGTATCCTCCAAAAAGAAGGAGCTGACAGACTGAAATTAGTAGGGAACAGAAACCATATAAGTTTAAAAATAAAGCGAATTGGGGTTATTTACTTAGGGGACAAGAGACTTTTCAAAGATTTAATTATGTCTTGAAGGCATTGTACACTGAAGAGTCTAGAAATATTGATTCTGAGTCCATTAGGATTAAAACCACATTGTATTTTGAAAGACAGAGGAATAGAGGATTAATTCCAGAAATAAATTAATTTCCAAAAAAAGTTAAAGTATGAAAAATTTGGCATCACATACAGAATTTTTAACAACAACTAACAAACACAAAACTGAGTGGGAGATTTGGCTTAGTCAGTAGAGTACTTGCCTAGCATGTATAAAGCCCTGGGTTCAATGCCCAATACCACATAAATTGACTATGATGGTACATACCTGTAATCCTGGCACTCCATAGGTGGCCACAGAAGGACCCAAAGTTCAAGGTCATCCTTGGGTACTGAGTGAGTTTTAGGCTAGCCTAGGTTATATGAAACGTACCTTGTCTCAAAAATAATACTTAAAAATAAAACTATAGTAAGTGAATACCTAGTTAAAGAGTGTTCAAAAGCTTAATAATATCATAAAATACACATTATTCTACCTTTGAAACCAAAACAAACTAGTGTTCACAGAAGACAAATTTTAAAGCCTGTCTTCAAATGACAGAGTTTACCCTCAAGATGTTTTGAAGTTTCCAGATTCTGTGTGATCTTTCAATTGAACTGTTTGTATGAGATTTATGATGACTGATATTGTATTGTAGTGACATTTTATCCCAATAATCCAGGCTGTAGAAAAATATATTTCTCTTTATTGAAAGTACAAGATGTTGCAGAAGAATGATTAGAACAGGCTCTTGTATGAGCACACTTGTGTGGAGACCTCCTGCCTGACTTCAGGTGATGTGATACACATAACCACCTGACACTTCACTGTCTCCATACATGCAATTTGTGCAGTAATAAAAGCTGTCTTGTATAATTTAGAGACCACCCCCTGTGTGGCCTACTGACTAGCCCAATGAAATCACAGTTACACCAGTTAATATTGCTACTGTTGTGTGTGTATATACAAGTACCTGTTCCTTCGAGAAATCTTATTGATCAAAGAGAGATCAATACTTTTAGCCTTTGATGGGCTGATAGTCTAATTGAGGAGAAAGGCGAACCAACACAATACATGAATTGCCTGGGCTAATTTAAAGAGAGTAATGCACATGAGAAAAAGAATCAAAGTTAGGTGTTATTGTTTTGTTTTGCTTTGCTTTACCCAAGAAGACTCCAAAGACAAGTGCCTTCCTGCCTTGCAAAGTGACATGTGGTAGCTAAATACGGCAGCTCTTCAAGGGGATATGTGCTGTTGCCTGCCTCAAATATAATTTCTTGGAATGGTTCACATATGGCTGAAGTCACAGCTTCTATTAAAATCCCCTGAAGTCCTTCTCACATTATCAGGAGATTTTGCTATTTGACTGTAGAGAGCAGAATCCCAGGTTACCATTTAAAATACCTTAATTAGAGGCTAACCTAATGTAGAATGTCAGCAAGGCCATGTTATTGCAAAGCCACTAAAACCCACATTTGGAAGAAGAAATAGTAAAAATCTAAACTTTAGCTCCACATGAACAAACTTACTCAGCATTCATAATATGTATTCCTTAGATTTAGGAAGGTATTTTCTTTCCCTTTTAAACTATGGATAGAGCCTGGGAATATTGTTATTTACATTGATGATGCAAAACATTTTTCTTTGATTAAAATAGTACAGAAAATTTGAAAAATGTAAAAAAAAAGTTATGAAAAATGTAGTAATCCCATATTTCACTTTGGAATAAGTAAGAAATCCAGCCTTGAGGCTGGAGAGATGTATCAGCCTGTAAGACACCTGCTGATTTTTTCAGAGGACTCTGGATCAGTTCCCAGCATCCACATGGCAGCTCACAGACTTCTATATAATTTCAGTTCCAGAGACTCTATGCCTTCTTTTGGCCTCTGAGGACACAAGGCATACATGTAGTGCATAAGCACAAATGCAGGCAAGATAGTTACACATAGAAAATAGAAAGAAAGTAGAAAGAAAGAAAGAAAGAAAGAAAGAAAGAAAGAAAGAAAGAAAGAAAGGAAGAAAGGGAGGGAGGGAGGGAGGGAAGGAAGGAGGGAGGGAGGATGAAAGACAGGAAGTAAGGAAGACAGGAAGGAAGGAAGACAGGAAGGAAGGAAGACAGGAAGGAAGGAAGGAGACAGGAAGGAAGGAAGGGGATGAAAACAGGAATGGAAAAAGAAAGAAAGAGATACAGCCTTAGAGATAATGAAACAAAATTTAAAAAGCAAATTTACCCTTGAAACCATGTTAAGGTTTGATTTTCTGTATCAATTCCACAGATTAAAATTGAGTAAGGACAAAGTGTCCACTTGCAAGGAAGAAGGGACTCATATTTTGAGTGCATGAAAAAAATCTAATTTATCTTTTCTGTATGGCTTTTCTTAGCCAGGGCTCGTTAGTAGTAATTTGTAGACACTTTCTTTCCTCTAGAAAAGATTATGTCTCTTTTTTAAAGGTCATCTTAGTGAATGGTAACTCTACCCAGTGAAATAAACAAATACTCACTTCCCGTAACAAGCCAATGAACCAACAAATCCCAGGACACGATATGAATACACTCTTCATAATCTTTGAGACCATGAAAGCAATTCTGAGAACTGGTTGTGAGAAACAGTCATTTTTAGGACCCAAGGCTCAAAATTAAAGCAAGAATGTTTTCTAATATTCTTTTGACTTGAGGAAGCATTAAATAAGCTGTTTTCGTTTTTCTTTCTTAGAAAGAAAAGTAGGCTGTGTTCTCATATTCATGGATTCATTCAGAGCTTGATTGTGTTGTTTTTAGTATGGTTATGTAAACCTTCTTGAATTGTAGAGATAAAAAACATACATCTGAGACATAATAAAGACAAATAAAATTTCTATGTGTAGAACTAAAAAACCTAGGCACATATTTGCTGAGTAGTTGTGACATAGCATACATTGGAAGTGCTCTGCTAATTCTTAGGGAGTGTTAGTCATGAAATCACAATGCTGAGGATTGGAGATGGAGTAGTGAAAAAATGCAGCTAGACTTGATTTCAGACTGTGTGTCATGTTATGTTTCACAGAGTATTATTTTAGACATCCAGAGTATTTTATTGATTTATAACAGGATTTTTTTAGTTTACAGGCTTATGAAAATTAGAAATAACACATAGTAAATCACATGGGATAGGTATCAAGTAACTAAGACATGTATTGACATCATTTACACAGGGCACTTAAGATTGCATCTGCAGAGGGGCTGTACCACAGACCAACCAAGTGACTAGTCCAAGAAGATACTAGAAGAAGGTAGCCATTCTTAATGCCAAGGGCTCCAAAATAACAATGAATGATTTTCAGTATTTGTGTTTGATGCGAAGTTCTGAGAAAGCAAGGGTTAAAGGTCTAATATTTTTTTAACTTTTTAATATAATCTCTGACTGTAACAAACCCTCAAATGTTTCACTAATGCATAATCATCTACATCAAATTAAATGGCTATTTTCATATATACATTTCTTCACTCTAGCTTATTCATGGACATTGAGTTTCTTGTATGTATAACTTTGACATAGCATTTTGTTTAATAATTAGTTTAAGATTTTAACTTTAATTATTAAATAATGTAAATATTACATCATTACCCCACCATGGGTCATGGTTCCCAGTTCTGCTCAAATTCATGACTTCATTTTATTAAAGTACCATTTCATATATTATACATATTAATAAATATATAAATTTAATATGCTAATTACATTTAGTGTTGCTTGTACATGATTTCATTGCTGACCAGTCGGTGATAGGTAACTAAATGGGGACTTATCTCCCAATCCCTGCAGTCATTAATTAGCTTTTCATGTAAGGCTGATGTCAACTGAAGGTAATTTTCTGCATGTATATGTGTATGGTATGCATACGTGGGTGTATGCATATGTGGGACATGTGTGTGTGGGTTCAATGGACATGAACATGTGCATATGTGGACTACATTCCTCAATTGTTCACCACTGTATTTGCTGAAGTATTCTTTTGATGAACTTGGAGCTCACCAATTCCATCTAGTCTAGCTTTTTCCAGAGTTGCCCTATCTCCACCTCCCAGGAGATGCTATTATAGGCACCCTCTATGCTTATCTACCTGAAATTTACTTGGGCCCTGGGGATCTGAATCCTAATCCTCACACTTGGGTGATAAATGCTTTATCCACTAAACCATCTCCCCAAGTTTAAGTACAGGAAAATGTCAAGCTGAAATCCAGAGAATGGAAATCCGGTGAAACACCTATAAAAAGCAGCAGCAGTGGAAAGTGACTGAGATGCAAGAATCTTAGGCTACAGCACCCTGTTGCTATTTGTCATTGTTTGAATTTATATCAGCATTAAGGCCTTCAAATTAGAAGGCCTTAATAGAGATAGAAGCAACAGATAAAACAGTTTAGCGTTTCCTAGGAACTAGAAGTTTAATCAAAGGAAAAAATCAGCATTTCTTCACAAGCTGAAAAGAGACTCCCACACCTCATGTCAACATTAGCACATGGTGGGACCAGCTGGCCAAGTTAAGATGTCTGGTAGTTAAGACACACAAATATTTCTATGAATGTTATTACTCAACTTAAGAGTGGGGCATTTTGTGTTGGAGGGCAGTAGACCTGTGCCACTCTTCAATGCTCCACACTTCTCCCTACCTTTAGCAGCAGTCATATAAGGGACAGAGTCTCTTGCTGAAGACAAGGCAGTGATATGACGCATGTCTTTCACACTGATCCGACATAAGGAATGCAGAATCTCACAAATTAAGGAACTGCTACATGAAGTGGCTGCTTAGCTCACTCACACCATTTACAAAGCCCCTTGGAAGTGCTTTTCCCTGTGTGCATTTTTAGTCATAGCTGAAGATAGACTTAATTATTGTAGACTTGAAGCTGGGTTGATTCCTGCGCTTTTTCTTTCATTACTATTGTTTTCTCTCCTGTGGCTTTTCTTACCTTTGGTTGTCTCCTGTTGATTCCAGCCACTAACCTAAAGCATATGGGCTGAGGAATACTACTAAGGAGATCATAGATAACCCCAGCTTTATTGGTGAACTTGCCTTACCATTGCAAGAAAGTACATGAAAACAGAAAAAGGAAGGAAGGGTTTGCTTTGATTTACAGTCCCAAGGGATATAGCCCATTGTAGAATGGAAAGAATGGCTGCAGGAGTAAGAGGCAACTGCTGTGACCACATGGCATCCACCTTCAGGAACAGGAGAGTGGTAAATACTGGTCCTCAGGGGCTCTTTTGCTTTCAGCTTAGTGTATGCACCCTTCACATGGGCTGGTGCCACCCACATTTAGGGTAAGTTTTTCTTTTCCAATTTCATTATCCTAATCTAAATAATTCCTGATGGATTTGCCCAGAAATTCATTCCCATGGTGATTCTGAACCCAACTAGACATCCAATAAAAAAATAACTGTTGGGCTTCCTTGCCCACCAGAACTAGGTGAGTAGAACCTATTGCGGAATGCGCCATGCATTTTATTTGCAAGATGTAGAGAAATAAAGCTGTAATGGAGCTGGAAATATCATCCCTACTGAACAGCTTTCATAATGGCAGGAGATGCTCTCGAAAAGGCAGCAATGTTTTATCCAGATGCTTACCCTATGACCTACAATACTAACCTGTCTAGCAAGATGTGCCAACTTGTACAATAGTGGAAGAATGTTGTAGTGGTTACCAATTACTCTCTACTTATATTGTAGGCCCATTCCACAGAAGAAATGGATGCTTGGTATGAAAACCTCAAACAAAAATATATGGCTGACAAAGTAATAGGCTCTAGTGGGGGGGGTATTATCACTGTTTAGCAGAACTAAAATAGCATCCAACTGCTATTTTAGTTATATAGATATCTAAATATCTATATTTGTATCCATAAGCAAATGCCATTCTCAGCCTAACTCATTTAAGTCTTTCTCATTAAAGACACAGTAAATACAGACTTGTGGTTGTTCAGGGTGCTAAGAATAAGTGACCGTTGGCTACCCAGTCCTAAATAAAACATACATATTTCCCCTTATGTGTCTCAGAGGACATTGACTAAGGGAGAATAAAAAGAATCCAAGAACAGAAAGATAGGAAATAGGACTCTAAAATAAATCTTATGGGCATAACGGACATTATAATCATGAATTCACAACACCTGCCCTAACCAAAAGTCAGTTATGAGTGGAGAAGGGGCCTATGGAAATATATACTTCTCTGGTGAACTAGTGGTTACTGATAGAGTCTGGGAGAGGGGAAGTCAATGCCTTCAGTTGTGTGCACACTAGTGAGTCCATAGAAATTTAAGCCCATAGTCACACAGACATTCTTGATTAAACACAATTGGCCAAAAAGTAGATAAAAAGACATTGAATGTGATAAAGGAATTTGAAGGGAGGAGGGGGGGAAATCTGAAAGATTGAAAGGTAGATAAGAGAACATAGAGGGTTATAGTAATGAGCACACATTAAATGCAGCTATCAAATTGTCCATCCATCATGAATACCACCACTGAAAAATGGCAGATGATTATTACAGGGTGCTCGAGAAACAAAGTTATAGTCAAGATAAACCTTCCTCCAAATATTTTCAGCTCCAAAATAAATGATTTAGTTTCAGCAGTGTCTGAAATCTCTATCCACATCTAGTGTATTAGAATTCAATGTGGTGCAGTGTATCTTAAAATTCCTAAGTCAAGCTTTCTCAGACACAGTATGAAATCCAAAAATTGGAAACCAACTCCAAGTACCAAATTATTACTATTTTTACCATTTCTATTTTACATTTTAGTCTCTCTTGCCTTTTGAATCCACTAATATAAAATTCCTAAAATGGGAACTAAGATTTTTAACCAGTTTGTCTGTGCCAAGCACTTCCCTTCCTTTACTTAACTTAATTCTCCCTGTTCTATGAAGGAGTTAGTTCACAGGCAAGGCAATTGGTTCTCCAAGGGCTGCTCCAAGATGGCATCTATTCTGTAAAGGCAGAACAGAGCTCAAATGAAAAACCAATTGAGAAGAGTGTAATAATATATCAAAATATTGGTTGGTTTATTATAAAGTAAACATCTTGGCATTGTAAAAAAACTAACAGAAAAATGTGAAAATATTAAAAATAAGAGAAAATTAAAACTATTTTCACATTCCATTCATGAATAAAACTTACATTTGAAGGTGTTCCCTTCTAGATATAAGCATAGTGTGAGTTATAAGTTGGGGGGTGATGTCTGCATGTGTGCATGTCTGTCAGTATAAAGATAGTTCCTGGGGTTATTTGTTTTTATTTTCTGCTTTATGTGTTTATATATGTATTTGGAAAAGACTATAGAGATACAACTATTGATAGCATAAAAAATGAAATCTTTCAGCAAAGAACAAAGGGTAAATAGAAAAATCTAAAAGGCAGAAATAACTTGATCTTGGTACAAAACAAAAAATTCTCATTGGTATTGATGCTTCAGAGTAATCAAGGAAAAGGCTAAATTGTGGTCTCTTTTAAAGGATTTAAAATATACAGCTTTAAGAAACTTATTATTACAAAGCTAATTTTTGTCAGGCAATCATAAACTGTCAGTTCATGTAATCTGGAGTACCTTTTCTTGTGGTTCCTCCTAACTTCCCACTTACAAAGAGTGGTCTCATACAGGGTCTCTGTTGTGGAGGAGTCTTCTGTTCCTTTACACCTGTACCAGCTACCTATTGTCCACACAAGAATGGGGTTTAGAGAATGTATTGAAAAGCAATTAGGAAAACAGCAATAATTCTTGCAGGAAGTAGGTGGAGCTCATGCACCCAAGTCTGAGAGCTAGGAAACCAGCATAGGACTGACCCGGATCCCCTGAATGTGGGTCATAGGAGGACTGGGCAGTCTATGGAGCCTCTAGTAATGGATCAGTATTTATCCCTAGTATACAAATGGACTTCAGGAGCCCACCCTGCATAGAGGGATACTTTCTCGGCCTAGAAACAAGGGGAAGGGCCTAGGCTCTGCTCCAAATGATACCACAGACTTTGAAGAGTCTCCATGGAAAACCTCACCCTCCCTGAGGAGCAGAAAGGGGATGGGCTGGAGTTTGGTGGGGATGGCAGGGGAGAATAGGAGTGTGAGGGAACTGGGATTGGCATGTAAAACAACCTTTTTTCAAATTTAAATTAAAAAAGGAAAAAAAGAAAAGTATACTTTTTTGATATATAATTAAAATATTTCTCCCTTCTCTTTTCTCCATCCAAATTCTCCCATATACTCCTCCTGTCTTATTTTTCTTTGACTATTGTTACCTGTGTGTGTGTGTGTGTGTGTGTGTGTGTGTGTGTGTGTGTGTGTGTGTGTGTGTGTGTGTGTTCCTAAATAGATAAGCACAACCTACTCAGTTTGTATAATATTACTTATATGTATGTTTTCAGTGCTAGCCATTTGGAACTAGATAGCCAATTGGTGTTGAATAGCCTCCTTGAGAAATAATACTAGAAGTCACCAAGCAAACTTCCAGAAGAGAGAAGCAACCAACAGCTCTACCCATCTATGACTCCATAAATCACAACAATAATCAGCATGATATGTTAACCCTAAGGATAAAATAATGGTACACATACCTTAGAGATAACCAACAGCTCTCTAACTATCTGTTTTTAATTTAAACACCAGACCCCCAAAAAAAACTGTCATTAATGTCTTCTTTTAAATTGATAGAAATTTATATGCAACATCTGGACACTCATATTTTTTATATTAACTATTTCCTGTCATCTTAGTTTGGGTCATAAAGAAATTCATCTTTGAAATAGTAAATATTAAGATTCTTCTAAGTATGAGGACAACAGCACTGACATAGAAATTTACATTTCACAGGTGTTATATGTGAGCTTTCTTAAAGTTTGATTACATAAGGAAAGTTGCAAATCCACAGCAGGGCCCTATAAAGCCTAGAGAGAGCTCACTTCTCATAGATAGTGTAGCCGTAAAATTCAGAATTTGAAAATTGTGCCAGGTTACATATAAGATCAGCAAGAGGTGAATGATTTATGAGTTATTGATAACATTCCTGAATACAGTTGTTTCACAAGACCTATGACTCCTTTTAAGTTACCCCTCAAAATTAAACAAATACTTTTTGTGGTTAGAGAACATTTGGTTTCTCATATTGGTCACATTATTTTTTTTTTTTTGGTTTATAGAATGCAGCTTCTTTTTAATAACTCTTACTAAAGTGGCATGCATACCTGTAGTAATCAACAGCTCTCTAGCTAGACTTAAGATCTGATCAACAAAAAGGAAGTTATATCTGATTTTTACTGGATAGCTAGCCAAAACCCCAGGGCTAGTGAAATTATGAATCTTGGAGAACATTCAACTGCCGCTTTAATAAACCAGCATAATTCCTAACTACATTCTGAATATTTGCCCTTATACATGCAGATTAAATTTATTCAACACCCCTCATCAAACATACTTATTTTTTCAATAGACAGAGACCATTGTTGTTACTTGTCTGTGTGTGTGTGTGTGTGTGTGTGTGTGTGTGTGTGTGTGTGTATGTGTTCCTAAATAGATAAGTACAACGTACTCAGTTTGTGTAATATGTTTTCAGTGCTAGCCATTTGGAACTAGTTGACAGAAAACTACAACTAATCAAAAGACAGCATTGTGGAAATTGCCTATTAAATTCTAGCTGCTCACTTTAACTCTCTATTCTGCATAGAAGACACACGATATCCAGAAAAAAAATTAAAATTAAAAGACTCCCACATACATCTCCTTGTACTTTTGCTTTTATTTGTGAAAGTTTGTCTTTGGTAAGACCTCATACTGCCATAGAACCCACCGCCATCAAGGAACAGCATCTTTAATTCAGAAGAGGAACTGAGAACTTTCACTTAAAACTTAACAAAAGCTTAAAAAGGGATTTTAGACACAAAGGAACAGAGACTAGCAAAACTTCTTGGTAGCAGCATTTTCTCCATTGGATTTGTTTTGCTGTAGACAGAGATTTGTGTGGCTCCTTTAAAGGAGGTTTCCAAAATTAGCATAAGCGGCAAAAAACCACCTTGCTTTTAAAGAGCTCTGCTAACAGTTCATTGGTATGTATGAGAGCTGGCAATGAAGGTATACAGTGCGTTTTAAAAAATATGCTGGCTTGGGAGAGAAAACAAAACAGGATACAATGGTTTAAAAAAAGAAAAAAGGAAGTAGAATGGCTGGGTGTGGTTGTGCACACCATTAATCTCAGCACTTGGGAGGCAGAGGCAAACAGATCTCTGTGATTTCAAAGTAAACCTAGTATGCAGTGAATTCCAGGACAGATAAAAGTTACACAGAGAAACCCTGTCTCAAAATATGTAAAAATAGAAGTAGAAGAAATAGAGTAATAAAAAAGCTACGTAAAGATGGAAAGCACAGAGTAATTTTGGATACTATACGCGATTCTGTTGTCTTTAAATTATTTGACTGCTAAGAAAATAACAACTACTGATAAAAGAAATGCTGCTGGATTAATTCAGTTTATATACTTTAAAAATGCTTTGACTCCAAAATGTAAGCCTAAGGACAAGTTACTGGGGAAAACGATTTCTATTTTTGTTTCCACAGAAAATGAAAACCTGTGTCTTTCTTCCAAAATATTGTGGTTTGATCAAGAAAGACCCCCTGAAGGAACATCAATTGCAACCTTACAGACCACTACAGCCAAGATTTCTGCGACTTCTTAGGATCCCCATGACAGTGCCCCCTACCAGCAGGAAGTAGTTTGGAATGACGCCCAAATTCCCAAATATTGTTTATAAACGTTTGTTTTCATTTAATTGGGCTTGGTTATAAATGGTTAGTGACCACAAGCAATCATTTTAAAGGTAAAAAGTGAATTATGGTATTGATATGAATACTTTGTTTTGGAATGGATTTTCATTTATTGATTTAAATGAAATTTAAATTTAAATTCAAATTTAAGGTCAATTTTGTGATATGTATATTTCTCCTCTTGTTTAAGTATTATGTTTATATAGCTCATTGAAAAATTTAATGCAGATTATAGATAGTTACCTATAATAGTCAAAACTTAGGTGAGTTAGGTTTTCTAGATATATAGAGATGTATTTGAGATGAATAGGCATTCTTCAAACCTTTCAAAGACCTACAGAATATGGCATTTAAAATGGTTTAGGGTTTTTCTTGACATTGAGGCACAACTGCTCCTGGTAACACCACCTGCATCAGAAAGAAAGATGGACATCGAAGAAATGAGTAATGAAGTTTGCTTCTAATATGGCAAGACTAGCCATTTGGACAAGATTCTGCTCTTGTCTAGACGGACTATATGCTGAATAAACTGAACATGCAGGACCCACAAAAAGTGACTGCTGATGTAAGATAGACAATGCTAAAGAATTCCTGCTTCATGGAAAAGGCTGCCAGACGGTCTACAAGACACAGAGAAAAATGACTGACAAACTGCCAATACAGATGGACAGTTTTCTGCTTTGCTGAGGAGTCTGTCAGACACACTATGGCCTATGGGCTGAAGATGGAACATTACAGAAGAACTTCAGGTGACTGACCAGGCAGTGAATTGTCTCTGTCATTCTAGAGTTTATATATTATCCTTCTATGGTCTTTGAAGGAGTTGAAGACAGATAGTTTTGGTTATAGTTTTCCTTAGTTAGGGTTAAAGATAAGTTACATATAGGACTTTAGACTCACAAAGATAGGATAGATGATATTTTCTTTAACTCTTACAAAATGTTAATGGACTAAATATTGTTAACTGTGATTCTTATTTGATAACTGTTGTATGGTATATTTTGCCATGTTAAGGTTAAAACCCTTCTCTTTATTTTAAACAGAAAAGAGGAGATGATGGGAGATGTTATTCTGTAAATATGTTTCTTATACCGGTTAATGAATTAAGCACTGTGGCCAATGAGAAAGCAAGATAGTCGGGGCTAGGAGATAAGGAGGAAAGAGCAAGTAATAAGGAGGAGTCAGCATGTAGAGCCTAGAGGAAGCGAGATGTGGCCCGCTGCTCTGGCTGGTAAGATGAGCCACGTGGAAATACTTAGAATAGTAGAAAGAGATTAATTATTAAGAAAGATATAGCCAATACGGAATTAGGAACTGGCCAACAGATTTATATCAAATACAGAGTCTCAGTGTGTTATTGGGTGCTCGGGTGGTGATGGGACCGGGCAGTCAGCGGGGAGGAACAAAGAGTGGGTCAGGCTGCTGGCAGGGAAAAACCTGCCTGTAACAGAAAGTTTGTCTTTGGTAGGAATTCATACTGCTATAGAACCCACAGCCATCAAGGAATAGCACCTTTAATTTTCTCTCTCTCTCTCTGTGTCTTTTTAAGTGAGAAGTTTTATTGGAAAGGGAGGAAGGGAAAGGAAAGAGAAAATGGTAAAGAGACACAGAAACAGGGAGAGAAAAGAACAGGAGAGGGAGGGAGGAAAATTTTATCTGCCACAGGGAAACGACAGGAAAGAGCTCATCTTTAATTCTCTATCTGTGAATATTAGAAGTTAAACGGACCTGAAAACCCATTTATTCCTCTTTTGCTTAAGTGTACAGTATAGGTTTATTTGAATACTTTTAAAGACTTTTTTCCCTTTTCATATTGAAAATAATTTTTATGCAATGTATTTTGATTCTCAACCCCTAATCTCTTCTAGATTCTCTCCACCTCTCCACTCACCCACCACCCACCCAACTCCTCCCAAATACTTCCCATTTCCCCACTCACTCATCCAACTCCTCCCAGATCCTCCCCACCTCCCCACCAACTCAACCAAGTCCTCCCAGATCCTTTCCCCTCACACAACTCCTTTTTTTAAAAGTTTATATTTTAATTGTTTTTCAGGAAACAAATAATTCTTTCCTGTCCATGACATTCCTATTCAGGCAGTGAATACTTTCTAAAATATAGAAATGCCTAACACAGAAACTGAAATTTTATAATTTATTTTTAATTAAAATTATTTTACGTGATATATATTCTTTCAGTGAAATTCTTGCAATTACCAATCAAATTATTTTGATTCATTTTATGGTTTTGATAGCTGGTTCTGAGGGAAGTATTTTCAACGTGAGCATAAAGCTGCAGAGAAATATAAGATTCCAAATATCTACTTTGGGTCACAGCACCATGAAAGGCTTTGAAGAGTTTCAATGTGCCAGGCAAGTACAACTCAGCCACTTTTCCCTGATGTTAGAAGGAGGTTTTAACATTTCCTGGAGAGCCAGGTAAGTACTGACATCTTTACAGGAAGTCCAAAAGAGTATAAAAACTTCCACATATAGTGGAAAGTGAGAACACCATATAATGCACTGGGATATTCATGGGAAATACCAGGGTGCCTCACAGACAGCATCTTCCCCAAAAGCAAACACATGTTCAGTACCTATTCAGTGCTATTAGTGAATATGAACATGCTTTGAGGTCCTGACCTATTAATTAGCCTAGTCTATTAGTTTCTGGCAGCTGTTTGTTAGACTATGCCAAGGTAATGGGTTTACCTATTTTTTAATTATTTCTGTTCAGTTTTACTTTATGTATTGGGAAGCTCTGTTATTAGACACACAAATGTGCAGTTGTGTGATGTCATACAGATACACTTGACATTTATTCTCATGGAGTACCCAACGGCACTCCTTGCCTTTGGCAGCAATCTTCATCTTTAGTAAAATTCTTTGTAAAGCCAGTATCGTTTTTATCTGCTCCTTTGATACCCCTCTCTTCCTTATGCTCATTGCTTTTTGCTCTCTGCTTCACTATTAAATAGTCCCATATTTAACTCATATATTTTCTTAAATACATGTAGTTAATACTTGTATCTATTTGGCTATCTCTCATCATTAATGAATCATTAATGACACATCTGAATTATAGATCATTAAGTCATCAACTGTACTGTTTGTTATTTCTCCATATCATTGAAAATTTCCCTTTATTTCTTCTTTCCTAAATGTTTTAGTTGACACAATTTTTAAAAATACCCATAGTCTATTTCCTGACTTAACAATACCTCTTTATGTTTCTAGTTGTTGCTTAGTCTTAGGGGGGTCCTCCTTATACTTTTAATTCAATGTACATACATTTCCATAAATCTCCACCTGGCCTTTTCTTTCTTTCATTGCACCCCTCCCTCTCTCTCTTTTTTCCCCAGTGGCAGAAGCATAAAAATATCACCAAGACAATTTTGTTTGAGCTATAAGAATTAAATCACAGGAACATAAATATAGCCTCATGTAAGAAACCCCCTATGGGGAGGGGCTATGGCAGCTGGTCCAACACAGAAGCAGCTGCACTGAGAAAGGTTGTTTTAAGAAAATATTTTTAGTTTCTTTGGATTTCCATCTTGGTTTCTGGAACTGTGGTTTCGTTGTACTCCATACCATATGCTGGAAATGTTTACATTTTGCAGCTGAATTTCCAACTTCAGACAATTTTAAATTATCCCAGAATCCTTGAGGGAGAGGTAGATAAAAACTAAACTTGTTGAAAAATGCAGGAACTATATCTTCCCCAGCTCGTGGGTATAATTCTGATGCTTATACGTACGCCTCAGCAGTGACTTGTAACTTAAGCAGTTTTTGCACTCTCTGGTAAGATATCAACAGATGGACTATATTGGCCATTAAGATAACTCAAGTACTAAAATAAAGCTGCAAAGTCACCTTGTTAGTGTGTGTCTGTCTCATAAGATGATGATTCCATTGCAACATGGCTGTGCAAGCTTGTGACACTTTGGCCACATTTGACAGTACATGGTTTAATTAATCAAAAGTGTTATAGACTTAGAGTAATCCTTGGACCTATTGCAGAATTGAATGGCAAAGAGATGAGATATCTTATAGAAGTTGTAAAGCTAGAATTTGAAACCAGTAATCTCTGAATCAATGATTTGCTTTTAACTGCAGATCTTGCATAGCTAAGGATTTTGCCATGGGGCTTCTGTAGTGTCCATTAAGACACAAGAAAATAATGACATTATCCAGAACCAAGGACTTCATATTTGCCCCATTTTTCTTAATTGTTGTTGGTAGATTCTTGGGAATCTTACTAAATGTTAATGGACAAAATATTGTTAACTGTGATTCTTATTTGATAACTGTTGTGTGATATATTTTGCTATCTATGTTAAAGTTAAAACCCTTTTTTCATTTTAGACAGAAAAGAGGAGATGATGGGAGATGTTATTCTGTAAATATGTTTCTCATACTGGTTAATAAATAAACCACTTTGGGCCAATGGGAAGCAAGATAGGCGGGACTAGGAGACAAGGAGGAAGGAGGAAGTAGTTGGGAGGAGTCAACATGGAGAGCCCGGAGAGATAGGATGCCAGCCACTCTGGCCTGTAAGATGGACCATGTGAAAATACTTAGATAAGTAGAAATGGGTTAATCATTAAGACAGAGCTAGCCTATAAACAATGATATTAACTGGCCAACAGCATTGTATCAAATACAGAGTCTCTGCATGTTATTGGGGGCTTGTGCGGCAGTGGGACCAGGCGGGCTGGTGGAAAACATACTCGCTACATATGGCACCCAACGTGGCTATAAGAACTGTCACTTAAAACTAAGAAAAGCTTAAGAAATGTTTTAGAAACAAAGGAACAAAGACAAGCAAGACTTCTTGGTGGCAGCATTTTTCTCGGTTAACTTTGTTTTGATAGAGACAGAGATTTGCATGGCTCCTTTAACAGAGGTTTCCAAAATTTGCATAAGTGGCAAAAAAACGCATTACTTTTAAAGAGCTTTGCTAACAATTCATTGGTGTATATGAGGGCTGGCAATGAAGGTTTACAGTGTGTTTTAAAATATAGATTGGCTTGGGGAAAAAAAGACAAAGAATAAAATGCTTTTAAAAAGACAGAGTATGGCTGGGTGTAGTGGCACTAGTCTTTAATTCCAGCACTCGGGAGACAGAGACAAATAGGTCTCTGTGACTTCAAAGGAAACCTGGTATACAGAGTAAATTCCAGGACAGATAAAAGTTACACAGAGAATCCCTTTCTCAAAGTATGTAAAAATAGAAGTAGAAGAAATAGAGTAATAAAAAAGCCACGTAAAGATGGAAAGTACAGAGAAACTTTGGATGTTGTATGCTGTTCTGTTATCTTTAAATTGTTTGACTTCTGAGGAAATAACAACTGATAACAGAAATGTTGCTGGACTAATCCAATTTATATATTTTAAAAATGCTTTGACTCTAAAATTTAAGTTCAAGGACAAGTTACTGATGAAAAGGATTTCTAATTTTGTTTCCACAGAAAATGAAAAGCTGTGGATTCCTTCCAGACTAACATGGTTTGACCAAGTAAGACCCCCTGAAGCAACATCAATGGGACAATGCAGCCTTGCAGACCACTACAGCCAAGATTTCTGTGTCTTCTTAGGATCCCCATGACAATGCCCCCTACCAGCAGGAAATAGTTTGGAAAGAATGACACCCAAATTCCCAAATATTGTTTATAAATGTTTGTTTTCATTTAAGTGGGCTTGGTTATAAATGGTTAATGACCACAAGCAATCTTTTTAAAGGTAAAATGTGAATTATGGTATAGATATGAATACTTTGTTTTGGAATGGATTTTCATTTATTGATACATTCAAGGTCAATCTTGTGATATGTATGTTTCTCCTCTTGTTTAGGTATTGTGTTTATATAGCTCAGTTAGAAATATAATGTATAATTTAATGCAGATTATAGGTAGTTACCTATAATAGTCAAAACTTATAGTTAGGTGAGTTAGGTTTTATAGATATATAGAGATGCATTTGAGATGGATAGGCATTCTCAAACCTTTCAAAGACCTACAGAATATGGTATTTAAAATGGTTTAGGGTTTTTCTTGACAACTGCTCCTGGCAACACCACCTGTGTCAGAAAGGAAGATGGACATCGAAGAAACACGTTGTGGACTTTGCTTTCAATATGGCAAGACTAGCCATATGGGCAAGATACTGTCTTGTCTAGACTGTTTGACTTTATGCTGTATAAACTGGACATGCAGGACCACAGGTAGTGACTGTTGATATAAGATGGACATTTGCTACAGGATTCCTGCTTTGTGGAAGAGTCTGCCAGAAATTCTGCAGGACAGAGAGAAAAGTGACTGACAAACTGCAATACAGGCAGACAGTTTAAAGTTTCCTGCTTTGCTGAGGAGTCTGCCAGACTCACTATGGCCTATGGGCTGAATATGGAACATTACAGAAGAACTTTGGGTAACTGACCAGGCAGTGAGTTGTCTCTGTCATTTCTAGAGTTTATATATTATTCTTCTGTGGTCTTTGAAGGAGTTGGAGACAGATAGTTATGGCTATAGTTTTCCTTACTTAGGATTAAAGATAAATTACATATAGGACTTTAGACTCACAAAGATAGGATAGATGATGGAATATTTTCTTTAAGTGCCTTAGTCCATTTGGGTTCCTATAATAGAACCCTCTGGACTGCACAATATATAAAGACTAGGAATGCATTTCTCTCAATTCTGAGGATGGCAGAAGGATACCTGCTGTGTACTCATTTAGTGCAGAAAGGCACTAAACCCTATTAGATCCCATTAATAAGGATGCAGCCTACATGGCCTAATCTAAGCCTATCTCCTCGATGTTTTTACTGGCTACATTCTCTGTACTACTTCCTTAACAAGAAAACCTTAAAGTTGGAAAAAATCCTAAATCATTATTAAAATTATCCATATATCTTTTTTTGTACTATCCATCACTTTTCCTACTCTCTCCCATTCCCTCAGCTTCCCTTTCAGTGTTAAAATCAGACACTGCTGCATGCATTTCCTAAGCACTGGACTTTACTACTTTCAGCAATAGAAGAGAGCTGATATTTTATGCAGATGCATTTATTTTATTTGCTGTGTGTAATTCCTTGTCTGCATGTATGTGTTTGTACCATGAGCATGTTTGGTACCCACAGTGGCCTGAAAAGGCATTAGATCTCTTGGACATGGAGTTACAGGCAGTGTGTGCTGGCAACTGAAACCAAGTTCTCTGCAACAATAACAAGTTCTCTTAACCTCTGAGCTATCTTTCCAGCCCCAAGAGCTGTTTTAAATGTTCCTCAGGGTCATCTCCTTGGCTATTGGTCCTCAGAGTTACTAAATCTATAGAAAAGACTGACTACTGTTCTAAACTCTTGAGGAGTTTTTCTACTTCTTGGCTTGTCATTTTCAACCTACACATTACTGAAACTATGATTCCATAAATTTTGCATATAAGAGAGATATCATTGTTTTTATTTATAGGTACTGCATAGTGTAACTTCTATCAGAAATATGAAGCTATGAGAAAGAAATGATTAATAAATAACTCATTCTAACTGGAATTCTAGAATGCAAAGGAATGTATTCAATCAGCAAAACCACTTCTAGTTCTAGAATGAACATGTTTATAAAATGGTCAGAAAAGACAGAAATTAGAGAAGAAATCAATAATTTCATTTGTATAAAATTTAGAAATAATTTTATGTTTGGAAAGCCTGATTATATGGAGTGTGGTGTTGGGTGATGCAGGAAATGAAAGCAGATAAAACAAGAAGGAGCCAAAAGGCATAGCAATAAGCCAAAGTTCCGCTTAGAGTAGCAGACTAGATGAAATCATTGGTAGGATGGAGAGTAATGGGCAATGTCCTTTCAGTCCCTAACCAGCAGCAAAGCTTAAGGAAAGCCATGTGATACTTAATCATGGAAGAAATGCTGATGCTCTCCAATGGGAGAAGCTGATCAAAAAAAAAAATGGCATGTGTGCATGGGCACATATTTAGCTTTAATAATGCATAATGTGGAAAGAGCGAGTCAGGATCTTTTGGGGTATCATCTTGAGCTAATATGTGTGTGGTGTGAAGAAAATCTGGTACCAACAAATGTTTTTAAATAAACAATAAAATTAAATAACAGACTATTTCACCTACAGGAAAATCCATGCATTCATCTTACCAGTTACCTGCTTTAATTTCTGAATCTGTCAGAAGAAATTTTAAGTACATTTTCTATATGTTTAAAATCAACGAAAAGAAGAAACTATATCTTTTGAACATCCTCAGCAAAAGGCATGTTTAGGATTGTGTGTATTTTCTTTCCTAGTGAATTTTGGAAATGTATTTGATAAAGTTCTTTCCTGGTGAACAAGTAAACTACTAGAGTCTGTTCTGTGTCTTCTGTCTGAAGTAGTGTATCATGGAAAGAAGGGGAGAAGAGGGGGGAGAGAGGGAGAGTATCAATATGTGACAATCAATAAGACTGGAATGTTTCCAGACACTGATTTGGAGCTCAAAAGATAAATGAGAACCTCGTTAGCTAAAAGAAACAAGTCTTAATTTTAAAATTAATAAAAACTTTTATCACTCATTACCTACTGGACTTGATAATATTATGGGCTCACTTATGAGTCTTGATATCAGCCACTTACCGATTTCTTATTTTTATTTCCATTTTCCAGTTAAACACTTTGCATGTAAGCTCTATAGATAACAGGCACTGTGTAATTTAGGAAACAGAAATGGATGTTTAATGTTCCATTAAATTAGAAACTGAAGCTGTGTGATTTGGGCTATGCCAACCAGAAATAATAGAACCCAGAGAGATTATAGGCACATTTTACTTAGTGATGAAAGATTTGCCCATGAACCTAAGAGGAAACATCAATGTCTATCACCTGGGTATGTGTTGAATGTTGAACTAGAACTCTGTAACTGTCTGTAGCTACATATATGAATATTGTAATGGGATTGCTCTAGGATGATGTTTGCAGTGTCAAGTCCCGGATAGCTATAGGAACTATGCTGAGGCTGTTGTTGGGCAATTGGGTGGAAATCAAGAGACATGTGTCTGAAGATTTAGAATCTTCATTCCAGTACTTTAAGATTTGACTCAAATATTTAAGGAATGTCTTTCATTTAATTTGAAGATCTCATACCTGAGTATAAAGTATTGCCTCATTTACACTCTATTTCTCCTTCCATGTCCCCTCTACCAATATTTCTCTTTTTCTCCTGGAGAGCAAACATTCAAATGCATACACCTATGGGGGCCATTCACATCGAAGCTATCACAAATATGGCAATAATAAGTTTTCATCTAGGACTTATAACCTCTACAACCACAAACTCTGAGCTAAGTTTACAGTGCCAGGTATAAGTTTTCTCCAGCTGATTGCAATTAGATAGCTGTTGATGTAAGTGTCACTATTACCACACTGGAGGCAGTCCTGTCTTGTTGAGATTTTCAGGCTTCATAGTTAAACAGGAATGTTGATAAGTTTTCTCTCTTGGCAGTTTTCATTGTACCCTCTGATACTATAAGAGCTATCCCTCATGGAGGAGGCTTCCATGCAGTGACTGAAGGGTGTGGTCTCTCCAAAAAATGTATCTTACCTTCTTATTTTGAAGGCAATAAAAAAGAAACAGTGAGCTGGGCCCTGATCCCACCTCTGGGGGAATTCCACTGCTATGGTGCAGACCCTACCAGCAGTAAGCAGATGAGAGAATTGCCTCCATGCTATGCCCCCACAACCAACACACACTGGACTTTGTCTCTCCAAGAACCACTCTGCCACCCAAGCCAATGCTCTGAACATCCTCCCCATGGCAAGCTCCTCTCCATAACCTCAGCACACTATATAAACACAGGTGCAAACTACATCAGTTGGCAAAACGGGTGAGTGACCCACCTCCCAGCTAAACTGCCCCAAAATCCACACCCTAACTAATGCCAGGGCACACTCTGTGCTGCTCCCCATCCCATCTCAGCACTAGCAAGACAGTTGGCCTCTGCCACCACCTCTGGTGGAACGCCCACTGCTCTGGTGCAATCCCCACCAGCCAGCAAGCAGGCACCTGAACACCTTCTCTGTGGCCATCCCTCCCCTGTAACTCCTACAGACTACATAGGATTTGTACAAGTGCAAATCACACCACTTGGAAGAACAGGCTCTGGCACAAGCCACACCAGATGAAAGAAAAGATGAGTAAACACTGGTATAAGAACACATTCAACAACTAAAAGAGCAATATGGCACTACCAGAACACAGTGATCTTACAACAGCAAGGCCTGAACATTCAAATGTAGCTAAAACATGAGAAATTGAAGTTAAAAATAATTTACTAAGATGATAGAGGCTCTTAAAGAAGAAAAGAAAAATTCCCTTAAACAAACTGAGAAAAAGACAAACAAGAAATTGGAGAGATCAATAAATGCCTTACAGAAAGCCAAGGGAAAACACTCAGAAAGGTGAAAGAGATAGTTTAAGACCTCAAAATTAAAATAGACAAAATAAAGAAAACAAAAACCAAGAGAATTCTGGAAATGGAAAATTTGGGGAAGTGAACAAGAACTTCAGATGCCAGTATTACTAACAGAACAGAAGAAATGGAAGAGAGAATCTCAGGTATTGCAGCTACAATAGAGGGAATAGATTTATCAGTGAAAGAAAATATTAACTCTCATAAATTCCTAATGCAAAACATCCAGAAAATCTGGGACACTATGAAAAGACCAAACCTAAGAATAATAGGAATGAAAGAAAGAGAAGAATTTTAGCTCAAAAGAGCAGAAAACATATTCAACAAAATCAATGAAGAAAACATTCCCAACCTACAAAAGAACATGACTGTAAATGTATAAGAATCTTTTTTCCTTTTTTATTTTTAATATTTTTTCTTATTTTACATATCAATTCCATTTTCCTCTACATCCCATCCTCCCATGGCCCCCCACAACCTCTTTATCCCAGCTCTATTCATTTACCTGGGAGTTTTATGGTTTCATTTTTTCTTTACTACTATGTATAAGTTTATTACATATATATATATATATATATACATATCACATTTTCATTACACATTTGTCAGTTGATGGACATCTAGGCTGCTTACATTTCCTACCTGTGTGAACAGAGTACCTTGAACATGATTGAGTAAGTATCTCTGCAGAGAGATATCAAGTCATTTGGACATACGCAAGGAACGGCATAGCTAGATCATATGGTAGATCTATTTTTTGATTTCTGAGGTTTCTTCACACTAATTTCTATTTATGGAATATCTTTAAGTTGTGTGTCTTTACACAGTTACCTAAATTCTCTAAGCTTTAGCTTCTTTATCTGACAGATGAATGTACTTTAAAGTTAACCTGAGGAGTTAGCATTGTGGAATAGAAATTACTTGGCACAGATACTCCATACTTACCACATCAAGTTCAATTATTAATAGTGTATTTCTTATTTATAAGGTTTTCTCTGGCTTCATACTACACAACATGCTTCATAGCCAGCTTTAGTGGAAATGGCAGTCTGTCTGGAATAACTACTAATGTCCATTTCCTCTTTTCTCTCAGGAAACAACAACAATAGCAATACCCATATGTGTACTATGTTATAATTTGTCGACATAAGAAGCTTTAAATATCAAAGTGTTGGCATGATTGCATTCTTCCAGTGGTGTCTGTAATGATTCTATTTCCTGGTCTTTTGAGCCTCTAGAGATCACTTCCCTTGGCTCAGGATTCTACATCCTTTTACCTCTACCTATGTCATCAGCTCTTTCTGGCTCTGACTCTCTCACCCCTTTTATAAGGATTTTAGGAAGTGCACAGGATCTACATAAAAAAGGACAACATTATTCTCCTCTCAAATTTCTCAGATTGATTATTCAGTAAACATTTTTCTTAGCTAGCAAATAGTGTAGTTATTGGCTCCAGAGACTGGTGTACAGGTGGCTTTGAGGGTTAACACATGACACTTACCATGTCCATATTTTAAGGTGGTATGACACTGGAGACTTGCCTCTGTTTCATGCTGCTGAATGTTCATGTTCCTTTTACTTGGGCCATGTGGATTACACTTTAACTCTCCCTTCTTGTGAATGACTGTCTGGGTTACCAAATAACTATTTGGAATAACCAACACCAAGGATTTTCTTTGTATATGAACTTTGCTTCAATCAGCTACAGTCTCATTAACACCATAGACCTGACATTATTCACCAAAAATACTTCTAAATCAACCCACTAGTCATAACTGTCTTTATTTCTGTCACACTGTCATATCCACTCGGTTATTTTATATCTATCCTCCATCATTTTAAATCACAGAGGCAATAAAACTTTTATTGCTTCTCTTTTGCCTGCATGTGTAAGATCTATATAACCATACTTTTTCATTTTCCCAGAGCCTGGTGGCTTTTCCAGTCAGCAACTGTCTCCCCAGAACCTGAGCTCCACAATGACCTTTGCTACCACATCCACTTACTACAACACTAAGCCCTGTGATCCATCCTATGGCATTCCTTTGCTATCCTGGTGAGCTTTGCAAGAGCTACTGGGAAAAGTTGTGCACCTAGGCAGAGCCATTCACTATTTCTTTAATTCTCTTCACCTTTGAAATGTCTCAAAAATCATTTTAACCTATCATCACTCTCCTCAAAACTTCATTCCTGTCCACTATTCCTCAGTCTGAAAAGGTGACTCCTCTATTGCTTTAATGAAAAGCTTTCAAATATACCTCACCCTACAGGCAAAGTTGCATCCATAGTCAACACCACTTTCCTCGCTCCACATACTAGTGTTCCATTCCTTCCTTCTCTTGCTAGACAAACCCTCCCCAGTGTTATCAGGTCACTAATGTCTCTCATCTCTATATTATCTCTTTCCTGCATTTCCAGTACCATTCCCATTGTTAGTGAATGTTTTTGTTGGCTTGTTCCTTAAACAAAACTGTTCTCCTTAACGCCTTTTCCCGTATATTTCTGTTACATCAGACTCCCATCTGTTTGTTTGTTTGTTTGTTTGTTTGTTTTGTCAGCTCTTCTGATTTTACTGACAACTTCCTGGGTTGTCATCTTTTGTTATGAGTATCACATTACTGTTTGTGCCTCAAACTGTGCAAATGAGTTACAAACCAATGCCTTCATCCTTCCTTGGATGGAGGTCCTAGGAAGAAATTTCTATCTAAACTTTTGTGTGGTCAGATTCTCCATGAACATGCTGGCTCTCAGCAAGTCTAAATTGATTTCTTCCTCCCTGTTTATTTTCTCTTTTTGTATTTAATTTTCTATTTTCTCTGCTGTAGATAATGGCATCCCCCTTTTACTTAAGGTAAAAACTTTAGCGATATATTAAACACTCCGATATACTTTATTTTCTCTTTCTAATTAAAATTAATCACAAATGTTCACCAATTTTTATCATGAATGCGTGTGAGTATGCCATCTCTGAACTTCACTTCTAAACCATCACTTATCTGCCGTAGTCTCCTAATTATCACACTTTTCTAAGACTTTAATCTCCTCTACTTCATCACTATGATGTAGGGACACATGCTTAAAATGCAAATCTTCCTATAATTACAGATTTCAAAGGTGTTCCTTACACAACTTCTCAAAGACTCTCCACCACTTCAGAAATGCTGAATTCTCTGTCATGTCTTTCAAAGGTTTCAATGTTATGACCATTTCCTGCCTAAGCAAGTCCCACTCAGTCACCCTTGTCTTGAAGTAGATGAATTACTTGTGATCCTAAAAAACCACTCCATTTCTTATTTGTGCCTTTCATTATTTCTTCTAACTAAAATCCTCTTGATCTTTCACCATTACTCCTCAAATGAAAACAATATTACCAGGCATTGTGGCAATACTAATCTCAGTTTAATGCCAGCCTCAAATAACACACAGAGACTCCATATTTGATATAATTCTGTTGGCCAGTTACTATTTTCTTATCGGCTAGCTCTGTCTTAATTATTAACCCATTTCTATTAATCTAAGTATTTCCATGTGGCCACATCTTACCGGAGAGAGGGGCTGGCGTTCTGCTCTCTCCAGTCTCTCCATGTTGACTACTTCTTACTACTTTCTCTCTCCTCCTTCTCTATTAGTCCTGCCTATCTTGCTTTCCTATTGGCCAATAGTGCTTTATTCATTAACCAATTAGAGAAACATATTTACAGAATGTCATCTCCCATGAGAGAAACAGGAAGATTACCACATGTTTAAGGCCAGCCTGACCTGTATAATTAATGCCAAACTACCCCAAAATACATGGAAAGATTATGCTTCAAAAGAATAAATATATCTATATATAAGTGAATAAATGTCATACCTATCTTTCTGTAAGCTATTAAATAAATGGCAACCAACCTAAAGTCATAGATGCAAAGAGGTTTGATATAAGGGAATAGACTGGGGGGAGGAACATATGGATCTTCTTGGTAGAATAGATTTTATAGGTGGACCAGTGCTGGGTGGGGACTAGAACAGGAGTATCAGGTGGGGAAGAGGTGATGAGGTACAGTTGAAGGAGGCAATGCAAGGCAGCTGGAGTTCAGGGACATTGGAAGGATGATATGGAAATGTAATTCTCATATATATATATATATATATGTGTGTATATATATATATATATATAACACAGTGATGGGAGATGTCATTCTGTAAATATGTTATTATCGGTTAATGAATAAAGCAACATAGGTGGGGCTAGGAGACAAGGAGGAGAGAGGAAGTAGTAGGGAGGAGTTTCAAGATATAGGACCAACAGGGTAGAACTCCATGCCCTCTCTCCAGTAAGATGATACCACATGGAAATACTTAGATTAATAGAAATGTGTTAGTATTTAAAACACAGCTAGCTGATAAGAAACCAGTAATTGGCCAACAGCTTTATATCTAATACAGCATCTGCGTGTTTTATTTGGGGCCAGTGCAGCTGTGGGACCAGGCCAGCAGAAAAAAACTACTTGTAACACACAGACACACACAGACACAGACACACACACACACACACACACACACACACACACACACACACCATAGAAATACAAATGGGATTTCCTAAAAATGAGTGACATAGAGTCTCAACTGCCATCTCTTATTTCCAAATCATTCCTCAAATGCTCCCTGCCAGATGTGTCTCCCTGTATTCCCTCTTTCAATTGACTTAAGATCCATCCATGCCTGACTCTTCTTGGATGATCAAGAACCAGAGACCACATAGCTCAGAGATCTGGGATAAAACCAAACCCCACTGGTCTAAAAAGTTGTCAATAAAATGACTTCTATCAATATTCTGCTGTATTCATAGATCAGAGAAGCTTCCTCCTGCAGAAGATGGGAACAGATGCAGAGCTACAAAGTATTAAGTTGATCTAAAATGAATAAACTAGCTGTGATGACACATGTCATTAATCCCAGAATATGAGAGAAAGGACCAAAAGAAATATGAGTTACAGACTAGCCTGAATTACATAGTGAGATCCTACCACAGAAAGAAAATAAAATAAAGAATCAAGATATACTGTGAGTGGGTGGGATGTTTATGGACATTTATTTGTGTCTCATACTCATGATCACAGGACCATTTAGATTGATAAAGCCATTTGAATATGTTTAGAGGAATATATTTGGATTATTTTCTTATTTGTTTTAAATTTTATTTTGCCTTAGGAAGAAATGAGTACTGTTCCTCTTAACATAATTGGATTTAACAATTCTGTGATTCTGCAATGGTATATATAAAAGGAAGAATATTTAGTATAATTCATAAGATAAATTTTGAACTTTTAATCTAAACTACAGCTATATTTACATGCTTTATAAAACTCTACCATGAAACCTGACAGTGGGAGAAGCCTCAGATCTCAGACGTGAAATCAGAATGGAAAATCATCTATTTTCTACAGTAGAATGAGCTGCTGAGGCATTATTTCCAGTATTTTGGGTATATCAAAGCATTTTTAACTTATTGTGGAGTTAGAAAGTTGCAAGCCAACTCTGTGTTAGAAGTATCTACATGTTAATACTTTCCATTAAATCTAGCACTTCATATGTGTCTGTAAGATTTTCATTTTTGTTTCGGTTTAGAAACACAAAGCTGATATATATATATTTGGGTAGTTCTATTCTCTGCATGACTACTGTCCAATAAAAATAGAATAAAACCACATATTTAACTTTAAATTTTCTACTAACTACATTAAAAGTGAAGCTAGGGATAAAAATCAATTTTAATAATATATTTTTATCTAACTCAGAAGATCCACATATTATTTTTCTAGTGCTTGTTCAATATTACTAGAAATTTTATTATTTGTAAATATTGTCTTTAAAATCCAATGTTGGGTTTACCTATCTCAATTTTAGTGAACCACATACTGAATGCTCAGTAGTAACATATATCCATTTACTCTCATATGAAACAGCTATACATTCTTATATTTATTTTATGTTTTTTGAATCAATATTAATTCTTACAGAAATATAACTATCTCTCACTATATTTGTGGTGTTTTGGAACTTTTCATAACCTGTTTCCCCTTCTGCTTAATAATATGTTTTGAAGCCATACATTACAAAATGAATTAAAGTTTAATTTAGAGAAATTATGTTTGAAGATCTTTGTTTGTTTGGTTGTTTTATGGTATTGGTAACAAGCCCAGGACCTTATGCATGGTAGTCAAGCACACTACTAACTGAGCCACATTCCCAGATGTGAAAATTATACTACGAATTTCTCAGGGTTGTCCTGATCTCTGAGAGCCTCATTTACATGGAAGTGCAGTATCACAATGAATAGAACACATTTCCACTTGGAAAAACTGCTCATGTTTCAGCGGGTCTATTTTACGAACTCTTACATTACCCCTGTTCAGAGAAGTATGAAAGAGCTATTTTAAATCTGCAGAAAGCCTTGGTCCATCTAAGAGAGCACTGATTGACACAAGATCAAGTTTTGAACTCCTATTTTCTAAGTAAAGATCTTGATTTCTAGTACAGAGAATTTGGAACATTTCTCCATTGGCTGATACTAGCTTTCTTTTCTGTAATCTCTCCCTGTTTGGAGGTTGTTCAGTTCCTACTATTCACAGACAATGTCCTCTCTTAGTGCATGGCCTAATCCCTTTGGCTTTATTCTAACTGCTTACTCAGGTGTGAAGTGAGTGTTTGGTATAAAAGCTGACTCAGACACAGCCCAGCACGTTCTTTGTTGTAAATAACTAAGCATCCATGGCTCCTTGCTGTTGTGTGTGTTATTGACTCTTTCTGTCCAGAGCCTTGTTTACATCCCATACCCTCATTTCTTTATTTCAACAACCCAGCAATGGGAGTGGACTAAGGAATATAAGAATTAAAATTAGGGAAGTAAATAATCACCCAAAATTGATGTGATGGAAAAGCAACATATTCTAATTTCTCAGCCAAGACTTTTGTTTTTACCTCCCAAATTCTAGAGAATCTAGAAGGAGCAGCACCTTCCTTGAAATGCAAAACAGAAGAAATATTTCTTTGACCCTAGATGAGCTCAAAGGACAGAAATCAAAACCTCAGAGATCTCCTAGAAGTTTTTACTTCACAAGATAGAAGATCATTTCAAGTGAGGTTAGAAATCTAAGCAAGACGAAAGAAAGAAAAACAAGCATCTAAATTGGGACTTCTCAAATTTCCAGAAATATGCATGATAACAATTTGCTCAGAACATAAAACTGCAAGCAGTGTATGTGGGGTTGTAATTTTAGTGCCCAAAACATTTGTCCATTTTTAAAATGCAGCAATTTCAATGACATCCAAAGGACTGAGTGCTCAAACATGAATTGATAAATCACTTTGATCTTTCTGAATGTTTTCAAATGCTTCCAATTGCACAATTGAATAAATTAGAGGGATGCTGGTTATGTTTCTGAAGTATTTGGTCAATGCCAAACCAAGTATATCACTGAAGAAAACGTAACAACCAGTATATAGATTGTCTTCAATTCTAATAAATTTGTGTTATCATAAACTCAAAATACTTTAAAAATATGACTCAAAAATACTTCTAATACTCTTAACATCTGCATACTAGCGCTAACTCTCTTGATCACATGGTAGATTGATAAATGCAGGTCACAGTTTGTAACATAAAAGTCATAGAACAGAACATATCACTAGTTCATGACAAGAACAAAGGTTAAAATTAAAGCTTGATCCCCACTCAATGCATGTCACCTTCACACTTTAAGAATTAAAATTCTTCTGTAGAATTGTCTTAGCCAAGGTCTTCCTATAATTTTAATCACCGTGCCAGCAAATGTGTGACTCATTAATATTTCTTTGGTTTCTTTTTCTTTGGAGCCAGAGTTGTAGTTGGGCATCACTGAGATATCCACAACCTCCCTCTAACACAGATATCATCTTGACACCAGCTAGCATTTGTCAAATGCTGTATGTCAGACCTTGTAGTAGTAGCTGGGAGTATATGGTTTTTGTTCTTGAGAATCTAGACTTTAAATATAGAATGGAGGAGGTAAAACAACAAAGATTAAAATAGAAAACTGCATAATATGGCCTCTAAGTCCTACATAATTTCAAAATTCT
The DNA here is from genome assembly GCA_030556225.1 of Cricetiscus sungorus. Taxonomy (NCBI): domain Eukaryota; kingdom Metazoa; phylum Chordata; class Mammalia; order Rodentia; family Cricetidae; genus Cricetiscus; species Cricetiscus sungorus. The sequence continues at coordinate 132,238,340 of JANBXA010000007.1, read as the reverse complement.
GAACCTCTGAGAAACTGTTCTGGACAGACTATGAGAGGTGCTGGGGACTATAGCCAGAATGGAGTGAAATGACATTTAAACAGGACAACTGAGGAGAGTTTGGTCAGTGGTTACAGTGAAGGTAATTTAACATTTAAAAAAATAATTATGATAAAAATGTGAATATTGAAAGATATTGTTTCAATCACTTTCTGTGTACAATTCAGAGATATCATTATACACAATAATATTTAGCCATCACTATTTATTATATTCTGAAGTTTATATTATGACCAATAGAAATTCTATTAAGTAATAATTACCAGTATCTTTCCCTGCAAAGCTATCTGTAGCCTTCAAACTATTTTGTGTATCTATGACTTTGCTCCTTATGGATACTTTATATACCTGGACCCAAACAACAATAGAACTTTGCATATGGCTCTTTCACCCAGTATGATGTTTTAAACATTGATGTGTGCTGTGACAGCTCATAGAAGAACTTCACTTATCAGTGTGTCAAAATAGAAACCATCAAGCATTTGTGTATAAATATTTATCTGACTTTCCAGTTCTTGGTTTATGGGTAGAATTGCTCAAATGCCTACTGAGATTATGGTGGGCTTTTAAAACAATGTTTACATGTTTGATTTTGGTCAAATTTATCTTTTTAGTGAGATGGTGGCCTGTGACAGTGCATATATTGGCCTACTGAGCCATCTAACCTGGCCATAGGTTAGACTTTCTGAGGAAGCATCAAAGCATTCACAGAAGAACACTGGTTTATATTCCCATCAGTAGTTGACTCCTCCTCCTCTTTTTGTTCCACACATACCTTCAGTCAGTTTGTTGCTTTATATTCACCCCCAGAGGATTGCTTAATGCCTGTCTATTTGTGTAAGTATATAGTTTTTTTACTCACTACCAATTCAAAAGCTAATTCTTTCAGCAAGCCCCTGTCCAGCACACACACACACACACACACACACACACACACACACACACACACACACCAGGGATAAAATTTCTGTCTTGATTAAACTGCATCTTCTCCTCATGGTATTTCCTCACTCTTCTCTTTTTGAAAGGAATATTCCCAGGTAGCCTCTCACACTGATTGTATGTAACTTGGGATTTTTTTTTAACTTACAGGGGCTTGCAGCTAAACATTTCTTTGAGTCTCAGGAGACTTTTGGCATAAATGTTAAAGAATACTGAAACTGCAGAGATATTGAAGACTGGAGAGGTAGACATTAGCCTTTGGAGGCTAGAAGTAAAATGTTCATGTCTTTGTGCTCGGTCCCGAGATGGTGGTCTAATTAGGAAGTGAATCAAGCACTGATCTTATGCTGTCTATAAGAAATATACTTTAAATATAAACATGAATTCATTGAAATTTGTAAAAAGATGAAAAACTTCTACACCATAGAAACACAAAAAGTAAGGGGTACATAAAATAAAAATCGAAAGCCTGGAAAGGAAAATGACAATTCTAAATCATACAAATTTCAAAATTGTGTTTGGTAAAGAGAGAGACAAAGCACCAGTAAAGAAACATTGGTTTAAACACTGCCAACTTCTTCTATCTAATACTTATAGAACTCTAGCCACATTGTTTGTATAACAATATACAGTCATTTCAGAATGTAGGCTGCATTTACCACATTGTGCCCTGAACAGCAAATTAGGTTTATTTTTTATCAAATGCCTGGATGAGTAACTTTCTCCAAGTAGTCTTTTCTCTAAAAGACAAGTATAAATTGAGCATTACCTAGTTCTATCTCATTGTCAAAAGAAGGCATATTGGTCTGTTTCCTGTTACTGTAGTTCAGGCAAACTGCAAAGAAAGGAAGGTTATTTAGTTAATACCACTGAGGGTTCACAAGCATGGTGCAGGAGCATCCTGGCGCTAGTGAGTCATCAGATGGTATTACAGTTGCAGGCATTTTTAGAAGAGGGAGGGATTGCATGGTGCTGTAGTTGATTAGTTATTTTTATATGGCTGTGAGTACAGTATTTGAAAGAACACCCAAACAACATGGGGAAACCACATTTTCCCCAGTTTCTGAAGTTTATTTTATGACTGCTTGTCCTTATATCCTTGGACAGGTCTTCATGACAATTAGAGTAGATGGCAGAAAATTCTTCTCATCATAGACAGAAACCAAAGTAGAGACAGGAGGAGACTATTGATCAGGTTTAATCTGCAAGGGCAGTGTCCAATAATCCTTTTTCCAAAATACTCTACTCTTAATGTTTCTACAATTTCCAAAACAGTGCTACCAGCTGACAAGTGTCCCATACATGAATAGTGAGAACAGTATGTATTCAAATCATAATAGACAGAAATCCAAAATGAGATAGATGTCACATCAAAACAAGATAGTTGGAAATCCTTTTCTAAGGTACACCCCTAGAGACCAACAGACCTACCACCAGGCCTTACCTCTTACAGGTCCCACCAAGTATATCAACACCGCCACACTGAGGATCATTCTTCCAGCACATAAACTCATTCAAGCCATATGAAACTATATCAGAAGGTAGGTCCACTTCTTCTCTCAGGCATATCAGATTGTGATGGGATTGGTCTAATGCAAAAGTGGAAGCATGGTGTGTCACCACCAAACGCCCTGCTCATTTCACAGGAGCTTTGTTGAAAGCTATATGCAGCATTGCAGAGAAATTTTGTTGTTGTTGTTGAACCCTCATGACCAAACTGCGCAGAATGTCAAACTAAGAATAAAGTATATGATAAATTACATATATCTATGTATAGTTTTTGGAGTAAACAAACATGGGTGTGAGTACTGCTCTGGCATTCATTGGTTTGAGGGTCCTCAGTGATTGTATGGCAGTTCTCATGTGTAAGATGGGGATCATAAAGACAATTTCATAGGATTGCTGTAAAAAGGTAAATTTAATTTTGTATGTAAAATGGCATGTTTTTGTTCAATTCCTACAAAATCCTTTAAATTTATATATATACATGTATATATATATATATGCATATACATCAGATATATATATATATATGTAATGTTATGTAGATGTGAGATGCCTAGCACTTCACAGAGGCACTGGTTGATGACTGCTGACAGTGCTCAGAGAGGAGAATAAGTTTACCAGGCACATTGCATAAAAAAGTAAAGACTTTCTGACAGTGAGATTAGTTAGTAGAGCTAGCCTGGAGAGAAAATGTAGTGCAATAATATGTCTCATAGTTATTTCTAAAATTGCATCCTAATAAAAATTAACTTACACACTTAAACACAGCTAATTCTAAAATCCCATTATTTTAAACCATGTGTCAGGTAGTCCTTTCAATTATGCAAAACTTTTAATTTTGGTTTTTAATTTTAAAGGGAGTTGTCATAGTAACTTCCAGTGCTGCTGGCAAATGGTACTAAAGAGATATGCAAACATTTTCATGGAGTTTTTCAATATACACTGAGAAAACATTATACAATATTTAGCAGAAATGCTACAAGTCATAGCAATGGCAAGTCCTCATGGAAAACTAAAGTTGTGCTAGGCCAAAGGCTGTAACTGGGGATGATATAAACACTTGGCCAAGAAAACACTGTAACCAAACATTTCTGGAAATGTTAATGAATTGTTAGAATTAAACAATCACAAAGCCATAAATAATAAAATGGAAGCAACAGTATGAGGTTGAACACTTCTGTGTCATGTTGTCAGATCAGAATGTGCCTATCTACTACCATCTGGTGACTATAACACTGAGTTCCTGTTGCTTTATAACAAAACATTTGCTCTGGGGAAGGGTTGAAGCCCTAGGGTCTGGGTTAAACAGACTGGAAGAAGCTGTTCATAAGCCCAACTCCAGACTATTTCCAGGAATGAGCAAGATTTCAGACATTTTTTGGTTAAACCTAGATAGGCAAGAAGGGTATGGTGGGATGCTGGACAGTGAAGCTTCTCCTAATCCCTTCTGCACTAGTGAAACAGCATGTCTACAAGTAGGGATGTATTTCTCATAGCCATGAATGCTAGGAAATCCAGGATCATGGTCCTGCAATTGGGTGGTGTCTTTTCTGTTCTATTCTAACATTGTGAAGGCATAAGGCAAGACACAGAGAGAGACATTCACTGCTCAAGGCCTTTTCTCTGCAGCATTGTTCCATTCATGAAGGTGGAGCCATTAGGACCTAACAGCTTCCCTATCCAATAGTATTACATTGAGTATTAATCGAAACACATGACCTTGTGGAGACCCACCAAGAATATAACAAAGTCATTAACTTCTCTGAAACCTTAGCTTCATAGAGACTATTGATACCTGTATCATAATATGTTCTTCATGATTTCCCAGAGGTGAAAATTCATAGAATTTTTACCTCAATTCTCATAGCATTTCAAGAAGTTGTAATTCATAGCTATTTTCTGAAAACAAGACACAGTTTGGGGTATACTGTACCTCTATACCTCTCACACCAACATACACTACATATAGTTTTAACATGAATGATGTATGGATGTATTATGTTACCAAACAAGATGATTTCCATAAAGTGGGGAAGAGGTATTTTCCTAAAATCAAGCTACTATCATATGATTTGTTCATCACCCATTGACATGTAACTGGTTACCTCAAATTTCTTAGCTGATGCCTTCTAAATACCTGTGTTTATACCCAAAGATAAATGTTTCTCTCAGCCTTAAACCCTTTTCCAGCAAATGGTGGTGAATGCAGAGACTCATTTTTGCACAAGTTGCTGAGTTAGTGATAGAAAAGTGTCTGGCCCAAACCATGCCATTTACATCATTCTTGTTATGAAAGACAATTGGGAAAAATGTGAGAGTCAGAAAGTAAGAAGAAGATCCTGTGTAATGTCACTCTTTGAACAGAACCCAGCCATTGCAGTCATGAATCAATAGAATCTGCTGATGCCTGCTCTTGGTATGCACAAAACTGGACCTATCAACAGTCAGCTAAAGATGGAGGAAAAGCACTGAAAACTCAACCTCTTACTGCTGAACTATTGATACTGAGAGATTCATAGAAAGGTGAATCAATGATTTCAACTGTGTACTCTCCGGGGACCCTACCAAACACCAATGGATAGTTCCAGTTCAACTGTTGCATATACTTCTCTGGTTAAACTAAATGGCTCACAAGAACTTTTGCTTTAATGATGCAAAGATGTATTTTACTCTTTTTATTGCATTTGTTTAACTCTGTGAAGCTTGTGTTACTTTGCCTATCTAAAACACCAGATTTGTCTAATAAAGAACTGAACAGTCAATAACAAGGTAGGAAAAAGGATAAGAGGGCTTGAAAAGCAGAGGAAGGAGAAACCTTAAAGTACTGAGGAGCAGGAATGGAGGAGGACTCCAGGGGCAAGCCATTGAGCTACACACAGCAGGCTACAGAGTAAGAAGTAAAGAAAGGTATACAGAAATGGAGAAAGTCAATGAAATAATTTAAGTTAAATTGGCTAGAAACAAGACAAGCTAAGGCCTGGCATTCACAATATAGAATAAGACTCCTTGTGTGTGATTTATTTGGGAGCTGGGTGGGGGGCTCCCCAAAGAACAAGAGTAAAGAATAAAATACAAACAACTACAAGTAAGTTGTATTGGGGGGGTACTGACAAGAATAGGAGGTAGATAAAAGAGGGTGTTAGAAGAGAGAGTAATCAGAATACACTATATAGGATATGAAATTGTTAAATGTCATCATTTATGTAAAAATTGGAGTTAATGCATCTGGAGACATGGCTTACTGATTTTGAACACCAACTTCTCTTTGAGAGCACCTAGGTTCCATTCCCAGCACCCACAGGCCTACTCAAAACTATCTACAACTTCAGTTGCAGACCCTGTCTTCTGGACTCCAGCATTACTACATGCACATGGTACACAGACATACCTGCCGCAATAACACCCATATACCTAAAATAAAAATTACATATCTCAAAATAGGCTTTTAAAAAAATTAAGCTTAAAATGAAAAACATCAGTTAGAACTGACCCTGATAGCATGGGCAAAGCTGGTCCTGCCCTTCACCTGGCAGCAGGGGGGTGTGGTTCCAACATCCTGGAATGACTAGCCCAGTTAATTTAATTAATTAATTAACCAATTTATTAAATTGTTAATTAATATAGCATGACACAACAAGTGAAGAAAAATGGATAAATACTCTGATTCTTAGACAAGATTTTTATATATTTGTCTCAATTTAAGAACTACTTTATATATGGGGCAGTACATCCCCGAAATTCCTAGCAAATGTTTTCTTGTAGAGAAGCAAAAACTTCAATTTTCCCTAGAATTGCTGGACAGCAGAAAGACAGTGCTGTGTTTATTCTGTAGCTTTTCTGTGTTTGTGTCTGATTGAGGAGAATGGATAGAAACAGGCATCTTGGTGAGCAGAGAGCAAGTGAGCACATCAGAGAAACGTTTTCCTGCCATGGCAAATGGTTGCACCAGGCTGAAATCACCTTCCCAAATCAGAAGATCAATGACGATAGGGACATGGCACCACTCCCAGTTCTCTAGATTACAAGTGAGGACTGCAAATGTCAAGTTACCTGGGAGTGTTCTAAAATAACCTGGAATTGATGCAGCAGAACAGACAAGATGGCAAGGCAGAGAAGACCCTTACGTTGCCAAAAAATAGTATCACAACAATGAGAACACACCGTTACTTATTAGTTTGAATCTATGGACCCCACAACAGCCAGAAGGAACAATGATAAATCAACCTGATGGGGAATGTGGGGAAAGGTGGAGGCTTTGCATGCATGGTTAAGGCAGAGATTATACCAAACATCTCTATACCTTCCGTGGGCCTCTCTATGAATCTAAAACAGTTCCAGCAAACAAACCCTCTAACTGTCAGGAAAGAGTGTCTGTAATGGCAGTTTCTTAGCCTAAACTTGTTTCTAAAACTCCAGTCTGTCATCATTAGTTTATGCATCTTAATTTTTAAAATATTTTATTATTCTCTCATGTGTTGTATACAGAGTACAGTTTCCCCTCTCTCTACTCCTCCCAGTTCCCCTGACACCCAGATCAACTCCTCCTCCATTTCCTTAAAATAAGAGCAGGCCTCCCAGGGATACCAACTTAACATGACATAGCAAGTTACAATAACACTAGGCAGAAAACCCTCATTTCAAGGCTGGACCAGGCAACCCAGCAGGAAGAAAAGGGTTCGAAGTGTGGGCAAGAATCAGAGACACCCCACACTCCCAGTGTTAGGAGACCACAAGAACATATAATCATTATGTATCTAGGTCAGACCCTCTACGTATACATAGATTTTTGGTTCAATCTCAGCTACCCCTATGAGTCTTGCTTAGTTGATTTTGTGGGCTGTGTCCTGTGGTGTTTACAATCTGAATATATTATTTTAAAGGTAGCACGTGCTGTTACAGTAAACTCCAGATTTTGAAGAGACCAAAGGAAAACCAGTAAATACATTAAAATTGTCATTTAACCCTTTGCCTATCTGTCCCTAAATCTCTGCTCTGGCCTTTTACCCCACTACTCACTTCCACAAACTGATGCCCCAGATTACCTTATGTTCTCTACCTCATGTGCCCAATGAAAATGGACTTCTTTGAAGATCCACCCTCTCAGCTCACTCCCTGATAGAAGACTAAGACGCATCTTCAGGAAGAAAGGTGATAATGATAGTGTGTCCTTCCTCTTCTAGTGTTAGTACAACCTCTTGTCCAGCAGATATGAGTTATTTTGTAATTTATTAAAATGAAATATATATAAACCAGTGTGATTTACATATAATGTTCCTCTTAAAGACTTTGTAGAATCCATAATTTTTTAACCTTTTTTAAAAAATTATCTGTGAATTTCACATCATGTATCCCAATCCCACTCATCTCCCCATCCCCTCACATCTGCCCTCTGCCCCTGCAATCTCCCTCCCCAAACAAAATATACCAGAATTTGGAAATTTGGAAATTTCAATGCTAAAACTTGTATCTGAGAATGAAACACTAACACAGACACTAAGAGGGAAGAGGAGAAGGTCTTTGAAGTCTAGCTTGTGACCAGACTTTAGATCAGTGTTAATGTTGTCTATTTTGCTGCAATGTAGTTGTTGGTGATCATGATCACACAGACAGTACCCATCTATTTAAAACTACATTATAAGAGACATCGACCAAACATGACAAAATAAAATATTATTTTCTAATGAAAGAAAAGGAAGTAAGGAAGATCTGGGAGGGAAATAAAGAGGGAAAACTGTAAATAGGTTATTTTATGAGAAAATCAATAAAAATATAAGAATTAACCAAAAAACTATATTATAAAGATATTTATTTCACTGAGGAAGGGGATGCTGGGTGCTAAAGAAGTATTGACATTAAGTGATAATATAATTTTTTTCTTTAAATAATTCAAATGTTTTGGAGACCATAAAGACATATTATCATTTCAAGTAAAAACTACATTGTTTTGATGGCATTTAACTAGAATAAAGCTAATTAACATACACATTCTGGGATAAGTAGGTATAATTGGCAAGATATATTAAATTTGATTTCTGTTATAAGTTAACTAATTGCTAATAAGCACCCATTCAGAAAAAAAGTGTCTTTACCTTTCCAAGTATTATCTTACTGGACAATGTGGAAGTGTAAGTCCTCTCTTCCCAGGTTCTACACGACAACTCCTTCTGCCTACCAAACCCAGAAATCTCCTTGTCCCTAGAACCACCTATCTTCCTGCCCCATTGACCACAGTGTTTTATTCATCAACCAATAAGAGAAACATAGATTCAGAAAGACAATCCCCATCAAAGACCCAGATTCTTCCCATCCCAGAAGGAATGAAAATTTAAGAACTTTCTATGGGCTAAAAGGAGCAATGAACACAGAGACAGTGATGAATGAGGATCTCACTAACATGAGCCTCCCCAGTACAGTGAAAGGGAATAGTACTTACACTGCTCTGAAAAAGGAAGCTGACCCACTTCTAATAGCATCCTTGAAGTGATTAGTACCCTGCTGGGAAGCTGTATCTGGAACAAGATGGCTCAAGCAGTAGCATCCATATACTGTTTATCAAAGGAAGAATGTTCTGGACTATGCATGACACTCAAGGATCTAGGTCACCTTGTCTCAAAAAAATCATTGACTTCTACACTACCCAGACCTATCCAGAAAGTTATATTTCTAGCTGTGATACCATGGGTACATTGGAAGTAACTGCAATAGCTAGATAATGAGAATCCACACTCTCCCTCTCCCCTGACTACTGTGTTTGGAAACTAGGGAAATCATACCCTTCAAATAGTTCACAAGTTTTCCGATTTTTCTTTCTTTTTAATTTTGTTGTTATTTTATTTTTCACCAGTTTAAGGAAGATGACACATACACAAAAAAAGATATGCATTAGGTCTTATGTCAAACTGTTGTATCAAAGGTTGCTTTAATTTTATTTGTGAAATAAAGTAATTGTGATTGCATTGAGCCACACTTTTGTGATAGGAGATGTCATTATGTAAATATGTTTCTCGTATTGGTTAATGAGTAAAGCAATGTTGGCCAATAGGAAAGCAAGGTAGGCAGGACTAGGAAACAAGGAGGATTCTGTAAGGAGTATGGGGGGGACTCAGCATGGAAGACTACAGGGTAGAATGCCAGCCCCTCTCTCCGGTAAGATGAGACCATGTGGAAATACTTAGATTAATAGAAATGGGTTAATATTTAAGACAGAGCTAGCTGATAAGAAACTAGTAACTGGCCAACAGAATTATATCTAATACATTGTTTCAATGTGATATATGGGGCTGGCGTGGCAGTGGGACCAGACTGGGAGGGAAAAACTATTCATAACACTTTTGTATAGCCCTTAGTACTATTTGTTGGAAATACAACCAGGGTTGCTCCTGCATTCTCCTACCTATAGTATAGTCTCCACCACAGTCATGTCATAAATTTGTATACTCTACCTTAAATAAATCATGTTTTCCAATTCACTTTTTATGTTTTATCTCATGAGCATTATTGAAATGTCAGTCAATGCCCTCTAGTCAACCAATGCCAGGAACACACTCACAGTTAAACAAGTAAGAATTTTCTTGTTCGTTGCCATGAGAATGGACAGGATGTTGGAAATAATTTAGTGCGTGATTAAGTGACATGTTAGATGATTTGACAAGTATCCAAAGAAGTAAGACTTTACTTTGTATTGAATGGTGTCAAGAAATGGTAATTTTAATTATTTATTACAATTAATTTCATCCATAAGAAAGAAGGATTAGAACAAAGTAAATATGTAATTGGTTTAAAAATGAAAAGCTGTCACTCAGTTGTCAAGATAGAGGAATACTTGGTCACACTCATGGTTTGGGTGACATTTATATTTTTTTCTATAGTCATACATGATTATGGAGTACTCTTATTTTACCTTGATTTGTTTTACTCACAGTTCACAATAACTAGACTGACACTAATTTTTTTAAATAATTGATATTTAGCAAAACAACAAAGCCTTCTTAAGTGCCAAATAATTTAAGCAACACCAAACTCAAACTACAATGGCTGTTTAGTTCCTAGAAGCTGTGAAGTTGGAAGTTTTTTTGTCCAAGTCAGTTCCCACAGCCACTTATGAAATAACACTCTGAGGCTTAATACCAATTACAATGGTTCAGCCAATGGCTCAGACATATTACTGGCTAGCTCTCTCTTATAAATACACCATTTCTATTAAGCTATGTATTGGCATGAGGCTGTGGCTTATTGGTAATGCTCCAGCATGTCACTCCTTTAGCCACTACATGGTGTCTCTCTGACTCTGTCTTCCTTTTCTCTGAATCTTTGTTTGGATTTCCCATGTAGCTATATTCTGCCTGGCCATTGGCTGAAGTAGCTTTATTCGTTAATCAATAAAAGCAACACATATTTGCAGCATATAGAAGGGCATCCCATATCATCTCTCCCTTTTCTGTCTAACTAAAAAGGAAGGTTTTTACTTTAAAATAATAAAATTATACACAAAAACAGTTATCAAGCAAGAATTACAGTTACAATATTTAGGCTATTTGTATTTGGCAAAATTAAATACCCTACCATTTAACCTATATTTGTGAGCCTAAACTTTTAGATCTAACTATCTTTTATCTTAACTAAGGAAAACTATAACTGTCTTCAACTCTATCAAAGATCCCAGAAAGACATAATATTACCTAAGTAAACTAGAAGTGCATCATAAGTAACTTTCAAAACTTTAGAAATGACAGAGATATCTGGTTGATTGGACAGTCACCCAAAGTTCTTTTGTTACATTGGGTCATCCATCTTCAGCCTATAGACCCATAGTATCTGGTAGAATTTTCAGTGAAATAAGAAATTTGAAGATCTGTTCTGCCTTGTACTGGCAAAGCTAGTCAGTTGCTTTCTTCTGTGCCCTGCCCTGCAGAATGCCTGCCAGTTTGTTCTGTGAAGCATAAACCCTGAAGAACCATCTCATCTTGTTTTGGCAAGTAGTTTTCTAGACTAATTCCTGCTGATCATTATGGGGATCTTATGGGGATCCTGAGAAAATTTAGAACCACAGTTAAATCTTGATTGTATTTTTGCCAGTTGTCTTGCAGCTGTTTTAGATACTGAATCACCTGAGCCATCCCTCTCTTTGGAGACCTCTCAGGAGGTCATACTTGATCAAACCATATTAGCCCGGAAGCTTCTCACCTTCTGTGGAAAGAAAAGCAGAATCTCTTTTCCAAAGCAAGATATCCTGAGACCTAATTTTGAAGTCAAGATACTTTTAAAACATATATGTTGGTTTAGCCTAGCAGCCCCCACAATCAAATGTCTCTCTGTGGTTACCTCGTTAACAGCCAAAAATTAAAAGAAAACACAGTATACGTAATCCAGAGTCTATGTATTTTCAATCTTTTCATGGCCAATTATATTTTTTTAGTTTTTTTATTCTTTAAGAACTTCAGTTAATGATCCTTAAACTTTCCTTTTTATCTATGACTTTTATTTTTTATCCCCCACCCCCTCAAGCCCATGCACACTCATTAAAACTACTGTGGCCTGTCTAGAGGCCTTTTTTGTCTATCTTTTGTTTATCTTTATTCCTTTTCTGACCAGTATTCTTAAAATGCTAAGTGGGCATGACTAGGACTAAGGCAGTGGCTTTATCTGTGGGCTCCATCCTGCTCAGTTTTCCAACATGATAGGAATACGTTCATTGCCAGCTCTGAGAGCCATGCTTTCTGCCCAAGCACCAGGAACTCAGTGTGTCCATAAGCCTATAACTTACAGCATGCTGTTCACAAACCCCACTCAAGTGTTTCCTAGTAGGACCTCCTAAAAGCACGAACCAGGAAGCTGTCTCTTAAAGGAGCCATACCTCTGCTTGTCTGTAGCAAACAGAGCCTACCCAAGGAAATGCTGTTACAAAGAAGCCATGCTTGGCTCTGTTTTTCTATGTTTAGATTCCATTTTTAAGCTTTTTTCAGGTTTTATGTGGAAATTCTTGCCAAACATTGGGGTGCCATATATAGTTGGAAGTTTTCTGTCCCTCCCATCAGTTCCTACGGCCACTTATAAAAATAACACTCTCAGGTTTAATATCAATTACAATTGTTTAACCAACGGCTCAGACAAATTATTGGCTAGCTCTCTCTTAAAAATTAACCCATTTCTATCAATCTATATATTGACAGGAGGCTGTGGCTTACTGGTAATGCTCCAGCAAAGCTTGGAGCTGCTTTTCTCTTTCTCAATATGTCAGCATATAATAGTGCAAGAGCAACACTATTCATAGGAAAAACAAAAGGCAAAAAATGAACAAACAACAGAAACTAGAAAGGTGTAAGAAAATATATTTGAGACATCAAAGAAAAAATGACTGAAGATGAGATGAAAATACTATGTGTTAAGTCCTCAAAGTTTGCTGACATCCCATCATTCAGGATTTCAAAAAATGTTGTAAGTCTGAGATGCTCCAAGAAAATGGGAAAGAATGATGAAGTGGTCCTGATGAAGTAGTTAAGTGTATCATATATCACCATCCATGTATGAGATAAGCATTATCTGAGCCCAGCTCTTGACTTGTGTGACTTTAATAAATAAGTGTTTATTGGAAAAATTATTTGTTAACCATCATCACTTTTATGCATTTTGCTACAGCAACTATAATGGACTAACCCCTGAGGAGAATATGAACCCTCATTATGTGACACACTTTACTCAGCAAGTGTAAATCTTGCTGGTCAGAGAATTGGAATTAATAACAACCTAATTTAAAAATTTTCAAAGTGACTTCCATTTAGTAGTAATTTTCACATAATCTTTGTTGGAGGTGCTCTTCTGAGGTTTTTATACATCATTTTGTTTAAGGAATTGCTAGGTCAATGTTCAATTTAAGAGTTATTTCCATTCTTATAAAATCCAAATTTTCCAAATAGATACAAAATAGTTCAGGAAGAAGTAGTAATGTAAACTCTGTTTTTGTAATTAATCTTTTCTACCTGAAAATTATATGTAAATCTAAACTACCCAAATTCCCTAGATACAGCAAGCATCTCAATGTATCTAATGACAGAAAATGTCAAAACTCCGATTTTAATACTCATCTCTTTACCAAGTGCCCCAGTTTGATTTGATGTCTATATTGCTTTACTAAGGCACCTGTATTTTCCATTAATTTTGTCTTTCCTTTGTTCTCCAAGGCCAGTGAACTTCATGACTGAAGTCATAAAAATCAAAAGTACAATAGGTAGTGTCAAGGTCAAAGTAAGGAAGCATGAAATATGACCTACAGTTATATCTAAGCTTTCTGATCACCAGTACAAAAGCTGAGATTTCTGAATATATTCTGTTTCTTGCAGCCAAGTCTGACCCAAGAATGACTACTTCTCACCAATAAGCTAGTTCCCAGTTTTGGTCTCCCTCGATTGACTTTTTCTTACAGCTGACCAACTTCTAACTTCTAAATGCCCTGTTCAGAAAACAAGGTGGTGGAACCAAAGCAAATTGAACTCACCTGTTACTCTGTATTTTAACAGGAGTCCCATATATATTTTGGAAATCTAGAGCTCTAGAAACAGGCCAGGCATTGGTGGTACAGGCCTTTTTAATCCCAGCACTTGAGAGGCAGAGGCAGGTGCATCTCTATGAGTTCAAGGCCAGCCTGGTCTAAAGAGTGAGTTCCAAGACAGGCTCCAAAACAATATAGAGAAAACCTGTCTTGAAAAACAAAAGCAAACACAAACACAAACACAAAACAAACAAGGGAAACAGGGCTCTATAAATAGAACCTTAAGAGTTAGAGTGTAGTAATGTGATCTGAGTCTCCATGGGTCTGGGTAGAACTCACTACTGATTTTATGGTCTCAGTATGCTAAACCACTTTTTCTGCCTTTCCATGCCAACCAATTCCCCTATACCCTTCACCTGTGTGCATCTACTGATTTCCTCAGACAGGAAGAATATTTACTTCCTTCTCCATTCTGCATATATTGCTTACACTCACTGTATGCTCCTGAAACAGTTTCCTTACCAATATATCTCTTTCCAGAGTCTACTATTTACTTGTAGGCAAGAACTATGAGTAATTCATCATGCATTTTCAATGTCCAACACTGAAAAACTTAGACCTTGCTAATGTTTGTTGAAAGAACAAATTATCTATGATAAGGTATCTTTCTGAAACTAAAAGCTAATACTTTTCTTACTTAATAAGAAAAATAAAATGACTCTTTTATTAGACATTAGATTCATAAATATTTTGTTTTACTTAAGGTACACATTTTAGCATATTAAACAACAACCATTTCTCCCATATGACTTCACATTAGCACACAGTGCAATTAGTCAGTCTTGCTTTGGTGACTGTTACTGGTCAAATGGCAACTAGCTAATCTAATCTAATCATGTGGATGGCTAAAATAAGTAAATAGTATGAAAGGATGTTCAGTAATCTTCATCAATAGGTTTTATTTAGTAATTAAACAAGATGCTTATTGCCTAACAAAACTAAGTTGAGAGAAAAATTGATAGATTATACTGAAGGGCAGGATAAAATTACAAAGTAAGAGCTGCATTTTTCTAGTTGTGTCAGTGCTAGGAGAAAAAAAATGTTCCTCAATTATAATAACATAAATATATCTCATAAAGAAAGATGTACAAGAATGTTCTGGACCTTTGCAGCTGCAACACACACAAATATTTCCCCCACGGAATGGTAAGGGAAATTCTGGGCACATGACATATAGCCTGGTTACGGGAGCTTGTATGATAAATTCAAATTAGTTGAATGCAACTCACTAAGATAAATAAGGGAAGTAATTACTGTAATTTCAAATATATTTTTAAATAAAAGGAATTCTATTTTAGTCATTTGCAGTAGACATCCTACTTAGTGTTGAGTTTAATGATTTAAAATAGTAGCCCTAAGTCTGCAACACTTGGGTATGTTTAACAAAGTGAGTGATGTTCTAATGACCACTTCAGAAAAATAGCATCTCCTCCAGGATGTAATACCCAGTTGATCTGTCATCCCATTCACAATTAAGGCTCTGTGTTTACATGATTTAGATCCAGGAGGACTGTGGGTAGAAATATGATATTGATTTTGTTGTGAGTCAAAGCTACCACATTCTGGAGAAAAAAAATTACTGCCCAAGTACTTCCAGGTATCGCTGACTGCTGATTGCCAAATATGCCTAAAATCCCTTCCCAAGCCCAATATGATATAACTATCTCTCCTGACAATGTCCACCCATCTGTTTTAGTATAACATTTGCCAAGTACTTTTTAAACCAACTTCTAAACTTTCATATCATTAAGGAATCTACAAATCCATTGTTGAAACAGGAAATTATCTTATATGAAATAGATTGACATAAAGCAACAAGGAAAAAAGACATTCAGTCATGTTATATTTAAACAAAGAATGTCGGGAAGAGCTCAAATAGTTTTGAATTTGGACATTCTAACACAGTTGTAAGTAGGCACTGTATCTAGTGGGCATATTAGATGGGCAAAAGTTTCAATTTAAATATTACATGAATATGAACAAACACAATTCAAAGTATCATACATGTGAAGGACATCTCTTTTCATTGTGCAGTATGCAACCTGGTCACACAGTTTTCACTGCAGAACGCAACAGCATTGTTGGAAATATGAGAAGATTTCATGTAATTGACTTCCAAATAGAAAATCACTAATAAAATTCATAGATGGCATTTGCTTATAGATATAAATTAAATTCATCACGGCTATACCATCTACTAGCTATGTATTGCTGAGTAACACTTAAATCCCTCCATTCCTTCCTATGTAAAATGAGGACAAGAATAGCAGTACCAAACTCACATTTTTAAGGTATAAGCAGGAGTTGCAAACATACACGTATTGATTATTTGCACAGATAAGCTCTGGGAAAAAGTAAGCTGATGGCAATATTTAACTTGGGGAAGGGCAAAATAATAAAGGGTGAGGAATGGAGAGATGAAGGGGATGTTTGCTATTTGGGAAATAATTTACTGTGCTTTTTCCACACATGTTCATTATGGCCATCAAGCTTTTTTCTATCTTCTTTCCTGACCCCCTTTCCAGTCCTTAACAATTTCTACTGCTTTCAGGACACCCTTTGTCTGTTTGTCTTGTTTTAGTTCCCACATATGTCATGGTTGGATTCAATGTCGACTTGATACAAATTAGAATCACTTGAATAGGGAACTTCAACTGAGAAACTGTCTCGAATACCTTCATCAAAGTGAAAGACCTACCCCAAATGTGGTTGGCACCGACTGATAGCATTAACTACCCAGCTCTTGGCTTCCATAGTGAGAGACAGGTATTGTGGATTATTCTGATGGCAGAGGAATGAAGTATTTGGCACCAACTAATTATCAAATTCTCTGCCTCTTAGGTGGGAGGCAACTCTTGTTGTTTCAACATAACCTGACTTAACAACCTGTGTGTGTGTGTGTGTGTGTGTGTGTGTGTGTGTGTGTGTGTGTGTGTCAAATATTTATTGTACTGGTTCTTTTACTCTAGAGGAACATGACTGATACAATATATAAAAGAAAATGTGATATTGTTTGAGTTGTTTCCTTTGTCAAATTTCTACACAGCCTTTTCAAATGTTCACTAAACTAATTCAAAATAGGTTAAGTTGTGCTTCCAGTGTTTCTTCTTAACCTTGATTGACTGTCTCATAGCATATGAATCTCTCCACCCATTATCTAAGAGCCTACTAATTGAACCTCAGGCAGGCCAATAACTTAAATTGTCATGAGCACCAAACATTGTGAATTCTCTGCTCCACATTTTAGCCTTTCTAAAACTAATGTGTCAGCTAATTAGGGCACTAAACAAACTTACTCTGGAGTTTCAGTCCTGGAAATTGCATTCCTATTGTTTTTTTTTCCTCTGACTCTCTCAAAGAGTCAAGATTTCAGGACATTAGGTGAGTGACCAGAATCATTTGGTACCCTGAAAATCTTAGCAAATTACTATTTGCCATGCTAAAAAAGTCATTTAAGTCTATCTTACATTTTAAATATTCAGGAGAGAAGAAATATATTTATTTCTGGATAAGCTGTAAAAAAACTATTCTGCCAGAAACATGTGGAAAAATAGCAGAGCCAGAAGTTGAAAGAAAAATTACATAAAAAATTACATGCATGACAAAGAGTCAGACAACACAAAAGGCACAAATTGTGAGTAAATGACTGACCACAGGGGCTCCCAACATGACATTGAATGTACCTGATCCTGATTAGAGAGTGTGCTTGTTTGAGAAACTGTTGGTGTGCTAGTGTGCTGTAGCAGAGAATAAAAGTAATTGTAAACAATAGTGGCAGCCAATGTACACACTTTCTATATATTTTTATTTATGAATCATTCATTGTATAATGCATATTGATCAAATCCAGCCATCATTCCCTCCCCTCCAGTTCTACCCCTATTGTTGTACTGCTTTTAGCTCCCAACTTTTTGTGTTCTTTTCTTGAAGACACACTGAGTTCGATTGTTGCTGTCTGTATGTACCTGAATGTAAGATGGTCTAATAGAGCTTGGCTAGCCTCTCAGAGGCTGCATCCCTGGGGAAAATTGATTCATGCTCTTCCAGAAGCTTGGAGTTACACCTTGGCTATGGGTGGGACTTTATGATCTCATCCTCTCTTCATGTTGGGATTGTGACTGCCTATCTTGTGCATATAGTCACAGTCCTATGAGTTCCTATGTGAAATGTCACTGTCATTTTTAATAAACAGTATTTTTCAGCAGATGTTCACTACTACCAGCTCTTGCAGTTTTTTCTGCCACCCTACTCCCTGATGATCCCCGAACCTTGGGGTAGGACAGATAATACATGTCTCCTTTATAGCTGAGATAGCTGAGCACTCCACAGTCTCATCTTCTCTGCACCTTGGCCAGTTGTCTTTTAATTAATAAACACCTACTGCAAAAGGAAGCCTCTCTAATGAGGAACCACTATTCTACGAGTAAAGAAAAACTTTAATATTAAATGTTTATCAAAATAATAATACTATATTCTCTTATAGCATATGGTTTTGGGCCAAGTTAATAGTATCATGCATGAGTTCTTTCTTGGGGAATAGACTTAAATCCAACAATAAAGTAGTTGGTTATTTCCGTAAAATTTATGACATCCTTGTACCAGTGGGCATATCTTTCTCAGACAGGCATTATTGTAGCACACAGATTCACAACTGGGGAAGAACATTTAAAATTATCTCCACACTGTGGTGATATATTGTTTATTACCTAATAAAGATTGCCTGGAGATTAGACTGTAAAGCTAGCCACAGCCATAGACACCAGGCAGTGGTGGTACACACCGTTAATTCCAACAGCCACACTAGTTAGCCATAGAGGCTGGGCAGTGGGTGGTGCATGCCTTTAATTCCTTCACAAGAGAGGAATATAAGACAGGAGCATGACCTTAGAGCAGGCATTCAGTCTTGGGCAATTAGTCTCCAGCCACGTTGAAGACAGGATCTCCCAGCCTTGGTAGACATAAGAGCTCTCTGGTGGCTTGGCTGCTTTGCTTTTCTGGTCTTAGCTTTAACCACAGTATCTGTCTCTGGGTTTTCATTATTTGTGCTACACCATGCATTTAGTTTTCTGTTATTTCTCTTATCTTTTGATATAATTTAGTTACATAATCCCCCTTCTCTTTTCTCACTCCAAACATTCCCATTTATTCTATCTCTTTTTCAAATTTATCACCTCTTGTTCATCAACATATATATGTATATGTTCACACACACACACACACACACACACACACACACACACACACACACACCCTGAAAAAAGAGGGATTGAGTTTGAAAAACAAGCAAGGAAGAGTTTATGGGAGTGTTATATGTGTTCTGTATATACATACATATCCCTAAATATATAAGCATAACATTCTGTCTATATAATATTACTTACATGTATGTTTTTTGTGATATTCTACTATGCAATGTGGAAACTTAGGTTCTGAGGAGTTAAACATGTAGTAAACTACATGAGTAGTTTACACATGCAGTAAATGCTATGTCTTGAACACAGATAATGTGATTTTATAATATATGACCCTATAGCACAGACTTTAAATTGATGATGGGCTTAGGAACAACATCATCCCATCTCAGTTTCTCCTAAAAAGATTTGTATCAAGTTGCTGAAATGCAGAGGGTAGGTAGCTTTCAGCATCAGGCTGCTGGGATTGGAGTATCTAAAGTGAACAGTGCCAGTGTGCCTCCTCCATCCTTCATCTTGGGCAGATGAAGGCACTTGTGAACTTATGGGAGACTGAGAAGGGCTATGATGACAAGAGATATGTCTAAGTCCATTCATGCTGCTATAATAAAATGCCTAAAAACAAGTGATTTATATAGAGTACAGACCAAAGAGTAAAAATCCAAGGTGGGGTCCATAGTGTGTATCTTCTAAAGGAAGGAACTCTGTGGCCTCACAATGCAGAAGTCAGAAGGGAAGAGTAATGAGTGCTGTCTTCAAAGCCTTCTTGTAAGGGTGCATAATTCCACTGTACAATTTTAACAAGAATTTCTATATGTGGTATCTAAATGAGATATCTCCATCAAATTTCTTCTTCTCAGAGCTCAGGGAATTGCAAAGGAGTCCAAAAGATTGTTAAGAGACAGAGGGGATGAAGGACACCAGGAGAGCAAGGCCCTGTGAATGAACTAAGCAAGGTACATATTAACTCACAGAGACTGAAACAGCAAGAACAGGGCCAATGTTGGTCTGCACCAGGTCCTCTGCATATATATTATAGATATTATATTAATATTTTTATTGAACTCCTGACAGAGAACAAATGGGTCTCTTATTCTCGAACCTGCTCTTGAGACTTCCTCTTATTAAGTTGCTATGTTCAACTTCAATACGATAGTTTTTGTTTTATTGTATTATATTGTTATCTTTTAGAAGTTTGTTATCTTCAAAAAGAGAGTGGACCTGGAGGGCAAGAGAGGCGGGGAGGAAACTGGAGAAATAAAGGGAGGGGAAACCATAATTAGAATGTGTTGTGTGAGAAAATAATCTATTTAAAAAAAAAGGAAAAAATAAAAAAGAGATCTCTAAAACTCAAAGAATTTCTGATATATGAATTAGATGAAAAACTCATCTTTAAAAATGTTTTGGTCCATCTATGGGTCCATGAATATATTTACATAAAAACCACTAGAATTAAGATACAAGAGAATGGATAGATGGTATAGTGCTTAAGATCACTTGTGTTCTTGAAAAGAACCAGAGTTCTATTCCTGGAATCTATTAGACCACTCACACCACCTATCTCTAGAGTGTCTAAAACCCTCTCCTGGACCCTGTGAACACCTGCATATACATGTCCATGCTGGCACATTTGCACGTGTGTGTGTGTGTGTGTGTGTGTGTGTGTGTGTGTGTGTGTGTGTGTCATGCCTGTGCACGTGCAAAAACATTTCCATCTCTCCACAAGATGTTTTGTAGTGAATCTTTCCTTGTAACACAAAAATTAAAAGACTCAGAGACTGATATTGGGGTTCAAACTTCAAGCTGAATATCAGAAAAGCAAGGTAGCTGGCACTAACTCTCACCTCTAGCTCAGGATAACAGGATTGATCCCATGCAGGAGCTCTTCACATAGTGTCAGACTGCTGCCTCTCCTCAGTGTGGCTGAAGAACAAATGCCTCATACTGACCCCTGATACTGACTTATATAGCTCTCATGACCCCTGTGATTAAAGGTATGTGCTATAATTTTCTTTTAAACTGATTCATTCTTGTGTAGATATGGTTGGCATTGGACTCACACTCTCAGGATTAACAGTGTGTACCACAATCTCCTAGCTTCTGGCTGCTGGGATTAAAGATGTGTATCACCACTGTCTGACTGCTATAGCTTTGCTTTTCTGAATCCTCAGCCAAGTTTTAATAAATCATAAATAATATATCAGTATATTTTCACATCAGAACTTAACTATTTCATACACCTATAGTTTTGTCTTTTCCAGTATGCCATTCATGTAGTCTCAGACAATAGCCTTTTTAAGCCAGCTTCTTCATCATGCCTAGTGCTTGTAACACCCACTCATGTTTTTTGCTTGTATCCATTCATAATGTGCTCTTCTAAGCACTGTAAAGAATTCTGTGTTATGGAATACAATAGTTTATGCATTTTCAAGGTGACTGGGTTATTTCCACTTCTCAGTGCTTACAAAAAAAGCAGCAAAATAATTGAAACATTTATATTCATTTTTTATTTCAAAATAGTTTGCACTGATTTCTAACAAAACTAAATTAAAACTTATAAACATATGCTTAACTGTTAAGAAAGCACCTCACTCTTTTACAGTGCGGCTATCGACTTCTATTCTAATTTCTTTCCTGTTGCTGTGATTATAAACAGTTTGATCAAGAGAAATATAGAGGAGGAAGGCTTTATTTCACCTAACACTTCCACACCACAGTGCATCACTGGGAGAAATTAGAGCAGGAACTTAAAATAGAAACCATGAAGGAATTCTGCCTACTGGTTTTTAGCTAAGTTTCGTATGTAGCCCAGGACCAACTTCCCAAGGAACAGTGGCACCCACAGTGGGCTGGGCTCTCCATCAATTAACAATCAAGACACACACCCCCCAGAGACATTCCTACAGACCAATCTGATAGAAGCCTTTCTTCTCAGATTATTCTAGACTGTGTTAATTTGCATTGAAAGCAAACCAGCCAATCTTTTATTATCACTGTAAGAGAATTCTAAGCTCTCAAAACATGTTACCCAATACCACATATAAAAATAATTCATAGTAATATTTATTTGTTATCATGTTTTTCTGCTTTTCAAATATTTGTCTTGTTCCATTTAGATTTTTTTGCCCTTGCTTTAATCTTCTGATATGTTATTTGATTTGATTTTATTGTGATCTGCTTTCATGGGACACAGAGACCCTCCTAACACCCACCTTGGCTTTTTTCCAAGAAAATGCTACTTGGACGCTGCGACCTCCAACTTTCCTCACTTTCTAAGCTTCCTTCTCAGAATCCCTAGTAGCCAGTGTTCTCTTTTGATTGACTGCAAACTGTAATTGCTATTTCTCCAGACAGGGACAGTGCAGGGTTTGGCAATGTGATTTTTTTAAATGATGAAATTGGTGCCATGCGGATGGTGAAGCAGCCCTGCCCTCTTCATTTCAGCAAAATTCCACAAGCTACAAGATTCCACACTATGGATTCTTGAACCAATTTCTCTCTTCTCTCCCATGTTCTTCTACATGCATGTAAATGGACACTTTTGTTTGTCTTTCTGAATAAAGGAATTAGTATTATTTTTCTATAATCATGAGCAACATGAATCTTTTAACTTTTAAGGTAGTTTTCCAAATGTGAACTAGCAGCCTGTACACTCTGTCCCCTCTCAAACCTAGAAAGGCGTGCATTTTATTTACTCAATGAACCCTGCTGCATGCCTGCAGGGTTGCCTCATTTACACTCATGACAATGTATTAAAGCTTAGGAGAGGAAATGAGATCAGTTTGGCTAGCCCTGTTTCACACAGCTACTAAGAAATGAGTTGAAATTCAAATAAAGGTAGAAGTACTTCCCTAAAGCAGTCAATAAGCAATAAACATATATCAGACAATTTTTTTAAATCTAGAAGACATTGGCTGTAATATTATCCTGTGGGAGTATTGTGCAATATATATCTTCATGCATATGAATTCTTGGAATTGTATTGTTTAGAAAGGTCTTCTCTTAACATGAGAAGAGAGGAGACTCCAATAAGAAAAATGGTACACACACACACACACACACACACACACACACACACACACACACACACAAGAAATGTGCATTTGACCTTAGACATTCTCAGCTAACCTTATAACATCTGAATACATGGCAACTGAAGTACGAGCATAGACCCCAAGTGCCAGTTGCAAAAATAAGTATGGACTCTACTTCTATCAGATGGTTCTATGAAAATGTCATTAATCAATGGTCTTCTTTCTGCAGGTTCTCCCTTTATGGGTTTAACCAACCACAGGCTGGAAACATTCTTTAAGCAATACAATATAACTAACACGTAGAGGATTTATGATGTATGTATTGATTGTTATATGTGGTTGGGGAAGCTTGGGTATATGCAGTGGGGAGTCTAGTCAAGCACGAACTCAATTACTGTTCCATAGTAAGCATCTTTTATAGCAAAAAAACCCTCAGGGCAGGAAATCAGCCAGCCAATGGTTTTAAAGGTCAACAAGGTGCCCTATGCTTTTCCTAGCGAACATGAGCTGCAATGACCTCATTTGGTTCTATCTTGGCAACCGATCACACTTTTTGTAAACATCTCAGGACTCACCCTCTTGGCACCATCTTTGTCTGGTGTGCCCTCCAACAATTGCTACCTGCTAAGTTTTTATTGTGGCAGGCATTGTCAGCATTTGAGTCTTGGGCTCTATCGTGAACATGTGAAACATCCATCCAGTCTTCACCAACTCTTTAGGAGGATGCTTGCTTGAATGAGAATAGTAGCTCTTTCTTTAATAAACACAATTATATTTTTATTCGTGTGTGTGTGTGTGTTGCATGCATGCCACTGCACACATGTGGACAGAGGACAACTTGCAGGAGTAAGTTCTTTCTTTCCTTTTACCCTGTGTTGTCCTGAGGATTAAACACAGATTGTCAGGCGTGGTAACAGACATTACCCACTGAGGCATTTGGTCAACCATGTTTTATGAAAATTCTTTCAATTAATTTTTCCAAGTCCCACTTTGAGATTCTCTTTTTCTTCTTCTATAGTTAGTGGTTGATAAATATCACAGGAATAAAACCAAACCTAAACATCTGAATGATAATATACACCAAGTTTGTAACCTGAGTATGCTGTGGGACTCTTAAGTGACCCCCTGAGTCCTTTGGGGATTCACACATCTACCCAGAAATTCCATTCATGCCAAAAAAGAAGAAAATTACCTGAATATCTTATGCATAGTATATGAGCCATGCCTCAATGTACTCATCGCCTACTAGACTGACATACTTATATGGACTCACACCAATGTGAGTAACACTAGAGAGAAAAAAAAAGATGCCAAACAAAAAATTCAAGAATCAGATCACTTTTTAGTCTGGGTTTAAAACAACAATAGTTGCTTATTATAATAAGCAATACTATTTCCATCATCACCAGGACCATCTGAAATCTTTGTGCCTGTGTCCTTAGACCAGAAACCATTCAGCTTCTTGAATAATGGACTAGACAGAAACAGATGTCAGAGAAGTTATTTCACAAACGTTCATTTTCAAAGTCCAGGTCTCTGCCAAGATTCCAATTGTGCATCTGTCTTCTATATATCCAAATTCAGAAAATGGTTCAGGAAATAAACTTCTAAACTACCCATCTCATCTCTTAAGAAGGATATATATATATATATACACATATTATATATATATATGATATTATATATATATAATATCACTTTCCCAAATATATATATAATATCACTTTCCCAACTGGTACAAGCCTTTGCAGAGCTTCTGTGTTTGTTGTGTCAGATACTTCCTCACACTCACATAAGGCTTAGTTATATGGCTTGCTTTGGCAATGGACTGTGAGCAATTGTGACATATGCCACACTTAAGAAGGACCTTTAAAAGTGATATCAAGTTTAAACACATCCTCTTGGGTGTCCTTTCCTAGAAGAACACATTGTCTCAAACAGGCAGTTCTTCCTCCCACTGGACTTGAAGTAAAAACATGTGCAAGTAAAGCTATAGTTGACTCACAGATAACATAAAACATAAGAGAATGGAGCTTTTATGATTGGAAATCACTGAGGTGTGGGACTCATTAATCAACACAGAAAATTACTTCTCCTTTTGTTACAGCAGATCGCTATTCCTTGGCATTTCAGACTTAGGGTGTACCCTTGACAATGTAAAGTACCAATTTTATTTGCTAACTCATAAAGATGTTCTCTCGGATGATATAATCTGAGTTTGATTATTCCTTATCAAACCTGAAATCCTGCTGATTATTTCTTAATTAAATACCTTTCTCTGTGTAATTGTTTGATTAAATTCTCAGAGTTTTATTATGAGTTACTATATTAAGTTTGTAATTACTTAGGAATTGAGAATCGATTGATGCCTCCTCTACCTCATCAACATTTTTTCTGCCATTCTCATTTGGAAAGCTTTGTTCTGAGGATGTGATCTGCAATCAGTCTTCCTTTAAAATTATTAAATCATGAACATAATCAATCTATATTTATTTTGAATAGCTAATCTTGGTCTACCAATTCTGCATATACCTAATCTATCTCTTAATTTTATGAATAGGCAATAAAAGACCAGAAGATATACTAACACTGAATATTAATTTTCAAAAGCATCATCTGAGGAAAAAACTAGAGAGTCATGGAAGAGTCCATTAAAAAAAAAACAGCTTTGTGTCATCTTTTTCTATTGCATAAAGAAAATTGACATTGAAGAAATGTAGAGTGAATTCAGAGGAGATAGACAACATGCATTCATGTTCTACTGGAATTTCCAGGGAATAAGCTGCAGAAAATTGGACAACAAAAACTAGAAGAGGTGAGTGACAGATTAAATCTCTAATTTAACAGCAGAGAAAATAAAAAAAAAAAAAACTTTACTAAGCAGAGCAGGAGAAAGTGCGGCTAGCTTTTCAGGGATGGGTGTAGTCTGTAGAACATTCCCTTGACACTGAAGGGGAGTGATTATAATGCATTCAAGAAGAAAACCTTGAAAAACTGGCATTGTACTCTTAGTAATGAGCACCTTAAAGAGAAACAGAAGAGAGAAAGTGAGACATAAGTTTAACTCAGCAACAGCAGAACAGTGAATGGGAAAATCTGCCCTCTTAAGCACTTGACTGGAGAAAGCTGAGATAGTATCATTAATTCTCCTGCTAGATGGCCTGGTGACTCAGATCATCTGTGAACTATGCTCTCTGGAAACTCAGAACAACCATTGAGAACTCATATCCTGAGATGTTTATGCCCCACCTACTCCCTTCCCTTCACATTTATTCCTCCTTTAATACTGTATTCATAATGGGGAAACTCATAGATAGAAAATGTTTTTGCATACAATTTTATACTTTCAGAGGACACAGTGTATGATAAACATCATTCTATCAGAAAAAGAAATGGTACTCACCCGCATTACAACTTAATCCCTTGTAAAAATTGTAAGCACTTACACTGAAAGAATGAGTGACTTTTAAAATGCAAATAGAAACAAATAAAAAAAAGAGCCATTGAGTAATTTAAGACCAGATGTACAAGTCATAAAAGAACATAAAAATCAAGGCAACAAGACTCTCCAGAAAAATACTAATCTCATAGTAATGGCTTGCTATAGGAATGAATTGGATAAATTCAAAGAAGTCAAAAGAAAGATTGTACATGTTCAAAAGAAAAAAAGAAAGAACACAAATAAACACCTAATGAATTCCAAGAGAATAGAAGCAGTTTAATGAAATAAGAAACTCAATGTACTAGATGAAAGTATGACTCACATTCTAATTTAAAAACACTAAAAATACAAGACAAAGGTAGTACATTGAAAGCTGAAAGAAACAAACTCAATCCACATACAAAGTTAGGTCCATCAAAATAATTGAAGATTTCTCAACAAGAACCAGGCTGACTTGGAATATTATATTGCATTTTCTAAAAGATAACTGCTGAGAGCCAGATGATCAGGGATTTGCTATGAGATTGTGTCTCCCAGTAATATGAGAAGCTATACCCATTAAGTATCACCAACATGACTACAGAGACACGAGCTCAACAAGTATGACACCAATGGGCATTCCTCAGTGGATGGGGAAAAGGCCACAAGGCTTCAACCCTACACAAAGAACTGAAGGCAACTGAGGAAAGCTGAGATATGGAAAGGTGATCTTGCCAGGGGAGAGCACACCAGTTGGTTGTCCAATGCCAAACAGTCAGTCTTAAAAATATGCATTCAAGTAACTTT
This sequence comes from Cricetiscus sungorus, assembly GCA_030556225.1. NCBI lineage: Eukaryota > Metazoa > Chordata > Mammalia > Rodentia > Cricetidae > Cricetiscus > Cricetiscus sungorus. The sequence continues at coordinate 132,210,854 of JANBXA010000007.1, read as the reverse complement.
ATATGGACTGAACAGATAATATTTAGGCATTATATATATATATACATATATATATATCCAATATCAATTGGTGAAAAAGAGCCTATGATTCTGAAGTAGAACAGGAAGAGCTATGTGGGAAGGTTTGGAGGGAAGAAAGAGAAGGGAGAAATGTGATTATAGTATAATTTTAAAAGTAAAATTTTGAAAAATGAGGAAATAAAAGATAACTGAAAACCACAGTACTATATGCAGAAAAGCATATTGCTTCTACAAGATCCCAAAGTAAGTAAGTTCAAACTAATTGGAATTGAAAGATCCATAAGAAGGTGAGGTGAGATTGCCATTTCAACCCATGATGCTATAACCTGGTGGGTGACTAAATTAGTCCTCTGTTAAACAGAATGTATACAATAGAAAAGAATTAGGAAAAGAGGCAAGAGATGCAGAAGCACAACACAAGGAAGCATGCAGAGGCTTGGTGACATGGAGGCCATTATCCTTTCTGGAATTATAGACTGAATAAGAGACAAACTTCTGTATATATGCACCTGGGTTGTAGAGAGAACACTCAATATAAGTTTAGAGTATATTGATAAATCTTAACTCCATCCTTTGATAAACAGAAATCTATTACTGTGTTTTAATCAGAGGATAAAATATACCATATTTTCTTTTCAACACAATTCAAATTCAAGGGACTGAGTATTTGGCTCAGTGATAAAATTGTTTGTCCAGTATGTTCAAAGCTTTGGGCTTACCCTACCCCCAGCACCACACATACACACACACACACACACACACACACACACACACACACACACACAGAGAGAGAGAGAGAGAGAGAGAGAGAGAGAGAGAGAGAGAGAGAGAGAGAGAGAGAGAGAATATTAACTAGGATTATTATAGTGACCAGGTGATAGAATTATATGTTAATCTTGTCACAGAGTAACTGTGACTGGAATTTTGGTAATAATAGTGGGTAGGATAATTATGAGTTGATTTTGCATGATTCCCCAAATTAAATTTTGGCACACCTTCATGTTCAATGAATCAGTATATTATTAATACACAGAATTCATGCCACATAAAAATACTGAAATATCAGAGTGCTTAGGAGGGCCAGGGCCAGAGCCTTGTGCTATGCCATGATGGCAGTGCAAAGGACTGTGCCAATAGTGATAAATTAGGTGATCCAGAGAACCCATTGCAAAGCTGAGAAATGGTGAAAAACTGAAAAAAGTTCCGGGGTCCAGAGAGAGGCTGGTTCACCTAGTTGTGTGTAAGTCGAGTAAAAGAGCCGTGAACTTAAAGATTTTAAATTTTGACAAAAGATACATAAAATAGATGTTTTTAAGTAGTTAAATAGAAGTACAACTATACAGGTGACCCTACCTTTCATCGTCCAAAATAAAGCTGTCTCCCCATTCCAAGAACCAGCACGATACACTTGCTTATGAGAGAAGACACGTTTATGGAGTCCAATGTAATTGACTCTGGACTTGAAACACAGATTATGGTGATGTGGAGTGTTGGATGGTTTTATGTGAACTTGTCACAAAGCTAGTGTCAACTGAATGGAGAGAACCTCTGTTGGGCAAATCTGCTTCCATAATATCCAACTGTAGGGCATTTTCTTAATTAGTTATTGTGACTGAGAGAGCTCATTATATGTATGTGAGTTTAGTGATACATTTGAAATATAAGAAGTTGACATTATTATGGGTAAATACTTGCAAACGAATTAGCTAAACTAGCACCATATGTATTCGACTGCCATTGTTTGTTTAATGGAAACTATCATGAGGGAAGTGCACATTTAAAAATCAATTAGAATAACTATTTCCATTTAATTGAATAAAATCTACAGACTAATTTTACAAGTACTTATCCAACATAATATGGAAAGTGCCTGTGAAGTGAGCAATAGGTATGGTATTAAGTTAATAGAAACTCAATGTCTTCATATATCCATCTGCTTCTGAAGCTTTATAAAATCCACCAGCTGTAATCTGTACTCCTCAAGCTTTGTGATATACACTTCAAAAAGCTATCACCTAAAAGATGTGTTACTAAGAATCTCTTAGTCATATCCATAGATAGAAAAATCTATATTATCATTTTTCTGTTAACTTTATCTTGCTAGATTCCACATTTATAGGAAGACTGAAAAAGCCTATTCTTTTTCTTAAGATATCCACTTCACAAGTTATGATTCATTTAATGGGTTGGAGAAATGATGCTGGAAGTTGAAGTCTATTTTCATTTTTAGCTTTCTACATATGTTATGCACTTGTACCTATGTAGGAGTAATCACTCTTTGCTCAATTGTATTCTGAAAAGGTAATAAGCAAAATTCATTGCAAGTGTAACAATAAAGAATCAATTACTCTCCTTATCCACTCCCTAATAGCACCATCTCTGTAATCAGAATTACAGTTCCCATAAAACATTCAGAAACTGGAGAGACAAAATGCATCTTTGAATTGATCTTGATCATTTCTGCACAATTCACTAATCAAAGAAAGGCTCAAAAATGATAGCTGGATTTGTGGGCTTGCCATTTGCTAGCTGTTTCAGAATAGCCCATTTTCATATCTGAGTTCCTGATTTCTTTCCAGCCTTAAAAATAAAATTATTTTTATAAAAGAAATCTGCATCAATATCTTCATTAATATCAATCCAGAACTGACATGTAAGCTTTCTTCCATTGGCTACATTTCATGATGCTGTAAGATGCTACACAGGATGCTGGGGAAGAAAAAAGTCATCAACAGTTTCACCCCACTGGGAACTCTGCATGCAACAATGACCAATCCAGCAAGACATGACCATTGAAACAATAGTTGTGGAGGCACCCACCCACTTTTGAAAACTAAAGTTGTGGTCCACTTCACAGAAGAGAACTCAATACTACTACTGAAATGAATGTGGCCAGGAACTCATGGCTGGGGAGTTCATAAGCCCTAAAAAAAATACACCAATATTATTTTGCTAAACTGGCATGGTATCAAATTTCCTTTTAAATATTTATCTTCATAAGATGAGAGCATCTCTCAGCCTCATCAGAGAAGTTCACTTTTGCAATTGAGCCACAGTCCTCAACCCTCTTAATGCTACAACCCTTTAATACAATTCCTCATGTTGTGGTGACCCCTCAACTATAAAATTATTTATTTTGTTGCTACTTCATAACTGCAATTTTGCTACAGTTATGAGTTTTAATATAAATATTTGGTTTCTGATAGTCTTAGGTAACCCTTGTGAAGAGGCTGTTGCTCACCAAAGGGGTCTCAACCCACGGGTTGAAAACCTCTATAATAGAAGGAAGTTAATTAAAACATTCACAACTGGTTAAAGTATAGATATCAAGCTACTGTGAAGTAACATCTGTATCACAATCTCTACCCCCAAAGCTTGGGGACGATTGTAATAGCTGTGGTGACAAGACTATAGGCAAACTGTTATAAAACAATGTCTTCTGGACATGAACTCATCTATTGGCTGTGTCTTCCTATACTAGATAAAGATAGTCTGAATTCTAGCAGGGATGGTGGGCACTCATGAAGCCCATCCTCACTGAGAATATATTGGAAGTTGACTGCTATTTGGAGATAAAGAGTATTTCAGGGACGTGCCTCCCACTAGATTGCCATTGTTTTAATGGGTAGCTGGATGGCTCTACACTAATGACACACAGGAAGCACTAATTGGGCCAAATAGTTTTTTTTTTTTTTTTTAAAGGAGGACACAAAATTGGGATGGGAGGACTCTGGGAGGAGTTGAAGGGAGGACAGGGGTGAGTATGATCAAAACAAATTGCATACATGTATGAAATTTTCAAAGAACAAATACAAAATGTATATTTTTAAAAGGAAAAAGGGCCACTAATCTGAATCCTATGTGGCGCACTGAGATGTTTAAGAAGATAAGATTTGTAAATACATTCAAGGACAGAAATTTTTTGTTTTTACATGTTATCCATTCATATAACTGTCCTTTAGAAATGAATAAAATTCTAAAGAGCAATATTGGCTGTATAATTTATTGTTTCTAAGAGATCCAAATATTTTAAGGTCATCAGCGTAAAGTTTCTTATATAGGACACTATATAACTCTGGTGTTTACCTTGAAATGCTTTTTATAACCCCACAGAAGAGGACTGCTATTTGGAACTTTAATGATGAGCAACCAATCAGCCATCTTGTCTTTGTCTGGATTATTTACCCCTCTGTGATAGCCCAAACCAGCCAGTTATAGGGGAGAAAGAAAATTTATCCCTTTCACAAACATAAAAGCACAGTCCTTGGATAGACTGGAACAGCAGCTATAGATCTCCTTACCTTATAGGGAACCATCTTTGTGTTTGTTTTACTGTCTATGCACTTTGTTTTTTCAATAAAATTCAGCTAAGTGGTCAGTCCTTGCTTTACTTGACTCTGATAAATTGAAGTTATTATCCTGATGAAATTAGTTGGATAATGGATTAAATGTAAATAATAGATCTTTTTCTTTGAGACTATAAATGGAATTATATTTTGTAAACTCACTTGTGATAACATCAGTTTTCAAATCTCTGTGCAGAATATAAGGCCTGTATTCTACCTAGCACTCTAGATCCAGCCCTAATACCAACATACATATCTATCAGAGTAAGGTCTGCTTTGGGTGGATATTTCTAGTGTTTCTGCATTAAGAAAAAGGATGACTTTTTGCTTAGCCTAAACCTAAAATTACTTGAGTGGGTAGAATTTTATTTACTGTGTTTTGTTTGAATATAAGGCAATTAACCTAACAATGTTAAATATTATTGTCATTTGAATTCAATAATCATGGTATATATCAGCATCAACAATCAAGTTATATTTAATTTACCTACTTGAAAAAAAATTTCAAAACTTGGTGTATATACTGATTTATTCATCTTCATCTTAGGTCTTTCTTCCAGGCAAAACAAGGACATTCCTCATCCTTTCAAAGTCTGTCCTTTTTAAGGTATATGTATCCTCGATGAGACAAGACAATAGACAGGATTTAGTTCATTTGGGATTAATTTGGTTTCTCTTTACAAGAAATTTTAGAATAGGAAACCAGTCATATATTGGAAAGACTGCAATTGGTATAGGAAAGAGTGAAGAAAAAGCTCAGAAATCGATTTATAACCATCTGCTTACCTAAAGTTTGAACAATGGAGAAAAAGCACGGAAGCATAGACTTTTACGAAAATGTGAAATTATCAAAGAGGAAATAAAATAAGCTTTCTTCCCCATAAATTACTGAGAAAACTTGAGAGAAAATGCATATGACAGAAATTCTGTGACATGAGGCTCTATGCAGATATTTTTCCCTGTTGAAACTAAAGAAATTACATAACCATACAGCTCTCAAAGGTGTTGCCTTGAATATATCTCCTTGAGTTTTTTTTTTCACATAAGTTACCTTTTTGAGTTATACATTTGCTTCAATGATTTGGGGGGTTTAATTTAAGCATATACTAGAAAACCCACAAAGAATGCAAGACACACAATCTTATGGTCTGTAATGGACTTGCCTGCAATCTGTCTTATGCAGGATCATCTGCTTGCTTCTAAATGTAAGTGCTCATCCCTAAGAGGACTGGTAGATTTATTAGTCAGGGTGTTCTAGTGTAGTGTGTAGTAGAACTCATAGAGGGAACGTGTGTGTGTGTGTGTGTGTGTGTGTGTGTGTGTGTGTGTGTGTGTGTGTGTGTGTGTGTGTGTGTGTGCTATGGTCTAATAAATCAGTGTCTGGCTATGAACAGAAACTCCAAGACACCAGAAACTGCTCAGTCCATGAGGCTAGGTGGTTCATTTGGTCTTCAGGAAACACTAGAATCCCAAAGAACTAGGTTCTAATGCCAATGAAGGGATGGACAAACAGGAAAAGAGCAAAAGCTTCCTCATTCCATGTCCTTACATAGATTTCCAGCAGATAAGGCCCGGATTAAAGGTATGTCTTCCTGCTTCAAGATCCAAATCAAAGGTAAGCATGAGTCTTCCTACCTCAATATCCTGATTTTAATTGTGTATCTTCCTTCTTCAAAGGTATGGACTAGATGTGGAGCCACCCATTTCAAACCAAGGAAAAAATACTTCACAGGAGTGCCTTCCATTTCTCGATTGTAGTTCATTTCGGATACAGTCAAGTAGACCAGCAAGAATAATTATCACAACTAGAAAGAAGACAGATGTTGAACTCTCAGAGACTTCGCTACTTTGTCTTAAAGCAAAATCTAAATCAGAGGCTTTATCTAAAATGTTCACCCTGCCTAGTCCACTGCTCCTGCCTGCCTGCTTTCTCTACCCTCTCATATGCTTCCCTAAGAGCAAGTCCTTCTCAATGACTGCTCAAACTACTAAATTCGTGGGCTTGTGAGAAAACTGCCAGTCAGTATTTTCTTAGTTGAAGCACTCTCATCTGAAAGGAAGCTAATAGGACCCAAAGCCCCTCCCTAAAGTTAAATAAACAGCATGGACAGAGGAGTCTTTCTCCCTCCCATGGAACTACCCATGGGGGTTTTCCAGGAATTCCAGTAATGCTTCTGTGCATGACATCTTCCTAATGGGGTTTTTAATGATGCGGCTGTTTGAGTCACTCAATGTCCTACAAGGTACCCCAAGAAACTCAGTGGGTCACCATTCTAGAATGGAGTGGATTATTACTTTGTTCTGGCCTTGGTGCAGTCCTTGGAGACATTTATTCATGTCTCCCCAGGAACTCTGCTCCTTAGTATTAGAGCAGAGTACAAAAATGCTGATTTCAAACCTGTTTTTTTTTTTTTTTTTTTTGAGAGAGAGATTTAAAGTGATATAACTTAATTTTTATTTATTTTTCTTATTTTACATATAAATCCCAGTTACCTCTGTTCTTCCCTTCCTCTCTCCCAGCCCCCCCATCCCATTCCCCTCTCCCACTCCACATGTAGGGTGATACCTTTCTGGAGGGGTCTTCTAAATCTGTCAAGTCATTTGGAGTAGGGACTAGGCCCTCCCTCCTGCCTCTAAGTTAAGGGGGTATCCCTCCATGGGGGATGTGCCCACAAAGTCCTTTGTGCACCAGGGATACATCCTAGCTCCACTGTCAGAGGGCCCTTAGACTATCCAGGCCTTCTAGCTGAGACCCATGTTCAGGGGGTCTAAGTCAGTCTCATGATGGATTCCCAGCTATCAGTCTGGGGGGCCCATTAGCTCCTCTTTTTCAGGTCAGCTGTCTCTATGTGTTTCTGTAGCCTGTCCTTGCCCTCCCTCTCTGCATCTAGATTCTAGTTCAGCTCAGTGTTTAGTTGTGGGTGTCTGCTTCTGTTTTTTAGCAGCTACTAGATGAGGGCTCTATGATGGTGGATAAGTTAGTCGTAAATCTCATTATCAGGGAAGGGCATTCATGGTAGCCTTTCCATGGTTGCTCAAATTGTTAGTTGGGGTCATCCTTGTAGGTCTCTGGACATTTCTCTACAGTCAGTTTTCTCTTGAAACCTATAATGGCTTCCTCTTTTATGGTCTCTCTCTCTGTCTCTCTGTCTTTCTCTGTCTCTCTGTCTCTGTGTCTCTCTGTCTCTCTGTCTCTCTCTCTCTCTCTCTCTCTCTCTCTCTCTCTCTCTCTCTCTCTCTCTCATCTAATCCCATCTAATCCTCCCCTGACTCAGTCTTCCTGGTCACACTTGCTTTCCTCTCCTCTCCTTTTCTTTCTCCTAGTTCCCTCTCCACTCAACCCCCCCAATATGATCAAGAGATCTTGTTCCTTTACCCTTCTGCGAGGGACCTTGTATGAATCTCTTAGATTACTCCTTGTATCCTAGTTTCTCTGGCAGTGTGAATTATAGGCTGGTGATTCTTGCTCTAGGTCTAAAATCCATATATGAGTGAGTATATACCATGTTCCTCTTTTTGTGACTGGGTTACCTCATTCAGGATGGTTTCTTCAAGTTCCATCCATTTGCCTTGGAATTCCAAGATTCCATTGTTTTTTTTTTGTTTGTTTGTTTGTTTTTTTTTTTTCTACAGAGTAGTATTCCATTGTGTAAATGTGCCACATTTTCTTTATCCATTTTTTAGCTTGAAGTCTGGGATGGTGATGCCTCCTAAAGTTCCTTTATTGTACAGGGTTGTTTTGGCTATCCTGAGTCTTTTGTTTTACATATAAAGTTGATTATTATCCTTTCAAGGTCAGTGAAAAATTGATGGGGATTGCATTGAATCTGTAGATTGCTTTTGGCAAGATTGTCATTTTTACTATGTTTATCCTATCTATCCAAGAGCATGGGAGATCTTTCCATTTTCTGGTATCTTCTTTAATTTCTTTCTTTAAAGCCACAAAGTTCTTCTTATATAAGTCTTTCACATGTTTGGTAAGCATTATCCCAAGATACTTTATGTTGTTTGTGGCTATTGTAAAGGGTGATGTTACTCTGATTTCTTTCTCAGCCTCTTTGTTGTCTGTATATAATAGGGCTACTGATTTTTTTTTAGTTAATCTTGTATCTTGCTAGTTTGATGAAAGTGTTTATCAGCTATAGGATCTCGTTCCCTGGTAGGCTATTTTGAGTCACTTATGTAAACTATCATACCATCTGCAAATAGTGACAGTTTGACTTCTTTCTTTCCAGATTGTATCCCCTTGATGTTCTTTTGTTGTCTTATTGCTTTAGCTACAACTTCATGTACAATATTGAAGAGATATTGAGAGAGAGAGTAGCCTTGTCTTGTTCCTGATTTTAAAAGAATCACCTTAATCTTCTTTACATTTAGTTTGATATTGGCTGTTGGTTTACTGTATAATGTTTTTATTATGTTTAGTTATGTTACTGTTATCCCTGATATCTCCAAGACCTTTATCATGGAAGGGTGTTGAATTTTGTCAAAGGCTTTTTCAGCATCTAGTGAGATGATCATATGGTTTTTCTTTTTCAGTTTGTTTATATGGTAGATCACATTGATAGATTTTCATATGTTGAACTATCCATGAACCTAGGGATGAAGCCTACTTGGACATGGTGGATGATTTCTCTGATGTGTTCTTGGATTCGATTTACCATTAGTTTATTGAGTATTTTTGCATCAATGTTCATGAGGGATATTGGTCTGTAATTCTCTTTCTTAGTTGTGTCTTTGTGTGGCTTGGGTACCAAGGTAAGTGTGGCCTCGTAAAAAGAGTTTGGTAATGAACCTTCTGCTTCTATTGGGTGGAACAATTTGAGGAGTATTGATATTAGCTATTCTTTGAATTTCTGGTAGAATTCTGTTCTGAAGCCATCTGACCCTGTGCTTTTTTTTTTTTTTTTTTTTTTTTTTGGTTGGGAGTCTTTTGATGACTCCCTCTATTTCATCAGGGGTTATACATCTATTTAAGTTCCTTATCTGTTCTTGATTTAATTTTGGTAAGTGATAGTTACCCAGAAATTTGTAATTTTCCTTTGAATTTGCAAATTTTGTGGAGTACAGTTTTTAAGGTATGACCTGAAAATTGTCTGGATTTCCCCAGTGTCCGTTGGTATGTCCCCATTTTCATTTTTGATTTTGTTAATTTGCATGTTCTCTCTCTGCTTTTTTTTACTTTGGATAAAGGGTTTGTCTGTTATTCATACTATCCATAAAGCCTTGAAATCTGTCATGTAGCCCCAAGGTACATAAGTGTCATTGTATGTAGAACAAATAATAATAAAGTAAATGATGAATATTTCTGCTTGAATTATAGAACTACTATGAATATGAAATGAGCCTGTGTATCTAAAGTACTTAGAATGCTGCCCCTACCCTCCATACAGCTCGCACCCAAGCTAGTTGGATGTGGATACTTATATTTATTGATGTGTCTTGGCTTCCAGTATTTAAAATCCACTAAATTAATTGTTTTCTTTTCTTTTGGGCTCCTTACCATATGGTTAGCTAGTTTCACAGAATTGGTATCTCTTTTTCATAAATTAATCAGCTCTTATTCCATTACTTTTTTGTTATTTATTAAATTTTAGCAGAAGATAAGATTTTATCTTTGACCACTCTGTTGGATCTGTGTTGTATGAATGACTGTCATCAGTCAACACATAGAGAAATATCACACAAATGAACTAAAATTTTCAAAAAGTACTAAAGATGTTTTGGTCTCAATAAAATAATTATTGTCGCTCCATACAATGTATAAAAAAGTTAGATAGTTATTTGGAAAATTCTTTAGTTCATTATTTGTTTGACCTATGAATTTTTAAAAGCATCTGTGTAAGAGTCAGAGAGATGTCTCAGAGGGCAGAGGTCCTTATTAGGCAAGCTAGAAGACCTAAGTTCAATCTCTGGACTTTAAGCAAATGTGGAAAAAATACTGACTCCATAAGATATATGTATGTATCTGTGTAAATGCAATTCTTGAAGTCCCAACAATTGCACTCCTGATTGTTCTAGGGAATGGCAAAGGTCTTCCTTTGTTTATATATTTGGCCTGTGTTCTGGATTCAGCGCCCTTGGCGATGAAATATGCTGTGAACTTTTTATAGAGAAAGTAGAGCTCCATTTTCCACTCTGTAGGAAAAGCATGCACCATAAAGCATGGGCACCTGGACAGCCCTCTGTGATTTGTGGTCCTTTAGCAGGTCACCCAGGCTCATTTACATAATTGTTTTCCCCTTTGTTTCTGGGTGAGCTAAGGACAAAAATAAAATAAATTAAGTATTTAATATTCCAGGTCATATAACTTAGTTGGATTTAGGAAATCTTAGCAGCTTTCTAATGCCACAGTCTGTGAAATAATGTGTTATAAGTATTGTTTCGCGAATTGTTTGTTTGATGGTATTGATTTTCCAAGTCTTTTGCAAATACTTTTATTTTTCTGAATTGTGTTTCATGTATTATTCCAATGTTTTTGGATTTACCTTTATCTGTTGACAAAGAACATAAAAAATAAAGTTTTATGAGCATAAATTGCTTTTAAATTGTTATTCAAACAGTAGGGAATAATGTTCCCCTTTGATAGGATAAAAATATTACATTTTAAAAACCATCACATGGTCAAATTACAACGTCTACATAGACCCACCTTTATTGATGGAACCCAAAACAAATGATAAAAATAACACACATTGAAAAGTTGGCCATTTTTTTCTAGATCACCTTAATCTTACACATAAAACAAAATTAATGGGAGTCTAGTTTGACTATTTTTCTCTATGAATGAATTTTAGAATTTTTGTTTTGTTTTGTTTTGTTTAAGACAGTGTTTCTCTGTAGTTTTTGAGGCTGTCCTAAAACTTGCTCTTATAGACCAGGCTGGTCTCGAACTCACAGAGATCTGTCTGCCTCTGCGTGTGCCACCACCACCCAGCTGAGAATTTTGAATTTTGTCATTATACCTGAAGTAGCCCCATATGTCATAAGACCTGTCCATTATAATGTCATTTCCTTGAATTGGATTTTCTTAGTCTTACCTAGTTCCTATATGGATGTAACCTTTCAAGGTGATGACATAAGGATTAACTGGAATAATCCAGTCAGATTGACAGTTAAGGCTAGGCAGAAGTTTCCCGTTATAGAGAGAAATGTGAATCTGAAGTGTCACAGATTACCCAGGAATCTATGACCACTTAAGAGACCAACTTCTATTGTGGTTTTTGAGACATGGAAGGAAATACTCATGGTACCAGTGGTGAGTTTAATCTCATGATTCCATATGATTTGTATAATGAGAATAGCATTAATTGTAGAAAAGCCACAGTATTCTAAATTTAAACAAATATGAGTTCAAAAAGTACTTAAGCCATCCCTATTACATGACTATGAGCGAATTACTTGTGTTATTTGTTTCAAAAAAGATAAAATGAGGAAAAATATGAAAATTTTAACAATGAACTTTTCAACATTTTGGATCTAACAAATACTCAAATTGAGTTGAGTTTCCTTATTTGGCAGCTTTTTTGGATAGACTTCTTTATGGATTTATTACTATAGAAGTTTAAAGATTATGCAGAATCAAGCCTTGGATACTGTACACACACACACACACACAGACACACACACACACATTGAAGATGTTCTGATGATACTAGCTGCTTGTACATGTAAGACTTATTTAAAGTTTCATGGAGATGATGATGACAGAATATGTAAAGGCATTGTTTGGTATAGTAATTTTTAACTTCTATCATTAATTGATTCAAGTTTATCCAAACAAATCCTGAATAAAAATAATATTGTAGGAGGTATTACCTTGCCTGATTTCAAGTTATACTACAAAGTCACAGTAATAAAAACAACTAGATACTATTAGGTCATTGGAATGAATAGAGAACCCAGTTTGAAGTCCACAAAACTATAGCTACCTAATATTTTGCAAAGATGCCTAAAACATACATTGGATAAATGACATTTTCAACAAACAGCACTTAGAAAATTGGATATGAAGATATAGGAGAATGAAACCAGATCTGTATTTCAAGACCTGCACAAAACTGAACCCCAAATATATCAGAGACTTTAGAATAAGACACGACTCCTTGAAACTGTTAGAGGAAAAATCAGTAAGCACATCCCAACATGTGGGAAGGTAAGGAAAAGTAAGGGAAGAACTTTCTGAATACGACTCTGGCAATGGAAGAAGTAATGCCAACAAGCAACAAAAGAGATCTTATGAAACTAATTACCTTTTTATTCCACAAAGTACATATTAATCAGGGGATCATCAAGCCCACAGAAAAACACTTAAAAGGAGTTCAATATCTTTAGCCATTGCAGAAATACATATTGAAACTATGCTAAGAGTTCATTTCACTGCACTTATAATGACTTTAAAGAATAAAAATGACAATAAATACTGGGGTAGATATGGGAGAAAAAGTCTGTGGCACCTTTGTCAAAATATAAAAACAAAGCCTACAAATAGGACTATCATATAACTGAGATATACCATGTATTTGACATATACCTACAGGACTCTATATCCTATTATAGAGTATTTTCTTTATTTCTGTTCATTGTTGCTTTATTTACAATGCTAGAAAATGGAATCCCCTGTTTCCATTGACTGATGAATATGTAATAAAACAATGGATTTATATCAGCTGAAATAAATAAAAATTTAAAAACTATGTAACTAGGAAAAAATATATACTAACCCGTAAAATTTTACACTACATAGTTTCTCTCATATGTGAATGTTAACTTTGAATCTTTAGTCATATATTATTAATTTGGAGTATTTGTGAAAGCCAAGAAATTAGAAATAAACCATTGTGGGTGACTTAAGAGATGGGAAATAATAGAACAAATAGAACGTGGATAGAAGAGCACCTATAAAGGGAATTCTGAGAGTGGGAAGGTACAATCATAAAAGAGAGAAGAGAGAGAAGGAAGTGAACAGGAGTGCTAAGCAAAAATGAAAAGCATGTGAAAAATATCCATGTGGACATTTGTTATATTGAAACTCAATTAAAATTTTGAAATTAAAAAGATGAGGTCGATATATTACATATACATTTAGTGCTGCTCCTAGAAGCCCTTGGTTATTAAACAAAAATTCTAGTGGCAAATGGGGGATACTTCTATCTGAGATGTTGACTACCAAGGTACTAGAGGTTGCCAAACCAATATATGTCCTTATCATTCCTCTTGGCTGCTCACTAAAGCTAAATGATAGGACACTACTATTGAAGACCATATACATTTTGGTTGAAAGACATGAAAATATCCAAAGTGTAAATGAGGGGGAAACTTTCTCCCTGTTGGCTATATTTTAGAGTGCTGGGAGACATTATGAGGTTCTTGGAAGAGGGGGAGACATCGATGGTCTTACCTCACTGTGCATGCTATGAACTATAATACCAACTTCTCAGGCAACATGAGCCCACCTGTGTAAGAGTGGAATGACACTAAGTAGAATGATCAATCACGTTCTTCCTGGATTTTAGGTCTGTTCCATCTGAGAAAATCCATACTTATACCACAAACCTGGCCAAAAACAGTGGGGAAGTCCTAAGTGCTAAGGGAGGGAACTTAACCACTCTTGTTTAACTAAATTGATATAATAACAAGCTGCCTTTTTAAAGATCTGTTTATACTCATAGTCCAATGCTATTCTCATCCTTAACCAAAATGACCTCACTTTTCAGTGAATTACAGGGAATACATAGACTTATACCTGCTCAAGATGTGAGAATAAGTAACAGTTGAATCTGAGCCCTTCTATGAATAACACAGGATATATTCATAAATATTCCAGTAAGGATCAAGGAATATTGCACAAGATGGGATAGAAAGATTGCAATACCTGGGAGATAAGATGTAGAACCATGAGATGCCATCTTCTAGGCATGGAACAACCAATGCCAGTATGAATGCATAACAGCTTTGTTTTCCTGCATTGGGCCTGCACCTAACTGGCCATACTGTCAGTCCATCATGTATTGGGCAGGGACCTGTGGGCTCCTAACATTCATGGCTGCAATCTTAGTTACTAATAGATTCTAGAAGAGGAGAAGAAAGCTAATGTCTTTCTGTTGCTTACCCACTCATAAACACACCATATTTCAATAGGTAATTCAAAACCAACAGTCACATAGACAGCCCTGGCAAGTTAAAAAAATGTATCAATGTGAGAAAAAGATTTGAAGGAAGTAGATGTGTTGAGAATAAATTTACAACAAAAAGATTGGGATGAGTAGTCTTACAAATGAATGCAAGAGAGCTCTGTTTCTCTTTCAACCATGTGAAGATACAAGAATATGACTATCTGAACCTGGAAAATGTCCTTCATCAGTGCCGAACCTACTGGTACCCTAATATTGGACATCGAGGCCAAAAAACTACAATTAATAAACTTCTATTGTTTATAAACCATCCAATCCTTCCTTCTTTTTGTAGCAGTCTCAAATGATACCCCATGAGCCCCTGTATCATCAAATTCTTGACTATTGACAGGGCCAGTATTTGAAGGCCCATTATAGTACAGCCACTCTGAATTCATGACTTGAAAGGTGATGTCACCACAGGAGATATATAGTTTTTGAGTGTTTCCCTACACATTTAAACATGTAAAAAGTAACATTTTGTGTGTTATATGACCTTAACATAGAAACACATGTTTAATTATTATGTAAGCATAACATTCTAGTCATATGATTTGGATATTTTATGTAAATTTACATCTAGGAAATTAGATATCAGTAGTTGCCTCTTGCCAATACAAATGTTGAATAAATTTAGATTTTTTATTATAAGATAATGTTTCTCCACACCCATGACATTCAACTGTTCATTAATGTCTTCATAATCACATGGCACTTTCTGATAAGAATTATATGTCCAGTCAGTATCAATGAATGGTTATTAACTCTTCTTCTAACTAGAACCATAGACATTTGTTTGAAGTTAAATTCAGTAATACACTTTTCAAGACAAATGTAGGGTATGCATAGATATCAGATACCACTATAATGTCTCATTGAGAATAATGTGACAAATTTTTAGGAAAAACATGGAACATCTGGCTCGAGAAATGGCTCACAACCATCTGTAATGAGATCTGGCCCCCTCTTATGGCATGCAGGCATATATGCATCCAGAACACTACATACAAAATAAAGTCTACAAAGCTGAAAAAAAAATAAATAGAATAAATTTTTTTAAAAAAAGGAAGAAAGAAAAGAAAAAGAAAATGGAACATCACCTCTCCTGATAGTTTTCCTTTAATACTGGTGAGACTATTCTATTTTCTAACTTTATCAGAAATAACTTCAAAATTTAAAAGTGTTATTTTATCTTCATTGTGTGAGGCATTTTATAGTTAAATCCATAGCTATTTCTTAATTCTTTAAAAAGTTGTTTCTGTATTAAATGTACTATTAGATTGGTCATCTTTTAATCATTATGACAGAAACCTTCAAAAACTAAATGAGGAAATTTTTGTTTGGTCTTAAAGTATCAAATGTGTAAGGTAAGTAGAGTCATTGCTTGAAACTGAGGCAGGACAGTATATTATGGTCACAACAACATGTAGCCTTATGCCAGTCAAGAAAGAGACATAGACATACAGAAGTTCCAGGACAGGCTATGCCCCATCACACTTGCTTCTTTATTTTACTGTTTCCAAGTGTGAGGAGCAAGGTGGTTTTGTTTGTTTGTTTGTTTTATCTGATAGTGCTTCAATGACAAAAAGTCAACATGCTGGTGTCTAGATGTAAATGGAGGGGGGTATTGGTATTGTTGGTGAAACATGGCTATCAGCTCCTTATCTATCTCACACTCCATCTTCAGTAAAGGAGGTAAGGTACCAATTCTCACCTGAAGTTCAGATTCTACTAAAACATATATAAAAATTATATTTATGAAGATGTTTTATTAAAATAAAGATACATCTAGGTTATTGTGGTGGTTTGAATGAGAAATATCCCTCATCGTCTCATGGATTTGAACATTTAGTCCCCTGTAGGTGGTGCTGTTTGAGAAGGTTATGAAATTTTTAGAAGGGAGAATCTTGAAAAAGGAAACACATCACTGGGATGCATTTCAGGATTTATAGCTTTGTCCCACTCCCTATTGTCCTTATCTGCTTCCTACGTGTGAATGAAAAATGTGAGCATCTAGCTTCCTGCTTCAAGCCATGGCTGGCTGCCAGCTCATCCACCATCCAAGAGAGCACATAACCCAGCCCCTGATTCTTATCATCATGTATCCCCAGAGAAGACCACACCCATGGGGCCAAGCCATCCCAATTCAACTGGCTATCAGACCAAATTCCCACAACATTCAACACCTTATTTGTAGCAGGTGCACTACTACAAGATACAGACACAGATTTCAAGAACTTCATTTTATAATAAAAGTGATTTTCTTCCCCCGTGTGAAAGTATGTCAATGTCCTATAGAAGCAGGAATATCTGAAAATGCAAAATTTCAGAATCTTGCATGTAAATTTGTGTAGTCCTAGACTATTTTATAGTCTAGAGAAAGTAAGTTAATAATACTATAAATACAGTATAAAATACTTGAAAAGGTGAGGATACTGACCTTTAGGAGTAGTCCCTCTCTGCAGAAGTGAGGGGAAAATGTCCATGGTGGAGGGCATACAGAAGGAAAGTTGGAATTGAAAAGCCTTTCTTCCCCAGTGCAGACAGCTGTAGTATTGTAACCTCTAAGCTCCAAAGTAAATGTTAAACTTCTGTCTCACAAAAAGTTTGCTGTGAAACTTGGAATGCATATGCTCTTCCTGAAACCAAGTTCCAAAAAGAAAGAAAAACATTCCTCAAAATTTCCTGACTCACCACTCCATATCACAGCAGAAAGGCTTTGCCATAATCTGCAAGAAAAAAAAGCAACCATGAATGGTGAGGTAAGTCCTACTTGACTGTGAACACTTGAGATGCACTCTGTGTTCACTTTGTTGCTCCTCCCTCATTCTAGCTCCACTAAAATTATAGTAAGTCATGTAACAAGCCCTGATAGTTTGTAAGTAGACCACCTTGTCACACTGAAGGATAGGGCATCTCAGCTGTAGACCAGTAAGAACTAGAGCAATAGGGGAACATAGTCACTCATCAGCATCTCTAGCTTCCAAAAAGTCACTATCTTTGTGTTCAGGACAAACACTTGACATGCAAGCCTACTAAGAACATTGAATGTAAAAGAGAATTAAACATTTAATTCTAGCAGATATCAGGATACACTGAAGGATCAAGGCTATAATTCTCTCTTTGGAGAGAATTTTTCTGATTAAGGTATCCACAATTTACACACATTTGCAAAAGTTTGGCTACATAGTATCTATCAAACCTGCATCTAGCAGAACACTTACTATGAACAGGATATATTTGTTGATTAAAGAATTACAAAATAACATATTGTATTATCTTAAAAAGGTAATATCTATATTCAAAGGGAATTTTTACAGTTACA
The DNA here is from genome assembly GCA_030556225.1 of Cricetiscus sungorus. NCBI lineage: Eukaryota > Metazoa > Chordata > Mammalia > Rodentia > Cricetidae > Cricetiscus > Cricetiscus sungorus. Next base: position 132,192,990 of record JANBXA010000007.1, on the reverse strand, counting down.
TGATTCTGTATATGAGAAATATATATATAAATTAAAATAGAAATTCAAGACATTTTACAACTGATTGAAGGTTTTTATAAAGGCCAAGTACAAACATTAAAGGTATAAATTTAAATGCTTATCTAGAAAAATAAACCCCCAAATTCTTAAAACTCCCCAACTATCTTGGAATGATTATATTTTTCATTATTTTTTTTTTTGCTCTGTTTTTTCTGGGTTTTGAACTACTTAATTTTTCTATTGAGGGTTAATAAGCCTTTAGATGATTCTGGTTTTCTGCACAAACCATAAAAAGTAACTTTTTAAAAAAATTAATGTAAACCAAGGGGCAAATTTTTCCTACTTTTTGAATGTTGTTGGTCCCCATTGTGATCATGTATAGGATGATACAGCTTTTAGCAAGGGGAACCTACTGTAAAGTCCTTAGATCATTGGTGATGTTGTCCTTGGATGGAAACACTGGCCCCACAAAAAGAGTCCTTATGATCTTGTTACAAAAGCCTGAGCCTTTCCCTTTAACTACAGAATCTATTCTTTATGTGAATATTCTTTTCATTATGTTACACAGCCAAGAACATCCTCAGCAAAGGTGGTTGATGCCAATAAAGTGTCCCTTGAACCTTCAAAACTTTTAGCTAAACACTCCTTTCATTCTAAAGTAGTTTGACTTGAGTATTTAACTGTAGAGACAATGTACTGAGTATACAAGTAGATCAAGCAAATGGATGTGAGGCAAGAATTTTGTTTTTAATACGTTAATGCAATCAACTGCCTACTCTAATTACTTTTCAAAGAGTGAATGAATTGTATACAGGAACAACTGGAAGATTTTGTGGAAGACATAAACAGGAAATATGAAATAGTATTTTAACAAAGAAAATAAAAAATAGTAAAAGTTATCTACAGCATAAAATATACAGTAGAACCTTTAATATTACAAACATTACACAGACACACTAGTAGCTGAAGTTCCTTCAAAAATAAAGCAATTTGAATGAACTAAAGGGAATTATAGCTTTAGCCACAGACTTTCATCTTGACACATGAATCTATAAGACAAAGTTAAATAAAATGAAGCTCACAAATGGAACATTAACCTTAAGCTGCTTGCTGGTTTGGATTTTATGTTTGTTTTTGTAAATGTCATTTTCTCCAGGCACTGAATAGGATGTCCATGCCAATGCCCAAACAGTGCCTGTGCTGACAGTATAAAGCAGGATATGAGTTACCACATCTATAAAATTGTACTAGTTCTTCATTTTACAGGGATTTAATTTTACTTAACTGGATTGTCATCGATCCTCTTGCCCTAGCAGTCTACTTTATTATGTTTCAAATATCACAGAAGTCCTTTTCTTAGTAGAAAATAATTTTGTTTTACATATTCAATTTTATTTGCTTTTCAGAAGGATAATTTTGTTTCTTTCTTGTCTGTAGTGATCAACAAGATCATAAACTGTGGACATTCTACTGTCAAATGATTCCAACCGGAATAGCAATGGGGTCAGCTTGCTGAAACTGAAGCATCAATTGACTGCTTAATAATTTTCCTCAATAGACTTCTAAATGATCAATGGATGTTATATACTGATTTATAAAAATCAACAAAAGTATCTTGTCTGTTGTATGATGCTGTGGGTTAATAAGGGTTGCTCATAAGGTCGAGGAGCACAGCTCTGCACTCAGAATCCCCCATGTCCTACTGCACAGGATGCCCAAAGCAACTGTGCAGCTGAACTCCCATAGATCAATAAACCTACACATTTGTTTCCTAAACTGCCTCTGTGCTCTCCCAATGCCACTTTGTCCTTGTTATCTCCTGAATTTGTGACTAACATGGTAATAACATATGGCTGAAATGTTAAAGATGCAACATACAACAGCAAAATTAAGTCACCAAAGGCACAGATATATTTCCAAGGCTGTCAATGAGAACGGTTGACAGAAGCTCTCTTAACTTGAATTTAAGAATAAAGAACTTCAAGAATCATATGATTTACATGGAGAACAAAACCTAACTCCCCTCAAATATGCCCTTTTTATTATATATTCCCAGGTGTGGATCAATACACTTTAACCAAGGCATTCCATTCATGAGTTGTTTTTATGCTTTTGTCATCCAATTAGTCAACACATATTTATTCAGAATCTACTTATAACATCCATCCATGCCATAGGTCTCACAGGCATTATCAAGAAATAGAATAGGTAGTCTCTGGGCTTTTAAAATGTGTGATCTACTTGGGAGAATTGTTTAGGACACATCAAGAAACTGTGTGATTAGATATCCACAGACAGTTTATTAAAATATGCTTCAAATAGTTTTATAAAATAAATAATAATAATAAACTGTGATATTTTTGAGTGAAGAGATGGCTCAGCATTTAAAAGTGCTTGTTTCATTTATAAATCTGAGTTTGATTCCTAGCACCCACATAATGGCTTAAAACTGTCAGTAACTCCAGTTTCAGGGGATCTATCTGTTTTCTTCTTTGGGCTTCTTTGGGCAATAGGTACAAATGTGGTACCCATGTAAAATTGTAGGCTAAAGATCTACATACAAAATAAAATAGCTTTTCAAAATCATTCTAAAAATAGGCAGAACTTAAATTTACACATAAAAATGATTATGGGTTTTTCTTTTCTTTTTTGTTTGTTTACACTCTTTTACTATTACAGTAGCACTGACATGACAATTCACATACGTGTTCATGGAGACATGTCTTTTCACTCTTTGGATAGATATGTAAGGTCGGAATTTGGGTCATGTTTATACGTTTGCATTTAAGTTTTAGAAACTGCTAGATGGTTTTGTAAAATATGTGTACCATTTTACATTACCAATGTTGGACAAAGAGTCCAGGTTCCTCAAATTCATACCAAACATTTGTATTGCTTCTTTTTTAAATATTTATTTCTATTACTTTTAGTTATGTGTATGTGTGTATTTGTGTGCCATGCCCACAGAAAGGTAGAAGAGGCTGTTTTATCCTCTAGAGCTGGAGTGGAAGATTGTTTTCAGCCACAGTGTAGGTGCCGGACATTCACATAGGTCCTCTTAAAGAGCTATTAAGTACTGAGCCAGCACTGCGGGCCCTAGTATTAAGATGGCTCATTGGGTCAAGGTGCTTGTCAACTGCAATATACGATGTATTGGTGAATTTTCATGTGTTGTTGTTTAAGCTTGTTAAAAAGCAAAGTTGAAGACAAGGAGACCCCCTGCTGTTATCTTTCAAATCTGCCTCTCTGGGCGGCAGGGAGAGCTTCAACTTTGTAATAAGAAGATAAGAGTTTTTAAAACATCGAACTCTTAATGCTAGGTAACATCTTCAACTTCTCTAGTTAATTTCGGCTGGATATTGTGAGCATAGATACTAGATTTGGTGATGGTATGTATCTACAAGTCTGTATTGTCTTTCAGGAAGCCTGTGGGAGAAGACATTCTGCTCCACCTGTAGCTCTTCTGACAGGTGGGAACTCCAGCTGACTGCCTCAATGAATTTCCCAGCTGTTTCTATTGGATAGTTCTAAGCTCCCATTTTGATAATGTTATCTTTCATTAATTTTCTCCATTGTCACCTCCCCTTATTTAGTAGAAGTCCGGGCAGCAGGAGATTGAAACAGATATTGCATCTACAATCAGGAAGCAAAAAATGATGAATGCAAGCTGTTGCTCAGCTTGCTTTCTCGACATACAGTTCAGGATCTCAGCCAGAGAATGGCACCACTAATAGTGGGCAGATATTTCCACTTCAATTAACACAATCAAGATAATCTACCCAGGCATGCCCAGAAGCCACTCGGGAGGCAGAGAGGTAGGTGGATCTCTGTGTAGCTTTGTCTACAGAGTGAGTTTCAGTACAGGCTCCAAAGCTACAGAGAAACCCTGCCTTGAAAAGCCAAAGAGAAAAAAGAAAAGAATTTGGCCTTATAAGAGAAATTGTTCCACATATTGTTAAGTAATGTGATATTTGCCCACAGTATTACCTGTACCTCTATTAGGGATAAATCCCTCAGACTTCTGCTAGTTTTAATTATGCTGGATCCAGCCAAGGGGTGCCTATATGTTTTTCCAAATAAGAATCTGTGACTGGGTGTTCAGCTGTTCATCCACACTACATCTTGGGACATGGAGGTCATCTTTGCCAGTATAGTTTTCATCAGTTGATTGAAATAGAAGACAGGTGCCTCAGAAATTTCCCCTCTGTGCGAAAGAGACACATTAGTATAACTGAATACTATTACGGCAGTGATGTGTGGCTAAAGCACTTCTTCAGTATATCAGGAGTAGTGGGAAAAAATGTTTTGCTGCTGGCATTTGATATTGGAGGACTGTAGTAGCTCAAACGTGTCTTTGGAAGGTGGTAGAAGAAATGCATCAGATTGTAATGAGATAATCACTTTGTCTGCATCTGTAGACAGGGCGAAAGTGACCTGGGGAACTAGGTCTGAGGAAGAGCTCAGGAGTGATCAATCTCTTGCTGGCAGGAGAGGATCCAGAGGCATCCTTGGGACCAGGAACCTGCTGGTGTTCATCTGTCTATTTTGTAAGTTATTTCTCCCTGGATAAACATCTATTCAGCCTATTTGTTTATCCTGATCAAGTTATATTGACCAGTTAATATTTGTAACCAGTTCTGTTCACATTGAAAGTGTTAATAGATTGAAAAAAAAGGTTAGAATTCATCTGATAAGGGATTTGGCATGATGTTAATGAGTGCTTGGCTTCAATACAACTAAAAATGTAGATTTGTAGTTTGATGTAGCTAAAATTTCTAGAGATATCCTGGACCAATTTAAAGTGGCCATTCCATTTTGGACATCCTGTACTCCTTTATTAGGAGGTATTGCAGCCATAGGAGTATTGTTTGGCTTAATTTGCTTGCCTATGATTATCAAGCTACTTGTGAACTCTTAATAGAAAGTTGGTTCAGAGGCATCAAGTTATACACTCTCCCTTAACCCTTTATAAACAGAGACTGCCAAAGTCTTTTTGCCTACAGTCAACCTAAGACAGGGCACACATGATGGAATGTGTGTACTAATGATGGCTAAGTCTAGAAGGTTGAAAAGACAACCTAAGACAGGTATAGTCATCTGTTCTGTGGCAGAAGCACAGGAATTAATAAATTCATTAAAGGGGAAACTGTGGGAGCCCAGCCTCCATTCCATCTTGAATTAAGGTCAGAGAGTTCAAACCTATTCTTATACCTCATGGCTAGACGACAGGATGTTTGATCTAAGGCATGGTTACTCGATGTTTTACTCCTCAAGACTAAATAACAGGATGTTTAGCAAAGGGAATGGTTACTGGATGCCCTAAAACTTAAGGAAGCATTTGCATTAGTTTGTTCTTCGTATCGTGGTAGGGAAGTCTTGTGCCTTCCCCTTTTGTTTTGGGTGTAAAAGTACTGTACAGAATAAAATTCGAGGCTACCATAGTATTTACTTTTGTCTCTTTCTTTTCTCAAACATAACTCCCCCTTTCAGTCACATTTGAATAGTTTGGTTGGTTTCTGACATATAGCTGTGAAGATATCATCTATCCTTGAAAGCCTGAGTTCTTCCCTCTGATGCCCTTGTCTCATACATGTTAGTTCACATGCCCCTCCCAATAATTCTACCTATATCTGAACTTTCTGAACTTTCACAGCTTTAAAAATATGTCAGTTGCACTCACTGATTTTATCTTGATAGATAAAATCATTCTCATACCACAGTTTGTCATCTGGATTCTTGAGGAAGTTACTTGTTAACCCATTTCTATTTAGTACCAATGCACAGATTACCAGAAAAATGTTTTAAAACATGAATTAGGATATTTCAATGTTCAACACTCCCTCCCATCGACTCCAAGCACTTGTAAGATGAAATTGTAGTGATTTTTCATGGTGTTGAGGTCACATCGACTTCATCGACATCATGTGCTGTGTCTGTGGACATCTTTGACCCTATGTTCTCTGTCTGTAGACATTGTGATCCTGTGTTTTATGACTTCCTGCCTGTAACAGAACAAACCAGTTTGTTTCCTAGAGCTTTTGTCATTGCTGTGGCCTGCTTAAAAACTTCACTCTGATCCTTACAGCTGACCATTCCCTGATATTTTTATCACAGCACTGATGTAACCCATTCAGGAAATACATCCCAATTTTAGCACTGTACTCAGTAATAATCCTTGTACTTTTGCACTGTCCTCTCTATCCAGTCTGCATTCACTCACCCTCCTTTACATTCCTCCTAGTCCTCATAACTATCTGAAATTTTCTCCTTTATTTGTTCACTATTTTCCACATGATAGTGTACTCTTTTCCTCAGCAAGGACTTTGCTTCTCTAGTTCATTGTTGCTTTCTTGATGTCTAAGATGATTCAGCTTGGCTTTATGGCTTTATTGACTGAAAAATTAGTGACCTGTACAAGTATTAATTTATTTCTATTTTCCTCAACCATTCTTCAAACACTAAGAAGCCAAATAACATGCAATTTTTGTGTGTGTAACCTACAATATAGTGCATGAATTCAATTAATGTATTTTATAATTGTGGAAAAATAGTTACCTCCTAAGGAAATTATTAAGAGAATACTTAAAAATCATGAACATGCATGCATTCATAAAGGACTGGAGTTTTAACCTAAAAATATTCAATTTATAATTAAATATTATATCATTCTCATAGAATAAGTGATATTTCTAGTATTGAGCTTTGCAAAGTTTAAAAAACTTCAGTTCATAATGATGGTGGCAATTTACCTTATTGGCCAATTATTTTGCTTTTCAACTATAATAAGAATCTATATATGTCTCTGTTTTGTTTGCATTAGCATTTATTTGTACTTGGCCATGGGTAATACCTACAACCCAGCCCCCGTAAATAAGTGTGATTGAGACAGTCATCAGCTTAATGTCAGAAAGTATTACAATGAAGCAAAATCTTACAACTGAAAGTCAATTTACCTCCAGATTCTTTCTTAAAGACACTAATCTATTTGCTTTTGTTAGTTCAGACTTTGCTCACGATGAATAAAGAATAGAAATCTGGGTGTCATGTCCAATTTCTTTCTAAGCAAATTTAAATCCTGATGGCAGAAAAAGAAATAAGTCTCCACAAGTGCAAAGTTGCTCAAAAATGAGCCATTCAAAACCCAAGTTGTTATCAGGATAGATGCTATGGTTGAAGGTCAGGTTTGAGGGATACTTCTTACATAGGCTTCAAGCCCAAATCTGAAAAACAAATGAAAGAAGAAATTGGCCTTACAAGAAAAAGAACCTTTGAGAAAACCTTTCTTGTAACTGGCGCCATGGCACATGTCCAGATAGAATGCAGTTATGTAACTTCTAGTTAGAGGGTTGGTAAATGTGTTATTGGGGTGGAAGCTGTCAGGCCCAGGCGCAGCAGGGCACAGTCTCTTTGCAGGTCATGATATTCTAGCATCCACTCTCCTATTTGCAGATCCATAAAAATTGAAATTGTCAGTGTGTCTGCATTTAATTAATCCCTTGGAATTTAAAAGAGACTGATACACAAAACAGAGTGCCAATTTTGCAATTTAAACTAAAAAAAATGTAACTGCCATGCAGTTCAGACTATTTATGTCAGTAGGGAAATACACCCTCTTAATGACATGAGGCAAATCACAAGCACAGGTTCACTGGGTGAGCAGGGAGTTAGATAAAACAAGATGAGGAAGCTGGCAGATCTCAGTAACCAGTGTCATTGAGGCCTCACACATCCATCTCCCTGGCGATTTTTCTTGCCAAAAAATCAAGACACTTAGAACTGCTGGACATTGTTGAAAATGCACTGGAAACTCTTCTCACTGTCCTTCCTTTTTCCTAGATCCCTGAATATTCATATATTCTATCTTCATGTACATCATCAATGTCATTAAATGGAATATAAACACATGAACTGAAAATCAAAGATTCAGGCTATCTATCTACATGATATACTGTGGCATCTTGAGGATTCAGATTATTGGATAAGTCAGCCTATCTTTTAATGTAGTTTTTGCCAACAGCTCATATATATCTCACACACTTAGAGGCATTGTATGTGAGAGTAAAGAATATGCACTCTGTAATTCTGTTTCCTGAATTTAGATTATGGCATAGTCATTGACCTGTGCAAAAATGGAAACGTTCCTAAAATAGTCTGTTATTTTTAAATTATCCCAAGAATCTCCTTTGTGTGTTATTTTCTCATTGCTGTGACCAAATACCTGGACATAAGCAGCTTAAAGAATGAAGACTTTGTTTTGCCTCACAGTTTTATGGTACAGCCCCTCATGGTTGGAAAGATGTGGAGGCAAAAGTGACTCTTGACTGTGGTGACAGGAGCCTCAGGTAGTTAGTCACTTTGTGTATGCAGTCAAAAGGCAAAGGGAGGTTGAAAAAAGAAAGATTTCTCCTTCATGCCCTTGTAATCAACCTGGTCATCCTATGATAGGTTCAATCTGAATTCACGGTATGTCTTCCCTCCTCAGACTTTTCTAGAAAACTCTTGTAGACATACACAAATGTGTAGCTCTTGGTGTCTCCAAATCTAATCAACAACAGAGTCTGACTTTCATACCTTGTACCCTCACCCTTTGCAATGGATTGTTTAAGAGACAGACATAATTATAACTCCCCCTTGAAAATGACTTTCCCATCACTGGAGCTTGGGAAGCCTTGTAACATTCTGCTAAACAAAATAAAACAAATGACATTGTATTTGTCTGGAGATTAAGTCTCTGGATTGCTTTTGTTCTTCATTCATTGCCCTGGAATGCTGCCAACACCACAGGAACAAGTCCAGACTAGCCTTCTAGAGAATTAGTGAAGACATCACCCAGACATCCCAATATACTCAGAGGTAGAAACTACAGCCAGAAATGAAAGAGAGGTGGTCATAGACTAATCCTCCATGAGGCAACAGTTAATTGCACATACACCAGTTCTTCCAACTAGGAATAAGCCAAACCAGGCTAATATTGGCAGAATTATTATATCCTATTACTAGGTTTCAGGAATATTTTTCACATAGAAAAAGAGCTGGCTGATATATTTAACATTTCTGTAAGTTAATTGTTAAATATATAGAACATGGAAAATTGTGTTATTGTATTAAGTGAGTTTAATGGATTAGAGACTTAAAATCACACTTAAACTTTTAACCACTTGTAGTCTTTATGTAAAATTGACCCAAGCTAGAGTCATCTGGGAAGAAGGAACTTTAACTGAAAATGCCTTCCTCAGACTGGTCTATGCAGAGCAGAGCCTGTGCACCATTTTCTTAAATAAGAATCACAGTGTTCAGCCCACTGTGAGTGGTGCTACTCCTGGGCGTGTAGTCTTGGGCTGTACAAAAGCAAGATGATAAAACATATGCATAGAAGCAATACTAAATGAATTCAACTTTTTGTGTTTATATACTTGTTCACTCATATGTAACAATAATTACCTAATAATTAAAGAAAAGAGGCCATGAAATTTAGAGGGAGCTGGGTGGGAGAGTTAGAGAAAGTGGGAAATAATGCAAAATTTTAATTTTTGAAAGATGTTAATTCAGACAACAAAATAAACAAAACAGAAACAAAACAGAAAAGTATGTGAGCCAGGAGAAATAATCCAGTAAATAGAATCCTCCTTGATCTCTGCTTCAGTTCTTGCTCTGAGTTCCTTTCCTCACTTCCCTTCATGCTGAACTGTAAACTATAAGATGAAATAAATCCTTTTCTCCACAAGTAGCTTTTGGTCATGATGCTTATCACAGCTATAAACAAGCTAGGATACCTCTGTTCTGTTCTACATTTCTATATTGCAAAAATGGTGGCCCATGAAATAATATTTTCTCATTATTATTATCGACATCATTGTTATAAATCGGGGTCCTTAGTGTTGCTTGTTTCAGTTGGCTCCATTCTGGGGATTTCATACACAATTTTAGGATGACAATGGCCAGGGCTGTTATCAAAGTGAAGTTTTACAATATGTGGGGTTCAAACATTTGGAGAGATGCACCTGCAGCTCAGATTCTCTTTGTTTTTACTCCTATCTCTCTACCAGATATCTCCAAATTAGTACCTTGTATTAGAGTTCTTACTTATCAGGTGAATATTCCCAGAGTGGTTTTCCTAAGAAATACAGGCAGAAGTTACACAGCCTTTCAAATTTTATGCACAAAAACTATGTAGTGTTGCTTTGGTCATTCTGTTTACCAAGGCAGTACTGCCCAAGTTCAAAATTAGCATACATTCATTTTGATGCATGTCATGTCAGATATGTTTTATAAACCAGTATGATTTCTTTACATACATCTATCATTTCCACATAAAACCTACAAGGTTAGCAACAATTTTTGACAAGAAACATTTTGCCTCAGGGAGATTAAATAATTCCCTAAAAATCACAAAACTAATAATTTCTCAGAGCCATCGCTCCACCTCGAATGCTGTAAGTCAAAGACTATAATGACACAACTAATTCCATCCCTCACATGTAGGTTCAGTCCATAGCATCAGAGTGCATAATAACCAAGATAGAAGCTATTTAATTGTCAGTCCCATGTATGGCACTCAATGTGTTCATATACAAACAAACAAGCAATAAACCATTGTTCTCAATTCTTGTCACAAGCCTGTTTATCTATATTCAACTGCTGTAAAAATGATTAGTTTAGAGGAAAGATAATTAAGAATACTGTGGGAGATCAAAGTTGAGAAATGTCTCTTCTTTACAACATAGAGGTTCACGTATCTGTTAGTTGCATGGTATTTTTTAGACTCCTCAACCAAACTTTATGTCCCATGAATGAAATGAAAGATGAATCAAGGTCTAAGAGGGAGGCAAAATTGTAAAATTACTGTTTAACTCCAGATAAGGAGACAGAAAAAGACTGAAGAATTTCAAGAAAGCAAAGAAGTGAAGCAGAGGTAGACAGAGATACCCTCAGAGGCAAAGCAATTAAAGTATATACAGGTATGTAGCTATATTTGTCTTTCTTACCCCTTTTACTCTCTTGCTCCTTCTACCTATTCCCTTTACCCATCCTCCACCTATATAGTCTTCCTATTTTCATGTCATCATATTATATAAACATATGTTTCTAGGTTACATATATGAGAGAAATGTAATCTTTATTTTTGTAGATCTGACTTATTTCATGTAATATAATGATTCCCAGATGTATCTGCTATTGTGATTTAATAAGGATCAGGATAAACAATTAGGCCGAATAGATGTTTATTAAGGGAGAAATAACTCACAACATAGGCAGATGAACGCGGTAGGTTCCACTGGATCCTAAGCCTTCCAGCGTCCACCACCAAAGAGAGTGGCCCAACCCTTTCCTGGCCTTTTTCCCCAGGTCATGTCTGGCCCTGTCTCCACCCCCAATGGGCATGGCCTAAACCACAGGTGTGGCCAAGGTGAATAGCTCGCTACAATCTGATTTTCTGTCAATGATACAATTTTTTTGTATCTTTGTGAATCTTGTGTGTGTGTGTGTGTGTGTGTGTGTGTATGTGTGCACACACGCATGTATATGGGGGTGTCAAATTTTCTTTGTGTGTTGGTGGGAATCTTAGCTAGTTTAATATCTTCATTACTACAAATATCTTTGTAGTAAACATGGGAAGGCAAGTACTTTGTGATATGCTGTATATACCTTCCTTTACATACTCAGGATTGGCATAGTTCTATTTTTTTAATAGAATGTGCATACTGATTTCCACTGTGGGTAAAGAAGTTTGCATTCCCATTTGCATAGTGCATCAGTGTTCTTCACCCACATCCCCATCAGCATTTTTTTTGACATTTATTGCCTTGATAATAACCATACTGACTAGAATGTGGATCCTAAATATTGAAATAGCGATTCATTTTGCATTTCTTTGCTAAGAATGTTGAACACTGTTCATGTGTAGTGAGAATTTGTGTTTCTTCTCTTGAGAAATATGCTAAGTTCTTTTTTGTCCACTTAATAATTATATGATTGAGGGCTTGTGTTATATGTTATAGTGTCTTTAATAGATTCTCTATATTTTCCCATCACATATATATCTGGTAAAGATGCCTTCACATTTATGTCTAAATGGTAATTTTTTTTAATTGGGCATAAACTTTTCCATTTCATGAAGCCTATCCCAAATAAACCTCATTTTTTCAAGATTTATAAATTCTAAGAGAATACCAAAACACAACTAAATGTGTTAAGGGAGACAATATGCCACACAAATGAGCAATTAAGTAAAGATAAGGAATTATTTTGCAAAATAATGACCTAATAAAAGTTTTGAGAATGAAAGACATATAATAAACAGTAGAAAACCTTATCATTAACTATATCAAGTTAAGAAAAAATATCAGGGTTGTAGATAATTAGGAAATAACCAAACATTATTAATTAGATAAGCCATCAAAACTGTAATCAGAATAAGAAATAAAGAAAAAAAGATTATTCAAACCAAGAAGAAAAACAACAAAATGTCTGAAATCATTACATTCCATGCAATAATAGCATTGAATGTAAACAACTCCCCACTGAAGAATTGCAGAGCAGTACAGTCTACTTGTTGATCTGTATGCTTCATATACCTTAATTAGGCACATCCTCCTTTAGGCTGGAAAATTTTCCTGCTGTGATTTTGTTAAAAGTATTTACTGTGCTTTTGGCCTGGGTTTCTTCTCCTTCCATGCATGCTATTATTCATGGATTTTATCTTTACATAGTGGTCCAGATTTCCTGGAATTTTGTGATTGCATTGTTGTTGCTGTTGCTTTTGCTGTTGTTGTTGCTGCTATTTAGATTTAACATTTTCTATGCCTGAGGCACCCGTTTCTTTTATCATATATTCAATGCCTGAGATCCTCTCCTCCATATCTTGCATTCTGTTGGTGAAGCTTGCCTCTGAGTTTACTATTAGAATTTCTAAATTCTTCATTCCCAAATTTGACCCAGTTTGGGTTTTCTTTATTGATTCTACTTCCACTTTCAAGTCTTGAACTATTTTCTTCATTTCATTCCACTGTTCATTTATTTTTTTCATAGATTTCATTAATAGATTTATTCAATTCCTCTTTAGGGACCTATAAAATATTCTTTAAAACTTGTTGATGTTCTTGTCTTGTGTTTTAACTATAGTGCATTTCTCAGGACCTATTATAGTTGTGTTGTTGGACTCTAGTGGAGACATGTCCTGGCTGTTATTGATTGTAGTGTTATGCTAGTGTCTAGGCACCTGCATTTTGGTATAATTGTAATTGTGGGCAATGATATCTGGTCTTACCTTTGTTCAATGAGTATTCCATTTTTTAAATCACACTTTCTTAGGAGATGAGCTACTTTCACCAACAAATAAGCTAGAAATAAAAAGATTATAACATAATAAAATTTACATAACAAGTACCAACATCATAACGAATCAGGTTATCCTGAAAATATTTTCTTTAATATTCTTACCACTTTTGCTGGGCATTGGTGGTGTAGACCTCTAATCTCAGGAAGCAGAGTTAGGCAGATCTCTGTGAGTTTGAGGCCAGCCTAGCCTACAGAGCTGGTTCCAGGACAGGCTCCAAAGCAACACAGAAAATTCCTGTCTCAAAAAACAAAACAAAAAAATTCTAACCAATTTTATTCAATATAGTATTTGAAATATTAGCCATAGAAATAAGATATGAGAATTACTAAAAGGTATATAAACAGGAAAAGAAAATATCACAGTATTTCAGTTAGCAGATGATATGATTCTGTACTTAAAATATCTTAACTAATAACACAGAATTCTTTTTAATCTGGCCGAGAAATTTATCAGAGCTACATGACATATACATTCTACTAGATTTTTCATGTATTAATCATGAACTTGCTGAGAAAGAAATAAAAATATACCCCTCATGATGTCTTCATAAAGGACATCAGAATTGATTTATCCAAGAAGCTGAAAACCCTTTTGTAATGAAAATTGTGATACACAATGAAGAAATTTAAAAGACACTGAAACATCCTATGTTCCCAAATAAGCAAATTAATAATATGGAAATGGCTATTTTGTCAGATGTGATCCCCAGACTTAACATAATCATCACAAAATATAAATGATATTCTTCAGATAAACAAAAAATATTTTTAAATTTACATGGAAGTATAAAACAAATATTGTTGGGGGTATGAAAATATATGATATCAAAATATATTATTACAGAGCAACAATAATATAGACAGTAATGAGACTGGCATAAACACATCAAAGAAACAGACTAGAATATGCAGAAATGGACTCAATATATCTATGCCATTTGATTCTCAGCAAAAGTGCTAAAGCCACATTTCGGGAAAAAATATATATTTTTTTTGACAAAAGATATTTTGAAAACTGAATGTCTACATGTACCAGGTGGACTAGATCCCTATCTGTGACACTATATAGAAATCAATTAAAATTGATCAAAGATCTTACTATGAGGCTTTAAACTACTGAAAGAAAACAGAGGCAAGCCTTTTAAGACATAGGCAAAGACATGGTTTCCTAAATAGGACTCAATTAGTTCTGGAAACAATATCAAGAGTTGACAAGAGGGGTCACATCAAATTAATGCTTCTACATCCTGAAGGACATAATCAACACAGTGTGATGGCTGCAGAATTAAGGAAAATCATTGCCAGCTAATCATTCAACAGAGTCCAGAATATACAAAGAACTCCAAACAGTTACCACTGGAAAAAAAAGAAGTAATCTAGCCAATAAGTGTGCAGAAGAGTGGAACAGATGTTCTCAAGATAATATGAATGATGAATTATTGTATGAAAAATGTCCAACATCTTTAACAAGAAGAAAATTGTAAATCAAAACTACATTGAGATTCCAACCCACTAAAATCAGAATTGCTATCATCGGGAAAATACAAGAAGCAGATGCTAGTAAGGTTGGAGACTGGCTCGCACAATGTTGGTAGGAATGTAAATGAGCAAAGCCACTATGACAGTGAGCAAACTGGTTGTTCAAAGAGATAAAAGATTTTAAAAAGCACTAAAGTATTATCCAGCTTTACCACTCTTGGTTTGTTTACTTATAGGTATCAGAGTCAGGACATATAAGAGAACTCTACATGCACATGTTAATCACAGCACTGTTCAAATACAGCCAAGTCATGTGATACATCTAGGTATACATCAGTCTTTGAATGGTTAGAGAAAATGTGACATGCATACACAGGAATAATTATTCAGCTATCAGGAAGAATTGAATTAATTCAAGAAGATGACTCAAATCCAGGAAGTGGTAGTGCATGCCTTTAATCCCAGTACTTGGAGGTGGATCTCTAGGAGTTCACAGCCAGCCTGGTCGACAAAGCTACACAGAGAAACCCTGTCTCAAAAAAATCAAGGAAAAAAAAAGATGGCTCAGTGGCTCAGTGGGAAAAAACATTTGCTGAGCAACCTGATCACTTGAATTCTATCCTCAGATTCCACAGTGAGAGGTAACCAACTCCTGAAAATTGTTCTCTGACTTTCACATGCAGATTTGGCACAAATGCCTGAAGTCACTGATATGCACCATCGTATACACACATTATATGTACACAATAAAAATAAATTTTAAAAAACAACAAAAGAATAAAATTATACATCAATTGCAGGATTGTGAATAGAACCAGCAGTATCACGATAAGTAGAAAAGCCAGACTCAGAAAAACAGGTGTCTTGGGTATTCTGTTCTATGTTGTAGCTATTAAAAAAAAGACACCTTCAAAGTTAAAAGGAGAAATGTTAGAAAAGAGGAAGAAAAAATAGGGAAATGAAATCAGGTAAATAACACTTTTCCTCAACAGTTTCAAATAATATAAAATCTACTGGTGTAACTCTATCCAAAGAAGTTGAAGACCTATAGTGATAAAAATCACAAGTATTTGTAGAAATAAATTGACAAAGATATCAGAAGATGGAAAGATTTCTTATGCTCATGAATCAGTAGGATTATCATAGTAAAATGGTCATCCTACAAAACTCAATCTCCAAATTCAATGCAGTAACAGACCTTGAAGCAACAATTCTCAACCTCATATGGAAACATAAAAAACTGAGGATAATATAAATAATCCTGAATATAAAATAACTACTGGAAGTGTCACCATTCCTAATCACAACTTTTATTTAAAACCTATAGAATTTTTTAAGAATGTCATTAACATAAAAATAGACACATTGATCAATGGAATAGAATTGAATACCCAGGCAAAAAACCCATACAACTATGGACACCTGACTTTTGCTAAAATAAATAAAACAAAAACAAAAAACAGAAGTATACACTGGAAAAAAAATTGCATCTTCAACAAATGGTGTTGATCTAACTGAATGTCCACATGTAGAAGAAAGGAAATTGATCCATATATATCTCTCTTCACAAAACCCAAGTTCAAATGGATCAAGGGCCTCTACATAAAGCCAAATATACTAAACCTGATAGAAGAAAAAAGTGGGGAAGTAATCTTGAACTCATTAACACTGGAGAAAGTTTTATGAACAGAACATTGATAATATACCCACTAAGATCAACAATTAATATGTGGGACCTCATGAAACTAAAAATGTCTGCATGGCAAAGCACACTGTCATCTGGACAAAGAGACAGCTTACAGAATGGGAAAAGATTTTCACTAACTACACAATCAATAGAGAACTAATATCCAAAATATATAAAGAACTCATGAAACTAGATATCAGCAAACCAAATAATTCAATTTAAAAAATTGGGTACAGATGTAAACAGAGAATTATGAACAGAGGAATCTCAAACGGTTGAGCAACACTTAAAAGAAATGTTCAACATCCTTAGCCATAAAGAACTAAAAATCAAAACTACTTTGAGAATCTATCTTACACCTATCAAAATGGCTAAGATAAATAATACTAAGTGACCGCTAATGGTGAGAATGTAGAGCAAGAGAAATACTTGTCTATTGCTGGTAAGAGTACAAACTTATACAGCCACTGTTGAAATCAATATGGTAGTTCCTCAGGAAGATGAGACTTGATATACGGCAAGATCCAGCCACACAACTTGGGGGTATACACCCAAAGGATGTTTCATCCTACAATAGATACTTGTTCAACCATGTTCATTGATAATCTATTAAGAATAGCCAGAAAATGGAAAGAATCTAGATGTCCTTAAACAGAAGGATATATAAAGAAAATATGGTACATTTTTATGTGGAGTATTTCTTACCTGTTAAAAAAAAATAACATCATGGAATTTATAGGCAAATAGATAAAACTAGAAAATACCATCCTGAGTGAGGTAACACAAAGAAAGATAAATATGGTATGTATTCAGTTACAATGAATGTATTTACTTTAAATAAATGATAACAATGCTACAACCTATAGACCCAGGAGGCCAGACATAGAGTAAGGGCCTAAGAGGGACATATGGATATCCCTATGAAGAGCAAATAGAAAAGACTTTGTAGGTTCACTAGACCATGGGAGCAGGGGCACAAGGGGGATGAGAGTGGAAGGATCATCAGTAAAGGAGAATGGGAGGTGAGTTTCAGGGAGGGAATAACAGGAGAAACAGCTAGAATTAAAGGACATTTGAGGGCATTATGGAAATCTAGTACAACTGAAACTTCCTATAATATATGGCAATTCTAATAAAGTCTCCACACAATGAAAGAGGTGGAACCCCAACTGGACATTTCTTGTCAGCAAACTAAACTTCTAGTGCTGGGATTAGGATTCATGCAAACAAGTTGTTGCCCAAAATGGTTAAACGGAAATCCCCAATGATGCAGTCTATTGCTAAGACAAACTCACAGTAAGGCCCTACGACTACCACACAAGTCATTGAACATAGAAAGGTAGAGCTGGTGCTTACATAGAACATCCACTCCCATCTTATAGTGTTCATGACACGGAAAGGTGATTTACAGGCCATGACAAGAGAAATGAAAACATTAACTGAACCACAAAGCTTTTTACCTACAATCTGTCTTGCCAGCAAAATAAGGTAGGACAATGGTGGCACAAACCTTGTGGGAGTAAGCCACTGATGTCTGATTTGGCTTAAGGCACACTCTAAGATACAAAATCAATACCTGACACAGCCAGGGAAGACCTTGGAACATATAGCTATAAATGAGATGTCTTTATGAAATCCCTCCTCTCAGTGCTCATGGAACCCCAAAGAAAAAGAGGCAGGAGTAAGAGAGACAGAGGGAACAAGGTTCTCTAAAACAATTGAGAAAAGCATTTATATGAACAGTGACTGAAAGAGCAATCACAGGGTCTGTAATGTTCTGTACCTAGTCCTCTGCATTTGTACTATAGTTTTTAGTTTAGGACTTTCATGATGAGTCCTAAATATATATATACAGGTAGGTCTCCAATTCTTGTACCTTCTCTTGGGATCTTTTATTTTCTGTTGACCTATCTGTAGCATGAGTCAGATATTGGGGTAAATGCTGAAGGTCAGAGAAGCAAAGTGGCCAGCCACTAGAGAGTTCTCACATCTACCAATGCTCAGACCAAAGGGACTATCCACCAAACTTCAGATTGTATCACCAGACTATGCTGCTCTTCAGACTGCCTAGACTGCTCAGAGTGCCTGCCTTATATTGCTCCCTAGTGCTGGGATTGAAGGTGTGAGCTTTGTTTCTCTTTTAGACTGGTTCACTCTCATGTAGCCCAGGATGGCCTTGAACTCACAAAGATCCAAACTGCCTCTGTCTCTGGAGAGCTGGGATTAAAACTGTGGCCACTACTGACTGTTCTCCGTGGCTAACTAGTAGCTTAGGTGTGTGGCTAACTAGTGGCTTAGTTCTGTATTCTGATCTTCAGATAAACTTTATTAGATTACAAACAAAATATCACTACACCTGTCTTGTCCCACTTTGAAGTGTTAGAAACATGTACTTTCCTAATGAGAGATAGGAAGGGGGCGGATCCAGATGGGAGAGGAGGTGGGAACTAGGAGGAGTAGAGGAAGGGAAACCCTATTCAGAGTATATGAGAAAAGAATCTTGTTTTAATAAAAGGGGGGAAAGACAATGGAAACAAAGAAACTCTTCCTCCATGCTTTGGTGGGAAGCAGAAATCATCCATAAGACTGAATGTTTATGTAATGGGGTTGAGGCACTCTTTCCTGCCCACCACTTTAGGACTTGCTTGACTCTCACAAAGCCTTGACTTTTCCACCTCTTGCAACACAATGTAGAATACTTCATAACATTAGATTCTCAACCATTTTTTTCTTATTCTTTCACTGAGCTTTATTTAGAGAAGAAGTAGGATGAGGGAGAAATGAACAGGGTAGAACTGGAAGAAATTTGTGCTTTTTAATTCAGACTTAGCAACCTTCTAGGAATTAGTTAATTGAATATTGCATCCACTCGAGTCATGAAGATCACAGCAAATTTGAAGCATGTGTGGGAAGAAATTTATTTAAAAATGAGCAATAATGTAAATAGGGATGAAGTATTCAAAGAGGAAATAAGATATTTTACCATTTCTCTTGAGAAAAGAAAAGTCTTTATATTCTGAGGTGAAAGGATGTTGTAGTATCTCGGTGGAAGGAAACAAAACCCTCAAATTCATGGGATACTGTCAAGGTTTGGCTATGATATCTTCAATGTAACTTTCTAAGGTAGAGTTTTCACTCAGCCACACTTCACTCAAACAGAGTCCTACTGCTTCTCAATGAAGTATTCTAACTTAAGACCCAGAAGAAAAAGAGAGAAAGAAAAGACATACCTTAATAGAGGGAGCCGTTATAGATTTAACGAGAAATCTGGCACCAAGAAAATGTTCAGGGATCCACAGGAATGACCCCAACTAAGAATCTAAGCAATAGTGAAGAGGCTACTTAAATGCCCTTCCCCTATAATGAAATTGATGACTACCCTAAATGCTATCATAGAGCCTTCACCCAGTAGTTTATGGAAGAAGAAGCAGACACCCACAGCTAAACACTTACTCCTGGAATCTGGTTGCAGAGAAGGAAAGAGTGATAAGTAAAGGGGTTAAAACCATGCTGGGGAAACCTGACCTGAAAAAGTGAGAGCTCAAAGATCCCAGACTGACATCTGGGGAACCAGCATAGAACTGAATCAGGTCCCCTGAATGTGGGTGTCATTTTGGGGGCCAGAGCAGTCTATGTGACCGCTGGCAGTGGAACCAGTATTTATCCCTAGTGCATGAAAGAACTTAGAGAGTCCATTGCCTATGGAGGGAGAGTTTCTCAGCCTATATACATGAGAGAACACCTAGACCCTGCTCCAAATGATGTGACAGACATTGATGATTCCCTATGAAAGGCCTCACCCTCCCTGGGGAGGAAATTAGGGGTACGATGGGGAAGGTGGGTCAGCATGGGAGGACAGGGGGAAGAGGAACTGGGGTTGGTATGAAAAATAAGACTTTTTTCATTTAAATAAAAAAAAGACCCATATGAAATACCCTTTTTCTGTAGAAGCCTTTTCTTTGTTCCTCCAAAATCTCTAGTGGACACAAGTGCAATGTAACTATTTGGTTTCATGGCAACCCTCCCTTATTGTTATCAATTGCAGAAACATAACTGTGTCAATGTATCCTAGAATGATGCCTGGAGCACACACAAGATGCTGGATAAGTGCTCACTGAAAAGTAAGGAATGCTGCTCTTAGTTAAGTCTTTGTTCCACCAGACCTAACTTGACTTACTTGCATTTAAAAGTGGCAGTCACAGAAGGAAGGCTAAAGATGTCCTCGGGAATCCATGACAGCACAATAAATATGCTGACCTTTGCATATTCATTCCATTCTGGGAGCTGCATACATCAGCTTACCAATGGAGTGTGTGAGCACATTTCTGTAATTTGTACTGAGAGAGAGACAGAGAGGAAGTCTGGAATGGAGAATTCACAAATATGCACAAGGTGAGCCAAAATCCATTCCAAAACTTAGGATTGTTGACTACAGCTTAGCAGTAGGCATCAATTCTGTCTTAAGACCAAGAGAAGAATGGGGTCAAAGTCAGGAACATAGCCCAAAACCTACATGAGGCTCCCTATGGCTGCCTTTCTAATGCATCATGCTGATGTCCTCAGTAAACCTGCTTCAATTAATTCCTCATTCTGTCTGTAACACCCTCAGGAGCAGAAGCCATAAATGTTATTTGATACCAAATTCGCAGTTATATTTTTTGTTGTCACATTGGCCCCTGAGAATGAAGAAGTGGAGCTAATAACCACCAAATTCTGGAGCTAAACATAAAATTTTAACTTGATGTTTCTTACCATATGCCCTTCCAGGAGGTCCTTAATCCTGCTATTCTGAGACATTCTTTTCCCTATATAGTGTATGCTGACCCAGAATCACAGATTATAGAAATTATCAAATATGAATATAAGGGAAGGATTTTCAGAGAAATTCTTTTTTCTTACTCATGCAGTGATAAAGTGAAGTAGTATTTATCTACCATTTCCCAAAAGTAAAAGGTTGTTTAGTTATGTTACAGTCTGACATAGAATCTGCAGTTCTATTGACTCCTGATGGCTCACAAGCACTCGGTGCAGCCATTCTGATCCAATGTGAGATTTCTGTGTCCAAAATGATGTCAGCTCTTTGCAGACATTAGCTGCACCTGCAATGAAAACAAAAGTTATCTGGTGAGATTGAGCAATAACTGCATATGCATGAAAATGCCACAAAGTTTAAATTACTTACTTTACCAAACTGATTACTACAATAAAGAAAACCCTTGCCTTCCTTCCAGCTTTATATTCATCAGTATAAAGTATATCACCACTTTTATTTCTTGCTTTTTATTACTACCGGTTCAGATACCTGCTTATTCTTGACAGTAAACTACTCTGTCCTATAGAATGTCTTCATCAGGAGAATACTATATTCTTTTAAATTTTTTATTAATAATATAATTTAAAAATTTTACAGGTCGATCCCAGGTTCCTCTCCATTTCCTCACTTGTTATTTGGGTCTAAGCTATTGACTGGAATGTTATGGCAGACATTGGCTATGGAAAGATGAATACATTAAAGTTTTGGTCTTCAAAGAACTCAAATGCAATAAGAGAAAACAGATACCAGAAATTACTGTTAGTACTTTGGTAACAAATCTAAAAACTAATGTGTTATCATAGAGGAAGAAAAATCTGACATTGGATGGATGAAGAGATGGTGATTTAGGAGTACTTCAAATGAAATAGATATTTAGAAGCTGATTTTTAAAATAGTGGTGACTACACATGGGCCCACAAGAAAGCTAGACAGGGCATAAGTCTGGCATCCTAGCTTCATTTCTGTCTGGGTCTTTTACTTAGGCCAATTGCTTGCCTCTGTAGGCCTACATACTAATCACTCAAGGTCAGTCCATCTGTATAACAGAGCTCACCCTCCCTCAAGCTATAGGCACAGAAACAAGTCATTGTTCTTAACCTGAAGTCGTCTTGGATTACAGGAAAAATAAAACATCCTCCAGCCGAATTATTTTCCTTCCCAGGTCCCAAGCAATGACAGTTATCTCTGAGGACAGTGTGTATCCTGGATAGGAAGAAATAGTCTAAGAGATATCTCAGCACACTTTGGACCACTACTTAGCATCAGAACTTGGGACAAAGATAAATAAGACTACATCACAACTACTGCTACTTTTTAAACCTTCCTTTAACCCCTTTTCCCAATTATTAAAGTTCCTATCAGTGCTCCCAAAGCAAATTTGGGGTCATTATATCCTTTATCTGTTCCTATTTCTAAAGTGGCCTCATGAATAAATCAATCACTTTTTACTTCCTCTCTCTCTGCTTCTCACCCATATAACATGTCTCTTTGATTGCAAAGTTAGGGATGTGAAACCTAGGCTTTTACCCAAATCTCTAGTCACACCAATTTAAGAAAGATAACCCATAGCAAACTGGGAGTTTTGCAGACACTCTCTTTGGGGTAACTCCTAAGATTTGCATTCTTCTATTCAAATAATAAGTTAGTGAAAAACTGTCCATTAAATACAAAATCTGCATAAATTTTGGCTGAAAACTCTTCAGTTTACTAATATAGCATGAATTGTACCCATAATCTAAAAGAACAAAGCTCAACAGTAAACTATATCATTCACAATAAAGTAAGTTGCTTTAGATTCCTTGCCCTACAAATTATCTCTTAGGAGAATAATAACCTTAACTCTAAGTTCACTATCCTCGAAAGATACGGACAAATTGGCAATGTTGATTTAGTATCATGGTTGTTGTGGTTTGAATAGGTATAGCTTCCACAGACTCATGTGTTTGGATGGTTGATCCATACCCATAGTGGAACTATTTCACTGTGAAGTCACGCTTTGAAATCTCATATATGCTCAAGTCACAGCCAGTGTGCAGTTTTTCTTTTGTTATATGTGGATCAAGGTGTAGAACTCTTTGTTCCCTCTCCAGCACCTTGTCAGCCTGCATGTCTTCATGTTCTGCCAAGGTAACAGTGGACTGAACCTCTGAAACTGTAAGCCACCCCTATTTAAATGTTTCATGGTCTCTCTTCACAGCAATAGAAACATTAACACAATGGCATACCCTTGATGGGCACATGTTGTTGAGCACTAGAGGATAATGAGAGTTAGAAATCTGGACACACAAATTAGAACATCTGAGACAGCAAGAATTATGAATAATGTTCTGTGGGAAATTATCAAGAGCTATAAAGTATATTCACTTTAGCCAATTGATACAAACAATAGTTAGCAGATAAAGGGCAGACACAGATGCCTAGATTCATGGTTTTCTTGATCTGAGAAGAAATTAGAAAACAGAAATTGATATAAAATATATTTATTTATAGTTGGTAAAATCATGAGAAAAATGAAATCTTCACATATACACACACACCACTCATTACCATATATATAATATATAATATATATATATATATATATATCATGAAACGAGTTTGAAACATATAAATTTAATTACAAGACAGATAGGCTCTATTTTTTCTGAGAAAGGAGACCTAGGTTCCACGTTGTCTCTAAAACACTTTTTGCATTTAAATCCATTTAGACAAAAATGAGGCCTTAATGATTCCCTGATTTTAATGCAGAGCACAGACATCATCTCTAAAGGAATAAGCAATCATGTGGGAGTCAATCATGAATGAGCGTGTCCCACAAACACAGACTCAGGTTGTACCAAATACAATGTTCCAATATGGGTGTGGCTTCGGGACATTCTTAGAGCCACAGAACAAAACAAAGGCATAAATGGAGACATTTTTCAAACACATTGGTGGGCACATCAGATAGGCAGTTGATGGCCAAGAGACAAAATCTTTTCACAGGTTGCAAAGCTGCATGACGAGATTCTTAGCTTTTGGATTGGTGGAAACTAGTGGCTACTAAAGTGAAGCATTGTTTATTTGTCTTTCCCCTGTGAGAAAATACCCTGACAAAAGTATATTAAGGGAGAAAATGACTTATTTTGGCTCACGGTTCAATGATACATTCTATGTTGGGCCACTGTCATAATGGATTACAACCATATAAAAAGTTCTTGCTGAGATGTTAGTGAGCCAACACTGTGTGCAAAAGAACATCAGATCTGGCTCTGCACCCCTCCTTATCTACCATGTGTTGGCATGGGTGAGGGGAAGATGCCATCTCCCTCGGACCCTTGCTACCTGTGGCGGCAAAGACAGCTGGCCCCAGGGTCACAAAGTAAGAGAACTAGACCTGCTCTACACAAGCTACAGCACACAGGAGAGACTGGCCTGGGCAGCACATTAGAGCAGACCCTGTTGTCAGGGTCGCAGGTGACCCAGCCCTGATGGTGTGAGAACAGGAAAGCTGATTCTACCCCAGCGCTTATGCTCCCTACACTACTCTAGAGAGACGCCCTGCACGTTGCCTGGGAAAACAGTAGAGCTAGTCCTGATGATAAGAGTGGGGAGGACCAGAATCCAAGGGCTAAGTCGAGAAAAAGAGAACTGGCTCTGCTCCTTGCTGTAGGCTGATTTGGGTGAACGAACTGAAGCATGCTGGGAAGGGGACAATGAGGGAAAGCTGGGGAGCCGACCAATCTAGCGGAGTGAGCTATGAGTTGGCCCCTCCAACATCTGCCAAATCTGTGCACTGTTGGAGCATGTGAAGGGGATGAACCTACAAACCCAAAAGTAGCAATCTCTCCATCACGTAGGACAACCACAGGATATCTAAGAGGAGCCCCAGTGAGAATCCATTATCCGTGGTGTGACAGAAACCAGAGGTCTCCAGCCAGACCAATAACCCGTGGCATTGAACACCCTCAAGTAAAGACGAACAGACTAAACGGTAACCCGTGTGACTCAACTGGTTATACTACAGGTTCCATGACACGTTTCTTCTTTTTTGTTGTTATTGTCATTGCTTGTTTTTTGTTTTAGTTTTGGTTTGGGTTTTTCTTTTAAATTTGGTTTTATTGGGGGCGGGAGGTTGCAAGGGCAGAGCATGGGTTCAAGGGGACAAGGAGTTAAGAAGGATTGGAATGTGTGTTGTAAAATCCACAAAGAATCAATAAAAATTAAAAAAAAAGAGTTATTGATGAAAAAAATCTTCCACAGAGAATAGATTCTTTTAAATAATTCACACCCACATGCTGCATAATTCATATTGTACATAAATTTGGTTCATGAAAGAAATTCTTCAAAAAATTCTTCTCAATTTTTAATTACTTATTATGGTTTGCATGTGTATGATGTGTGTGAGTATGGCACTCATATGCCACGGTACACATGAGAAGGTAAGGAGCTAGTAGTTAAGCATGGTTAAATGGGTTAAGTGATCATTTTGTTAAAAATCAGCACATTTGTTCTTTTCTCCAGCCATAGAGGATGGCAAATATTCAATTAGAAAGCGTGGCCAATGTGCATTTGCTTTTTAAAAACCAGTTACATTTTTTTCTTTTTATATTTATTTTTTCTAACTTTACATATCAATCCCAGCTCCCTCTCACTCCTTTTCTCCTTCCCTCCCAAGGCCCCAACCACCCTATTATCCCATCCCCCCCACCTCCACAGAGAAGATGGTGTCTTCCAAGAGGGTCAACAAAATCTGTCAAGTCATGTGGATTAGGGTCTAGGCCCTCCCTCCTGCCTCTAGGTTAAGGGAGTATCCCTCCATGGTGAATATGCTCCCAAATTCCTTTTGTGCACCAGGGATACATCCTGATTCCACTGTCAGAGGTCCCTTAGGCTACCCAGGCCTTCTGAGACCCATGTTCAGGGGATCTGAGTCTGTCCAATGCTGGTTTCCCAGCTAGCAGTCTGAGTGCCCAATGGCTCCTCCTCAGCTGTCTCTGTGGGTTTCTGTAACCTGTTCTTGTCCTCCCTCTCTGCATCTGGATTCCAGTTTAGTTCAGTGTTTAGCTGTGGGTGTCTTCTTCTGTTTCCATCAGCTACTAGATGAGGGTTCTATGATGGTGGATAAGTTAGTCACCAATCTTATCATCAGGGAAGGGCATTTAAGGTAGCCGAATTTCCACTGTTGTTCAAATTGTTAGTTGGGGTTAGTCTTGTAGATGTCTGGACATTTCTCTAGGTTCAGTTTTCTCTTCAAACCAATAATGGCTCCCTCTTTTACAGCACATCTCTCTCTTTTTTTCTCTCTCTCATCTATTCCTCCCATGACTCAATCTCCCTAGTCCCTCATGCTTTCCTCTTCTCCCCTTCTCTTTCTCCTAGCTCCCACTCCACTCACTGTCCCCCAACTCCCAATATGCTCAGGAGATCTTGTTTCTTTCCCCTTCAGTGAAGGACCTTGTATGAATCTTAGATTCCTCCTTGTATCCTAGTTTCTCTGGCAGTGTGAATTATAGGCTGGTGATCCTTTGCTCTATGTTTAAAATCCATATATGAGTGAGTAAATACCATGTTCCTCTTTTTGTGACTGGGTTACCTCACTCAGGATGGTTTCTTCAAGTTTCACCCATTTGCCTGCAAACTTCAAGATTCCATTGTTTTTTTTTTCTGCAGAGTAGTATTCCATTGTATAAATGTGTCTTTATCCATTCTTCAGTTGAGGGGCATCTAGGTTGCTTCCAGGTTGTGGCTATTACAAATAATGCTGCTATGAACATAGTTGAACAGATGTCTTTTTTACATGGATGTGGATCATTTGGGTATATGTCTATGAGTAGGATTGACCGGACCTATGGTAGATTGATTCCCATTTTCATGAGGAACTGCCATATTGATCTCCAAAATAGCTCTACAAGATTACACTCCCACCAGCAGTGGAGAAGTGTTCCCCTTTCTCTACATCCTCTCCAACATAAGTTGTCATTGGTGTTTCTAATTTTAGCCACTTTGACAGGAGAAAGATGGTATCTCAGAGCTGTTTTGATCTGCATTTTTCTGATAGCTAAGGATATTGAGCACTTTCTTAAGTGTCTTTCAGCCTTTTTTATTTCATCTATTGAGAATTCTCTCTTCAGTTCTGTCCCCCATTTTTAATAGGTTTTAATAAGGTTTTTAATAGATTAAAATTTTTGTGACTAGTTTCTTGAGTTCTTTGTATAGTTTGGAGAACAACCTTCTGTCAGATGTAGGGTTCATAAAGATCTTAAAAAATATGGGTTAATGTAAGTTATATTAACTAGTTATATGAACCTAGCATAAGCTAAGGCAGAGCTTTCATAATTAATACTAAATCTCTGTGTTTTTTTACGAGCTGACAGCTCAAAGAAAAATCTGACTACAAAACAAAACAAAACACAAAAACAAAAATACCCAAACAACAAAAACAATTACATTGATTGCCCTCTGGTTATCTAGACTGCAGCCTAATGAACTCCTGAATCATTTTTCTCCTTCTACTCCTCCTCCTCCTCCCCCTCCTCCTTCTTCTTCTACTCCTGCTCCTCCTCCTTCTCCTCCTTCTTTTTTTGTAAAAATCCAAAGTCATAACAACTTATAATTGTAAAATACCAAAATAAATGAAGGAAAAAGCCCTGACAGAGCATCCTGAGAACTGTGAACTGCATGCAGGTGAGCTTATCCATGAGAACCAGCCCATCCAGAGTCTGCCAGCATCCTAGTCCCACTTCCACCACAAGAGAAGGTAAGCATGGGTCTATTTCCTGCCCACCTTCTGGGTCCCTGCTCAGAGTCTCTTGAGGCCTATGGCCTGCACACACACAGGGGTTGAACTGGTCCCAGTGACTGTCCTATCCAGAGTCTGAAAGCTTCCTGTACCTGCCTCTACCGACAGGAGGAGCTTGCATTCTGGCGCCCTGCTTGGAGCCTCCTAAGAACTATGAGGACTAGGGACTGTGCGCTGAGTAACCGGTCCCAGTGGAACAACTCATCTAGGGTCTGCCAGTGCCCTAGTCCTGACACCACCCACTGGAAGAGAAAAGCCATCAGAGTATTGGACCTGCTTACACCCACTTGAAGAGACCTTGGTCTAGTACCCACAAGGAAAGGGAGAGACACCACCAGTATGCACCTGACTTTTCATCAAAACTCTAAAGGCCAGATGGTCCTGAATAGATATTCTACCAACACTAGGAGACCACAATGCAGCACAGACTACTATATCCAACAAAGCTTTCAATCAATATAGATAGAGAAACCAAGTTATCCATGACAAAACCGTCTTTAAATAAAATATATATATGTTAATCCAGACCTACATAAGTTCTGGAAGGAAAACTCTAACCAAGTTAACTATACCCACAAAAAGATTGGCAATATAATTCCACTTTACAAACAGCCAAAAGAAAAATGTACACACAGAATACCAACAACAACAAATCCAAAACAAACAAGAATTAACAGTCAGTGGTCAATAATATCCCTCAATATTAATGGTCTTAACTTGTCTATAAAAAGACATAGGCTAACAGAATGATATAAAGACAGAATCCATCCTTATGCTACATACAAGAAACACACCTCAACTTCAAACACAGACAATACCTCAGAATAAAGGGTTGGGAATCAACCAATCAAATGTACCTAAAAACCAAATGGCTATAGCAATCCTAATATCTAACAAATTAAACTTAAAACTAAAGTCAATCAAAAGAGATGAAGAAAGTAATTTCTTATTCATCACAGGAGAAGCTGATCAAGATGAAATCTCAATTGTGAACATCTATTGTGCTCCAAATATAGAAGCAACGACATTTGTAAAATAAACATTATTAAAATTGAAATCACCCATAAAACCTCACACACTTATAATAGGAAATTCAAACCCCACTCTCACCACTAGACAAGACCACAACAAAGGGAAAAAATGGAATTAGCAGAAGTTATGACCCAATTGGGTTTAAGGGGCATTTATAAAACATTCCATCCAAGCACAAATCAATATACCCTCTTCTCAGTGCCACATGGAACCTTCTCTAAAATTGATCATATACTTGGCAATACAGCAAACCTCAATAGGTACTAAAAATTGGAATAGCCCTCTATATCTTATCATACCACCATGCTTTAAAGTTGGAATTCAACAACATTAATTGCAGAAACCCTACGCACTCAAGAAAATTTAACAATGCACAACTGCAACATTTCTGGGTCAAGGAAGAAATACAGAAAGAAATTAAAGCCTTCCTAGAATGCATTGCAAATGAAGACACAACATACCCAAACTTATGGGACACTTTGAAAGCAGTATTAAGAGGAAACTCATAGCACTAAGTGCCCACATGAAGAAACTGAAGAATAGTTAAACTAGAGAATTAACAGCACAACTGAAAGCTGTAGAACAAAAGGATGCAAACTCACCCTGGTGAAGTAGACACCAGGAAAAAGCAAATTGAGGGCTGAATCAAGAAAGTAGAAACCAGGAAAATAATACAAAGAATCAATGTAATAAGGAATTGGTTATTTGAGAAAATCTACAAGACAGACAAACCTTTATCTAAACAAATCAAAAGGTAGAGAAAGAACATGGAAATTAACAAAATCAGAAATGAGAAAGGGGATATAACAATGGACACTGAGAATCTTCAGATCATACTTTGAAAACCAGTACACCATAAAATTGGAATTTAATGAAAATGAACAATTTTCTGGATAGATATCACTTACCAAAATTAAATCAAGAACAGATAAGCAATTTAAACAGACCTATAATCCAAAATGAAATAGAAGCAGTCATCAAAAGTCTCCCAACCAAAAATAGTCCAGGGCCAGATGGTTTCAGAGCAGAATTCTATCAGAAATTCAAAGAATAGCTAATGCCAATACTCTTCAAATTGTTCCACACAATAGAAGCATAAGAGTCACTGCTAAACACTTTTTACGAGGCTACAATTACCTTGGTACCCAAGCCACACAAAGACACAACTAAGAAAGAGAACTACAGAAAAATCTCCCTCATGAACATTGATGCAAAAATACTTAATAAAATACTGGCAAACTGAATCCAAGAACACATCAGAGAAATCATCCACCATGACCAAGTAGGCTTCATTCCAGTGATGCAGGGAGGGTTCAACATGTGAAGATCTATCAATGTAATCCACCATATAAATAAACTGAAAAAGAAAAAACATGATCATTTCACTAAATGCTGAAAAAGCCGTTGACAAAATCCAACACCC
The DNA here is from genome assembly GCA_030556225.1 of Cricetiscus sungorus. Lineage (NCBI taxonomy): Eukaryota > Metazoa > Chordata > Mammalia > Rodentia > Cricetidae > Cricetiscus > Cricetiscus sungorus. The sequence goes on along the minus strand of JANBXA010000007.1, from coordinate 132,162,437 downwards.
CTTCATGATAAAGGTCTTGAAGAGGTCATGGATAATAGGAACATACCTAAACATAATAAAAACAATATACAACCAACAGCCAACATCAAACTAAATAGAAAAAAATCAATGTGGCACCTCTAAAGTCAGGAATAAGACAAGGCTGTCCACTCTTTCCATATCTCTTCAATATAGTACTGAAGTTCTTGCCAGAGCAATCAGTAACAAAAGGAGATAAAGAGGGTACAAATTGGAAAAGAAGGAGTCAAACTTTCACTATTTGCAGATGATAGTTTACATACATAAGTGACCCAAAAAAAACTCTACCAGGAAATTCTACAGCTAATAAATACCTTCAGAAAAGTGTCAGGATACAAGATTAACTTTAAAAAAATCAGTAGCCCTAGTATGATAAGGAGGGTGAGAAAAAATTCAGAGAAATATAACTCTTTTAGTAGCCACAAACAACATAAAATATCTTATAAAAGACTTATATAAGATATCAAATAAAAGACCTATATAAGAACTTTGAGTCCTTAAAGAAAGAAATTAAAGAAGACACAAAAACATGAAAAGTTTTCCCATGTTCTTGGATAGGTAGGATCAACATAGTAAAAATGGAAATCTTGCCAAGTGCAATCCCCATCAAAATCCCAGAACAATTATTCACAGATTTTTAAAGAACAGTAATCAATTTTATATGGAAAAAAAGACCCAGGATAGCCATGAACAATAAAGGAACTTCCATCCCTGACTTCAAGCTCTACTCTAGAGCTATAGTCCTGAAAGCAGCTTGGTATTGGCAGACAGGTAGACCAATGGAATTGAATTGAAAACCCTGATATTAACACACACCCCAATGAACACCTGATTTTTGACAATGAATCTAAAATTATGCAATGAAAAATAGAAAGAATCTTCAAAAAATGGTGCTGGTGTGTAGAAGACTGCAGAAAGATCCATATCTATTGACTTGCACAAAAATGTAAGTTCAAATGGATCAAAGATCTCAACATAAATCCAGCCACACTGAACCACTTAGAAGAGAAAGTGGGAGGTACTCTTGAACAAATTGGTACAGGAGACCCCTTCCTGAACATAACTCCAGTAGCACAGACACTGATATCAACAATTAATAAATGGGACCTCCTCAAACTGAGAAGCTTCTGTAAGGCAAAGGACACAGTTGACAAGACCAAATTGTAGCCCACAGAATGGGAAAAGATCTTCACCAACCCCACATCTGACAGAGGGATGATCTGCAAAATATACAAAGAACTCAAGAAACTAGTCAACGAAACACCAAATAATCCAAATACAAAGTGGGGTATAGAAATAGAGAATTCTCAGTAGAGGAATCTAAAATGACTAAAAGAGAATTAAGAAAGTGTTCAACATCCTTAGCCATCAGGGAAATGCAAATTAAAACAAGTGAGATGCCATCTTACTCCTGTCAGAATGGCTAAAATAAACACCAAAGACAGTTTATGCTGGAGAGGATATGGAGAAAGGGCAACTCTCCTCCATTATTGGTGAAAGTGCAAACTCGTATAGCCACTTTGGAAACCAGTATGGCAGTCCCTCAGGAAAATAGAAATCAATCTACAACAAGATCCAGAAATTCCACTATTCCACTCTTAGGTATATACCCAAAAGATGATATACAGTCATACAACAAGGACATCTGCTCATCTATGTTCATAGCAGCATTGTTTGTAATATCAAGAACCTGGAAGTAACCTAAGTGCCCCTCAACTGAAGAATACATGGAGAAAATATGGTACATTTACACAATGGAGTACTACTCAGCAGAGGGTTGGAATTGTGAAATTTGCAGGTAAATGGATGGAAGTAGAAGAAACCCTCCTGAGTGAGGTAACCCATTCACAAAAAGACGAACATGGTATGTACTCACTCATATATGGATTTCAGACATAGAGCAAAGGATCAACTATAATACACACTGTCAGAAAAGCTAGGAAATAGGAGGAACCTAAGAAAGGCATAAATGGTCCCCCTGAGAAGAGAAAAGGGACAAGATCTCCTGAGCAAATTGGGAGCATGGGGGAGGGGAGAGGGAGTTAGGAGAAAGAGAAGAGGAAAAGAGGAGGGGAGAGGAGGACAGGAGTCAGCAGGAAGATTGAATCAGAGAAGAGAGGAGAGTAAGAAAAGAGAAACCATAATAATGTGATCCATTATTGGTTTAAAGAGAAATACGGCACTAGGGAAATGTCCAGAGAACTACAAGGATGAACCCAACTAACAATATAAGCCCTTCCCCAATAATGAGATTGATGACTACCTTATATACCACACTAGAGCCTTCATTCGGTAGCTGATGGAAGTAGAAGCAGACACCCACAGCTAAACACTGAGCTGAACTCCTGGAATCCAGTTGCAGACAAGGAGGAGTGATGAGCAAAAGGGTCAAGATCAGGCTGAAGAAAACCACAGAAACAGCTGACCTGAAGAAGGATGATCACATGAACCCCATTCTGATAGCAGGGAAACCAGCATAGAACTAATGCAGACCCCATAAACATGGGTGTCAGTTAGGAGGACAGGGCAGTCTAAGGAGCCTCTGGTACTGGATCAGTATTTATCCCAAGTATACAAGTGGATTTGGGAGCCCATTCTACTTATACAGATACTCTCTCAGCTAGACACATGGGGGAGGACCTAGGCCCTGCTCCAAATGATATGACAGTCTTTGAAAACTCTCCATGGAAGACCTCTCCCTCCCTGGGGAGCAGAAAGGGGTTCAGATGGGGGTTCAGGGAGACAGGAGAGTAGGAGTGAGGGAACTTGGATTGACATGTAAAACAAGCTTGTTTCAAATTTACATAACAAATATTATCAAAAAATAAAGGATTATAAAAGAGCTCCATTTTGAAAATTTAAAAACAAAAATATTTGTTTTATTTTTATTACTGTGTATACCCATGTGTCTGTACATGTTTATGCATACATGTGTGCAGCTAGCTAAAGAATTCAGAAAGGGTATCAGATATGCTTTATCTGGAGTCATAGGAATTTGTTTTAAGATCTTATATGGATTCTTTGAAAGAGAAACTAACACCGTTAAACCATTTAATCCATTGCTCCATTCTCAAGAAAGTCCCAGTTTGAAATCTCCAGAAAATGTCATTGAAATCGATAAAGCATTTGGAGAGATCCCATTGCACAGATGTTAATAAAGATAAATCTCTCTCAGTATATAAATAAGAGAAGTTGTTGGGGTGGGAGTGAGAAATAAGTACTTTTTAAAAATCTGGCTTTGCAAGATGTATATTATTAGAGAAATGGCTAAAGAATGAAGGGGGTTTCAATAGGTCTTTTAATTATGGTATGATCTAGTGTTTGGCTCCACAAGTTCTAGAACTTTACTTTTGACACACTTGTTCATCTTTGCTGAAAACTTTGTTGCAAATAACACAACCCCAAATGGAGATAATGTGGGAAACTGCACACCAATAAGTAACAGTCAATTCAACTAAGACTTGGTCTTCTTATGTCAAACCACCAGTTATAAATTCTTCTGTAGACAGCTTTTCAATCCACTAACACAGTTTGGATGTTTTCTCTTTACCCAAGTATGTTTTTGTCTTAGTCTATCTAACAATAACTTAAGTTTTAATGTGGTCATTGCCTATACATATCTTCAAGCATAAGTTGTTATCTTAAATAAGACAACCCTATCAGTGACTAAATAATTTATGCTAAAGCTAATTATTACAACTCTAATTAGTTTATTTATCTTAGAGATAAGGAACCTTGGGTTAAGAGAGGCTGTGGTACTTGACTGGAGATATACCAGTAGAGATGTTAAACACAGGTATAAAATCCAAATTGTTGAGTCCCTGCCCTTTAGTCTATCATATTCAGCCTGATACATGCGATCTTGATTTATTCTTTCTGCTAAACTAAAAGCTTTTACAAACCAAGAATCAAGTTTTGCTTAGTCTCTTCAAAAATATTTGTCACAATGCTCTGCATTAATTAATTTCACAATGCTAGGATTGCCAGACACTAAGATTTAGGAGATGATTGGATGGGTTGTCAGATAGACAGGTAGATGGATAGACAGACAAGAAAGTAAAATTGTTCAGAGAACAGGAATAGATGAATTAGCAGCGGACAACCAAGAAATATTTTTTTTCAAATGTGATACTTCAGTTCTATTTATTTCAACCAAGTCAAGTAATAAGATACACCCTTACAGAAAAATGGCTAATGTCTCTCATGATTTACACTTAAAAGGAATTGCTTGTCTCAACTCTGTGAAGCAATGTGAGATAAATAGGATTAGCTGCATTTTATTGTGTTTTTCACAGAATTTAATACCAGTTGGGGCTATTAAAAATTTATAGATTCAAATAAGAAAGTCCAATATCTGCTGAAGCTCTAATCCCCTCTAAATGAGGACCAACTTATAAATTACCATTTTCTTTTTGAATATAAACTCAAGCAGCTGCAGTTTGCAGATGATGCTGGCCTTCCCCTGAAGCAAGACCATCAAGAAGGAAGGGCTGGCTATGCAGATATAGAGGAGGAACTGAAGACACTGTCATGAAGAGATCAGTCCATCTTCTTATTAAGCACATGATATACCAAGTACAAAAGTGACAGTGAAATTACTTCTCCTGTGGGAAAAAATAACTTAGAGATGAAGAAAGTGAATCTGACCTGTCAATATTAAAGTACAAATCAATCATTAGTAACAAAGTCACCTGAAGAATGCATAATGACATTTATCACATTAAAATTTATTCATTCACACATTCATTTTTTTCATCCACAAGTTTAAAAGATATCTACATTTATCAGAAATGAAGTTTATTAGGAATAGACATTTAGATATCCAAGATGGCAAGTAAAAATAAGTCATTAGGGCTCTGTAGCCAACAAGAAATATGTCTCATCCCATCTCAGAGCAGTTCCCATGTCAAGGGATCAGCTTATAAGTCACTTGTCCTATAGTCTTTTCTGTCTTCCTCCCCTTGAAGCTTCAAATCATATATGGTAGCTTTTAATATGCAAAATAAACCAGTAAGTGTCACCCAAAGACATAAACCAGTAAGTGTCACCCAAAGACTATGTGTGTTGAAGACTTGGTCCCAGGCTTTTGTAGTGCTAGTGGAAGGAGAGTGAACCATTGAGTGGTGTGTCCTCTATTTCCTATATTGGGTTGCCTTGTCCAGCCTTAATACGATGGAAGTACTTAGTCTTACTGCAACTTGACAGATCATGTTTTGTTGATGTCCGTGGAAGACCTGCCGTTTTCTGAATAAAAATGGAGGGAAGAGTGAATTGCAGGGAGAAAAGGTGGGAGAAGGAAGTGAGAGGAGAGGAGGGAGGGGAAACTTGTAAAGCAAGTAAATAAGTAAATAGAGAAAAAGAGATAGGTCCTAATGAAAAGAAGTCAGGTGGTTGAAGGTATACTCTTGAAGGGTATAGTGGAATAAGAGGTCCTCCTAGTCCTCTCACTTTGTTTCCTAACTCATGAGGTCAGCAGTTCCCTACCCTGGTATATTGTATTACTGTAGGCTCAGAGGTCATAGAATCAGTAGTGATGAACTGAAACCATGAGACAAAATAAACCTCTTCTTTTTTAGTTGATTTATTTTAGTTGTTTATTGCAGTGACAGAATAATGATTAATGTCTAAACTACAAAATATGGATTGACCTAATTCTATATTATAGTAAATATTATAGTTACGTTCTGTTGCTGTGGTAAATACTGAGAAAATCAACTTTCCCTGGTTTATGTTATCTTAAAACTTCCAGAAGACAATCAATCCATCACTGAGAGAAATCAAGATGGGCTCAAGGCCCTTCCCCTATAATGAGAATGATGACTACCTTATATGCCATCCTAGAGCCTTCATCTAGTAGCTGAAGAAAACAGAAGCAGAAATCCATAGCTAAGCACTGAGCCAAAATCTTGGAAGCCAGTTTCAGAGAGAGAGAAGCAATGAGCAAAGGGATCAAGACCATGTTTAGGAAACCCACAGAAACAGCTGACCTGAGCAATTGGGATCTCATGGACCCCAGTCCTACATAGGACCAAACCAGACCCCATGAATGTGGGTGTTCTCAGGGAGGGCTGGGCATGAATGGACTTCAGGAGCCCATTCCCTATGGAGGGATACTTTTTCAGCCTATATACATGGGGAAGGGCTTAGGCCCCACCCAAATAACTTGACAGATTTTGATGATCCCTCATAGAAGGCCTCACCCTCCCTGGGGAGTGAATAGGGAATAGAATGAGGGGGGTCTGTGGGGGGCATGGGAGGATGAGAGGGTAGGGAACTCCAAGTGATGTGTAAAATAATATGGTTTATAATAAAATAAAAAAGTTCCTCAAAAAATAGAAATGTATTAAATATTTTTAAAAAATAAAGAAAGAAGCAAAGTCAGTGTTACACAATTAGTCTCCTGCCACATTGAGGGCAGGATTGCTTCAGCCTGGGTAGATGTAGGAGCTACTGCCCAGGCTGCTTTGCTTGCTTCTCTGATCCTTAGCTTGAACCCCTATATCTATCACTGGGTTTTTATTATTTGTACTACAAATGCCATTTTTATTGACAGAGTATGGAGTTTGTGGTTTAGGGTTTTTTTTTTGTATGTCATTGTTTTGAGGTAGGGCCCCACTTATAATTTAAGAAAGTGGTGTTCAAGAGAAAGACACCATGCAACAGGGTTCAAGAAGAGGGATTTTTTTGTTTGTTTTTATTATTAGTGAAAGGGATCATACAAATGGGAGAGGGAAGGGGAGAGACTGGCCTCTGGAGAAAGGAGAAAGGAAAGAGGGAGAGAGAAAAGAGGGAAAGGGGGAACAGACAGAGAGAGGGAGAGAAAGCAAGAGAGAAGGATGGGTGGTGGGAAGGCCCCTCTTAAAGGGAACATAGTGAATATGCACAGGTGGTGTTCTTAGTGGCTGCAGCTGAGGGTATATCCTGTCAGAACCCCCAAGGACAGGCCAGTCCAGATGCCTAAATACTAACATTGTTTTAAAAATCTCATAAAACTGTTGGTGTTACAACATGGTATTTGTTAATTCTGTGTGTCTGAGCCATACCCACTCACCTTTGACTCCAAACTAAACTATTCTCTTTGAAATAAAGCACTATGTTTTTACATCAGCAATTTCAACATAAAGAACTATTTCCATATCATGAGGAATTCTTAAAAATAAGTGGTATTAACAATGAACACCTCACTCACTGACCTGCACTTGGAGTTTTTAACACATGAGTTTTGCTGTCTTGAGAATTTAAGATCTAGCCCCTCCTGAGTTTAAGGTAAACCTGACTCTTCCAATAAGACTTGGTACGAATCTCCTGTCTCAGGCATATACCTAAGCCTCCAAATAAATTGTTCAACTCTCAGGTATCCACACGCAGAAATTGCCTAGTCTTTTATAACACCAAACCCTAGTCTGTGGAAGGTGCCATAAAAATATTTTCCCTTTGCATTGCTGTCTCCTCTCTGTCTCTCTGCCTCTGTCTGTCTCTGTCTGCCTCTGTCTGTCTGTCTGTCTGTCTCTCTGTCTCTCTGTCTGTCTGTCTCTCTCTCTCTCTCTCTCTCTCTCGTGTGTGTGTGTGTGTGTGTGTGTGTGTGTGTTTATGTGTGTGTCTGTGTCTGTCTCTGCCTCTCTCTCTCTGAAACAAATCCATCTTTCTGAACAGCCAGTTACATCTATTTATCTTGAGCTCTCTTCATACTTAGGTTTCAATTGCTGCCTTCCAACATCAGCCATCTCATCTCCACATCCCTCTGAATCTAAAATGCTGATTGCTGGCTTCCAGTTTTTGACAGTCCACCATAAAGCCACTGCCTGTAAAGCCTTTTAGCATTAACCTGTCAGAATTTATATAAAAACAAGGAAATGGTAGCATGTACACATGCAATTCTGCCTAAAGCCACGAGTATTCATTCAGTACTCACAGGCACCAAACTTAATTATGCTGAGAACTGTGCATAACCCTTAAGAAAATGAAAGGCAAAAAAAACAAAACTTAACTAACAACAAAACAGGATAGCTTAAAAAGCTCTGCAGTACATCCTGAGGCTCAGCGCTAGTAGATGCAGCAGCTGCAGTTGAACCGTGTTTCCATCTAAAGAGAATAAACTACCAGTGTGACCATTCATTTTCTGAGTATCAATTAATACTTACATTAGACAGGAATACTGATAAGTAGAAACAAAACAGAAAAGAAGAGGGTTGCTCCTCTGGAAGAGCTTAGGTTCCTTCATGGAAACCAGACTGTAAGTGTAGTAAATGTAGCTCCTGGTAGAAGGTAACCTGCCAAGTGAAGCCCACACAAAGCATGGAAAGAGGAAGCTTCCAGCTAAAAAGCAGAGGGCTTCCAGGAGGAAATGGCATTTGAACTGCACTTGAGTGATGGGTAGAATATAATGAGGGAGCTGTCAAAGGAGCAGAAAGTAGGTTGCATGCCCTGGGGTCTAGGGAGAAAGAAAGGGAAGCTGGGGAGAGGGAGCTATTTATTACCACTTGTCACTGTTTGGGATTTTTGCTACTTCTATTCGCAGGCAGCTCACATAAGAACACAGAAAGAGCAGGCCCTTGCCCAGGATTGTCTACCAGGTCATTCTCTTAGCTACTGCTGCTCCCCAGCTACCTGCAGACATGCCTGGTGCTGGAGGCTGTCAGGGAAATCTTCAAAGATTTCTCATCCCCACCTGCACTCCCCTTCAGCTTACAACTCCAGCTGTCATTTCATCCTTCATGCTCACCCAGTCTCAAAGAGGCAAATAGCACTGAACTATGTAGTTATCACCAGACTGTCAGTGCAGCCAAGGCCCTTCGCAGTCACCGGCACCAAGGGTTAAAAGGCTTTTCAAAAAGAAAAAGGGGAGCCAATTAGATCTCTAAGCAGGTGAGCACTTGCTGCCAAGCCTGATGACCTGACTCCCTGAGACCCACATGGACAAAGCAAAGAATTGACTCTTAGATCTTCCTGAACTCTCCCTAATGCACACAGCGCCATACACAACCAATAAACAACAGACATACAAATAAGTACATAAATGCAAAAATAAAGAAACTCTGTGTGTGTGTGTGTGTGTGTGTGTGTGTGTGTGTGTGTGTGTGTGTGTGTGTGTGTGTGTGTGTGTGTGTGTGTGTGTGTGTGTGTGTGTGTGTGTGAGATGAATGCATGCTGCTTACATGTGGGCACACGCACATGCCTGTGAATAAATACTAGTCACTCCTCAGATAAGACAGAGGCTGTCCCTCATCACAGCCTCTGCTTACCCTTTCTCTTATACACAGAGCATCTCATTTTACTTCCTCAAAGAATAAGGACTTTTTGTAAAGAGTCATGGCATTTTTTTTTCTGAAGTGATCAACCATTTATAATTTAAGTATGAAAACGGATGTCTGAAAGTCTGGACCAAAAATGTAGCTAGTTAATAATAAAGCCGAAAGAAACCTCAGAATCCCCTGTCATTTCTGTGATTTTTCTAGCTAAATTATACTCCTCTTCAACTTTGTAAATAAAATAGAAGCTTCTACAATTTGCAGAGGAATCCTACTACAACATTTAAATGGTCATAAATCTTAAGAAATCCTCAAATTGATACCTTTCACTTTGTCAATTTGTCATGCTATTGACATCAGGCATTTATTTTTGTTTATTGATAACTAGTTATATTATATTTGTAATAAACCTTACAAATTACTTTTCAAAGACACATGAAAGACATCCAGCTACATGAGGAGAAAATAGAAGAACTCAACAGAAAGGAAATAAAATGAAGCAGGCAAGAGGCTGACAGGAAATGCATTCTCTGAAGCACTAAGTGTGCCACGGGAAAGTGATGCAGCTGTGCCCTCTAGTTTTCCAACAGGCAGTATCCTTTCTAGTTCACCACATAATCCTGCTTCTCAACAATAAAATCAAACTGCTTGTCAGGAAGATAATCAATGACTTTTCACTGAGAAGCCACAGTTCCCATGTGGGCCAGGCATCCCCTTCTAATGAGCTAGGGCCCTCAGCACCTCCATGACACATTTTGTATCTCATCTGGTGTTTACACTGGGGCTAGCTCGTGACTCCTAACCTGTGCACACAAATCCCTGTGGAAACTTGAAGTTTTTGCAAGGCCTTCAGAAGCAGTGCCCATAAATTTATGACTGGAACAATTTTCCCAGTCACCAGTGTTAAAATATGTGTAGAAACTGCTTTGGCTAAAAATATATATATATATATACACTTCAGATAAACTTGGTAAATGATTTACAGAATTTTATTTTCTCATTTTATGGTTGACAGTACATACTGAAATTATTGTCCATGGCTGAGAATGGAACAGCAGACTCCCTAAGAATATGAACAAAAATTGCATCTTCAAAGGCAGAGCCAGACATTGGAGCCACCATCCATTCTGACATGGTTATTTTAAATCCCTATTTTATAGAGTACAGCAGACAAATGTGTATCTAGAAGACTTAAAGGAGGGCCATCCTTCTGGTTGGGATGCCCTCCTCTTGCTACATAAATATGAAACTGTATACCATAACCAGCAGGTGACCTAGAAGAACAGTTGGTGCCATCTTATGACATATGAGAAGTCTGACACAGGTCTATTTCTCACTGCTGTTCTAGAGAGAGATTTAGGCAGTGCATAGAAATATACCTGCAATTCCTCCTCCCTTCCCCTCATATATTAAAACAATTCATAATCAAAAGGAACCAAACAGCATTGTCAAGATTGCCTTAACCAAGAATATCTAAATGATTTCACCATGAAGTTAAAATGCCATTCATGGAAAACCTAACTTTCAGGTTATTTTATTTCTTTCTGTTCCTTTCATTTAAAAATGTCAAAACCACTAAAGAAGGTGGCCTGCTACATAAAATTATTAAATAATATCAATTTAAAGAAAGTTGAACTCTGCAAAGTTATTTCATTGGTGTCTTTGTATTATATTTATTTTTTAAACAATCTTATTTTTATATACTAATCACAGTTCCCTCTCCCTCCAGGCCTCCAGCTCCTTCTCCCCACCCCACACCCATCCACTCCTCAGAGAGAGTAAAACCTCCCATAGGGAATAAACAAAGTCTGTGACATCACTCAAAGCCCTCTCCCTGTATCTAGGCTGAGGAAGTTATTTCTCCATGGGTATTGGGCTCCAAAAAGTTCATGCACTAAGGATAAACACTGGTTTCAATGCTAGTGGCCCTACAAACTGCCCAACTAGTAAAAACCATCCTGAGTGAGATATCCAAACCCAGAAAGACAAATGTGGGATGTACTCATAAGTGTATATTAGACAGAACAAAAGATAATCAGCCTACAGTCCACAACCCCAAAGAAGCCAGGAAACAAGGAGAACCCTAAGAGAGACATACATGGATATCTCTCCAAGGGGAAATAGACAAGATCTCCAGAGTAAATAAGAAGCATGGGAGGGGGTAGGGGAATAGGGAGGGAAGAAGGGGAAGGAGAAGAGAACATGAGGTATCAGGAAGGTCAAGTTGGGAGAAAGATGAAGAGAAAGAGCAAGAAAGAGATGCCATGACAGAGGGAGCCATTATGGGGTTAGTAAGAAAATTGGCACTAGGGAAATTCCCAGGAATCCATAAGGATGACTCCAATTAAGAATCATTGGTGTCAATTCTTCACTGACCTTGAAAGGATAATACTCAACTTTATATGGAAAAACAAAAGACCCAGGGTAACCAAAATAACCCTGTACAGTAAAGGAACTTCAGGATCACCATCCCTGACTTCAAGCTCTACTATAGAGCTATAGTCCTCAAAACAGCTTGGTATTGGTACAAAAAAAGACAGGTAGACCAATGGAATCAAATCAAAAATCTTGATATTAACCCACACACCTACGAATACCTGATTTTTGACAAAGCAGCTAAAAGTATAAAACGGGAGGAGGAAAGCATCTTCAACAAATGATGCTGGCATAACTGGATGATGGTGTGTAGAAGACTGCAGATCTATCGACATGCACAAACCTTAAGTCCAAATGGATCAGAGACCTCAACATAAATCCAGTCACACTGCATGTCTTAGAAGAGAATGTGGGAGGTACACTTGAAAAAAATGGTACAGGAGACAGCTTTTTGAACTTAACACCAGTAGTACAAACACTGAGATCAACTATTAATAAATGGGACCTCCTCGAACTGAGAAGGCAAAAGACACAGTCAATAAGGCCAAACAGCATCCCACATACTGGGAAAAGATCTTCACCAACCCTACTTCTGACAGACGGATGATCGCCAAAATATACAAAGAACTCAAGAAACTAATTACCAAAACACCAAATAGCCTTCTTAAAAAGTGGAGTACAGAACTGAAGAGAGAATTCTCAATAGAGGAATCCAAAATGGCTGGAAGACACTTAAGAAAATGCTCAACATCCTTAGCCACCAGGGAAATGCAAATCAAAACAACTCTGGATTACCATCTTACTCCAGTCAGAATTGCTAAAATTATAAACACCAATGACAGCTTATGCTGGAGAGGATGTATAAAGAAAGGGGAACACTCCTCCACTGCTTGTGGGAGTGCCAACTTGTACAGCCATTTTGGAGATCGGTATGGTGGTTCCTAAGGAAAATGGGAATCAGTCTACCACAGGACCCAGCAATCCCACTCTTAGACACATACCCAAATGATCCACATCCATGCAACAAAGACATCTGTTCAACTATGTTCATAGCAGCATTATTTGTAATAGCCAGAACCTGGAAGCAACCTAGATGCCCCTCCACTGAAGAATGGCTAAAGATGATGTGGCACAATTACACAATGGAATACTACTCAGCAGAAAACAAACAATGGAATCCTGAAATTCACAGGCAAATGGATGGAACTTGAAGAAACCATCCTGAGTGAGGTAACCCAGTCACAAAAAGAGGAACATTCACTCATGTATGAATTTTAGAGCAAAGGATCACCAGACTATAATTCACACCACCAGAGAAACTAGGATACAAAGAGGAACCTAAGAGATTCATACAAGGTCTCTCACTGAAGGGAAAAGGAATAAGATCTCCTGAGCATATTAGGAGTGGGCAGTGAGTAGAGAGGGAGTTAGGAGAAAGAGAAGGGGAGGAGAGGCAAACATGTGGGATCAGGAAGCTTGAGTTGGGGGACAAATAGACGAGAGAAAAAAAGACAGAGAGAGGGGAGAGAGAGAGAGAGAGAGAGAGAGAGAGAGAGAGAGAGATACCAGAGAGAGAGATACCAGAGAGAGAGATACCATAATAGAGCTAGCCATTATAGTTTAAAAGAGAAAACTAACTCTAGAGAAATGTCCAGAGACCCACAAGGATGACCCCAACTAGCAATCTAAGCAACAGTGGAAAGGCTACCTTAGATGTTCTTCCCTTGAAAGACCCACAGAGCTTGGACTCTCACGCTCCAACTCAGGAAAGGCGACACCCCAAATCAATCACGAGAAGCCGTCTTGATGCAGCAACATGAGATCTTTTATATTTCAAGTGTACTGGGGTTCACAGTCAGTCATACACCACACAGGGGTAGAGAACTGAGGACCCCAAGTACAGAATTGAGCAGCTTTTATAGGGTTTACAACAAAGCCAGCACAATCATATCATAGCATCAAGAACCTTCATGGTGTGGGCCAATAAATTTAAACCATCCAAGCCCCAGCTTTATAGACCAATCAGTTTTCTATAGCCCCAGTGTCTGCATTTGTATGAGCTCCTAGGTGGAGTGACAAATGGCAATTAGCTTAGACCACTCCCTAGTGCGGTGGTTTCACTAGCAGTTTACAAAGTCAGGTAAGTGGCAAGGAATGTGACTTTTGCCTATTTACTGGCTGAGGACAGGGTCTGAAATTTAAGGTATTTAGTATTTTTAAACTTCTAGCTTCTTGGGGTCATTGGAAGTTAGGCTGTATTTTTCCATCCTTACACCTGATATTGAGATTAATAACTAATTTATATGCCATCATAGAGCCCTCATATAGTAACTGATGGAAACAGAAGCAGACACCCACAGCTAAACACTAAGCTGAACTACTGGAATCCAGTTTCAGAGAGGGAAGAGTCATAAAAAAAGGGGTCAAGACTAGGGTGCAGAACCCCGTAGAACCAGCTGACCTGAACAAGGGGGAACTCATGGACCTCAGACTGATAGCTGGGAAACCAGCATCGGACTGACCCAGACTCTCTGAAAATGGGTCTCAGTTAGAAGGCCTGGGCAGTCTAAGGGACTTCTGACAGTGGGACCAGGATATATACCTGGTGCATGAAAGGACTTTGGGAGCACATTCCCTATCGAGAGATACTCCCTTAGCCTAGAGGTAAGAGGGAGGGCCTAGATCCTGCTCCAAATAACTTGATAGATTTTGATTATACCTCCTGGAAGGCATCACCCTCCCTGTAGAGGGGGGGAGGGTCAAGAGGAGGGTCAGGGGCATGGGAGGGAGAGGGAACTGGGATCAATATATAAAATATTCATATAAATGTGTGTGTGTGTGTGTGTGTGTGTGTGTGTGTGTTGAATGAATCATTGGTGTCTTTGAGTTTCAATTGCTGCAATGAAATGCCATGACAAAATAGCAAGTTGAGGAAATAAGGATTTATTCAGCTTATACATCCACATGGATGTTCATCACCAAAGGAAGTCATGACAAGAACTCAAGCAGGGCAGGAACATGGGGGCAGGAGTTGATGAAGAGGCCACTGAGGAGTACTACTTACTGTCTTGCTTCACTTGGTTCATTTAGCTTGCTTTCTTATCAAACTCAAGTCTACCAGCCCAGAGATGGCACCACACACAATGGGCTGCACACTCCCCCATTGATAAATAATTAAGAAAAGGCCTTATAGCTGGATCTTGTGGAGACATTTTCTCAATTAAGTTTCTCTCCTTTTAGGTGACTCTAGCTTGTGTGGCAAGTTGACGTAAAGCTAGCCAGCACAGTTGGGTTGTACTCAATCAGTAATATTTCATTTCTGTAATAATTACATGACATGTCAAATTGTCTTCTGAAATCATTAGACTTAAAACATACTAACTTTATATTAAGGGAAACCTATCTCAATGTGTTATGAAATGATAAGGAACTAATTAAAATGAAGAGCAATAAGGACACAATTAGACTTTATCCCAATAGAAAAGCTTGGCTCTTTGAGGAAGGGTGCCTTTAGTTACCCCACAACTTGGGAAGTGTCAGGATTTAAATTTGATGTAGCCATGGTAATCTAATACAAGATACAAGGGGAAAGTAAGGTATTTTCAAATAACTTGAGGAATTTTTTGCACACAAACCCAAAGTTAGTAAAAGGCCAGTAAAATAATGATATTATCCTGGATAAATTTGTGCATACGTTTGTATAATAGCAGAAACTCAGTCTTGCTTTTTCTTTATCTAAAATATTAGATTGAGAAACTCAGACTTCTACCTAGTTAAGAAAAGAATCAGCCAATAGTGTGAAGGTAGTGTCTTTTAAGTGACAGTTTTTAGGCAGGAGCTAAAATAGTTACCTTATCTGAGCGAAGATGCAGCCCATTGCATTTCCTAAGTTTGAATAAGTCCACAGGAAACATGGGCAACCATTCTACATGTGTCTCAAATAACCATAGTAGTGTAGGCAATATTCCCTAGGTGATTTATTTAATTTGAGAATTCTGACCATGTTAATAAAAAAATAAATGGATAAGCTGAAGGTAAATAACTTGTGCCTAAAGTGCATTAGAACTATGAAGCAGAGTTTTCAGTTTCAGTCAGTAGCACATTTTCATCACAAGTGTCATTTCCGTGCTTTGCTTCCCTCTATCAAAACTACAGCAGCATTACCAAAAGATACAAACTGATATAATTAGAATGATTCTATTTTGCAAAGTATAAAATATCAAGGGTTAATGAAAACATAAAGAAAATTGAAATCTCATATGATGCTTTTGGGAATGCAAAATAGCACAAATATTATAGAGTATAGTTTTGTGAGCTCTAAAAGGTTAAGCATATTAAATATGTTCCATCAATTCTGCTTCTAAGTGTACCCAAGAGAATTAAAGGCACAAATTGCAACACTTACACATCCACAAATATTCACAACAACCAAAAGGAAATAACTGAAGTGGCCATCAATAAATGAATGCCTACACTAACTGTAGCACACACTTGCAAGGTGACATTATTCAGCCATACAAAGGGAACAGCATGCTGAGACTTACTTCATTATGAATGTTCCTTGGAAACATCATGCTATGTGGAATAAGCCAGACACAAAAGGGCAAACACTGCACGATTCTAGTCTTATGAGGTTCCTAGAATAGGAAACTTCTTGGAGACAGAAAGTAAAATGTACCAGGAACTGAGGGAAAGAGAAGAAAACAAGTTGTTATAGTTAATGTTTCTCTGTTCAGGATGATGAAAAAGTTCTGGAAACAGAAGGTGATAACAGTTTTAAAATATTCTGTGAGTGAATGTACTGAATGATACTGAAGTTATAATTGCTAGAGTAGTAAATTTTGTTATGTGTATTTTATATCACATCCTCAAAATTCAACATTAGAAACCACTATACCTTCTCATCTCTCTCTACACACACATGTTCACACCATGATTCTATGACCTTTTACTTCCTGCATCCCAAAGCTACTATCTTCATCCCATGAACCCCTGGAACTGTCTCTTTTGAGAACTCTGGCATGTTTCTAAGAGGAAATTTTGTGATGCTTCTCATATGATAGTTTCAGGATATCGATGATGAACTTAATAGCTGTAACATGTTTTTGAACCAATGAATCGAACTGCAAATTGGCAAAAATGGTGTGGGTTTAATAAGGGCCAAATTCTATTACAAGAGTTTAAGGACACAAGAGTATATACCAAATGGAATCATTTAAATCTCTAAAGCAATTGGGCATTGTTGCTTGAAAAACTGGAGATTTCAAAGAATGAGAACAGTGTTTCTTCTACACATGTCCTCAACTTCTTGCCGCCAACCATAAGAAAATATGACCCTACAGGAAAAGGTATGTATGTATTCATTCATAAAAACTTCAAAAATTGAGTTTTGCCTGAGCCTGCAGGCCTTTGATAATATCAGGAAGTGTTGGTTATGAATGCCTAGACAGAATGGAAAATTTCCTGATGACATTGAGTCCCTTGGTGGATTATTAGAGACACATTTCTTCCCTCAGACTGATGGCTGCCCCATTACATCCTTGCCACAGATGAAACTGCTATGTCCCCTTTGACTTCCTCCCTTCTTCATCCCACATCTGTGTAGAGATTCAGAAGCAGTGGCAGAAAAGCATGGATAAGTATGAACTACTTGCTATGGTCTCTTCATTCCCATGGTGAAACGTACTTTCTGATAAGACATTTGAGAAGAGCATGGTAGCTCTGTACTGTGTGCAATATCCTGCATCAGATGAAAGTATTTGCCATCCACATGACTGCTCTCTTTCTACCACTTCACTTAGCCATATGGGAGCAGAGCCATGAACAACCCTACTCCCTGCCTCACAGGTTCTATGTTGTTTGAGAAGAACAATAATTTATTTCATAAAAGAATTATCCCTTCTGTTCCAGGGGCATCCTTGTCCTCCAGGCTAATTACCCTCACCTGGAATTGGCTGGTCCTGAGGGTACTACTGTTATGGGACTCCACAGTGACTCAAGAGGAACATTAAGGACCATGACTTACCTCTGTATCTGCAGTCAAAGGAAGTAGCAGATACTGAATGAAAGCAGGGATGTCAGAGCTTTAAATTACTTTGTGGACCCAAAGGGGAAGTCAATGCTTTTTAGCAAAAGCTGCTTCTAAGTGGGTGTTTCAAAATATTTGTTCATTGGAATGAGCAGCAAATCACAGAAGAGACTAACTGTGTAATCCAGGCCATACACTCCTCTGAGACAGGTTTTACTAATTTCCACAAACAAACAGGGAGCTGAATCTGCACCAATATTCAAGCTTTTCTTTAAAAAATACCATCTTTGGAATTTTTGGGGAGCATTGGCAAATTCCAATCACAAAAGAGAGAAAACTGTCCATTTAAAATGATTTGCATCTTCCCTGTTTTAGCTAAAACCTAGAAGGTCAAATAAAAATTTAAGAGTTTAAAATATGTAATGGCTATCATGATATCAATCATTTAAATTGAGGCCACTATTCTGAATGATGACTCAGAGTAAATACCTCAAAAAGATTAAAACATATTTTCCCCTCTACTTAGAACTCTCACACAAAGTAAGTCACCCACTAAAGCCACACATCCTTAGATGAAAGGTGAGGACTTCTTTATTGTTCCTATTCCTACTGTGATCACATTAAGTAAGTATCCTTTCTCTGCTTCTAACCATGATTTGTCTCTTCAGTTGGCATGTTGGGAACAGGCTTGGCACCACAAAGGTGAAGCTCTTAGCTAACAAGGGGATTTCATGTGAAATCAACATGTGCATATTTCCTAGCTTTTGTTTCACATTTCCTATAAAATTATAACTACAGAGAAGGCAGAGAGGAAACTAGGCACTGTGTTCTCCCCAGTTTAGTCAAACTATACATCAATCCAATTCCCTTCATCAATTTTGGTCTCCTCTCAGTCTTTTCAAATAGAGATGGAATTCTGAGGCAGATTTACTGAATTTAAATACTTAGGAACAACTGCTCCAAGCCTACCAGAAGAGAAACCCATGGTTTATTGATGCCTGTGGTTGGAATGGAGGAAACTCCAAGCCACTGGGAGTTTTCCCTGGGTGCCTGGCCCTTAGGAGTTTACTGTCTGTAAATGTATATTGATGAACTAGTAAAGGAAGGGGGCTTTTTAGATTGTGACCTGGTATTTTTGTGCAAGGCACATTGGTGTAGTTTTATGAGTTACCGGTAAACTCACAATCTGGACCTTGGTTTGTTTTGCACTCTTGGCACCAGTTTGTAATGCTGCATTTGAACTGCCTGTCAGCTTAAAGTCTCAGCTGAGCCACTGGCTGAATGCTTGTTTGCTTATGTGCTGAAAGTTCAGGTGTTTTGTGGTGTGTTCACATTTCTTGTTTTCTGAAGAAACTTGTTTAGCATTCTTTAGATCTTCTCTGTAATGTTTATCTCCGGTTTTGGAGCTTGAAACCATTTGGACTCGTCCTGGCTAACCATGCAGTACCAATTTTGTATTGACTACATTTATGAGATAAATTAGCTGTACTCTCTGAACTCAAATAACCATTTGGATGCTGTTGCTATGAGATAAAAATCAAGATTCTAGTGCCAGATTTCTTAAGACCATAACCGCTCCCTCTATTAGGGTATCTGTTTCCTTGCTCTCCTCTGTTCTTCCCCCAACTCAACCTTTCTAATCCTTCATGTTCTCCTCTCCTCTCCCCTTCTCTCCTCCTTTTTGTCCTCCCTCCCTCACTCACTCCCCCAATGATTTCAATATACTCAGGAGATCTTGTCCACTTCCCCTTCTAAGGGGATCCAAGTATGTCTCTCTTAGGACCTTTGTTTTCAAGTTTCTCTGTAGTTGTCTATTGTAGGCTGGTTATCCTTTGTTCTGTGTCTAATATCCACTTATGAGTGATTACAATCCATATTTGTCTTTCTGGGTCTGGGTTACATATCTCAGGATGGCTTATTCTAGTTCCATCCATTTCCCTGCGAATTCCAAGATGTCATTGTTTGTTTCGCTGGGTAGTATTCCATTGTGTAAATTTATCACATTTTCTTTATTCATTTTTCAGTTGAGAGGCATGTAGGATGCTTCCAGGTTCTGGCTATTACAAATAATGTTGTTATGAACATGGTTAAACAGATCTCCTTGTTGTATAAATGTGTACCTTTGGGTATATACCTAAGAGTGAAATTGCTGGATCTTGAAATAGACTGATTCCCATTTTCCTGAGAAGCCACCATACTGATTTCCAAAGTGCCTGTATGAATTCGCATTCCCACCAGAAGTGGAAGAGTGTTCCCCTTTCTCTACATCCTCTCCAATATGAACTGTCATTGGTGTTTTTGATTTTAACCATTCTGACAAGAATATGATGATATCTCAGGGTTGTTTAGATGGCTAAGGATGCTGAGCAATTCCTTTAGTTCCTTTTAGCCATTTGCGATTCATCAGTTGAGAATTGTCTATTTACATCTGTACTACATTTTTAATTGGATTATTTGTGTTTTAGTGATGAGCTTCTTGAGTTCTTTGTTTATTTTGGAGATTAGTCCTCTTTCAGATGTGGAGTTGGTGAAAATCTTTGCCCATTCTGTTGGTTGCCATTTTGTCTTGTTGACTGTGTCCTTTGCCTTACAGAAACAAACATCTCAGTTTCAGAAGATCATATATAATCTAAACAATACTGGAGAGGGTACCTTAAATCCCCTTCTCCTATAATGAGATTGATGACTACCTTAAATGCAATCCTAGAGCCTTCATCCAGTAGCTGATGGAAACAGAAGTAGAGATTCACAGCTAAGTACTGAAGTGAACTCCTGGAATTAAGTTGTAGAGAGAAAGGACTGATGAGTAAAGGGGTCAAGACATTCTAGGGAAACCCACAGAAACAGCTGACCTGAGCAAGTGAGAGCTCACTGACTCCAGACTGACAGCTAGGGGGGTAACTTGAATGAGACCAAACAAGGCACTCTGAATGTAGGTGTCAGTTGGAGGGCTCAGGCAGTCTATGGGGCAGTCTATGGAACAAGTATTTATCCCTAGTGCATGAATGGTCTTTGGGAGCCCATTCCCTAGGAAAGGATACTCTCTCAGCTTAGATACAGGGGGAGGGCTTTGGTCCTGCCCAAAATGATGTGATAGACTTTGATTATTCCCCTTTCGAAGGCCTCACTCACTCTGAGGAGTGGATTGGGGGTGAGACAGGAGGGAGAGGGAACTAAGATTGGTATGTAAAATAAGATAGTTTTAATTTAAATAAAAAATAATAATAAATAATTAACAGAAAAAAAGAAAATCAAGATTACTAGAACACTGTGTACTTACATTTTTTATCTTATGAAGAATCCCTGTTGATTCATACTTTTGTGATTTAAGAGCACACAGCATTAAGTGTTTCAGCTGCCTTTTTTTGTTTTTGTTTTTGTTTTAGACAGTGATAACTGGCTTGAAAGGAAGTATAGCAGAAGTAATAATATTTTTTGATATTTATTAATTTTTTCTCATTTTATATATCGATCCCAGTTCCCTGTCCCTCCTTCCTCCCATACCCCCTGGCCCCCTCCCATCCCATTCCCCCACCCACACTCCACAGGGAGGATGATGTCCTCCAGGAGAGATCATCAAAATCTTTCAAGGCATTTGGAGTAGGGTCTAGGCCCTCCCTCCTGCCTCTAGACTAATAGAGTATCCCTCCATGGAGAATGTGCTCCCAAAGTCCTCTTGTGTACCAGGGATACATCCTGGTTCCACTGTCAGAGGTCCCATAGACTTCTCAGGCCTTCTAACTGAGACCCATGTTCAGGGAGCCTGAATTGATACAATGCTGGTTCCCAGCTATCAGTCTGGGGGTCTATGAGCTCCCCTTGTTCAAGTCAGCTGTCTCTGTGGGTTTCTGTAGCTTGGTGTTGACCCCTTTGCTTATCACTCCTGCCTCTCTGCAACTGGATTCCAGGAGTTCAGCTCAGTGTTTAGCTGTGGGTGTCTGCTTCTGTTTCTATCAGCTATCAGATGAGGGCTCTATGATGGCATATAAGTTAGTTATCAATCTCATTTTCAGGGAAGAGCATTTATGGTAGCCTTTCCACTGTTGCTCAGATTGTTAGTTGGGGTCATCCTTGTAAGTCTCTGGACATTTCTCTAGAGTAATTTTTCTCTTCAAACCTATAATGGCTTCCTCTATTATGGTATCTTTCTTTTTGCTCTCATCTATTCATCCCCTGACTCAACCTTCCTGGTCCCATATGTTCTCCTCTTCTCCCCTTCTCTTTCTCCTAACTCCTTCTCCACTCACTGCCCCTCCACTCCCAATATGCTCAGGAGATCTTGTCCCTTTCCCCTTGTGTGAGGGCCCTGTATGGATCTCTTAGGTTCCTCCTTGTATCCTAGTTTCTCTGGCAGTGTAGCTTAAAACTCTTGAGATTACTCATTTAGCAGGAATTGTACCCATAGTCTGAAAGAACAAGGTTCAACAGTAAACTATATCATTCACAATAAAGTAAGTTACTTTAGATTACATGCCCTACAAATAATCTCTTAGGAGAATAATAACTTTAATTCTAAGTTCATTATCCTCCAAAGATATAGACAAATTGGCAATGTTGATTTAGTATCATGGTTTTTGTGGTTTGAATAGGTACAGCTCCCACAGACTCAAGTGGAAATATTTCACTGTGAAGTCACGCTTTGAAATCTCATATATGCTCAAGTCACAGCCAGTGTGCAGTTTTTCCTTTGTTGCATGTGGATCAAGATGTAGAACTCTGAGTTCTTTCTCCAGCATCATGTCAGCCTGCATGCCTCCATGTCCTGCCAAGGTAACAGTGGACTGAACCTCTGAAACTGTAAGCCACCCCCAATTAAATGTTTCATGGTCTCTCTTCACAGCAATAGAAACACTAACACAATGGCATACCCTTGATGGGCACATGTTGTTGAGCACTAGAGGATAATGAGAGTTAGAAATCTGGAAACACAAATTAGAACATCTGAGACAGCAAGGATTATGAATAATGTTCTGTAGGAAATTATCAAGATCTATAAAGTATATCCACTTTAGGCAATTGATACAAACAATAGTTAGCAGATAAAGGGAAGACACAGATGCCTAGGTTCATGGTTTTCTTGATCTGAGAAGAAATTAGAAAACAGAAATTTATATAAAAATATATTTATTTATAGTTGGTCAAATCATGAGAAAAACACACACACACAATACTCATTACCATCTTGAAACATATATATAATAAAGAGTTTGAAACATATATACATTTAATTGCAAGACAGATGGGCTCTATTTTTTCTGAAAAACGAGACTTTGTACCCTATTAAGTGTTCTAGTAATTTTAAGATTTTATGATCTCCCATGGAAGGCCTCATCCTCCCTAGGGAGTGGATGGGGGTGGGGTGAGGGGTTGGTGGAGACATGGGAGGATGGGAGGGAGAAGAAACTGAGATTTATATGTAAAATAAGATTGTTTCTAATTTAATTAAAAATTTATATAAAATACAACTGTTTGCTCTAGAGCTTTATTTCAGCCAGGCCTCCATTGTAAAATGGTTAGGATCTGGCATTTCCAAATATTAATTCTAGGAAGGAAAACTGAAAAGTAATCCTTTGCTGTGTGTTTGTAAGATAGACAACAACATTAATTATGAATTTAAAATAAATTCATAATTTGTTGTAATATAATTTAGATTTAACTTTTTATTCAAAGACTTGATGAATCTATGCTGCCTCTGAAACTGAAGTACTCTTATCTTCTTAAAGCCTCCTAAAATGGTATATTAGTTCTGTGGAATATATTCCATAAGCATAAAATGACTTGAATATGCTGTATTTGGATTGGGCAATTAGCATCTGAACTACTTTACTAAGAGCACAATTTGTTTGTTTAAAAAAGATTCACTGAGTCATAACATAATAGGTTTGCTGAATTATTAAGTTTTGTATTTACATAGATGTTAGTAAAAATTTCTTCCAAAATAGATTCTTGGAAGAAAATATCTTATTTACTTTTTGAGTAGCCTAGGACAGTTGAAAATTAGAGAGCATAAGAATGCTTCATGTCAGTCAAAATACCTCTAAAACATGACTTACGTTAAAATACATTTATAAGATTGTTGATATAGGTTTTTCCCATGATGCTCATATACAATGCAATTGATAAACACAAAATTTATATAAGGCTCTGATACATACAAAATAGTAGTGATGTGTGTTTGTTTGAGACATGTATGGTAAATTTCTTTTTCATAACTGGATTATGGGGAATGCCACTCACTACATAGAGTAGCAACCAGGACCTGGGTCAATTTTTATATTATGCTGTGTGTAACAGCTGAAGCGACTGTTAGCAAATCTTATCAAGAAATTTGCCTAAGTTCAACTCCTGGGATCCACATACTAGAATGAGAAAATTGCTTCTGTCATGTGCCCTCTGACCTTCAGAGGCATTCTTTCCCTCCCTCCCTACCTTTTTCCTCCTTCACTCTCTCCCTCCCTCCCTTCTTGTCTCTGTCTCTCTCTCACACACACAAATGAATAAAAATAAAATATTACTTTATTTTACAAACACATAAAAGATGCTAGAAAGATACTCTCTTGGTAGTTGACCATGGTTTAGTTCCCAGCACCTACTCGGTGACTGTCAACCATCTTCACTCCATTTCCAAGTGTGCCAGTGTCCTCTTCTTGCTGCCACAACACTAGACATGGGTGTGGTACACACACACACACACACACACACACACACACACACACACACTATATATATATATATATATACATATATATATATATATATGCAGGCCAAGTAAACATAAAATAATTTTTTTTAGTTTAAGAAACATGTAAAAGCTACAAGGACTGTGTAGTAATGTTATGTGAGAATCCAAATCAGACTGCTGTTCAGGACAACTGTACAGAATAAGGCATTTATTGATACCATGATACCATGGGCAGACCGACAAGAGCATAACAGGGCCTCTGAGTTTGTTTAGGCCACCTAGGTGCCAGAGATAGATGTCATGGCAGAGGGCCTTATGTGAAAACTCAGGGCCCTGTGCTAGAATTGAGGAAACTCCCATAGTTCTCTGAGAACGAGGATGGCTTCACTGCATGAGCCTGCCTAGCTCTCCAATTCCCAAGCTGCTGACAGGGAAGCTGGCAAGAGCAGGAGGTGTGACCACCAATACTGCTTTTGATGTAGAATGCTTCCCCAGGTAAGAAATATGAACACTGGGAACTCTGTTATCTGGAGAGTCTACACTGCCTCAGTAGAATGACTGTTGATGCCTGAAGAGAGGAAGGGCTACTGTAGGTATCTGTTTGGAGTCTAACATTACATTTTTTACAGATTTTACCTGTATGAGGAGATACATTTGTGTTTTGGGGTTTTATTTTTTTCATATTAAATATGTACATACGTAATCTTCCATATATTTTTAGGACAGGCTATTTTTGTGATTGGGAAAGGCTGTCACTCTACATCCATTCATTACTAATAGCTGTGATAATATTAAGTATTTATATAACTGATTTGGTATGTGTAACACAAGTTCTAATAGATTGTAATAATAAAAGCCTGGAGTCAGATATAGAGGTAAAAGATGAAAGGTCAGAGAGATAAAGGAGCAAGTCACAGCCATAACTTACCTCTGCAACTTCCTAGATGAAAAGAGAGCGAGTTCCTGTTTCCTCTCTCCTTTATTGCTTATTCCACCTTACTTCCTGTCTTGGCCAGGCCATCTCACTTCCTTTTTGTCTGTTAGCTAGTAGCAAGCTCCACTCTCTGATCTTCAAACACGATTTGTTTGTACACACAAGATATCACCACAGGAATGTGTACCCATTATAAAATTGTGATAAAAAGCAGTATTATTGCAGGGAGTACTTAGATTCATAAACTCATTCCCTCCTAAAACAAATCAGAAAGTGAAAATCAAAATATATTTACTTATAGTCTAACAAAACCAGGGCAATTAAAAAAATAATGAAATAGTCTCATAGTTTCTCTCTACTTTTTTTCACAGTTCTGTTTCAACTTTGTAGAAAAACATGAATAATATCCAGGTTATAAGCACAAATTTAGTTTCCAGAATTTTGTGAAATTTCTCCCACGGAGGCAAGACTCTCTACTGGCTGACCCTGGGTTTCAGTCTTTCCCTTCCCCAAACATGGCGGGTCCACTGTTTGCATATTAAACACTGTTTTCATATTCTGAGTGGAAGAAAAGTAGACAAGGATGTGCTTGAGAATAACTCCTGCCCTGCCACAGCAGGAATACCATGCTCACAAAAGGCAAACATTATGTTTGTGACAGAAACAACAATGTCTTTTCTCTCCATTAGCCCTGGCTGTAATGGAACTCTCTGGGTAGACCAGGCTGGCTTCAAATTGACAGAGATCTGTCTGTTTGCCTCCTGAGTGCTGACTCAGGAGCACTCACTTAAAGGTGTGTGCTACCAGGCCTGTGCTAGAAAATGTTGTTATGATATGTGTAACACAATGAATACTCTATAAACAATTTTCTAGCAGTAACAACAATATGAAAATGTTTTCAGAAATTCTGTCCATTTTTATGATTTTCAGATATATTTTTTCAAAGAAATTATTGTATTCATTCTTATTTTTGAGATTATAATTACATTTCTCCCATCCTTGTCTTCTCTCCCCTTCCCACATTCTCCTCCCCACTCTCCTTTAAATTCATAGCTGTTATTTTACACACACACATATATATATAATACATATGCATATATATATGCAAACACACATATATATTTATATATCCACCTACATTTTTATTTATACATATATATTTTATATATATATATATATATATATATACATATACTCTTACATAGTACCTATCCAGTCCATATATAATGTTACTTCTATGTAAGTTTGTAGTGGGATATTCACCGTGTCTGCTTCTGTGGTACTGACCACACCCATTGAGGGGTGGAGCCAGGGGCGGAAGTGACCGATGGAGTTTAGTCTCGGGAGGAGGCGGAGAAAGGCCCTTTCTGGCGGGACACGGAGAGAGGAGCATCTTCTGGTCTCCGAATGGAGGCGTGGGTTCGTATCCCACTTCTGACACCAGATATTGCGGTTCAATAAGGGTCAGGATAAACAAATAGGTCGAATAGATGTTTATTAAGGGAGAAACAACTCACAACACAGACAGATGAACACAGCAGTTAAAACTGGATGCTCCTCTCTCCGTGTCCCGCCAGAAAGGGCCTTTCTCCGCCTCCTCCCGAGACTAAACTCCATCGGTCACTTCCGCCCCTGGCTCCACCCCTCAATGGGTGTGGTCAGTGCCACAGAAGCAGACACGATGAATATCCCACTACATAAGTTTTCAGTGCTGACCATTTTGCAATGAACAACAATTAGAGTGCTCTTCCTTGGAAAGGAATCCCTCCCCTGATCCCAGCTTCCCTCAGTTGCCTATAATTCTTTGAGCAAGGCTGAGGCCTCATAGGCCTTTCCTCATCTGCTTTAGCATGTCTATGGATGTTGTCCTTGAGCAGCCATGTTGCTGAGATTTTTATGGGTGTGGTTTCTTATAATGACATACAATGATTATACAAGTGCTGTGAATAATTTTTCCTGGAGCTAGATATAAATTTACATAATGCCTATAAAAAGTATATATAGTAAAAAAAAGATTTCTATGGTATTAGATTGGCCATAACCAAAATATTGTGTGTAAGGTATTTTATATCCAAAGATGTTAGACTTTCATAGAATACAGAACTACTTTTAGTAACATTTACAAAATATTAACTTTAAAAGGTCTAATGTCTTATGCTTCCTATTGTTTTTTGTCAGGCTTATAACAGAATCAGGGCTCATTAAAATTTCTGTTTAGATTTAAATCCTTTAATGGGCATTTTATAGCTCTGTTAAATAGGGCTATCACTCCTATGATACACATGAATCACTAGGTGGTAAGTATTTTAAATATTATGGAATGTTTGAAAATGTGAATTTATCTAAATGATTCCCTAAGGTCAAATTGTAATGTTCTCATATAAAACTAGAAGCAAAAAGCTTCCTTAAAAATAATGCTCTTAATAATACTTAAAAAATAAATTGGCTTACAGAATAAGACGTTATGTTTTATTAAGATCATTGCTTATGTTTCTGCTGACTTTGTCAAACTTTAGACTACTTAAAAAACTGAGTCTTGGAGAAGCTACACCCATGAAATGACAACAATATGGCTGAAACCTGAACAAGGACACCAGGTGACATGTTAATATGGATGGAGGAAACTACAAATAATTTTGTAACTACTTTTAATTACCAGAGAGGGAGAATTAGTATCTCCTAGAGATCAAGCCCTGAATAGTTATCTAATGCTAAGTGAAAAACCTTCACTTGTGTGCGTGCGTGCGTGAGTGTGTGTGTGTGTGTGTGTTTAGGGATATATGTGTAATATGTGTATTAATGCCTAAACAGACCCAGTAGGCTGTATTCATTCTCTCTCTCTCTCTCTCTCTCTCTCTCTCTCTGTCTGTCTGTCTCTCTCTCTCTCATGCACACACACACACACACACACACACACACACACACACACAACAATAATAAAGAATAAGAGGCCATGAATTGGAAAGGAACTGGGAGAGGGACATATAAAAGGTTAGAAGAAAGAAAAGAAGTAGAAGAAATGATGAAATTATATTTTAATTAAATCAGAAAGAAAACTTAGTCTTTACAAAATCGAGTTACATTCACTTATTTCCTTGTGTTATAGCATTTAGCAACTATCTTATAAACTATTATTTTAAAGTAATTCTAGACATTTAATACCTTACATATCTATGACTAGGAATGTGTGAAGCTACAGGTTGGAATCTTATCTAAATATTATGCAAATGTATAGAGAATTAGAGGTATGTAAATTTAATATTTGCAAAGATATCAGTGAGTGCTCTTTTCAGGCAATATAAGTGGATTGCCAATATGTAAAACAGCAAAACATTTCCACCTTTGTTATTTTGAATCAATACCATTCACATGAAAATCCTGGCATTTGAGCAGTCCTGCTACCTAAAACTTGATCTTCATACAATTACATTAACCTAGTAAAGGGTTTGTTACTGCATATACAAGATACATTTGTACATCAGAAAATGAGTCTATGTCTAAGTAAACAACTTGTTATTTACATACATAATACATTTGTACATTAGAAAATGAATGTATTTGTGGTCACTAGCACTGCCCCTTCAATCTCTAACAGATCAAAAAGTTTTGTGTGTTAACATGGCAGACTTGTCATCTTAATAAATTAAAGATTCTAATTTTGTATCAAAATTAGATGTATCAAAATTGTGCATGCATGCAAGTGTGTGTGTGTGTGCTGTGCGTGTGTGTGTGTGTGAGTGTGTGTGTGTGTGTGTGTGTGACATTTGTGTAGCTGTGATTGTTGCTCCTTCCTATGTCAAATGTATTTATGTTCCCCAAGTATGAAAACCTTCTAAAATGTAGGGCTTATAACAACACTTCACAAAGACAGTAACCTTCAGAGCAATTTTCCTGTTTTCACATTGTTAATTGTATCATGGCTGTTCTAAGCAAAGATGTGTCCAAACACTATGCATTCTAAAATATACCTCCGAATAATTGAAAATATGGACATTTGTCCCCTAAGGATTACATGTAATTGTGTATACTCTATAGTTACTTGGAGAATTTTCTTCCGTTTGTACTTAAAAAACAAAATAAATGAGATGCATGTATAAATTTAGCCAATTATTGACAAAGTTTTAAAATTTTAAACAGAAATTTAAATGGTTCTGTGACCACAGGATCTGGAATTGCAGGCAGTTATGGGTGCTGGGAACTGGGCTGGGGTCCTCTGGTGGAGCAGTAAGTCCTCTTCATTGCTGAGCCATTTCAGTTACGTAGATCTGGTGGAAAGGGGGTTTTATTAGCATTGATTGCTAGTTATCTGTCACCTCCTCTCTGACATGGTATCAGACCAAAAAGAGTAGAGTTCTTCCTGGCAGTGAGGGACAAAACAAATGAAACCAAATCACAAGATGGTTAATGAAGAATGTCTTTGGAGAAAACTGTTCAAAGCCAGGGAAGTTTTCAGACAAGATGTTGGCAGAATCAAATTAAGTCGTTCTTGAAGTGTTGGTACTTGCCGGTAATCCTAGCACTTGAAAGGCCAGAGCAGGAGGATTGACAGTTTGAGCTAGCAAGAATCTGTCTCAAAGCTAATAACAAAAATTTTGTTACCTATACCCTCTCCTCTAAAAGTAGCTAAAGCCAAGAGATTATAAATTTCCTCTTATTTTTGTGTGTAGTGTACATGTATGTATATACATGATTGCATGCATATGTGTGTGTGGGGTATATGTACATGTGTGGGGGATCATGCATGTGGAATCCCAAGCACTTATTCATTTGATACAGGATCTCATAATCAAACCCAGGACTCTCTTAGCCAGCTTTTGAAGGGCCATCCCTGTCTTCATCTACTGTGACCAGAAATACTGGTGGGTCACAATTACTTCCTGATATTTATGTGAGTTTTAGTGACAGTAATTCCAGTTGTCACACTTGTCACACAGCTTCAGCCACCAAGCCATCCTCAAGCAATATTTCTTATGCAAAGTAACCTGATATTAACTAAATAGTTTCTAACCTGTTAATTGCATTCTGTTTACAATAGTGGTTTCAGTAATTTTCACACATGTTCGTCAAATGACTACAAATCCCTCAAGACTGAGGTCGGAAAACGAGCAGGTGGAAACTTTCCTAACCCCAACAGAACAGATGTTCTAGAGATCCAGAGGCACCTCCCTTCCACTGTTTAACAATAGATTTCAAAGAACTAGAATTTCCCCACAAATCTTATGACAGAGGAAGAGAAAGCCTGAATCCCTGGCACTGGACATGAGATGGGAGGTGGAACTTGCTTTTCAGGAAAGGATTTCATATACTTCTGAGAGTTTAACTCAACATATGTGCACTACTTAGCCTTTGTTTCATCTTTGCATAAAGTTGTAGCACTGTTGTATAAAAGGAGACAAACTAGATAATTTCCTCCTCCTAGAGTGGCAAAGTGATAAATGAATTGAGTTTCCTTTACCAATATAATAATTTTATTTTTAAAATACAAGGGAATTATTCAGTGAAGTTAGTGAATATAAGTGTTCTGACAACAATGGCATTCTAGAAATGAGACTGGAAGATGAAATTGAAGGAGGGAAAGGGAGAAAAGTGTGGTATCTGTCAGTGAAGAAAAGGAACCACTTGGAGAATCAACATAGGTAAGTAGCTACAGACCTCATTACAGGGTCCTTTACATTTGACATATCTTGGTCCTTATAGCCATATGAGCAAGTAAATCCATAAGTAGGTATTTAAGAAGTACTTTCTATGTGCAGAATTCTCTTCCAGGGCTTAGAAAAATAATGATTCAAACTCAAAACCTCTGACCATGTAGAGCTTACATTTTAGTAGAATGTTGAATGAGAGAAGCAAATAAACAGCAAACACATAAAATTAGACATATAAAGTTAATTTCAGAAAGCAATATATGGTATCAGATATATAATATGGCCAGTGGCAAGAATGTAGCAAAATAGACTGAAGGGAGTATGTGTAGGACTTTTGAGGTGGTAAGGTCACATCTTTCTTAGTTGAAAATAATAAAAATCCAAATTATCTTAAAGAGAGCAAAGAATTTATTAACCCAAGAAGGTAGATACAATACTAGGGTATAATTGGGATTAAATGAGCAATTTGGAATCCAGGTTTATCAAACCTTACAGATGGAAAATTGGATACAGAAAAGGCTACCTTCTACTTTGCCTAGCATATAGTCTTGGTTGACTTAGACTCATTTTCCCTACTGTCTTCTTCCCAGAATTCTGCCAACTTCCAGGGAACAATCTTAGCTACTTATAACAAGTCATTCCTAAAGCCAGCATGAAGCCTGTGGGGAGTGGTAAGTGGTGGGGGGAAAGAGTATGTTGCAAACAGAAGATAATAGTTAAGCTCTATAGCACATGGCTACTACATCCCAGCCTTGACTTCCCAGGTGATCCAAAGTACCCTGTCCTGACAATAAATTTGTCTATGCATTTATCAAGTGCCAGACCCTGTACACAAGAAGAAACATACACGCCATTTCCAAAAAGTGACTGAACCACATGACTTTTGTGTCTAATCCCAAGTTTATTCTGCCAACTGATAGGTTTAATTGTCCCAATATGACCAACATAAAATTATGGGAGAGTATATAATATCTGGACTAAAAATCCCATTTGGAAAGCACAGATGACCAGCTACCTCTGGCGTTCATCATATTCAGTATAATTGAAGAACCAGAATGCTAAGACCTTACCTCCCTGGTCCATAAAGAAGTCATTAGACAAATTGATTTCCCTGACTCTTGATGCCAAAGCACAGACATTGATAACAAAGTTGGAGGACATAGTCTGTATCCCAAACTAGATTCAGTCACTTATCCTCAATAAGGCAATAAAAAATCCAAATTAATAGTGGAAAGCTTTTTTTTAAAAAAAAAATGTATTCAATGTAGCCACATTAGAAAGAGGGAAAAGAGTTTTAGTAACTCCCTAAGTCTGAAGTAAAATTAAGGTTTTAAAAAGGGCTGTGGATAGGCACACATGAACAGACACAATCAGCATATGGTTCTGCCCAACACTGATCCATCATTGTCTAGGATTCGGTCTCATCCTGTAAGGTAGGCTAAGGAGCTATTATAATTGTGTGAAATCTTTTTTATGGAGACAAGTGTCCCCTCTGACTGGCATCTTTTTACTCTGCTGGGATGAAATTTCTGGAGAAAGCTCCATTTCTATGAAGTTCATTGTTTTGATGGTCTGATAGATTGAAAGGCATAAGATAGTCTAAAATATCTTCTTCTAGATCAGTTACATGCCATTGGCCTCTCTTGATAAGCCTGAGACAAATTTAGACTCTTCTTAGGGTAACAAAGCTATATCCACTTATTGTTGGTATAATTGTAGCTATAGTAAATAAGGCCCACAGGGTAGAAAAATATAGGACAATTTTGCTAGGATTAAGATTCTTCCTCACTATAATTTCCTTACTGTTCTGTAATATTTTTGTACTATCTACTACTTAATCACCAACATCAGAAATGTTGGCAAAATACATCTCTCAAACTTGGCCCAGTAACAATTTCTATTCATTAGGACTCTGAGTTTTAGTAATCATATCAACATGAAAACTGAGGACATGCTGTCTTTTGCCCAGACTTAAAGTGATCTCCCTAAAAAGTAAATAAACTTAAAGTACTAATGTAGTCAGATCTAATTCAGTAGCAGGCATGGGGGCAGGGGAGAGCAATAATTTGGTATTCTAGTGGCATCTTAATTGGGCTTAGCATCATGGAAAACCATGAAAGCAAAACAGATGCCAAAGTAGGGATCCTGAAAGTCTGACTTCCTACTAACTCAAAATGACTTTACCATCAGATTCTTCCTCAAAATGTAGATAAGATGGCTGTTAGTAGTCCAAAATGTAAATCCCCTACTCTGTAACCTCATGAGAAAGAAGAATTTGTTTAGGAAGCAACTTTGACAGACTAGCCTTTTAAAAGCCCTGTTCACATCCCTTTGATAGAGATCAGCAAAGTAGTGGGGAATCATAGTGAGTCAGCATGAGAAGGATGAAGACAAGGTCTTCAGCAATTACTGTAGCCACCATTGCCCACTGTCTGCCAATCAGCCCGATGCCAGTCTATGCTAGACAAGATACTGCTATGTTCTATAGTTTCCTCAAAAGATAGTTATTGTGTGGCTATCATTTCACAAGAACGGAGTTAGGTACAGACTACATGTCAGTGTAAAGCATAGCCATGGTCTTCACCTTCAAAGATGAGGAGTTGTGATTTAAATGAAGAATCCCATGAAGTCAAACAAGCTACATACTAAGTAATGTAGATGATTCTATAAAAATACAGATATGTAATTATTCTAGAGGTAAAATTGGAATGCAAGTATCCAGTAAAGGTATGCATAAAGAAATGTGTGACTTAACAACTACAGTATTAGTCCAGAGTGAAATCTAGTTAGAAATTTCAAAAACTCAGTTAAGAGTAAGAGCATTACACATGAAAACAAATGGAAAATTCTGAGACTGTTAACTTCCCATATCTGATTAATAGCATCATTTTCACTAAGTGTATTCCGAGAAGAACAAAACACTCTAGAATATCTCTTTCCACTTGTCTCTAGGGTTTTCCTTACAGGCATAATTTTACTATCCCTAAAGTCAGAAGAGGCACAAATAGAAAAATGGCACAGTTTAGGAGTCAGAGGAAATAAGGAAGCAAGTTTCTTTCCTATCTACATCCAAACCATCATTTTCAACAATGTCCTATCTGCCTCTCCATGCCATGATTCCTCTATACCATAAAGTGGCCTTAACATCTCAAAACAGCTCATAAGCAATGGCAGCTGGCATGTTCCCTAGAAATAGTTGGCCTATTTGCTTCAATAGTTGCTTCAAATGTAACTTCCCCTGAAGTAGCCTGCTGCATCTCAGAGCAGTTGACCTGCTTTAGAATTCTGTCCTCTCCCACGTCTTTTTGGTGGATGCTAAATTAACTGTTTCTGAGTTTGTTAAAGTCACTAGGGCCATGCACAAAAAATAAATAGTAGTGCATGACTAAAATGAATAATCTATTATCAGATACATTTACATAATTAAGCTTGCTCCAGAAAATTGGCAGAGCACAAACTGGCAAAGTGACATTGCATAATATCGACCATGAAGCCCTGGAATGTGATTCTAGCAGAACACAATGAAGTCAGAAGTCTGTGTGTACAGATTAGATAATGCATCAGCTCAGTGGTTGAAGACAAACTACATGCTTAGAATTTGTTAAATGTTTTTTTTTTCTTCTATTTGAACAGAATAATAAGACTTCAGACAAGGACAGTGGCTAGAGGCAGTACACACTAACAGCAAAATGCCATGCTGCCTGTCGGAAAATATTTCATTTCTGATAGGTTTTGTAGCCTCTGGCTAGACACATGACTATGCTTTGTATAATTTCTTCACTGCTTAAATAGTCTAAAAGTGGTTCCCTTACCCACCTAGTGGATTGTAAAAAGCACAGAGAATGAAAACAGCCTACTGTGAGAATGGAGGCCACCAGATGCCCACCTCATGACTCTAGAATCAGCGATAGCCACAGGCTTGCTGTATGTATGCTTCGTGGGAGAAGTTATCCTCTGACTTTTCTCTATGTCTGTTTCTCATATCACATAGAAACAGCAAAGCAGTTCAGCAACCCAGGGCTCCAGTTTACTGTTTCTTGTAGAAAAGTTTCCAAGAGGGAAAGATGGCTGAAAGGTACTTCGGGACTCTTCATAAGTACAGGCCTGGGTAAGCAGGTGTAATAGTTTGAATGTAATTGGCCCCATAATCTCAAATGGGGAGTGGCACTATTAGGAGGTGTGGCCTTGTTGGATGAAGTGTATCACTGTGGGGGAGCAGGCTTTGAGATTTTCTGTGCTCAGAATACCACATGGTGTGCCTGCAATAGGAAGTCAGCTCTCACCTACTTCCAACACCACATCTGCCCACATGATGCCATGCTTCCTCCATGATGATAACTGACTGAACCTCTGAAATTGTAAGTGAGACACTACAATTAAACATTTTCTTTATAAGAGTTGCTGTGGCCATGGTGTTTCTTCATAGCAGTAAGGACCCTAAGGAAAGTCATAATTACAGTATCTTAGTACCAAAGGAAAAAGCTACCTGTGCAAAGAAACCCCATAATTTCTATATTTTCTTTTCAACTGGAGCCTTTCTGCAACACTCACAAGAGAAAGAGACTATAGGCTAGCTTTATATTGCCAGTGTTCCTGTTTGATTGTTTGAGGAGACTTTCTACTCAGATATCAATGTGATCTATCTGTGACATCTCACCTATCAGTTATATGGAAAACTAGAGATAATGTCATTTCCTTTTCCTCTCTCATGCTTCCTACTAAAGCCGCCCTCTCGGTCAAAAAAAAGATAACTTTTTTAGATGAGAATCTGTTGTTCTATACAGAAGCACTAATTTAAATAACATTAGTTACCAACTTTATGTGGTGTTTACTTAATACTTATTTAAATGTCACCATTTTACTCATGGTGGTTCACTAAGTAAACCTCATACTGGTAAAATAAAATAAGATGAAATGAAAAGAAAAGAAAAAAAACAAAGAAATGAAAAATGGCTTCATGAGTTACATGGAAAGGCTATTTCGGTCAGCTATGATTAAACTCAATATTCCAAATCTAATGAGAAATGCAGGGTGACAATGACAGTATGGGTCCTGCTCAGGCCTTGGAGAGGCAGCAGGGGGAGGGGATGACAGTCTGGAACCTAAGTGCTGCCCTACATCTGTCTGGTCTTTTGGAAGATATCTGTGTCTTGCTGACAGAGGGACTGTATCTGATGAGCATCTTCCACAAACAGGAACTTGATGGAAGCAGAAGCAGGCACCCACAGCTAAACACTGAGCCATACTCCTGGAATCCAGTTGTAGAGAGGGAGGCGAGTTGAGCTAAGGAGTCAAGACCATGCTAGAAAAACCTATAGAGCCAGAGCTGACCTGACCTAGTGAGAGCACACAGATTCCAGTCGTAAAGCTGAGGAACCAGCACGGGACTGAACCAAACCTTCTGAATATGGGTGCCAGTTAAAAGGTCTGGGCAGTATATGGGACCTCTTAACAATGGAACCAGTATTTGTTCCTAGTGTACAAATGGACTTCGAGTGCCCATTTCCTATGGAGGGATTCTCTTTTCAGCCTAGATACATGGAGGAGGGCCTTGGCCCTCTCCCAAATGATGTACTAGACTTTGGCGATCACCCATGGAAGGCTTCACCATCCTTAGGGAGCTGATAGGGGATAAGGGTGGTTTGGGGGACTGGTAGGGGGAATGAAAGGATGGGAGGGAGAGGGAACAGGAGGGGATTGATATGTAAATTGATTTTTTTCTAAATAAAAGAAATCTGACCAGTAAAAAAGTAGCTAAAATGGGGAAAATGAGTTAGAAGAAACAGAGGTGAATATGAGAATAACAGAAGAAGATACAAACATGACAGGCATCTCTGTTGTGCCTCTTTTACCAGCCATGGAACAAAGGGAAGAGGAATAAAAGGAAACCTGCAGCAGAAGATAGATAAGAGTAATATAAAAATTGTTGTAATGTACTAAAGGGAGGCACTGTCCCTGTCAGGATGCTACCTGGTGGGAATGCTGCTTATTGACTCCACTTGCAAAGACTATTAGGTGCATTGCTACAAGACAAATCCCTTGAACTATGTCATTCATCAGGAGTCATGGCACATCTGAAATATCAAATTATGTCATAAGCATGGAAAGAAAAAGAGTGAACCAATAAAAGACAATACTTCAAAAAAAAAGGTTAAAATCATAGGTTTTCATCTCTAGAGAGCAGGCACTGGTCATGTCAGGTGTCATGACTGTTTTAAAAGGCATGGTAGTAGACTGGCATTCTGGGTAAATGGGGTGACAGGAACTGGCTTTTTGAAGCCCATTCCCTATGGAAGGATGCTTTGCTCAGCCTTGATACAGGGGAGAAGGGCATGGTCCTGCCTCAACTTGGTATGCTAGACTTGGTTGATTCTTCCAAGGGAGGCCTTACCAGCTCTGAGGAGTGGATGGAGGGTGAGATGGAGGGAAGTAGGGAGGCAGAAGAAGAGGAGGGAGAGGGAACTGGGGTTCGTATATAAAATGCAAAACATGATTTAAATAAAAAAGGGGGAAGTGACAGGATTACTTGAGAATGAAAAACTCTTAAGGAAATAATAGGAGATGTTCACTAAATATTTTCACCAACCTTAAAGTTATAACATTCAGGAAAGTAAATAAATGGCAGAGATAGGAGAGATAGGGCCTAAAGAAAATATGAAGGACTAATAGATATAATGAAATGTTCCTGTTGTAAAATTAGTTCAGAAAAGCCCAGTAGAAGTGATGAGAATCAGCTAGTAAAGATACATGATACTGAGAGATTAAAAATGAGTCAGAACTATGCAGGCTGGAAAGGTGCAATGTGTTAGGAAGCCATAGACAAGAGTGTGCTTTGTATAGGGAAACGACAAGATGGGAGAATGAATACCCCACAGAGCTAACAAGAGTGTCTCTAAGATTTTCTCAATCTATTAATGTGTCAGACACCAATTAAACAGGACTGGCATCAGTGGCCAGGAAAAAAAGAACATACTTTATTGATGATCTTATTAATGATGTGTTTACAACGTAAGTTTTGGGTCACCAATAAACAAATTACTGATTATGAACAAGATGTTAAATGTATAACAGCCTTGTTTCCTATGAAATACTTAGGACTATACAAAACAGGCTCCTCCTTTGACATTAATAGATCTGAGTGTGAGTGTCGTGTTGACTTCCAGGTTTCTTTACCATGTTCACTGATGATGTTGGTTTGTGACTAGGAGTCTCTTTATTCACCTCATGCCTATTGCCCTGCTCTTAAATTCACCATGAACCTGTAATTTATACAAATTCATCTCCGTCCTTATGACTTTCAGCTCCTATTCTATTTTTAAACATAGATACATACCCACACCATAGCTTTTTACTATTACTAAAACTTTCTGTCTATGAAATTTCAATTATCCATACACTCATTCATTTTGCAAGAACCTGTCAAATACCCACCTTATGCTAATCACTGTAGTATTCACTACAAAAGTAATTAGAGTTAAAAATAGAAATCATGTCCCCATGATGCATATAAACTATTGGAGGTGATAAATATACTGCCACATATTTATAAAAAAGCATCATAAATGCTTTACTGGTGTATTCTGGGAGGCCCCAAGGAGTGCATCTGTATTGATGTAGTCTGTCATGCAATGCTTCCTAGCAAAAGAAATGTCTACATAGGGGACTTAAGAATGAGTATGAATTAGTCAAGCACTCATGAGTGATCCATGAGAGAGGAACCATGCTCCAGACAAAAGAAGCAATCGCTTAAAGGTAAAAAGAAGAATGGAATAGTTAAGTAACTTAAAATGGTCTGCCTTGTGTTTCCATGAAAGAAGTATAAAGATGATGCACAGATTTTGGCTTCAGCAACTAGGAAAGTGGCATTGTTACCTGCTGTGTTTTGGAGGAAAAGAAAACCAAAAGAAAGCTAAGTGTTTAATTTGGGATGCACTGAATTCTAACATATACAGACAACTCTGAAAATATTAAATATTCATCACCATTGACCACCTCCACCAGGGAATTTACCAGTACATGGGAATACTTCGTTAACTGTCTTAGATGTCCCATTCATCTGAGACTCTGTTTATATGGTATCATTTCTTTAAGGCCGCTGTTCATCCACACTATATCCTGGCATCCCAACTTTATCTTTATTGTATCCCACTCCTTTAGAAATGGATCATTTACCGATTTAAACAGTGGCCCCAGAAAATGTGTGGTTTATCAGTATTTTAGTTTACTTTTCAGTTTTACAGTATCTAGAATGTCTAAAGTGCTAAGCCAATGCATCCCTTTCTCATTCTAAACCTTTTCTGCTAATGCAAAAATTTAAAAAAGCTAAATTACAGCACAACTTAATAATCATAACTTTTAATACTGTTATAATACATCCTCCAAGGGAGTTGCTCTACATCTAACAGATTCTTTGTAGCTACTCCTTTAAGTTGAGTGAATGAATAAATGAATGAATGAATGAATGAATAAATGAATGAATGAATGAATGAATGATTACTGCATGGATAAGAAAACCAGAGTGATGAAATTACCAATTTAATAGCCTTATGGGAGTGAGCCATCTTTGTGTGGGGAAAGCAAATCTGTAAGCTCACAATTAAGAAGACTGTGCTATAATAAAGAATTAGACAATTTGGAGCAAAGTGTTGGACACTTTCTAAATATTCCAAAGTGTTGAACACCTTCTAAATATTCCACAACTTCCTCACATGGCTCTTCCAACGGGAATATGAATTCAAGCATTAGCCAACTAAGAATATTTCCAGCTCAAACAATATTATATATAGTGTACATCAAAATTTACATATATGGTATGTTATGTGTGTGTGTGTGTGTGTGTGTGTGTGTGTGTGGACATACCCTTTATGCCTTTATTTGTCAAGCATCTAAGAAAGAACTTACCTAGACCAAATTACCTATCATATACCCTATTGTGTAATTCTGTTTCTGGGTTGGCATGAGAAAGCATCTACTCACCCCAGGTAGGGAATTGATTACAATCCAAGGTAAGGATACCAAAAAAGTCAAGCTGGATGAACCAATGGTTTTTGGGGGATAATTTAAAAACATATGGGTGATGGGATACATATGAATGGAAGCAGGAGTCTAATGAATCTGGTCAGTTTCAGGAACATCCTAAAGTTTTTGAATTGTTTACTTCCTGAGTCTAATGTGCTATATACCCATACATATGTATGGATATAAAATTAGTATGAAAATATATGAGAATATATATGGAGTGAATATAGGTGAATTCAGATATAGGCATGGAAGAATTTTAA
Organism: Cricetiscus sungorus; assembly: GCA_030556225.1. NCBI lineage: Eukaryota > Metazoa > Chordata > Mammalia > Rodentia > Cricetidae > Cricetiscus > Cricetiscus sungorus. The sequence goes on along the minus strand of JANBXA010000007.1, from coordinate 132,122,225 downwards.
CTAAAATGTCATCTTCCTTTTGTCTCTGTGCCTGCAAGTTCACACTCACATAAATTCCCCAAAGGTCATACAATATAAAAGGACACTAGCCTGAGCAGCTGATCTGCTATTGCATTATTTTTGCAAAAAGGTATGCAAGAAAGTCAAATAGATTGATAAGAAGACAGCAGCATAAGACTTTGGGGAAAAAGTAGAAAACTAAAAAAGAAATGTGTGTATGGACTAGGGAAATAAACATGGAAGAAGATATGAATAAACAAGAACTACCCTGGGAAACAGTAAGGAAACTGTTCTCAAAGAACCAAGCAGAAAATCTGTTTGCATCATTGGTTACAGCTTCAGCAAAATCCAGGTAGGAAAATAGAAGATCAAACACAGGGTGTATAGGGTTCCACGTAGAGTAAAGCCATTGCCCATGAGAACAACAGGAAGAACTACAAATCAAAAGAAAATTAGAGAAGTAGTTGACAGACTGTGATCAATCACCTGAACTTGTAACAAAGTAATTCAAGACAGGAACATGGGACACAAAAGGTCCAAGAAATCAGGGGGCAGGATATGTTGTCTATGAAGGTTTTCAAGAAGAAAATAATTGTATAATTTTGTGTGTAACAAGGTAAAACATGAAGAGAGGCATTTACTGCTCCCAGTAGATTCCATTGTGAGCTTTTATTGTTTATAGCATGACTTAGGCTAAGTTCTCATAATGTTAACAAGCAGCAAGCAATTCCAGCTTGCTGAAAAACAAAGGAAATTTATTAAGCAGCTCACTGAGCCCATGGGTAACTTGATTCAGAGGGTAGGTAAAACAGGAAATAGTTACCAACAAGTCCAGCCATGCTTTTTCTACATCCTTGCATCTCTCTGAATATTTGCTTACACAGAGGTTGATGGCCTATGGCTACTCCTCAGCTCCTCTGGTGGATATTATCACAAGGGTAAGATATGAACAGATGTCATCATTAGGAATTTTGACAAAGGAGAAGAATTACATATTATACAACCATCTTCAAAGACTTCTTCCATGGATGATATTTAATCTCAGAAAAAAAATAAGCTATTTAAAGCTAACCACTACCCTAAAAAGTTTGTATTGCATTGGATAAATTAAGATACAATTAACTAAGAACACGATAAACATTAAGAGAAATCTGGCACTAGAGAAATGTCCAGAGCTCTACAAGGATAACCCCAACTAACAATCTAAGACATTCCCAGATAATGAGACTGATGACTACCTTATATGTCATCCTAGAGCCTTCATACAGTAGCTGATGGAAGCATAAGCTGATATCAACAGCTTAACACTGAGCCAAACTCCTGGAATCCAGGTGCAGAGAGGAAACCAGCATAGGACCAATCCAGATTCCCTGAATGTAGGTGTTAGTTAGGAGAACTAAACAGTCTATGGGGCCTCTGGTAATGGATCAGTATTTATCCCGAGTATATGAATGAAATTTGGGAGCCCATTCCACATAGAGGGATACTCTCTCAGCCTAGACACATGGGGGGAGGACCTAGGCCCTGTTCTAAATAATATGACAGACTTTGAAGACTTCCAATGGAAGGCCTCACCCTCCCTGGGGAGCAAAAAGGGGGTCAGATGCAGGTTTTGGGGGGGAACAGGAGAGGATAGGAGTCTGGAAACTGAGATTGACATGTAAAACAAGCTTGTTTTTGAAAGACCCAGAGAGTATGGTCCTTCACGCTCCCACTCAGGAAAAGCAGCCCCCCAAATCACTCACGAGAACAGTCTTGATGCAAAAGCATGAGGTCCTTTTTATTCCGAGTGCACTGGGGTCCACAGCCATACTCCATGTGGGGGTAGAGGACTGGGCACCTCTGTACAGGCTTGAGACAGCTTTTATAGGGTTACAACAAAGCCCGCTCATTGTGAACCAATCATCTCATAGTATCCAGTGCAGACGAATCAATTTAAACTATCCAAGCCCACACTTAGCCCAGGAAGTCTGTTTTTTTTGCCGGCTCCCGGGTAGGGTGAAAAGGCTCATTTCCTGTGTTCACTCAATCATAGGTGCTGTCGTAAACAAAGAATGTGACTTTTTGCCTGGGATTTAGGCTCCCAGCTTCCTGGGGTCAGTGGAGAGTTAAGCTAAATTTTTCCATCCTTACATTTTGAATTTTTAAAATATAACAAAAATATTTTAAATCATTAGAAGACATGCTGGTATTTAAAATGCAAAAAGATATACATCCTGGTTCCATTGTCAGATGTCCCATAGACTGCCCAGGTCTTCTAACTGAGACCCACATTCAGGGAGTTTGGGTTGATCCTATGCTGGTTTCCCAGCTATCAGTCTGTGGTCCATGAGCTCCCCCTTGTTCAGGTCAGACGTTTCTGTGGGTCTCTCCAGCCTGTTTTTGACCCCTTTGCTCTTCACTTCTCCCTCTCTGCAACTGGATTCCAGAAGTTTGTTTCAGTGTTTAACTGTGGGTGCCTGCTTCTGCTTCCATCAACTACTGGATGAAGGCTATAGGATAGCATATAAGGAAGTCATCAATCTCATTATCAGGGAAGGGCATTTAAGGTAACCTCCCCACTATTGCTTAGATTGTTAGTTTATAGGTCTCTGGACATTTCCCTAGAACCAGATTCTCTTTAAATCTATTATAGTATTATGGAATCTCTTTTTTTCTTTTCTATTCTTCCCCTGACTCAATCAATCTTCCTGCTCCCTCATGCTCTCCTCACCCCTCTTCTCATTCCCTTCTCTTTCTCCCAACTCCCTCCCTCCCCCACTGCTCCTAATTTGCTCAGGAGATCTTGTCCTGTTCCCCTTCTGTGGGGGACCATGCATGTTTCTTTTAGGGTCCTCCTTGTTTCCTAGCTTCTCTGCCAGTGTGGATTGTACACTGCTGATCCTTTGCTCTATGTCTAAAATCCATATATATGAGTGAGTACATACCATGCTCTGATGGGAGATGTCATTCTGTAAATACGTTTCTCTTATTGGTTAATGAATAAAGCCCTGTTGGCCAATAGGAAAGCAAAATAGAAGGGGTTAGATGAAAAGGAAGATTCAGGAAGAGGTAGTGGGAGGGTCAAAATGTAGGACCAAGAAAGCAGAGGTCCAGACCCTCTCTTAGGTAAGACAAGACCATGTGGAAACACTTAGATTAATAGAAATGGGTTAATATTTAAGACAGACCTAGCCAATAAGAAATACAAGTAACTGGCCAACAGCTTTATATTTAATACAGCATGTCTTTGTGTTATTTGGGACTTATGCAGCTCTGGGACTAAGCTGGAGGGAAAACTGGTCATAACAATGGTGAAAATGATCCTCCTTTTGTGACTGGGTTATGTCACTCAGGATGATTTCTTCCAGTTCCATCCCTAGTGCACAATCGGACTTTGGGAGCCCATTCTCTATGGAGGGATGCTCTCTTAGCCTAGAGACACTAGAAGGGCCTAAGTCCTACCCCAAATGTCATGATAGAGTTGGATGATCCCTCATGGAAGGCCTCACCCTCCCTGGTGAGTAGATGGGGGCTGGGATGGGAGGGGTTCTGTGGGGGCTTGGAAGGATGGGAGGGAGGGGAACTGGGATTTGAATGTAAAATAAGAAAAATATTAAAGAAAAAAGAAAGAAAAAACATCAAAACTCAAAAAATGCAGAAAGAAAAGTAAGTGATGAAAATAAAATCTAAAGAATAGGGCTGGAGAGATGGCTCAGCTATTAAAAGCTAGGCTAACAACCAAAAATATAAGAATAAAGACACAATGGCTACTTTCTATGTCTGGTGCCAAGTTACATTTTATCTAAAAGAAATACTAAGCTTGGAGAAAGCATTTTATAATTGCAAAATAAAACAATGCCCCTCAAAAACAAAACAAAAATCAAAACAAAACAAAACAAAAAATACAGGCTGATTATTTTCTAATCTCAGTGTGTCCCTGGCTTCAAACACACTGGGTGGTAGAAATAACAGCACCAATGCATCCCTCTCAAAACCCAGACAACACAGCACACCATGTAGCTCTTGCTTAATGATTTCTAATCTATGTGACCTTCAGAAAAGGCCTACACAAGATAACCCAGCTTTATAAAATTTGCTCCTGTAGTGATTGTCTTGAAAGAGGTTATCTTGACTAGTGAACCACAGATTTTCCAGATGTCTGTGATAATTAGCCTAGATTTTACTGTCACAGAGCTATAGGTAAAAGTCTCTGATGCCTGTATTTTTCAACATAATTTTCATAGCAAGATACCAAAGCCCAACCACCCTAGCCTCAAAGAGACAACTTAACAAGGGTGGGGTCACCTTTAGGCAAACAGATCTAAGAGTACACTTGCTATCAAGATACCTCCTTTCTTCATTTGTTTCTTGTGGCTGTATTTCCTCCAATGTTGACTCAATTTTCTCTTTCTGTGTTATTCAAGTGATGAAGTCATCAACAGACAACCCCAATAGTCACAAATAAGTCCAGGAGGAGACTCTGCTGCCTGGCTTGGTTGTCTTTCCAACTCTGTTTTATTTGTTCAGATTTGTTCCCCATTAAGGCTTCCCTCCCTCTCCATCACTCTGATTGGCTCCATTTCTTCTGTTCTCTTTTGGCAGTAATATTCGTTTTTATTACATTTCTTTGTTCTTTGAGAATTTTTTTTAAAAAAAGAGAATTCTGCACAATATATTTTGATCAAATTATTTCCTTTTTCCCAACTCATCCCAGATGCTCCTCAACCACCTGCTCGTCCAACTTAAAGTCCCTTCCTTAAAAACAAATATAAAAAACTATATGTATACATATTTGTACCCACTCACATAAGAAAGAGAAACATGGATTCCAATATGCATTGTGCAATTACTCCTCCTGAGTATGGGCCCTGCTCTGGAATATGGTTGATGTACCTAGTGTTATTCAATTGAAGAAAACTGCCTTTTTTTCCTGTCCCTGATTTTTGGCTTGGGGTGGGACTTAGTGCCCTCTTCCCACTCCATGTGGGACAGGCCTTAAACTTATCATATAGCTGAGAATGATGTGAACTTCTGATATGTCTGCCTCCACCTCCTCCCCGGTGCTGGGATTATGGACATTTACCACCATACCTGATTTTATAAGAATTTTATGTCATGTTGTAGATTTAAGGGCTTTGTGTGTGCTAGGCAAGTACTCTATGAATCCTAGCCCAGTGTATGGATACTTCTTAATGAACAATCTATGTGTATGTGTTGTGACTTATGTGGTTTCTCTCTTATTAATGATCACCGCTAGTTTTATATTTTCTTTCTCATACCTTATATTTTCCAAATTCTTCCAAACTTGTTTTTGTATAAATAAGTATTATTGTTGAAGGCCTCTTAATTTTACTATTTTTTATGTAAAAGTGCTTTTTCTGCTACATGTATGTAAACCATCTGCATGCCTAGTGCACCACAGAACTGAAATTCACACAGTTGTGAGCTGCCACGGGGGTGCTGAGATTCAAAACAGACTAAGTATTCTGAAAGAACAGCCAGTACTGTTAATCACAGAGTTATCTCACCTGCTCCTGAGGTTCTTTTGTGATTAATAATAATAATAATAATTTCCTACAAATGCAACGATGAGCACTTTTATTTACACAACTGTATTCTACCAAGGACAAATTCAGAAAAGTTGACATGTGTAGGCCAAACTAATTGTTAACATACCCAGATACAAATAAAAAACTCCGTTGATAATACATAGTAAGCTAACAAAACTATATATTTGTTTATATGTATAAATAATTTTCTGTAAAAAGTGTTGTCTATATACTCACCTTAAATTTGTCAAACATTTGCTGTCAGACAGAATTAGAGTTGAATCATAAAGATGCAATGATGATGAACAGTCCAAACACACACAACAGACAATAGTTAAGAACACTAAAAATCATTCTGCTGGATTCTAAAGAGTGCAGCTAGCAGAAGAAGCATTCATCATAAAGGAGAGCAAGGCAATGCATTTTGATAGCTCTGTAAAGGCCTCTCTTAGGAAGTGACATTTAAGCTAAAAAGGAAAGGCATAAAGAAGGGGCTGGTATGTAAAGTTCTAAAACAGGTAAGTGTTTGGAACATGTACAGAACTGAAAGAAAGAGGCACTAAGGAAGCCCAGGAAGCATGGGGTGGCTAACAGTGAGGAGAGGATCTTAGGCCAGCGGAGACCTTAATACAGCTGTGGCTATAGTGGTTTAGTGTTCAAAACAGGTGATCTTCAGCCTTCTCTAGAACAGGGGCAAATACCCACTGAAACAATTCTTAACTTTGACATTCACCCAAAATTAAGAACCCAGGATTGGGAGATTCCCCACTGTATCATGTAGAAGCCTAAGCTAAGGTGCAAAATACCAAGGAAGAAACAATCACAACAGCATATTTATTTTTAATAGGAAAAACAAGGAGTTTTAAAAAGCACCCAATTAAAGTGTGTGAGAACTAACCAGCAATATTTTGAAGCTAAATCGTGTGCACAATTATTTAGTTACAACTTTTATCATATTATTATATCTCCCAAACTTCAAAGAATTGAAAAATAAATATGTTCTATTACAAAAGGTGGCATACCATTAACTCTATGTGAGAATCTGACCTGGCTTGTTCTATGTCAACTTGAATCAAGCTAAGTCAACTGAGAAGAGGGAGCCTCCATCAAGAAAATGCCTCCATAATACAGGACTATAGGCAGTAGGGTATTTCCTTAATGAGTGATTGCTGAGTGGAGGACCAGCCATTGTGGTGGTGCCATCCCTGAGCTGGTGTTCCTGTGTTCTATAAGAAAGCAGGCTGTGCAAGCCATGAGAAGCAAGCCAGTAAGCAGCACTCCTCCATGGCATCTACATAAGGTCCTGTCTCCAGGATCTTGCCTAGATTTAGTCCTGTCCTGACTTACTTGATGATGAATAATCGTATAGAAATGCAAGCCCGATAAACCCTTTCCCTCAAGGGTTTATCCCTTTCCTTTTTCATCACAGCACGTAAACTCTAACTAAAACAGAATCCATGTTTTGATTTTATGACAATTTTGAAAGAGAGCAAATTTAAAGTATATTGAAGGTAAATATCTTCTTTTAATTAATCTGCAATGGTCAGATAGGATAAGAACAAGAACACAGATTTCTCTACAACTCTCCATCTACACCAACTAAAACTATTTTCTTTGGCCTGGGAGAATATAGTTCATTCAATCCAATGCCAGACAGTGTGTATAAAATTCTGAAATCAGAACCCCTAGGCTTGTTAAGTATCATGTTCAAAAGCTTTCTGATCTGTGCAAACAACTTCTCAGTGTCAGGTATGCTCTCTTTCATTTTTCCCCTTAGGAAAAAAAAGGAAGTGGGATATGAAATGATCAAGTTGATAAATTATATGAAAGGAATTCATCTATTCATCAAGATCAAAAAGGCTAATTAAGTGAGAAACACTGGATAACAATGAAATTGATCTTTTCCTTCACACTGCTAGAAAATATTAGCACAAAATGTGAAGTCCTGGGACAAAGTGAATTCTGAATTGTTAGGAAAGGAAATGAGACACAGATCTAAGTCTTCTGCAGAACATTTAATTGTTGCTTTATGGAAAGCATAATCTTCCATCACTATGAAAACTGCAGCAGAAGCCTCCTGAGATAAATGAAAAACTGGCCAGTGGCATCACTAAAGTGGAAAATCTCAAATGGAATAGGGAATGTTTTTATGGAATAATATAAAAATTCTGCAGAACTCTGATAAAGCCCAACACGTGATAGGCAAGTGGTTTTTGTTGTTATTGTTGTTGTTTTCTTTCTTTCTTTCTTTCTTTTTGGTTTTTGTTTTGTTTTGGTTTTGGTTTGGTTTGTTTTAAGACAGGGTTTCTCTCTGAAACAGTGCTAGAAGTCTGGCATACCAAGTTGAGGTACCAAGCCAGTTCATACACCTGAGATAAGTCCTGATCCTACTGCCAGCACCCCGCAACAGATTAAGCCATGTAACTGTCACCCACATTTAGAGGGCCCAGTTTTGTCCCATGCATGTTCCCCAGCTGTTTGTCCAGAATCTGAGCTCCCACCGGCTTTACTAATGCCTTCATTACTAAAACCCCAGCTCTGAAAATGGACCATATAGGATAGGGGATAGAGTATAGTCTAATATGATATATAGGACAAGAGCCATTGCAACTCTAGAAATAGCAGACCTGAAAACAGTCTATGCATAAATGACATCTTTGAAACTGAAATTTAAAAGATTAGTTGAAACACATCATCACTGCCCCTATGACCACTCATTTTTCAGAAGGTTTAGTCATGTTTGATAGATACTTGAAGGTGTCCATGCATGAATATATGTGTGCATGCGTGCATGCATGTGTGTGTGTGTAAAAGGTAGACTAGTTTGGCCATGAAGTCACAGAGAACGGTCTTCCTCTGTCTCCCAAGTGCATGTGCCACTATATTCAGTCAAAAATATAAGTTAAGTTCTGGACTTAATATTACTCTGACTTGGTGAGAAAAGAGCTGAGACACAGATTTGAGTCTTTTGCAGAACATTTACTGTTCCTTTGTAGACCAAATACTCCATTTGCAATGAAAGTTGTTTGTAAAAGCCACTCAAGGTAAACAAAATAGTTATCAAGTGTACTTCATTTCACAGGGTAAACTGACTTCCAAAGTTTAGCTCACCTAATTCACGTTCCCATTGTGAAAATTGGTGGAGGAGGGAAGATGGACAGATTCACCAAATCTTCCCTCTAGTCTATGATCTATAGGGCCCAGAGAAGCCAATTGAAAACTGGAGAATTGTAGATTGTCTTGCTCATAGGTTTGGTCTCTCTATAGCTCATGTCAAATGCTTAGAGCTACTGTGGCCTGTGAGACATAGCCTGCTAAATAATTAGGCAGAGGTTGGCCTGATATTTGTTAGTCTGCTCTACTAGCCTGCAGCCAAGTGTAAATAAATGTAATAGGATGTATTTATTTATAAAATGGAACCGTGCCAAAGAACTAGTGTCCAGACAACTTTCAGGAGACTTAGACTAATTTGCAACTGCTCATCCTGTATTTGCTATGCATTAAGAATATCTATATCTTATCTAAAGCTAAAAATACCTAAAACTTTTATTGTACTATTTAATATATTATCCTCTTGGGGTCCCACTGGCAAATATTATTACCTTTATAACTACTACATGTAAACAATCAAATGATTATTAATTTTTCCTAATTATCTTATGCAATAAACAAAGATCTCATAAATGAATGGTATTATTAGACTTTGACACCAACACACAGTAATAAATTAAAATGCACCTTGGAAACAAAATGCTTGTTAGTTTCTCTTGACAAAGTATAGAATCGCATTAATTCTAACATAATAACTTGGTATTTAAGTTGATTCCACTGCTGTTTTTATTAAGACAGTACCCTGCTGTCACCTCTTGGTATTAAAAGGCTGCATTCATGGGAATACATAGTTTAATTCTGCAGCTGGCATTATTGAGACAAAAGGCAAAGATAGCAAGTAAATTGCCTTATAATCACAGCCTACTAGTTCTTAAAATGCCCATGAATTGAATAAATTTAATAAGCAATTTCACAATGCAATGTAGTGTATAAGAAATGCCTAGCTAACACTCACATTCAATTGATTTTCTCTTTTAGACATCATCTGATTAGAAAACAATATTCTCAGAGTCCAGATATAACCCTGACTCCAACTGAAGGCATACAATGAAAATTTCAATAGACTTCCAGAAGAAGACACCTACAGTCCAGAGAGATTTCTCAGCCTTAAAAAAGGCTGCTCTTTTTACAAAGGGACCAGAGTTGATTTTCAGCACCACAGAGCATCCACAACCATTTGTGAGCACGGTCTCAAGGGATCTGATGCCCTCTTCTACCTCCCTTGGAGGGATCATCATAATCTGTTATTTGAAGTAGGGACTAGGCCCTCTTTCCTGCTTCTAGGCTAAGGAAGTATCCCTCCATGGGGAATGTACTCCCAAAGTCTTTTCATGCACCAGAGATACATCCTGGTTCCACTGTCAGAGGTCCCTTAGACTGCCCAGGCCTTCTAACTGAGACCCATGTTCAGGGGGTCTGAGTCAGTACAATGCTGGTTTTCCAGCTATCAGTCTAGGGTGTCCATGAGCTCCCTCTTGTTCAGGTCAGCTGTCTCTGTGGGTTTCTGTAGCCTAGTCTTGTCCCCATTTCTTATCACTCTTCATTTTCTGCATCTGAATTCTAGTTCGGCTCAGTGTTTAGCTGTGGGTGTCTGCTTCTGTTTCCATCAGCTACTAGATAATGGCTCTATGATGGTAGATAAGTTAGCCATCAATCTCATTATCAGAGAAGGGCATTTAAGATAGCCTTTCCACTGTTGCTCAGATTGTTAGTTGGGGTCATCTTTGTAGGTCTCTGGACATTTTTCTAGAGTTGGTTTTCTCCTAGAGAAAAAAAAAGGAAGGAAGAAGAAGAAGAAAGAAAAAAGATAGAGATACCATAATAGAGCAAGCCATTATAGGTTATAGGTTTGAAGAGAAAACTAAATATATTTTAAAAGAAGTATAGAATTACTATAGAATTACTTCTTTTAAAGTAATAGAGTGCCTTCATTTGGGAAATGTTTATGTTGTCCAATTATACAAGCTCTATTTGTCTATTTGTTGAATGTTTAAACACTAATTTGTGTGAAACATGGAGCCTAAAACTGACCAATTCCTGTAGTCTATCTATCTTTTGGGAAAGGGCTGGGAAGAATCTGAAAACCTTATGTAAAACTCAGAAGTAGAAATCTAAAAGCATATAAAATATCATGGAAGACATAACAGAAGGAATGTCGGAGCCAGGGGATGGAGAAGATTGCTGTGAAGAGTTGTGAAGGGTTGTTGTCTATACAAGACTCATACAAGATCAAACCAACCAAAAACCCAGACTGGAGAGGGTAGATGATTTCCAGGCTCCAGTCTTAACAAAGGAGGTATTGGTAATGAATAGTTGCTGTGGGGGATACAATAATTCTTTTTCAGAGGATGTGGTCTCTAGTAAGTTTCCCAAGCTCCAGAAGGAAGGAGGAGGGGGAAGAAGAAGGAAGGAAAAGAAAGAAAACTTGGAAAGGCACATATTGCAGGGATGAAGCAGAGTTGGAGAGAGAAAGGAAGAGTAGATGTGATCATAAATGATCATATGCCATTTAAATGAACTTCTCAAAAGTAAAGAACTAAAAATGTGATTGGTGTGTGTCTGCTGAATGAGATCACCTGGGTTCAAAGCATTTTGTTCTGTTAACAGCTGAGCAGCCTGAGGAGACTTAGGGAAACCTATCTCATTCCTATGATAACGACATCACCTATACCTCACACTGCTTGGACATGAAGATGATGACATGCATTCCAAATTCTGTTAGCTACTTTTCATAAAGAATAGTGGCTTATAACTAAACCAAGAGCCACTGTGTTACCTGAACCCTAGAATCCATTTTATTAGTGTGTATGTGTTATACTCCCTCCCTCCCTCCCTCCCTCCCTCCCTCCCTCTCCCCCTTTCTCCAGTTCAGCATACTGCAAAAATATACGGCCATCATCTGCTTCCTTTGACTCTTTAAACTCCTCTGGCTCATTAGTGAATATGCTAAGGCAAGGCTATTAATCTCAGTAATTATATGACAACAGGAATAGTTTGCACTGATGGGTCAGTGTGGGAAATGGAAAGGCACACTTTTATCTTAGCCCCTGAACAGTCTTCTGCACAAACTATTTCCATTTTTAATCTCCCAACCTTTCTGATTTATGAAGCTGTTAAGTCAGTTTACATATATTCTATAGCAAAAAAAAAATGAAACTTCATGAACTCAGTTACATATCATTATGTTTGTGTCATTTTCCACAAAGGCAACATATCATTGCCTTTATAAAGTAGTTTTCATAAAAGTTTCAAACCATTGCCATAAAACAGACATATTGAAATGGACTAGATTTTAACTGGGAGGCTTACGGATGATGGCAATGTCAAGATCTGTCTGTTTGATTCTGATTCTTTGCATCTGTATGGAATCTGCTAAAGATGATAAAATGATTGACACAATCCATTTCAAGCTTATGAACAGAGCACACCTTCCTTTAAATGCAGGCTGTTGCAAAGGAGAAAAGAAAGTCATGCATCAGAAAGAAAACCTAGGATAAACTCATGAAACTGAAAGAAAGCACAGCCACACTGCACTAGATCACTCCTCCTCACATTCAAAGACCACCCCAAAACTGGCTGTCAGTACAGAGTAGAGAGCAGGACACAGGCCTTCCCCCATCCCCGAAATTTTCTGTGATATATTTTTCTCTTTTATAAATCAGATAACTACACTTTTTTGAAAAAAAATAAAAATACAGCCTTTTAAAGTACTGAAATGTGATGTTAATTTGGATTTCTTTTATATATTCATACAACTCTCTTTGCCTTCACTAAAAATGCTGTTAGTTTATTTGCATGCAAAATGCTACATTATTTCACAAAGAGACAAAAGGTGAAGATTTAAAAATCACCTAGCTAGGCCCATTCCCCATAGAGGGATTCTCTCTCAACCTAGACACAAGGGGGGGGGCTAAGCCCTGCCCCAAATGATGTGAAAGACTTTGAAGATCCCCCATGGAAGGCTTCAGCCTCCCTGTAAAGCAGAAAGGGGATAGGATAGGGGGTTGGTGGGGCACAGGAGAGGAGGAGAGGGAGAGGAAACTAGGATTAACATGTAAAACAAGCTTGTTTCTAATTTAAATAAAAAAGAATGTAAAGCTACAACTTCTAATAAAAGAAAATTATCTTTGCAAAAAAAAATATAAATAAAAATAAATAAAACTCACCTAGCTAATTTTATTAAATAAATTCTTATTAAACTACTAGCTATTATCCCCTGAGCAGAGTTAGACTAATACATAAAACCATGTCCCTCCTCAAGGAGATTACTTCATATCAAGACATGGAGCATATATGTAAATACAGGGTTCTGATAATTGTGAGAGACACTCCATATAAATAAAATAGCTAGAAATACAAGGAAGGAAGAAATATTTGATAAGTTGTTCACATAAAGTTCAGATAAGACAAGTGGGAAAGGAAGAAAAAATAGAGTTTTCCACATAACATTATAGAATTTTGTCTTAGGGTTTCTATTGCTGTGCCAAAACACCAAGACCAAAAAGCGAGCTGTGGAGGAAAGTGTTTATTTGGTTTATCCTTCCAGATCATACTCCATCATTGGAGAAAGTCAAAACAGGAACATAAGCAGGGCTGGAACCTGGAGGCAGGAGCTGATGCCAGGAGAGGACATGGAGGGATGCTCTTTCTAGCTTGCTTCCCATGGCTTGCTCAGCATGTTTTCATATAGAACCCAGTGCCAGAAGCCCAGGGATGGCACCACCCATCATAGATTCCCCTTTCCTCAGCAGCACATAAAGAAAATGCCTGACAGCTGGATCTTACGGAGGCATTTCCTCAAATGAGGCTCCTTCCTCTCTGATGACTCTAGCTTGCATCAAGTTGATACAGAAAACCTTGCAAAAGTTTTTTCAAAGTAGTTATTCATTCATAGTATTTTATCAATCAAGATGAAGGCTACAATTCTGTTAAGAAATATATATGACTCAAGGCTTATAAAAGTCCTCTTTCAAGATACAATACTGCAATCTGAAAAAAAATTCTAATTTCCTCAATGATACTTATAATTGATTTGTTACAATTTATAGTTTCCTTATGACTAAAAAAAAAATCACCTGCTTATTTTATACTCTAACATTCAGTATGGTACAAGCTCCTAAAGAGAAACTTTTTTTCCACATTCGTCTTCATCCATAACCACTCAATTGGCACTGGCAATTATTTGCTTAAAAATTGAATGAGCCCAAGATTAATCTTCATAAACTAGAGAATGCTCTAAATGTAATCCATTCCTTCTCCACTTTATACTGTGATACTGTTGTTTGTAAGAGTCTGAAATAGGACTGTGTGAGGAGCTTAGAGAGTAGGTTTATTTATTCTCAAATCTCTATCAGAAAATGAAACCTCTAGACTCAGTCAGAACTGACTCAATTGACTGAATAGTTTAAAGGAGCTGATCTTGAATTATTTTTAAGACTCTCAGCTCCATTTGCATAAGAAATAGAAAAACAAGGTAAAGAATAAATATGTTAAATCAATATCAAGAATCAATTTTAGCACTTTTCTTTGCCTTCAGTAACAGATTATTTCCATTGCCGCCTGCATTGCTCAAAGGAAAAGATAAAGTTTATAGCTCACTTTTCTTGTGGATTTGAAGATTAGGAATCAGAAAGAAATCCTTATTGCACGCACACATACTTCCCCAGAATTCCAAGGTCCAACATATTGGTTAACTATAGACAAAGAGTCATTGTTTCTGTAATGTGTTGTTCAGTGAAAAGAGGAACTAAATGCCATGAAGAAAGTTTCCACTTTCTTATTGCTGTTTTGAACACGCTGTGGAGCCCAGGACAGGTCATTTGTTTAGTTCCTCAGTCAGTTGACACACTTATAAAATCTATTTCCTTTCCAATGCTGTTATTTTATGACTCTAAATGTGAGGTTTCTCCATAACAGCTATTGAAATAAGAGCCAGGGAGCTGGGCTTTAAATATGTGCACTAGCTCAGTTTTGCAATTCCTACTCCTTCACTACCCATTTTTAATTTTTCCCACATGAGGTTTTATTTAGAACTATAGCGCACTTTCACTATCCAGCTTTGTTTCTTCTGAAAGGTTGTGTAAACCAATCAGTGGTTTGCATTTTCTCACTGTTTATAATTCCTTAGGAACTGAGTGAATAAAACAGGAAATTTTATGCATTAAATAGAAAAGAGAGCTCTGTAGATGCCTCAGTCAAATTATTAAATAAGTCAAATTACTTTCACCTGGGTTTGCCTTTTCTCATCCACTTTGCATTTTCGTATATTCAACCCTCAAGGTATTATTTTGTCTAGTCTGCATTACTCTTCATGTAAATACATTAGTAGAATAGCAGTCTCCAACTCTACTGTCTGCCTCATAACCGGAATGAGTATAATTCAAGAAAAGGGAACAGTGAAGTGAAGTACAGATTAAATACAAAATAGACCCAAACTAATTTCTAAGAAAATAACTGTTAAAAGGCCAGCCAGGGACTACACAGATCTCCTACAGCCTTCTTCCCTCACACCAACCTATAGTCTCAGCAGTCAACAGTGAAGACATTTATTTTTCCTATAAGTGCTCTGGCAATGGACTGGGAATCAAGCAGGAAAACTTCACTCTCCTTAGTCCCAAAATTCCAATTCTCCAGTCTCATTCCCAGCCCTGTAGCAGACCAACTGCTGAAGAACCTGTCTTCTCTCTCTTCTACCATTCCCTGTGGCCTCCAGCTTTCCTAACTCCCATGGACCCACTCAGACCACTTCTCTGCCCTTCTATACCACCCCACATTATTGCATGCCAGTTCCTATAACCAAGAAAGAAGTTCTACTTGGGAACCCAGGATCCACATCTAGAGGAGACTCAGAAGCCCTCTCTACCAGGCAACCCATAGCGACCACACTTCACTAAGAACCAGAAAAGGTAATGGGAACTAAGAAATGGAAAACCTACCTAACATAGACAAGACCAGATATCAGCACCTAGAATTACAATCATCCAAACCCAGAGGCCTAGACACTAGCATAAAAACAAAATAAATAGCAGCCAGGATGTTTTGCCTCTACTAGAGTCTAGTAACTCTACTACAGTAAGCCCTAAGAAATGCAATATAGTTGAAGCACAAGGCAAGCACTTCAAAATTACTTTTATGACTATGTTATGACCTTAAGGTTATATGGATGAATACATTAATGAAATATATGAAAATGTAAACAGGGGAATGAAATGAAGGAAACAGTTCAAGATGTGAACATGGGAATAGAATCAATAAAGACAACCTAAACAAGTAAAACTGGAAATTAAAAATTTGTGAGCTTGCACAGGAATCTCAAAGGCAAGCCTCACTGACAGAATCCAAGAAATGGAAGAAAGAATCACAGGCATTGAAGATAAAATAGAAGTAAGGGATACCTTAGTCAAAGAAAATGTTAAATCAGAAAACAAAACAAAACAAAAATCCAGTCATAAAACATCTAGGAAATAAGGCACACTATGAAAAGACCAAATCTAGAATAACAAGAATAAAGGAAGATGAAACCCAGATCAAAGGGTTTTATTGTTAACAGAAAATATTTTCAACAAAATAATAGAAGAAAATTTCCCTAACCTAAAGGAAGGAGGTTTCCATCAAAGTATTTATGAGATTTCTGTGTGTGCAATGTGTGTGTGTGTGTGTGTGTGTGTGTGTGTGTGTGTGTGTGTGTGTGCATCTGTGCTTCTTGAGCTTTTGCTTTGGTTCTATTTTTATTTTAATTATTTTACTGTTTGCTTTACTTTTATTTTATCTAGTTTTAGATGCCTATTTCCATTCTAGTGAGAAAGAAATATAAAGGATATTGATTTATGTGGTTGTGAAAACAGGGAAGGAGAGAGAAGAGTTGAGGAAAAGGAAACTACAATTAGAATATGTAGCATTTTTAAATCTATTTTTAATTTTAAAAAAGTAAAAAATATATTGCATAAAATTCTATTTCCACTAAAAAAAAAATTAAAGGACAGACAAATAAAACAATTTTTCTTGTCCTATTTTGTTCAACTTGTAATCCTTGCTAAAAAAAAAAAAAAAGAAAAGAAACTCTTTAAAATCAGGAACTATCCAACTCCCAACTCAGTGTCATCAGAGTCTTATTTGCAGTGTGCTCAGTTGGTATGTGCTAAATTGGTCTCATGGAAACAGCCTTGTAAATTCAGATATGCTCACACCTCCTTGTGTAGAAAGATTACTCACAGCATAGAAGCCACAAAACTATCCTGGTGTTGCCCTTAGCTCATGCCTAGATGCCTCACACAGAGAATTTTAAATGATTCTTACAATAACTCCAAGAATTCAATGTCACCATCACCTCATTTAAAACTAGTCCTCGGTTAAATTGCTGAGGGCCATAAAAGGAAGATTTGGATTTACTTGGAATTCTGAGCCCTGAATGTTGGACTTAAATAAAGTTTCATAGAATCCTAACCCTGCTTTGTCATGTCACTATAAAACATCTTCCTGGAAATGTCTTGTCTTCACTGTACACCCCCCTCCACTGGTATTTGTCCATCATGAAATGAATGACTTTGTCCTGCTGTTTCTTCTACCTTACTGTAACCAAGAAACAGCAAAGTCAGTTGACCATGGACTGATACCTTTCTTCATTCTCTTGAGGTACTTCACTTTGGTATTTTTGTAGCAATAACAACAACAAAAGTTAAGGTAGATAGGTAGATGGAAAGTAGATAGAAGATGATAGAAAGATGTAGATAGATTATAGAGAGATGGTTAGGTAGGTAGGGAAGGATAGATGGTGATGATGATGATGATGATGATGATGATGATGATGATGATATGAAGAAGAAGAAGATAGATAGATAGATGATAGATAGATAGATAGATAGATAGATAGATAGATAGATAGATGATAAAGTGGAAATAACTCACATGACTGGGAAGCCCCACAAGAAGGCCTTGTAAACTGGAAAGTTAAGGAATCTGGCAGCTTGGCTCACAGTCTGAAGGCCTCAGAATCAGTGTAGCCATTGATGTAACCTTCAGCCCAAGTTCAAGGCTTGAGAATGCAAGAAGTTGGCCATGGAAATTCTGGGCTTCAAAGGCTGGAGAACATTGAGTTCTTGTGTCCAGGGTAAAGAAAGGATAGACAAGCTCCAGTAATGAAAAGAACACTGAATCTTTACCTGCCACTTGTTCTGTCTGGGCCTTCTGCTAGTTAAACTGTGCCTGTCTATACAGGGTGGGTGATGGCAAATATTCCTACTAATTTAAATGTCAATGTCTTCTGGAAGCACCCCCAAAGACAAGTAAAAATAGTGCTTTCCTAGATTCCAGTGTCCTCTAATATAGTTAACTGATACTTAAAAACTATTTCTCATAGAGAAAACACTTAATTAACTAATTTATCTTAAAAACTTACTGAAAATATTTTTAGTCTTATGAAGTGAAGTTGGAAAGAGTTATAGAAAGTCATCATTGGCATTTCTTTTAATTAAGTGGCAGTAGAGTGAATGAGGCGTGATTTCCATCACCTTCTGGACAGCACCAAATAACTGGCATTTAAAAATAAAAACTAAATGTTACTCATTAACTTGTTGAAAAAATAAGCAAAAGGATTTATATGAACTAAATATTGGATGAGACTAAAAACTATTAACTGTCACATGTGCAACTAAGCACAACACATAATTTAGGGATATACATACATAAAAATCTAGGGATGAAATATCATGGCATTAATTATTTATAGTAAAATACCCCAGTGTTAACATATATATCAAAAGAATTAAATAAAAATAACTCAGCTGAGAAATGGAAAATGTAAGTAAAATGTTAATTTTTGTGTCCTCTTGACTGGGCTGTAAGATGCCCAGGTATTTTATAATACATAATTTCTTAGAATGCCTGTGGACATTTCTAGACTCAGTTGACTTGGTGAAGGATGCTGCCACTCACTATTGTGAATAAGTATCTCTCAGTTGGCTGAAAGACATGAATTTCTCTCCCTCTTCCAGAGATAGGCAATCAATTATCCTTATCTTTATCTCCAGTATTGGAGGTCCTGATTCTTGAACTCTAAAATTCTGGGGTTTGCACCAATTACCCCAAATATACCCTTTGCCCACCAAGTTCTCAATTTTTGAGCTTCATATTGAGAGTCATAAGGTGGGAATTCCTTGTCTCCCAGGCTTTTTAGATTAAGATGGAATCCTGCCATTAGAATACTCAATTCTCAAGTTCACAGTCAACATATAGTGGAGTTTCTTAACTTTCACAATTGCATAGATTGATTGCATTGTGAATGTGTGAGGCTGGGTATGTGTGTTGTTGTTATTCTTGTTCTTGTTGTCATTGTCATAGAGTCTGGGGCCAGACCATGAATAAATTTTAACACACACACACACACACACACACACACACACACACACACACACACACACACACACACAGACTCACTCAAACACAAAGAGGCTTTTATTCATGTACTGAGTCCTATACCCAGGACTCAGGATTCCTGGATTCTGTGCCCACCACCTCAGTCTGAGGCTCATAAAGCAAAGAACACAAAGTTACATTCTGTTTAGATACAAGCAGAAGGTCCTCTCATGCAAAATATGCTTTTGTTTACAGAAACAGAAACAGAAGGTTTGTTACAGTCCTGCAAATCAGGCAATTATAAAAATTAACCCTTAGCGCTTTAACATTTTGAAGTCCATGTTTGCTTCATATTTCTCTTAAATTTTAAACACAAATTTAGCCCTCAACATAATATAATGTTAGCCATGACACCCACACACACACACACCTTGAGTTACACCCTAAGTCAAATCCTTGACTGTCGTGGGTACCTGTAGTGGGACTTAATCACTTTCAGCTTAATAGTTCCTAAACATGAGCTTATGTTATCCATCTGGTTGCAGCATTTATAACGCAGGGGCCAACAGGAAGCAGCAGGAGCAGAGGGCTGGCTGTTGTGGGATATTTGATCCCACTGTGAACCTGAGTTTTCATTTGCTTTAATTAAATAAAATCAACCTTGGGTCAGGAGATAGAACCAACAAGTCGACACAAAGTAATCATAGAGTGAGGCAGAGTATGGAATATGGATAGAAAAAAACACAGGGAGTGGTAGGGAGGGTCTTTGAGTGTGATGGCCTTTTTAGGTTTGGCAGAGCAGAAGGAAACTCTCTTTCTGAGATAGTGGTGAAGAAGGAAGGTTAGCGAGTTGCTTTTCAACCTCTCCAAGATAACAGGTTTTCAGCTCAGCCTCCCAAGTCATATGAATAAATAGAATGACAGATGTTTAGTTTAAAAACAAAAACAAAAACCTTATAGTTGGTGGCAAAAGCAGCAGGCAGATCCCTGGGACATAAAAGACTCTCCCGGCCTCTGCCTGAGAAGCTGGCCAGTAACTACAGAAACAACAGTAGATTAAGGTGTAGCCACTGTGCAGACAGAAAAGCAACAGCTAGTGGCCCTGTGACAACAGACAATAGTGGTACTAGCATTTCCTCCTCATACTTTCCAACTCTGTGAGGTGTTTGCAAAGTTTGGCCAAATTATCACTGATAATTTCTGTGTGATTTGCATAGAAACAACAACTTTTCCCCTAAAGACATACAGTGACATCCTTGTTCTGAATAGGGCAGGCAGTTCTAGCATTCTCTCATGTTGTAAACCCACCTCAGATAACAAAGCCACCTGTTCTTCTAGCTTGGCAGTAGATTTTTTTTTCCTAATATAAACAGATGGTGAGTTATTTGGCATTCTAGGTTGCTGAAGTTAGTGTCAGTCATTATTGTATCAATGGCACCAAGAGTAGGTTCTGCTGGTCCTAACCCTTTGCTTATTACATAGGCTATAGAGAGTGGATTGTACATTTTTCCCTAAACATGGAGGCTGGAAGGACCTGTGTTCATTCATACATGTCTTTTCTCCCTACTTGACCATCATAAATGTACTTCTAGGGGAACAGGGATACCAATATACAGAATTGCAGGGATTGATGCATCTGCCAAGTGAGCAAGCAAGAGTTCAACACATCATCACAAGCAAACCAATCAGTTTCAACCAGGAAGTGAAGGAAGGAATGTACACCTGACAAAGTGGTGGCTAGGAGCTGATGACATTCATGGAAAGTTTTTGAGAGACACAAGCCCCAGCAAATTTGTGATCCAAAGCCCTAATGCAATCCCTGAACAGCCGGGCTATGAGCTCAGATCCAGTGAAGGACAATACACTCTGGTTTGGGACCTGAGCCAGTGAAAGAGACACTTTATCACTGAACCCAGAGCCAGAGAAAAATGCCCTGACTCTGAAATTATAGGCAAAGGAACATACTTTGCCCCTAGAATGAGAGACTATTAAAGAAATTTGTCCTGATCCTAAAATAGGAGCTGGAAAGCTAAAAAAGAAACATGGTTTGACCCTGAAATCTGAGCCATCTCTGCCCCTGACACAAAACCAACTAATCACTGATCAGGAAAAAGCAACCTATCCCTGAGTAGGAAAATAGTAACCTCTAGAGGCATTCATGACCTTTCCAACCCAGGGGAATAGTAACATAGCAACCTCTAGTCTAAAGGCACAACTTCCCATAGACCTTAAAGGTAGGGAAGTAGACATAGAGACATAGCATGACCTTTTCTGAACTTTAGCCCATAGGGGGAGTCAATCCCACAACTATCGATTTGGAAGTCCGCTGGGGTAGCCAATCACAAGCCTGAAGGCTTGGAATTCCCCAAACCTTCTCTTCTATAAAAACTCCCTTCTCCCATCACTTAGGGTCTCTCTCCTACTCTGCTCCTGCCACACTGTTATCTCTGCAGTCCTTGCTGCTGCTCCAGAGGGATGGAGAGACCCAAGTTAACTAGTGATAAAGACCCTTTGTTTTTGCATCAGATTTGATCTCATGGTAGTAATTTGGGGATCATACTTTGGGCACAAGAATTTTTAAGGGGATTCTAGACATATGTGCCAGGAAAGAGCAGGAAGGAATGTTACGGCAGGTTCCTCCCCACCAGCCTCCCGGTCCTGCCGCCATGGTCCCGCCACCACGTGAGCCCCAAATAACACTCAGAGACTCTGTATTTGATACAATCCTGTTGGCCAGTTACCATTATTGTTTATGGGCTAGCTCTGTCTTAATTATGAACCCATTTCTACTTATCTAAGTATTTCCACATGGTCGTCTTATCAGGGAACCGCGGCAGGCGTCTTCCTTCTTTCAGGTCTACATCTCAACTCCTCCTTCCCACTTCCTCTTTCCTCCTTGTCTCCTAGCCCCGCCTATCTTGCTATTTCATTGGCCACAGTGCTTTATTAACCAGAATGAGAAACATATATACAGAATAACATCTCCCATCATCTCCTCTTTTCTGTCTAAAATAAAAAGAAGGGTTTAACCTCAACTTCGCAAAATATATCATACAACAGTTATCAAATAAGAATCACAGTAAACAACATTTAGTCCATTAACATTTTGTAAGACTTTAAGAAAATATCATCTATCCTATCTTTGTGACTCTAAAGTCCTATATGTAACTTATCTTTAATCCTAACTAAGGAATACTATAACCATGACTATCTGTCTTCAATTCCTTCAAAGACCATAGAAGGATAATATATAAAGTCTAGAAATGACAGAGACAAATCATTGCCTGGTCAGTCACCCAAATTTCTTCTATAATGTTCCATCTTCAGCCCATAGGCCATAGTGTGTGTCCAGACTCCTCAACAAGGCAGGAAACTTTAAACTGTCCACCTGTAATGATAGTTTGCCAGTTATTTTTCTTTGTGCCCTGTAGACTGTCTGGCTGCCTTTTCCATGAAGCAGGAATCCTGTAGCAATGTCCATCTTGCATAAGCAGTCACTTTTATGTGGGTCCTGCATGTCCAGTTTCTACAAGATAAAGTCAAACAGTCCAGACAAGAACAGTATCTTGTACAAATGGCTAGTCTTGCCATGATGGAAGCAAACTCCATAATACGTTTCTTCGATGTCCATCTTCCTTTCTGATGCAGGTGGTGTTACCAGGAGCAGTTGTGCCTCACTGTCAAGAAAATCCCTAAACCATTTTAAATGCCATATTCTGTAGGTCTTTGAAAGGTTTGAAGACTGCCTATTCATCTCAAATACATCTCTGCATATTTAGAAATCCTAACTAACTTAACTCTAAGTTTTAATTATCATAGGTAACACTCAATTATACATTACATTTTCCAATGAGCTATATAAACACAATACCTAAACAAGAGGAGAAATATACATATCACAAAATTGACCTTAAATTGTATCAATAAAAGAAAATCCATTCCAAAGCAAAGTATTCATATCTATACCATAATTCCCTTTTTACCTTCAAAAGATTGCTTGTGGTTATAACCATTTATAACCAAGCCTATTTAAATGAAAACAAACATTTATAAACAATATTTGGGAATTTGGGCGTCGTTCTTTTCAAACTACTTCCTGCTGGAAGAGGGCGCTGTCATGGGGGTCCAAAGAAGACGCAGAAATCCTGGCTGTAGTGTTCTGTAAGGTTGTAATGTCCCATTGACGTTGCTTCAGGGGGTCTTGCTTGATCAAACCATATAAGTCTGGAAAGAATCCATAGCTTTTTATTTTCTGTGGAAACAAAAATAGAAATCCTTTTCCCCAGTAGCTTGTCCTTAGTCTTAAATTTTGGAGTCAAAGCATTTTTAAAATATATAAATTGAATTAATCCAGCAGCATTTCTTTTATTAGTAGTTGTTATTTTCTCAGCAATCAAATAATTTAAAGTCAACAGAATCGCATATAGTATCCAAAATTTCTCTGTGCTTTCCATCTTTACATGGCTTTTTTATTACTCTATTTCTTCTATTTCTATTTTTACATATTTTGAGACAGGGTTTCTCTGTGTAACTTTTATGTGTCCTGGAATTCATTGCATACCAGGTTTACTTTGAAATCACAGATCTGCTTGCATCTGTCTCCCGAGTGCTGGGATTAATGCCGTGCAGCACCATCCATAGCCATCCATTTTACTTCCTTTTTTCTTTTTTAAACCATTGTGTCCTGTTTCTTTTTCTCTCCCAAGGCAGCGTATTTTTTAAAACACAGTGTAAACCTAAATTGTAGCTCTCGTACACACCAATGAATTGTTAGCAGAGTTCTTTAAAAGCAAGGCAGGTTTTTTGCCACTTATGCTAATTTTGGAAACCTCCCTTAAAGGAGCTGCGCAAATCTCTGTCTACAGCAAAACAAATCCAACCAAGAAAATGCTGCTACCAAGAAGTCTTGCTAGTCTCTCTTCCCTTGTTTCTAAAAACTATTTTATAAGCTTTTGTTAAGTTTTAAGTGAAAGTTCTCAATCCCAGTTCTGACACCATTATGTTACAGCATGTTTTTCCTACCCGCAGGCTCCATCCCACTTGCCGCCAGTCTGGGCCCACAGCTGCACCAGCCCCAAGTAACACTCAGAGACTCTGTATTTGATACAATCCTGTTGGCCAGTTACCATTATTGTTTATGGGCTAGCTCTGTCTTAATTATTAACCCATTTCTACTTATCTAAGTATTTCCACATGGTCGTCTTACCAGGGAGCCGCGGCAGGTGTCCTGCTTCTTCCCTGGGCTACATCTTGACTCCTCCTTCCCACTTCCTCTTTCTTTCTCCTAGTCTCCTAGCCCTGCCTATCTAGTTTTCTATTGGCCAGCAGGGCTTTATTAATTAGTATGAGAAACATATATACAGAATAACATCTCCCATCATCTCCTCTTTTCTGTCTAAAATAAAAGAAGGGGTTTAACCTTAATATAGCAAAATATATCATACAACAATTATCAAATAAGAATCACAGTAAACAACATTTAGTCCATTAACATTTTGGAAGACTTAAAGAAAATATCATCTATCCTATCTTTGAGAGTCTAAAGTCCTATATGTAACTTATCTTTAATCCTAACTAAGGAAAACTATAACCATAACTATCTGTCTTCAATTCCATCAAAGACCATAGAAGGATAATATATAAACTCTAGAAATGACAGAGACAATGCATTGCCTGGTCAGTCATTCGAAGTTCTTCACCTTGTCTGCACCTGTGGCTTAGGCCATGCCCATTGGGGCGGAGACAGGGCCGGATGGGAACAGGGAGAAAAGGCTGGGAGAGGGTCGGGCCGCCCCTTTTGGTGTTGGATGCTGGAAGGCTCAGGATCCGCTGGAACCCGCCGAGTACATCTGCCTATGTTGTGAGTTATTTCTCCCTTAATAAACTTCTGTTCGGCATAATTGTTTAACCTGATCCTTATTAAATCGCAATAAGGGAACATAGACCAAATAGCATTATTAGTCTACAATGTGTGTCAGTATTATCTTTAGTGGATCTTCACATGCTGTCTTAGTTAGGGTTTCTAGTGCTGCAATGAAATACCATGACCAAAAGGCAAGCTGAGAATGAAAGAATTTATTTGGCTTACACTTCAGCATTGTTGTTCATCACTGAAGGAAGTCAGGACAGGAACTCAAACAGGGCAGGATCCTAGAAGCCAGAGCTGATACAGAGGCCATGGTGGGGAGCCACTCACTAGCTTGCTTCCTCTGGCATGCTCAGCCCACCCTCTTATAGAATATAGGCTACCTGCTCAGGGATAACACTAACCACCATGGGCTGGGCCCTCCACAACTGATCACTAACTGAGAAAATGCCTTACAGCTGGATCTCTTTGAGGCATTTCCTTAACTGAGGCTCCTTCCTCTGATGACGCTAACTTGTGTTCAGCCAATACACATGCCTTGGTAACAGTCCATTTTTGTGCAGCAAGTTCATTGTCCCCTGTGATGTGCTTGACCTGGGACTGATGTATTCAGGTGTTGACATCACCTACCTTGATAGCAGTGAGGATAGACAGAATGACAAGGTGTGTCCTTCAGCAGGGTCCCATGTTCCTTCAGACCTAACAGCTTTTTGTTGAAGATAATGAATGGCAGCATACTCTCTTCTGTAACTGCTTCTCATCTTAGGTTAGGATGTTGTTGTCAGGGCACATGAAAGCTGAAATGCTGCTCGAAGGCCAAGAGTTGAGGGTTCGGGCTGCTTGCTGACCCAGCTGAAGAGACAAGTAGCAATTGCATTGGCTGAACTGGTTTATATCAGCTTTCTGAGTCTATTTGACCTGTTGCAGGTAGATCCAAATTCCAACTCTCTGAAGCTTATATGAATTTAAAGTTTACAAAAAGAGGTAAAATGTAACAGGAATTAATAAAATACCCGGAGACTGATATTGGGGTTCAAACTTCAAGCTGAAGAACAGAAAAGCAAAGTAGAGAGCCACTAGCTCTTACCACTACCTCAGGCTGAATGGGCTGATCCTACTGTCTCTCTTCAGCATGGCTGGAGAATGAATGCTCCTATCTTCAGTGTGGCTGAAAAATGAATGCCTGATACTGTGACCCTGTTCCTTTCTTAAATACTTCTTACGAGTCCTGGGATTAAAGGTGTGAGATCTAATTCTCTTGTAGATGGATTCACTCTAATGTATCCCTGGGTGGCCTTGAACTAACAGAGATCTTTCTGCCTTTGTCTTCTGAGTCCTGGGATTAAAGATGTGTGCCACCATTTCCTGACCTCTATAGCTTGTGGCTGACTTTGCTGTCTGAATCCTCAGGCAAGCTTTAATAAATCATAAATAATGTATCACCACAGTGAAAGTTACAGATATATTAGCATTAGCACTGTTTGAATCTCTACAGAAATTCACATTGCAAAGAAAGCAGTGGATCCACACCTTTGAGTCATAGTAAAAGCTTTGGAATCTGCCCCCCCCCCCCCATGATTTGGGGTTAAAAGCATCAACACACTTTCCTGTGTTCAGAGAGCTGGATACATATAGACTGCACAGACTTGTTTTTAGCATTATGAGAAGCACCTATTAGTCTATATTTAGAAAACAACCCAAGGAAAATTTAAAATTTGAGCTTGTGTATATAGAAGTCACTGTTTTGCCAGAGCCAGTTCAATAACCTGTCAGAAGTCCATTGATTAATATATTAAAACTCTGAACCTTTGAAGTCTCAACATCATATATCATCTTTAAATTTTATTATTTTTAATTATTTTTTAGACATATATATATATGTATATATATATATATATATAAAACTTAAACCTTTTTTCATTCAGCCACTTACCATAAGACAAAAGTGATTGTTTACTGAAAGTAATCATTGCAAAGCAAGTTCTTTTAAGTTTAGGAATAGTAAAACATGTTTTATGGGTTTGGCTTTCTCACCAGGAGAACTAATAGCTCTAAAAAAAAGCAAGGACTGATTTTGTCATATAAAATGCATTGAAAATGCAGTTGCTGCTAAACTGATACAGCTATAGCTGGCCATCAACACCATCAGAGATCTGAGAAGGACAAATTTGAGAAGGAATTATAAACCAAAGGATTTCTGTATCAATAAAATGACAGCCACTTACCAGGTATCTGAGCCATTACCCTAGGCTCCTCCTTGGCAATCTCCATGGAGACAGAGTGCCTTCAGTGTCCAGCACACAGTACAGCATTAACTCTTTGACTGCCACACAGGGCCGTGTCAGCATTTGACTTTTGACTACTAAACACATAAGATTCAAGAGACTTTCTTGTGGGTGAGAAATTTGAGAGCCTAACCTACCTTAATGAGGCAAAGAAGACAGTCAATTCTCCAGTGTCCTGCTTGTCCACAGTCTCACTGGGACCCTACAGGTAGGCTAGGTAAGGGGCACCTGTGCCCAAAAAGACTCATTCATGATCCAGAAGGGGTCCTTTTCTTTGGACAAGACCTTAGGGCTGCCTCTAGGATCTGACATTTTTGTCTATCATAGAAGCCTTTTATTCAACACTTTAAATTCCATATTTAGCAGCTCTCTGAAGAGTTTTGAGGGCCATCTATTAAGTCTATTAAGTATATATAACTTCGATGAGACTTCACTTGTTTTTAGTTACTTGTTTTAGGCCTAACCTTGAAAACAGAAGGTTAAACAAAGCTTGTCCCTGTCTATGAATTACATTTTAAATCCTAGCCTTTGCAGAGTTGCTCCCCATTTTTTTTCCTGGTTGCTCAGGTATTATATAAAAGAATATTCCTAAGGTGAAAGAGAGAATTGCCTACATTCCCCATCTGTAAAGCTTTCTATTTGTACTTTCCCTTGCATATAAATGCATATAAGTACTTTAATATTTCAGTTATGAAACATATGTTGTTTTTAAATCCTATTTTTTAAGTAAACCTTGCTTTCATTATGTTATCCCCGTCTGTTATTCTTATTCTCAGGGTAAGTATCACCACAGAAAAATCCACCCCAACAAATAATATCCTAGAAACCTGCTGGTTTTAAAAACATTTATTTCTTTTAAATAAGAATTGAATCTAAGTTACATATACAGCATATTGTAGTAAATTCAGATTACGTATGTATAGATTTCCAACCATCAATCCTCTGGCTACAAATTTTATGCTTTTGTTACAGAATCTACAGATCTTTAACAGTACCTAATAAACTTACAAATCTTGAGGTGCAGAAAGCTTAAAAAATATTCTTACAAATCTTGAGATAAGATCCAATTGTTAGCAAAACATTAAAAAACTAAACAACAACAAAAAAAAAAGAAAGCAAAAAGAGTACAATATGAGTGGCAATGATTCCCATTTGGAATATCTGCCCTTTTGTTTTGTTCTCTTTTCTCTATCACACAGTCATGTGGTGAATATTCTTGAGTCTACAGGAGGGAAAGACATAACCCAACTCCAGAGCCAGCTATTCATTAAAGTAGACAAAATGAAACATTTTATATTATCCATATATAAAAGACACCAAATTGCTGTACAACTGAATCTGATGACCAGAGGGAGGAGCCAGAGTAACTATCAAGCAAAGAAGGTTTAGAGATCAGAAATTACCAAGGCCTGGCTCTAGACAGAGCTAGCTACAGGAGAGCGCTGTGAGATGCACCAGCCAGTGAGGACAGTATGCCCACGGCAGCTGGGGTACTTCTTCACTCTCTCCCTCACCTGCTTGTTCTGGACCCCAGCTCCCACATCTGCAACACGTTTATGGACACACCAGAAAGTACAGGTCTATTAAAACTGTAGCTTTAAAAAGACAGAACAATTACACACTCAGGAAAAAGACCAGATAAAAACAAACATTTGGTGATGGTGACCACTGTCATTCATATGCCTAATAGCTGATTTCCTTCTAAACTTTTCCAACAAGGGCCAGAAGTCCAACAGTTCAACAGTGGCCCCTCCAATTCAGGAATTAATGCTGTATGCAGTGTTTCCATGAATCCAACCCCTCAAAAAAGTGTGCTTACTTACACCTTGCTTATACCTCCAGAGGTCTGCTAATGTGTCTTTTCTCACAATCTAGGTGCTGGGAACCTGCAGGTGGCTCCCTTAAACCACTGGGCCCATCTGATTTCTCATCTCCCAGTCAGGAGCCGCCAGAGTCCCAAGGCCAGTCAAAAATTAAGCTGAGCAGCCCTTGACATTTGGAAGTTCATTTTTGCTTTATAGTTATCTTAAACACAGACATTTTAAACTTTTAAACACAAAGTTAGCCATCAACATACCATTAGCCATTACTCTCTCTCTATGTGTGTGTGTGTGTGTGTGTGTGTGTGTGCATTACACATAAACCTATTCATTGTAGAGAATATGGACTAATATATTTGTGGATATTAAGTATTGCTTTGAATGTTTCTTTTCATGATTTTTCCATGTTGCTGTGTGAAGATTTGCATCAAATAGGAAAAACTAACAATAAATAACTGAAGGATTACCAAAGCAAAGCAAGGAGAAAAGGACCAGGTACAGTGTTGCATGCCTGTAATCTCAGAGCTGAAGAGGTTGAGGTAGGAGAATTTAAAGTTCAAGGCAAAAGTTTGAATAGCAAGACCTGAGTGTGGGGTGGAGAGAGAGGAGAAAGAGGAAAAGGGAAGAGTGGAGTGTTGTTCAAGGAAACTTCTTAAACCAGAAGGTAAGTAACCAAAATAGGTCGGGAGGTCCCTGAAACTGACAAGATTCAGTAGGCCCCTCCCTGCCAAGATTAAAAAGTAAAGACTACTAAGAGTCACTCTCAGACCAGATAAGCTAAAAAGATTCTCAGGTAAACCTGGCTTCAAAGAAGACCCTGAGACCAGACCAGCTGCCAGGAAGAAGCAAAAACCAGCCAAGCTGCCTGCAAGAGGCTTAGACAAATTGAGGCACCTAGAAATGACACTCTTCAACCTGTTGATATATCTAAGGGCTATTCAAAGTGCTGTATATCCCCAACATTTGTGAGCTTCTCTAATGCTAGGATGGGCTTTTGTGTATCACCTGTCTTTGAGTCATTTCTATTCCTACAAGTAACCCTTTACCTATATCCTTTTACGTGGCATCAATAAAATTCATTGGTTCACCAAGCTGGACTTTGGTGGTGTGCATACTTTGATCCAGCATGAGCTCTCAATATGGGGTGAGTAGATTTGTGTTGCTATTCCCCAGATAAAGTCTGTCACACACAAGGAGAAAGATGGAGATCTTAATATATAGCCCTTTCTTGGAAAATACTTAAGTAATGTTTGTTTGGTTTTCTATCCAAATGAATATAATTCTAAATTATTAAGAATAAGAATATCTTTGCTAGTGAATTTTTAGTTATAATTCAAAGCAAGCAGTGGTGACCAAGTGGCTTCTATTTTTCTCGAAGAAAAGTTACCCTTAGACATGCATTTTCAGACATTAATGTAGTTTATTATCAGCTATGCTCTGTTATTTGTTTACTGTTTACTTTTCATTTCAATTTTTGAATTACAATTGCTTCATTCTATATACTTTATTGTTATTTTCCATTTATGGCAAATTATTATCATGTTTTACATACAATGTTTTTATTTTCACATTAATTTAAGTAAAAATTTAGTGGTCTTAAAAATATTATCAGTAATTATAAAGTTGACAGCTGAATGGATGAAGACTGGAGGATATTGGGCTTTCTAAAAAAGGAAACGTTAAAATCAGTTTTGTCAAGAAATTTTCTGGAAACTTTAATCCTAAAACATGCCCCCAGAAAAATAATGTAGATTGAAAATGAGTTAAGGAATATTACTTTATAATCCTCTAAGTAAGTCACAATGCACATTAGCAAATTAAAAGCTTGCAATCATTTTCAGTAAAGAATCTTATTTAATTTTAACTCAGCAGTTTGCAAATTTACTTGAGCTTCTCTGGAATGAATAACGTTCAATTGCACAAGTGTTTGTTTCTGGGTAATTAGGAGGGTATGTGATGGGAGATGTTATTCTGTATATATGTTTCTCATACTGGTTAATAAAGCACTGTGGCCAATAGAAAACTAGATAGGCGGGGCTAGGAGACCAGGAGGAGGAAAGAGGAAGTAGTAGGGAGGAGTCGAGATGGAGACCTGAAAGAAAGAAGATGCCGGCTGAGGCTCCCGGATAAGATAACCACGTGGAAATATTTAGATAAATAGAAATGGGTTAATAATTAAGACAGAGCTAGCCCATAAACAATAATGGTAATTGGCCAACAGGATTGTATCAAATACAGAGTCTCAGAGTGTTATTTGGGGCTCACGTGGCAGCAGGACCATAGCAGCAGGACCAGGAGGCCAGCGAGGAGGAACCTGCCGTAACAAGTATGTTTTTCCCAAGACTATTGAGACTTGTTTTAGAAACTTTGGTTTTGAAAAGTTATATAGTGAGGAGAGCTTCCTGGGATTTAGGTAAGGCCAGGTAACATTTCGGGTCTTACTCTTTCATTCTCTAAGGTCTTTCAGGAATCAGATAGCAGCCAAGAAAGCAGAACCCTGGATCAAGCTGAATGGGAAGAGGAGACTTGGAAAGTGATGAAGAGTAGACTTGCTCTGGTGCAGGTTAGGTCCCAGAAGAATTATAACTGGATAGGGAGCTAAGGAAGCTATAGATTCTGCACAGACAGCTGGTAAGGGGTCTTAGGCCCCAGCAAAGAGAAATGGGTGCTTTGGGAGCTTCAAAATTAGTTTAGAAGGATTTACTGTGAGTTTTAGGGATCTTGTTTGCTTTCAGGATGCAGTCTCAGGATTAACCTTCAAATGTGGATTATCATTTATTTCTCTGACATCTCCCTGCATTTTGCTAGATGTTCAAAAATAGTTCACATGATGAAAACTGCTGTCCAGAAGTAAAAATGGAAATTTAAAGGATTATTTTCAATGTCTGTAGAACATTGTTTCAAATCTGCTTGTTTATTAAAGATGCTTTTTAATATGAAAAGGGTCAAAATTTAGACAGAATCACATGGTCAAAAACAAAAAGACTACTACATTAGCAATCTTATAATGGAATTATTTTGTGAGCACAAAATTAAAAGTGGAAAAAAAGAACAGTATGGGGCAGAATTTTACTTTATGAACTAATAGCAAAAACAATATCTTTGGGCCAGATATCCTTATTTCTGAAATTAGAAATGAGATTACACTGCAAACATTTGCTACTGGACAGTTATGGGGATAGCATTTTGTGTGAGGTTCCCTTGCCTAGCACACAGCATGCTATAAATATCAGCCATGCATTCCTTCACAGAAATCATTGTGTTTATTTCCACCCTATATTGCTCAATGTGGCAAAGCTGAGAGTCTTACACCTTTCTATTTTATAGACAAGAAAACAAAAATATTACACCTTGAGAAGTTCAGACTGATTCACCTCAATAGATGACCAACTAAAGAAGTGGGGAAGGAAGCCAATATTTTTCCAAACACATAAATTAAACCATAATCCAGAATAGCATTTTATTTCTTACCTTTGGTTTTCTGAACACTAATGTGCTAGAAGACCATAGCATGGATCACTAAGAATGTGAGAACCAATGATGTTGATCAGTTTTGGAAATGATGAGCCCTACAATATTCCTATGCCTTCTCACTCCACAAAACTCACTGGTTCTACCAATAGCCCACTGTATTTGCAATGATAGTGGCAGAGGATATAATTGCCACCAAATCAGGTGTTACAGTCTGTAAGCATTGTATCATCCATGCTCAACTTCACTTGGGAGTGCAATGAAGTTGACAGCATGGTTCAAAGAGGATTGAAGCCTCCATAGATGATTTTCAATCAAGTGAGTCTACAAAGTTTCTTTTACATCCTTTAGTGAGGTTTACCCTCTTCACTGTGGTGAGGAGATGATGTCTTTCTTTTTCTATCTATAAAATAAAATTCAGAGATTGATAGCTTCCCTCAAGCATTTCTACATTTTTTAATGTTTTTAATTCTATATAGGTTTCATTCTCAAGATTTGTTTTACTTTTATTAGGCCTCCTAAATGTGGATAAACTTTAAAATTCCTGTAATCACTGTCATAGTCTGTAAATGGACTTCTTTGTCCCACCAGCTAGTCCCCAAAGTAATCACATAGAAACTTATTATTAATTATAAATGCTTAGCCAATAGCTCAGGCTTGTTACTAACTAGCTCTTACATTTTAAATTAACCCAAACTTATTTTCTACCATCTACCATGCATAAGGTGGTAACTTTTTTCAACACTGGAAAGTTCATCTTGCTTCTTTCTAAATTGCCTCGTGACTCCTGGAACTCCTCCCTTCTTCTTCAGGTTCTCTTTTTGTCTAAAAGTCCCACATAACTTCTACATGTCCAGCTATTGGCCAGTCTGTTCTTTTTTTTTACAAAATAAGAGTAAATATATATGTACAATGTGCAAAGATTGTTCGACAGCAATAGTCTATACATGTGAAGATTACTTCTGAGTATCAACTTGATTGCCTTAACAAAATCTGAGGCATTGAAGAAACACACATTAGAGTGTGTCTGTGAGGTAGTATCCAAAGAGGTTTTGTGGAGGGGAAGGGTACCAGCCCATAGGATAGATTCTTCTTCTCAACTTCCCGGTGGGTACAAGGGCTAGGGTACTTCTACTATTACACTACCTCCCAATCCATCTTAGATTTCATTCTTTGAGACCAAGTAAAGCCTCCCTAAAATTACTTTTTGTTAGGTGTTTGGTAGCAGTGTTGAGAAAAGTAGTTGATACAATACACTTACTTGTTCAACCTGGGTATCTGTGGTTTAGCAGGAATGTCCTCTACATGATCTCCAGAACACATGTAGTTCTCTATAGTCTATGGTCCTGAATTGATTTCATCATTCATGGACACTTTTGTTCTAGTTCCATGAAGATTTAGTGATATTTCAAATGACCTTTCTGTGACCCTAGAGCCTGAGTTCTCAGACCTAAGGGAAGATCTTACCCTTTGTGTATGGTGGTTAGGTCAAAAATTTTAAGCATAAATATGAGGTCTGAAAAATGTGCTTGATTTTTGTGGGTACTAACCTGACCTGAAATCATGGTGCAATTTTCAGTAAGCCCATTTATTCCAAACCACCAGCCCATATATTGTACAGGCTTTTGTTTTGTATATTAATTTTATTTTCAAACTTCACTACTTCTATCTAAATAGCTACAGTGGTTTGGATATGAAAGATCCCCCAACAGGCTCATGTGTTGGAACAACTATTCTCCAGCTAGCTGGTGGTGCTATTTTAGGAAGTGACAATAGGTCACTGGGGAATGACTAATGTATAAGCTGGCCCCATTTTGGCCCAAATACCTCTCTTACTTTGAAATGCAAACATCAAGGGAAATAAAGCCTCTTCTACTAGGTTCTATGAAAGAACGGGGCCTTATCAATAGTGTGTACCTTGCTCAATGTTGTACAAGTGCCTTCATCCCTGAAGAAATGGAGGCTACTTACCCCCTGGATAAGTACAGCACGGAATTATCTATTTACCAATTGAGTGTAAGATAAACTTTGATGACATGTGGCACTGTGACATTCTTCTGTTTAAGGACTAGTAATTGTCATTCTTGAACACATGTCTGTAACACTGTGTGTCTGTTAATATACATGTGAAATTTCAGTGTCTTTATAGCCTCTTTGTAGATCACTTATGATGTCATCACACTGTTTTAGCACGTATTCAATAATAAGAACTTTATTTCTCTACTGCATTGGAGGATCGATGTTCTGGGTTAGAAGATTTTGTCTTTAATCTATTTCCTCAACAATGTGTATTCTACAACAGCAAGTCAATCTGTTCTCAAAGGTGTCTCATAGAAAAATGTTGGATGAAAGCAAAGATAGAGGAAACTGCAGAGTGTAATCACCAGTTTTCTCTTGATATTTTTATGTGTTCAGTGTGTTGGTGTTCTAAGAATATTTTTTAAGTCATTGATTCTCCATCCTACATTTTCACCAACCATTTCTTTTCTCTAGTAAATCCTTAAGGGTGAATTCATTTTCTGTGTGTTCAGTGACAACTTTTTCAAACACTCAATACTGCTTTCTTAATGAGTCTCTC
Source organism: Cricetiscus sungorus (assembly GCA_030556225.1). NCBI lineage: Eukaryota > Metazoa > Chordata > Mammalia > Rodentia > Cricetidae > Cricetiscus > Cricetiscus sungorus. Next base: position 132,087,213 of record JANBXA010000007.1, on the reverse strand, counting down.
TCTAAATGAAAGTGAAGGGGGAGGGGGAGAGACAGAGAGAGAACCAGGAAGAAGGAAGAAAGGAAGGAAGGAAGGAAGGAAGGAAGGAAGGAAGGAAGGAAGGAAGGAAAAGAGAGGAAGAGAAGAGGCCAAAATCAGGATGAACCTTTCTGTTATCAAAGACACCAGAGAGGGATGATTCAGGTACAGTTGGCATCCTGTTACTAGAGAAACACACAGATTAGTTTATGTCTGAGTAACAAGAATTTAACAGCATCTATTGGACACCAACAAAAATAGATCTCCTGGGATATCTTCATCACATGACCAGGGGAGACACACTGACATCAAGTCACCCCACTATCAGTATGAGGGAATGAGTTCCGGTTGAACATGGTCTTCATATTTGCACAATCCTAATGCTATTCAAAATGTTACCCTCTAAATTAGTATTATTTTATTGATCTAAATAAAGTTGAAAAATATATCCAAAGTCTAGAGTAAGATTATCCTTCTGTTGAAACTTTTAGGGAAAATTTGGCACAAGAATTTTTGATAAGACTAATGCTATTAATGTGAAAAAACAATCAAATTTGCATTGACATATACATGCTTCAATGGTGAATATGATTGTAGACCAGGATCTGAATCTCATGCTGGGTAGATCTACAGCATGATTCTGATTTATTTGTTGGAGACCTTTAGAATATAGTTACTCTTAGGTGGATCCAATGGTCAAAAACCAAAGTATACAACCCATGTTAGGTTTCAGGACTCATTGGATTGTCAGAAACTATGGTTTCATCTTAGCATGTAAAATGAAGAAATTTTGCAGATTGCCCAGCAATATTCTTATAAATGATTCTTATTAAAAATGATTTGGTATTGCTAAATTGTCATTTTATAGCACATTAAAAGTATGAATTCTATCTTTCGTTTGTCTGCAACAATGCTTCAGAGGGTGAGTGTAGACAACCTAAACTAGTGTGCTTGATTGGATGATAGAAACCATACCCACTGTTTTTCTACAATCTTAATACTTCTGTGTTTGACATGCTTATTGCTCACAAAATATTAAGATTTGTATATTAAATGAACTCTAATAAAGTACAGAATCATTCATATTGTAAAATTAAGTCCTGTATTATATTTTCTGCACTGCTATTGTTTTTGTTTGAAATGTTTTTCATCTTTCTTGAGGCCAACATATTTCTAACATGAGAGGCCTATTGGAGATTTAAGGCTCCACATCTGCTGGGGGTGGAGCAGACACTGACTCCAGTGACCCCTTTCAGGGTGCACACACCTTAGTGGATCCAAAGAATGGCTTTGGGCATCTCCCTAATTTAATATAATAAAATTAAGCAAAACACAGATCTGAGACCCAAGTGATCAAATGAATCATGCTATGTTTTTTAAGCTGTATTGTAAGCATATTTAAAGAAATCAGAAGAGAATTCTAAATTACAAACAATAGCAAATATTTAGATCATGATTACTTTAAGATGAACTTATGTACATTGTCACAACTAAATCTCCCAACACTATTTTCTAGAAAAGCAAAGTGCAATGCAAAGATGTTGAGCCCAAGATCACAAAGCTTGGAAATACCAGGACCTGGATATGTTTTATTTCTAATTTTATTATCTCTGTGCTATTAATTTTAAATAAGTAATTCCCCCAATGAGTTAAACAGATCTTTTATGATTTAGTTAAGTAATAAAACAGTGTTTTATTTATGCAACTCATATAAGGACCCCTGGGGCTTCGGCCTTTCAAGTTTTGCTAATGGTTTCTGGTAACTCCTACAAGTTTAATAAAGAAATGCCTTAAATGTTTTGGGATAGGAAACAAATTTCAGTTTACAGTCAAATTAAATTATATACATTTTTGAGGGTGTAGGGGAAAGAAAACTCAAATGGTTTTCCTAAAGTTAAGAGCAGCTTAGAATTATAAATACTAATTCTTTTTTTAAAAAAATCCTATGCTATAAGCCATATTCTTCCCTTTTGTTTTTCTCAAAGTTAATACTCTCATTGATGATTAATTTGAAGACAGTTTTTCCTGTGACACAATTCATCCACAATGCTAAATAAGGAAATCTATTAACCTAAAGTTAAAATGTTGGAGTCTAAAATAAACAAAGCATCCTTCTTTTTTCAAAGCACTTGCTAGTCATATCAGAGCTAGACAGAATCCCCAAGATCTGACCTAGCTGTTGGCAGGGGTGGGGGTAACATTATTTTTCCAAATCCACTCTCTGTAGTTAAAGTGTCACCTGATGATCTCCAATAGTTTTCAATCGCACTCATTTTATTAAACTTATCCACTCCACCACTTCTTTCTAACTCCCTTTGATACCTATTAACATACCCCCTCCCAGCTAGATAGTCTCTTTTTTCTATTGCTACTATTGTTAATCACTCACTGAATCCAGATAGTGCTGACCACATATGAATATATGTAGGGACATCCACCTGTGCATGGACAACCCACCAGGAACCAGACCTCCAAAGGAAAGTGATCCTTGCCCTCTCATCAGCCATCAATTTCTAATAGCTCCTCAGCTAGAGGTGGACCCTTAAGAGTCCTCCTACATCAGTGACAAAATTTTGACTTTTTGATATGAGATTTTGTGTAGGCCATCTCAGGCAATTGGAGTCAATGCATAGATCAGCCATGTCATTTCCATGAGGCAGTATTTCACAGCTCTCTTCCCCATTCTCCATCTGTTATACTCTGCTCATTCTTCCACTATATTCCCTGAGCCTTGAATACTCTGTCTTCTCATTCATCCACAGTATTCTCTGCACCTTGAATACTGTCTGCTCATTCTTCCATAGTAGTCCCTGAGCCTTGAATACTTGTTATGAGTAGTTTTCCAACCAGCCTGGTCCTACATGCTGCGCCAGCCCCAAATAACACACAAAGACACTGTATTAGATATAAAGATGTTGGCCTGATACTAGTGTTTCCTATTGGCTACCTCTGTCTTAAATATTAATCCATTTCTATTAATCTAAGTATTTCCATGTGGTCTGTTCTTACCAGAGAGAGGGCCCGGAGTTCTACCCTATTGGTCCTACATCTTAAAACTCCTCCCTCCTACTTCCCGTATCCTCCTTGTCTCCTCGCCCCACCTATCTTGCTTTCCTATTGGCCAACAGGGCTTTATTCATTAGCCAATAAGAGAAACATATTTACAGAATGACATCTCCCATCAAATACTCTGCTCATTGTTCCACAGTATTCCCTGAGTCTTGAATGGGGTAAGGTTGATATAGATGACCCCTGTACACCTCAATACTTAGAGTATTTTTTAATTTCAGAGTAAATACTTCTGAATATGTAATACTTCTCAGCACTTTGATCACTTATGAGTCTCTACGGTACCCACTAATTACTGATAAAAAAAAAGCTTCTCTGAGCAAGTTTGATCAAAGCAGATATCTATGGGCTTTTGACCTTGGGTATAATACAAGGCATGAAATCTCTCCTATGGATTAGGCTTCAAATCCAACCCATATCCTTTGTGCCACTATTGAAGGAGTGGTTACAACTTGCTGACTGACTGGTATTGTAGAGGGCAACATCCAGTGCTGAGTAAGACCACTCATGTCTTCTCTCTTCTAACAGTTTACACTGAATCTTCCAGAATTATGAAAGCTAACTACCAAGGAGAGAGATTCCTAATCAGGTTTGTGATTGATTTCTTGATGTCCTCCAATCAAAGTGGGTGATGGCTTCAGCTACAGGGTCTTATCATTTAGTACTGTGAGTAACCAAGAGCAATGCCCATAGCCCTTGTTGTTTTGGGTGGCTCTGGGAAATTCCTGGTCAGTAACTCATAGGGAGGTGCCTTAAGGCTGCTGCTGCTCAGTAATAACCCCATACATTGTGGTACTAGGAAGATATCTCTGATCAATCACCCCTTTATCACATAAACTCAAGAGAACTAATGAATTTTCATAAGGCTTCTTCATAACTTAGTTTTGATTAACCCATTCCTTACTCTCTTGCTCAATCTTATTCCCCTGCTCTAATCTACAGTTAAAACTCTTACCAGAACTATTATGTCACTGTTTTGTTTGTTTGTTTTTGTTTTGTTTGTTTTTCTTTTTTCATGTCACTTGTATCTTATCCTCTCTAATTACATTTTTAACTTAGACTGAAAGATTGCAAGTTTCCATATAGCTTTCTCATATACTCTTCATTTTTAAAATCCTATTCCTGTGCCTTTATTTCCCCATCCCCATTGCTTCTATGTTTGAACATTTTTGTCCCAAGTACTCTCCCTGTCTGCTTTCATTTCACCTATTTTTTTTTTTGCTACCTACCATGCCTTAATGAGTCTGTCTGCAATGGTGCAGACCTCACTTCTGATTTCTGATAACATAAAAGCAATTGATTATTCCTCAATTTCCAAAAGACTTTATCTACACCTGGGATGTGCAAGAGCTTTGTTGCAAATGTCATTGAGTTAGTAGAGAATTGATCTTGGTCTAGTTTAATGCTCTTTATCTCTACATGATCTGAACAAATTGAGCATTTAAAGGGAGAAAATGGACAGAGGACCAAAAGCAATAGCAGTTTATCCATCCCACTATTCTCCCATTCTAGTCACAGCACAAAATACGCCAGTGAGCCAAGCTTTTCATTCCCTAAGGCAAAGGCACTAATGATGATGCAATAATGGTTCTCCCAATACTCTTAGGCTTGTGAGTGCTGTGTGAAAATGCACTCATTTAGGAAAAATTGTAAGAATGACATTGATTCTCAGAGACCCAGCACTACAATCTTCTCATGGCTGATTCACTCTCTTAGCTGCCTAACCTGAATCCTTTTTACATCCCACTAGTGTGTGAAAAAATAGTTTATTTCTCCCTATCTTAATTATCCAACGGCTGTTGAAAGGAGGCTCGCTGATGATTTGTTCAAATGTTTTATTCTGCTTTGAAAGATCAATTTTATTTAATGGTGAAAGTGAAAAACATCTGTGGGTGGGATGTGGTTAAATGCTCTATTTTCCTGACATACAAACTCAAGGGTGTTATCAATCAAAACATATCAGCATGTAAACCTAAAAATGTAGTCAAGAGTCATAATTACCTTTCCATGATGTGTCATAGCAATGTAATGGAAGTATCTCCGCGTAGGAAACATTTAGGAGCCTCTGCTTTGTCCTAAAGCCTAAACTAAGTGCATATATAAAAAAGCATTCTGTACCAGCCAAAGAGACATGTGTGGTCATGTGCATCCTTACTTTGTTGACAGAAACAGTTCACCTTTCCAGATGTCCGTGTTTCATGAAGAAGCAGGTTGTTTATAGAAGGGGCTTCTGCTGCTTTCCAGGAGCTTCAAGATCTGGAAAGATGGCTGAGTGGTTAAGGGCACTAACTGCTCCTCCAGAGATCCTGAGTTCAATTTACATCACTCATGTGTGATATGATGTTCTCTTCTTGTATGCAGGTATTCATACAGATGAAGAATTCATACATAAACTACATAAATAAACAAATCTTTTCTGGGTGTGGTAGCACATAACTTTAATTCCAAAACTTGGGTAGCAGAGGCAGGTGGATCTCTGAGTTTCAGGCCAGCCTGGTCTACAAAGTGAGTTCCAAGGCTACACAGAGAAACCCTGTCTTGGAAAAAAGACCCATTCCCACTTGAACCAGATTCACTTTGCTACTGGAGTCCTGCCAGTCACTTCTCTCCTACTAAAGTGTTATAAGAAGATGCATGCTGTGGTGACACAAATGAACATTTGTTGCTTTGAGTGATGAAGAAAATGAGAAGTCCAGTTCAACCATGATTTGTTCTAGCTTTAGTCACCATGTGAGGATGATGGACTGTGTAACTGCCAGCATACACTAAGAGTCTTTCAGACATCACTTCTAGGCTTGGTCATTGCTACCATTGTTTCAGCTATGCCTTAGAAATATCCTAGATGACCCTCAACTGAGGAATGGATAAAGAAAATGAGGTACATTTACACAGTGGTGTGTTGCTCAGCTTTTTTTTTTTTAAAAAAAGGACACCAGGAAATTTGAAGGCAAATATATGGGACTAGAAAAAAAATCATCCTGAGTGAGGTAAGCCAGACCAAGAAAGGCAAGCATGATTTGTACTCACTCATAAGTGAACAGTGGTTATAAAATAAAGAGAAACCATGCTACATTCCACAGCCCCAGAGTGGCTAGGCAACAAGAAGGCTTCATGGGAAGACACCCAGAACTCCCTGGAAAGGGAAAATAAAGAGATTGTGTGAGAGGACTGAGGGTATTGGAATGGGAGATTAGGTTTGGGGGCAAGAAGGGGAGAGTACTGAATGAGACTACTGGAAAGAGGTGCATTTCAGGTTCAGGAAAAACCAATCATAAGGGAATTTCCCAAGGACCTATAAGGATTGCAGCTTAGACTCCTAGCAATAACAGATATGTAGCCTGAACTGGTCACCTTCTGTGATCACATTGGTGCCTCTTCCAATTGTCATCAGCAACTGATGTAAATAGATGCAGACACACAGACAAACATTGGGCAGAGTTCAGGGAATCCTACAGAAGAGGGGGAGAAAAGATTGTAGGAGGTGCCAAGGACATCATAAGAAAACTCATAGAATCAACTAAGCAGGGCTCATAGACGCTCACAAAGACTGACCCGACAACCAGGGAACTGCATGGGACTAACCTAAGCACTCTGCATATATGCTATAGTTATATAGTTTAGTCGTCTTGTGGGATGCCTAATAGCAGGAACAGGTGCGGTCTTTGACTCTTTTACTGGCTTTTGGGATTGCATTTCTCATACTGGGTCACCTTAATACTTGAGGAGATGCTTAGTCTTACTGCAACTTGGCATACCATGTTTTGTTCATACTCATGGGAGACCTGTTCTTTCCTAAACAGAGAGGAATGAATTGGGGAAAGGAACAGAGGGAAGATGGGGGAAAAGACTGGAAGAAGAGGAGGGAGGAGGAACTACAGTGGGAATGTAAGATAGATAGATTGACAGACAGACATTCAAACAGACAGAGATTTTAAAAGGGAAAAGATAAAGAAACTCTATGAGGTTTTTCTTAGTATAGATACATCCTACAACAAAACATAGAAAATTAAATGACTCATCCTAGGTCACACCACCAGTCATGAGGGCTGAGAAAGAGATGGAACTCTGGTAAGTCAACTCTATAGATGGGCTTTAGCACTCTATACTCTGTGTGTAGTGGATATCCCTAATAAAATCGCTTAGAGTATGAAACACTGTGCTCTGCTCTCTATTTAGACTTAAGACGATTTCCTTCGTCTTTCAGAATCACCAGGCAGATATTGTTTTCCCCTGCAGATGCTAGTTTTCACTCTGACCCCTGGCCTTCTCCCTGTTCACTAACTGCATCTGTGCTTGGCTTCCCCAGCCTTGGATAATCTGTAAATACATATTCGTTGGAACTCAGCAACAATTTTGTTAGCTGATGAAACAAACACATTTTCTTTCTCAACCCGGAAATTGTCCTGTTCAAAAGGGCTGATGATGCTCCAAAGATGTCTTAATAAATGGTTATAAATCTTGCCCTAGACCTAAAATGACCTGCAATGGCTGAATGAACTGTTTTCCTCCAGTTCAAATATTTAAACTTCTTTGCAGTGTGAATTGTCTCTTCCTCCATGGCAAAAGCAAGATTAATCAGAGATAATTATGCAGATTTCTTTACTAGATTTCCTCAACCTAACATTCTAGATAACACTTGTCTATCTATAGTAGGGAAAATGGATGTTCATGGCCAGGCACCTGCTGGGCAGACATTTTTGATATAGTTGCACTGTGTTATAAATAAAACTGATTAATTATGCAGGGTGGTATGACCCTCACGATGTCCTCATCCCAAGCTGATGGTCACTCTTCCACTTTACCCTGGGCTCATGAGTATCAGAATATTTCAGTAACTGAGGAGAATGCTCATGGGATCCATTGCTGCCTCTTTGCTTGCTGGTGGGGAGGTGAGCTGGTAGGCATTTGTGTGGGTTGAAATGCTTTCACACATAATTGTGAAGCAGTTACAACCCCAGGATCTAATTCTGCCCAAAGTCATGAAACATATTTTAAAATCTCAGTATGTGTTTAGAGTTAATGGACACAGATTTGAAAGACCCCTTTATATTTAAAATCTATCAAAGTAAAAAGAAAACATCTGAAAAAAGAGAAGTATAAAAAAAAAAGAAAAGAAAAAATTAGCAACATAGTCAAGGTCTGTTGTTTGAATGCACCTTCACTTAGCACCCACTGCTCTCTTTCCTTGTGAAGCCTAGGTCATAGTTCAATCTCTGTTATAAATAAGTTCATAGTTTTGACCAAACAACCTTATTGATTAGCTTTTGTTTATTCATACGAGATGGAAAAGAGTTCAAAATATACTCAAAGACACATGTTTTAACAGTCTTTTTGGAAAATTAATTTAGTTTTATATACATACGAATATGTCTGCTTGTGAATGAAGATGGCCAGAGAGGTCGTAGATTTGGGATTGCTGTGGAGCCTGAGTTACTAGCCATTGTGAGCAATCCAACATGACTGTTAGCAACCAAACTCTGGTCCTTTATTAAGAGCAGCTGATTAGGAGCTTCTATCCACTGAGTTATCTCTCCAGTCATCCAAATGAATTTTGTATCTTTGCATATCTTGAAGATACTTGTATCAACTTTGTAACTCTGACTAAGTATATTCTCTCTAGCCTTGCTAACAGATATGCCTACAGGGCATGAAGGAGAAAGTTATACAAATAATGCACATAAAAATGTATGACAATCATTCTCACTAGCACACATGTTGACCTGCTTCCCTGGGGACTCCTTTGCAATGTCTAGTTAAAAGAGGTAAGGCACACTGCTAACAATCTCCCCTGAAAGCATGCTAAGACCAAACCCTACAACAAAATATCAATGTTACAAGAAAACCCTGGACACATTTCTGGCTTATTTTAATGAGTACATCCTAGCAATACTAGCTACTGTTAACCCTAGGGATCATCAAATTGAAACAAGTAAAAAAAGTCTTAAAGCATATAAACATCCTTTGGGCACACATTCATCGACTGGAAAAACAGTGCTCTTGGACTTTTCGTTGACACAATCAGAAAAATTATGTGCTTGGCACAAGGTCTGAGAGTTCATATCCAAATTCTGCAAACACAATCTACCATTATATCCCAAACCCAAATTTAGTCAAATGACACAAGACTCCAAAATTTCCCAGTACTTTATAAACCTAATCAGAATGGGTTCCAAACTTAATGTGCATTAAAATTTCTCATTTTCCAAATTTATAATCTACTGTAGGTCAACCATAAACCATTTACTCTCAGAAATCCTGTATAGTAATTACCCCTTTCCAATCCAGTGCACTAAGTTAGATTATAATTATTAGTTGCACTTGCAGCTTTTATTTGGACTCCAACTCCAGCCAACACAAAACGAATGCTTGGAATACTTATGACCACTTTAACTTGACATGATTATTTTTAACATCAGTAGATGTTCTTGTGTAAAAGTCGAGGATTGCTTGTTTTTATGCAAATTATAAGACTGGATAACTTGTGAAATATTAATCTGTGAAAGTATGCAATTTCCTCTGACCTCCCATCCAAGAGAAGGTGATATTACTTGAAGGTCAGTAAGAGGTCAACTAGTCCTAGAGCATTTCCCCCAAGGAACTGGAAGACAATCTTACACAAGTTTTCTTGAGGTTTGTTTTTTATGTCATTCTAAGCCTAGGAAGGAGCATAATAAAGGGATAAGAAGAATGAAGCTTGGACCTAGGTAGATTTTGTGGCTCATACACCATCCCTATCCATCCAGCTCATCTACCCACAAAAGGACTCTGGGGAGGTTAAGACTTAATATCTCATTTGAAAACTGCATTTTAGGTTCGTGATATCTCTATCACAGAATTGTGATAAAGAATAAAATAAAAAAGCAATTCCTAGGGCCATGGAAGAACTCAATAAATGTTGCCTGTGACTATTGCATATGTCCATTTACTTTACCACTGGAGACTTCATCACCAGGGCAATTCTACTTCCAGACATTATGGACTCAATTAATGGGTACTGTTTGATGAAATAGAGGTCACTGGCCAATGAAGTGACCTTGGTCAATTTATTCACACCCTGTGAACCTCAATACATTAATCTACATAAGGAGAGGGTTCTTGTGAAAATTAAATTATGTCATGTTTAGGTCAATATCTTATATAAAACATTTGTATAATAATTAATGGCTATTACCATTAAAATTCCTATCATTGTTGCTGTGTCTACCTTGAACAAGTCTTTTTATTCCAAGCTTTGGTTTCCTCATCTAAAATCACAGTCATTGATTGAATATTTTGAGTGGACATGAAGAAAGGTGCATAAGCAATGGTGAGGTCATTCCAGGACAGTGTGATAAAGGGAGAAGTGGACAAAGGAGTTAAAAGTGTTTACAGAAGAGTGATCCCAATCATTAGCCATGAAGCAAAACCAGACAGATAAATAAGAAAAGAAACGCTGCCAAGAATGAAGTGAGCCACCTGCTTTTAGCTACTGTTAAACAGCTAGAAAAAGAAAGAGGCAAGAACAGAATGCTTAAATTGAGCTTTCCACAGATATGCAGAGAGTCAATTTAGCCAGCAACAAATAAATAAATAAATAGATAAATAGATAAATAAATAAATAAATATGCTTAAGCCACAAGAGATGGCTCCCAGAGTAAAGACACCTGCCACCAGGAAAGAAAAAGCAGTGGAAAGAAAAAACAGACCCTTCCAAACTGTTCTCTGACCTCCACAAGTGCATTAACTGCATTACGTCACACACACACACACACACACACACACACACACACACACACACATAAAATGTAATAAACATGCTGTTGAATGAATATATTTTGAACCCTTTTTGTTCTAGGAGAGTTATTAAGAGTTCATAAAAAAGATTCAACCATTCTGTTTCTCATTATCCAGCTGACATGCAGATTAAGTACTGCTTCACTATTATTTGTCCAGTAAATATTCATTGAGGGCCCCTCATGTGTCAAACATGTTTTATAGTCTTAGAAGATAGCACCCCAATTTCTAAATGTAGAGTTTTCATTTTAGAGGTTTACCAATTTTTTATGAAGTAAATATACAAAAAAGAAGAGTCTGTGGAAATCAAACACACGTTAAATACATTCTACTGAAAGTATAAGGGCTATGGGGTGGGGGGGTAGTCTGAGTGTGAGTTTCGCTTAAGTGACCTTTAAGGAGAAGTTAAAAGACTAATTCAATTCTGTTTCCTCTTGCAGAAAAATCTACATTTCCCATTTTTCGTCTATGTAAGGTTTCCTTCTACACCTGTGCACTTCACTGATCAAGATCACTGCTCTCTGTTCTTGCTTGTCTGAGCAAGATTCTTTCCCTAGCATGACACTAAGATAACCACCAACAAATTGTCTCAAGAGAAATCCACAATGTGAAGATAAAACCACCATGTGAAACCAAACATCCTGAACTCACATTCTCTAGTTTTTCAGTATAAAGTGAGCCCTTCACATGGACAGTTCTACCTCTTAAAGTCCTTGAGTAGGATTGTGTACTGGTACTACAACACCATCCCTGGAGCACCAATCAGGTACTAATGATTCACTTCTCTTCTGAAAACCATTAAGATGTCCAGGCTCTTTTCTTAGTTAAGGTTACTATTGTTGTGATAAAATACCGGGACCAAAGGAAGTTAAGGAAGAAAGGGTTTATTTTGCTTTACGTTTCCACATCATTGTTGATCACTGAAGGATGTCAGGATGTGAACTCAAAACAGAGTTGAAACCTCGAAGCAGGAACTAAAGATGCAGAGGTCAGGAAAGAGTTCTACTTACTAACTTGCTCCACATGGCTTGTTCAGCCTGCTTTCTTATAAAACCCAGGACCACCAGCCCAGAGATGCCACCACCCACAATGGACTGGACCCTCCCCCCATCAATCACTAATTAAGAAAATGCCCTACAGACTTGCCTAAAGCCTTATCTTATGGAAGCATTTTCTTAATTAAGGTCTCCTTCTCTTAGATGACTTTACCTTGTATCTTCTTGACGTGAAACTACCCAGTACACACCTGAAATAAGATAGCTAAATGACAGGATGTCCTAGTATGTAAGAGCTACCCTTCAGAATGAGACCTTGTCTGTTCTTCCCCTGACTGTGTCACTCCTATAAAAGTTATGACATTATACCAGAGACTTCTGTAGAGTCATTCCATGAATGAATTCTATATTTCCCCTCCTCTTTCCCCTTACTCCCTCTCCTTCCCCCATGCTCCAAGTTTGCTTGGGAGATCTTGTTCCTTTCCCATCTCCACTGGACCATGTGTGTCTCTCTGAGGGTCCTTTTTGTTTCCTAGTTTTTCTGACTATGTGAATTATAGACTGGTAATCCTTTGCTCTATGTCTAAAAGCCATATAACAGTGAGTACATAACATATTCGTATTTTTGTAACTGGGTTACCACACTCAGGATGGTTTCTTCTAGTTTCATTCATTTGCCTGAGAATTTCAAGATTCCATTGTTTTTTCCTGCTAAGTAGTACTCCATTGTGTAAATGTACCACATTTTCTCCATCTAGTCTTCAGTTCAGGGGCATTTGTGTCAGTCCTGGTTCTGCCTATTACAAATAATGCTGCTATGAACATAGTTGAACAGATGTCCTTGTTGTATGAATGTGCATCTTTTGGGTCTATGCCAAAGAATGGAATTACTGGATCATAGGTAAATTGATTCCCATTTTCCTGAGGAACTGCCATACTGATTTCCAAAATGACTGTGTGAGTTTGCACTTCCACAAACATTGGTAGAATGTGCCTTGTTCTCCAAATCCTCTCCAGCATTAGTGTTTTTGACTTAAGCTATTCTTACAGGAGTAAGATGGCATCTCAGAGTTGTTTTGCTTTGCATTTCCCTGATGGCTAAGGATGTTCCTTAAGTGTCTTTCCGCCATTTTAGATTCCTCTATTGAGAATTCTCTATTTAGTTCTGTACCCCACTTTTTCATTGGATTATTTGGTGTTTTGTAATAAGCTTCTTGAGTTCTTTGTATATTTTGGAAACTAGCCCTCTGTCAGATGTGGGTTGATGAATATGTCGTTGACTGTGTCCTTTGCCTTACAAAAGCTCTCACTATTTGCAGATGCTATGATAATTTATATAAATGACCTGAAAAACTCTGCCAGGGAACTCCTACAGATGATAAACACCTTCAGCAAAGTGGCAGGATACAATTTTAACTCAAAAAACAAAACAAAACAAAACTAAGCCCTAATATATACAGATGATAAAAGAGCTGAGAAAGAGATCAGCAAAACATCAACTTTTACAATAGCCACAAACAACATAAAATATCTTGGGGTAATGCTAAGCAAACAAGTGAAAGACCTATATAATAAGAATTCTGAGTCTTTAAGGAAAGAAATTAAAGAAGATAACAGGAAATGGAAATATTTCCCATGCTCTTGGATAGGTAGTATCAATATAGTAAGAAAGGCAATCTTGCCAAAAGCAATCTACAGATTCAATGCAATCCCCATCAAAATCCTATCACAATTCTTCACAAACTTGAAGAACAATATTCAACTTTATATGGAAAAACAAAAGACCCAGGATAGCCAAAACAACCCTGTACAATAAAGGAACTTCTCGAGGCATAACTATCCCTGACTTCAAGCTCTATTAGAGAGCCATAGTCCTGAAAACAGTTTGGTATTGGCATAAAAACAGACAGGAAGACCAATGGAATCAAATCACAAACCCTGATATTAACTCACATAACTACAAACACCTGATTTTTGACAAAGAAACTAAAATTATACAATGGAAAAAAGAAAAGCATCTTCAACTAATAGTGCTTGAAAAACTGGATGCTGACTGTAGAAGACTGCAGACAGATCCATATCTATTGCCATGCACAAAACATAAGTTCAAATGGATAAAAGACCTCAACATAAATCCAGCCACACTGAACCCCTTGGAAGAGAAAGTGGGAGGTAACTTTGAATGGATTGGCACAGGAGACTGTTTCCTGAACACAACACCAGTAGCACAGACACTGAGATCAACAATTAATAAATGAGACCTGAAACTCAAAAGCAATGGCCTTTTGATTTGAGACAGAAACTGGATTTTGTTTAAACAGCAAGGTTGAATTTGGAGAAGGAGGGCCAAATCCAACTCCAAAGCCAGGTTTGATTTTATGTGAATAGTGACTACAATAGTGCTGGGAAGCCGGGAACCAGAAAACAGGAGTTCAATATAATTATTTTACCATATGTCAGATTCTTCTTGTGAAGATTCTTAGTAAAGGTTGTGACCCCTTTAATAAACCTCTATCTCTAAAAATATTTACATTATGATATATTACAGTAGTGAAATCACAGTTACGAATTAGCAACAATAATAACTTTATGTTTGGGGTCACCACAACATGAAGAACTGTATTAAAGCATTAGGAAAGTTGAGAGCCACTGCTCTGGAGGAACAGAACCAATAGAGTTTGTGTTTGTATGTTGTGTATATTATTATGTTAAAGGACTTACTATGTGTAATGTGAGTTCTAATGCGTCTTAATAATAAAGGCCTGAAGTCACATATAGGGATAAAAGCTGAAAGATCAGAGAGATAAAGGAACAAACCTAATGTGGTGGTAAAAGATGTGTTGCTCTAATTGGTTTAATAAAAATATAAATGTCCAATAGTTAGGCAAGCAGAGGTTAGGCAGGACTTTCTGAGAATGACAGAACTCACTGAGATGAAGAAGGGGGAAGTTAGTGGGAGATGTAGGAAGAAACAAGATAAACATCCTTGCTGAAGAAATTTACCACCACATGATAGAATGTAGATAAGAAATATGGGTTAAGGTGTTAGAGCCGATTAGTGATAAGCCTAAGATATTGGCCCAACATTTGTAATTAATAAGTCTCTATGTGGTCATTTGGGAGCAAGCTGGTGGGATAGAATATGCTATCTTCACCTAATGTTTAATCTCCATAAGCTAAGTAAAATAGCAGAAGAACCGAAGAAGAACAAACATGCGGGCATGTTTGTGCTAGATTGTCCTAAATAAGTTAACTGATGAAGGAAGACACAGCCCACTGTGGGTGGAACATTCCCTAGGCAGGAAGTTCCAAAATACATACATAGAGGTGAAAAGAATAGGACTGAACACAAGTAAGTGAGCATGTGTGCATTTATTGCTCTCTGCTCTTGATTATGGATATGGCATGACTAACTCTATGAAGATCCTGCCCTGACTTTCCATGATGAGGGGCTGTAACCTGGAATTCTAAGCTGAAATTAACTCCTTCTTCCTCTAAGTTGCTTTTTGTTTGGGTGTTTCTTTTTTTTTCTTTCTTTATTTCTTTTATTGAAAATAGATATTTTTCTTATTTAATATATTCTGATTACATTTTCCTCTCCCTCTATTCTTCTCATTTCTTCCCCAACCCCCCCTCCCATCAGGATCTATTCCCTTTCTGTATCTCATTAGAAAACAAGTTTCTAAGAGATAATAATAATAAAATATAATATAATAATATAAAACCAAAAATTGACAGGACAAAAAGAACGAAACAAATAAATAAAGGGAAAAGAGTCCCAAAGGAGTAGCTATAGACACTGAGACCCACTCATTCACAGACTCAGGAATCCTAGAAAAATTGCTATGTTGGGAGCCTTACTATATACAAAGGACTTGCAGGGTAAAGATAGATAGATAGATAGATAGATAGATAGATAGATAGATAGATAGATAGAAGATAGATAGATAGATAATTTATTATATATATGTATATATATATATATTCTTTTTAAAGCTCTGACACTACTTTATGAGTTAAGGAACTTACAAAGATGCTAGAGAGTTCATTGTCTGTTGGCCATCTATGCTGGGCATGCAGCCTAACCCTAGGAGTAGTTTCCCCAGTGACAATCCTTTGGAGAAAAATAAATTTTTATTTGCAAGTAGTTATTATAGACAGCTTCTGGGTTAGGGATGGGGGCATGTGTCCACTTCTCCTTCCCTTTAGGGCCTCATTTTTATGAAAGCAACAGAACAAAACTGGAACAAGCTATAAATGTGCATATTTCATTTGGTAATTTATTGACAATAGCCAACATTGTGCAAAGCATTGGGGCATTTGTTGCAGGCTGGTGACTCTAGCCAGTGGTGGAATGAGCATAAAACTCCCCAATCTGAACATAAAGTTCCTTTTAAAAAAATTCATTATTCAAGTAATATTACTTAGAAGTAAAGAAGTAAAGTGATTTTGCAAAATGTACCCTGCTACTACCTATCATTCCCACTCCCAATAATTTCCATATATTACCATGACACCACAGAAAAATATGCAGTCAGAATAACCACAGAAAGAACCCAGGAGGTGGAGTGGGAGGAGGTTTAGGATTTGATTAGCAATCAATGACACTTTGCAAGTAAAATATATATACTAAATTTCTCCTTCTAGAATCTAGTTAGGAAAAAAATCATTTTAAACCCCTAACAAATTTATTCCCTTTATTTTCTTATTTAAAGTTTTAATTATTGTCCCTTTCATTTTCAAATATTCATAATGTCAGTAGTTAGCTTAGAACATGATTACAATAATTATTCCATCTTAAGTACAACTACATATCTCCTGCTTCTTTTTGTTTAATTTTCAGAATTGAAACAAAAATGCTTTTGCAACCTTGTTTGTTCAGAGTAAGTATGGAACTTATTTCAAAATTGCACTGGAAGTGAGAAGGAAAAACAATAATTTTTAAGCAAATCGGGAACACAGTAGTAGAAAGACCTGGCCCTGGGAGTCATTCTATCAAGGTGAAGAAGCATAGCTTAAAACAACTTCATGGAGCTAGACTAAAAGAAGAATGATAACAACAGCAACTCAGATAATTACCATAGGTCATATAGGAAGTTAATACATGGCCATGTTCAACTTTGGTAAAGTGAGAAACATTTAAAGCAATTCAGGAAGAAGTATCCCATTCTTCATAATATCTCTGTATGTAAGTACTGGTCTGGTCTTTCAGAATTTTCCTAACATCAACAACACAAATGAAACAAGAAGCACCCCCCCACACACACACACACACACACACTGGAGTCCATATAGTGTTGGAGAGCTATTTCCAGGCATAGGGCTTGCCCTGGAGTGTGGTTGATAAACCCAATGACACACTACTGGAAAGAAATTATTTTCCCTTTCTCAGCAGGTGTCACTCAAAAATAACTTCTTGGTTAGAGTTGGAACTTTATGTTCACTTCCTCTTCTCTGTCCTGGGATTTTGTCTGATTTGGAGGGAAAATGTGTTTAAAAATAAATTGTATAAAATGTTTAAATAAAAAATTAATATATAAAGAATTTACACTGCCCAATTCAATTACAGGTAGCACATATAATTTCACTACAAGGTCTAAAACCAACCTTTAACATGAAGACACAGTTACTGGTGGTGTATAAAATTATTTATTAACCTTCTCATACTTTAAACCATCTCTAGATTATGCTGTATGGCTAGTTATTTACCATTAAAATGTATATATTCAGCTCACAATATATTTTCCCATCTATTTTTATTGCATAGTTAGTCAAATCTGTAGATATATTATCCATGAGTAGAAAGGGCCAGTTTCACTAATGAGTTGGGCACTGGATTGGAAATAAAAGATATACTAACAGAAAAGAACTGACTTGTGACCTCACAGATCTTAGAAACTAACAAAGAAATCAGGTATTTGGTTGGAAGAAATAACATGTCTGGTGGCCCAAATGGTTACTTCCAAAATATGTCCGTTCCTTAAATCCCATAAGTTGTGAATACTACACTTTGTAGCAAAATGATGTGTATTAGGCAAAGGTTCTTGAGAGGAAACACTTATCCTTAGTTATTTGGATTAATCCTGAATACAGCCATTGACATAGTAACAAGAAAGATCACCTGAGGATTAAGTTAACACTCAAGGATAAGGTGAAGGCAAGTTGGAGGGCAAAGGACATGGCTTGACCCATTAACTTCTTGCCATGAAAGCATGAGGGCCAGAGTTTGAGCCATAATCGCATACAATTCAAACAAAAACCCTAGTAGGAGGGTGAAGGTCCCACAACAGCTCCAGTCCTAGGATGGTAGAGACAGGAGATCCTTGCACCAAGCTGGCTACCTAGACTAGCCTTATCAGAGATCCTGAGAACAGCTGAAAGATTGTGTGTCCATGTATTCAATAAGGTAGGGCATATTCAAGCAGGACTCCCAATGTCTGCTTCTGGATTCCATATGCATGGGTACCCATATATGCATCCAAACACAGGCAAACAAGCATTCACACAAAGTATACACATCACATACACACACAAAACATGGAGACAAGTGAGAATCATCAGCCACAGAATAAATATCAGAGCCATCAGAAATCAAACAGGTCCTTCCACAGACTCCAGATGTATGGCCCCAACACACACTCCTTTCAATCTTTTGGAATCCAGAATTCTGAGAGAATAAATGTAAGTTCCCAACTAATTTGTTCCTACAGCCCTAGGAAACTAATTATACACACAAATTACTTATAATTATATTTTGTGATAAATGTCAAAAATGAATAGTACAGGAAGCTGTAGGAGTAAAACATGGAAACTTTTTTATTGAGTGTAGTAGAATGATAAATGAGGAACAACATAATTATAGATTCATATATGGAAATTCTGATTACTAATCATGATGTTTAATATGGCTACACATTTGTATACATAAGCACCAAGAAATGGTCCCCAAAACATTGAAGATAGATGGATGGTAGATGATTGATAGATTGATACATTATATAGGTAGATAAGCAGATGTGAGGAGGGCAGATATGAAGATTTTATGTTTTCATGGGATATATCTTTCCACTATGAGAAGATAATCTGATGTGATTTGAAATAAAAACTTCTTCAATAAAGATACAGAAGTATATCAGCATGACATTTTTAAACTATACTTTTGGACATGATAACAGGCTGACTTATTGTATCTTCATATCTTCATGCCTGCATATAATGTATTTTAATCATGTTTACCTCATTACCTTATTTTGTTCCTTTCCTTCTCCCACTGATCCCACTCCCCATTCCAAAAAAATCTTCTTTGTACTTCAAGTTCTTTGTGACCTAATGGGTTCCATTAGGGTTGCTTACAGGGGCCTGGATGAAGAGTTAATTACAGGAGCACAGTTGTAGGCACCCAAGTTTACTTACTGGTCCAAGGTCACCTGATATAGAGTAGAGGAATAAAATCAGTTTAGTTTTAAGGGCCACAGCACTACTAAAGCTGTGACAATTTTATTGAGAGCAATCAGACTTTATATCTTCATCAGAAACAGAATATAATGGCAATTTCCAGTATCAGTACAGCTGTAATAGCCAAGATACAGTGAACTTTGCAAGTCATACAGGGTACACAAGACTAATGTCTAAGCCCTGCCCCATCAAGCCTTCATGCCTCCTTGACTACTACCGGAAGTAGCCTAAATGCATCACTGCCTGAGGTCTCTCAGAATCTGGAAGACACAATGTGCCCCAGAAATCATGGACTCTAACCTGAAAAAAAAATGCAACACATGACTCTTGAGGCAACTAGGCCAAGACAACTACATGATTCCCTGCACATAGATACTTTACTAGCGGCTACTCCACTGACAACTTTTTCTTTTTCCTACTAACCATTAATAACTTCCTAAAGATCCTTGGGACTAGGAAGATTGAGTCAGGGGAGGAATAGACAGGAGCAAAAAAAAAAAAAAAAAAAAAAAGAGAGAGAGATACCATAAAAGGAGAGATACCATAAAAGAGGCAGCCATTATAGGTTTGAAAAGAAAACTGACTAAACTGACTCTGGAGAAATGTCCAGAGTCCTACAAGGATGACCCAAATTAACAATATGAGCAACAGTGGAAAGGCTACCATAAATACCCTTCCCTGATATTGAGATTGATGACTAACTTATCCACCATCATAGAGCCCTCATCTAGTACCTGATGGAAACAGAAGCAAACACCCACAGCTAAACACTGAGCCGAACTGGAATCCAGATGCAGAGAGGGAGGACAACACCAGGCTACAGAAACCCACAGACACCTGACCTGAACAAGGGAGAGCTAATGCCACCCCCCCAGACTGAGAGCTGGGAATCCAGCATTAAACCAACTCAGACCCCCTGAACATGGGTCTCAGTTAGAAGGCCTGGGCAGTCTAAGGGACCTCTGACAGTAGAACCAGGATGCATCCCTGGTGCACAAAAGACTTTGGGAGCACATTCCCCATGGAGGGATACTCCCTTAACCTAGAGGCAGGAGGGAGGGCCTAGTCCCTATTCCAAATGACTTGACAGATTTTGTTGATCTCTCCTGGAAGGCATCTTCCTGTAGAGTGGGGGAGGAGGATGGGAGGGGGGTTGGGGACATGGGAGGGAGGGAGGAAGGAAGTGAGGGAGGGTGGGAGAGAGGGAGAGACGAAGAGGGAACTGGGATCGATATGTGAAATAAGAAAAAATAATAATATAAACAAAATTTGAAAAAAGATCCTTGGGAAGGAACAGGGATTCATGTGAGACTTGTACACCAAGAGGATGTAACAGGATACTGAATGAATTATAATAAATCTAGATTGTAGTGGCTGGTAATGTTGGCATGTATTTAGTTCAATTTTTTTAAGTCACCAAAACTCTTCGCAAAACCCAAGTAGAAAAAAATGTATAAGCAATAAAACAAAGGAAACTATGAAAAGTATCAATACCATTAACTTATAAGGAACTGTATGACCCTGGAATATGACTACAGGGTATGCATTATACAAAGGCCAGAATAAAGAGCATTAAAAAAAAATCAGCATTTCAGTGGCAAAAGAAGCAGATAATGAAAAAGAACAATGATGGTAATCAATAAGACAAGTGCATGCAGAGATGGAAAAAATACAATCTTACTTCCTACTCAAAGGATAGAATACTTTCCTGAGGAAAGCCCTGGCTGGAGGATCTGACATGGGTCAGCAAGAGTGAAGAGCTTTTACTGCTCTCCAAGTTAATGTGAGGGCGAGTGTTCATGGCCATAGAATAAAATCAATGATCCACTGAGTTAACCTCTCAAGCTATTGAAAAGTATTCAAGTGTTTTTCTGGGCCTGGTGGCACAAGCACTTAATCCCAGGACTCAGGATACAAAGGCAACTGAATCTGTCTGAGGCTGAAGCCAAGCTGATATATATAGCAAGATTCTATATTGTGTGTCATGTAAGGAAACAGAGACAGTATCTAAAATATATATTTAACATCTATTTGTAACTAGATAGGTAGATGGTAGATGATAGATGAATGATAGACAGATAGATTCGTGTGTATAAAGTCTATAATCAGCCACTTATGAACATGAAATAACCTATCACAAACCAAATTTCAGGAGACTTCAAAATTGCAATGGAAATTTCAATATCAGTACATAGGCTGATACTAAGTAAAGGTAAACAGAGAACAAAACTTAAAAGATTAACAGAACTATGAATAAATATATGGTGCTATAGCATAGAAGTCATTAAACTATCAATGAAGAATAGAAAATAGATAGAAATAGATAGAAAACAAGATAGAGCAATTTCCCAGTTTCTGGACAACTAATGAAATGGTGCCACTTGAAAGTGACAAATCAAGTAAAAGATGTTTATTGCAGATCACAAATATGAAACTCCAATAAGAAATTGGTGATCAGAAAAGAAGATAAGAAGAAATAATTAATAACCCACCTTACAATGGATGATGTTAGGAAACCAAGAGATAATATCTAAATGCCATATGGATAACTCAAGGTATTGTGGACTAAAGTATTAATTTAGCAATAATCACCATAACAAATATGTACACTTTAAGTACATATCATAAAACAACAAAAATAACATATAGTAAAACTTCATTGAGTATGTATAGAGTAGCACTTATATAATACACAGATATAAAGTAATATGACTAACTAGGGATAAATTAATCATGTTTTTATGTATAAAATAGTGAATCTTCTATAAGGAATAAATTCAGACAGGTTAAAATGCATTTCTTTGTTAAGTAACAAACATACACAAAACTAAATAAAGTATAAATTTGGGGTGGTTTTGCATGTTTGAATGTGGAGTTCTGTGAGTAAATGTGTTCATGTGCATGCCTGTGTGCACACACGAAAAAGTGTGTCTGTGTGTGAAGACATCATGTGTCTTTCACAGTCATTCTCCAGCATATTTTTTGAGACAGAATCTCACATTTTTTGAGAAAATATCACAGTCTTTTGAGACAGAGCTCACTGACTGACTAGACTGCCTGACCATAATATATATGTCCCAGGGATTTTCTCATCTCTGGCTGTCCAGAATTGAAAAATGTAAACATGAAAAGAACATATAAAGGACTGAAATAGTACACATAAAATATATTTAGTAAATAACTCTTGGGACATAAAGATGTTACATTTTTTTTTTTAATTCTTAGAAAACTAATGATAGAAAACACACCAGGGTATGGCTTTAAGAATACTGAGGATCAGTTCTTTGCTGGCTTTATAAGTCAACTCATCACAAGATTGTGAGATTGTCACCTATAGACTACAGAACTGCACCCCAGACAAAAATACTCGCGAACTTTCCATTTAATGTACCTCTAATCAATGACAATAACAGAAGCCCAACCCAAGAAAACCATCGGCACAGAACCATGGCTCTGACAGCAAAGTTATGACTTTTAAATCTCCTGGTCCTCTCAAATATTGATATACTCTCATTCTATTCTATCATATTGATATGTCTTGAAAATGTCATTCTTCTACTTGTTTGCATGGTGTGTGTGTGTGTGTGTGTGTGTGTGTGTGTGTGTGTGTGTGTGTGTGTGTGAGCATGTATGCATGCATGTGTGTGTTAAATGTACAAGCAGAAGCCAGAGATTATTTTCAGGTCTTTCTGGGTGGCTCTCCAGCTTATATTTTGAGACAGCCTCTCACTGTGCCCCAAACTCAGTGGATAGGCTGGCTGGCCAGCTAGCTCCAAGGATCTGCCTATCTCTGCCACACCCTATCACTGAGGTTACAGATATATGCCACCACCCAGACTTGTATGTGGAAGCTATGAATTAAACTCAGTTCTACATTCTTACACAGTAAACACTTTACCCTCATCCATCTTTCCCAATATGTAACTTCTATTTTTAAATTGCAGATCTTAGAAAGCGATCTTTGTTTATCATGTACCTTCCTATCCTTTCAAGATCTCTTGTACCCTTTCAGTCCCCACCCCAGTGTGAGAATCGGGTGCACAAATAAGCCCTGGCTGCTCACAAGCTAGATAGACTTCAGTGGGACCTGGAGCATAAAAAGAAAGAAAATTTAGAGGTGGGAATATAAATGTTGTTGTCCCTGTTTGCCTTACCCTGGTCCTGTCTTATGTGCCATGGAGGTTTTTCTCAGCTTCCACTGAACCACTCTTAGGACTGCTACACTAGTCAATACCTCTAATGTTCACATAAACTTTTATGTTCACATAGTTTATCTTCAGGAGAAAACTGGACTACAGTGCAATCTCCATCCCTCTCCTTGTCATCTTTTATTTAACCCTCTTCTTCAAATAGAGATTCTTTCAAACAAGGATGACTTCCTCCCAAGTGCTAGTGGCCATTTAGTAAAGTGGTATTTGAGTCCTTTTGTCTAATTGTATTTTACCAACAAATAAATAAAGATTAGCTTTCCAATAAACCAAGAATACCTCATCATGAGAGCTATACCCAGCCCTCACGATGACTGGCTGGATTGTCTGTTGTGTTTCAAAAATTGCTTCTCTGTTTATCCAAATGGTCATACATGAGATGTAGAAATCCCACTGCTAACCCTTCCTTTACCCCACACCCATGTGATATGCCTGCTTCAGGAAATACAGATGGATAAATGGCCACGAAAAAGCAATCATGTTCGCAGTGAGTAGCCCAAGAGTGTGTCTGGCTCAGACCAAGTCCTACCCAGGATTTTGAGGAGTATCTGAGAGACAAATGCTATTTTCTCATTTGTTTCTAAGTTATGAAACTATAGCCCTGAAAAATGCCAGTAGCCATGATATATGCTACAAAGAAAAGGTCACCCAATAACTGCAGAAAATGAAACCATCAAGCAGAGATGAGAGACAGTCAGAGGCATACCTGGTGGTTTATGACTCCTCTGTTTGGTTACACAATGTAAATAACTTTTATAGTACATTTTCTGAGATGCTCCTTCTTCCAGAAGCATTCTGGTTTTGCTTTAAATATATTGAACTGAGTGTGTTTCCTGCAAACAGAAATCCTGATAGCTGAACATTTTATCTTGAAGTGATTCAACTTGAACAACTGAAAGTGTTCCACCCTGTTGATGGATGGACACACTCTTAGGTGGAGGCAGAGTTGATGGTGACAAGGACAAGGTCAGCAGTAGGCCACTATCATTTGTTGATAACTTAGGGTGTGTCAGGCTGTATGGTAGGCACTGATAAATTAGCACCTTTAAAATCTGCATAACTCTGCTAGGTAGGTGTGCTATTTACATGTTACAGGTAGGTAAACTGAGGCATTGAGAGACATTCAGAAAGCCCAAACAGATCCTTCTTGTTTGGAAAACTGGGTATTTTGCTATGGCTTTATATTATGTACATGGCATTTATAGAAAGCAGATAAAATCTTTGAATGGTTCTATGGTTTTAGAATGACTGTGAGGAATTCAGTGGTTTTCTTTTGATATCCCAGTAGTCCCCAAGACCATAACTACTGTACTCTGAGGGATTCAATGGTTTTCCTCTGATGTTCTGGCAACCCTCAAGACCAGAGCTGCTGTGACTTGAGTTTGTATTTTAGCTGAAAAAAAAAAGAAAGAAAGAAAGAAATCTCCTACTTTCTCAGAGAATGGTCCAGATCTTTCCAGACTGATGTCATAAAGTCAGGTAAAATGGAAAGAAAATCCAAATGCCCATTTTTGTTCATATTCCAACATTCTTCTCTTGCTTTAGGAACTATTAAAATTAAATATTAAAATCCTGAGGTATTATTATGTTATTCAAAGTCATTTTATGACACCTTTTTTTTTTTTACTAAGACAAATCTCAAGAGAATGGCAAACATTTAGCTAAGTGCTCCCCTTCCCCAGGATGTAGTAATCAGAGTGATTTTCAGCCAAAGAGCTGGCACCACTCTGAAGTAACTGAAAAGATTCAAATAATTTACTACGTTTTTTATCCTATTCCTAGCACCAAGTGAAATGAAAGGAATGAGGTGAAATGGAGGCACCCATCTTCAGCTTCGGGGTACACATGCCTGCACTTGGACACAATATACATTATGCAACCATGTTGCTTTATCACCCTTGCTACAGCCAATAACTCGATGATAGATTTATACCAGCCAAGGAAACAATAAATGGCAGGCAGTAGTATGTTTTATTCTGCATTAGTGTCTTGCTTCAGCCAGCTAATGATTCTGACTTCCCAGCCCGCCTCCTTTATTACTGAACGTGAATTGATAGGCAGCTGCTGTCCTCCAGAGCATAGAACAGCTCCTGTGGCCTATGTGGTATGTTGTAGCCTCACAGCTACATAGGAAACATTACATACACAGGACTCACAAAACCAGAAATTTATTAACTTAAAGTACTCCACATTAGCTATAGCTTTCCCCATTCTGAGAAATGAGCTATTTCTTACCCCCTCACTCCTGACACTCACTCTTGTTCTAATTCATTGCTTAATTGGTTTCCTCACCAGACAGTAAGTCACAAGAGAGTAAGAATGAAGCCAAACTTGATCACAGAATCTAACCCAGTGCCTTGTATATAGCAGATAGTAAATAAAAATCCAAATATGGCTTTTACCATTTTATATATATATATATATATATATATATATATATATACATAACTACTGTACTCTGAGGGATTCAATGGTATATATATATATATATATATATATATATATATATATATATATATATATACCCAGCATGCTGGATCACATTTGTACTTCACTTTCCTATCAGTAACTGCATAAATGCGGTGTTCGCCAAGAGAGCAGATTTTAAATGGGATGGAAAGTGTGGTTGGAGATTTGACAATCATGAGGAAAAAGAAAAAACAAACTGGGTAGACAGAAAGAAGAAAAAAGCCACAGGATCCAGAATAACATGATAATTACGAAAGGTGTGACGAAAAGTTGCTTCCACAAAAACTTTGGTTTTGTAGCCTGCAGTCAGCTAAGCTGGATCTTAAGGAGGATGAGGATTGGGCTTAGTTCAGAGATAACTGTGTTCTTTCCAACATGGCTAAAAGGCCATAGCAGCCTTCAAACTTTATTATACTGACTTGAGTAACAGCAATATTTAACAGAACCAGATACCTCTATTCCTAGTTCTCCCCCTATTCTGGTGCCTCTTGGGAACCATGAAACACTTAGTTGTACATGTTTTATTTTGTTTGGGATTTTGCAGTTTTGTTCCATTATTTTGTTTTGTCTTGGTTTGATTTGGTTTCTTTAAGACAGAACGTCACTGCGTAGCCCCAGCTGGCCTCAAACTTCAGCCATCCTCCTGGCTTTTGAGGACTAGGGTACAGGTATGTGACATTTTGCCTGGATTGATTCTATTTTTTTTATTTTTCTGTTCCAGCTGTGTCTTTGGAAATGAGAACAGTTTTGCTGTGGATCAGACATTCAACTACATTTTTCTCACCTGACAAGCTGCTCAACAAGCAGACACTTCCATTGTTCCCATTGTAGAGACTAGAAAAACAAGACCATACCTTAAAAGATCAGTGATGCATTTAGATCCAGAAGTGTCTCAGTCAAAAGCCAGAGTTTTAGCCATGCCCTTGATGAGTTCATCCCTTAACCTTTCAAATGGTAGTCATTGCTATTGGTTCCCAGCATCCTCACAATTACCTCCACACTTGACTGAGATTTATTTGACTACATAAAAAGAGAAAAATATAACTGCAAACAAACATTTATTCTTCCTATATACATATGCTGCCACACTGGCCCTGCTCTTCATGCTGTCAAATAGTTTTGGACATTTTCCAAATTTGAAATGCTGCTTTTATTTTTCCCAAGTCAAATAATAATGGCCTTGCTTCTAACAGAAATAGGATGACAGAAATATGTTTGTTTCTGCTTTTCATTTTTCCAGATTGTATCAGAAAACACAAAGAGAAACAATAGTCTGGGAGTATATTAGACAATGGTGCTAGATAATGCATGTCTGAACAATGGGGAAAACACAACCTTGATAAATAAATATAGAATTTGTTTATGTATTCATTGCTTGTGTACTAGAGCAGCTGTCTATAAAGTGTGAACATAATACCTGACTCAATGTATTCCCTTGGTCACTGGAATTGGAGTGAAATCCAGTCCTGAAGTGAAGATTTGCTTTTGGAAACCAAATGCTCTTTGTTAAGTGATGTTCTTATCTGAAAAAAAAATAATTGCTACTTATTTTAAATTATACTATAAAACCGAAATATGTACTACATTAAAAACAGAAAATTTGGATCCAAAATGCCAAGGATAGTCTCAAACTCAAATAATAAAACACTGAGGGGTAATAACTCAATCTTACAGCTTGAGTTCACACATTAGGGCTGATCATGGAGGTATGAGTAGTCACGGGGGGGGGAGAATATTAAATTATCTGAACAAAAGGAATTGTCATTATACTGTGGTCAATAGTCAAAACATACATGAAAAAATGTTACCAATGATCAATAAAATTATGCTAGCAAGAGCATGCTAGCAGAGAGTAAGAAGTGAGCCACTGGAAATGGCTCGCAAAATCAAACTTAAACCTAAAGATATACTGAGGAACAAGCTTTAACATCTTACTGTAAAGCCAATATCTAGTCGAGAACATAGAGCATTTATTGTTGAAAAGAATTCATGTTTGTTGGAACACACATTCTCACCCATCAGTGCAGCTACAGATGGCTGAGACCCATTTTCACAATTAAAGTTGTCCTTAAATCCTCCTCACACTTTTATTATGTTTTGTCTCATGCTTTTCTGCTTCTGTTGCTTTCTGAGGGCATTTTATTATTTTCAGTCTTCCTGAGTTGTAGTTTATTTCACTGAGTTTCAGTAGTCCTTGTTTCCAAGAAAAATGTTTCAAATCTGTAGTTTTCTACCAGATGCCTTGTTAACTGTATTTCAGTGTGTTTTTATTTCTAGTCAATGTTAAATATTTCATAAATTCCATCAAGCAATTCTTTAGCCCATTAAGTATTTAGAATTGTATTTAGAAATGCATTGAGGGGAGAAGGAAGCTATTTTTAAATGTAGTTCTGACTTACTATATTGTAAATTTTAATATGTGGTGGCTCAAATAGTCTTTGGAAATTTTGAAGCTTTTTTGTTGCTTGGAATGTTATTAGTTTTTTTTTTTTTAAGTGGGTTTCATGATTGCTAAAAGCAATGTGAATTTTCTGTATATTGCGTGCTGAGTTCTCAATGCTGTACCTGTTTAATAAATCATACTGATTATATTATTCCAAACTTATGTATGGTAAGTCTGCTTGGTGTCTCAATTTGTCTAATTTTCTGCTTCTTGGCTATGGTAATTCTTTGTGGTTATAATAATATTATTATACTTTCCTTTCCCTTTCCTTTTATACCAACTCCTTACATTGTATTGCCTTACTTATAGTTTATGATAAATTTACCAATGACTGTAAAATCATTGATGTTATGAAAACCACACAATATTTTCTAATACTGTATAGTCTTATGATGTTTCCCTTCAAAATGATTACTTTTGTTGCCATGTCATTTAGTTTGATCAATGGCTGTCCTTCACTTTGAAATATCCTACTTACAGAGGAGGTTCAGCTAAAACAGAGACCTTCATTATGTATTTTGTGTATGCCCCCCCATTACTAACCAGCAATCCTTTCTGCCTTGTATATGTTATTATTACACATTACTTTCCTGAACATTTAAGGGCAAGATGCTGACACATACACATATTTTATTGCAAGCCAAGGTTCAATGAACAAATTTAGATGCAAGATTATATCTAAACATAATTGGCATTCTAATTTCATTAATTTCGCCAATTACATAGAAAAGAAAAAGAACGACCAACCTTTTAAGTGGTCTCGATTTTTACTTAGAATCATTTACTAGTGTTTTAACCCCCAAGGAATTCTCGTCTTTTTCATTTTAATTTTTGTTTGTTTGCTTGTTTTCTTTTTATAATATAAATTATTTTACATATCAATCCCAATTCCCTCTCCCTCTCATATTTCCACACCCCCCCACGGACACCTCCATCCCATCCCCCATCCACTCCTCAGGGAGGTAAGGCTTTCCATGAGGAATCATCAAGATCTGTGATGTCATTTGGGGCAGGCTCTAGGCCCTCTTCCATGTATCTAGGCTAAGGGAGTATCCCTTAATGTGGAATGGGCTCCAAAAGTCCATTCATGCACTAGGAATACATCCTGGTTCCACTGTCAAAAGCCCCGTAGACTGCCCAGTCCTCCTAGCTGACACCCAAGTTCAGGGGGCCTGATTTGGTCTTATTTTGGTTCCCCAGCTGTCAGACTGAGGTCGATAAGTTCCCACTTCTTCAAGTCAGTTGTTTCTATGGGTTTTCTCAGCATGGTCTTGCCCACTTTGATGTCACTCCTCCCTCTCTACAACTGGATTCCAAGAGTTACGCTCAGTGCTTAGCTGTGGATCTCTGCTTCTGCTTCTATCAGCTACTGGGTGAAGGCTTTAGGATGGCATTTAAGATAGTCATCATTCTCATTATAGAAGAAGGGCATTTAAGGTAGCCTCTTCACTATTGCTTAGAATCCTAGTTGGTATCATCTTTGTGAATATCTTCACAATTCCCTAGTGCTAGATTTATCTTTAAACCTATAATCGCTCCCTCTATTATGGTATCTCTTATTTTGCTCTCCTCTATCCTTCCCCTTACTCAATCTTCCTTATCCCTCATGTTCTCCCCCTCCTCTCTTTTCCCCTCCTCTATCTCCTTCCTCATTCCTCCTACCCTCATGCTCTTGCCCCTTTTCCCTTCTCCAGGGGGACCATGTATATCTCTCTTAGGGTCCTCTTTGTTTCCTAGAGGTGTGGGTTGTAGTCTGATAAACATTTGCTCTATATCTAATATCTGTATATAAGTGAGTAATACCATGTTTGTCTTTCTATGACTGGGTTACCCCATTTAGGATGGTTTCTTCTAGTTCCATCTGTTTGCCTGCAAATTTCAAGATTCCAGTGTTTGGGTTTTTTGCTGAATAGTACTCCATTATGTAAATGTACCATATTTTCTTTATGTACCACATTTTCTTTATCCATTCTTCAGTTGAGGGGTATCTAGTTTGCTTCCAGGTTCTGGCTATTAGAATTATTGCTGCTATGAACACAGTTGAACAGATGTCCTTGTTGTATGAATGTACATCCTTTGGGTATATGCCTGAGTGGAATAGCTAGATCTTGAGGTAGACTGATTCCCAGTTTCCAGAAAAATCTCCATACTGATTTCCAAAGTGGCTGTACAAGTTTTCACTCCCACCAACAATGAAAGAAAGTTCCCCTTTCTCCACATCCTCTTCAGCATAAACTGTCATTGGTGTCTTTCATTTTAACCATTCCTCCCATAGGAGTAAGATGGTATCTCAGAGTTGTTTTGATTTGCATTTCCCTGACAGCTAAGGATGCTGAGCACCTTCTTCAGTGTCTTTCAGCCTTTTGATTTCCTCTATTGCAAATTCTCTCTTCAATTCTGTACCCCATTTTTAATAGGGTTATTTGGTGTTTTTTTGACTAGTTTCTTGAGTTCTTTTTATATTTTGGAGATCAGACCTCTGTCAGATGTGGGGTTGGTGAAGATCTTTTTCCACTCTTCAAGCTGCCCTTTTTTCTTGTTGACTGTGTCCTTTGCCTTACAGAAGCTTCTCGGTTTGAGGAGGCCCCATTTATTAATTGTTGATATCAGTGTCTGTGCTACTGGAGTTATATTCAGGAAGCGGTCTCCTGTACCAATTTGTTCAAGGGTACCTCCCACTTTTTCTTGGCTACACCATTCAGTGTGGTTGGATTTATGCTGAGGTCTTTGATCCATTTGGACTTTTATTGGCATGGCTATAGATATGGATATATCTGCAATCTTCTACATGTCTGCATCCAGTTATGCCAGCACCATTTGTTGAAGATGCTTTCTTTTGTCCATTGTATAATTTTAGATTCTTTGTCAAAAATCAGGTGTTCATAAGTGTGTGGATTAATATCAGGGTCTTCAGTTCAATTCCATTGGTCTTCCTGTTTTGTTTTGTTTTGTTTTGTTTTGTTTTTTGCCAATACCAAGCTGTTTTCGTTACTATTGCTCTATAGTAAAGCTTGAAGTCAGGGATGGTGATGCCTCCAGAAGTTCCTTTATTGTATTTTTGGGTTGTTTTGGCTATCATGGGTCTTTTGTTTTTCCATATAAAATTGAGCAATGTCCTTTGAAGGTCTGTGAAGAATTGTGCTGGGATTTTGATGAGGATTGCATTGAATTAGTAGATTGCTTTTGGTAAGATTGCCATTTTTACTATGTTATCTTACCTATACAAGAGCATGAGAGATCTTTCCATTTTCTGGTCTGGTATCTTCTTTAATTTCTTTCTTTAAAGACTCAAAGTTCCTGTCATACAGGTCTTTCACCTGTTTGGTTAGAGTTACCCTAAGATATTTTATGTTGTTTGTGGTTATTGTAAAGGGTGATGTTTCTCTGATTTCTTTCTCAGCCCCTTTATTGTTTCTATATAGCAGGGCTACTGATAATTTTTTTGAGAGTTAATCTTGTTTCCTGCCACTTTGCTCCATGTTTTTTTTTTAATTTTTATTTGTCTTTTTGAATTATGATAGTACCAGTATTATAAGGTATGCGTCATCAACTTATGGTTGCATCATGGTTGTATGCAGTTATTCAGGTTATGCACTTTTGGGAAAGAATCCTGTAGAAGTGGTGTTTCCAGATATACTCTGTTAATATTAACTTTGATTGCACAGTCATCTCTTATATGCCAGTATCCTCTTCAGTAAAATTACACTTTTTCCAATTGTAGAGAGATGGTCAGAGGATAAGATCGCATGCCTTGACAAGTTTTCATTTGCTAATTTTAACTATATTTCCATGATTGCAAGTTAACTACCTTCTGAAAATGCCTATGTCCAGGGAAGCGTCCATAGAGCAATGAATCTAAGCAAACCAACCAGAGTTGTGTGTCCCTTTGTGATCCAGCCTACATGGTGATGAGGCATCATTTCTACTGAAGTATGGCTACAAGTGAATTATGATACAACTCAGAATCAAAATGAAAGGAATTATACTGAATTATACTGAACCATCCAATTTAAAATGAATTTTTGTCAATTTTAAAATAGCTGCATTCCAGATAATTTATTTTGTATATACATATATGTGCAATTGTGTGTGTGTGTGTGTGTGTTGTGTGTGTATAATGGGGTAAAACTTTTTAATATATAAAGGAAATAGATTAAGATTTATAACATATATGTATAACATATACAGGAATCAATTAACATAAGAGAACATATCTATATTGAGGAAAGATTACAAGAGCTGATTGATAAATGGAAAGTAAATAAAAGGACCTGTGGATTAATGATAGCATTTTATACAGTCAAAATTGCAAGTGACTCAATGTTTGCTGCTGAAGCTTGATTCAAAAAATAAATAGTGCAACCACTAAAAGAGTATGAATATGGCAGTCTCCATGGCAACAGGACTTGCCACAAGTGACCCAGAAAGGTGGCCTGTATTTCCCTGCCCCTGTCCCCAATGCTGGCACATTTCTTCATTTACATTCCCTGAGAGAACGCTGTTCTGGAGTTTTGCACCATACTATTAAAGGTGATCTGGCAAAGGCTGTGGTTAAACAATATAGCCAACCATGACATCAAATAAGCTAATATCATCTCAGTGCTATAGACACTGCTAATTTTAAGAAAATATTTAATAGTCTAGCCCTATATCACTAATACAAATATTTAATTTGCTACCAAAACTTTGGATATCTTTAAATAGTACACGGGATTCCAGCCCATTTGTGATTTTAATGTATAAACTTTGAACAAGTCACGTGTCTGCTTTCCTCCAGTGGGAAGGCTTACTACCAACCCTCCCCATTAGGTTCTGAGTACATCAATCATATCTATGAGGACATGTCTGCCCCCATGAAACACGTATTAACCAATCAGGGGCAGGAAATCTTGACTCTGGGGTTTTATTCCTTTGTTCTGTCTTGTGTATCTATTCATCTTCATTAATTCCAAGGAAACCTTCCTAACCGCCTCTGCCGAACATCAGCTTTCTGGCTATTCTTTTCTTTTGGTTTAATCAAAATCTATTCATAACCTATTAAGTTATGTGGTGACATCAAAAAACTAAGGCTCAGGAACTGAACTACACTTCACAATGTCTGTAAAGCTCATGGCTCTATTTAAGATGATCTTGCAGAAGCTACTGTGTATCAGCCACTCTCAGCTGCTAAACCTGGCTTTACTCTAAATTGCCTACCATGTGGTTTTAACAGGATAGACAACAGTTTTTAAACAGCTGCTTTCTCATTCACTTATTTGTATGTGTGTGTGCATTGTTTATTTGTATGTAAATATATATATATATGTATATATATATATCAAGGTAAAATTTTGAATATATAACAAAATAGAGGTGTATATGCATCCGAATTACTTTTTTGTTATACTGAGGAGTTAGGACTTTGTGGTGATACATTTGAGACTGTGTGTGCAAATTTTTCTGTTCAAATGAGACGAGTGAAAAAGAAAGGAATCAAGGGCAGACACACTTTAGTTCATCATTTAGTCAGGGATACATCCCTGACTAAATTTTTTCAATGTATATCATAAGTGAAAGTAATCAACAGTCTCTTCTGTCTGGGCTTAAGATAAAATAAGCCTGAACAAATAAACAAACTAACTAACATGCACACACACACACACACACACACACACATTCATGCACAGGTATTTCTATACATCTCTTTCTGAGTGCCAACCTCTAAGAAACAAAACAAGGAGAGGCTGGAGCTACAGTAGGTGCAGTTGGGAGTAGGGTTGAGTTCTACATTCCCAGTTGCACATACTCTACCAGGACTATACTCCTAACAGCAATGCTCCTCTCCCGGGATGGAACTCTTCCAGAGGAACCATTACATTAGCATTCCTACTATTATAACCTACATCTTTGTAAGAGCCAGAAGAGCCTCTACCTTGGCCCCATGATGGTAGGCTGAAGACATTGTTACCTTCCCTATTTTTTTTCTTTTTCAATTGAAAGAGCAATCCCTAACAATAAATGGCCCCACTCCCGCTTCCCCTGTAAGTCTGAGCAGGAAAGATTCCATATCTTTCATTCATTTGACACCATTTAGCAGCCTATTCCATTCCTGGTTCTTTGCCTGGCTGCTGGGTATACATACAGTGAGGAAACAATACAAGATAATGTGGCTTTGCAATTTTCTCCCTCTGCAGTCCATCTACTGACAGGAGAAACAGCAATTTGTTTCTGATTGTCTTTAAAACCCTGCCTGATCACAGTGCTCTATTTGTAAGCCTAATTCAGACAACTTTGCATGAACAATGTTTGTGAGGAAATCTGTGCATGTGTTAAGATGGTTGGGGTGGCTTGTGGAGAGCACCAGAACAAAAAAAAAAAAAAACAAAAAACAAAACAAAAAAAAAACAAATTCTAAGGCAAGCTCGATGAAACTGAAGTCCCTGGAAACCATCCAGCCTCCTTTGTTGAGGAAATCCCTCTCCAGAGCTCAGAGGTTGGGGTCTTCCTGTAGGAGGTATGTGTACTTATTTTTCTGACACGAGAGTGAAAAGAAATGTTTTATGTTCAGACTGTTGAATGGCTTCAAAGCGATTTGGGAAGCCAAGGTTAGAAGGGTCAGTTTTTAAATTGCAGTTTAGGGATAATATTTGAAGGGAGCTATACATGAAGGCAGAAGCAAACTTTTGGAAATGTTTGAAAATATGAGGGTTTGGGGGAGGGTTGGGGGGTTGTGTTTTTGCAGGGTTTGGGATTTTTGTTGTTGTTTTTTGTTTTTTGTTTGGTTGGTTGGTTGGTTTGTTGCTTTTCTACTTTTTTTCTCCTCACATGTTAATTTTGCCTCTTATTCCTAGGAACCCTGGGTTCCTCTAAATGTTTACTGTGATGGGTGCAACCTCATTGCAGGGAACCAATGGTGCCTAATTCAAGTGGTTCAGATTGCCAAACCGGAGACTGAAATAGATTTGTTCAGGAGATGTTTGAGTTTGTTTCTGATTTTTATGCAAAATCTAATGAAGCTTCAGCTGTGGGGATGTATACATACTGAAGCTGGCATTCTTACCTTCTGAGAGTGAGCACACTTGCTGATTCCACTTTAATACAGTTCCTACAGTGTTGCACACATGACTGAGTGTTCCCATGCCAGGGAGTAAGCTATACCTGTGCTGTCCAGTGCAACAGCCACTAGTCACATGGGGACACTGAGCCTTTGAGCTGTGCCAAGTCCTGGTGGAGAGATGCTGTGTGTGAAAATACAAAGCTTTGGTCTAAATCTTTGTAGAACACCTCATTGATAACTTCTACAGTGATTAAATATTTAAAATATTATTTTTGACATAATTGAGTTATATAAAATAGAGGTTTTGGCTACATTGCATCTGCTTCCTTTTAATTTGTTTTGATATGGCTATTGGAAAACTAAAGGTAACACATGGGGCTCTAATTATAGGGAAGATGGCCACTGTTGCAGATTACCCTACCCATACACCCCTTATGGGAGAGGTGAGAGGACACAGACACAGCACCAACCGCTTAGGCACTGGGAGTCAGTAAGTAGCACAGCATGCTTCCAGACTCTTGTATTAAGGAAGCTAGACCTACCTTTAAACCCCCTCCCAAGGTCCTTTTGGCTCAAGCAGCTGATTCTGCTGCATGTCCTTTCCTCATTGGTGTTTGTGGGTCAGGTGTCTCTCCTTCAGTGTCTCTGAGCCTTGAGGCAGGCTTGGTCTTGGCAGCTTGGCTCAGGGAGGAAGTGCCTGTCTCACATACACACACAGGCAGGTTGCAACAGCTTGCCTTTTAAATGGCTTCATATTTTGTCCACTGGGAAACAAGTCACTATGAGATAAGGATAACAACTACAGACTCTCACCTAGAAAACCTAGCCCCACTTTTGAGTTAGAAAGTGGTCTTCAGATAACTCTGTAAAGTCTGTATGATGGTTGATGATGCCAATGTGATGCAATTGTCCTGAATCAACTGGAAAATCTCAAATATGGGGTTGTCTAGACTAGGCTGGATCGTGAGCATGTCTGTGTAGGGACTTTTCTTAATTAGGTTAATTGATGAGGGATGACCCATACTTGGCACTATTCTGTGGATTAAGAGAGAGAAAGCTGAGCACAGGATCCATTGCTCTCTGCTTCTTGACTCTTGACATGAGGTGAGCAGCTCTGTCAAACTCCAGCTACTATGATGTTCTTGCTGTACTAGACTCTAACCTAGAACTGTAAACCAAGATAAACCCTGGTTTTGTGGTTCCAGAAAACACTAGGCTAGCTAAGGGAAGAAAACAATTAAATAGTCCTATACAACTACAGTACCTATGAGCCATGGCAATTACCAGCATGGGAAGAGATACATAAAAGTGCATTCATATATCTGTTGCAACCATTAGCTATCTAGTAGGGCTTCAGGCCCATCAACAGGAAGAAAAACATGCCTGAGAAATGTAACCAGTTTCCCTTGGCTAGTGAAGTCATGGATCTTAGAAAAGGACATACTACTTTCACTTGGCTGTACCAGCATAATTACTTACTACATCCTAAATTTTACCTCTATGCCACAGATAAGTAGAGCTACCACCCCTTAACAAAGAAGTCTCTCTTTGCAGTAAATGGAAACTATTACAGAAAACAAGTAGTAATTATGCAGAGGTTAACAGATGTGGGGAGGCCAGCCCAGGTGAAAACATCCACATACATCTCAGGGAACATCATGGGACAGAGGAAAGAACGTAAGAACTAGAATAAAAAGAAGTCTGCCATGAAACAGTCCCTCCTAGGAATGGTTGCATAAATAAGACTGGAATAATGGGTATGGTAGCACAATAGGGGAAATGTTTGCAGTGTTACACCTTTAGATAAAACACGACAGGCAACTAATGACTGCTGGGATTAGGAGAATTAACTCCTCCCAAAGATGAGACTCCTTATTGTTTGATCAATACAGAGTGGTACACAGGAACAATGAAAACAGACTCAGCAAGGGTTATTTATATACATTGGTGCATAAATACTCACTTATGTGTACATATGCAATAATAATTAAAGAAAAAGAGGCTGGCTATCAATTTGAGAGTGGTGGGTATGGGAACTGTTCTAGAAAGGGTGTCTGGGAGGGGCTGGAGAGAGAAAAGGAAGGGGAAATTGTGTTATTCTATTTCAATTAAAATATTATTTTTGAAAAATTAAAGCATCCTGCCAATTTGTTACATTTGGAATCATGAAGAGGTTATCATAGATTGTCCAAGTGGGACCAACATAAACACAGGGAATCTTAAAAGTCCAGGAAGAAGACAGAGGAGGGTGTCAGTGGGAGACATGGCAGAAGAGGAAATAAGAATGTGGCAATTACCTAGCATCAGGAAAACAGAAACTGCTGGTGTGGCTTCAGAGAGGAAGAGGACTCTGAATGGAGGATGTGAGAAGCTACCGCCACTAAGGAAGGTGAGGGAGTGGATTCTTTGGAGCCTCCATAAAAACGAACACACCCAGTGAACATCTTCAACCTAGAGAGACCGTGTTAAATCAAACCATAAAATAGTAAGTATGTAGTTTGCGAACAAGCAGTGTAGGATAATCTGTTAGTGTAGTAAGATATTCACTTTGTCCCCATCTGTGGTACTGACCACACCCATTGGGGGTTGAGACAGGGGCAGACATGACCTGGAGAAACTAGGTCTGAGGAGGAGCCCAGGAGAGCTCTCTTGATGGCAGGACTTGGATAGGAGAGCATCCGATGGAACCTGCTGGTGTTCATCTGTCTATGTTGTAGGTTATTTCTCCCTGAATAAACATCTATTTGGCCTATTTGTTTATCCTGATCCTTATTAAACCATGATATGTTAGGGCAAGAGTAGAAAGTAACATAGCAGGAAAAATGATATACAAACTCAGTGCTAAACATCTTCGACATCCACCAGCTACCACACTGAGCAACACTCCTAGGTTTTGCAGCTATTTGCATACCATTCAGGAGTATGTGCTGGTGATGGAGCATGGGGTTTGCTGAGCAAGGTCGGTGGTCTACCACTGAGCTTTACCCCTGTCCTCTCTGCTGTGATTTGTAATGAGTGTCCCTTTGCTTTATAGTTGTCCTGTTTCAATGTCCACCACACATCTGGGTGCTCCCTTCTATCCCCTCAGGCACTGATGCCACTGAAGTGGTTGGAATTATTCCTTCATTTGGGACTTGTGGCTATTTTATTGTAGTTTGTCCATGGGTTGTTTGCTTTACTCTTATTTGTCCTTTCCATTAACAGGTAAAATGGGTGATCAGCCGCTTCTGCAATCATTTCAGAACCAGAATAGAAAATTGCAGTTTCTAGGTAAAGTAATTTTCTACACATTGTGAGTAAATAGCCCATGTGTGGTAGAATTTAGGCATTTCCAACTTCAAAAACCATATTCTTTCTTTTACGATCATGCCTAAAACCACGTTTTCGCCTGTTGACACAGTATTGACAGAGCAAAGAATGATCACACTAAGCTGTTTTGCCATTCATTGGTTTTGTACATTTACTGGTCACTCTCTGTGGACCAGGCTTTCTCCCAGGGGCTGGGAATTCATCAATGACAAGAAAACAGGTCCTGCCTTCATGAAACTCACATTCTGATGGGATATAAGGAAGAATATAACACAGTGTGTTCGAAGCCCAGCCCAGGCTCTACAGCTTGACAATGTCTATCAAATTTTAACTATTATTCTTATGCACTATTTTACATGTCCCAGTTTAGTATCCTACTACATGCATTTGTCTAGGATTACAACAGATCTTCCAAGTCCTTTGCTACTGGTCCATTAAGGTCTTTTAAGTCCTTAAGGAGGACTAAGATGGCTTGTTAAAACTGCAAGACATAGTGGCTGCAAGACAGCTCAGCAGTTACAGCACTTACGGTGCAAGCAAGATGACTGGAGTTCAGATTCTAGAACACACAGAAGTGTCAGGTGTGGCTCAAAGGCTAAGATACTGGTCCTCAAGGCTGAGGTAGAAGGATTGTTACTACTTTGAGCACTAGCTTCTTATAATGAGTTCAGGCCAGCCTCACCTTCATTTTGAAACACTGTCTCAAAAGAAGGAGCAGGAGATGTTCTTAATGCTTCATCAACACAGAAGATGGAGTGCAGTGACACACATGGAAATCCCAGTGCCTAATAGCTGAGAGGATTGCCACTCTTTTTGAGAAACTAGCCTGGACTACATGGTGAATTCCCAGCCAACTTGAGCTACAGAATGAGACTCTATCTCAAAAGGAAGAGAAGGAATAGAAGGAGGAGAGGGGATTTTCTTCCTACTGTTCAGACAAATAGCACAGGAGATCAGGATGTGGTGACACAGAGTAGAAATCCCAGCATTTGAAATACTGACACGGAGGATCGTGGGTTCTAGACCAGACTGGGTACAAATAAACTGTCTCAAACAGACAAACACGGCAGCAAAAGATGAACTATACTCAGGACATGTATCTGACATAAGAAGCATGCAATAAATACTATTATTATTATTTTGTCATCATTTTGTACTGTATTGGCTAAATTTTATTGTTTACCAGTGAAAGTTATATTGGTAAAATTGTTTTGAAAATTGCAATAATTTAAAAATACTGAATGTTTACAATAGTTCTTTTAATGTATTTTCCTGAAATATCTATGGAAAAAGGAGCAGAAATTGCCTATATATAATTTGCAGACAAAATTTCAGATACTTTGAAAGTGGCATTTTCAATTTTATTATTATTATTGCAAAAGATAACCTAAAGGAACTCTTCCCATCCCTTGAGTAGTATAATGTTTTCGACATCACTCTCAAAGGTGGGATTTTTATAATGAAATGTTGTTTTCTGTGGACTATGGAGTATTGTTTACTCTTGAAAACTTGTGGGGCTAGAGAGATGGCTCAATGGTTAAGAGTACTGAGTGATCTTCCAGAAGACCTGAGTCCAATTCTCAGCACCCACATGGCGGCTCACAACTGTCTTACTCTAAGATCTGACACCCTCACACAGACATACATACAGGCAAAAACAATGCACACAAGATTAAAAAAATAAATTTAAAAAAAGAAAAGAAAAGTTATAGCACCCTCTATGCTATGTAACTTCCCACCAGCCATTGAGAGGGCTCTGCTACCTACTAAGATAGGAAATTACATTAGTGCCTGTTCAACTCTTCTTCCTGGAGACCCGCCTTTTAATAGCAGGCTTGCCTGTGTCTCTCTTACTGTTAACTTTATGTGTCTACTTAGAGCAGGAGTCCATGTAATTTTATCTCTTCCAGCCTCAGATTCCTTTTATGGAGATTCAGCACCAGAATGATTGCAAGGCATAATCATTCCTTGGAAAGATATCGGGCACAACATAAATATTCAATAGTATATACTCCAACATTACTCATTACTAATTCCAGTACTTTTAGGATGAGATCAACTTAAATTGATAAACTGTGAATATGAAGGTTGTCTTCTATGTTCTAGCCAATCAGTTAGCTAGAACAACATAATGATTGCCAATGCCAAGATGATTGTTTTTGGGCTTCATTTACACCAACAGTGATCCTGGATCCTGGACCATGTCTGCAGCCTACACACAGAACTGGAATTTGCCAGCCTCTATAATCACAAAGCTAACACCTTAGCATAAATATCTTCCTATAAATAATCATCTTATGTGCTGTTTTCATGTATCTTCTGAACCAATGCAGTCTTCTAAGGAATTTTATTGCTCATGTTCCTGTTAAAAAACTTGAGAACCTATGCTTTCAAGAGTGCTTCCTGGAGACAAGATGATAAAGGACATAGACACAGGTTTTAAAGACATTCTGCCTCTGCCATTAGTTCCAGTCACATGGTGTCATCCCACCCAGCCTCCACTTCCTTTAACGTAGATTAGACATCAGAATTATTTTAAGGAACAACCATTGCTTAGAAAGCTCTTGGCTACAGAATCAATGTTCAATAATGTATACAAATACTGATAATTACTAAGGCCAATGTTTTTGTAGTTAATTTTTTAAGAATTTCATACATGCATATGATGTTTTTGATCAAGGCCACCTCATCCTTCATCTCTAACTCCTCCCATATCCCATCATCACATTTCCCTCCTTACTCCATTCACTCTTTTTAAAACCCAGTGAGTCCAATTAGTGTTGATCTTATGCACATGAGAGTGGAACCATCCATGGAACATGGATAATCTACCAGAGGCCTCAACACTGATAGAAACAGACACGCATATCCTCCATACAAAGACATCAGTAGCTCCTCAGCTAGTGGTTCAACTTCACAAGCCTCTCCTCCATTCACAGAGAAACTTGAGTTGGTAAAGTCAATATACTGTACCTTTTGAATACATTAGGATGGATGGTCATTAATTTGTCAATTTCTCCATAGACTCATTTGAACCAGAAAAAAAAATATACAGTTTTTGAATCTTAGTGACAATCTGGCTTTCATTCATTAATCCATATTCAATAAAGAACTCTGGCCAATATTTGTCATTTCTCAGTGAGTGGTGATCCTCAGCTGCATTTATCTCTATAAAGTTATTCATAACAAGATCATAATTAGCTATAATTACCTCCAGAACTGAATTGTAATCAGAGAATGGGATTAGATTTCTATATTATAAAGGAATTCCAGGGGTAAAACATCATGCCTTCTTAGCAAAATATTTATTTGTGTCTTTTTTGCAGAAAATTATAATTTAGAAACTATTTTTCTACCTAGACTCAGCAAGGCCCAAGCCCTCTGCTCCCAGCCTGGTATTTTCCTGGGTAATGCTCCTTAAAGGATTAGAAATGTCTTTTCCTTCAGACAGAGTAACAGGCTCTCTGCCAGGCATGGTCCTTTTTCTGGTTTCTTCCTGACAGCTCTTCCATAAAGTGAGCATTAGAAATCACATTTTAGTCAATTGAAAACTCAGGCTTAAAAGGGTAAGTTAGATTACTTCATGTCACCATTATTCAAATGGAGTCTGAACTCCCTTCGAAGTCTACTATACCTGATACCACATCACCTCCATCAGATCAACAACAATATATTTTCTCTTTCAGGTGAGAGTTCCACAACATGAGCAAAATGGTGAACAAAGTTTACCGAGTATAGCATTGTCTGTTTCCCTTATGAAAACTAAATCCATGTAAGATAACACAATGTATAACAACATGAATCTAATTCAGGCCCCTCTCCCCCAAACCAAGACCTTCAAAGTATTGATCAGCTGTAATACTGAGCCTTAATGTTCACCCATGCAAAATTCTGACTCTATCTCAATTATAATGACTTTTCTCAAACCTCAGATAGTCAATCTTGTGGCTCTGTGTCTTTGTTATCATAAAAGTTATATTATATCCAGTCATTAATCATTTGTACACTTTTACTTTAATGACTATCCTCACTTTAATCATTCTTTGAATTCTATAACTTTCAGCCTATGGTTCCTTCCAATTTCTCCCCATTTGATACCACAATTTATTTTTATTTTCACTCAACTTTCAGCCAATTATCTGCCATTCATTGATTATTAAACAAATTTTATGTATCTTAGACTGGCCTCGAACTTGCTCTGTAGCCAATAACGGACAGTAGTAGCCTTGGACTTCTGATCATCTTACCTCGCCTCCCAAGTGCTAGAATACAGTTGTGTACCTCTGTGCCCATCATGCATGGCAAGTGAGCATTGTACCCACTGAGTTGGTTGCCCAGTCCTCAGCCATCTATATATCATTTGAATAGAACTCTTACCAATACCCTCCAGTCTTGTCTTCATTTTGTTACTCCTTTCTAACAAAATATCTAGCCCTTCACAAGTTGAACTATTTTCTTCAAACCCACACCTGAAATCTAAACCTTACTAGAAAACTACCACACAATGAATAGCACTTCATAAGTGCAATTGTTTTCACTAATAATGGTGTGATGGCCATCTCAAACTGACATGCAGTACTCGCCTGTAACCTTGGAGTGTCCCTCTTTATTACTATGCCATCTTCCCTTACTTTCCTTTCCTTAAGCAGATTACACCTCTTATTGCACATAGAAAGCAAACTAGCAAACCCATGCAATAAATCCCTGCATGTCAAAACTATCTTCCCTTCCTTATACTTAGGAGTCTACCAAAAGTGCCCCACCTTATGCATGGCTGACTTCATACATGTGCTGGCTTGATCCTTCCAACCTTTTATGACTGGGATTTTTAAAGTATTCCTAAAATATATCAACACAACATTGTTCAGAGTTGGAGCCTTTGGGAACTAACTGGATCATAATGGCTCTGATGTCACTGACTAAGTAATCTATTCATTGAGTCATTGCTTAATGAATTTGGAAAGAGTCTTTGCTATGAAAATGAACTCTCTGCAATCCACTTGAGGTAAGCAGACTCACTCTGACAGGTGTTTCCATCTATAATGCCTAGCCTCATGAAAGGCTCAAAGGAAGAGGGTCAAGACACTGTGTGTTGAAATCTCAAAAGTTTCAGACAAAAATAATAATTTGTCCTTATGAGTTGATTTTGTCACATCAATAGAAAGTGGATTTACAGAGAGCTGGTCTAAAGAACCCCATATGAATGATTGACATCTTTCTCAGACAGGCAAATTCTTTCCTCTTCAAGTGCATACTTCCCTTCAACCTCCAAACATGTTTAAGCCCCCTCTCTTAAAGACAATTGAGCAATATGAGAAAATGAGGCTCTCTCCAGTTGAAATCACCCTGCAGCAAGGGTTGAGCTTACCTCCTCTTCATCACCATTCATCACCTCAAAAGGGCCCCTTCTCTCCTCCCTTTTCTTTTCTCCTGACTCCTCAGGAGTCCTGTCTTCATTGGACAGAATGGACTCTGGAGCCAAAGCCAGATTGTTTCTCTTATCTTCTGTGATGCCGCGCTGATTTTTTCTGTGTCTCTGGAAACACTTTTACAATACTAACTGACCCTTCCTGACCCTACACCCCAACCCATTACAGGAATTTCTCACCTCTCTGTCCTATCCCTCAGACAACTGTCTGTATATGGTTTTGTCTTATCTCATGGTTTTAATTACCATCTTTATTAGTGGTTTCCAACCTTCCTCATTTTGTTCCTTTAATATTGGTCCTTATGTTATAGTGACCACATACATAAAATTTTTCATTGCTACTTGTAATTTTGCCACTGTTGAGAATTGTAATGTAAATACCTGATATCTGAGATATGTGATATTACTTCTCAGGTTGAGAACCACTGAGCTATATGGTGATGACTCAAGAAATTCACTCTCTACTTCAGTATTTTCAGGGATACATGGGACTATGTGTGAGGCTACAAAATTTCATTTTTGTGATGAAGAAGTAGATAAAACACAAAATGCCTTAACTGGATCAGATTGACTTCCTTTCTGAAAGTCACAGATCTTCAAGAAAGAGGCTAAATGATAATGTATTTTCCATTTGTGATTCTCACT
Source organism: Cricetiscus sungorus (assembly GCA_030556225.1). NCBI lineage: Eukaryota > Metazoa > Chordata > Mammalia > Rodentia > Cricetidae > Cricetiscus > Cricetiscus sungorus. Next base: position 132,042,365 of record JANBXA010000007.1, on the reverse strand, counting down.
CAACTCCTCCTCTTTTGTGTTTAACACCCAAATATTAATACAATGCTATTAATTTTACTAACAATTAGTTAATTTCAGAATGTTCATACTGCTCAAGATACTGCTTTATCATCTTAGCATTCAGAAATACGTTCAGCAGAATATCATCAAGCAGCATTATTTCTGGGATTTGCAGTTGGTCTATGCATATTCTACATCATGAGCATGTGTGAGACAATTAGCATGAGTTACTTTTCTTGTTTCTATGACAAAATTGCCAATGAAAGCCTCTTAAGCAGTAGTTATCAACCTGTGGGCTGTGACTCCTATCTCTAAAAATATATACAATTCATAACAATAGCAAAATTACAGTTATGAAATAGCAATAAAAATAATTTTATGGAAAATGTTTCAGCATTAGAGAGTTGAGAGCCGCTACTCTTAAGGAAGGAAAGATTAATCTTGGCTTATTATTTGAAGAGATATAGTCTGTCATGGAAATACGGGCATGGCAGCAAGAATATGAGATGATTGGTGACATTGTGTTTATAGTTAGGAAGCAAACAGAGATTAATACTGGTGCTCGGGTGGCATCCTCCTTTGTTCATTTTTATTCAGTCCAGGACCCCATACTATAGAATACTGCAAATAACTTTCAAAGCAGGTCTTCCCTCCTCATTTAAATCTTTCTGGAAAAGTCCCCACAGCTGTACCAAAATGTGTATCTCCTAGGTGATTCCAAATTGAATCAAGTTGAGAATGAATATTCATCATGGTGACCTTTCTATTACTATAGCATTACTATAGAAAATACTGTTGTTTGAAGAGCTAAGTAAACAATCAGTTGGCTTCATTCATTCATTGGACCATTGGTATTTCAATGTGGTAAAAGCATATGACAAATCAAAATTATCACAAAAATGAAATGTGACAATGGATAAGAGTAAAATCCTGGGGTCCTATTAGTCTATTAAAGAGCGTATCTAATTGATTTGGAGGCTAACATTATGTCCCATTTTTAAAGAAACCTCCCAATGGCACAACAGGATGAGTCCAAAACTTGAATTATAGTATGGATCTTTAGGCGATATTCTAAATCTGAGCTATCGATATGTGATCTTCTTACAGTCAGGGAAACATTCTTTTTAATTGAAACTTTTAAAGTAAGTTTTTGTAGGGATGTTTTGTCTCATCTCTTTCCCCTGTTGGGGGAGGCTGAGGGACAGAGAGAAATTTTATTTGTTCTTGACCAAATAAGTAGAATCACAAAAGGTAACTCACACTGAGTTGTGACTGTCAGGCAGGCAGATGGTATGTTGTCAGTGTTCCTATAAGACAAAGCTAATGGCTGAGGATCCTACCATCTGTTGTTCAGGGATACTTTGCAGGTCCTTGTGAAGAAGGCTTTTAGTTTTATAAATTTACCAGGAACACTTCTGCTTAAATAACATATTTTACAGGAAAGATTAACTGCTTCTAGTTATTTTGATAAAATCTTTCTCAAATCAGGACTATACTCATACATACTTAAAAACTTGCAAACAGAAAAGGTCAAAAGTAAAGTATATCCTTTCTGGCTTTGCAATATACATATAGGTAGATAAAGCCCCAATATTTGCTTGCAATTACCATGGATGAAATCTAGGTTCAATTAGTGATCCATTCCTTAAACTACATGGGAAGAACACCTATAACAGAAGCTCTGCCACAGTAACCATTTGATTTGTTGGCGTGTAATAATGAAAAAGCAAAAGGCTTGGCTCTCAGATGTTCCTGTGCCTAAATTCTAACCATTCATTGGAATTGTTAATGAATTGTGTATGTGTCCTATATTTTCTCTTGGCCTCAGTCTCTTATGTTATTGTTGTGAACCTAGCTTTTAAGGACTGAGCCATCTCACCAGCCCTCAGCCTCAGTTTTTTGACTTATACAATGACTCTTGTGAAATAAAAGTAAGCCTAACTTTGAATTCCTGGTTCACTGCCCACTACACTTCAAGTGCTTGGTTTATGGCAATGTGAACAGAGTGTCTCGTTGACTAGCATTTAGAGCTCATTCTGCAATTACTCAAGTACCTTCTACAGAGTGCACACTGGCAAGACAATATAAAGAAAGACATCCTAGCCCTCTGGAGTTTACATATCCATGATAAACTGAATAATGTCTCCCAGAAGATGCTCACATCTTCCTTCCCTGAATTAATGAAAATTAAGTGGGGAAATGTTCTTTTCAGATGGGACTAAATCATGGATACTCAGATCAGGATAGCGTCCTGTGCAATGAACAGGATTCTTTAAAAAAAAAAAAACAGACATGAAAATAGAAGTTAAAAACTTGGAGTTATAGAAGGAAAGCAAAGGACAGGGAGTGGATGTCTCCTTTGCTCAGAAGGAGACAGCTCTGCCAATACCTTGGCTTTAACCCAGTAAAATGGATTTTTGACTTCAGAACCATAAAGCTGTTATCTTCAGCACTAAGCTTATAATCATTTGCTATAGCAGACATGGGAAACTAATAAGCAGGGAGGAATTAAACTACTAATTACATAATAATTTAATACAATTGTGATAAGTGCTTAGATGATTAAGTAAATAAAAATGAGTTAGTGAAAGCAAGTCTGGAAAGCAGGACACCTCCTTTGAGGGGCAAAGTTTTCATTTTAGATTTCCAAAGAAGGAAATACATTCATGGAGTGAAGAGAGAGAATAATATTCTAGGTAAAGAAAAATCCTTGTTAAGAAAGAGCTAGCTCAGAGTAGCTGGAATACAGCCCAAAACGTATGGGAAGACCATGAAAGAAAAGAAGGCAAAATCAGCAAGAGAGGACCAGGTTAGAAGCATGGGACAAACACTAAGGAAAGATTTTACCTGGCAGTGCTTTGCTAGCCTCTGTCAGGTCATCCCTCTTACTGAGGACTTTTAGAAAAAGTAAACAAAACTGGTTTGCGGTTGCATTTTTTCTTAACCTACTAAAAGCAGTTATGAACTACTAAGTCCATGAGTGTCTGAAGAATATTCTAGACAGAAAGAAGTTCAGATATCAACTAAAGACCTGGCAACATTTTTCTACCAAAAACACTTCCTAATTCAAAAGGAGCAGCAAAACACCTATAAAAGTGAGCAGAATGTTGTAGTGGTCCAGTTACAGTAATACCAGTTACAGAGCAAAAGCATCTACTTCGAAAATCCCAATAAACTTGGCTCTGCCAATCCCCATGGGTCAATTAGAGAAGAGTAATGGTAAAAATCTAGAAAACAAGATAGATTTCATAAATATGATCACGTTGGGAAGTGCTGATAAGATGTACAGTGATCCCAAGTCATCTTCAGGGTACAAAAAAATTCCTTAAGTTTAAACAGAATACGGAAAAGAGGTGTGCATAATTTAGCAGCCTTAGTCAAAATGTTACATGCCTGGTTATTGTCTCAATCTGAGTCCTTCCAGGTAGTTAGTTGTCGTTACTGTCATTTTTGGGGTTGGGAGGGGGCATCTGGTCCCTGTAAATGAATACACTGTCTCAAAGTTACAGTCCTGTCTTTGTGGTTAATTACGTTTATTTAAGGAGGAAGCAGTGATATATCTGTCCATGCCCTTTGGCTTTCCATTTCTTGAAGATAGTCTTGAGCCCTTATTAATAAAAATGTTTGTCAGCCAGTCTTGTTTATAATTTATTTTCATCCTTTCCCTGTGGCACAACGGAGCAAATCTAGAGTTTGTACATGCAAATATGTATTGGGAAAAGAGTGATAGAAGCAAATCATTTTTTAAAACTAAGCACAAAGTAACAAATTAAATGATTTGAAAGCTGATTTGACTTTTGTAAAATCTTCTAAACTGGAGTTGCAACTGAGGGTTCATGAAGAAGCTGAGACCCCAATAAGCATTCCACATTTTATTTGAACCCCAAAGGCTCTATCCATGGAATAAGAAAAATCAAAAATAAATCACCCCTCAAAATGCCCTAAACCCAACTCTGGGCAGTTTTTGACCACTGCCTAATGAACATTGTGATATCCAAAACTACCTACCATACAAAACTTAATGAAGGTCACCATATTCACCATGCTATGCAAAACCATGCCCTCTCTTCAGAGAACCATGAGCTTCTAGAGTCTTACATGATGCCTCCACCAGCTTTATATAAGGAATGTCCAAGAGAAAGAGAGTTCAGTCCAATTAAATATTTTGTAAATATTATTTACAAAAAATAAACTGACCCTTACATCACCCAGAATATGGAGTTCTATGATGTAGGATTTTCCTTACAGTATATAAAGACATAAAAGATAGAGGTGGATGTGTAAAGGGAACCATAAATACAGTAATAATTCAAATAAAAAAAGTTTAGGATAGTACATATAATAATGGGTATTAAGATGTTGGTATATAGGCTTAACAGGATGTTAGGCTGTATGGCTGAGAAAAAAAATAATGAGATTAAAGATAAGAAATGCACTCAAACTAAAGAAAAATGGGGTAAAATCTAACACTAAAGACAGTTTTTTTAAAGGTCATACAGAAACCTACTATAGAAGATTCCTAAAACATTTCCACATACATATCCAAAAACATATTTAAATGGAGTTATACTATAATGAGGGAACAATGTCCCTACAGGACACCACAGGTTAATAAATGAAAAGTCCAATGTCAGGAAGGGGTTACCTCTTTTGGCATTGTGGCCAGTGAGGTCTCACAGAACCTAAACATTACAGGTTCATTACAGGTTACTACTAATGCTCTGGGTTACCCTCCAGAACTTGATTTAAGACTCTGTTGCTAAAGATGCCACAAACATGGGAGGATGAAGCTAGTACTCATATGGAAGCTCTGGAAGCTTCATCCCCACTGGCTTCATGGTGATGGACAATGCTACACAAGTTACTCAAAGACAAAAGTAATTATTAGTCTTACACAGATGTGAGCTACAATAACAACTGGCCTGGCAAGACACACCCACTGATGTGATGCAGTAGTAGCATATGGCCCCCTCCACAAATTGAGTTTCAGCACCAAAATGATGTGCTTTATTTACAGTTACTAGAATAAAAGGTGGAAGGGGGTGGATGGTCCCGAGTGAGGGTCCCAAATGAGTGAAGTCCCAAAGTGAGGGACAATGTGGGATAGCATAGCAGGTTCCATAGCAGGTGAGGGTGACCAAGGCAGAGGAAATAACATGCCAGGCAGATAGAGCTTGAATGAGGAGTTTATTTAGAAAGGGGAGTGAGGGAGAAGGGAAGAGACATAGAGGCACCAGGAACAGAAGAGGAGAGAGGGAGAGAGGAGGGGGAAGAGAAAAAGAGGGGGTTAGCTGGTGGCCAACCAAAAGCAAGACCCTCTCAACACATTGAAATCCGTATCTGGTACTATTACTGGAGCCAAGAACCAGTGGATAGATAGGCCCTAGGCCCTAGGGGAAAACCTGTCATACTCTATTAAGTGGGAATAACTTTAAACCAACTCCTAATGATTTATTGTTATACCCCATATAAATATATCTCTTGGAGCTGAAGAGATGGCCCCAGAGTTAAGAACAAGAGCAGCTCTTCTAGGGGATCTGGGTTCAATTCCCTAGACTCGTGTGGCAGCTCACACATGTGTTGATCACTTTCAATTCTGATAAAATGCAGTCCTAGATTCAGAAACCACTAGGAACCAACGAAAACAATGGTGAAGAAAATTAAATTTGCATATGTCATCAAACCAGAAAGAAGAAAATATATTAGAACCTTCAAATCTGAAGGAAAAAACAGACACAGAATTTCAGCTAAAAACCTATTTGAAAAAGTAGAAGACACAAGAAAAGATCACACCTCCTGCTCCCAACATTATGAAAGATAGTAATTCTCAACCTGAACTCCGTGTGGGAAAAAATTAAGGAAACATAAATGTCTGCTATGTGATCTCTGGTGTAATTGTGGGAAAATGGAGAAATAATTCCTATTAAACTTGGTGATAGGAAACAGAAAAAATTTAAGTTAATCCAAAAGAAACCAAATGTTTAATATAATAAAAAACAAAAGCAAGAAAATAAATACAAAGCAGGTAAAAGAAACTCAAGGCAAATAAGGTAACTTACAAATCCAAATGCTCAATGGTTACAATTAATCCAAGTGAATTAAGCAAATCCAAACAGATTGTGCTTCCAGGGAAACACAAAGGTAATGATTTAAAGTGCTTTTCTTTTTAATAAATCCACAGAACATTATAAGTTTCCCTGTGAAACTGTCTTTCAGAGCTCAGTTCAGGTTTTCAAATACATAAATATGTCTTATAATTAGATTTAAATTACTGTACTGTGCAAGGCTCTGTTATACCTTTTTCCTCCTCATCATCCCCTTAATTTTTAGCCTTGGTTTTAGTTACCAAGACAGGTATGTTAAATGCACTATATAGAAATTTCCCACTTTTCTTATTTAATTCTTAGATTTTATTCAACACATTTTGAAATTTTATTATTAAATGCATGTATATTTCCACTTTTTTTACTTTCCACTTTTACATGTCCTTTTATTTAAAATGTTTTCCATCTCTGGTCCTTAATATTGGGATTAAAGGCATGTGTTCCACCATGCCCAGCTAACTCTTTTCCTTTAGTTTAACATTTTCATAACATCTTAATGCCCATGCCCGGAGCATGATGACACTAAAGTTCTACATCTTTTCATCTGGTAGACACTATGATTGTGATCAAGCAATGAAGAACTGTGATTTAAATTATATTTAATGTTTATTTTAAAAATAATATGTGCTCCAAAAGAGAGAAAAGATCTCAATATTACCGCTGAAACTTCTAGAAGAAGGAGTAGGTATACACCTGAGGACATGGGTTCACGTAAGAGCTTTCTGAATAGGACCCTGGTCACCAAGTAATTAGAAGAAATAAGGAAGGGTTATGTGGAATTTAAAACTTTTGTGTTAGCAAGGAAACAGCTGATTGGCTGACCATGCAGCCTACAGAATAGGAAGAAGACTCTTTGCCCATTATACAGCTGACAGAGGATTACTGTCTAGAACGCATGAAGAACTCAAGAAACTAAACACCTAGTAAACAACTCAATTTAAAAGTGTGCTATGAAGCTGAGAAGGGAGCTCACAGAAAAAGAAATAAAATGTTTAAGAAATAGACACCCTATTTCCTCCTACTGGGTATATGTTTAGCCTTGTTGCATCTTGTTACAATGAGGTCAGTTGATATCTTTGGGAGGTCTGTTCTTTTCTGAAGAAAATGGAGGAGCAGTAGGTTTGGCAGAGAGGAGGTGGGGGAGAGGGCTGGGAAGAGAGGAGGAAGGAGAGGCTGCAGTTTGGATATATTGTATGAGAGAAGAATAAATGAATAAAATTAAAAAACCACACATACTCCAAGAAAGGAAAAGTATTCATTCTTAATCCATCAGGAAGATGCAAATTGAAACTACTCTGAGATTTCTCCTTACCTCAGTAAGATTAAGAAAATAAAAAACAATAAACCCTACTCATAATATAGGGAACAGGAAACCCTCATACACCATTACTGGGAATAAAAATTGGTTCAGCTGATAGGGATATCAGTGTGCTAATTAAAAAAAACAGATACAGATTTATCATATGACCTAATTATACCACTCATCAACTTATGGACATATACTCTGAGAACTCTGTATCCTACATTTGAGACATGCCCATCTGAATTCATTGAGCTTCTAGTGAAATAGCATGGGAAAAGCCTAGATGCCCATCAGCTGATGAATAGATAATAAAAATTTTGTATACACTGGAATTTTATTCATTTGTAAAGAAAAATTAAATTGTGAATTTTTCAGGTAAATTGATAAAAAGAGATGGGGAAGTGGAAGATATGTGATATGAGAGAGGGAGAATACTGAGAAGGGAAAGGGGGTGGGGAATAGTCAGAGCAGGAGGTAGGGAGAGGGATAGGTAAAGTTTGGGAAAGCTAATATATACAAATGTGAAGAGTGTGTGTGTGTGTGTGTGTGTGTGTGTGTGTGTGTGTGAGAGAGAGAGAGAGAGAGAGAGAGAGAGAGAGAGAGAGAGAGAGAGAGAGAGAGAGTCTGTCTCTGTGTCTGTGTCTGTGTGAATTTTTATAGTTGGCCAACAACAATAAAGTGGGTGCCCCCACATCTATGGGCAACACAGACTAGAATCAGTGACTATAAGAAAAAATAAGGACATGACGTTGAGTGGGTTTGGGGAGCCTGTCAGGAGTTATTAGGAACAAATATAATCGAAATACATGATATGCATATATAAAATCATAAAAAATAATAAAGTATTAAATGAAATTTGGCATTATTATTGGAAATGTGTTTGCAACAACCTCAGCATATAAATACATGCTTTTGCTTTTTCAAGTATATTCCTTGTAAAATCTAAATACAAAGCAAAGCCTGCTGACAGAAACAGTGCAAAAGCTTTCCATTTGCACAGAGATACACTGCCAGTGTATGATATGCAAACAATTTTGAAGCTCTAGTATGCAAAAGAATTCAGATATCTCAATATTTTTTCATATGAACAAAATATTCAAATGACAATATTTTTAACATAATGGCTTAAATTATACACAATTAATTGTGATAATTTCCTTTTTAATATGGTCACTAGAATGCTGAACACTACACATATACTTTCTTTTTTGTATCTGTTGGAGAGATGACTCACTGGTTGGAAGCACTTATTACTCCTGCAGAGGACCAGACTTTAGTTCCCAGCATCCATGTCATTAGGTAACTTAGAGCCACCTGTACTCTAGCTCCAAAAGATCCAACATCTTCTGAACTCCACAGTCTCTGGAACTCACATGTGCATACACCCACACAGACACATACATGCATTTATAATTTAAAACAAAATAACTATTAAAAACATATTGGCTTAATATAAAGTAAACAAAAGTCATTAAATATTCCTCTATTTGAATCTGACCCATAAGGCCAAATTTTACTCAGTAAGAAACTGCTAAGAACATTGCTTAAGCAAAAATAAAATGAATCCAAAAACAAATCATCATATATTATTCAAGCTGCTTTTGTTTCAAAAGCATCTTTCACTTCCTAGGTGGGCAGCAAGCTCCTTGAGCTGTGAGGTCACGTCTTTCATCTCCTTAATCTCACCCAGCACTACTTGTCTAAACATGTATTAGTCACCCAGTAAATACTTGCTGGTAAATTCCCAGGAATCCTTCAGTGTAAAAATTTAAGAGTACCCACTCTGTGAAAAGTATCTCATTTGAAAGTTGACTCTTTTTTTCACTGATATGGTTAACTTGGTTGCTGATCAAAATATCAGTATTTTTTGTTCTAGTAAAGCAATGAAGCTTTGATGTTCTGGAAATTTTGAGAGAAATGTGTATAAGTATAATCAGCAAAGCAGGCTTAAAGGGAGGAAGGGAAATGATACAATTACATTATAATCTCAAAAGATAAAAGAAAAACTTAAAAATCAAATCAAAGCCAAAGAAAATATTTGCAAAGCAGGAAAACCAAAAATGTATTTTTCCATAGGATTTTTTTTCTTTGATAAGCATTTTTTTTGCTTTCATTTTTTTCCTTGTCAGTTTCATGCATCCCAAGCTAGCTTTCAGCTCCCTATGTAGTGAAGGATGACTTTGAACATCTGCTGCTCCAGCCTTCCATCTCCCAAGTGTTGGGATTGTGGAATTGTTCCTTCATACTCAACTTAATAAACTTGTATCTGTCAAAACAGAAACAGAATTTTATAACAAGATGGAAACAATGTATGTTTCCATTTAAAATGAAACAAAAATGTTTTAATATGTGTTGCCCTGCAATGACATGCTTTCTTGGAAAATGCTAGCCCCCACCTGCTGAAAGTATTCAGACAATGAATAAATACCCGAATAAAGGAAATGATAAATAAATAACATCATAAGTAACAAAGGAAGGAGAGAAAACAAACAAAATGAGCTTGAGGCTCCTCCCTAAACAATTGGTTTTGATATGAATCGTGAACCTAATTTCCCACATCTTTCTTTACATGCAAATATTTATAGCAACTAGTCATTGGTCTGGTTCAAGATTTCTGGATTCTGAAGCACTATGAACACTGGGCTGTTGCTGAGACTTATCTCAGATACCATGTTGTTGCCTAGAGTTAGGGGCATTGTGGGGCTTGGCAGTGTATCCAGGGGTAGGATCCAAAAGAGTTCCAGGCCATTGCATACCTCCCCGCCCTTGGCACCGAGCTACCTCAGTAGCTCACTGGGCATTCAGCCAGAGCACAGCACTATGGTCCCACACTCCTAATTCTTTAATCTAATCATTTAAGGAACCTATATAGTTTTTATTCTAAAATTCATGATTAAATGTTATAGTTGAAGCACACAGAAATTTCCTTCATTTGCTAAATTTATTTCTAAGTATTTCAAAAACAGTTTGTCTTTGTGTCCTGCAACTTCCCTGAATTCATTTGCTAGTTTTAATGCAATCATTAGGTATCTCCATATACAGTAATAAGATAATGTAATTGCTTCATTTCAAATGTGGATTCCATTTCTTGTGCCCACATAATTTCTCTACCAACACTTTGAGCAAATATGAAAGCAAGATTGAGTGCTGAGATCTATATTGATGATCTCAGAAGAAGCTATTAGCCCTGCCCCTCACTAAATATGGTTTTTAGTCATCTTTTAAAGTTATCATGTAGGAGTGCAGAATGTGTGTGTGTGTGTGTGTGTGTGTGTGTGTGTGTGTGTGTGTGTGCGTGTTCTTCATTAGTTGACTCCTCCAGTGGTTGACTTTTGAACAATGCATAGTCATACTCGTATTAATGCAGATATATCTGTTACCTTTAAGTTTGTGTATTTTCAGAGCAAGGAAACTAGACACAAATAAAAGTTATGGCCCAGGTGATCCAGCATCCAGAACAGCTTTCAGGCTATTGACTACGATGATCCAGCCACACAGAATACTACAGCCAAGATGTAACAATTATCCTAATTTTCTCATGGCACCCCAAAGATAACCAGTACCCACAGTCAACAGCAAATATTCTAGAAATCTATATCCCAAAAATTCTACATTCCCCAAAATAAATCATGGATATTTATTATTATTTAGAGGGGTTGGTTACAAGTTGTTATGGGTACTGGTCAGCAAAAAAAAAAAAAAAAAAAAAGCTAAACAAAGGAAATTAGATCCAGGGATCTTGTTCTGAAAAGAAAAAGGAAGGATATAGAATGGTAGGATAAAAGGGTAGATAATTGATTTTACATTAACCCCAAAACCAACCCATAATCTGACATATTTTACATTGTTATGGATTTTGGTTTATTTATACAAATTTAATGTTAATTTTCTTATATTATGTGTATCTTTCCACTCTTGTTTAGGGTATTATGTTTATACATCTCATTTAAAAATGCAACATAATTAAGAAATACAGATTAATAGTCATCTATAGTAGCAAATTCTTAGTCATGTTAATTAGGTTTTCTAATGGGAGATGTTATTCTGTATATATGTTTCTCATACTGGTTAATAAAGCTCTGTGGCCAATAGAAAACTAGATAGGCAGGGCTAGGAGACTAGAAGGAGGAAAGAGGAAGTAGTAGGGAGGAGTCGAGATGTAGTCCCTGGAGGAAGGAGGATGCCCGCTGCGGCTCCCCGATAAGACGACCACATGGAAATACTTAGATAAGTAGAAATGGGTTAATAATTAAGACAGAGCTAGCCAATAAACAATAATGGTAATTGGCCAACAGGATTGCATCAAATACAGAGTCTCAGAGTGTTACTTAGGGCTGGCGCGGCTGTGGGCCCAGACTGGTGGGCTGGCGGAAACATACATGCTACAGTTTTCAAGGTCATAAAGAGATATATTGCAGATAAATAGACAATCTTCAAAGACTTGAAAAACTTAAAGAATATGTCATTTAAAATATTTTAAGAACCTAGGTTTTTCTCAATAGTGAGGCACATCTGCTCCTGGCAGTACCAATTACTTCAAAGAGGATTATGGGCATCAAAGAAGCAATGCAGAAACTCCATATGGAGTTTTTTCTTTATGACAAAAATGTAATGTGGGCAAAGAAATTGTCCTTACCTCAATTGCTGACAGTTACTGTACAAACTCCACAGGAAAGGTAACTGCCAAGCTTTGCCAAGACAAGGTAGAAAAGTCCTTCAAAATTGCATGCCTCCAGGAAAGTCTGTCTGATATGTTGCAGAGGAACTTTTGGTGATTGTTGAGGCAAATTGAAGCCCCTGTCATTAAGTAACAGTTCACACTTCTCGGGTCTTTGATGGTGTTAAAGACTAGATACTTATAACTATAGTTTTCTTTAGTTATGAAAAAAGATAAATTAGATACAAAACTTTGGCCTCACAAAGATAAGAAAGATAATATAGTATTTTCTCTAATTTTGCCAAATACAAGTAGACTGGTTATTGTAACTATAATTCTTCTTCTTTTCTTCTTCTTTTTTTTTTGCCTGTTTTTATTGAGCTATAAATTTCCCTAATTCCTTTCCTCCCTACTCCCCTCCACTCTTGCCCATACACCCATGCTCCCAATTTATTCAGGAGATCCTATCTTTTTCTACTTCCTAAGTGGACCCAAGAATGTCTCTCTTAGGGTCCTCTTTGTTACCTAGGTTCTCTGGGGTTGTGTATTGTATGCTGGTTATCCTTTGGTTTGTGTCTAATATCCATTTATGAGTGAATACATATTATATGTGTTTTTCTTGGTCTGTGTTACCTCACTCATGGTGCTTTCCTCTAGTTCTGTCCAATTGCTTGTAAATCTCAAGATGTCATTATTTTTTTACTACTGAGTAGTGATACATTGTGTAAATAAGCACATTTTCTTTATCCATTCTTCACTTCAGGGAAATCTAGGTTGTTTCCATGTTCTGGCTATTACAAATAATGCTGCTATGAACATAACTGAGTAAATGTCCTTGTGGTGTGAATATGCATTCTTTAGGTATATGCCCAAGTGGTATTGCTGGATCTTGTGGTAGATTGATTCCCAACTTACTGAGGAAACCACCAGACTGATTTCCAAAGTAGCTGTACAAGTGTGCACTCCCACCAACAATGTAATAATATGAAACAATAAAGTCTCATTGCTTTATATCCTCTTCAGCATAAGCTGTTATCAGTGTTTTTTATCTTGGCCATTCTGACAGGTGTAAGATGGAATCTCAGATTGGGTTTTATTTGCAGTTCTCTGATGGCTAAGGATATTGAGCATTATTGAGCATTGTCTTTAGGCTATTTGAAACTCCTCTGTTGATATTTCTCTATTTAGTCCTTTACCCACTTTTTAATTGGATCGTTCAGTGTTTTGGTGACTAGCTTCTTGAATTCTTTGTATATTTTGGAGATAAGCCTTCTGTCAAAGGCGGTGTTGCTGAAGATCTTTTGCCATTTTGTAGGTTGCTGTTTAGTCTTGTCAACTGTGTCCATTGCTTTACCAAAAGTTTCTTAGTTTCAAGAGGTCCCATTTATTAATTGTTGCTCTCAGTGTCTGTGCTACTGATGTAACTGTAGCTCTTACTTAATGAATGCTTTTGTTGTATATAATCTTACTATGTTAAAGATAAAAACCTTTCTTTTGAATAAGACAAAAAGTGGAAATGCTGTGAAATAATCCTCTTATACACTGTAAAGATTTGTCACATGAATTGTTTTAATAAAATTCTGGTTTTCCAGTAGCCAGGCAGGAAGTACAGAGAGACCAAACTAAGGATGATAGGAAGCAGAAGGGTGTAGTCAGGAGTCACCAGCTAGATGCAGAGGGAGCAGGAGATGAACATGCCATGGAAATAAAGGTACACCACATAGCCTAATCTAAATAATAAATATAGGTAAACTTAAAATGTAATAATTGGTTAGTAATAAGCCTGAGATATTGGCTGAACACTTATAAATAATATTCAACCTCTGAGTCAGTTATTTGGGATCAGGTGGTGGTAGAGAAGCATCCGATTATATAAGTCTGTTGGTGGAATTGTGTAAAATAACAGGACTGCTTGAGGACAACTGTAGCACTAGGCCATGGAGAACACTGGATTAATCTCAATTTAATGTATTTTAGTGTACATAACAAGAAGGCAACACCATTTTATATAACAAATGTTTATGTTCCCACAACCCTACATGTTAAGAAGTACCATATTTAATATGTTGACCCTCAGAGGTAATCCTTCAACACATGATTAGGCTGTGATAGTAGAACTTTTTGATCACCCTTCAGCCTCCATCTTACCAAGTCTTCTTAATTTATTTGTGTAATTCTTCATCCTTGAGACTTGAGAGTTTGATTTTCATGTTATCCTGTACTGGGTCTTCATTATTTCTTTCTTGTTCTTCTGCCTCCTTCTCCTTGTCATCCTCCTCCCTCCTTCTCCTCACCCTCCTTCTCCTCTTCTCCATCCTCCTCCTCCTCCTCCTCCTTTTCCTCCTTCTCTTCCTCTTCCTCCTCTTCCTCTTCTTCTTCTCCTCCTCCTTTTTCTTCTTTGGCTGGTTCCCACTATGGAGCCCTGGCTGGTTCAGAATACCTTATGTAAACCGTGCTGTCTGTGAACTCACAGAGATCCCCCTGTGTCTGTCTCTGTAGTGCTGGGATTAAAAGTGTGTATCACCACTACCAGCTGGTCCTTTCTCTTTATCAGAGAGCTGGCTGGTCTTCTTTCTGTTGCCCTAATACTGATCTCCAAATGTCAATATTATTTTTTAAAGTCTATCAATTTCCCTTACAGATTTAACCACTATTCTAACCAAACAGGTTTTGGTTAGAAAAAAAAAAACTATTTTACTTTCCAAATATAATGGTTTTAAATAGAGAGAACAAGAAGAATGGAAAGAAAAGGGGTAAAAAGGTGAGAAAGCCATCCAGGATGTGCTCAGTATATTTTGATTATTCTGATCTAAATGGGACATTCTCCAGAGCTCAGTAGAAGTTGCTTAGAACTTCATAGGTGTCCTTATATCCATCTGCCTGTAGTTACTGAAAATGATGGCTCTCTCTCTCTCTCTCTCTCTCTCTCTCTCTCTCTCTCTCTCTCTCTCTCTCTCTCTCTCTCTCTCTCTCTCTCTCTCTCTCTCTAGACCTTCCTAATCTCCAATGAGTCTCATTGCATATCTCAAAGCTAAACTTTCCAGAACAAGAGGGGGTCATCTTCTGGCCATGAAAATCTTGATGTTCATCTGGTGTGGTTACTGGGCAGCTTTAGAATCTTGTTCACATCTGAACCGTTCCCAAACATTCATTCTAGGGACTAAGCACATAGCTTAGTCTTTGTTAATTTAAAGATGATTCTCTTAAACCAAACCCTAGTACATGCCTCTGCTCCCATGGGGCTGTAATTGAGATCAGCTTCCCCAAACCTGTTAAAAAAAAAAAAAAAAACACTTCAAAAGAAAGGCACAGATGACCCCCACTGAATTCTGTTTGCATTGTTTTTCTCCTTTTTTGAAATTTTATTTCTATTTTCAGAAGCTACTTGGGGCTTTTAAAGTTTCATTTTTGGTTTTGTTTTTAGAGAGAAGTATAAAACAGGATTCTTTAGGAGACAGACATCCATCTTTGCTTCTGTTGCCTTCATTTCTCCTACAAAACTACAATTGTCCACCATAGGCAGAAACCTTTTTTCTAATCCAGTGCTTCCCAGACTTCCTAATGCCACGATCCTTTAATACATTGCTTCATGTTGTGGTGACCCCCACCATAAAATTATTTTTTTGCTACTCCACAGCTGTAATTTTGCTACTGTTATGAATTGTAAAGTAAATATCTGTGTTTTCTGATGGTCTTAAGTGACCCTTTTGAAAGGGTTGTTCAACCTGTCCAGGGGGTCATGAGCCCATAGGTTGATAACTACTGCTCTAATCCATTTTTCTCACCATAGTCAGCCAAAAGTCATCTGGCTAACATGATTCTTCCCATATCACTCTGTTAAAAACTCACAGCTCTGTTTCTACATAATTGTGATGTGGCCTCAATTACTCCCATGGAATCTATTTCTAATCCCCTTTTTGTATTTTATATTCCTGCCACATTCAATTCCAACATGCACTGTGCAGTGCATAGCATTAACGGGGCTCAGCCAACAGAAGAATAAATGAGATAAGTGACTTGTTTCCCTTCTGATTAAAGCTAAGGTGGGATTCTCTTCCTCTGTGCCCTGCTTCCTCTTCTTCCTGTGCAGGATTCAGGACTTACTGCATAGTAGGTGTTCAAAGATGCTTGTTGACTAGTGAAATTAGCACATTCATTTTACCACCCAAGAAAGAGTTCCATGAAATCCTGATTCCTGGCAATTTAAAACATTTTCTGGGTGTTATAATTATTGGCCCATTGTAGGATAAGGAGTGAGTGGGTGGGAGAATTCATTAGCTCGTTAAAACACAATAGACGGAACATAATTAAAACATTTAGGCAATTTCTGGATCACAGAAAATGAATAATCATGGGTGCAAAACAAACCCTCAACCAGTTGGTTGTCTGCAGATGCACCATTTCCTGCCTTCTCAGAACACTGTCAACTGCAGATCCAACCTCTCTCCTGTCCCTTCCCTATTACGGTTTAATAAGGATCAGGATAAACAAATAAGTGGAAAAGATATTAATTTAGGGAGATATAACTCACAACATAGACAGATGAACACCAGCAGATTCCACCAGATCCTCTCTTCTCGGCATCCAGCCAGCAAGAGGGCTCTCTGAGCCCCCTCCTCAGCCTTTTCCCCCCAGGTCATGCCCGGCCCTGTCTCCACCCCCAATGGGCATTGTCTAAGTCACAGGTGTGGACAAGGTGAATATCTCACTACAATTCCATTTTTAATCTCAAGAAAATATCTGAGATAGATATAAAAACTATATACAAAACAGTGAATAACAAGTGTGCTCTAAGAAAAGGAAAATTGAAAACATACAAACTTAATACCTAACTATCTAGTCTTAGGGTGAAGTTGAAATGGGGTATACAATAGAGTTGTCCTAAGCTGGAAAGCTTAAGTCTAGTACATAATATATCTAACTAGAAAGAAAGAAAGAAAGAAAGAAAGAAAGAAAGAAAGAAAGAAAGAAAGAATAATAGTTGTGATAGTTTAATTTTCAACTTCATCAAAGACCTGAGAAGTAAAATAATAATACTAGGGTAGGCAGAAAGTGTGGATGGGCAAATTCCATAAGGTGCAACAAGGACAGAATCAGCAGGCTACCTGGACAGTCACCCAAGGTCTCACAGCAGCATTGGTGCAGCCAGTTTTGGCTAAGGCCTAGAGTACCTGACAGACCACAACAAGGCAGGGAGGTAAAAAGTCTGTCTTACCCTGACTTGGCAGGGTTCAGCAGTCTTTTATGTTTGTCTCCTGCAAGCACAAAGGACTGCACGATCAAATCAGTGGTCGAGGTGGGGGCAGTTCTTTGCCCAAGAGGCCATAGCTGAAGAAGGGATGGACTCCAGAAGGAACAACAACAGTGTCCAACATAATTTCAGGAAAATGCATGGTGCTCTCAGGAGCAACAGTGTCTCATGTCAATGGAGTACTAATATTAAAACATTTAAATGCCATATTCTGCAGGTCTATGAAGTCTTTGAAGATTAAGAATCTATTTGTGACTAATCTCATAGGTATAGGAAACATGGGTGAAGATAATCTGTAATACTCAAGAACCTAGCTATAATACTGATAGAAACTTCCCTGAGTAAAGCAGGGACTAATACCTAAGCAATGTAACTATGTACATATATATACATGTAATTCCCTAAAGCAGAGGTAGAGTAGAAATATCTAGACCAGAGGTAGAACTATAAAGTCTAGCATGATAAAAATATCCTAAATAGGAGATGATGGGAGATGTTATTCTGTAAATATGTTTCTCATACTGGTTAATGAATACAGCACTGTTGGCCAATAGGAAAGCAAGATATGAAGGGCTAGGAGACTAGGAGGAAAGTAGTAAGGAGGAGTCAATATGAAGAGCCTAAAGAGAACAGCGCACCAGCAAGCTGTCCAGTAAGATGACCACGTGGAAATACTTAGATTAGTAGAAATGGGTTAATCATTAAGACAGAGCTAGCTGATAAAAACCTAGTACCTGGCCAACAACATTATATCAAATACAGAGTCTCAGCATGGTATTGGGGGCTGGTGTGACAGCCGGACCGGCGGGAAAACATACTCGTTACACCTCTCCTCAAGAGAAGTTGCTTTAATAAGCTCCATTCTTAGCACAGAGCCAGGAAGCAGGAGCCATTGATCATAGTAGAGACACCCACTGAACACTTCCAGCAGTTTGTTGATAGCCTCACAATTGTGACTGTCCCTGTACTCAAAGCACTGTGCATATCTTCTTTGTTTCAAATGAGGTGTGTGTGATTACCACCATTTCATGGATAGAACTGAAGCATAGGGATCTCCCAGACTACACAATCAGTTGACAGAGTCAGGCTGAGAAATAAATGGTTGAAATCAGACTTCTTGAAATTCCTCTTTTACTCAGTATGAAACCCTGCATGGTCAGGAGAGGGTCTCCCTTTGTGGTTCTGGAAACACTTGATCCTCATCGGGTTAGAAGGTGAAGATGCAGCCTGTCTACCCAACCCTGTACCATTGACACAAAAGCGACCTAGGGATGCTCAGTGGGTGAGAAGTGTTCGTTCTTGTTCTCTCCCCTCCCATTCTCCTTGTAGTCTTTGCTTGTATAACTCCCAGTGCTCATTGACTCTCTCTGCACCACCTTTTCTCTGGCCCGGCAGTCCTCAAAGATTACTAGATGTCCTTGAGTTTCTCCTACTGATATATGGAGTCCCTGGAACAGCAGCAACAGGTGATCACTCTGCAGGTCGGAACTCAACATGTGAATTTGGAAAGGACCGGGAACAATCCCATTCACAATATATGTAGACACATCTTTCACTCCTTCCCCTTGACAACACTCTGAAGCCCTCAGTGGATCTTCAAAGCAAAAAGAATGGTGCAAGCCATGGTTAGAATCTTAAGATATGTCCCATCAATCAAAAAGGCCAGAGACAGAATTGCAGTTGCCTAGATTTTTCTGCCTGAAGGCTAGGAGGAAATTTGTGCCTGAAGAAATAATGGAGATAATATCATAGATGTTAAGTCAGTGAAGGGAGACATGCAGAGGCAGCAGAAAGAAAAATCCATCAAGGTGAAACGTGAGCCAAGCTGTGTTTTATCAGCAGTGCTGAATAGAAGCAGACTTGGCAAAAAAAGAGAGAGTCCCTGCAGGGCCAATGAGCAGCTGTCAGCTCCCTCAGCTCTTAGGGCTCCTCTGCCTCCTTCTACTCTATTTTATGCCTCTCACTTGCTATACTAAGCTCTGAGTCAATATTTAATTCCTGTGCAAAAAAAGAAAGGATATTCCTTCCTTGGTGCTCAAGGCCATGATGATTAAGAGCATGAACTTGAGTATGTATTTCACTGTCTTCTGTTTCCAACATAAATAAAGGCAAAAGACAGAAGAAATGGGTTTCCCTCTTGGTACCCACCTCCAGATCCTCTGCTTGGAGGAAACTAGGAATAGAGTAACACTTTTTTATTCTAAATCTTCTTGCAATCACTGCTACTGGCCCATATGAGCCTCTCCAGGGTTACTTCAGCACTATAGTATGTCAGTTTATCTTAAAAAAAAAAAAACTGTTTCATTATTTGTTCTCTTGTCTTCTGGGACTTTTCATCTTCTATCTGGTAGTTTAGGTGTCATGGGACTATTGATCTCACCCAATTAATGATCTAATTTAAAGTTTTAAAAAATTAAAAAGAGTTACATGCATCTGATAAAATATTCAGACATTCCCCAACTATCCTCAAAGTGTATGTTAGAAATAATCATTGATGTATGTGTGTGTGTGTGTGTGTGTGTGTGTGTGTGTGTGTGTGTGTGTAAAGAAGCTTTATGTTTTAAAACACAGAACAATCTAAACAAATGCCTGTGTTTAAATATGGTGATACAGAAATCCATGCCTGTAGCCAATGGTTGCATGTAGATATACACAGTCCTCTACTGTAGAATTGCTGTAACCTCTTTTCCTATTCTAAGAAGATGCCACCAAGGTGGGTGACTCTGAATTAAGAAGTTAGCATTGCCAAAGTGTAAACACAGGTGCTCTTCAATTCTTGATGGGGTTGCATTCTGACAAAGCCATTGTGAACTGGATATACTGAAAGTCAGAAATGTGTTTCATACACCTAAATTTCTAAATATCAGAGCTTAACAACTAAATAACACAGAACATTGGTTGTTTGCCTGCATGATGGTTGAATGAAAACTACCACTTGATGTTGCTGCCCATTAATATCAAAGTGTCACACTACATATAACCAGAATAGGGAAAAATGAAAATTCAAAAGTTAGACTACATTTCCTACAAAGTACATATTGTTTTTGTATAGGTATGAAGTTGAAAGATTGTTAACTCAGGATGCATGTGCATGTCATTTGTTTTATTAATGAAACGTAAATTTTTTTGTCTGTTTCCATTAAGAGTTCCACACAAAAATAATTGAACACACAGTTGTTACGGCAGGTTCTTCCCGCTGGCTGCAGCGGGTCCGGCCGCCATGGTCCCGCCACCACGTGAGCCCCAAATAACACTCAGAGACTCTGTATTTGATACAATCCTGTTGGCCAATGACTATCATTGTTAATAGGCTAGCTCTGCCTTAATAATTAACCCGTTTCTACTTATCTAAGTATTTCCACGTGGTTATCTTATCCGGGAGCCACAGCCGGCATCTTCTTTCTTTCAGGTCTACATCTCGACTCCTCCTTCCCACTTCCTCTTTTCTCCTTGTCTCCTAGCCCCACCTATCTTGCTATCTCATTGGCCACAGTGCTTTATTAACCAGTATGAGAAACATATATACAGAATAACATCTCCCATCACACAGTGGAAGCTCACTTAAGTTAACTTGAAGTATTATGACTCTGAGAATAGCTTCCCACAAGTCTTCACTGTCCTAACCCATGCAGCTGAGTCAAGCAACTTATAAATAATAATAATATTCTTATTTGTTGTGTATAATATACAAAGAAGAAAGTCACCAACAGTCACCTGACCCCCACCTTATTTCCAGAGAATTCACCCTCTTAGATCTATACATTGCTGCTAATAAATGTATTGCTTTAAAATCTATTACTTTGTTGTCTAATTTTAAAAGATATATTATAATCAAAGGGGAATTTGAATAGGCATGTCTTGCATGGATGGACAATACTGCTCCCAGAAAACATAGATTATTAAGTAAAACTCTCAGTGCATGGCATGGGATATCTCCCTATGAGTTATTGGTCAAGAAGTTCCCCAAAGATTTGAGCAACATTGGAAAGACTACCATAAATGCCCTTCCCTGATAATGAGATCGATGACTAACTTATCCACCATCATAGAGCCCTCATCTAGTAGCTGATGGAAACATAAGCAGACACCTACAACTATACACTGAGCTGAACTAGAATCCAGATGCAGAGAGGGAGGACAAGACCATGCTGCAAAAACACATACAGGCAGCTGACCTGAACAAGTAGGAGCTAATGGGCCTCCAGACTGATAGCTGGGAAATCAGCATGGGACTGACTCAGACCCCCTGAACATGGGTCTCAGCTAGAAGGCCTGGGACCTCTGACAATGGAACCACGATGTATCCCTGGTGCACAAAAAGACTTTGGGAGTACATTCCCCATAGAGGATACTTCTTTAAGCTAGAGACAGGAGAGAAGGCCTAGTCCCTACTCCAAATGACTTGACAGATTTAGATGACCCCTCCTGGAAGGCATCACCCTACATGTGGAGTGAGGGAGAATGGGAGGAGAGGGTAGTAGGGAGGATATGAAAGGATGGGAGTGGAAGAGGGAGGGAGGAAGGCAGGGAAGGAGGGAGGGAGGGAGGGAGGGAGGGAGGGAGGGAGGGAGGGAGGGAGGGAGGGAGGGAGGGAAAGGGAAACGGAAAGGGAAAGGGAAAGGGAAAGGGGAAGGAAAAGGGGAAGGAAACTGGGATCGATATATAAAATAAAAATAAAAAATTTTTAAAAAATGTGAAAAAAAGAAGTCCCCAGAGGCATCCCAAACAACACAGGCTATTATCATTGGTTCTGGCTTCCTGGTAACCAGGTAAGACAGAAAGACACTATTGCTGAAAAACCACTTACTTTGGATGTAGACAAAGGAAAATCAGTTTCAAACTTCCCAACTCTTTCCTAACTGGTTAGCTTACATAGTGCCAGAAGGTGCTATACAGGCTACTGAGACAGAAAAGACACATGGCCTTACCTAGCAATGGACCCTGCACACTGCAACACTGACACTCTAACAAGATGTGTTCACTAGTACAATGGTGGCATGAAGGTGATGGGGTAACCAACTACTCTCTGATTGGATATAGGCCTGCTTCACAGGAGGTATTTCATGTCTTGTGTAAACCTTATCAACTAGTATGACTAGGGATACTCCTGGCCCTAGAAAAGGGAAATTTGCTATTGTTTTGACAAATGGACATGCTGTAAAACCAAATTATAAATATTTAAAGTAATACTTGTAGATTTATGCTGCTCTCAACTTAGGTGAGAGAAGCTTTTTTTTTTTTTTTGTAGTAGATAATGGTTAATACGGCTCCCTAACTGGTCCAAGTGGCAAGTATGTATAACTCTGAGTGCTCAGCTGTAGTTGATGATCTACATCAAGCCCCACCCTACTATCCAAGAGGCAGGGAAATTCACACAAGAGAAAGTGGAAAGAATATTAGAACCCAATGGATGAGGAGGAAAGCTGTGAAATGCTGACTTCTGGGAATGGCAGAGCCGTTGAACGTATCAACTCACATCAGCTCTGTGGCTACCTATACAAAAATCAGCCAGTCAAAATTTCAGCATGGAAAGGAGGGGTGCCCTTGTCTTATCCCCCACCCCACCCCTGCCCATTGGAGAAGTTATTGGCAGTGGATGGATGCTGAAGGAAAGAGAGGCTTTCTCCTTTGAGAATGTGGCTGCTGGTAGATTTCTTGTGCCACAGTGGATGGCCATACATTCATTCACATTGGGGTAATACAAGTAGGACTCAAGATTATTAATAACAAAAAAATTAGATAAAAATGTAATAGGGGTGCGGTAGAGAGAGTTGGGAGAAGATAATGAATCTGATCAATATACATTCAACAAATGTATATAGAACTTTCAAACACCAAGTATTAAAATATATTTTTATGAGTGTCCTGAAATTTGACTCAGTTTATCCATAAAACTCCTACTTGAGAAAGAGAGTCAAAGGAATAGCATTAAGCTCATGATATTTAGGGGTAAATGCCCAGTTTGACAGTGTGTCCTTTCCTGTAGAGGTTAGTTCTGAAGCTTGAATAGAGTCAAAATTGCACATAACTAAGTTATCCTTGGCAAATCTCTTGGAAAGGTATTTGTTTGTTGAAATGCAATCTCTTAATAAGACTGAAAGAATGCTTCACCGACTGCAGCTGAGGTCCAGTCAGAGAGAAGCTGGCTGTATTTCCAGGCCACTCTGTGGGAAGAATGCAAACCATTCATTCTGCTGCTTTCACACAGTGCTCGTGCTCTAAAAGGCACTTGGGAATGAGGACAGGCAGATTCACACCTCCCATTCACTCTTCCTCCTGGGCATCCACATTGCAGTGGACAACAGAATCACTAGCACTATAAAACTGTTTCCCCTGTGTTTTACTGCTGCTCTTTCATCCCACATGTATGGCCAAGTGTATGCAGGTCGTAAGCTTAAATTATATGGCTACACTCTATCACAAACACCAGATATATGCACAGGGATCAGATGTGCTTAGGCCTCCCTTTTAACCCCCACATAGTAATGAAGCCATTAGTCTACTAGAACATCTCTCCCCTAAGATCACAAACAATGTACAAAGCAGTACTTAGTTTTCCTACCTTTTAATCATTGACAGACAGGAGAGGTCTAATAATACTAGCCAAACTGCTATATCTTTCTTCTAGATAATGTCACTAATTCAGAGAATCAACATTGCTAAAATCAGGTCATACTAACCAATATAGTCACTTCTACTTTATTGTGCATTTCTAATGGAAATAAATTCAGTAATGCTTTACTTTGAAATTCCAAAAATAGAACCCTCTCTGACTAAAATTCTGAAGGAAAATTACCATACAATTGGGCCTGCTCTTATTTAGTCCCCTCCCAGTATGAAATAATTACAAATAGAATTTTTAAAATATCTTCTGTACAAATGTAAAAGGGATGTTCAGAGTCATAAGAATGGATTATCAAGATAAAATGTTTATTTGTAGAGTACATTTTAATTTGAGCTAAGCTCAATAACTATTGACAAATTTTACTTGACCTAACAAACAAAAGCTGTAATATAATAATATCCCATAAAAAGCCATAGTTAAAGAGCTGTAATAGGGTGGTATTCTGCAAAAATTTTGTAAGTATTAGGCCATGTAACTTCAGTAAATTTTTGATGAATTCTCTCTTGTTATCTTACAGGAATTCTGGGATCCCTCACTGTTCATATTTGCATTATAACTCCAAGACCAAAATATAATGTATGCCACCTCCAAAGAATACATGGTCACAAAGCTCTCATTCTAGAACATCTCAAGATACTTCTTTTCCATGAAGAATCACCTTGAGAAACACAATTTTAAACACACATGGGATGAACCAGCATCAGAATGGTTCACAGTGGTAAAACTGTTCTTAAGTATAATGGTCAACACCTGTGGTCTTCCCTGAAAGACATTTACAGAGCTGGACCCTGCCTCCCAACCTATAGATTAATAAAGTAGATGTTTGTAGAAGGTCTCAGAAAATTGGATTGAAAACAGGAAAATAAGGAAGAGTTCAAAATTGCTGTCATTAAGTCTGTATCTCCTAAGTATCCACCTAGCACTACTTTGAGAACAAAATGGCATATCTTGCTCAGTTATTCTCTCTCTTTCTCTCTTGGTTCACATTGTTCTTTATAGAGAACAGGCTAGCTTCCCCTCTAGTTGTGGTCCTACTAGGCTAGGCATAGCTTGCCTCCATGATCAATATTCCTAAAATCTTACTTTGCCACAATATTTGACAAGTCAAATCTTAAGGCCAGACAAAATTCACAACCTACACTATACATAACTACAGGATGAAAAAAATCAGTGTATGATGATAAGAACATATGATTTCACATTACTTCCCACATCCCCTAGTCAGTCAAATGAGTATCACCTCAGGGATGGTTGTTCATCCTCTCTAAACACCCCCTGTACTGATGAGCCACAAATAACTATCAATACCATGTTCCTACCATAGGCTCAGCCAAAACTCTCATGTGAATACTTTTGTTTTATTTTATTTTTGTTTTGAGTTTCAGAGTGCCCAAGCTGGCCCTGAGTTTGCAATGTAGCCTTGAATAGATTCTCCAGTTTCTACATCCAAAGTACTATAATTAGAGGCCTGTGCCACTCCTGGCTTCTTAATGCTATACTTAATTTCTAAGTCATTATCCTTCCCAGTATGTCTCTTTCTCTTAGTCCAGAGCTTTATTCTTGAAATCTCAATTACAATTGAATAATTAGCATCTGCCTGAAACACGTGCAAAAAGGAATCTACCTTCAACTTATTGCTGCTACACAATAACCACTCAGTGGACTTTTACTATCTCATCTTAGATGCACTCTTCCATGGCCCTAAGTTTTTATTATATGTCAGCAAATCCAGTTCCTTTTGGTCATCTGTCATGAAGAAACTGGATGCCTCCCCTATCTTTTTCTCCAATGTTCTTTTCCATTACTTCTACCCCAGTTGTCAGATGTTAGAATGTTCCTTGTGATGTGCCTTCACTAGCATGGCTTTCACATCAGAATCTTCAGTCCTGCTTTAGGATACTGTGATGATACTAGTCTTTGTCACAGGCCCTCATCAAGGTTTCATAGCTTTCCTTCTAATATCCAGATGATGTAGCTCCCACACACACACCATTAATTCATAATTTAGGTCCTAGTACCAACTGTGATGACATCAAGAAGTAAGATACCTGAGAGGTCATTAAGTCAGAAGGACCCATTCTAAGAACTAGTACTCAAATAAAGTATTGTCACACAAACTTCTTGCTGCTCTTCTGTATAAGACAGGCCTGTGAAGGTTAATCTGCATTGTCAACTTGACTGAACTTAGAATCGTTAAGGAAATATGCTTCCAGGCATGTCTTGGAGCATGTTTTCATATGGGGTTAGCTGAGATTAAAGATGCATTCCAAATATGGGTGGCCCAATTCCATCAGCAGGGGTCCTCAAATGGATAAAAAAGGGGAAGTCAGAATTGGCAATTACCACTCTGTTTCCTAACACAGACATAGCATGATGAGCTACCTCATATTCCCATGACTATTCCTTCCTACTCATGAAGAACTAGCCCCCCCCTTAAATCATGATCTAAAAATTGCTATAATAAAAACTAAGTAAATCTTTCTTCCTTGTGTTTTTTCTTTGGTGGGTGGTGGGTATTTAATCACGGCAGAAAGAAGAGTAACTAATGCAATGGTGTTTTCATTTCTGCTGTGTAAGGACACAGCCAGTGCCATCTGTGAAGCAGTGAGCAGGCCTCTTCAGGCAGTGATGCCACCAGAGCATTGACCTTAGCCTTCCCAGAAATGTAAGCAAGAAGTTTTTTGATGCTCATAAGTTACTCAGCCTAAGGAATTTTACTATAATGGCTAAATAGAATAAGATATTTCCCAACATGTCTTCTATCTTTTTATCTGAGATTAATGCCTTCAGTTCACAATTGCATAGCAACACATTCTGAACTGAACTGGGGTCTCTACATCATTGTCCAATCATGGCTACATAATTTGCACTCACACAAAAGAATGCATTGTGTCCTATGATCTCTCTCAGCTCCTGACTATATGGATAATACAGAGTCAACAATATGTGACCATTCACAGCTCATTAAAATCTTCCTATGATAGCATACAAATCAAATATTGATAAGCTGCAATTCCTCCACTGATTATAAAAAAGATACCTAGCTTTTCTATGCTTGTTTCTCTTCCTGTTAAACTGCTATAATAGGTGTCTCACAAAGATCCTGAAAAAAAACAATCAGATAAGGCACACATTCTGCTGCCTGTGACTGATGCTTGCTGTTTTTTTCTCCTGTGGAGAACGTAAATTTTGCATTAGTGAGTCTCATAATTTGAAAGCAATAACTTGAATTGCAGTAATCAGGAAACAAAATACCACAATAAAGTAGAATACATTGTACCACTATTATGATAAAGCACAAGAAAAACCTTGGTGGATTCAATGGCAGGCAAGGGTGACTGAGGCAAAGGGACAGACATGCCAGGAAGACAGAGATTAGTGAGAAGTTTTATCAGAAAGGGAAAGGGGGAAGGAAAGAGAAAATAGGTTTTTAAAGAGAGGACAGAAGAGAAGATGGAGACAGGAAAATTCCTGTCTGCCTAAGGGAACAGCAGGAAAGAAGGAAAGAGAGAGTAGAAAGAGAGGAGCGGGAAAAGAACATAAGTGGGTGGAGATCCTTCTTTTAAAGGGGTCCTCTGCACCTGTCCTGACCAGGCTACTGACAGAGTGCATTCTGCCAGGTGACAGGGGCAGGCCAGTATAGTGCATGAATCCTTACAACCACTGCATGACAAAATCAAGTTTTAAAATGTTTTTCTATGACACCTACTCAACAGTTCCCTTAAAGTGTGTCTCAGTTAAGAGCACCAGCTGCTCTTCCAGAGGGCCTAAGTTCAGTTCCCAGCAACCACATGGTGGCTCACAGCCATTCATAATGTGATCTGGTTCTCTCTTATGGCCTGCAGACATACATGCAGGCAGAACACTGTATAAGCCTGGTAATGGTAGTGCATGCCTTTAATCCCAGCACCCAGAAATCTGTGAATTTGAGGACAGCCTGGTCTACAAAGCAAGTTCAAAGACAGGCTCCAAAGCCACACAGAGAAATTCTATCTTGAAAAGCCAAAAAAATAACTAATTTAATTTGTTTAAAAATGTGTGTCTCTATCTCAAGATAAAATTTTTATCCTGCAAAATAAAAAATAAGGGAGGCAAAAGCAAAGCAGAAGGTAAGATATGTTTGGCAATATACTACAAACTGAAAGGAAGGGAGAATTAAAGAACAATGGAGGCATTATGCAGAGGTTTGCTATGAAGAAGCAATTAAGCTGGCTTGAAGAAGTCCCTGGCCAGATTAAAGGCAAATGCAGTTAAAAATTGGAAACTTTGAATCACAAGTACAATAATAATGTTCTCTAAACATTCTGTCCATGATGGAACTAAAGAAATAAACCATTTAGGAGAAATTACAGAGCTGATATGCTGCGTTGAAGTATGAAATTAAAACCAATACATTTCTGCTACTTCTCAAGGACAGCTCGTTCTCAGCCATTGAAAGGACTGCTGTCATAGCAAACAAAACCTAGTATCCATCTTCCTTTAGAAAATCCATTTTCCCATATGGATTTTTCCCATCGCTTTCCACACCATACCTAAGAATAAACCTCAGAGGCAAAGAGATGGGTAGGCACCCAGCATCTCCCAGCTGTTCAGTTCTCCACTCTCCAGGATAGAACCAACCAGCATGGCTCAGGGAACATCCTGGAGGCCTCAGTATCATTTTTCCTGTAGCTGTTATTACCAACCCAGCTACCACCCAAGGACACATCCAGGGCTTTTAGTTGGCACACCCCAACATTAACTCCATCTATGACCTGCTAGAGTTTGTGAAGGGCCAGGTCTTGATGAACCATAGCTTCAGGATTTCCATGATTTGGGTCAACAGCAAGATATCAGAGGGAAGTTTCAGTGAGGGTCCAGTATTAACAGTGTACCAGCAGTCAGGGTTCTTGAACCAGACCAACAGCTCACTGCAATAAACAATTGCAAGTAAAGTGTAATATTCTCTTTTTTCTTTCTTTTTTTTTTTTTTTTTTTTTTTTTTTTTGCAGGGGAGACTACAAGGGTAGAGGATGGGCATGGAAGGATTGGGAAATAAGTGGAATTGGGTGCATGACATGAAATACCCAAAGAATCAATAAAAAAAAAATTAGAAAAAAATACTCAACACACTCTTTCCAATAATTGTTGCAAAGCTTACTATTTGCATACTTTATCCTCTGTGACAAAGTCTATATTCACTACCAGTGGGGACATGCTCATTTCCAGTTTCTCTGGCCCTGTGCAATTCTGCATCCCTGACTTGAACACTTTTTAAAATGCAGTGAAAAGAATCCCAAAACTCCCTAGAGGTGTTACTGCTGGTTTTCTGTTCTGATGACTGTCACCTTAATGCAAGTCCTAATAAGCCCAGGTCTGAAGCTTACCAGCTGCCCCCGAATATGCATGGAAGTCTCTGAGCTGCTGAGTGCAATGCCACAGTAATACCCTTCTGTGCCCTCAGCCCCTTGGCTAACTCTTCCTACTTCCTATCCTCCCACTTTCTTCTTCAGTAGTGTGTATCTCATTCCTCACCATGTTTTTTCCCCTTCCAAGGCTTGAATCATTATGCTTATTATCCTCTGGACTGTAACTCCTCTCTTCTCTCCACTTTCTTTTCTCGTCAAACCACAGTTCTTTGCCTTAGGAATGCTACCTGGGACTCAACTTTAATAACAGTGAATTTCCTCTTTTCTGTGACTTAGACTGGAGTCTGAAGAGCCCACAGAGAACCCTAAAGCATCACGCATTTGCTTCAGTGGTTCTCACCACCTAAGTAACTTGCTAAAAGTGAAGACTCTTCAGCCTCAACATCAGAGCCACTGCTCAGAATTCTTAGAATAATAATCCAAAACTCTGTCTTCTTAAGAGTTTCCCCTGACAGATTGTATGCATATTTAATCCAAGGCCCACTAGACTACTACAACATCCTTATGTGTTAGGTAGTAACATAAGCTCATGAAATGTACATTGTTCCCTCTTTAATTTGTTTAGTTCTTATGAAATGGGTGAGGATTTAGCACAATTTTCTCCATTTTTTAAATAAGGTCTAAGAACTAAGTAATTCATCTAAAGTCACAAAGGAAGCAGCCAAGGCAGGACTCAAAGCCAATTGTGACTGAGAGTCAGCAAAATGTTTTCATAGATTTGGGTTCTGTAGAATAGAGAACATGGTAGAGCTGGTGTGGTTGGATTTGGCCAACCGCATTTACAAGTTCACTTTCCACTCTTGGCAGTCTGGCTTTTAGCCAGAAGAATCTGCCTGCACTTGGTAGGTTGATGGAGCTACTGAGCCTGAATTACTCATGAGAAACATTCCTATGACAACAAACTCATTTGATCCTATGAAGTCCATATCCTTGTCTCTTCTAGACACTTCTCTGACTGAGTAGAGTGCTTCAAATGAACTGAAAAGCAAGACATCCCATCTAGCTCAGCTAGTGTTTTCATCAGGGTCTTCATTCCTGGGAGAAAATATGTCTGTGACAATGAATACTTCCATTACCTCTTTGAGGAGAACTCCTTTTTAGTAATTGCTTCTTAGAAAATAGTAAACTTGGGATCAACTCAATAATCATGTTGAAATACTAGCAGGCTTCCCCATTTTGTCCATGAGTATCTAATGGATACATTTACACAAATGTTTCAAGCCAAAATGTCCAAAACTTTTGGCTTTTTTATGAATTAAAAAATAGAAATGAGTGAATAATACCTGGGAAGGATTTCAGGAACCATGAAATCTTATTTTCTTCTGAGGAAGATGAGAAGCCAACTGCCCTATAAAGTTTCCCCTTTCCCACAGAATGAGGAGGACTACACTCCTGCCCCACCCTACCTGCTGTGCTTGAGCAGAGAAAGGCGGGTTCACAAGCAATGGCCTCCAAGACTTTGGATTTGGGGAGTGAAACAGGGCTCTAATTATGGCAAATCCTGGCACTTAAGTTTTACTGACTATTCATTCTGTTGGCGTTATAATTTTCTTATTAATGAGCTTGGTTTCCTTTGCTTATTTCTTTGGATTCAGAAAGTTTTCACTTTCTATACAGAGGCCTGCTGGGCACTATTATTTTCTATCCACAGGCCAGTGAGTCCTTGTCTTAAGGTATCAACCAGCTTTCTTTCTTATACCAGCCAAAAGCCACCTGCCCAAGGGTGCTACTGCCAACAGTGGCCTCGGTTCTCCCAAATCAATCAAACAAGAAAATGTTTCTCTGCACATGCCTACCTGAGAGTAGTTCCTCAACTTGGGCTCCCTCTTCCTAGGTAATTCTAGTTTGTGTAAAGTTGACAAAGCCAAGCAGAACAGCTCATCTCTTTAACATCCATTAACTAGAGTCATGAAATAAAGACTCTTGTCCAGCATACATACATGTATGTATAGTACAACAGTTAAGTGACATGCCCATAATATATACAATAATGATGAAACTAAAATTTTCCAACATACTGTAGCAAAATATCTCATTGACTTTCTTACCTCCCATCTCCCTCAATTCACTGAAAAAGTACAGACAGAAAACTGGGCTCATATGGTTTAACAACTCCATTTTTTTTAAACTTTATTCTTTTTTTACATATTGAATCCAGTTCCCTTTGCCTCCTTTCTTTTCTCCCTCCCTCTTTTCCCCCTCATATGCACCCTGACTACCCTCCCCTCCCATCACCCTCCCCCATTTAGGGGTCATCTAAATCTGTCAAGTCATTTGAAGTAGGGACTAGGACTTCTCTCCTGTCTCTATGTTAAGGGAGTATCCCTCCATGGGGGATGTGCTCACAAGGTCCTTTTGTGCACCAAGAATACATCCTGGTTTCACTGTCTGAGGTCCCTTAGACTGTTTCGGCCTTCTAGCTGAGACCCTTGTTCAGGGGGTCTGAGTTATTCCCATGCTGGATTCCCAGCTATCAGTCAGGGGGGGCATTAGCTCCTCTTTGTTCAGGTCCACTGTCTCTATGTGTTTCTGCAACATGGTCTTGTCCTCCCTCTCTACATCTAGATTTTAGTTCAGCTCAGTGTTTAGTTGTGGGTGTTTGCTTCTGTTTCCAACAGGTACTAGATGAGGGCTCCAGGAGTGGATAAGTTATAACAACTCCATTACTAAACACACTATTTCCTAAGTTTTGGAAGCTATTGTCCAAGTGTTATTCT
Source organism: Cricetiscus sungorus (assembly GCA_030556225.1). Lineage (NCBI taxonomy): Eukaryota > Metazoa > Chordata > Mammalia > Rodentia > Cricetidae > Cricetiscus > Cricetiscus sungorus. The sequence goes on along the minus strand of JANBXA010000007.1, from coordinate 132,010,300 downwards.
ATTTCTATTTTTAAATGCTTCAAGTACTTCAAAGTGTCTAAAGAGATTAGATACTCAACATAATAATTTGTTTGCTATCACACACTTCAGCAGGAACTAGAATTACATAGGTAGCAATAGTTACAGCCTGACATGTCATCTGCATGTGATCATTTGAGCCTTTTATTGTTCCCTACCCACATCCTTTCCTCTGCCTTTAGATCAGTGTACAAATGCAGGCATGGGCTATGCTTTAAAACAGCCAAAGAAATTCTTATCAAAAGAGTATTTGAGGAAAATAAGCAGGGGTTGTGGTTACCATTAAAGACCTTTTTCTGACCCTTCAAGCTCCTAAAGACACTCTATTGCTTACACAAGCCAGCCGTTCTTGTCATACCATTCCTATGTCACCAAAGGAACAGTATCCTCAGGAGCCTGGATGGGGCTTCTCCTAGGCTGATCAGAACTGGAATAGGCCCTCAGAGGCCACTGCCACCCTTGAGTCATTGGGAGAAGGAAGGGATTTCTACAGCTTTGATACCTGGGCACCTACATGGAGGACTCACCTACTATCCTGGGTCTAGAAGACAGGGAGAGTTCAGGGTCTTCCTGCTTGCTATAGGGACTGACTTGGGGGCTCTCTTCCATATCTTTCTATTCTATTTTTAAAAAGAGATACTTGTCTATTGTGACAGTGAAGACTGTGAGGTGCTGTGGGGACACAAACTTTCCTGTCAATTTAAGAAGCTTTTGCTTAAAACTAACAAAAGCATGGAAAGAAACTAACCAACAGAAAATGTTATCTTCCATAACAGAATCAAAAGTGTGTATTTCTAGAGCAGCTAACTACCCTGCTTCCCGTATCATCAGGGACCTAGGGATTTTCTTCCCATGACTTTCATTCTTGGGAATGGCTTATATGGATGCAAATAACCATGAAAGTTCCAAGAATGAATATAGGTATGCCAACTTACAACATGTACTCCTGAATGCTAGGCAAGCACTCTACTACCTGATTATAGCCTTAGTCCCCATTTCCCTTGTATCTTGAGACACAGTCTCACTAAGTTGTCCATATTGTCCTTGTGGTGGTTTAAAAGAAAATGACCCTCAATGGGAGTGGCACTATTTGGAGGTGTGTCTTTGTTGGTGTAGGTATGGTTTTTTTGGAGGCAGTGTGTCACTGTGAAGGTGGGCTTTGAGGTCTCATATAGTCTCAAGTCATTCCCAGTGAGACAAATTACTCCCTGTTGCTTGCAAGATATATGACTCTCAGCTACTTCTCCAGCACCATGTCTACCTACACACTACCATGTCCCACTATGATAATTATAGACTGAACCTCTGAACTGCAAGCAAGCTACTCCAATTAAATGTTTTCCTTTGTAAAAGCTGCTATGGTCATGGTGTCTCTTCACAGCAATAGAAACCCATAAGCCTTAAACTAGATTTGTAACCCAACCAAACATTGAACTTTTAATCCTTCTGCCTTCGTTTCCCATGTAGCTAGGATTACTAGACTATGTCACCAGGTCTGTATTGTTGTGACTTTTAAAAAATTCAAACTAAAAACACTTTGTGTGCAGGTTGAGAAAAAGGAAGCCAATTTCATTCTTCCATGTGCTGATGACTAGGTTTTGTTGTAGTTTTGTGGAATTATATATGTGTCTTATAGTCTAATCCATCGATCTATGTGTCTATTTTTATGCTAATACCATGCTATTTTTATTACTATTATCTCTGTGGTATAGTTTGAAATAAGGTATAGTGATGCTTCCCATGGTGTCCATTTTGCTCAGGATTGTTTTGGCTACCTTGTCCTTTTGTGTTTCCATATAAATTTTAAGATTTTATTTTATCTGAAAAAAATGTCTTTAGACATTGATTGAAATTCCTTTGAAACTATATATTGTCTTTGGTAGAATGTCCATTTGGGGGAAAGGACTCATGAGGCCTTACCACATCCTGATGATCTGTCGACCATCAACAGAGAGGGACAAATATGATACCCAATTCTGTACCCATTGGTAAGCCCATCAGTTTCTAATGGCTAGTTATAAAATCTCAGTCAGAATCCTCATTAAATTTTGTATGATGTTAAAATCAAGACTAATAAATAGAAGAAAGAAATATATGGGTAGAGCAGTGCTTGTAGAGAAAATGGGAAAGAGGATCAAAATATAGTGTAGATGTATAAAGTATGAAAAAACAAAATTTAGCAAGAAAAAAATTTCCCACAGTTTCTCTAGAAGAGTTCTCTTCATATCTCACTGGCCAGAGCCAAGTGGCTTCCCATTCCTAAGCCATCAAGTTACCATAGTGCTCACTGCGCCCTATAAAGAGTTTGTCTTCCAGTACAATGACAACTTACATTATTCACTGCAAGGATCTTTACAAACTTTCATCTTATTACTATCACTTCTTAAGATTTTAAATGAGTGTCTTATTTTAGAGAACATGTGAAGGAGGGCTATGGCTAAAACCAAGAAATTATTAATGGTATAAATTCAAACCAAGACTTATTCTCCCTGTCCCCCACCCCAGTGCTCTAATAACTATGATCACTTGGCAAATTAATCTTAGCATAAAACTCCATCCTAAAGTCCTGATCTCTTACTGTTTTAGACCAGTAGAGAAAAGAGAAATGTAGGTAGATAGTGGTGAAAGGTTTTGTGAAAGAGAAGTGAGGGTAGAGAGACAATTTCAGGAAGTGAAGAACACAACTACAAGGAGAAATTAGTCTTCACATGGCTTAGAAAGCTTTGGCACGAAAGGTTCTTTTGGAATTCTAAACTACAAACACTTAGTCTTGACACCCAGAAAAAAATTAATGGCTCCTCAATGTTTAAAATAATAATAGAGAACAAAAAGAGAAAGAAAAATATGAATTATGTACCAGCATTTTTGAAGTATTTCCTCATTAGCAAAAGGCAATGAATATCTTTTTATTTTATATTATTCAGTCTAATGCTGAATTATGTTACATTAGTGTTAGAGGGGCAAGGTAGAATGATAACCACAACTTCAAGTTCAGCTTGGGCTACATAAAAATCTCCATGGCCAGCCTGCTCTGCACAGTGAGACCCTGTCTCAGAACAAATAAAGTGGCTTCTCATTCATTATGCTTACAATAAAAACATAATAGACAATAGAAAAACAGTTGAAGTGCTGGGTGAATCAGTAGGTCTAGACTTGGCATAGAACCACATTTCTCACTAGATGTGTAATCTTGAGTGTCAGCTCCTACCTATGAACTCTGGCTTATTTCTGAAAAAATCTAAGGACCTCAATAATAATTTTGTAAAAATGAATGAATAAGCTGGCACATGTGAAAGTTCTCTATGTGCACTGGTTGATGTTCTTGACTAGGGTTTCAGATCCACTGCATGCCACAAATATTCCCTCTATTCTGACCAGAGAGTATGAGGGTAATGAATATCCAATGCTCTTCCTATATGTGAAGTCACCATTTGTTTGGCTAATCTGTGACCCACCAAATTTCTGTGGTCCCAGTGTGTCTGCAGGGCACAGATAACAGGCATGTTTCCCACCAGGGGAAATCTTATACCCCCATATGGGAAGTCCCCAAGGTGATTTGTTTCATAAGGCACTGGGGCACAGTAACACAGTGACAGTCTTGGAGAAAGGAATGTGTTTTTATGTTGTTTACAAAAGAATAAAATGACCCTGGCTGTGTCATAACTCAACAGATTGAAATGTTTATTACAGGCTGCCAGAGTCCCAAAAATCATCTCAAGTAATCTTTAGAAGTTGGTCACAAGATGCCATTTACTTCACAGTCTTCCTCATGATGGCATTAATACATCAGGGAATCCATTACGTTTTCCAACAGGTAAACAATTTATTTATGCTTCTGACACAGTTAACCAGTTTCCTCTAGTCTGACAACAGCACTAAACTGAATTACATAAAAACTAAATGAGATTCACATTCAAATACATTCACAGACAAATACATGTGTGGTCATCTGTTTTTTTTTTTTTACTGTTCTCACTTTGGTTAGAATGACTAAAACAATGTCAGTGTATCTTCATAGCAGAGAACTTCTAGAAATAGCACTGCCTTCCCAGATGCCTATAGGACTCATAGGTCCATAAAGGTAGCCTCTATTCATCAGTAGCTCCTTTTGCATTTGTTGGTTTGTAGAACCAACACATTGTGGTTTCTTTACTCTGTGTAAGTTAGGTAGCTCATGGCTGGGAGGGAGGATGTCTGGAGACCATGCTTGTCTGAGCATGCTCACAGCTTATGGGATCATGAAAGAGATAGAAAATGCTTCTGCCCAGTGTACCTTACAAATTATTTTGCTGGGGACTGGATAAATGTTTCATTGGTTAAGAGCACTTACTGCTCTTGTAGAGAATCTAATTCAGTTCTAAGCACCAATGTAGTGGGTCAGATCAATCGGTAACTCCAGTTTCAGAGAATCCTTTACTCTTTTCCAAGTTCCACAAGCCCCAGACACACATGTGGTATACATACAGACAGACAAAACACTTTTACACATAAAACAAAACAAAATAAGTCATTTAAGAAACCTTTTTATTGCATTATTGAAGGTATATTGAAAAGTTCCACCTCCTTGGAATGCATATAACAAACTTTAATTTTCCAGACCGATTTCCTATTCATGTTAAGTTAAATTCCATTTCCCATCTAATAATAACATTTTAGGAAGATTTCAGAAGTTCCTAGTCCATTTTAATTTCATAACCCCACTTAAAATTCTCATTTTGTGCTGTTTGATGGTTAGCAGCTCAGAATTTCTGGCTTTTTATGTACATTTCCCTCTTCTAGCTTCTCTAGCGTTTAGGCAAAGAAGAGGGATGAAAACATGATAAATTACTCCTCACATGGTTGTTCATAATAATCCACTTTCCTCATTATCTAGAATCCAGGAGAAGTTTACCTGGATGCACTTGCTCAGTATCACTTGCATGCCTATAGCAAAGTTGCTGGCTGTGATTCAGGGTCTACTTTCGCAATAGCTCACTCACACAACTGTCATGTTATTGTTAGTAACTGGCAGGAGGCTCAGTTCTCTTTACATAGGACTCTCTATAGGATTATTGGAGTGTCCTTATAGCAGAGTGTGTAGCACCCCCAGGGGGGAAAAAGAAACAAATTAAAAAGCCTGGAGAATTCATAATACATTTTTAATTTTTTTCATTAAAATGTAACCATAGCCTCCCTCCCCCTTTTCTTCACTCGAACCTATCTTGTGTACTTTCCCCTACACCTTGCCTGACCCTTCTTTCAGGAACATAATGCCTTTTTTGAGTTAGTCTTGGAGGTCTGGCATTGTTTTTTTCACAGTATTCTGATAAGTCTTCCTTTATCTGTGGGAAGGAAATACACAAGATTGTAATCACTAGGCAGCGGTTATTATTCTAGTTTGTCCTGGAAACTGTCTACTATTGTTGGACAAGGGCCAACAGTTCTCTCTTTCTATTGACATTCCCACTTCTGCCAGTACTCTCTGACCATCAGCATCTTCTGTGTGGTAAGCTCCTTTATGAAATGGCTGCCATTTATAACAAATGCTTGAGATTAACCAACTTCAAAAGGAGATTTATCTTGGCCCAGAGTTCTGAAGATGTCATGACCAGTTGGCTCTGTTGCATTTGGGCCTCTGACAAAACAATGATTAATAACAGCGCTTTCAGTAGAAAAGAGCCATTTACCTTGAGAAAATAGAGAAAATGGGGAACAGGCCAGCTTGTCAATAGTGTACTTCCAATTTCCTAAAGATATCCTACCACCTACCTCTTAGAGGTTCTACTACCTCCGACAGCACCACAATCTTCCAACATCACTACTACCTCCCAACAGCACCACAACCTCCCAACAGTGCCACAAACTCCCTACATCACCACAACTTCCCAACAACACCACTACCTCCCTACAGCTTGACAACCTCCCAAGAGCACCACTCTGGAAATAAGCAAGAGCCTTTGGGAGACATTTTAAGTACAAGTATATCAATATCCTAATGATGAATACCATTTGGAGTTTATGCTTTACAAAGCCTTCATTCTCAGAATCGCCTAACATCAAATGCTTGATCTGCTCCACCTTCTTGTTCAATTGTCTACCATCATTCACCCATAGTCAATGTCTTTTGCTGTCTTATCATTCTGCACAAAACTCAAGAGCAAGTAGACCAAAGACCTCAACATAAACCAGTTACACTTAAGCCAATAGGAAAAAAAGTGGGAAGTAGTCTTGAATGCATTAGTACAGGAGACTACTTCCTAAATATAACACCAGTAGCACAGACCCTGAGAACAACAATCAATAAATGGAATCTCTTGACACTGAAAATCTTTTATAAGCCAAAACAGTAGCCTGGAGAATGGGAAAGTATCTTCATCAACCCCACATCTGACAGAGGGCTGATCTCCAAAATAAAGAACTCAAGAAACCAGACATCAAAATACCAAATAATCCAGTTTTAAAATGGGGTATAGATCTAAAAGAGAATTCTCAATGGAAGAATTTCAAATGGCCAAAAGATAGTTAAGGGATTGTTTAACATCCTTAGTTATCTTGGAGATGCAAATCAAAATGACTCTGAGATACCACCTATCAGAATACCTAAGATCAAAAACACTAATGATAGCTTACATTGGAAAGGATGTGGAGTAAAGAAAACACTCCTGCACTACTGGTGGGAGTACAAACTTGTACAGCCACTTTGGAAATCAGTATGTCAGTCTCTCAGAAAATTGGAAATCAATCTACTTCAAAACCCAGCATTACCACTTTTGGGCTTACACCCAAAGGATACTCAATTATATAACAAGAACACTTGCCCTACTATGTTCATAGCAGCATTATTTGTCATAGCCAGAATCTAGAAAAAACCAAATGCCCCTCAACCAAAGAATTGATAAAGAAAATGTGGTACATTTCTACAATGGAGTATTGCTTGATGGTAAAAATTAAAAAATAAATAAATAAATTTAAATGACATCATAAAATTTGCAGGCAAATGAATATATCTAGAAAAAAAAATCATCCTGAGTGAAGTAACCCAGACCCATGGTATTTACTCACTCATGAGTGGATACTACATGTAAGGTAGAAGATAACCAGACTACAATCCACAGCTTCAGAGAAGCTAGGTAAAAAGGAAGACACTAAGAGGAATGCATGAATCACCTTGGGAAAGTGAAAGAGATGATATATCCTAGAAAAAATAGGGGTGAAAGGCAGTAGAGAGGAGAGGATCAGGGATGAAAACATGAAGGAATAGGATGGTTGAGTTGGGTGAGGGACAGAGTGGGAGAGCAATGAATGAGATCTCTAAATAGAGGGAGCCATTATGAAGCTAGAGGACAAACTAGTGCTAGGGAAATTCCCAGAACTCCACAAAGATGACCCCAGCCAAGACTTCTAGTAATAGTGGAGAGAGTGCCTGAACTGGCCTTCCCCTGTAATCAGATTGTGACTTCCCTGTCATCATAGGACTTTCATCCAGTAACTGATAAAAGCAGATGTAGAGATATATACCCAAGCAGCAGGCTGAGCTCCTGGAGTCCAGTTGAAGAGAAGAAGGAGAAATTTTGTAAGCAAGGTGGGGGTGTAAAGATGATTATGGGGAAACCCACAGAGACAGCTGACAGGAGTTTGTGGGAGATCACAGACTCTAGAGCAATAGTTGGGGAGCCTGCATGGGACCTAACTGAGCCCTCTACATGTAGGCAACAGTTATGTAGCTTAGTCTGTTTGTGATGCCCCTGGCGGTGGGACCAGGTGCATGAGCTGGCTTTTTGGAGCCCATTCTCTACGGTGGGATGCCTTGCTCAGCCTTGATTCAGGAGGGAGGAGCTTGGTCCTGCCTCAACTGAATGTGCCAGGTTTTGTTGACTACCCATGGGAATCCTTACTCTTTCTGAGGAGTAGGTACAGTGTGCAGTGGGGGGGGGAGGCAGATAGAGAGGAAGTAAGGGAGGAAGGGAGAGCTGTGGTTGGTATATAAAATGAATTTTAAATTTTTAAATTAAAAAAATACAAATACATACATCCATAATGTATGCATCTTAGCTGGAGATAGAAAACTTGTTTATTCTTTCTTCTGTTATATTCACTCAATATTAGAAATCATGTCTTCTTGATATGTCACATGTCAATATATGTGCTATCCACTGTTACCCCACATCATGACCACAGTTCTTCTCTCCTACACCATAACAAATAATTACAGAGACATAAAAATGTTCTCAGGTCTGGAGACTTGGATCAGCAGTTAAGAACACTGGCTGCTTTTCTCAAGGACCAGTGTTCAATTCCCAGCATCCACATGGTGGCTTACAACCACTTGTAATTATAGTTACAGGGCATCTGATGCCCTCTTCTCTTCTGACCTCTGCAGGCACCAGGCATGTATATGGTGTACAAACATACATGTAGGCAAAATACATGTGTAAAATAAAAAATACTTTTTAAAAAGAACATGCTCTTGAAATAGGCAACAAAATTATTCCAATTTTAACTACTTGAAGACACCTACTGCTTTCACAGATGATTCTCTTCCCACCAGAGATCCTCTCTTATAGGGAAGAGAAGAAAAGTTACCAGAGAACCCCAAAGGACCATGCAGATTCTTTCCCTCTCACCAGCTCTTGTCAGAGATCAAGAAGACAGTGGTGACAAGCAGTAATGAAACAGATTTCACTGTATGTTCATTTGTTGATTTGTTGCTTCATTGCTTGGTTGGATGAAATAACGTCTCACTATGTAGCTTAGGCTGCCCTTGAACTCACAACTATACCCTGCCTCTGCATCCTTAATTCTGCAATTATAGGTGAATTCACTGAATGGACTTGCCTCTTAATGAATGAGCAAACCCTACAAGTATGTCTCTGAGTCAGGTTTGCAGCCTGTGGCCACAGTTATCAAGCTTGGATTTCAGGTTTGCCTGACCATAATTCAATGACTATTGGAGATTTTCCATATGTGTTAAACATAAATAATATTCAGCCTGCATGTAAGGGAGTCCTTTTCATCCTTAGAGTAGGATTTGCTTCGTGGCTAATCTTTTCTTTCTCCTCCTGTGGCATCTTAGAGTATTTTTCTGATACTTCCACAAACAATATTTCTTTGTCAAGAGATTTCTAGGGCAACTAAAACTAAACCAAGTACAGGGAAGAGGCTGCATCTCAGATCTCAAACTGTGTGATCCTCATGAGCTTGCTGGAAAATTGTGCTGATGCTTGCACCACTAACTGCAAGCTCAGTGAAAGAGAAGACTTCGTCAGTTATCAGTGTTATGTCAAACTCTCAGGTAGAAAAGCATAGGAAAGAAATCCATATATTTTCTAGCTTTAATTTATATCCTTCCAGTTCCCCAATGAGAACTTCTTTATTCAGTTCAGCTTTTTTCCATAAGAAAAGTTTTTCCAAAATGAATAAACCAACCTCTGTGTAGACCATTTGTTCTCAAGTAGTACTACAGTCTATGCCCACTGATAATGACAATGGCCACAGATTTTATAGGTTCAAACTTTTACACAAATTTAGTTTTTATTTCAAACAGCAATGTACATTCTATACATCATTATCTTGAATGTGGGGACCCAGCTTAAATTTAATCAAGCCACAACAAGTTTCTAAAGTGATGTACCAATTATCTTGCTCAAGATTGTCAATTATGAAGCCTATGAATAATTCCTCCTTAGCCAAAGCTTTATTTCACCTTGACATCAGTCTTCAGTTTGCTTCAACTTATTTTTAATTCCTCTTAAAGGGAAAGCTTCTGTAAATTTGAACACCAGGAAAATTTCATAAGACTTTGCCTTAAAAAAAAATAAAATGTAAATTTCACTATAGTTAGCTTTAAACAGTTTATAAAAAAAAAAACTAGAGGCCAACATATTGGACTCAAACTTGTAAGCTACTCCAAATTTAAGAAAAATATTTTTGCTGCCTTATTGTCTTAGTTAGGATTTCTATTCTTTGATGGAACACCATAACCAAAAATCAAGTTGAAGAGGAAGCACTTGGATTATACTTCAACATTGCTATTCATCCCTAAAGGAAATCAGGACAGGAACTCTGTTTGAGTAAAACAGAGCAGGTTCCCAGAGGCAGAAGCTGATGTAGAAATCATGGAGGATGTTACTTACTAACTTGCATCCCATGGCTTGCTCAACCCACCTTCTTATAGAACCCAGGACCAGCAGCCCAGGGATGACACTGCCCACTATGATGGGCTTTCCTTCTTTGATCACTAAATGAGAAAATTACTTAGAACTGGATCTCACTAAGGCATTTTCTTAGCAAAGGCTCCTTCCTCTGATGGCTCTAGCTTATGTCAAGTTGACACACAAAACCAGCCAGTACAGTTGCTTAGAAAGAATTAATAATAATTCTTTCTCCATGGACAGCCTGATCATTTGTCCATAACATAAAGATGTAGAACACTGTTTTCCTTTCTCTTCTCCACATTTTATTACTTTTGTTTTTCCCAGCTATTTTATGAGAGAGTAAGGTCTGGAATGGTTTGGAATACAGAAATATTAAGAAAATGTATCATCAGTGTCTTAGTTAAGGTTTCTATTGCTGTGATAGAACAAAGCAACTTTGGGAGAAAAGGGTTTATTTGGCTTATGCTTCCACATCACGGATCATCTCTGAAGAAAGTCAGGACAGGAACTCAAAATGGGACAGGAACATAGAGAGGGGAGCTGATGCAGAGGCCACAGAGAGGTGCTTCTTACTGGCTTACTCACTCTGACTTGCTCAATTTGCTTTCCTATAGAACCCAGGATCACCAGCCCAAGGTGTGTGTGTGTGTGTGTGTGTGTGTGTGTGTGTGTGTGTGTGTGTGTGTGTGTTAATTATTTATTTAGTTTACATCCTGACCCCAGTGGCCACTCCCTTCAATCCTGCCAACCCCCATCCCTAATCTACTCATCCTCCATTTCTATTCAGTAGAGGGCAGGTCTCCCATGGATATATCAACAAAACATGGCATATTAAGTTGCTTTAAGACTAACACCTACACTTGTATTAAGGCTGAGCAAGTATGAGAAGTATGGCCCCAAAAGCCAGCAAAAGAGTTAGAAACAGCCCCTGGTCCCACTTTCAGGAGTCCCACAAGAGGACCAAGCCACAGAACTGTCTCATATATGCAGAGGGCCTACGTCAGTCCCATGTAGGCTCCCTGGTTGTTGGTTCAGACTCTGTGAGCTTCTATGAACCCAGGTCAGTTGATCTATGGATTCTCTTGTGATGTCCTTGATATCTTTGGCTCATACAATCCTTCCTCCTTCTCTTCAGCAAGATTCTCCATAAGTGTCCACATCTATTTCCATCATATGTTGAATAAAACACTTAAAGAAAATGTTCAATATCCTTAGTCATCAGGAAAATGCAAATCAAAAGGACTGAGATTCCGCCTATACCTCAGTCTTATTGGGGCATTTTTCTTCCTCTCCAGTGACTCTAGCTTATGTCAAGGTGACATAAAACTAGTGGGCACAATCATATTTGAGCAACAAGAACTTAGAAGCAATGAGATTTATTTGTCTGGCAACTGGTATTCTCAGGAGATGCAATGACTAAATACATCAGTGGCAGATAATCTCATCCTTCCAATAAGGACCCAAGGACAGCCATGACCTTGAAAAACAAGTGGTTGCCTGCAAGTTGGAGCCTTGCCATCAAAGTTGGCAAGGGTAAATGTGTAAAAAGAGTGTGGGAAGCATAGAGAAGACAAAGGTAAGAAGATCAAAAGAAGTCACTATTTGGCATGGAACAGTTACGGGATTTTGTATATTTGTGGCTACTTCAGGAGAAAATAAACATATATATGAGTGTGTTTGTGTGCACAGATAACAGATACATACACACAGAGAGAGGAGGAAAGAGACTTCCTAGCATTCTTTGAACTCTCAACATGTTGTTAACTAGTTAAAAACACTGCTGTTTTCTTTTAGTTAAGCACTTACGCCTGGCTGCCCTTCTAGATATCACGGATAAAACTACAGAATGAACTAATATGCTAGGTAGCCTGAAGTTGGCATTTGTACTTGGGTTTTTTTTTTAACTTTTTAGGGACCCACTACCCAGCTCCCAAATAAATACATGGAAACTTATTCTAACTTATGAATGACTGACCTTTGCTTGACTTGTTTCTGGCTAGCTTTTCTAACTTAAATTACCCATTTCTCCTAAACTACATTTTGCCTCTGGACTTTTAACCTTTATCTCTTCTATAGTCTTTCCTTCCTTCTTACTCCATGACTGGCTATGTGGCAGGGTGGCTGGCCCCTGGGGTCCTCCTCTACTTCTTTTCTCACGCCTCCCTTCTCTTCTTGAACCTAGTTTATTCTCTCTGCCTGCCAACCTAGCCTATTTCTCTCTCCTACACAGCTATTGGCCATTCAGCTCTTTATTAGACCAATTAGGCAAAGTAACAGCTTCACAGAGTTAAACAAATGCAACATAAAAGAAGGCAATACATCTTTGCATCATTAAACATAATACAGCATAAACAAACGTAACACATCTTAAACTATATTCCACGGCAGACTTTGAAGATACACCTTTAATGCATGTCATTCCACTTGTCTTAAAAATAGCCCAGACCTTCAACATCTTCAATCTGTCTGCCCACTCACAGGCAAGATGACACCAAACCTTAAAATCTTCCTCCCTCAGTATCCCTTTGTTCTGTCTTCTTCTGGCCTTAGTCCTTCAAATAATCTTATGTTTTGGCTTGACCCCAATGTTAACCTTTTCTTCTATAGATCAGATGAAGCTTCTTCATCAGTAGAGCCTTTAGATCAGGTGCTAAGAGCATCTGCCCTTGGCAGCCATCCATTACCTCTCGACTCAGTTGCCCTTTCCTCTGCCCTCAGTCAACACCATGCTTAGTTAGGATTCTTAGGCTCCAAAGATTGGGAACTCTTTTTAAGGAGGTTAAACACTCTCTAAACATATTTTTGATGCCTTATTCCTCATGATCCAATTTTTTTTACTTCAAAAGAGAAAAAGAATGACTCCACTATTCATGATCCGTCTCTCCACTAGCTGCCTGGAGCATTGGTGAAGGTTGAGTGGACTGTGAGACTGGCCTTTTCTCTAAATCATTGTCTTCTGAGGATCCTTACTGGGCACAGCCACACACTGTCAGAGACTCTGTACGGCCATAAATTAGAAACTTGTAAAATGAGGCTGTTGCTTGAAGTCAAGCCTTTGCCTTTTTCAAATCAGCCACTTTATTTTCTCCTCTGAAGTTTGCTGATCAGCCTCCTTTGAAAATAAGATGCAATAAGATAAGAATCTGTTTAGAAGTAACTATTTTTTTTCTCTGACCTGATGAGCTTGTAGAAAACAAACTCAAAAACAAAAACAAAAACAGAATTTCAAAGCTACCTTCCTCCCAAATTAGCCCCAGACTCCTTCTGTAGAATGAGGTGTAATTTTGGTGACCAGGGAAAAGTTGGGTTTGATTTTGTTGTTTGTTTATTTGTGTTTAGGTGACATAAGAAAAACTGTAATGACATAAAGAGGTAATGAGAGCAATAGAACGGCATCTTTAACCCCACTCTGATGCTGTGTCCTTTAGGAGGCATCAGCTACTCACAATGGCAGTAAGTCCACAAGCTGGAGCCAACCATCCCTCAACACTCTCTGAGAATTTGTCCTGTAACCACAACTATGTTTTATAGTAAAAAGCTTTCCTTCAAGAAAGGCAAAAATCCAAACCCTGACCTCACATTACCTGTAATTTCTTGAGCCAAGACAGACAACATGAAATACACAGAATACAGAAATGAATAGATACTCTATTCTTTGGAGAAATTTGGCTTTCTAGGCTGATTAGGGTCAACAGTCCTAATTATCAGCAGCATACTTTTTTTTAGTGTACCTTTTGAAGATCCTTATTTATAGAAAACATGTGACCCCCGTGTGCCCTGAACACTCTCGTTTGTCTCCATTTCCAACAATTTCTCTTTTCTTTCTCTGATAACTTCTAATATCTTTGTAACACAACTAACAAACAAGTCACTGCAATAGAAAGTGTTGTCACTATCTCTCCAGACATCTCCAAACTTTACAAAGCATTTCACACTTGTAATTTCACGGGTTATTCTTAACAGCCATTTGAAGAACACATTAGGGGCTCCTTTTCATACATGAGGTAACTGAGGGCTGCAGACTTTGTTTGCTATTTTCAAATTTTCCTGGGTAATCCAGAGACCTAGGAAGATTTTTAGCAACTTAAAAAAATTCTTGGTTCCCCATCCTAAAAACACAGTAACTCACTTTATCGGTGCTTGGGTAAAGCTAATTTATGCAAGGAAATACATGCTTGATCTGGCTAGACAAGTATCAAATCTATCTTCAGTTTCCAAGACCAGTAGACCACTTTATAGCTTTAGATCCTTGCTTACAAAGAACATTCATCTCTGTCTCATGATCTCTCTTGAGACATGGAAGCTGGTCACATATACTCACGTGGGATCACCACATAAGGATGATACCTGTACATGAGTTTTGTTGAATCCAGAATTAAAATTAAAGTTTCAGTTTCTTCTGAAAGGATAAATCAATACTCTTATCATATTACCAATATTTTATTTTAAAAACAGAAAAGAGAAAGAATCCCATGGTTTACCAAGGAAAAGAAATGTCGAAGGTCTCTGGAAAATCAGTTTGCTGGTAAACTAGAATTTTTCACTGATGGTCTGAATATCCTCACTCTATAAACTAACAAGAGGACAACCAGACTTGGGAATGACCACAATAAGTCACCATATATTCTCATGCCCTCACCAAGGACACAAGAATATGGGAGAAATTGCACCCGATGTGTTGAACTTTCCCCCTTTGCCTAATTTTGACACCTAGAAGCAAAATTTGCATTAAAAATAGTATTAAGGTACAATATATGCCAGAAAAAGTACTTTAAAACTTTAACAATGATGAGTCATCTAAAGATCTTGTTGAAATACAGATCATGACTCAGAAGGGCTCAGATGTGCTCTCACATTCAGATGTCAGTCACTAAATTCAACCACTATATTGTTTGAGACAGGAAACTACCTCTTTGGTAGAAAAGGTAGGTAGCTAAGTAGTGCAGAACATAAGCACCAATCGGAACAGAAAGTGAGCTAGTTCCTAGGAGCTGGGGGCACAGGTGCTTTTATCAAAGATTTGTTTAAAATGTGCAATCAGTTGAAAATGTATCTATATTATGGATGAATACAAGATTACAAGGACTGTTTCTAAAAAACAGAAACTATTTTCCTGGAGCTATTAACTGGGAAAGATAAGCAACACAAACACCAATTGCTACACTATTTTTATAGAACCACAGCATGAAGGATTGGCATGTAGTCAAAAATAGAATCTCTCTGTAAAACTTGGAAGTAAGGGGTCACATGCCAGCAAGTATTGGGAAATTAATATAGCCAGGGAGTTAAACTCTCACTGAACTAAAACAGATACCTTAGGAGTAGAGATACTCCAAAGCCCACAGCACCTGGCTTGATCTAATTAGAGGAGCTGTGACATCTAAGGGAAAAAAAGACATCCTTGTAAAGAAGTTGGCCAGCTTGGGATCCCACCAAAGCATCTGGCTTTGGGTCTGTTTATAGGAGAGAAAGCCCCAGTTCAAGAGTGAAGGGAAGCTGGCATAAATAGCTTCTACCCTCATAATGGGAAAGTCACATCTACAAGGCAGTGCTAGTAGACTAGCTCATGCTCCAAGTCTTGTTGAGGGAAGATTATACTAAGCCAAAGGACCATAGTTTATTTCTACAGAGTCAGCTGCAGCAGCTTTAGTAACACAGTTTGAAGAAGGGTCATCTGATGGAAGATGTTATTCTGTAAATATGTTTCTCATACTGGTTAATTAATAAAGCACCATTGGGCCAATGAGATAGCAAGATAGGCGGAGCTAGGAGACAAGGAGGAAAGAGGAAGTGGTAGGGAGGAGTCAAGATGTAGAGCATGGAGGAAGCAAGACGCCAGCCGGGGCTCCCGGATAAGATGAGCCACGTGGAAATACTTAGATAAGTAGAAATGGGTTAATAATTAAGACAGAGCTAGCCCATTAACAATGATAGTCATTGGCCAACAGGATTGTATCAAATACAGAGTCTCTGAGTGTTATTTGGGGCTGGTGCGGCTGTGGGCCCAGACCTGAGGCAGGCGGGCTGGCGGGCTGGCGGGCTGGCGGGGAAAAACCTGCTGTAACAGTCATCTGGTTCACAAAACCCAAAATATTTACTGACTCTCAGGAAAAGAATTTTCAACGTGTTCTAAAACTTTCAGCCATGGAATTGGTTCCCCTTGCTTTGATTCCAAGCCCATTATGCAACCTTCCAGTTTCCAGTTTTGTTTCCCAGGTTGGACAGCAACAACAGAAACTGTCTGTCTCACTCAGCTCTTGGATATCTCTAACCTATTTCTAGCCTCATTTGGGGGTTATTTTTTCCCAATAGTGTCAGGGAGCTTACTCTATCTGAATCATTTCCATGAGTAATCATTCCATTTTCAATATGCTTTTAAAAAAGAAAATAAAAAGCACTTCCCTATGCTTACAAGGCGAGCAGCTTGGCATGTCAACTTTGGCCAGCTTCTTACTCATTCTGGAAAAGACCTTTGGAAGTTAAAGGCTAGCAGCAGGCCAGGGCCCAAAGCTGTGCTGTGCTTCATAGGGCTCTGTTTACTTTGGTTGTCATAGGAACAAGACCCAGCTCTACTGCTTTGCTCACCTGGGGAGCCAGACTGTCTCTGCAGCTTCCCGTGCTTGATGATAATGCTTCATTTCTGGTCCCTATCAGGTGTCTGCCCTATTTTTAAACTTGACTTTGTCTTTTATCTCTTTCTGTGTTTTTATCTGAATTTCACATCCTCTTGTGTCTGGAATAGATGGATAGTGTCCTGATAGGAGCAGACTACACTGTGTTAATTACAAACCGTCCAGTGATTCCCACCAGGATTCACTTCTTTCCTCTAATTCGCCAGATATTTTACTGCTGTGTAACCAACATTTATTGAACATATATCATATTATAGTCACTATGTTCTAACTTAATAATCTGCCCTTAGAGTCTTTACAGTTAAAGGTGCATTGTACTATTTGACAATTCACCCCAAAGATTATAAAATGATTGACAAATTGATAGTTCCCCAGTTAAGTCTCATTGCAACCATGAATTTCCCTTCAGTGACATTGTATATTAAGCCACTCCACCCTTTCCAAATTTACTTAACATGCAAGTTATTCTGTTCTCATAGGTCTTCCACAATAATCTTGATAACACAGTCACAGATTAACACTTTGATAACCAACAAGGCAAGATAAGACTTAATTTTCAGGTCTAACTCACTGTCACTGAAGTGCTTACTTATTTGTATTTTGTTGCTTAATTACATGGATCTACAGATGTAATAACAGTTTCCTCCCCCAGGGCATCTTTTTTGAGCAAAGTGGAGAATACATGACTTCCTACTGTGCTCCAGGCTCATTACGAGTTTCTCTGCCTCACATTGAGAACTTGTCTTCAGCTTCCACCTGAGGCAGCCCTGCAGCCTTCCCTGGCTCTGGGTCACCCTGAGTTTGGCCTGTTGTCACCTTCAGTACAGCAGACTGCAAATCCAGAAGCCAAGTTGTTTTTAGTGCTGTGCATGCTTTGAGTGGCTTCTATGGCCTTATAGTTTACAGTGTCATCCAAAACACTCAGCAATAACTTTCCTATTTAGAGGGAGCTGAAGAGTAAAAGGAGAAGGAAACTTAATGGAAATATAGCTGAATCAAATAGAAGCTCTTCCATTATTTTTCAATACAAAATAATGCAAACCTCTTAGCCATTAAATTGCAGCTTAAGACAAAGTGCTTGAAATTACCTGTCATCACAGATATTTACTGGTGGAAATAAAGGCTCCACCATGTGTTTTCAGCTACCCTCAATGCCACCTAGTGGTCATTGAAAAAATTTAGTCTCAGAAAATGGACAGCAACTTTAGAAATGAAGAAATTACTAGCCCTAATGTACAAACACACTTTGGGAGCCCATTACCTATAAAGGGATACTAATTCAACACAGTACACAAAGGAGGACCTAGGCCCTCCCCCAGATGATGTGACAGACTTTGATGATCCCCCATGAAAGGCCTCAATATCCTTGGGGAGTATGAGGGGTTGGGGGCCTGTGGGGGGCATGGGAGGATGGAAGGGAGAGGGAACAGGAAGATTGATATGTAAAATAAAACTGTGTCTAAATTAAAAAGAAAGTATTAATATTCTGTCTTTCACATCATGCATCTCCATATCACTCATTTCCCCATCTTTTCATATCCTCCCTCTGCCTTTTCAGCTTTTGCATAATATTAAAGATACAAACAATAGTAAAAAGGAGGCCAAAACATATGTGCACACACACACACACACACACACACACACACACACACACAACACGACAGTCTTGGCAATCTCCCTTAATCCCAGCACACAAAGACAGGGGTAGAGGCCAGCCTAGTCTACAAAGCAAGTTCCAGGACAACCAGAGCTGTTACAAAAAGAAACACCATCTCATAAGAAAAAAAAAAGTTATTTTCATGGGGGCTGGAGAGATGTGGAGAGATGGCTCAGTGGTTAAGAGAGAGCACCGACTGTTCAAGAGGATCCAGGATTGATTCCCAGCAACCACATGGCAACTCACATGTCTGTTACCCCAGCTCCAGGGGATCCAACACCCTCACACAGACATATATGCAGGTAAAACACCAAATAAGTAAGTTTTTAGAAATGAAATTATTAGTAATGACAATAACTGCTCAGACTTATTGTATACAGTGTTCCTTGACTCTGCTCAACACTGGTAATACCTAAATTTTCTTTAATTTCCATGTTTTTGTTTTTTATGTATTTATTATTTTTTCTTATTTTACGTATTGATCCCAGTTCTCCCTCCCTCCCATGCCCCCAATCACCACTCCCATCCCATTCCACAGGGAGGGTGATGCCTTCAAGAGGGGATCATCGAAATCTGTCAAGTCATTTGGAGTAGGGTCTAGGCCCTCCCTCCTGCCTCTAAGTTAAGGGAATATCCCTCAATGGGGAATGGCCTCCCAAAATCCTTTCGTGCAGGATTTTGGGATACATCCTGGTTCCACTGTCAGAGGTCCCTTAGACTGCCCAGGCCTTCCAGCTGAGACCCACATTCAGGAGGTTTGAGTCCATCCATTGCTGGTTTCCCAGCTATCAGTCTGGTGGGTCCTTGAGCTCCCCCTTGCTCAGGTCAGGTGTCTGTGGTTTTCTGTAGCCTAGTCTTGACCACTTTTCTTATGACTCCTCCCTCTCTACAAGTGGATTTCTGGAGTTCAGCTCAGTGTTTAGCTGTGGGTGTCTGCTTCTGTTTCCATCAGCTACTAGATGAGGACTCTATGATGATGTATAAGTTAGTTATCAATCTCATTATTAGAGAAAGGTAGCTTTTCCACTGTTGCTCAAATTATTAGTTGGGGTCAGTCTTGTAGTTCTCTGAACATTTTTCTAGAGTCAGTTTTCTCTTCAAACCTATTATGGTATTTCTCTCTCCTTTTTTTTTTTTTTTTATTCCCACATGTTCTCCTCTCCTCCCCTTCTCTTTCTCCTAACTCCCTCTCCACTCACTGCCCATCCAACCCCACTCCCAATATGCTAAGATTTTATTCCTTTTACCTTATGTGAAGGACCTTGTACAAATCTCTTAGGTTCCTCCTTGTATCCTAGTTTCTCTGGTGGTGTGAATTTATAGGCTGGTGATCCTTTGCTATATGTCCAAAGTTTATATATGAGTGAGTACATACCATGTTCCTCTTTTTATGATGGGCTTATCTCACTCAGGATGGTTTCTTCAAGTTCCATCCATTTACCTGGGAATTTCAAGATTCCATTGTTTTTTTGTTTTTTGGGTTTTTTTGGGGGGGCAGGGGGTTTGTTGTTGTTGTTGTTGTTGTTGTTGTTGTTTTCTGCAGAGTAGTAGTCCATTTTGTAAATGCATCATATCTTCTTTATTTCTTTATCCATTCTTCAGTTGAGGGGCATCTAAGTTGCTTCCAGGTTCTGGCTATTACAAATAATGCTGCTATGAACATAGTTGAGCAGATGTCTTTGTTGCATGGATGTGGATCATTTGGGTATATGCCTAACATGATCCTTTATTTATTATTTTGGAATTCCACATCATGCATCCCAGTCCCTCTCACCTCCGAGTCCCTCCATATCTGCCCTTCAGCTCTGCAGCATGCCCCACCCCACCCCCAAAAAAATATTAATGAAAAACAAAACAACCAAAAAGTGACCTTGCTCTTCCAACTTTCCAGCACCTCTTTATTTATCCCAGTGGCATCGGGAGCCACAGTGTGTCACATCACACAGTATACCCTTTTGTCCAATCAGCCCCATCCACAAAATGTTCATTGTAATGAGTCCTTGGTGTAGTTCAAGACCTCTGGCACTCCAATAGGTCATAGATGAGGTAGATGTTAGAGTAGGCCAACCCAAGGCTCAGGATGTGGGTCTGCATGGCAGCTTAGCTGGTCAGTCCAGGTCACTGGGACCAACCCCTCAGGAGAGGAGCAGAGCCAGCTCTCCTAGGCCCATGCCAGCCCTCCCACTCGAGTGGTGAAGGTGGGATCAGCGCACAGCCAGCCACAGAGAACCTGAGTAGCAGACAGAAAGAGCAGGGCGTTCTGCTCCTGGACTCTTTTCTTGCTACCAACAGAATTTAGTTTAAAGGTCACATTCAGCCCTTTTAAAAATTACTTTGAACAAATCACTTTTACTTAAAATACTAAAACTATGTGATATTTGAATTGTTTTGAAGAACCAGGACTAATAATGACTGCTAATTGAAGTTTTTATTGGTACTTATGAATAATTCAAATGTGCCTTAAATAGTCTTTTTAGTGTGTGTTCATGTATAAAAAGTATTATTATGGAAAATAAAATAAAAAGGGATCATAGAAACAGAAATGCTTCATTTCTCTTCTGTTCCCCTCTAATTAATCTCAATTGTTCCCTGCTTACTGTTGCCCTCACTTCCATATCATATATACATACAAGATTTTATGTACTTATATTATGAAGTGGGAACCATGCAGCACAGTAGTACTGCTCGCCTATAGTCCCAGCACTCAGGAGACAAAGAAAGGCAGATCTCTATGAGTTCAAGGTCAGTTTTGTCTACCAAGCTAGTTCTAGGACAACCAGAACTGTTACACAGAGAAAGCCCATCTGGAAAAACAAAACAAAACCAAGAAATGGGAAGCATAAATGACAGTAACATATTTGTCTTTCTGAAACTAGCTTAACTCAGTTACATCCATTTACTCAAAAAACATTGCTTCATTCTTTATGTTAGAAAACAAGAGTTGTTATTGTGTATATGCATATAACACATTTTCTTTATGCCACAGTTGGACACTGAGGCTGCTTCCAGAACTTAGCTAAATTGTGAATGGAGCTTCAGTAAG
This sequence comes from Cricetiscus sungorus, assembly GCA_030556225.1. Lineage (NCBI taxonomy): Eukaryota > Metazoa > Chordata > Mammalia > Rodentia > Cricetidae > Cricetiscus > Cricetiscus sungorus. The sequence continues at coordinate 131,988,817 of JANBXA010000007.1, read as the reverse complement.
CATGAATGTGTGCAGATCCTATGATATGTTGACTTGCAGTCTTTGGGTAGACACCTAAGAGATCCTACATGGTCTGAGACTGAGTCCGTTTTAGGTTTTCGAGGAAACACCATCTCGATTTCCACAGTGACAGGTCTGGTTTACATTCCCACCAACAGTGATAAGGGTTCCCTTTAGCCCAAAGTTCTTGATAGCATTAGCTGTTCATTTTCTTACTGAATGAGATGAAATCCCAATGTCTCTTCAACTTGTACTTTTTCTGATGGCAAATGAGGCCGAACATGTTTTATCTCTACTTCTCATTTGTATTTCGTAAGAACTGTCTATGTATTTATCAGCCCATTCACTGATTAGGTTGTTTGATTGCTTATCCCTTCATTCTGTGAGTTCTTTGTAGATTGTGAATATTAATTCTCTGTCAGATATATAGCCAGCAAAGATTTTCTCTTATTTTGTAGACTGTCTCTTCACTGAATTGTTTACTATGGAGAATCTTTTTTATTTCATAAAGTACTGTTTATCAATTGCTGCCATCATTTACTGAACAGTTAGTCCTATTCAGAAATCCTTTACCTATGCCAACATTCTTGATATTTTTATTTTTAAGTGTTTTCCCTCAGACTTCTAGAGGAAGTTTACATTTAAATCTAAGTATCTGGTCTTACATCAAGAAATTTGTTCTAGTTGGAGTTTTCTGTGATAAAAGATAGGGAGTGAGCTTTTCTTTTATTTTAACATATGACTATCCCGTTCTCCTAACTTCATTTTTTAAGAGGCTTTTTTTCTTGTTTGCATTTTTGGCATCTGAGTCATATATCAGGTGAATATACCTTTGTTTGGTTGGATCTGGACCCTCTGTTCTATTCCATTGATTTATTCTATTTGCTCTTATTGCAGCATGATTTTTGTTTTGTTTTTTAACTTTGCTATATGATTCTTCCTGTGAATTGAGATCACTGGAGCTGTCTCTGGATCACAGTGTCCTTCCAGAGTCTCTTCTGCTTCTGTGTGAATTTTAAGGTATTTCTACTTTTTCTGTGAAATAGGACATTGGAATTTAATGAGGATTGCATTGATGTTGAGAGTGTTTACATCTATGCTCATCAGGGATTTTGTTGCTGTTGTATCTTTCTCAGGTTTTGGTATCAAGGTGAAACTGTCTTCTTGGGAAGAGTTTTGATAACATTCATTCCTATACTTGTTTATACAACATTGTTTGTGAAGCTTCTCTCCTAATTCTTCTTTAGAGGTCTGGGAGGAGTTAGCAGTGAATCCATCTGGATGGACTTTTTTTAGATTGGAGATTTCTTTTTTTATTGCTGCCTCAATTTTATTTTTGCTTCTAACAGCTATGTTTACAACCCTCATCTCATCATGCTATAACTTTGGCTGGTCATATGCATCTAGAAATTTATACATTTTTTCTACATTTTTTCCAATTTTTAGTGTAATATTCAACTTTAAGGTTTGTTCTAATGGTGTCTCTGGTAATATCTCTATTTTCCTCACTAATTTTCATTTGGATCTTCCCTTTCTTCCTTTTGCTTAATTTGACTAAGGGTTTATCAATCTGAGTTATCTATTCAAATAACAGACTCCTGATTTATTTGAGAGAAAAGTAATTTTAAAAAGGACCACTATATCCACATCTCATGAGTCAGAATAAATAACATGAATGATTTGGAAAACTTCCCTCTAATCGTCTTTAAATTAATGTTTTACAAATATAACATAAACAATTTTATAATTTACTTATTAAACACAATAATTATTTTCCATGTTATAGATTCTTTTTTTCAAAGCATTTTAATTGAAAACAATACATAATTCCTGTTAACTTACATCATCCTCCAGTTACTGAACACTTGAATTGTTTTCAAAGGTTAAATATATAACAAACATCATGTGACTATTAAAAGGTACATCAAAATTATATACAAGAGTACTACACTGAATTAAGCTTATTTTGAGACAGGGCAGAATACATCCTTGGTTGGCCTTGAATACACTATGCAGCCAAGAATAACCACCATACTAGTTGATGTGGCCCTGGGGAGAAAATCCAGGGCTTTATGTAAGCACTGTACCAACTAAGTAACATCCCAAGCCCCATAAAACCTAAACCACAGTTTATTCACCAGAATGAAGCTCAGTAAACAGTAGGCTTCCTTGCCACATGACTGAGTACTAAGACAGACTTTTGCATGTCTGAATAGCATTTAGGAAAATAACAAAGCAAATTTCAGAAGTAAAATCACTGCTCAAGAGCACTGACTTCTGCACCCCTCCTGCTCTTTCTTGACTTCTGCAATGACCTTAAAAAGAAGTTGCAGTAAAAAGTTAATGTGTATTTTTGTCATGTTGGGGAATCTCAGCAAGGCATCCTCAAATCCCATTTGTGAAATGATGTGTCACATTAACGCATTTTATTGGCTTAATCTTGTGCCGCCTAATTGAATAGTTTAATATTTGTGACACCAGCTTGATTTAATTCATACACACATACACACAAGCACATGCACACATATATGCATACATATATACATTCACATGGAGAAGCTGAAAGCTTTTCTATTTCTGCTCGTCTTAACTTTGAGCATACCTTGGAGCTTTCTTTCTACATGATGTTTAATGCCATGCCATTTATAAGTATCTTCCATCTCTTGACATAGGATGTCTACTTGATGTAAATAGGAGCTGCAATTTTATTCTAATAAGATACTCTTTGGTGAGTACATACCTAGTCCAGATGCTAGCACTCCTGAATTGCCACAGACATTAACAAGGGACAGAAATTGTATCCATTGTGTGAAGATGGACAGCTGATGTCCTGAGTACAGATGCTGGACTTTTCAAGACTTTGACAGCTCCTTTGCTTTTCAGACAGCAGTGTCAATGGTGATTGATTATATAGACAGGGCCATGGTGAATGCATTCCATTTAGACCGACTCTGGTGGAAACCTGGAATGGGTTCAAGATGGTCTTTTCAAAGTCAAATTAACTCACTAGGTTTGAATCTTCTTGATGTATTCATACTCTATAAGCACCCTAGGGAAAGTGAGTTATGTTCCCTTTCTATAGTCATTTTTTTCTTTTTAAAGGGGGAGGGGGAAACAGTATGTTGGTGATATTAAGGAGAAAAGCAGACTAATGAAGAAGGAAGTTTAAGTGGGGAGAGAGATGGGAGAGTCAGACAGAAGAAGAAACTGTACCACGCCTACGCCTGCCAGCAAGGAAGAGGTGACTCTGGGAAGATCTTCTTCATGCAGTTTTAATCAGGATCCTTGAAACATGTTCTTCTGACCCACAAGAGCCCGGGGGACCCTTGCACAGGCTTAAATCTCCTTGTGTTAACCAACCCCAGTGAGCTACCTGGACCCTGCAGATAGGCTACTCTAACACAGAAGCAGACAGGCTGAACAGACTTAACCAAATAAGGGCTTGTTTATGCCAGAGAGCGCTCACCCTTGGGGAGGTGGAAGGCGGAATCCAGCGCCATCTTTAAGGCATGGCACTTCACAGCTCTCTACAAGAGACAACTAATTCTAAGTGTTTGAAACATTCATAAGGGAGTATACTGTTAGATAATGTGTGTGTGTGTGTGTGTGTGTGTGTGTGTGTGTGTGTGTGTGTGTGTAAACTTCCATTGAAGTTAGCCTATACCAAGGGCCAAGAATACCACTTCTCCCAGGAACCATAGATTTCCAAATAAAAAGCTCTTTCTGGAGTTATTGGTCAGAGAAGACCCTCAAAACAATAAAGGCCATTGACACTATTCTTGGTTGCCCAGCAGAATTCAGGAGTAAGATTATATTTCTGATGATATAACATTCGTTGGTCACAGGACACGGAGAGATCAAAATGGTACTGGCTAGGGGGTTTCTTCTCAGCTGGCTAGCTTTCACAGTAAAAGATTGTGCTGTGTAAGTTGCTGGCAGGGAAAGTCATCAACAGTCTTACTCATTGAAAACCCTGTGAACTGTAATAATGACTGGCAATGCTAAGAAATACCCTCAGGTGTAACAGTGTCAAGTTTGTCAAGAGGTTAACCAACACACTTACTGATTGAATTTAATAAAAATGTGTGAAAATTATGTCATTTATACAAATCTCCTAGCAATGTGCTGTACATTGAAAGCATCCAATAAATCTATTATTGGTATTAACCACTTGTATCAACAGGCTAGATGGTTTGCTTCTTTAGGATTACTCTGATGACAAGGAGAAATCTACTTTTCAACTATCCCTTATTCCTCTTTAATAGATGGTCAGAAATCTAATATTTATAGGAATATAAATTTTACATGCACAACCCCTGGGGAGGGAAAAAGAATAAGCAGCAAATTCTGGTAATACACCACCCACTGGCTGTGTGTGATGACATGCCCCTGCATTCCCAGCTACTCCAGAAAGGCTGAGATGAAAGAATCATTTGAGTTTACAAGTTATTGGCTATAGTGCATTGTGTCTATCAAGTTTCTACATTCAACTTGACATCAATTTTGGTACCACCCAGGAGCAAGGGAGGCCCAGATTGTCAAGAAAGAAATGAACATCTCTGGATTAGAAGAGGAACAAAACAAAACCCCCATGCTTGTAAGAATTGCCTCCAATAGAGGTAATTACTACAGGAAATATTTCCTATTACTCACCTCTAATTTCCATGAAAGCTGAGATCCCTATCAGCTCTGCTGAACAGCAACAGGTAAAATGCTAGTAGATAAGAGAAGTGTGCACAGAGTCGATTACATAGATAAATAAATGCCCCTAAAACAACACCCATTCTTCATTTTTAGTACAATCACCTGGGTGAACCCTTTGTAAATCTTTCCTTTACCTTATATTTATCACTACCATGGGCAATTACCAGAGCATCTTGGCCCTCACAGAAATGTAACCACTGAGGACCAACAGGGCAGATCACAAAGTCTGTAACATTTCTTTCTCTTCCAAGTAGGTATCACTCAGCAATTTTGGAAGTTGCCAACTTAATAAGCAAATCTTGCTCCATGGAAAATCAAGAGTGTTTGAAGTTGAAATGCCATTAAATCTTCCCTTTTCTATTCCACATGAGATATGTTTGTAGCAGTGGGTGGATATGAAATGTTCATGTTTTTGTTGTATTCATCAAACAATTACAAGATGAATTCCAAGCATTTTACTTCTGGCTAGTCCCAAGCTACAATACTACCCATATCCTATTCTCCTATTCTCCGCTAGCCAAGAAATTTTTCTTTCCTCTTATAAAATTCTTTATTCTTGGTTTATGGATTTTTTTAACTTATTTCAGAGCCATTTAAAACAACATCCAATATATAAGCTTGTATATTAGCCTCCTTCAAAAAATCTAATATGGATCTTTGTTGTTATAACATTTAAAAAGCCTTAACTCTAGGGAGACCAGACATCCTATTTTGTTTAGGATGGTTCTACTTTCATAATACTTAATGGTTGTCTTGGAATTTCATGAGAGTTTGCCTGGACTTCCATGACACTTAGCATGGTGTGTGTCATTCATACATGTGTGTTCAGTTGTGCATGTAGGTTCATATGTAGGTTCATTTGGAGGCCAGGGTATGAGTTCAAGTGTCTTCTTCAGTTGTTTATCCACTTATTTTTTGAGATAGAATCTCTCACTCAATCTGGAGCTCAAAGATCAGAGTTCAACAATAGTCTCTGGGATCTGCCTGTCTCCACTCTCTAGTACCAGTGTTACATGTACACACATGTACACACTGTGGTATCCAGCTTTTCTACGGGCTCTAGAGATTTAAACTTGAGTCCCCATACTTATACAATGAGCACTTTACTCGCTGAGCCATCTCTCCAGCTCCTGCTTTTTTTCAGATTTTTTTCATTTGTAATGAAGTGCAATCAATAGCAATTAACTGCCTGGAAATAAGTTTGGTTGGGTTTGCTTGACCTTCACTTTGCTTCCAGCTCCCATCATGCTTTCAATTAGCAACAGCATCTGATATCCACTTGCAGCAAGCAGAACCATTTGAAATTGTGTCTAAATCTAAGTGATAATCAGTTATCATCCTCTCTTTTTTCCTAATCCTTTTCTAGCCATTTCAAGGACAGCAGTCAATGTGAAAAAAACGCAGCATATTTAGTCCTACAAGTCTTGGGAGTTCCATGTACTAAATGTCATGTACTAAATCCTGGAGCTTTTGGAAAATTGCAATTATTGAAAACAAATCCTGTGGACAGAAAGATATTTAAAGTTATTCCTGTAAAGAGAAATAATGCATCAATTTAATCCAAGGGTAAGGTGGCATAGAAGATTTCATTTTGAAATTCTACACATGAATTGCTCTTTGAAACTTCTTGACTGAAGGGAAGACATTTTGATGGAGCCTTAGAGAAAAAAGAGTGAGTGGCTCATGTACCAAACACAGCTAATTAAATAACAGTGGATTCCTCAAAGTACCATAGTTCCAAGCAGGGAAATAATGTAAAAAGTTAAACTTGAAACTATGGTTTGATTGTGTCTCCCAAAAGTCTGGTTCCAAAAGATTGGTTCCAGGTGTCAGTTCTGATGAGGTAAAGGCTTTGAGAGCTGAGCTGACTGCAAAATTATTAGGAGCATTGTCTTCAGAAGAGAGTCATGCTTATCTTACAAACCTAGTTCCTTGGAATAAGTGCTCTCAACTGGGATTTTGTAATGTGAGGCCACCTTGTGCATGGAGACAGTTTTCCTTCTTTTTTTTGCCATGCCATGGCATAGCCATGAGAACCTGCATCAGAAGCCACAGCATCAAACAATCTTGGATTTTCAGCTTCCAGAACTGTCAACTAAACAAATCCCTCCTATAACAACAGAATACACACAGATATACTGGGAAGACGGTCAAGTAAGAGCAGAATGGTGATATTTGAAGTCAAATGAGCCCTTAAGAAGTATTCCTCCTATGTTCATCTTCATAATCTTGCAGGGAGTAGTGAAGAAAAGTCTAGGGATGAGCATGAATACAGACTTAGAACAGGGTTGTGTGACTGACCTTGGCAGCAGTCAATACAGACTTAATGATGTGAGGGTTTCTGACATCAGGAGTGTGTGAAGTTCAAAGCTAACTTAGTAGGTTAAAAGTCAGTACTTTTAATGTGACACTTAATAATTTTGGAAAACAAGAAGTTGAATAAGAAAGAAAGAAAAACATTAAAATACTATACACATGAACTATCACCAATATTTAGATTGCATGCTGTGATATAACACCCCTTTTATTTTCCAAGACAGGGTTTCTCTGTGTAACAGTCCTGGCTGTCCTGAAACTCATTCTGTAGACCAGGCTGGCCTCCAACTCACAGAGATCTGCCTGCCTCTGCCTCCTGAGTGCTGGGATTAAAGGCATACACCACCACCGTCTAGCGACATAACCATTTTTTTAGGTAAGTGTGTATACTTATGGGTGTGTATGTGTACGTTCCTGTGTGTAGAAATTTTAACATCATTAACATAGGTTAAATTGAATAAGAAGGCAATGGGTAATATGTAAAATCAAGAAGTTCAAAATAAATGGAATCATATGCAAAATGTTTAGAGATGTGGAGTTAAAACCTGAAGACGTGACTAACATAGTTGAAATGGCTGTGTCTGGTTGCATAAGTGGGTGGTGAAGAAAAAAAGAGACAAATAACTTATTAGCTTTGGGATGATCTTTAACTTATATGTTATGTATTATTTTGACTGAAAACTTAAGTTTCTTTCCAACATCTCCTCCCTGCTCTCAACTACTGAAAGAGAAAGAAATGTTTTGCAGGTTTGAAAGAGGACAACAAGAAGTTAGAAAGCAAGAAACTTTGAGTATCCCTGAGGTTAGTGGGAGGAATAAGGAAACAGACTCTCTAGTTAGCTTTGAGCCAGCCCTGCAGAGAACAGTGCCAGAAATGCCTTGTTTAGAATATGGGGCTTGGCAGAGTCATCAGTCAAGTCCCTCACAATGACAGCTAAGACATGAGTTACAATCTGTCATCAGAGCGCTTCCTGCAAGGATCTGGAAGAGTGAACAAATACCTTGGCAGGCACTGGCAGTAGACGTTTGTTGTAATTCTGGAAGTCAGTTAGGTCAGGTATGCTCTGTTTTGTGATGTTCCATGCTTGTTCTGTAATTTTCTTCTATTTCTATGTCTAGGAAATGGGAGAACAAGAGTTAGATAAAGGATTAATAAGTGTGGTGTGCATGTGTGTTTGAGTCTCTAGGCAGGAAGGCATCACTGTTGTGCTATTAGCTGTGTGATGTATGCATTCTAATTTTTCTGATGACTCTTCATTAGTGTTTAATTGTAGGTAGTAGGAGAAAGCCTCCAAAATGCTTAAGTGTGAGACCATCTGAACATTTTGTACCTCTATACCTAGGAGATTCTGTTCCAGTTAATTAAAAAAAAAAAATGGAGATGATTAGCTGGAGACTGTGAAAGATTGCAAAACATCAAAAGGAGAGTCTGGTTCAATGAAGTCTGACAATATAGATATTCATGGACACAGCTCTACCTATGAAGGGCCTTTCATGCTAAAGGGGTGCAGATAAAGGGGTGCAGATAAAGGGGTACGGATAAAGGTCGGATGAACGCACTGCTGACCTGAGGCTTTGGTGGTATGAGGCAGGCCCCTGAAGAATAGTTATGTTTTCTCAGTGGAGATGAGCAGGGTGAAAGCCAAGGAGTGAAAATAGTGTCTGACATGAAAAAGGAGAATCCAAATCCAGTTGGAGGCTCTTGTTAGACCATAATGTAGCAAGGGAACAAGGTGTACACCGAAGACACCAGAAGCTGAAAGCAGAAATCTCTTTGGATCAGAGGTAATGACCACTTTCTCATGTATTGAATTTGTGCGTACTTTGAAGTCATGTTGCCTGGGAGAGTAGCATAAGATCCCAGATAGAAATGAGATGAGTGTAGAGGAGAAGCCATCTGGAATTCGATTTTAGCTGTGTCATTCATGAGAGCATGGTGCCGGGGCCTCCTGTAAGTGATTATAAATGTGATCAAGTTGGGCAAGGGAAGGTAAGATGCTGTTTGTTTGGGCTTTATGTAGTCAGTGCTGCAGAAACACTATGAAGCTGAATGAGCCCCCATGAGGAATCCACTCAGAAGGCAGAAGGCCAAAGACAGATGCTGTTAGTAGACACATAAAAATAAACAAAGGCAGAAAAGAGGTAAACATTTGAAGGGTGGCCATGCTTCAAAGGGAATAAATGTATCAGAGGTACCCATAAAGTCAGTGTTCAAACTGGTGGGTTGTCAACTGTTGTAAACCTCAACTGTTGCACAACTTAATGAAGACTAGAAAAGGCTGTTTGGTTTGGCAATGAAAAGGACACTAGTAAATTTGAAAGTTAAGGGGAATGAGAGCAAGAGGGAAGAAATAAAGACAGGACAGGAGGAGAGAGGAAAAAACAGTATGAATCTCTTGTTTAATAAAAGGTAAAGTTAATGAAAAGAAGGCAATAATTATCACTTTGATAATTGGGGTAATTTCAGTAAAGCTTGGGACTTAACAGCTGCAAGCAAACAAACATTTCTTTCCTGTGGAACAACTATATACTTCAGTTTGGAGTCTTTTCTTCTTATTTCATTGCATTCTCTTGGATTTTGTTTGCCATTATGATTTCTTCAGAAAGAGATACTTTGGAGAGTCCATTTCTTCTTCCTTTGTATATCACCACAACTTAGCAATTCCATCTGCTTTAATCCAATTTAGATGAATCATGAAATTATCTTATTGCCACTAATTAGTGGTGGAGTAGTTTATACTTGGAACACTGAAGAGCTGGTTTTGTAACTTAACCACCTGATGAGCTGTGGCCATCAGAGTGACTGTTGATTGTAAATGGCAGCTGGAATGCAGTAGGGGATTGATTCGAGTGAAGTGAGCAAGAAGAGATGTCAGAAGAGGGCATGATGGTTAAATCTGGTTGCCAACTTGACTGGAATGAGAAACATCTAGGCCATTTGTAAAGTTTACCTTTTGGTATTTCTGGGAAATGTTAGCCATGTCCCAGAATGATTGGAACATGCAGATTCTCAAATAATGGTTTAACCCATTGATAGATCCACCATAGAATAGACTATTCAGAGCTGGTGTGACTAAGAAAGGTAGGACCTAATTAGAAGATGTAAGTTCCTAGGGATGTGTCCTTAGGGGCCCATATCTTGGCACAGATATCTAATACCTCCTTTTGGCTGCCATGAGGTGATCAGATCTGCCCCATAATGCTCCTACACCATGAAAATCCACCTGAACAGAGAAGCCTAGAGTCAGTTACCATGGATCGTAACTTTGAGACCAGGAGCTAAAGAAATCTTTTCTCTTATTTACGCAGTTCTGTAAGAGACAAAACATGTGAATAGCATGAGATCACAGAGGAAAGGGTAACATTCTTTAGGAGAGTCTTACAGGTCATCTTAAGGAATTTGACTTTTATTCTGGGTGAAATAATGCACAACCATACAAAATCTACTTTCTTAGCATCATCTGCCTTCCCTAGATCTTTAAGTTTTATGACGATCTTTTTCTTCAATATACTTTCATTATTTTTAAGTTATTATTACATTATCCACAATCTTCTTGAAAGTGGAATTTTATGATTGAAAAATTAAAAGTTGACACCTTCAAATGACACTTTTTGTAGTAAGAAAAACAATAGTTACAATGGAAACCACTCATTCTGCTGCTGCTATTGGAATATCTGGTAAGAATAAATTTTGCAAGGTGTTTTTGTTCTCCATTCTTATTTTTTTCTTCGGGGTAAAATTGGAAATGGTGTAGTATAGCTACTTTTACAAATGTATATTAATGGCTTAGTTCACAGTATCTGCTCTATAACAAATAGCTCCATAAAACAAAACTTTCAAAAATAGTATGTCTTTGTTTTTTCTTCGCCCCCTCTCTCTCTCTCTCACTGTCTCTCTCTCTCTTTCTCTCTCTCTTTCTCTCTCTCTTTCTCTCTCCCTCTCTCTCTCTCTCTGTCTCTGTTTGTGTGTGTGTGTGTGTGTGTGTGTGTGTGTGTGTGTGTGTGTGATGCATGTAGGTACATGCTTCTTATGTAAATATTAGGAAGTTAGGGTCTCATATTTGTACAGCAAGAATTCTCACACACTGAGCCACCTCCCCAAATCCAAAACTTCCTGAAAAAGTTGATCTCAGCCAGGCCTTACCTGAAATCCCAGCTTGAGGCTGAGGTAGGAGGGACACAAGTTTAAGGGCAGCCTGGGTTGCAAAGTAAGTTCAAAGACATCCTGAGACACATATTAGGACTCTACCTCAAGAATTAAAAGTGAAGAAAGAAGGAGGGCATAGCACAAAGGTACAGTCCTTACCCAATATTTGGGAAGCTCAGTGTTTAATCCATAATACATATAAATACGTGTTACTTTTGTTTATGCTTCTTTTGGATGTGTTGATAAACATTTTGGATGAGCTTTGGAGGCATTCTAGATATGAAGATATCATGTACTCTCCTTAGCAATTCTATCACTGAACAGGACATTCACCAATCTCCAACTATCTAGAATTGTATTGGTATTTCTTTATGGAGTTATGATCACTTGAATTCATTCTCTAACCCCTCCCTTAGAAACCAGGGTTCAGGCTGATATCATGTAGCTCAAAGCCCAAGCTCCAGTTACATGGTTGGTCTTTCTGACAGGTATGGCTTTCACCCTGAAACTCTCTTGTGACCCATCATTAGTCACCTCACTGGCATGAATGTGGATGTGGTTGAAGGGCCCATCATCAGTAACCTTGATATCACACTCCCTCATGCAGATCCAGGTTTTCGAGTCTCCCTCCCTGGAACTGGGGTCAAAGGCCAACCAATTTCTTTCTACAACAAACATAAACCTTTATAAAATGAAATTCAAAGGGAATCCCCTTTAATTAGGAAATCTACATAAAAGCAGAACCTCTGAGATTAAAGCCTGTGGCTATTATGTGAAATCATTAAATGAGTTAAAAAAAAATAAACAGAAAGAAATGCTTTAACACTAAAGCACCAACTGTTAGAAAGCACAGGCTACCCATAATCCTAAATATAAGTGACAAAAATTTCACAGAAAACTTACTGTGTAAACAAATAAAATTCTTCACACAGTACATTCCACTCTCATAGAGGGAACGGAGAATCACTAAGGGATTGAAACAGCCAAGACAACAAGGACAGAAGCAAGAATAAAGTATCCCTGTGACTTTGGCTCTCAAATAGTTTATGATCTAAAACTTGTCCCCTTTCTGATCATACAAGTATATTTCAGGTCAGACAAATCCATAACCTAAAGCTATTATTATACACCAATATAGTCACAACAGCATTCATTGCCATACTTACATGATGGTGGGTTGGAAGAAATTAAATCATGAAAGAAGCATGTAAGAGTCCTGTCTGCCAGATGTGCAAGCATCTCCCAACATTGTAAACATGCTCTGAACACTGAATCCTGTCACTAGGCAGAATCCAACCAAGGCAAATGCCTTGCTCAACTTCCTTAGCCATCAGGGAAAAGCAAATCAAAACAACTCTGAGATACCATCTTACACCTGTCAGAATAAGAGGAAATGCTCCTCCACTGCTGGTGGGAGTACAAATTTGTACAGCTACTTTGGAAATCAATATTTCTCAGAAAACTGAGGGAAAAAAGTAGGTATATTCTAATTAGGAAAACTATTTTGTAATATTCCACAAAGAAAAGCACAAAGCTTTGTGGAAAAAAAATTGTGATGTATATAGCAAGGATTGATGACAAACTAGTGCCTTATTCAGGCCTTCATTAAAATGTTCACTCAACAGCAATTGAGAGATGATGGCTAAAGTTGAAGGCAGGGTGGTAGTGGTGGTATGGTGATTTTCAGCTTGGAAAGTTTGAGCTTAACTTTTTTTAAATATTTTTTTATTTTACATACTAATCCTAGTTCCCCTTCACTCCCTTCCTCCTGCTTCCCCCACCACCCTCATCTGCTCCTCAAAGAGGATAAGGACTCCCACAGGGAGTCAAAGAAGTCTGTTCCATCACCATATTGAGGTGGGATTAAGGCCTTCTCCCCTGTGTCTAACCTGAGCAAGGTATCTTTTCATAGAAAATAGGCTCCAAAAAGTCAGTTCATGTACTAGGAGTAGATCCTAGACCCACTGCCAGTGGCCTCATACACTGCCCAAGATGCCCATTGTCACCAGCATTCAGGACGTCTAGTTCAGACCTATGCAGGTTCCACACCTGTCAGACCAGAGTTGGTAAGCTATCTCGGGTTAGTTGTTTCTGTGGGTTTCCCTACCAGGGTCTTAACCACTTTGCTCATATTATCGCTCCTCCCTCTCTTTGACTGGACTCCAGGAGCTTGGCCCAGTTGTTAGTTGTGGATCTCTGAATCTGTTTCCATCAGTTACTGGATTTGACAATTATGGTAATCCTCAATCTGCTTACAGGGAAAGGCCAGTTTTGTCATCATCTCCTCTACTGCTTAGAGTAGTCACTCTCTTCTCTATTGCTTAGAGTTTTAGCTTGGACTATCCTTGTGTACTCTTGGAATTTCCCTAGTGCCAGGTTTCTTGCCAATCCCAAAATTGTTCCATCTCTCAAGGTATTTCTTTCTTTGCTCTCCCTCTTTGTCTTTCCCCCAACTTGAGCATCCTATTCCCTCATGTTCTCCTCCCCACTTCCCTTCCCTCCTACCATCTTCCTTTTCACCCTCCACCCTCCCTCCCATGCTTCCAATTTACTCAGGAGATCTTGTCTATTTTCCTTTCCAAGACAGATCCATGTATGTCTCTCATGGGGTCCTCTTTGTTACCTGGCTTCTCTGGGGTGTGGACTATAATCTGGTTATCCTTTGCTTTATGCCTAATATCTACTTGTGAGTGAGTACATACCATATTTGTCCTTCTGGGTCCTGCTTACCTCACCTAAAAGCAACCCAACACCAGGAAGACTCCTATTGACCAAAATTTACTCAATACAGCCATGTGTTGCCAAGCCTTGAGACCTGAGTTCAGTCCTCAAAAGCTAATATGGTGAAGGAGAAAGGTGAAGGAGAAAACAGATTCCCTCAAATTGTTCTCTGACACACACATATGCACACAGAAAAATAAGCAAATAAAGAAATGTAAAACAAAAACAAAAACAAAAACTAAAAAGAACCTTCAATATGCTCCAAACTGAGATGGCGAGAGCTATTTGATGTATTTATAACAAGAAATTTGGCCAAGCAAAGCAATGCAATCATTAGAAGAGTGGTTTGTGCTTCCCTCTAGACACATATGTGGATCAGCAAATGACAGGGTCAGAGATGAGTGTTAAGAAGAAGATTTTGGCAGCTGTGCAAGAAAATAGAGGAAAACCCATATGTCCCTGTTTACCTTAGATAGCCTTCAGGGATGCCCACTTACTAAAATTTCTTTATGTTTAATGGCATCTCTGTTTCATGCCTAAACATATCCCCCAGTCTAATTGACAAATTATATGTCAGTCTAATTGGAAAAGACAGTAATCAGACTTGAGGAATAAGTTGTTAAGAAGCCATTCATTAATCCACTAAAGAGAAAAGATCCCAGAAGTAAGATTAGAGAAAAAAGATGAAGTGAGGCAAAGAAAAATCTAAGTGGTCAAACCACTGAAATTTTCCTAACCAAGGGCTATCCTCTGATGGAGGTCAGAACCCTGTCTGTGGGATAAGCTCACATACCATGTCTGATTGATGCAAGGATTCAGATGCCTGGAGTTTTCCTTGGGATCAGCTGTGGTATTTGCTATGACTGTGTTGCAATTTGTATTGGCTATTTCAATGTCAGCTTGACAGTAACTGTAGTCATCTTAGAGGAGGGAACCTCAATTGGGGAAATGCCTCCATAAGATCTGGCTGTAAGTGGCAAGACTGTGGTGTTACGGCAGGTTTCCCTGCCGTTGACGCTGGTTCTGCAGCCATGGTCCCACAACCACGTGTGCCCCAAATAACACTCAGAGACTCTGTATTTGATATAATCCTGTTGGCCAGTTACCATTATTGTTTATGGGCTAGCTCTGTCTTAATTATTAACCCATTTCTACTTATCTAAGTATTTCCACGTGGTCGTCTTATCGGGGAGCCGCGATAGGCGTCCTCCTTCCTCCCGGGCTACATCTTGACTCCAACCTACTACTTCCTCTTTCCTCCTCCTGGTCTCCTAGCCCCGCCTATCTTGTTTTCTATTGGCCACAGGGATTTATTAACCAGTATGAGAAACATATATACAGAATAACATCTCCCATCACTGTGGGGAGCTTCTTAATTAGGGATTGATGAGGGAGAGCCAGCCTATTGTGTATGGGAATCCCCTTGGCCTGAATGTCATGGCTCTATAAGAAAGCAGGCTGAGTAATCCATAAGAAATAAGCCAGGAAGCATCATTCCTCCATGACCTCTGCATCAGCTTCTGCCTGGTTTAAATTCTTATCTTGGCTTCCCTCCATGGATTGTTATGTTAGATATGTAAGCCAAATAAAACCTTTCCTCTTCAAATGGGTTTTGGTCATGGTGTTTCATCACAGTAATAGCAACCTTAACTAGACACAACCCAAATTCTCCCTTCAGTCCATCTTGCTTCTTCCTCTAGATGCTGATTCCAAATGAAATCCTAATTCACTTCCTCCACACACATCTCAATGTTGGAATCTGCTCTCATGAGACCTTGGCCAACTCACACTTACTACAGAACAAAATTGTGACATCATTTCATCTCTTTGTATTATGAAAATGAACTGCTAAAGATAAATGTTTAGAAATGTGCCTGACACATAAAATGTTCAGCAAAAGTTACAGTAATCAAAAGGACTGTGTCACTGTACTTCGAGATTTGTATCTGGCAGACAACTAGATGAACCAGATCCTGCTAAACAATGCAAAGGGAGAGATAGCCACAGTCATCTCCTCTGATTGTGAGAAATGTTTCCTATTAAAATGATCCCAATGAACAATGCTTTTAAATTGTAACGCCCGGAAAGTACAGTTGTAATCTAAAGTTACCCCAGGTCTTGGGAATTTAAATTGAGTTACCCAGCATTCAGTCCACCATTCCCACCTACCCACCTAAGGAAGAATGGGTGTGTTGCCTCTGATCTGTTCTGTGGAATCACTGATGGAGATATACCCCATATCAACCTGACAGGCATATGAAAGTCAAATACAAACATGACTGGGGCAGATGAGGAATGAACTGCACCAAAACCTCATTCAATACCCTGAGAATACTGATGAGAGTATCATTTAAAGAATTTGGGCTGTTTGGATTTTGATGGTTTTGTGTGTTAGAACAAGACACCAGTGTGGCTATAAAACTTCCTCCATTGAAAACAACCTTTAGTTGTTTTGTTTTGTTTTGTTTTGTTTTTCCAAAGACTGTTACAAGCAGTTTCCCAACAGCCTGGTCCCAGAACCGTGTCAGTCCCAAAATAACAGGCAGAGACACTGTATTAATTATAAAACTGTTGGTCTGTTACTGGAATTTCTTATTGGCTAGCTCTGTCTTAAATATTAACCCATTTCTGTCAATCTAAGTGTTTCCACATGGTCTTATCTTACTGGAGAGAGGGTCGGACCTCTCACTCCTCTAGGTCCTACATTTTGATCCCTCTCTAATACTTCTTCCAGAATCTTCCTTGTCACCTAGTCCCTCCTATCTTGCCTTCCTATTAGCCAGCAGTGCTTTATTCATTAGCCAATAAGAGAAACATATTTACAGAATGACATCTCCATAAAAAGACAACCCATTTACACCCATATCAAATTGTATACCTATTCAGCTGAAATATTACAAAATATTGTCTTTAATTGATAAAGGATAGCAAATTGAAACAAAGGCTCACTTCCCTAAAAATTTAAGTAATTGTGGGTCACTCTGTGATGCAGTACTCCAGTGCTACATTGAAAAATGTTTCCTGGGACTAGAGAAATGATTCAGCACTTAAGAGCACTATTTGCTCTTGCAGAGGACCGGGTTCAATTCCCAGTACCCACATGGTAGCTCACAACCATTTGTAAACTCCAGGAAATCCAGTGCCTTATTCTGACCTCTGCAGGCACAAAACTGCATGCAGG
This sequence comes from Cricetiscus sungorus, assembly GCA_030556225.1. Taxonomy (NCBI): domain Eukaryota; kingdom Metazoa; phylum Chordata; class Mammalia; order Rodentia; family Cricetidae; genus Cricetiscus; species Cricetiscus sungorus. The sequence goes on along the minus strand of JANBXA010000007.1, from coordinate 131,971,748 downwards.
CAAAATACATATGCACTTAAAATAGTCAAATTAATCTTTTAAAAAGAGAAAATTGTTTCCTTACCTCTGTCATATTTTCAAAATTTAGATATTGTCAATAGGTACACCCTTGGGTTAGAGCCCTACATCAACCACATTGATTCCCAGAGATGAATAATTCTGTTATCTGGGAATAAATGTAATCCAATCACACCATTCTTGGGATCCTAAATTTTTATACCCCCTCCTTTCCTCTTCACATACACTTCTCTGTTCCTCTGTATATAGAATCAGCTACCCAAGGAACACTGTGTGGGATTGCCCTTAGCACCACATCTAATGACTTTGTTTTCCCCACTAACCAACTCAAAGAGGCAAGTAATGGTCCATCTACTCAGAAGAGGCTACTGCATGTCATTGGAGACTGGAGCCTTATTCCCTGCTCTGTCCATGGTCAATCATCCTTGAAACCCACATTAACATTATCTACCCTGTGTGGGCTGTGGATGTGGCTCCTATTAGTAGTTCCAAAATGATTTCTCCAGAGAAGGGGAAGAAAGAAGCTAGTTCTCTCAGGCATATGCCACTAAATGTTTAATAAAAAAATGATCTAGCCAAGCATGGCAGTGCACAACTTTAAACCCAGCGCTCCAGAAGCAGAGGCAGGTGGGTCTCTGAGAGTTTAAGTTTCACCCTCAGTTTTCATGCATCTCTTTCTCAGGGGCTACAAGAAGATTGGACCCTGCTACATATCGCCTGACCTCCCAGGTTTGCCTTTAACATCTCAATGTAAAACTCTAAGACTCAACCCAGAGCCTTCCCTTCCACCACCCTGTGTCCTACTGGCCCACTGCTCCACTGCTCTGGTTGATCATTGAGCCAGGGGTTCAACAACCCCTCCATCTCCATGGAATTTTCTGGGTCTGCCCTGAACACACTGGACCTGCCTATCCATGGGGGACCACCCTGAGTCTGTGCCTGCTTGATCTTTGATCCCTATCACCTAGCCTCTACTGAAGGTGAGTCTGGAACCAGCTCAGGCTGAATTTCATACACACACACACACACACACACACACACACACACACACACACATCCTTCCCTGGAAACTCCCTGGGTTAGCCCCAAATCGCTCTCTCCCCCTATATCATGGCCCTTGATAGTACAGTCCTAGTACTTCGATCCACACACTACACCACCACCCAAAGAACTAAAGAAACTAGTCACCAAAACACCAGATAACTCTATTAAAAAGTGAATAGAGAATTCTCAATAGAGGAACCCAAAATGGCTGAAAGACACTTAAGAAAGTGGTCAACATCCTTAGCCATCAGAGAAATGCAAATCAAAACAACTCCGAGGTAGCATTTTACTCCTGCCAGAATGACTAAAATTAGAAACACGAATGACAACTCATGCTAGAGAGGATGTAGAGGAAGGGGGGCACTCCTCCACTGCTGGTGGGAGAGCAAACTTGTACAGCCATTTTGGAGATCACTATGGTGGTTCTTCAGGAAAAATGGGAATCAGTCTACCACAGGACCCACCAATTGCACTCTTAGGCATATACCCAAATGATCCACATCCATGCAACAAGGACATCTGATGGGAGATGTTATTCTGTAAATATGTTTCTCATACTGGTCAATTAATAAAGCCCATAGGCCAATAGGAAACTAGATAGGCGGGGCTAGGAGACCAGGAGGAGGAAAGAGGAAGTAGTTAGGAGGAGTCAGGATGTAGAGCATGGAGAAAGATGCTGGAGGCGACTCCCCGATAAGATGACCACGTGGAAATACTTAGATAAGTACAAATAGGTTAATAATTAAGACAGAGCTAGCCCATAAACAGTAATGGTAACTGGCCAACAGGATTGTATCAAATACAGAGTCTCAGTGTGTTATTTGGGGCCGGCATGCCAGACCAGCTGAGGGCGGGCTGGCGGAAAACAACAAGCTACAGATGACGCCCAACATGGCTATAAGAACTTTCACTTAAAACTAATAAAAGCTTAAAAATGCTTTAGAAACAAAGGAACAGAGACTAGCAAGACTTCTTGGTAGCAGCATTTTCTTAGTTGGATTTGTTGTGCTGTAGACAGAGATTTGCACGGCTCCTTTAAGGGAGGTTTCCAAAATTAGCATAAGTGGCAAAAAACCACCTTGCTTTTAAAGAGCTCTGCTAACAATTCATTGGTGTGTAAGAGAGCTGCAATGAAGGTTTACACTGTGTTTTTCTTAAAAAAAAAAAATGCTGGCTTGGGAGAGAAAAATAAACAGGATACAATGGTTAAAAAAAGAAAAAAGGAAGTAAAATGGATGGGTGTGGTGGCGCACGCCTTTAATCCCTGCACTCGGGAGGCAGAGGCAAGCAGATCTCTGTGACTAAAAATGCTTTGACTCAAAAATTTAAGCCTAAGGACAAGTTACTGGGGGAAAAGGATTTCTATTTTTGTTTCCACAGAAAATGAAAAGCTGTGGATTCCTTCCAGACTAATGTGGTTTGATCAAGCCAAACCCCCTGAAACAGCACCCCAGGTGATCCAACATTCATATCTATGCCATAGTTCTCTTTTTATCTTTAAAAAGATTGCTTGTGGTCATCAACCATTTATAACCAAGCCCATTTAAATGAAAACATTTATAAACAGTATTTGGGAATTTGGGAGTCATTCTTTCCAAACTACTTCCTGCTGGCAGGGGTCGCTGTCATGGGGGATCCTAAGAAGAAGTAGAAATTTGGCAGTAGTCTGCAAGGCTTTGTCTCAACTGCTTTGAATGTGATGACTAACTTATATGATGATAGAGCCCTCACCTAGTAGCTGATGGAAACAAAAACAGACACCCACAGCTAAATACTGAGCCCAGCTCCTGGAATCAAGATGCAGGGAGGGAGGAGTGATAAGAAAATGGGGGCAAGACCAGGCTATAGAAACCCACAGAGACAGCTGACCTGAACAAGGAGGAGCTAATGGGACCCCAAACTAATAGATGGGAAACCAACATTGGACCAACCCAGACCTCTCAACATGGGTCTCAGTTAGAAGATTAGCTTAGTTATGCGTAGAACTTGGTGTCACTGTGTGCCTACAGTTACATGCCTATCTGCCTTGATGCATTTCTCTTAACCTTTCTACAATCCTAATATATTTAAAGACATTAAATTTTAGACATCCTCCCATTTAAACTCATAATTTGAACATGGAAATTTTAATTCAGTGAGCTTGATTCTATTTACAGTTTAATTGACTCCTCAAAGTATACATTTTCCTTTAAGAATGGAAATTATAAGGACAATTATGGCTTTATCTTCACACATAATTTTCATGAATCTAGAAATTCTGACATTTGTCCCTAATATTCTAGACAGAAATATATTTTTGAAAGTGAAAGTTTCAGCAAGGCATGGTGGCACACACCTTTAATCCTATCACCTGAGAGGCAGAGGCAAGCAGGGTCTACATAGTAAGTTCCAGGCCATGAAGATTACATAGTAAAAACCTGTCTCAAAACATAACAAAATAAATCAATTAATTAATTTAAAAGTTCAAATTTAAGTTCTTTTTCTTCCCAGTCATAGCAATACAGCCTTGTTTCTTGTGTAGAAAACCAAAAGGACTGATTTTCCCCCATTTTTCTTCTAAATGATTTCTACCTGACATGCATCAACCTAATTTTCTTTAGATAACAACAATCATTTATCACAGATTTAAAATTAGTCACACCCGCCATGGGACCTATAAAGTAAGTTTTCACTTATCTAACCCAGAAAAATGGGACAAAGTGTTGCTGTCCCTTTAAAATCCGACACTGTTAAAAGACAGCCCTGTTGCAAAGAGAACAATGGGTGTTAGGTCAGTTTTGTGGGTCTAGCACCTTGGCTTTTTCCTGTAATGCAATTACCACACCAACTCAACCATTGCATGGTGCAGGGCCTGCGTCTCATTAGAATGGGAGCATTTAAAAATAGCACAGAACTTGGGAGAACCTGAAATCTTTTCAGGAAAGCATTCACAGAAGTTAATCTTGCCTTCATCACCTGCTCCACTTTCCTGACTGCTGTTCATTGGTTGCAAGCTAATTGTTCTGGCAAGGAGGCTCAGCAAGAAACAATGAGAACATCTAAAAACACAGCAGAAGAACTTACAATCAGCAGATTTCTTTCCCTGGCCAATATCCCTAGCTTAAGAGTGTCATTATGAGGTACCCACAACACACAGGTCTTTGCTAGAATCTTCCTTGTGATTAACCAGCTTACCGGATTGGTCTGTTCATCCCACTCAATTTAGGACATTTTGATGATGACATAACGAATGATTGACAGCCAAAACATTATCAGGCAAATTAGTAACCTGATGCTGGTTAATACTGAAAGGCTTAAAGCGACAAATGTGCACATTTGTCAGCTGATAGCATAATTCAAAAAAAAAAAAGGAGCATGCACTAGTTTGTCTATTCATTACTATAATGAAATACATGAGGGAGAATCGCTTTATAAAGAAAAGAAGCTTGTGTGACTCACCATTTTGGAAATTCATGAGCAAGGCACCAGCAGTGGTTTGACTCTGAGGCAGACCTTGCAGATGATGGTGTCTTGGTGGTAGAGGCACAGAGAGGAGGAAGAGGATTTCTCAAACAGGAAGCTAAAAAGCTGCGTAGGGTTGGGCTTGTTCCTTCTCAGCCAGCTCTCTCTGGATTGCCAAAGGATTCCATGAAAACCACAATGATATTTTGAGAGGATGGTACCTTCAGTCACCCAAGGACCTCTTACTAAGCTTCATCTCTTAAAAGCTCTACATCACTTCCCAACGTTACCACACCACAGATCACTAAGTAAGCCCTTTAGGGATATTCACACTGCATTAAGGCCATCCAGGTCAATGGAAACATTATTCTGTTTCATTTGTTGTAGATTTCTTTAACTTTTGTTAGCATGTTTATGCTTAAAATCGGCAGTTTAACTGTGTTCTTATATGAAATTCTTATTCATAAATGCTACTTGGTGAGAGTTTGGGGATTGTGAATGTTTCCCTAGGGAAATAACTGATTCTTAGGCTGAGGCAATAGATAGATAGATAGATAGATAGATAGATAGATAGATAGATAGATAGATCGATCAATCAATCAATCAAAAGTATAAGATGATTCCAGAACTTGTTTGTTTGTCCCAAGAAGTAAGAAAATGTAAGTATTATGATGGGAACCTATGATGAAGAGATCCCCACTTTTCAAATTGGAGAAAAAATGGAGCATGAAATGACTAAATAACAAATTAAAGCACTTTGAATATTGTAGTAATCTACCATTCTGTGTTAATAAAATCTCCTTTTAGTAAATGGCAGCTAATTGATGTGAGCAAGGTGACCGAAATGGATGACTGTTTGGAAGCCATCAAGGAATACTAGGTTATTTATATAGTCTGGGAATATCCCCCCCTAAAAAAAATTCTAGTTAAGTTCACAAGGAAAACTGGTGAAATAACTGGGAAAGTGCCAGCATGGGTGACAGATAAAAGTTTGAATCATCAGTAGTGGGAGAGGATGGGGAAAAAAAATGTTCCCTGGTAAGCTATCCTGAGAAGAGTGCTGTTTCTCCCAAGAGCATGTGGCCTGTGGCTGATAACACAGAAATAGGAGGCAAAATTAACAGGCTACATCCATCAAAGCTCTTCAGATCATCTGTCTTAGTCATGTTCTATTGCTGTGAAAATACACCATAACCAAGGCAACTCTTAAAAAAGAAAGCCTTTAATTGGGAGTTGGCTTACAGTTTTTGAGGATTAGTCCTTTATCATCATGGCTGGAAGCATGTGGGCAGTTGAGCAATATCTGATCTGATGCAGCATACAGAGAGAGAAAGGGAGAGAGAAAAAGTGTGGAGGGAGAGAGTGGGGAAGGGGAGATTTAGAAACCTTGATGTTTACTTGAGTGACACCTCTCCTCCAACAAGGCCACACTCCCAATCCTTCCCCAACAGTTCACCAACTGGGGAGCAAGCATGAGCCTGTGGAAGGCATTGTCATTCAAGTCACCAGGATGTGGAAGATGGGGCAAAAAAATAAAAAACAAGAAATTCTTCCAGCCTGGAAAGACCTGAAAACAAATCATAGTTCTGGACCAGAAGGAGAAGAGGTAAAAACAGTCCTAGAGCAGATAGGGAGAGAAAACACATGTTTGAGAGTAAATTCAAGCCACTCTTGTCAGCCAAGGAGTCTGGAGAATGGTTCTATCATGGGAATTTTTCTGCAGGTTTGAATTTATTTTTAACTAAATTATTCTTAGAAAAAAAAGAATAAAAAAGTACTGTTTTCTGGCCATCCCCTGCAAGTTTTGATCTGATCTGAGAAGATGCAGTCTGAGAATTCTTGGAACCCACAGTCTGTTGTAGATGACAGCCAGGACACCTGTGGCCACAGAAAGGTGAGACACAGTCATCGTTTCACTTCTAGTACCAAGATACTACCATGACCTCTTCTTCTGTGTTTCTGTGAAAAGTTGGTGAACCTCTCAAACTTACATCTACAAAGCTAAAGGGATCCAGTTGGAGGAAATGATGATCTGGGATTTAAAGAATCAAGCTTATACAGCATGGAGAATGGGAAACGTGTTTTAAGAAAACACGTGCAAAATTATAGATGTGAAACTGACCATTTACTTGTTGCCAATGTCAAAAGAAATCACAAGATACTGGTGTGGCCTGAAGATCTGGGTGCCTTTCCTGTGATGTCGTTTTTAGATAATTAGCCAGAAATGCTTACACAAAAGCTTCCCGAAGGAATCTTGTTTCCCCTGCTGGCACAATGCAGTTCCCACCATTTCCCAGCATTCCCAGCATTTGTGAAAGGGAAAAGCACTGAATCTGGGTCTTTATCAACAGTGTCTCCTGCCTTTCAAGGGTTTATGTACTATATATCTCTGATGGGGAAATATTTCCAGCCCCTGACATGATGACACAGACTACCTGGATACACTCTACATAAGAGTAAAAAAAAAAAGCCTGCAATAGCACCACTAACCTATGAGTTCTTTGCTCCTAGACAGTCTGGAGAACGTGCCCCCACTTTCATGAGGAAATAGTGAGAGAAAAAAATTCCCCTCTGCTATGGTTCTCAGCAGAGACATGATATTGTCTGCCTGAAAAAGGATATGCCATCATTATGTAGAGTCCCCCATTACAAAGCCAGACATTTGCATCTCAAGCATTGTTGCAAGAAAAACAGCCCCCCCCCATATTCCAAATTCCTGAAGGATGTCAGGACCTTCTACAGTTGAGCAATAGGCTTAGAAGCTGAGGGTTTGTGTGGTTTGAATGAGAATGCTCCTCATAGGTTCACATATTGGAATGCTTAGTGACCAGGGAGTGGAACTGTTTTGGGATCATTAGTAGGTATGGCCTTGTTGAAGTGGGTATGACATTGTCATAGGAGATGTGTCACTGGGGGGTGGGCTTTTAAGTTTAAAAGCCACACCAGCCCCAGTCTCTCTCTCTCTCTCTCTCTCTCTCTCTCTCTCTCTCTCTCTCTCTCTCTCTCTCTCTCTCTCTCTCTCTCCCTCCCTCCTCTCTCTCTCTCTCTCTCTCTCTCTCCCTCCCTCCCTCCCTCCCTCCCTCCCTCCCTCCCTCCCTCCTCTCTCTCTCTCTCTCTCTCTCTCTCTCTCTCTCTCTCTCTCTCTTTCTCTCTGTTCTGCCTCTGGCTCAGGATATAAACTCTTAGCTACTGCTCCAGCACCCTGTCTGCCTGCTCGTACCCATGTCCCCCACCATGATAGTCATGGACTCACCATCTGAAACTTTAAGCAAGCCCCCAATTGAATGCTTTCTTTTATAAGTTGCCTTGGTCATGGTGTCTCTTCACATCAATAGAACACTAAGATGGGTGTGGTGACATGTTGCTTGTACAAATAAAGCTTGTCTGAAGATCAGAGGATGGAGCTTGCCGCTAGCTAACCATAGAGGTCTGGAGGTCTGTACAGACAGACAGAAAGTGTGATGGTTGGGCAAAGAGAGTATATAAACAGGAAGAAACAGAAACTTTCATTTCCGCTGGGAAGCTAATGAGGCAAATGTGGCTGTGGCTTGTTCCTTCTTCTCTCTGATCTCTCAGTATTTTCCTCTACATCTGACTCCAGGTTTTTATTATTTAGAACTATTAAGAACTATATTTACAGAAGGGGCTCAAACAAATAAGGCAGACTTGCCCTTAGGGCTGATCTTAGCACCCAGGAAACTAGGTATTCCTGAAGCTCAGAAAAGACTTCCAACATGCTTATCAATATGTATCAATATGAGTCAGTCCCAAATCTAAAACACAAAAACAAACAGAAAAAGAAAACATCCACTGTGTAAGTATAGTCTTAGTGATTCTCTAAGTTTTATATGTGTGAGAATCAGAGGGGAAATTATTTTAAAAATAATTTCTGAGTCTCTCAGAGTCTCATAGCTTTGGAATGAGACCTAAGGATCTCTGTTTTTTATAGGAGCTCCAAGTGATTCTGATTAAAGTTATCCCAAGACCAGTGAACTTGGAGAAAGAGTCCCAAAAGAACAAAAGTCATACCCATGTTAAAGATTCTACCAGGCTGACTGATTGGTACTTCCTGATTATAGAGAGTTGGGATGTTTCAGGTCCAGAGACAAACTACCTTGAGGTATCTTTAGTCTCCTTAGCAGGCATTCATTTCCCACTTCTCTGATTGACCTAATGTGCTTTTGACTATAGATAAGACTTTTGGAATATATTAACAGATCACTAGCTTCTATCAACTTAAAAGCTAAGGAAGCTATGAGGTAATGTCTAGGACTATAGCACCTTGGTACAAACTACCTACCTAATTTATATTCCCAATGCACATGTAAAATATCTTGACTCGGAGTAGCTTTCATCCTATGACTATAAATTGTGGTGATATATTATTTATGATTTATTAAAGCTTGCCTAAGGATTCAGAAAGCAAAGCCAGCCCCAAGCTATAGAGATCAGGCAGTGGTGGTACACACCTTTAATCCCAGGACTCAGGAAAAAGACAGATCTCTGAGTTCAAGACCACCTTGGGCTACCAGAGAGTGAATCAGTGTTCATGCCTTTAATTCCAGGATTTGAGAGGTATAAAAAGTAGGTGCATTCAGTTTGAAATTAGTCTCTAGTCACATTGAGGAGAGCGTAGCAGTCTGAGTGAATTTGAGGAGCAGTGAAGTCAGGAGCAGTCTGAGGCTCGCCCCTTTTGTCTGAGCTGAGGTAGAGGTAAGAGCTAGTGCCTGGCTGCTTTGCTTGTCTGATCTTCAGCCTGAAGCTTGAACCCAAATATCAGTCTCTGGGTTGTTTATTTATCGTGCTACAATAAAAAATTATGTAACCATTTCTACATTGGAACATGTTATTCAGGGCAATATGAATCATAATTTGGTCACTTATATTTGGCTCTGTAAATTACTTCTTATTCCTTTTGAGGGGAGTTCTGTGTGTTTTCCTTTGGCAGACCAAATTTCAAGAACCACTCCTTCCACAAATGAATCTCCTGAAGAATGGTCAGTAATTCTCATTTTATGGAGCAATTTGTTCTCCTGTGGGAGGTAAGCATTATCACCTGTTTGGAGCTGGGATTCATATTCAGGTACATCTGATTTGAAAGCCACTCCCAACAACTGCATTGCCTTATGCATTTCATTAAATCTGGGGGTGGGCAGGGACATCTGAGAGTGGAAGAGCAGAGATGAGTCTCAGGAAAGAGAATGGGCTCTTTAGCCTTTGGGATAAGGTCAAGTGCAGGGAAGAGAAAGGAAGCAAGAAGCACCAGAAACAGACATGGCTAACCTGACCTTTAAGTCTTCCTACAGTTAGCTTTCTTTACCTCAAACCATAAAAAAATAAACAGGAGCTATGAGCAAGGAAGATTTTATAGTGGTTTTGTTGCACATAAATGTAACTTGGGGGCAACCTTGTGTAGTTATAATTAGTTCTTTTGAACAGATCAAGTAATTAAATCCCCTGGAGTGGGTCTACTGGACTCCAAAATGAAGTAAGGCATAGTATAGCAGCCTGCTTCTTGACAAAAGATTTGTTTGCTGCTGTATTTTTTTCCAAGGGTATAGAGAGACTGTGAGACTGTCACATTATGTCACAAGCAGAAATTCAATCATGATTTGCCCTTGTCTAGTCCAAGTCTCTTCTGAAGGAGTGTCACAAGTTATTTACAACAGGATTGGAGCTGTTTGAATCTTAAAAGCTTATTCATCCATTGCCTAAGTGGCCAAGCACAGTTCTTTCCTATTTATAGGCTTTGTTTTTACTAACACAAAAACATAATTGAGCAGTTACATGCCCGGTGCTCTGCTAGTTATTTTATAAGTAATACATCATTTATTGCTAACAAAACACAGTGAAACTTCTGTTTTGTGGGGAAAAAAAGAAAGAAAAAAAAGAAAGAAAGAAAAAAGAAAACCAAGGCTGAGCAGACTGATTTCATTTGTATCTATCTGGTCATCTAGATCTCAGGCCAGAAAACGTGATACCTGCTTCATAACCATCAGCCACAAGGGGGCAATAGATATTCTACTCATACAGCAAGTCCTGTCTCCACTAAAGCTATTGGTTGTAGGAATCGGCCAGGCAAAAAATAAATAGGAACTTATTGACAAAACGTTGATTGTTATATTTGGATGCTTAACCACCACCCCCTCAAAGACCCATGTTTTAAATCGTGGTCTCCGGGTGGCAATTGAAGAACAGTGGAATCATTAAGTGAGGCCATTGATGGAGGCCTATAGGTCTTTGGGAGTTGAAGGATTATGAGGTCCCCAGATCTGCTTTGTCTTCTTTCTTCTCCAAATATGAGCTGAGTCTACTTACTGCACTGTGGCAAGTCATCACAATACCTGTTTTACCACAGGCCTCAAGCAACATGAACTTCCTAAACCCCATTATAAGTTGATTTTTTGCAAATTCATTTTCTCATATTAATGGAAAGCTGACCATCATAGTGACATTTTTTCTCACAAAACTACAACAGAGGCAGATAATAACTGGGCCTTAGGGAATTTCAGGCACTATGGGTGTAAATACCATATAAAGTAATATTGATGTTTAATAAGGATCAGGAGAAACAAATAGGCTGAATAGGTGTTTATTCAGGGAGAAATAACTCACAACATAGACAGAAAGAGAGCTCTCTGAGACCCCTCCTCAGCCTTTTCCCCCAGGTCACATCCGGCCCTGTCTCCACCCCCATTGGGCATGGTCTAAGCCACAGTTGTGGACAAGGTGAATATCTCACTACAAAGTAAAGAACAGAAGACCTGTAAATACCAAACATTTCTAGCTATTTCCTCCCCCTCCCTATTTCTCTCTCCCTCCCTCCTTTCCTCACTCTTTTCTCTTCCTCTCTCCAATCTCCCTCCTTCACTCTCTCTTCCTGTGTCCCTACTTTTCCTCTTTCCTCTGTCCCATTTTGGCTTTTGACCCATCTATGTTCACATCTTTCTAGTGAAGACAGAAAAGGGCCCCTAGCAGTATCCAGTATTTATATTCTGCAGCAGCCAACAAAAAGAGAGACTCATTCACAATCTTTCTTGTCCGAACTCAAAAATCCCTAACATGACATTAGATTGGCTCATCTTGGGCCAGATACCCAGCCCTGGGTTTGCTAGCTGTGGCCGATATATATATATATATAAATATATATATATATACGTATATATATATATTTATATATATATACGTATATATATATATATAATATATATATCTATATATATTTAAATATATATATAACGTTATATATATATATATATATATATATATATATATATATATATATATATGTAGCCACCACCTGTATATTTGCTTTCTGGAGAGGAAGAGAAAAACATTCTTAGCTGGACAGTCAACATTTGCCATTTTGCTACGCAGGATGTTATAATTAATGATTTAACCCTAAGGAATTTTTTAATTTAATTCCAAAAAGTTTTAAATCATACTGGGATCTCACTAATATTATTATTAAACAAGACTAACTAATGAAAATGATATTTCAAACTAATACTAGAGAAAAGTATCCTATCTGAGCCTTTGGCTCTATCTAGCTTGAGGGATAAAGGTTCTTTTCTATGCAATGAAGACATATATTAATACATGGACTGCCTAGATGCTTTACCAACACATTACCTCAAAACAGAGAGTTGATTTTTGCATATGATTGTTACTGTTAATTTAATCTAGGTTAACTATATCAAGAAACTCTCCTCAACACTAAATCTTGGAGGTGTTAGTTTATATTACTGAATTACAACTTTTAAATAAAATGAAAAGTAATGAACAGGGGAGGGGAAACTAGGTTCAGAGGCATTCAACTTTTTTACATTGTCACAATATTCTCATATACAAAGTTCACATTTAATGCTCATAGAATCAATTTTACAAACAAAAAATACTTACATTGTTTGAGGAAGTTTAAGACTCTGTGTTGGGCCTCATTTATAGCCGTCCTCAGCCACACAGGACCTACAGGATGCAGTGTAGACATGTTTGATTGACATGTATTCCCAAAGTACAGGAAACTTGACTAATACTGTGACCAAAGAGAAAATTAATGATAATTGATAATATTTACTCATCTCCCACAATCCACTTGGGTATCCCACTATCCAAAAAGATTTATTTGAGCATAAATATGGTCAGACTGTTCTCCTATGACATCTGCAATGTACATCTTATTTTACTGCAGTTGCCTATTGATGTGTTTGTATGCCTAGTTGGCCTGTAAACCTTATATTTAAGCTGTGTTTGGCAAGGGCCACGTATATACAATTCACCAATATGTTTTTTCAGTACTTAATGCAATAGCAGACACATAGAAAGTATTTCTCCACATCTAGAAGTTAATTAGCTCTGTGACATTCACATAATAAACCTCCAGGCTGAGGCAAGAAATTACATAACTATCAGCAGAAGTCCTAATTCCAAGCTCTTGCAGTACCATAAAGCTTTCCCTTATTCAAAAGTATTAGGGTATAATTGAACAAGAGCAAAATGAGTGTGCTGTTCATTCATAAGTTACAGATTTTAGCAGATGTTGAAGACTTAGATATGAGAGGGAGAACATGAAAGGGAAGTGGAGTCTTCTGGTGTCTCCAGGACCTATAGTTCACTGGGTTCGTGATCTTCAGCTTTCAAACTGCCAGGTCAAGGAATAATTATGTCTTAATCTTTGACTTAATTAAAATGTCTCTTCTCTGAATCACCCCCATGACTTGACAGTTCCTGAGAGTCCCAGTGTTCTTCAGAGAACTCCCCAATGTGATGGAGAATGTTCAGAGGGCAAATGGGCTGTGGTTACTCCATGGGCAGAGGATGGGATCAACTTCTTGCTATTGTTAAAAAAGAAAGTGGTGAAGATACCTGTTTTTCTGACACCCATGGAACTAGCCCACTGATAACCACAAGTTTTATAAGATTTGGTGTCTTGAAAATCATTATGTTCCCTCCAACTGGCAGCACTAGCTAAAATAATCCAAATCTGCCTAGACTTTCTTTAGAAGGTCTGTTCAATCAATTTTTATTGTTCTCCTCTGAGCACTCTCAGAGTTTGTTAGACCTGTTCAAATGCTGAATCGGACAAAGTACTTTAATAAGGGTTGCTTCCCACTGCTCTAGGCACAGGCGATGCCAATGTCCTGATGAGGCACCAGCATGAAAAACTGTGTGGGAAAGTACTTGGTGAACTCTTCACCAGCACCCAAGGAGAAAGATGATCATGAAGCTGCACATCATGTACTAGCTCATATTCCTAAGAAGAATGAAGAAATTATACTATTTGTTCATCAGTGACTTCAACAGAAGCTACATTGTATAATCACCCCCATGCAAGACATGTCACTAGGCACTGGGTTTATAATGGTAATAAAGTATGTGTGCCTCTAGAAGATAAAGTCATTGCTATACCATACTCCCAAACTGTGTTTGTAACCCAAAATACCTAAGATGCTTCCCCGAGTATTATATCATTCAAGATTGCTATACAGCAAGTTATATAGTATCTAATTAGTATAGAGAATAAACTAAAGCATCCCTACTGAGAAGTGTGCCAAAGGGAAAGACAACATGATTTTGATTACAGCACTCATGTCTTTCTGCCAGGCCTACAACTATCATGCCTATCTGAGGAGCCTACAACATCCAGTATCTTCGTTTTATCACCAGTAGGAAAGAGGATCTCAGGTTCTGGCTTCACCCACACTGACAGGAAGGAGGGCTCCTCCGGCATCACCAATTGCAAACATTTCCAGTTCTGCCCATCACACCACTAACCTTGTATATAGGTCAAAAGCCTAAGGCTACCTATGGAAAAGTGTGGTGATATATTATTTATGATTTATTAAAGCTTGCCTGAGAATTCAGAAAGCAAAGCCAGCCTCAAGCTATAGAGATCAGGCAGTGGCGGCATACACCTTTAGTCCCAGCAGCCAGAAGCTAGGAGGTGGTGGTACCTTTAATCCTAGGATTCAGGATTAAGAGGTAGATGGATCCCTGTGTGTTCAAGTTACCCAGATCTACACAAGATTGATCCAGTCCTAAAGAGAAACAGCTCACACAAAGATTATCTCAGCACCTGGGATCACAAGCCTTTAATCCCAGCACTAGAGGGGTATAAAAGATAGGAGTGGGGTCTTCAGTAGTCAGTATCAAGCATTCATTCTCCACCCACATTGAGGATAGGAAGACATTGAAATCTCAGGATTCTCCAGCCATGCTTAGGAGAGACAGCAAGCAGTCTGAGGCTTGGTGAGAACTTGTGGAGACAGGATCAGCCCTTTCATTCTGAGGTAAAGAACTAGGGCCTGACTACTTTGCTTTTATGATCTTCAGCTTGGAGGTTGAACCCAATATCTGTCTCTGGGTCTTTTATTTTTTATGTTACAGAAAAGTGTTGATTTAAGTTAAGGAACTGAACCCGTAGCTTAAGAGCTGCCTGTGACTCTTTGTTCATGCCCCAAAACCCCTCAGGGGCTCACTTTTCCCACTGTAGCACACCTACCTCACTTGTTATAGTTAGGATGCTGAATGTCCCCCAATGCCCCACGTGTTGACAACCTGTCCCCATGATGCCATTATTGGGAGGTTGGTAGACCTTTGAGTAGTAGGGCCTAGTAGGAATGCCAGGAATAGGCTGCATTCTAAAGTGGATTATGGAATGGTCATGTCCTCTTCTTTCTCTTCTTTGCTTCCTGGACATGGGGAGGGTGGTTTGCTCTACCACACACTTCCCGCACAATGCTTTGCCACAGGACAAAACCCATAGAACCAATCAATCATGAAATCAAAACCTCAAAAACTGTGAGCTGAAATAGTGAATTATCTCAAGGATTGTTACATTAGTGGAAAGCTGGTCACTTGTTGCTGTATGATTAATAAAAGATTTCATAGAATGACTGGGAGTTCATTAAGTATTTTACCAGCTTGTTGCAGCTACTCTAACAAGCCCAGAATTATAAACACCACACCTAACTCTTTATCCTATACATATATATGTCTCTATATATCATTAGTTATTAGTTACTATATCTATATACATATATGTCATTAGTTATGACTGTAAAAATAATCCTACAATTTAACAGCTTTAAATAGCAAGCATTTATTAACCTACCCAATTTCTGAGGGTCAAATATTGAGAAGGCATTTCTGGGTGGTTTGGGCCCAGAAGCCATCATGAGATTTCAATCAAGCCATGCTTGAAAGCTTCAGTCATCTGAAGATTTGAGTGGGACTGGAGGACCTACTACTGAGGAAATGCTTTCATAGGGATGCTGGAGAAAAGGCTTCATTTACTTATGAGTATCTGTCAAAGACCATAGTTGTCCACCACAGAGACCTATGTCTACTGCCTTAACTGTCTTTGTTACATGTCAGGGGGACTTTCCTCAAAGAAGCATGAGAAGGATGTGAAAGTCACAGGGAAAGACCTTTATTACCAAGACTCAGAAGACCAAGTTTCCACTCTGTTTTTCATTAGCAACAAGTCACTGGGGGCATCCACACTCAAGGGACAAAAAATGTGGCCCCTCTTATTCACAAGCATGAATAAGAGATGTGTGTCAAAAAAAGACCACCTAAAGTATGCAGTGGTATTCAAACCACTGCATACCCTTCTCATCATTCATCAAATGAACTAAGGAAACTACAATTGCAAGATGAAAGACTCCAAAGCAGCATCCCCTAGGCTGGGATGGCACTAAGAAATTGAATGATTTTGCTA
The DNA here is from genome assembly GCA_030556225.1 of Cricetiscus sungorus. NCBI lineage: Eukaryota > Metazoa > Chordata > Mammalia > Rodentia > Cricetidae > Cricetiscus > Cricetiscus sungorus. The sequence goes on along the minus strand of JANBXA010000007.1, from coordinate 131,955,523 downwards.
AACCACTAAGCCTTAGGGTTCTGCTGTAGTAATTAGCCTCCCCTGACTAATAACAAAACTGAGCAAAGGAATACATGAGTTATTCCACCAACATTTGGCAAAAACATGTCAAGGTACACAAATATTAACTGATGACTGTATTTATAAAGTTAGTATATAGGCTTGCTGCCAGGCCTAATGGCCTGAATTCAATACCCAGGACTTACATAATGGAAAGAGAGCATTGACCCCACCCCCCAGTTGTTCTCTGACCTCCGCATGTGCCTTGGGCCATGACATGCACATGCATACACACACGTGTATACACACACACACATATGCACACATGCACACACATCTGCACACATGTGTACACACTCACACACAACTGTTTTAAAGTTGATATGTAGAGCAAGATTGTTTTAAATCCAAACATTAAGGTCATACTTGTCATTGCTGCCACTGGGGGACCTCAACTATTCCTGTCTTTTTCACAAAGTGTTCAAGACCAGAGCTTCCAGTTTGCATTCCTTCACTTACATCTTCCAGAGTCCTCAGGTCTTCATGTCATGCTAACCTGCAGGTTTTTACACCTTGTCCAATTTCTGCATTCTCAGCCCCTGTATCATTCAGGAATCCCTCAAAGGGTTTTAGTCCAACTGCCTTCAAAGCTGTTTCTCCCTGGACCTGCAAAGAAAGATTGTTAGCTCCTAAAGCTACTTTGCCAATAAAAAGCTTTTCTCCCATCGACCTACCATGCTCAATTCTCCACACTTTGAAGTAAGAGCTTGCAGAAATATTTGTTATTCCTAAATTTTACTTGCAACTTTTAAACTATGGCTCCTTAATATACTGATGTTTCTGCAGACTTAAAAACCTGTCTTTGATTTTTTACTTTAGAAAGAAGATAGTTCACTGTTATCAAAGCAATTGTTCCAATATGTGAGAATATAGCACCACTATTCAATAAACAAAGCAAGAAGTTTATCTATAATTCCAAAGCAAAAATACTTAATCTTTGAGGTAGATATTAACAACAACCCCACAACCCTCTTCCTCTAGATTCTATTTGCAATATAATAAGCAGTTCGTTTTAAGCCATTTAGAGACAGTTTATTATAACAATAGCTAGTAATGCAGAAATTGGTACAAAGACTTACATTATTAGCTTTGGACTCAGAAGTGGATAGAGGTGAGGTGGTAACAATAAATTATTTTTAAAAAGTTAGGAACAGGCCATTGAGATGTCTCTGTGGATAAAAGCACTTGCCATCAAATGTGATCATCTGAGTTTGATACCGGGAGCCCCATGATGGGTGTCATCTGACCTCCACATGTGAGACATGGTGTGTGCATACCCCTCCCCCCAACACACACATAAATAGAAAGAAATGTAAGAAAAATGTTTTTTAAAACTAAAGCAGTTTTTTAAAAATGTATGTGTCTAGAGAAAATGGCTCCTGTATTATGTCACCAACAGAGTAATAGCACGTCTTGGTCATCAAGCTGACACACATGAGAAGAGAGAACCTCGACTGAGAAAGTGCCTTCATCAGAATGGAGAATGGCCTATGTACATGCCTCTAAGTCTTTTGTTGTTGTTAATGATGGTGATGCAAGCAGTACCACCCCTAGGCAGATGGATCCAGGCTGTATAAAAAAATGGCTGAGTAAACCTGTAAGTATTGATCCTCCATGGTCTCTACTTCAGGTCGCATCTTAAGTTCCTGCTGTGCTTTCTCTCAATAATGGCCTGTCACTCTGATGTGTAAGATTGAATAAGCCCTTTCCTCCCCAAGTTGATTTTTGGACAGACTGTTTTTATCACAGCAACCAAGATGCAAACCAGAGCGAATGGTAGCTTGGAAATGAGAAATACAACTGTCATGCTTTTTTCAAGTTTGAATTACCAGTAGATTCTTTGCTTTTAGCTATCTGTGAGCAGGTATTATAAAAGAGAGATTAAACACAAGCTAGAACCAATAAATTTGTAAACAGAACTGAGAGGAAACACAGCCCAAAAATGCAGGTGCTTGCTAGTCTGAAAAATAATTTCCCCTAGCCAGATTTTCCAAGCAGAAAACGACTCTAAAATTAAGGTAACTCTTGGCAGCAGAGATCAAGGATATCGCCCTCAAGGTAAAGATCAAATGAGGAGTTTGTTTGCACATACCTTGTTAAAATGTTGGAAAGAATCGAGGCATCTTCTCAGCTGCAAAAAAAAAAAAGGGAGGGGGTCTTCTACAGAGCTGAGAGTTCCAGTCCCACAGCTGTGCCTGAAATAGTAATAATTAAGTGTGGAAAGAAATACTCAACTCAAAAGAGAATTGTTGGTATGACCTTTGACACACAGAGTGAACTCAAAGCAAATACACAGAAAATTCACAAATATACTGAAAGCTGTGCTGGAAAAAACAGTGCTAGCCTGAGCTGGGGTACTGTCCTGCTCAAGTTTTGAAAGGCCTGTAGACCCCAATTTTCTCTGAATAAAAAAAAAAAAGGAGGCTAATTTTTTTTTCTAAGTACGTAAAGCAATTGCTATTTGGGAGGTGGCTAACGGAGTTATGGAAATATGTGTCTGAGAAAAAAACTAAGACCTACAGAAAGCAATGAACAAGCAGCCACCACAGTGGGCCAGGAGCCTACTAATCTAGGAATATCCCCTAGGAATCTTGATATTCAACTGGATGCTTGGTTACTCTGGAATTTTTTTCCTACGGGATTAATGGAGGAGAAGATGAACTCACATACAAGCACGTGTGAGCGCCCGCTCTACCCCACAGTGAGCAGCACCTACCAGGAATAGCCTAGATATAAAGAAATCTAAGAAAAAGCAGTGTTACTTGCCTGCCTATCTTCATTTCTTGCTGGTGAATAGGTCAGTCACAAAAAGTAGGCTTGGAGATGGTGAGGGTAGGTGGTAGTGTGGTAATCCTCCTGCTGCTACTTGCTAACTTCAGACCCCAGCTTCTTCAACATCCCAATTAGGCAGAAAACCAGTGACTCGCCCAGGCCTTCCTAGCCAGTTCAGTCCTGCTGACACATCCAGTTTCAGACTTCTCCAGTGTTTAGACGTCCATTATTGAAGTACCTGGCCCCTAAGTGAATCCCTTTTTATAATATTCTATTCTCTTCTAAAAAAAAAAAAAAAAAAAAAAAAAACCCTGACTAATGCAGGGTACAATACCAGAAATGCTTGTAGAGAATCAGAAGTTTAAGAATAAGTTTCTCTAACAGTCTTGGTAGCATCAGGAACTAGCTCTCCAACTGACTACACTTAAAGTTGCTAAAGACTCTCCTGGTAGTTTAGCATTCACTGATAATCTATCTCAATTTAAAGAACTATGCAAGGGCTGGAGAGACAGCTCAGAGGTTAAGAGAACTGGCTGCTCCGTCCAAAGGGTTCAATTCCCAGCAACCACGTTGTGGTTCACAACCATCTGTAATAAGATCCTGTGCCCTCTTCTGGTTTGCAGGCATACATACAGACAGAACACTGTATATATAATAAATAATAAATCTTAAAAGAACTATGCAAGATAAATGCATGTGTTGCTCCTTACACATCCTTTGTAAGGAACAAGGAGTTTAGTGGCTTCCTGCACAAAACCAATTGTGTTGGTTCCAAGCAGCCTCAAGAAGCCATGCAAAGTTCTATTCTCTCTGTTATCTCTGTCATAAGAAACTTATGTTTGGGCAGTCTACTACTATAAAATGAAAGGGGAAACAGGGCCCCTTTTCACTGACCCACTCTACTTCATCACAATTTATCTGAAGACTCAAGAAAAATAAAATGCATTCTTATTTTAGTTCACTGAACTTTGAGGGTAGTTTTTCCCCACAGCAATAGCTACTTGATACTACCCAAAAAGTGGTGTTCTCAAACTTTAATATAGATTAAAAATGATTATCCTGTTTGAGATAAAAATTTCCAGGAACATGTACTGAAATAAAGTTTCATGTGTAAGTGAATTATTAAAGAAGTTCCCTGAGGCATCAGGTAGCAAGGGCAGGAGGAAGAAAATTGGAAAGGAGAAGGGAACATTACTTGTATAGATACTGTTGGTGTCTATTTTACTCAGAGATCTCCAAGAACAGGATCTCCTCGTGTGTGTGTGAGTGTGTGTGTGTGTGTGTGTGTGTGTGTGTGTGTGTGTGTGTGTGTGTGTGTGTCCTTGACTCATAGGGTCATGGTAACAAGTCCACAGGCCAGCAAGGGAAGACTAACTGCTCCAGTATTCCAGTCTGAAGCCAGATATGAGGATGAAGATCTCATCTTCCCTTGGAGGACGTTGTCTTCTATCTTATAGACTCTAAGTGGTTAAATTTTTCTATCCATGCTATGAAGGGAAATGCACTCAGACTCTACTGACATAAATGTTAATGGCATTTGAAAGAGCCATCCTAGTGATGCCAGACTGACATTTGACCAAACATCTGGACATCATAACCAAGCCAAATTGACACAGAAAATTAGTCATCCCAGTGGCCCATTAAGTGCTAGCTGCTGTAAGTGTATTCTATGTTAATCTAACAGTCTCCATCTAATGGGAGCAGTCTTAAGCAATAAAGTATGCCCCAGCGTATTCTCCTCCCAACCTCCCCAAACCAGTCAATGAGGCCTGCAGTGTTAGCCATCTTATATAGACCCCTCATAGAGCCAAGATGAAGCAAATCTTGTACCACAACCACTCATTCTCAGAGAATTTTCTCAGTAAATCACTTGACTAAGAATCTTTGCACTGGCCTCCCTTCTAATAAATAATACAGACAAAGCTACATAGATATACTAGTTAGGAACCACAGGACCAGATTAATTAAAGTTCTGAGAAGATACAGAAATAATGGAATTATTATTTTTTGTTTCCTTTTGCAGTTTCATGCCTAAGTCTTGTATATTTCCATACTTAACACATTTCAGTTTTGCGGTTCACAATTACAAGTTTATGTACAGTAAGTCGTTTGCCAGAGTAATAACCCCTGATTGTCAACACTCACAGTAAATAGTTATCTATCAGCTTGCCATTACTGTGACAAAATACTTGAGATAATCACCTTAATGAGGGAAGAACTTACTTTCGCTCACAATCCTGAAAATTTTAGCTCATGATAATTAGGCCCTGTGGCTTTGAGCTTTAATTAGCATCATATACTGTGTCAAGAGAAACAGGCAGGTGACTGTTTACACCATGGCAGCTAGAACTTCAGAGCAGGAGGGAATGAGGGTCCCAATACCCTCTCGAAGGTCATGTGCCTAATGAGCTAACATCCTTCCACTAAGCACCACCTTCCATTTGCTCCACACAGACCCCAGTAGAGCACGGGATGGCATCCAAGCCTCTAACACGTGGTTCAGGATACATCCAAGGTTCAACCTGTAGCAATGTTAAAAGAACCTTATCTACACATAAAAAGTGAAAGTAGGGTTATATGAAGGTCTCTTTCTTTACACCTGGAAATTATGTGCTGGCTTTTTATGGAGGTTTTATGCCTTGCCAAAAGCTCTGTTTTTAAACAAGAACACGACAGGTTGTAATCACTACATTTACATTTAATTCCATGTTATGTACTTCTTCAGTTACACATGTCAAACACAAGCTGACCTTCCTGCTTACCGAGCAAAGGAATCACTGTATTCAACATGAGGTACTGCAGCGAAAACTAGGAACCTGCTATGTGGAAGAGGTTACTCGGGTATTCATCTGTTGCTCCACATGATGCACATTCAACAGGTATCCTCCTTTTAGTGGATGCTGTGCTGAAAGCTAGAGACAAAGCCATAGAGGGAAGAGGTGTAATGTCGGTACAGAAAATAGAACCGATGGGGGAAGACCTGGGGTCACTGACTACCAGCAAAGTCAGACATTTACGCTGAGTTCTAAAATAATCCAAAGGTTGATGATGATGAGAGCCAGGGGAGAGGCTGATGGGTGGAAGAGTAGAAGGTGGCAAGAGAGATGTGGGATAGAAGGAGCTGGAGTAATTAGCCTTCAGAACAAGCTGGGGTGTTTCTTCAGAACTGGCACTCACTGGAGAAGCCGTGGCTTGTGTTTCCTGTGTCTGGTTCTAGAAGGCTCTTGGAAACACTTTGTCTCAGTAGCAGCTTTCTGGGGATGACAGAGGTTTGGTTCTCACAAACATGGTATGTTCCACTCATGCCAGCCTCTCCTATGATGAGTGGAGGCTATCACATACCTTTTTGATGCTTCTGCAGATCCCTGTGGAGACTGCTAATTCTTCCCTAGAGCCTCAGAAAACATCTCTTGGGAAGCAAATGACACAAAGGAAAGAAGAAGGACTTGCAAACTTAAATGCAGTTTGTATATTTCAACCTGTAAATATATTGTGAGATGAGAATATGGATGAGCACTAAAAAGCAGGAGTGCAATACTGGCTACAAGAGATGCTTCAAACATTTTTCTTTTCTTGACATGATGACATCATGCTAGCTTCTCAATGAAGACCATGATGTATGTCACAGGAAGGGACAGAGATGTGCTTGCCCAGAGATGGCCAAAGTAAGAGTGGTTTCACCTTCAGGGTAAGTAGGAGCACAATGGCAAAGAACGAATTGTAGCAGGGGATTCTGCATGCTGCACAGGGAAACATGCTATGGTCTGAATATAGACCTCAAACATGACGTGCAATAGTGTTAGGTGTACAACCCGAAGGGAAGTGCTGAGGTTGTAAGGGTTGAACTGTTCATAAAAACATTCTCTCCCATTTTCGTGACATGTGAGGAACAGTTACTCATTTCCTCCAGATGAAGGATTTGAGATAGCAACTTGGAAGTGGAGAAGTGGAGAAAGAGCCCTTTCAAGTCACCAAAAGTGGCAGAGAACTTGAACTTCTTTGCTCCTAGAACATGTTCTTCATAAAATACCAAGTCTGTAGGATTTTGCTATAGCAAGGCAAACAGAGGAAGGCAAACACTCAGGGGGAAGAAAGAATCAATAGAAGAAAACAATCTAAAGCTGAGTTGGGGCAAAGGTTAAGGCACAGTACATTGGGAAGTATTTCATGACAAGCTCCTGAAAAATTATACATGCAGAATGTACTTGTGAAACTTTACTATAAAGTTTACTGATATAACAAGTTGCACCCCTTTATGTGCTATATAAACAATAATAAAATGAACATCTATTTTATAAAAATTCTATAAACATTCTTATGGAATGTTTTTGTCAGTCTTTTGTTGAATCCATTTCTATGTAGTTGCCAAGAACAATGGAATGCCATCCTGACATGAATTTAAGTTAATGTTTTCTTTGATATTAACAAAAACAAAAGCAATGGAGTGCAGACATACATGGAAAATCTGAAGCTTCATTCGCCAGTGACTGGAGTGACTTCTCTGTCAAACTGGAAAATAGTTTCAAATGCAGCAAGAATATTTTTTCAACTATCATGCTATTCAGAATGCAATGGCTACACACATAGCACCTTTTTATGTCTGCTTGTATTATCTACATCTGCTTCATTGCTTACTTAAACTCAGACGGTCAACAAAGTAATAAATCAAACTCTGGTTTATAGAATTTGCTGATTTTCTGCTGTAAACATCCCCACTATGACAAATTTAGACTTTCAATTTGATGCAGTGAATAAAGAGTGGAGAGTAGACATACAATGGAACACAGCATTTAGAGTATTCCCTCCACATAGAAGCAATGGGCATAGGTAACTCAAAGAGTGTAGTTATTACTTAGTACAGCACAATTAAGTGCTGCAAAATCATTGGAAGGGCAAGGAAGATGTCTCAACAGGTGGAGGTCCTCTCCAAAAAGCCTGAGGTGTTGTGGATGTATGTACAGTGTGTGGAGGTGTATTGCTGTGATTGGTATAATAAAATGCTGAACAGCCGATAACTAAGCAGGAGTTATAAGCAGAACTTCCAGGCAGAGAGAGAAAAACAGGAATCAAGGTGTGTGAGAGACACAGTGAGATATGGAAGAAGCAGGATGGGTGGTATGTGGCATTACATAGGTTAATAGAAATGGGTTAATTTAAGTTATATGAGCTAGTTAAAAAAACAAGCCTAAGCAAGGGCCAAGCTTTTGTAATTAATAAGTCTCCATGTCATTATTTGTAAGCTGGCAGCCTAAAGAAAACCCTAACTACACTGAACCTAACTTTATTTTCTGAGACCCATGGTGGAGGAAGGGAACCAACTCCCACAAGTTACCCTCTGGCCTCCATGCATGAAATGAGTTTTATAGCCAGGCATTGGTGGCAAGCAGATCTCTGTGAGTTCCAGGACAGTATGGTCTACAGAGCTAGTTCCAGGACAGACTCCAAAGCACTACAGAGAAACCCTGTCACGAAAAACCAAAAAAGAAAAAGAAAGAAAAATGAGTTTTATGTATTTGTTATCCTCATGTCTGATATAACTACTCATGTATTTATATAATTTAATGTTTAGTAAATAATAGTTTTGTTTAATAACCAACCTGCCAAGTTTCTAGAAAATCATAGTCAATACAAACTAACTCCAGCTCTGTCTGTAGAAAATAGACTATAAAAAGGGTAATATCTTCACCCAAATAAAGAAATATAGTAATTGCAGAGTTAGAGAGGCAAGATACAGGAAAACAATGCTACCTGACTCTAATTATTTAGACAGAACCTGTGAGATTCTCCACTATCTGACCTTGTCCTCCAGCCGTAGCTCTTGATGCTTTTCCCTTGGATTTGGTACACCAGTGACATCAAAAGATGACATTGCCTCAGTCCATAGAATGATGTTCTGCCTCCAGGCCCTTATCATGGCTCCCCATTTTCCTGAAATACATTTCTCATCTCTGTTTCTTTCCTCCTTCTATTATTGTGTAGCTATTCTCTGCTCAGAGCCACATATACTAAAATGTGACACTCCTAAAAAAACAGTCTTTAATCCCACCCTATCCCCCAGAGTCTAAAATTACTTTGAGCATCACCATGATGGGATTCTTAGATTGGCATTTCTCAGACCACTGTAATGAAATATTCCTTTTTAAATGTTAATAAAAGCCTATAGTGCTTCTAAAATGCAGAGAGGCACTTTATTTTGTATCTTTGCTCCTAGCATGTTCTAGAACATTGTAAATATTTGTTTTAGTGAATACATTTTATTCTCAGTTTTAATCAAACATATCTTTTTAAGGAAAAGCAAATAATATCCCTTTACATAAAGAAGATATAGATAGGTTGATTTTTGGAGGCAGATTTGCCTGTTCCACCATTCAGTTCCCAAATCACAACATGGACAATTATTGTTAATTATGAAAGCTCAGCGGATAGCTTAGGCTTGTCCCACTAGCTCTTGTAACTTCAGTTAACCAATTTCTGTTCGTCTACATGTGGCCACATGACTCATAACATTAACCTAGCCTCCTGGATGTCCTGCTCCCTCCCCGTCTGGCTGGTGACTCTGCTTTCTTCTTCCCAGTGTTCCCTCTGTCTCAAAAATCCTGTGTAGCTATTGGCTGTGAGCTTTTTATTAAACCAATCATAGTGGCATATCTTCACACAGTGTAAAGACTATTCCACATCAATAAAACAAAGGAAATAAGGAAATACCATCAAAATAAAATAGCAGAAGAATGTGACCTTCTGCAGGCTTTGCAGCTATTCTGGAGGAAGTAATTCAAGTGCTGGCATAAGCCGCCATTCCTGGGAAAAAGACAAGATAGGGAGTGGAATATCCCACTCTCCTTAGGACAGGGGTTTTGACCCATGATGAGTCTGCTTGCATTTAGGGTACCAACCAGGTAGGTGAAGATGGGAGAAAGAAATGGCAAGAATAGCTTAACAGTTGATTTAGGAAAAGCTGAAATGTGAGTTTATAATGCAGTCCTAGAGACATAGCATTATTTGATATGTGTGTGAATTCACATTCATGCTAGAGAATGGCAGTAGGCAAAGCTGATAAGTTCTATCTTCAGTTAACAGAGAACAGATGCAAAGACATCTAAGAACAAAAGAATAATCATCGGAGTGAGAAAAAGGTGAAAAGATGTGTAAGCTTTTATGACAACAGGGAGGCACTGCCCTTCATACTGATGGGGTTTGGGGAAATCTGCACTGAAACATTAAATGAATTGTGTACTGATGAATGAATAAATTTCAACAGGCAAGAATGAGCAAATAGGAAATAATCCAAAGCTCCAAATAGTATCAGGAGCAAAGGTAGAATGGCACATAATTGTTCTCTCTGATGGAGAGCCTACTGAATAAATCAATTGGAAAAGAGTATTAGCTTGACAAAACATTGCTCATGAAACCTTGAAGGACCTTAGTGATTCAATTTCCCTTGCTAAGTGTTCACTGACTACTTTGTCAATAATATATTCTCGAGTTATTCTCCATATTCATCCAAGGGTTTTTGTAAGCCATTGATTCCATCCTCTCTCATGTTTGTGAAGGAATCAGACTGGCCCAGGAGTTTGCACCAATTCGTTTGACTATCTTTCATTTTCTCTAGTTTCTGAAATTAGAAACACAAAGCAAAGTCGCTTCTATCAAAACCATAGACTGTAGGACCAAAACTGATCACTTGGGGAACAAAAATTAGACACCAAGCCTGAAAGTGCATGTCTATATACTTCTAATTGTTTTAGATAAAGAGGGAAAGAAAACTTAGGTGGAGCAGAAGAAGGGAGAGAATGGTTAGATAAATGACCATAGCTATAACTCTAATCCACCAAATTCTAAGGTAAAAATTCCTATGCAGTTCATAGCTGAATTAACATATAGAAAAATATGTAACTGGATTTTCTAAGAAAAGGCCCTACAGAAAGATATACCCCTTATTGAATTCAAGATTGATATAAAAGTAAATGTCTTTCCTTCCTGAATGATAGAATTTGTGGCAACCCATATTCATATTTTTCTAGGACTATAATCAAAAAAGCAATTAGATGCAGTCAATAGTTCTTGGAATGAAAAGAGCAGCTTTGTAATAATGCAGGGTAATTTAAGCAGCCATGAGTGTTGTGTTTTAGTGACTGTTTTCCTCACAACAGTCACTGTGCTTTTTAAGATGAAAATAAAATACATTTCACTCTCCCCACAGCAGTCACTAAAACTTTAAAAACACATAGGAATAGAAATAAAAAGATTTATCAGAATTAGTGACATTAATAAACAGCTACCAATTAAAAGCCCCAAAATTGAATTATGCATTAACCCCATGTTTTTCAAAAAATGAACATGGGATGGAGGGTCTTACATGGTTACTTCTGCTCAAACTGTGCTGTGTCCCACATCAGGGCAAATGGGATGGTGGTGGTGGTAGTGGTGGTGATGGTGGTAATTTGGTTGTTTGATTGGTTCCTTTTTTCCCCCACACTTTAGACTTATTGGAGAAAGGAATATAGCTCTGGGGACACTAGAAGGGTGACAATTGGACTAGTAAATAAAAGATTATGTCAATATCCATCCATCCAACACAACTCTATGAAAGTCTACACTTGTCAATTACTGTGTCAAATAGTAAAATTAAAAGGTAAATGAGATATGACCATTGTTGATAGGAAGTTTTGTGGGGTCTTTTTGTTTTTTATTACTTAATATTTTTCTTAATTTACATATCAATCTCAGTTCCCTCTCCCTCCCATTCTCCCATGCCCCCCCACAGACCTCCCTATCCCATCCCCCATCCACTCTCCAGGCAGGGTGAGGCCATCCATGAGGGATCATCAAAATCTGTCAAGTTATTTGGGGTAGGGCCTATCCCCTCCCCTGTGTCTCGAGGCTAAAAGAGCATCCATCCATGGGGAATGGGTTACCAAAGCCCATTTGTGCACTAGGGGTACACCAGGTCCCACTTCCAGAGGTCCCATAAACTGCCCAGACCTCTTAACTGAGACCCACGTTCAGGGGGTCTGGGTTGGTCCTATGCTAGTTTCCCAGTTATCAGTCTGGGGTCCATACATTCCCCTTTGTTCAGGTCAGCTGTTTCTGTGGGTTTCTGCAGTGTGGTCTTGACCCCTTTGCTCACCACATCTCTGCAACTGGATTCCAGAAGTTTTTCTCAGTGTTTAGCTGTGGGTGTCTGCTTTGGTTCAATCAGCTACTGGATGAAGGCTCTATGGTGGCATATAAGGTAGTCATCAATTTCATTATAGGGAAGGGGATTTAAGCTAGCCTCTCCACAATTGCTTAGATTGTTAGTTGGGATCATTCTTGTAGATCTCTGGATATTTCTGTAGTGCTAGATTTCTCTTTACACCTATAATGGCTCCCTCTATTATGGCATCTCTTTACCTGCTCTACTCTAATCTTTCCCAGACTCAATCTTCCTGATCCCTCATGTACTCCTCTCCCCTCCTCTTCTCCCCTTCTTTCTCCTAACTCCCACTTCCCTCCCCCCCCACTGTTCCCAATTTTCTCAGGAGATCTTGTCCCTTTCCCCTTCTCCAGGGGACCATGTATGTTTCTCTTAGGGACATCCTTGTTTCTTAGCTTCTCTGGAAGTGTGTATTGTAGCCTAGTGATCTTTTGCTCTATGTCTAAAATCCACATATGAACGAGTACATACCATGTCTGTCCTTTTGTGACTGGGTTACCTCACTCAGGATGGTTTCTTCTATCTCCATAAATTTGCCTTCAAATTTCAAGATTCCATTATTTTTGTTTTGTTTTGTTTATCCACTGAGGAATACTCCAGTGTGTAAATGTGCCACATTTTCTCCATCCATTCTTTAGTTGACAGCCATCTAGGTTGTTTCCAGATTGAACAGATGTCCTTGTTACATAAATGTTCATCCTTTGGGTATATGCCTAAGAGTAGAATTGCTGGATCCTGTGGGGGACTGATTACCATTTTCCTGAGGAAACACCATACTGATTTCCAAAGTGGCTGTACAAGTTTGCACTCCCACCAGCAGTGGAGTAGTGTTCCCCTTTCTCCATATGCTTTCCAGCATAAACAGTCATTGGTGCTTTTGATTTTAGCCATTCTGACAGGAGTTAAGATGGTATTTCAGAGTTGTTTTGATTTGCATTTTCCTGATGGCTAAGGATGTGGAACTCTTTCTTAAGTGTCTTTCAGTCATTTTAGATTTCTCTATTGGGAATTCTTTATGTAGTTCTGTACTTCACTTTTTAATTGGATTATTTGGTGTTTTGGTGACTAGCTTATTGAGTTCTTTGTATATTTTAGAGATCAGCCCCCTGTCAGATGTTGGGTTGGTGAAGATCTTTTCCCATTCTGTGGCCTGCCATTTTGTCTTGTTGACTATGTCCTTTGTCTTACAGAAGCTTTTCAGTTTCAGGGGGTGACATTTATTAATTGTTGATCTCAGTGTATGTGCTACTGGTGTTATGTTCAGGAAATGGTCTCCTGTACTTTCTCTTCTAAGAGGTTCATGTTGAGGTCTTTGAACCATTTGTACTTAAATTTTGTTCATGGCAATAGATATGGATCTGCAGTTTGCTACACTCCAGCATCCAGTTATGCCAGCACCATTTGTTGAAGAGGCTTTTTTTTTTCCTTTGTATAATTGTAGCTGCTTTGTCAAAAATAAGATGTTCGTAGGTGTGCGGGTCAATATCAGGGTTTTCAATTATATTACATTGATCCGCCTGTCTATTTTGAATTATCTAATTCTTTCAGAGTGAGAATACAGAATACAATGTAATAAATGCCATAGAAGTACATGGTGAGGAAATGTTCAAGGATACATAGAGAGAAGGTGGCCTTAGTTGATAAGTGGCCCTTTCTGGTGAAAGAATGAGTAGAGAGCAGGGAGGGCAAAGGCACAGGGTTTGGAAATCTTAAGGGGTGTTTGGAAGAGAGGGCTAGCAGCAGCATCATGAAATCAAAGCAAATGACTTCTAATTCATGGCTTTATCCTGATGCACAGGGCAGTGGTTGGCTTGTGGCAAAATACATGATGCATGAATAAATCCACATTTGCTGAAGCCTAAGGAATATAAAAAAATGAATAGGAAATGACAGAAGGGCTTTACATGTCAAGCCAGAGAGTTTGTGCATTGCTTTATAAACACCAAGTCTCAAACAGAAGAGTTTGTCTTCATCTATAAAATACAGATGAAGCTGTCAGTATCTACTTCCAGGTAGCTGTTGAAGTCTGAAAATGATAAACTATCAACAAATGCACTTATAATGAAAAGTATTTGAGGAAGGCTGGATATCAGACAATTGTGTGACAATTGTGCCGGAAAGGTGAATATAGTTGGTCACCTTTCAGAACCGGGCTCATTGTTCACCTTCCTATCACAAAGTCACCTCATGATGTTGAATTTCAGAATCTGGCATGCTTTGCACAACTGTGTTTTCTTCCCTCTTTGTCTTCAGGGTGCCACATGATGGCTCTTCAGAGAGGAGTCCTATTGTTTTCTTTCAATGTCTTTACAGTGATATTTTCTTTTAGCAGTTCCCTACGAAAGCACACCTTGCTCCGATGGTAAGTGATGCAACAGCCATACACAGCAGATAATGAGTGAGCAGTCACTCTGACTCCTACTGCCTGAATCAGGTTTGTTCATCTGGTTTATACAAGTTGGGTAAGGACTCCTTGAACCAGCAACAGCCGTGTCTGAATCTATCAGCATATGTCTGCTGCTTGACTCAATTTCAGGGCATTTCACTCAGTTTCTGAGAAACAAGAGGAGGACATGGCTCTTTGATAGCTAGCATGTAAAGTACGACTATAATACTTTGAGTCACTAACAAAGCAATGAACATCTTGGGTTCTAGTTTGAACTCAGCCACAAAACTGACTGCATGACCTTAACAAGTCCTTGTACTCTGAGCCCACTTCCAATGAGGGACTATGATGAAGATCCTGTTGGTGTTCACAGCCCCTAACTTATGCTTCTTCCACTGGGAAAATCTGAGGGGAGATGCAAAATGATGTGGTCCACTGTTTCCATTATCAGTATGTTGAGTCCCAAAAACCTTTCTTAAGGAGCTATTATAAGTGAGTTTGTGTGTCATAGTGATGAAGCTAGGGGAATCTGTCAATGAGGAACAGAACACTGCTCACCTCCATGAAGCAGAAAAACCAGTGGAAGCAGCTATAATACTGCCCTTCGATGTTTAAAAATGCTGGCTGCCCCCAACTTTTCCTTTGACATAGAACAAGAAGGTTAGCATTACCACTCTAAAGTTTTTAAACAAAATGGAGAACTAAGCAGTTAGCTTTTTTTCTCACTCTGTGAGGGCTGCACTGATGGGGGATGCCCTTCTATATGCTATGAAAATATGTTTATCTTACTGGTTGATGGATAAGACAGTTTGGCCAATGGATAGGCAGGATGTAGCCAAGCAGGAAATATAAATGTGGCTACCAGACTAAGAGAATTCTGGGAAGCAGAACTCAGTGAATCACCACTGAGACACCATGTAGCTACCAGGAAAGCAGGATGCTTTGGCATTCTTCCATAACCCAAGACTATAGGAGATATGAATATTAATAGAAATGAGGTAATAATTAACAGAGGAGTAGCCAATAAGAAGCCTAAGCCATTGGCCAAACAGTTTATAATTAATATAAGCCTCTGTATGTTTATTTGGGACTAAATAGCCACAGGACTGAGTGGGACAGAAACTTCAGTCTATACTACATCACCTTGCCACCAATAGTGTGTGTGTGTGTGTGTGTTGTTGTTGTTGTTGTTGTTGTTGCTGCTGCTGCTGCTGCTGCTGAAGCAGCAACAGCTGCAACTACTGCTGCTGCTGCTTTTGTTATTGTTTTGACCAATGACAAAGTTCTAGGGCCCTGTCTAGAAGCCTGTCATTTTTTCTAAGCATCCAACTGTGTCTGTGTTCTCCACCATTTCTTGTATGAGACGCTTACAGTTGAGGTCAGTCTATACTCACTGATCAAGCCAAATACCACTGATCCAAGAAGAGTCTGAGCTGTTCAAAACCAACAGTCCTAAGCCTCCTTCCCATGCTTGACTTATTCCTCTCCTTAGAAACCATAATAAAGGTGCTTGCCTGTCCCTATCCTGTCCTTACATTCTCTGCTTTGCAACCAACCCTGGTGCCTTCTATGTGGCCCCAGGAGCTCCTCTGTTCTCTAAAATAATGTTCTCCAGCTTCACTTTCTAGCTTTACCATGCCGCCTCCCAAGTTAATCTGAGTAAAAGAAATGTGCTGGCTCAAACACAGTCAGATAAGGACAGAATATCTAAAGCTTGGGTAGTTACCTGAAGTCTAACACGCAGCTGTATGTTTACCCAATACCTGGCTTTGAAGGATGTATTGGGTAGCTCCCTACAGCCATGACCAGGATGTCAAGAACATCTTGAAATGAGTTAAGACTCACTTTGACCAATGAATTCAAGGCTTTCAATGTGTATTTGGCTCCACTGCATTGGGCCTGAAGCAAAGCTGAGTATCCTAAAGGTGAAATATAGAGGAGTCTGTGCATCTTGGAAGGAAGGAAAACAAAAAAGAGGAGGCAGAAAGAAGTAGAGGACAAAGTGGAGTCTCCAAAGGTGTGTGTTACTACCCTCTCCTTTGGTCAAGCCAACACACTGCTAAACAATGCTAACACCACCCAATATTCCCATCAAATACAACTCTATCAACACATCAATTCTTTCAACAAGTCAGACCCCTGGATCCAAGCTTTTTCCCAAAGCCTACAGTGGTACCCAAGCCTCTAGTGCATGAGCCTGTGGGAAGAGTTGCATATTCAAACTGTAAGAAAATTTGGTTAATCGGAGTCGCACTTTATCCTCCAGAACCTGCCAATAACTCCAACTCAGACAACATTCTTGCCCATTTTCCTAATCTTCAGTTTGATAGACAAGAAAACTGAGGATCACAAAAAACATATTTACCAAAGTCACATAGTGAACAAGGATTAAAACAGGTACAGAGCCTGTTCCTGTGATCTTTGTGCCCTCACACAGCAGTAGAGATGGAGGCTAGGACCATGTCTATCTTACTGAGGTGTCAGCCCCTCCTTCAGTCTGTAATTACTTTTCTCATTGTGACAAAATATATGACAAAAGTAATTGTAGGGAGGAAGAATTTCTGGCTTAGTTTGAAGATTTAAAACAATATCCCAGATTTGAAGGACAACATGGTTGATTTAGATTATGTAGAAAATTCATTTGCAAATGATTTGGTAAAAATAATTCTCCAAAAACAAAAACTACAATAATTTTGCTATCATTTTTTTTCTTTTGTTTCTATTCTCCTCTTATGTGACTTTAGAATGAACAACTACCAGAGCTGGAAGACAACTCAGTGAGTAAATGTGAGACCCAGGGTCAATACCCTGAATCCACTTAAAATCCACTTAAAAATTATTCGTGGGAAGGACGTTGGTGGCCTTTATTCCCAGCACTCAGGAGGCAGACTCAGGTGGATCTCTGTGAGTTCAAGGCCAAGGCCAACCTGGTCTACAGAGCAAGTTCCAGGAGAACTTCCAAAGCTACACAGCTACACAGAGAAACCCTATCTCAAAAAGCAAAAAAAAAAAAAGCATGGTGCTTTGTGCTTGATTATAATCCATTTATTGCTGGGCAGCAGAGATAGGTAGAGGTAGGTCCCTACCAGCCAGAATAGCCAATCAATGATACTGTCTCAAAAATAAAAATAAAAGGCAGTGGAAGTGGATAGCACATTCTGATGAGGATAACACTGAAGATTATGCTCTGGCATATATATACACATGCAAACATACATGCTAAATGTGAACACACGCACACAGAGAGAGAGAGGGAGAGAGAGGGAGAGAGAGAGGGAGAGAGAGAATAAGCTAATGAGCACTTAATGGTGAACTCTACCACAATGAAACCTCTATTCTGTTCATTTTTAAGTTAGCATACAGAGTGATGAGTTTCTTTTCACACATACATACTATTGTATTTTGTATTTTGTTCTTATTCTTCTCTCTTCCTCTCTCACAAAACTTTCATGTTTATTAAAATGGCAGTTTGATTGTTTGGATGGCCAAGTGATTGTTGGCATCTCATTCTAAAGATATTTTTGCTTTTGCCTAATACATAATACAATGAGCATGGTAGCCTTTCCTAACTATCATATTCATTAGGTATTTTTCTTTTTCATCTTTCAGCAAACAGGGTTTTGGAAGTTTGGTAAATTGAAACTTAACAAAAGTTCAGAAATTTCCAACTTAACCAGAAAAGTAGGCTTTGGATTTAATGGACTCTGATCTTCCTAAGTACATTGAAGACTTACAGCTACCCCAATTCTTCATATTCTGCTCTCAGCAAGGTTGCTAAGCCTCTTTTCTCTAAATTGGTCCACTCCTGCCTCTATGCACAGCGATTCCCAGGGGGAATCTCTGAGAATTCAACATCAGGTGGCAATGCTGAGAAAGCTTACCCTTGTCAGAGTCAAATAACCCCACAGCTGCTTCTCTCCTCATTTTAACTGCAAATTATTAACGTAAGAAAATTATGCCAGCAAATATGGTAATCACCATCAGATTTTATTAGTCTTAGTTTGTTTGCACTGCTATTTCAACAATGAAATATTAGCAACCATTGGGTAAATTAATTTTATATTTCCAAAGAGTGATCGCTAAAATTCAGGAAAATATTAGGCCATAAGCTGCATCTCATGGATGAGTAAAAGAAGGAAGAAGTCCTGTTAGAAGAAAGAAGGTAGTTTTCCTTGGGTTTCCAGTGCCTTTTTCTGAGGCTAAAAAGCCTGTGCCAGTGACAGAAATGGGGTTACAGCCGAATTCATTAGGTCTCATCAGCAATGTATTAACCTTCTTTTCATAAGCTTACTGTTCTTTCTCAGAAGCAAATAGCACCCAAAAATTGTCTCCTCCAAGAGCCCTGGTATTGCCTTAGTAGTGTATCCCTGTTTACAGAAGTTGCTAGAGGAGAAACTCACACACATTCAAAAAAAAAAAAAGACTAAACTTCAATGGCCATTGTCACCATATTAAGAGCATTTCCAGGTGTAGCCCCATCATGCCAAAGTAGAGTGTGTCATTCACCAAACATAGAAACCTCTAAACTAGAACCAATGTCTGATCCCTTCTTTCCTTATAGTACCCCAGCTTTATCAAGGGACAACAATTGCTTAGTCTCTTTAAAGAAGTTACAGAATGAGTGGCCAAACCAATAATAGCAATCCTGTTCCTCACTATGTCAGTCTCTCTGCCAATGAAATATGACCATGTGCCATAATCCTGGTCTAGAGTACACAAAGGAAACTTATCTGTTTAGATATAGTTTTGCTATAAAGTTGAGGGGTTTTTTATTGTTAAAGAACTAAATCCATTGTTTTACTTGTGCATAACCCATTAGAGTGTATAACTTGAATGGACTGAGGCCACAATATTAATTTTTGATGTCAGAAAAGAATTGATTATAGAAGCAAATTTACAATCAGCCTAAAGATTAGTAAATTCTGTTTTACCTACCACAAACAGGTAAGCCAAGAGTAATTAGGAATGAATAAAAAGCATTGTGTACATGCTAAGGCTAATGATTCAAGATAATTACAAATACTGTGATGCCTACAGTTGCCGGTGAATGAATTTGTCTAGCTGTCACAAAGGAATATAGACTCTGTGTATGAAGGTGAAGTTATTGAACTGGCATGTGTGTTCCTCTTAATTCCCATGCTATAACCATTCTTGGTTCTCAACTTGACTTTATCTGATGTGAACTGCAACCCAGAGTGGATGGAGAACATTTGTGATCAAGATCTTTTCTTTTTTAAATAGTGATAATTTGTCATGATAAGATATTCTATTCTCTTTTTTTAGATTTTTTAATTTAAATTAAAACAATCTTATTATACATACCAATCCCAGTTCCCTCTTGCTCCCACTCCTCACACCATCCCAACCCCCATGCATAGGGCACACAAGCCAGTCAAAAATGGCACTGAGGGGAAGTCAGAAAAAAGATGATTGGATGCTTCATGGAATTCTTCAGACTAAAGACAAAAATAAACCCATCCATGAGGTCACAGAAAAGAATACACAATGCTAGGGGAAAAGAAAAAAGAAGAAGAGGAGGGAAAAAAACACTACAAAATGACAGTAATCAACACACAGTTTTCAATAATATACTGATTTACTAATATCAAACAGAAGGGAAGACAAGACATTCTAAACTATGGGGAATAAAAAGAAGACAGTCCTAGGAAAAATTAATTCCCTGCATTAAGAAACTGCAGAGATCTCAAATAAATAACTTAGCTATACAATGTAAGGCCTTTAAAAAAAAAGTCCAAATTTACAAATGAAAAACAATCATTAATTATAGGCTGGTGATTCTTTGCTCTATGTCTAAAATCCATATATGAGCGAGTGCATACAATGTTCCTCTTTTTGTGACTGGGTTACCTCATTCAGGATGGTTTCTTCAAGTTCCATCCATTTGCTTGTGAATTTCAAGATTCCATTGTTTTCCTCCACGGAGTAGTATTCTATTGTGTAAATGTGCCACATCTTATTAATCCATTCTTCAATTGAGGGGCATCTAGGTTGCTTCCATGTTCTGGATATTACAAATAACGCTGCTATGAACATAGTTGAGCACATGTCTTTGTTGCATGGATGTGGATCATTTGGCTATATGCCTAAGAATCAAATTGCCATATCCTGTGATAGACTGATTCCCATTTTCCTGAGGAACCGCAATACTGATCTCCAAAATGGCTGTACAAGTTTTCACTCCCACCAGCAGTGAAGGAGTGTTCCCCTTTCTCCACATCCTCTCCAGCATGAGTTGTCATTGGTGTTTCTAATTTTAGCCATTCTAACAAGAGTAAGATGGTATCTCAGAGTTGTTGTGATTTGCTTTTTCCTGATAGCTAAGGATGTTGAACACTTTCTTAAGTTTCTTTCAGCCATTTTGGATTCCTCTATTGAGAATTGGCTCTTCAGTTCTGTATCCCACTCTTTAATAGGGTTATTTGGCTTTTTGGTGACGAGTTTCTTGAGTTCTTTGTGTATTTTGGAGATCAGCCCTCTTCTGTTAGATGTGGGTTTGTGAAGATCTTTTCCCAGTCTGAGGGCTGCCATTTGGTCTTGTCAACTGTGTCCTTTGCCTTACAGAAGCTTCTCAGTTTAAGGAGGTCCCATTTATAAATTGTTGATCTCAGTGTCTGTGCTACTGATGTTATGTTCAGGATACAAGGAGGAACCTAAGAGATTCATATAAGGTCCCTCACAGAAAGGCAAAGGAATAAGATATTCCGAGCATATTGGAAGGTGGGGGGGAGGGTAGAAACTAGAGAGGAAGTAAGGAGAAAGAGAAGGGGAGGAGAGGAGAGACTAGGAAGATTGAGTCAGGTAATTAATAAACAAGAGCAGAGCAGAGAGAGAGAGAGAGAGAGAGAGAGAGAGAGAGAGAGAGAGAGAGAGAGAGAGAGAGGAGGGAGAGAGGGAGGGAGGGAGGGAGAGAGAGAGAGAGAGAGAGAGAGAGAGAGAGAGAGAGAGAGCATAATAGAGAAAGCCATTATAGGTTTGAAGAGAAAACTGACTCTAGAGAAATGTCCAGAGACCTACAAGGATGAACCCAACTAACAATCTGAGCAACAGTGGAAAGGCAACCTTAAATGCCCTTCCCTGATAACGAGATAGATCACTAATTTATATGCCAGCATAGAGCTCTTATCTAGTAGCTGATGGAAACAGAAGCAGACACCCACAACTAAACACTGAGTGGAACTCCTGGAATCCAGCTTCAGAGAGGGAGGAGTGATAAGAAAAGGGGTCAAGGCCAGGCTACAGAAACCCACAGAGACAGCTGACCTGAACAAGGGGGAGCTAATGTACCCCCAGGCTGATAGCTGGAAAACCAGCATTGGGCTGACTCAGACCCCCCGAACGTGGGTCTCAGTTAGGGGGCTTGGGCAGTCTAAGGGATCTCTGACAGTGGAATCAGGATGTATCCCTGGTGTATGAAAGGACTTTGGGAGCACATTCCCCATGGAAGGATACTCCTTTAGCCTAGAGGCAGGAGGGGGGGCTAGTTCCTACTCCAAATGACTTGACAGATTTTGGTGATCCCTCCTGGAAGGCATCACCATCCCCTGTGAAGTGGTGGGGGGAAATGGGATAGGAGGGGTGATCATGGGGCATGGGAGGGAGAGAAAAGGAACTGGGATCCATATGTAAAATAAGAAAAAAAAATAATAAATATATAAAATATATATAAACAATCATTAAGTCAAGGGTCAAAATTAATCAAAATTTTAAAAGTACAAATTACAAGGAATCAAAAAAGAAAGAGTTGGTTCTTTTAAAAAATAAGCAAAACTGACAAACTATAAGCCAAACTTATTACAAGAGAGAGAGAAAAGACCTAAATTAATAAAACTGGAGATACAAAAGTACATTATTAAATTGGCAGCACAGAGGAAATATTTGTTACGTGAGTCAAAGGTTGCAATGTAAAAGTATAAAATTCCATGAGGTTTGTGTCCTGATCCAGATTTTTTTTTTTACTTAAATTCTTGAGAGGCCACCAAGCAGCCAAGGCTCAGATCAGTATATGATTATGACTACCTGTCCAATGGGTTTCCTTAAGGGAAAGCACCCATGGAAATGATTCTCACTTTTCAAAGACCAGTAGATCAAGGGACAGTGTAGGAATTTGCAAGATGCAGTTTACAGGCTCTTTACTCTCTCGCTATATTGCTGATTCTTTGGGACTACTCTGTCAGTCCCATGTGCAACAGCTGTAATTTTCCCTGAAAATTCTGTTCTTTCTTACATGTTTTCCCTAAGAATGAGCAGGGGGCTAATACTTCTCAAATCTCTTATCTGGAATAACTAACTACAACAATTACTAACTAGGAACTTTTCTGACTCAATAGAGACAGTTAGGCACATATGAGAAAACAACACTTGGAACATTAACCATGTCTCACAGTTCTGGAAAGGAGACTAAGTCATGCCTACTCAGAACAGGGAGAAAGCCTCAGGAATACACATAATGCCAATGATTGAGAGTAAGTTCCCTGAACACCAAGCACATGACAGGATCTAATATGATCCAACAGGGGGAAATGCAATGTAAAATATGGGGTGGAGAGATCCATCTTTACCACACATAGGGACTTAGACAGAAGAAGTATGGTATAGTGGGATGGGGGGAAATGCCTCACTAAAGTCTGCCTTTTATAGAGAAACTGAGACATGGGACTCTCTTGTAGAAAAGGGAACTGTATAAAAGGACATCTTGCAGACATGAAAGAATTGTTCCTGTTTGAATATTGTTGCACTTAAAGCACTGTACCAGGTCTATTACATTTTAACTTTGTAACCACAGGTAGCTGCCAACTGATGCAAGTGCTACAAGAGAAAGACTTGCCTGACTCAATATTTAGTCAAGGCTGCAAAAGTGCTGAACTCTGTGTCTAAACGAAGGTTATGTAGGAGGTGGGAAAGTGTATTTGGGGAAGCATAAAGGGGAACAATGGGAGCTTTTATAATGATTACAATGTATTTCTTAAAATAATGTATTTCTTAAAAATCAAGAATAGGAGCCACAAATGAAGTTGTTCATGTAAGCCTGATGAGGAGAAAACAAACAAACAAACAAACAACAAAAAAAAACCTGTTAAAGTATAAATAATGATGGCTAGACGTATTTACTCTGTGTCACTTGAGTGCAATACTCATGGTGGTCAGACTCTTTCCTTGTGCCAAGCCATCTCAGGTTCTGAATCCCGGCTGGATCCCAGCATTAAATATTAGCTTTCAACATTATGTCCTTCCCTTGAATACTCAAATATCCTGAGAAATTTTTTTCAAGGCTCGTTTATTGATTAATTGGATGGTTGGTTGGTTGGTTGGTTAATTGACTCATAGATTCATTGATTCATTGATTGGAGATAGGCTCTTTCTTTGTAACCCTGGTTGTTCAAGAACTAAGTAGACTAGGCTGTTCTTGAACTCAGAGGCATCTACCTATTTTTGTATTATTTCATTGTCTAGGCTGGCTTAGTGCTCAGTATTCAGCCAACCTGGCTTCCAACTCAAGATGTTTTTTCTTAGGGCACTTAGTGTGGGTTTATGGGAGTGTGCCACCACACCTGTCTACCCAAGAATAGTTTTGAAGAGAAAATAATATTATTTTTCTTTATTACTCAAAAACTAAGCATAATTCCTTTATGTAAGAAGGTGTTTAAACAGTATTTCTAGGAAAAGCCTTCATAATCTGTTTAAAGACAATGTGAAACTAAGTAACAGATGCAAATTATTTTTGAGGAAGGTCTTACATAAGTCAGGTTCTTAGAATGCATTATGTATTCTAGACTAGACTCAAACTCAGGATCCTTCTGTATCAGCCTCCAAGAAAATGGGATTCCAGGTATGCCATCATATCTGTACAGACTTGAATTTATTTCCACCATTTCTAATCTCTAAAAACATTCCAGTGTAGAATTCTTAGTCATTTGAAGATCTATTAGAAGTTGTCTTTGAAACTGTTTTCTATTTATTTGTGAACAAAAAAAATGATTTTTTAAAAAACATCAGAGTAATAACAAGAACCTGGAAGCAACCTAGATATTCCTCAACTGAAGAATGGATAAAGAAGATGTGGCACATTTACACAATGAAATACTACTCAGTGGAGAAAAACAATGGAATCTTGAAATTCACAAGCAAATGGATGGAACTTAAAGAAACCATCCTGAATGAGGTAACCCAGTCACAAAAAGAGGAACATGGGATGTACTCACTCATTTGTGGATTTTAGACATAGAGCAAAGGATTACCAGTCTATAATTCCCACCACCAGGGAAACTAGGATACAAAGAGAGATTCATACAAGGTCCCTCACAGACGGGGAAAGAAATAAGATCTTCTGAGCATATTGGGAGTTGGGGAGGCAGTGAATCGAGAAGGGGCTAGGAGAAAGAGAAGGGGAGGAGAGGAAAGCACGTGGAACTAGGAAGATTGAGTCAGGAGAGGAGGAATAGATGAGAGAGAGAGAGAGACAGAGAGAGAGAGACAGAGAGAGAGAGAGAGAGAGAGAGAGAGAGAGAGAGAGAGAGAGAGAGAGAGAGAGAATAAAAGAGGGAGCCATTATAGGTTTGAAAACTAACTCTAGAGAAATGTCCAGAGACCTACAAGGCTGACCCCAACTAACAATCTGAGCAACAGTGGAAGGGCTACCATAAATTCCCTTCCTTGATAATGAGATCGACAACTAACTTATATGTCTTCATAAAGCCCTCATCTAGTAGCTGATGAAAATAGAAGCAGACACCCACAACTAAACACTGAGCCAAACTGGAATCCAGATGCAGGGAGGGAGGAAAAGACCAGGCTACATAAATGCACAGAGACAGCTGACCTGAATAAGGAAGAGCTAATGGGCCCCCAGACTGATAGCAGGTAAACCAGCATTGGACTAACTCAGACCCCCTGAACATGGGTCTCAGTTAGAAGGCATGGGCAGTGTAAGGGACCTCAGACAATGGAACCAAGATGTACCCCTGGTGCACAAAAGGACTTTGGGAGCACATTCCCCATGGAGGGATACTCCCTTAACCTAGAGACAGGAGGGAGGGCCTAGTCCCTACTCCAAATGACTTGACATATTTAGATGATCCCTCCAGGAAGGCACCACCCTACATGTGGAGTTAGGGGTGGAGATGGGATGGGAGGGTGGGAGGATGGTCAGGGGGAACATAGAAGGGTGGAAGAGAGGGAGGGAGGGAGGGAGAGACAGAGAGGGAACTGGGATCAATATGTAAAATAAGGAAAATAAATAAATAAATAAAACAAAACATGAGAGTATGTGCATAATTTGATAATTTAAAGTAAATTATTCATATTTGTTAAACTTTCCTGTTATCCTGAGATAAGATTTAGTATTAAGTAACCTCTTTTTACCAATGGTATTCTGTCGGGATATTGGCTCTAGAGAGCAGAATAATTTTTTAATGTAAAAGTTTATTTTTGAATTAGATTAATATTTTAGTCAAACAATTAAAAATATAGACAAGCTAAATAAATGTTAAAATATTTGAAAATTAATATTTCATGATATTGTAAGGTCTTTGAATGCATATACAGAAATCACTTAAGGCTTAAAATTATTTAACTTCAACGTGTCAAAAGAGGAATTGTTAATTTTACATAGTTGGTGCCCTAGGCAGAGACATCTCTTTGTCATTGAAAATCTGTTTTAAAGCATTCACTTTTCTTTGGTGACTTGATTTTCAAAGCAATTTCAATTTAAATAAAAATGATTAGAGATTAACATTCAACAATGCCTGAAGGTTACAACTGGGACCCACATTTGTCATTTCTTTGAACTTTTCCCTTAAACAAAATCCTGTTTTTAATGTAGCAAAACCCATGAGGAAAACATGAATTAAAAACTCACACAATGTTTGAAAAGAAAACATAGTCACCCTGAACAAAATGGATTAAGACACTTTAAGCCCTTAAAATAACATATCTGTCTAAATAGCTAGTAGAACTTTTTAAAGGGTATCTACTATATGCCAAAGAATTCCTATGTATTATCTCTTTGTTTGTTTTTTTCTTCAAAAGAAATAAATAGTTTATTCTGTA
Source organism: Cricetiscus sungorus (assembly GCA_030556225.1). Lineage (NCBI taxonomy): Eukaryota > Metazoa > Chordata > Mammalia > Rodentia > Cricetidae > Cricetiscus > Cricetiscus sungorus. The sequence continues at coordinate 131,929,043 of JANBXA010000007.1, read as the reverse complement.
CCAAATATGGCTTGAGAACATGAATTCTGCTTACACTAACTTTTACAGTCATAGAACATAAATCACTCCTAAGTTAAGGCACTTGCCAAATGCATTGGTGGGAACAGCTGCTTGGCAGGTCACATCAAATTGGGAGGTAACTCTTCTGTAAGTAGCCAATGTTATGACATTCTCAATTCAGGGATTGATAAAAGCTAGTGATTGCTAAAGATCTATTCCAAAGGTTTTATCTTATAGTCAAAGATGTATATATAATATCAGACTCAGAGGTGAGTAATAAGTGGGTACTAAGTGGACTAAAAAAGAGCAAATGATAATTTCAGCTGTCAATCTACAACAGTACAAATACCCACAATCCGAATGTTTTCATCTGATCCCAGTCTTCAGAATCCTTAACATAGGTGTGACATTTTCAGGGAATGTTGGTTCACAGTCCTCTCAGTGGGCAAACATCAGATTTGTTGCTTTAGCTGGTTTGTAGGCAAAGGTCAAATGTTATTTTCTATATCACAGCATCAGGAAGGCTCATTCCTAGGGATCTGATAAACATGAGCCTAAGTCGGGTAAGGCAGGAAATTAGTCTCTTGGGGAAACAAGTCATTTTAAATCCATTATGGAAGAAGTTTGTAGATCGTATTAACATTATTAACTATCGTGATCTGATCTGGAGTTTTCTTTCTTACACTTTCAGCATCTGCTTAACACTTGCAAAGATACGTAATAGGGGTGTTGTATCTGAATGTAGTGCAATCTAAAGAAATAAAGGTAACAGAAGAGGGAAATAGACATTGTTAATCAATGACAATTTCTCTGTATGTATCAACACACTAACTGGACTAACTACATATTTTTTTGTATTCATATTTTTATATTTTATAAAATAGTTCATTTAATGTCTGTAATATTTCAAATTATTTGCCTATAAGGCTTTTGGCTTTTCTTATGGGCCATAACTTCACATTGAGTAACTAGTTTTAATTTTAGGAAAGATTTAATATCCAAATTATTGTGATTATTTTTGTGACTAATAATGTTTATTTGTCCTGTTACTTCACTAGTTCCAGTGTGGGGAAGTAAGTGGATAACCACATTATAGATGAAATCAAGCAAAAATATAATATTTCTTTGCCACACAATATTCTTTCCCAACACACTAAATATTATTGCTGCCAGGAATAGGAAAGAGGCAAGTCTTATTCAAAAATCAGGATTTTATAGGTCTGGTGAACATAACAAAATTTTGTTTCACAATAGGAAAGAAGAATGTGACTCCAGTAGGAGTCTTTCTGTGGTATTGGCCATCTACTTCTCATTGAGAAAATGTGAGTGATGTTTAGATTTTCTGTATTCCCTGCTAGTTGAACTATGGTATACCTTGAAGACTTAGCCAGGAAAACATGGGATCTTTGGTAATTTCTAACTCTGGTATCCTTCCATCCACTTTCTTATCACATGCTTTCTACTATCCTCCTCCCCAGCTCCAAAGAATCATTCCCGCCTCCTCTCACTGGCCCTTTTCCAGTTTGTTGGGTTCATTATACATTCATTCCCACATACATATACAAAAGTTAGAAACAAAAATCAGCATATGAAAGAAACTAGCTGTGTTTGTTTTTCTGAGCCTGGGTTACATCACTTAATACAGTATTTCCCAGATTCAACCATTTAAAATAAATTTAAATACTTTAGGCTGATTCCACGTCCTTGTTATTATGCAGAGCAGGAAAAGACATAGAGGGCTATTTCTATGGCAAGTTATAGAGCCCATTGGCTGTATTCCATAGTGCGGTATAGTTGAGCCTTATGTGAAGTCTGTATTTAAGCTTTAAGAACCTTCCTGGCTGATTTCCATAGCATCTGCACACCAGTGTACACTCCCACCAACAGTAAATAAGAAGATTCCCCCTTCCTCCTCATTCTTACCAATTGTGGTCCTCATTTGTCTTCTTGATGATACCATTGTAAAGGGGTGAAAATGAAATATCAAAATAGTTCTAATTTGTATTTCTCTGATGGATGATGTTGAACACATTTTAAAATGTCAATTACTGATTTGTATATCTTCTTTTTCGTTCTTCTTCTTTTATGGGTCAAGGACTGATCTGTACTTCTTTTTGAAAAATCTCTGTTTAGTTCCAAACACCATTTTTTTTATTGGATAGTTTGTCTACATGATGTTTAGGTTTTTTAGTTCATTGTACATTTTAGATATAACCCTTTGGTCAGGTGTGTAAATAAGCAAAGAATTGCTTCCATTCTGTAGACTGCCTCTTTACCTGATTAGTAGTTTTCTTTGCTGTTTGGGAATTTTAAATTTGTTGACTATTGTCCTCATTTCCTGAGTAACTAGAGTTTAGGTCACAAAGTCTTCAGCTATGCCAGCATCTTGAACTGTGTCTCCTACTTTTGCATACAGAAGTTTCAGAGCTTTGGGTCTTATGTGAAGGTTCTTGATCAAGCTGGATTAGTTTGGGGGCAGGAAGAGATAAAGACCCAGTTTCATTTTTCTACAAATTGGAAAATCAGTTTTCTCAGCCTATTTGTTGAAGATTCTGTATTTTCTTCAATGTGCATTTTTGACATATGTTTAAAAAATCAGATAGTTTTTTATGTGTGAGCTTTTATATGGGAGTTCTATTCTATTACATTGATTTATGTGTCTCTTGGGAGTTTTTGCCAATGTTACTTTGTCTTTATTATTACAGTGCTGTTGTATAATTTGAAATAAGGTATAGTGATACTTCCAGCATTATTCATCTAGTTTGGTGTTGTCTAGTCTAGTTTTGACTATTCAGAATCTCTTACAAATTTATATAAACTTTAAGACTGACTTCTCATTTCTGAAAAATTACACTGTAATTTTTATTAGAATTGTGCTAAATTTCCAGATTACTTTTATTAAGATGGTAGTTTTCACAATATTAATTTTTCCAATCCATGAGCACAAGAGATTTTTTTATCATCTAGAAAATCCTTTCTTCGATATTTAAAAGTTTTTTATCATGGAAGTCTTTTACATCATTGTTTAGGTTTATTCCAAAATACAGTAAAGTGTTGTAAATGGAATTGTTTCATTGATTTTTTTTCTTAGTATGTTTATCATTGGTACATGAGAAAGTTACTTATTTTGTTTGTTAACCTTGTATCCTGATGCTTTTCTGAAAGAATATAACACTTCTATGGTTTTCTAGTGTACACCTTATGATATGTTATGTATTCATCTGCAAATAGAGATATTTGCCTTTTTACTTTCATAATGTATTTATTTCTATTTGCTTCTCTTGTCTTATTGCTCTAGCTAAGACTCCCAAATTTATATTGAACAATAATGAAGAAAGAGGGACTAGCTATTGATTTTAGTGGAAATTGTTTTGTTTTTCTTCATTTACTATTGTATTGATTAAGTTTGTCTTATGTAGCCTTTATTGTGTTGAGATATGTTCTTTCTATTTTGAATTTCTTCAGAACATTTAACATGAAGGGATACTGGAGTTTGCCAAAAGCCTTTTGTGCACCCATCAAGATGACAGTGAAGCTTCTGTCCTTGAGCCCATTTGTATCATATTACATTTATTGATTTGCGTATCTTGAGCCATCTTTGCATCCCCAGAATAAAGTCATATTGATCATGAGGAATAATCTCTCCATATCTGTAGTTACAGACAGTTGTGAGCCACCATGGGAATGCTGGGAATTGAATCCAGGTAGGTTCTCTGGAAGAACAGCCAGTACTCTTAACCACTGAACCATCTCTCCAGCTATGCACTCTCATTGTTTTATATGAATCTGTTGAAAATGATCAGAATTTCTAGAATGATAAAAATCCCTGTAGTGATTCTGATAGGCCTACCTCCAATGTGGCCTACTTTCATATTCTAATCATCATGGAAAATAAATAAACAATCTAGAGAGAATCTATAATGTGTATGTTAAAATATTTTGAAGCAAGACTCACATGATTTTTTGATATCTCTTAGAATTTCATCTTTAAAAACATGAAATTCCATGCAAGGCATATCATACACTTGGCCCTTGCTTGAGGATTGGTCACTCTTAAGTTTTCACTTCAAATGAGCTGGCTTTCTCCTGATTTCATCTCCCTAGCCTTCCCTAATACAGCACTATATGTATTCATCCTCCCACATGTGTTGCTGGATCTGCGTTTTAGCTTCTCACCACTCAAAAGCCAATATTTCGAAGTTGAGACTTGGTGGAAAGGAAATAAGATTTTGCCAAGAACTTTAACCTTGAAAATCTGGAGGGACTGTCACCTTCAAAGCTCCATCTTCTCAAGATCTAGTACCTGTAAAGGTTTTTATAGGCAGAGAAAGGAGATACCCGGAAACAATAGACAGGAAGACAAATGCTGAGTGAAGTCTCTGTCCTATCGGGCATGTGTCTATGTCCTTTGCAATCTGGTCAGAACATTATTAGCAACCTTGACTTCTGGTACTCTATCTTTTGTTAGTCAATACCCAAGATTAAATAACAACAGTAAGTGTTACAACAATAAGTATTACATACTCTGTTCTTATCTGAAGCTCACAGTGTGTTCTAGATGTAGTAAGTCTGGAAAAAATAGATTGTTCTGCAACTTACCATCAAATCTGATCTTTGTAAAACAGGATAATAATTACCAAATGAGGGATAGAGGCGTAGCTCAATCAAGAAATTGCCTAATAACCAGTGTGGTGATGTATACCTTTAGTCCTAGCACTCAGGGGACAAAGATAGGTGGGTTTCTGTGAGCCCCAGGACAGCCAAGGCTACATAAAGAAACTCTTATCTTAAAACAAAATAAAAAGAAATTGCTTAATATGCACAAATCACTAGTTTTGATCTCTGTTACCACAAACAAAAAAGATAATTTATATAATGATAATATGTAGTGATAATACTTTGCTTACGACATAACAAATAAATTTTAATTGAAGACCAGAATGCAAAGCTGGCCACAGCCATAGAGGTCAGGCATTGGTGGTACACACTTTTAATCCCAGAATTTGGGAGACAGAGGCAGGAGGATCTCTGTTAGTTCAAGACTACACTGAGTTACACAAAACTGATACAGTCTAAAAGAGAGATAGAGCTCACACAAAGGTGATCTCTGCACTTGGGGTCCCACTCCTTTAATCCCAGCACTAAAAAGGAATATAAGGCAGGAGGCAGGAGCAGGGGGAGTCTGAGATTTGATAGAGAGCAGTACAGTCAGGTTTGGTGCAACCCTTTGGTCTGAGCATTGGTAGAGGTAAGGACGCTCTAGGGGATGACCACTTTGCTTCTCTGATTTTCATTTCTAATTCCAATATCAGTCTCTGGGTTTTCATTATTCATGCTACAAATATAAACTAAATGACAAAAATTAAATGACACAAGGAAAGCAAACCAACACAAGCATCATTAATAACTCTTGTCTCCCAGTTTTCAAACTGTTCATCCCACCATTTCATTGGTCTGGTTGGACTACTTTTATTTCATGCTATACCTGAATTGGAATATAATCAATATGGTCAAAATGTATATTGAAGAGTATGGAGAGCTGATGGTGGGCTTTGGGACAGGATTGTTTTATCCTATCAGCAAACTTTCTTCTCAATCCTTATGGGGACACTTTAGGCACTGAGGACAACATGGTCTCTGCAGGATATTCTGTATATTTTGTTTGTGCTTTTGTTTTTGGTTTTGATTATGTCAGACAAATATTACTGAGCTACATCCACATTTGCTTTTGTTTTGTTTTGTTTTTTTAATACTACTGTCTCAAAGACCAATCAATCAATTAAGGTGATGATTTCATTCAGATTATTGGACTAGTCAAAATTTATTAATGAGGAATAACTCAAGAAAAGGTTTAGGGGACTTATTGTGGGAAAAGTTCTTCTTAGTTGTATAAGAGTTTTGAAGAGAGGTGATCTTACCTGAAATGTGCTAGGCCACAGTGGTCATCTTCTGTGAAAATGTGGTAGGCCATCGTAGTCATTTCACCTGAAAATGTGTTGGACCAAAGTGATCATGTTACCTGAAAATGTGCTACGCATCGGTGGCAATCTTATATGAAAGTGTGCTAGGCCAGGGTGGTCATCTGAATCAGCATCAGAAAACAAAGGAATAGAATTTTGCTGTTATCAGTGTTGTTTTTTGTTTTTTGTTTTCTAGCACTGTAAGACCCAGGTCAAGTTCATTCAACATCACCCTTGCCAGCCAGACTTGATTCTCAGGAACATTCTTTTCCCTCCTTCATTCCAGAAGATAACTAAATTAACAGTAAATCACACTTTCCTGCTGGCTCTCTTGCTCAGTCTGCTTTATCTGGGTATTTACTTGTCATCTAGTATTTACTGGACAAGTATACTCTTTGTCATACAATGACTTCTCATGTCCCATTGTTATACCAAGTACAAGCCTCATTTAATCTTTACAACTTCCTGAAGTAGGTATGATTTCAGTCCCATTTTACAGAAGCATGTTTGCGTTTTTATTTAAAAATGAAAGGACGGGAGATGAAGAGAGATGCTGAGGGTCACCTGACTGGATAAGGACAAGAGTATGCTTGGGCCTATTATCTTTAGCTCCAAAGACAGGTCTGTTGTGTCTATACCTATGTAATATGTCCCTTTTATGTCTCTTTATTCTGATTTGATGAATCAATTTTAGCAGCTTCTTCACTTTTTTTTCTATATAGACAGCCCAAATGTGACTAGTATGCTGGGGAGTCTCCCCCAGTTTATCAGCTTCAAGATCTGAAAATGACTTCAGTTTGAAAACATTATTCTTTATGTCTTTAAACAAGCAAGAATTTGGTATGTGATACATTCACTCAGTTACTAAATTCAGTGAGCAGTGTGTGATGAAAATCCCAAAATGCTCTGTAATTCATGCCAAAGCATCTTGGGCTGCAGCTAGATTTATAGAAAGTTTAAGATATTTATGACCATTATTTGTACAAAGCATTGCCCTCAGCATGTTAGAAAATGTTATCAGTGTTCCCAACTCTAGTTGTGTTTCTTAGAAGGATTGTCCCATCAGAGCTGAGGTGTTGTACTTGACATAATACCACGACAAAGCACCTTTGAGTCTAAAGGGAACTCCACACAACTACCTCTAGTCCTTGTTTTTTGATGTTGGTAAGTAAGCCCTGTGAGTAATGGTGAAAGCACATCTGACTAACTGGATATCACCTCTGGAAAGTATTGGTAAGCGTGGTGCACTCAAGCCAAGTATGAAATGAGAGACAGCTGTAGGGATTACATGGGACAGAAAATTATATAAGAACCTATGCTTTGCCAGGAAACTAGTTCTATATGTGTTTTACTCAGACCCTTTGGTTACAAGTCTTAGATACCAGCCCAAGCTCACTGGAAAATAAGAAGGGGGAGTTTTAAAGAGGGAATACAAACCTCATAGAACCCAATAGCATCGATGTAGGTTCTGAAAGGGGCTGGATGAGACTGGAACAACATTAAGAATTTCTCATTTATGCTCATTTTTGTACAGCCTTCTTGGCTCTCTCCTCGTTGGTATCTTGACTTCCAGATTTTCTTTGTAAGGAATATATGCACTTTCTGTTTTCTGGATATGCCATGGCTGTTACACTGTTGAACTCAATGGCCACTGTGAGTACACACAGATTGGGTTTGTCAACATCCTATCATTGAGTAAGGATAAGCTCATGAGACCCAACTGCTTTCTGAGGGGCTATAGGTAGTTGGTGGTTACTAAGAAAAAGAGACAGTCTCTTCAATGTCTATACATTAGCAAGGTGTCCATGCCAATGAAATTCATTGAGCCACCATTTTAAATGCATGAGAATAAAGGGAGGATCAGTTAGGAGAAGGAAAATGATCAGGAGAGTATGAGGGGAACAAGAGAGGGGAAAGGAAGAATGATCAAACTACATTATATACTTGTTTAAAATGCCATTATGTTGCATGACTGACTTCCTGAGAAGACACAAAAACACACACACAGAGACAAACACACACACACACACACACACACACACACACACACACACACACTGTGGCTCCCTGATAAGACGACCACATGGAAATACTTAGATAAGTAGAAATGGGTTAATAATTAAGACAGCACTAGCCCATAAACAATAATGCTAATTGGCCAACAGGATTGTATCAAATACAGAGAGAGTCTCAGAGTGTTATTTGGGGCTGGTGCGGCTATGGGCCCAGACTGGTGGGCTGGCGGGCTGGCGGAAACATACATGCTACACCTTACTCCATAAAGAGACCCCTATAATAGGCCAACAACCCCTGGCAGTAGATCTATGGCTAGAGTTGCTGATAGCCTGGGTACAACAGGCATTCTTGTCAACCTAAATGTTATTTATAAAACAAAAAAGAAAGAAACATTATGACACAAACACAGTTGTGTCAGAGACTTCAATCACCATTCTTTTTCTTCCTTGGATTCATCTTGGACCCATTGCTCCTCTCCAGTCCCTCCACCCTCATCATAATCCAGAACATAGTCTCTTTCACCTGGGTTGCCAAACCCTTTGTAGGTCCCCCAACTTTCCCCACATCCTCTCTCTACTTATTAGCTGCAAGTAGCTTCCAAAAAAATCCTTTTTGAATATGACCAGGATACTTCTCTACTTATAACTGCCCCGTGGTTCCCATGACACTTAATTCAAAGACAAAATGTCTTCACGTGGCTGATGCAGGCAATCAAGAATCTGACTTCTAGACACAATGCAATCAATGTAATTATGAACTCATAGCACCTGGGCTTACTTGATCTGGGCTGCTGGGAAAAGGTCCTCTATCTGTGTACCTTAAATCTATTTGTGTACCCATCTCTCTTGCTCTCCAACAGAAAGCTTTTCAATTTTCTACCAACCTCTGACTTCACCTTCTCAAAAATAACTCATGGATAGGGGGTGAGCACATGGGACTTTACTTCTAAGTGCTAAATAACAGACTACTGATGGACTCTGGGAAAGGAGGGACCACTGTCTTCAAGTTGTATATCTGCTGCTGGACTCACCACACTCCCCTGGAGAGTTCCAATGCTGAACGAAGCCACATAGATGTTCCTGTCAAACCCAGAAAGACTCAAGCAAAACAAAATGACATGAATTGGGAAGATTGGGAGGGAAAGGGGAAGCAAATGTGGGAGGGAAGCAGATGAGAGAGAGTAGGGGTGAAGTCAATCCAAATGCATTATACACATGTGTAAAATTGCCAAGAGAACAAATGTAATTTTTAAAAATGCTTTTAAAGACTATGACTTCTATATTTCTATCACTCTACCAAATTTTCACCTGATTGTTATACTGATCTCCTTTCAGATTAATGAATGTATGCTATCTGTCACCTCCAAGTGAACAGAAGTTCACCTTAAATTAAATATCTCATTCTACCTTTCTCCTCACATGTATATTTTCATTTTTTGTTTAAATATCTCACACTCTATAAAATCTTTCAAAATTCCTAATCCAGAGTTAAATGTTCCTCCTGTGTGCTTCCATGATAATCCACACTTTCTATGGCACCAATGTAATATGATTGACTATTCATGCACTTATTGTTCTCCTGCTATACATGGGCTATGTTCTATAAAAACCAGGCCTATCTGAACTGTAGTTGTATCTAGTGTCTATGGCAGACAAGGTCCTAAATAAGTATTTATTGCACAAATATTCTAAACTGTATTTGTGTTTCTTTTTTGCCTAAGACAAAATCTTTCCATCAACCTCTGACTTCACCTTTCCAAAATATCTCACTGCTTCTTGTTACCTTCCAAGAGTGGGTTCCTTCAATAGGAATATTAGTGTGACCACTGCAAAATGGCACCACCACACTGCAGGAGAACAGAGAGGAAATGCTTCTATATAAGTCTCTTGCTTCTTTCCAGAGCTTCCCTGACAGCCCACACTCTAGGACTCCATGTTCGAGGCACAACTCAGATACTCCCTAGAGTCCAAACAGTTCTCCTGAAAACAAAGAACGTCTCTTTTATATGAACACCTCCCAAACCTCAGAAGACTCCCAACCACAGAAACAGACATGATGTTATAATTTGTAGACTCGCATAGTGCTAGATAACAATAAGCTTTTGGATGGTTCCGTACCTGTCTCTGAAGTCTTCTAGTCAGGGAAACCAACATACAACAGATGTGTCTTACCTTAGGGCATGAACCTTTAAAATAAAGAAACTAAGAACAAGTCCAGAATTCAAATTCCTCTTCTTTTCACTGTACCAAGAATTCACTTAAAATAAAACATTGACATAAATGTAAATCTCTTGTTACCCAAGCTCTGGACTACCATGAGTACTGTCCTTGGTACAGGATACAGATTCATGTCCTTACAACTAGAGAGTTCAGCATTCCCTGACCTCAGCTTTGCAAGCAGCTTAATTCTAAAAACATTTTCTGATTGAGAGAAACATTTTGCTGAAAAGTGATACAATTAAGGTACACCCCTGAAACCAATTTAGAGCTGATTGTAACAAATTAACCTTTCCGAACAAATTGACAGGTCACCTCAGGAAAAATCACAAGCAAATATGTCTTTTGAAAACTGAATCCTCAAAGACAGAATGGGCTGCCTCCACAAATGTCTTTCTTTGTTTTAGGACCATATTGGCTGACTGTCAGTGAAAATGAAGCATTTTATTTCCTAAATCTCCATCATCAATTGTTTCATCCCATGCTCTACTGGGTAGCATTTCTCCTTTCTGAAATGTTTGAGGGGTTCAAACAGCTTATATTATTTTGCTTAGAATTTTCATTTTCTCTAGAAAATGAAGAAGACGTGAATTCAATTTCCCAGTAACAGATTAAGCATTTCTAGAAAGTACTCGTTTGCACATAGAACTTACTTAGTGCATAGTACCTGATTACCCAAAGAATTCAGTCGTGCTTGTAAATGTGCCAACACATCAGCCTACACATACAATCAAATTCTTTACAACAAGAAGTAAATAGGCAACATGGATATTCATTTATTTTTCATGCTATTGATATTTTATTTAGTGTCAGGTATTGTCTTAGTTAGGTTTCGATTGCTGTGAGGAGACACAATGACCATAGCAACTCACATAAGGAAGGGAAAGTCAATAGTTAATGCCAAATTCGGTCATCTCCTTGTGTCACCATGGTAAAGCCTTTGTGGCACACTAGTCTAGAGTAAGTGAAGGGGGCATTTCTCATTCTAGACTGAAATATTGGTTTACAGTATGCCAAAGATGCTGTAGCTAGGTCCAACCAGTGAGAGTAAAAATAAAAATACAAAAATCTATGACTTATATGTTCTTACTTAGCTCTATTTAACTTTTTACTCTTCCTTCTCTTAGCTTCCTTCTCTCAGCTACAAAGTTTACCCTCTATTCTTCTTGGCCTTAAATAAAATTAGTAGCTATCATTTATTAGCCAGACAGGCACTGCACTATTTTCCTGATGGTTGTATCTTACAACTTAATGTGAACTCCTAGGTGGTGTCATTATCTTCATGCCACACATATGAAAACAGAGCCACCACAAGGCACTAAGATTTGGAGCCCAGATAATACATTGGGTAGAGGCCAACATCCCCACCATCGTTATTTCCAGGAACTAACTAATACGTGAAGTTGTTTCTCTGGGTGACGTGGTACCCTTCTCCTCTCCTGCTCCCCATAAATCACATTTCATTTTAAAGAAGGAATTGAATCCATTATGTTGGAATACCAGGCATTCTGAAATAAGGATAGGTGTTGAGAGAGGAGGTTACTTGCATAAGACCTCCGTGAGATGAAGTCAGGTAAAACCGAAAAGAGGGTTCAGTTGTTAAATATGCTGCTGCTCTTGCAAAGGACCATGACTGTGGTTCCTAGTATTTATGCTGGGCAGCTCACAACCCCCAGCTCCAGAGGCTCGATCACCTTCTTCTAGCCTCCACAAGTACCTGCATACATATGTATAGGTACATATACAGACATAAATGCATAAATAGAAATTAAGTAATTTTAAAAAAAAAAGAAAGAAAGAAAACAAATCCTGGATGATCTAAAGCTCAGAGATCATTGCAGAAAAGGGGGCACAAAGTTTGTAAGAGCTAAAGGATCAGGGAGTTTGCTATGAGATTGTGTCTCCTAGAAATGTTAGAAGCTACATTCCATAAAGTCTCACCAAAATGAGCTGAACAAGGACAGCCATAACAGACATGCTAAAGTGAACAAGGCAATGCCCAGGAGGCTTCAAATCTACATAAAGAACTTCAAGCAACTAAGTAATGCTGACAGTAGGAGAAATAGTCTTCACAGAAAAGAGTACAGCAATTAGCTATCCAATATCAAATGGTCAGCCATGAAAACATACATGTGAAGAACATTGTACAGACCAAGCAGGTTGAACTTATATATTTAGTAATATATCTATAGATATATTAGGAATATACATACATTATATATGATGTTATAATTAATAAGCAAAAGAGGTCATGAATTGGAAAGAGAGTAAATAGGAGCATATGGAAGGGTTTGAAGGGAGAAAAAAGAAGGGGTAAATGGTGGGATTCTATTAAAAGAAATATATTTTTTTTAATTCCAGTATGGAAGAGAGTGGGACCCTTAGCTAAGGAGCTATTGGTAGTTGATGAATCTTGAGAAATAGTCCTTTTCTTTGGGTGGTAAGCCATTTCTAGCTTGCTTATACTTCAGTGGATGCCCACACACACATCTGTATATGGGCAGCTATAATTGAATTGGTATGTTATTTTTCATTGTAAAGGACATGTAGTTGAGAGGAAATGTCCTAAAGGAGTAGGGAAAGTTAGAAGGAGGGAGTAGGGAGTAGATATGACCAAGACACATTTTATACATGTGTGAAATTTTCAAAAAAAAAAAGTTATCTGATTTGTATGTCAAAGCATCAGGGAGATAAACACATTTAGTTTCAGATAAATTCGCAAATGGATCACATAACAACCAACAAAGAGATATCAAAATATGCTCCTGACTCACCTGTACCCACTTGAGAGCTAAGTGTTGGCTCTAAACACTCTAGGATAAGCCTAGTCATTTTAGCAATTACTGCACACACATAGGTGGCATGAGTCATCCCAGCTCACACATGGTGAAGAGTCTTACACAACAGCTGAATTTTTAAAGCACTCAATCTTCTTTCAAGTGTTTTCTTTTTCCTTTAACTTCCACTGCACTTTTTCCAAAAATAGAAGGATGGATGCTCCATAACCCTTGAGGGAACACAGAACCATCAAACATAACTCCATGTCCTATGACTACCAAATAATACACCCTTGATCTTGATAGGAACTTTTATATAGCCTCCTACTCCCTTTGTCTTTCATCTTCCAAAATACAGAGTCCTACCTCCTCTGAGAAGACCTTCCCCCAAGATGATTGTATCACTCTTATCTATGTGCCCCCCAAAACATTCTGCAGCTTAGTAAACCTCATCCTCAGCCCTGTGTAGTGAGTGTTTCTGCATGGAGGAACTTTTTCTGTGTACCCAAAGTCCTTAGTATAACACGGGGACTGTCAAACTGCAACATGAAGGTCAAATCTGGCTCACTGTTTTTATACAAGCCTTGAGCTAATAGCAACTTGTATTCTTAAAGAGATGTGAAAAACAAAGTATAAGAAAAAGAACATGTAACAATGTCTGTATTTAATCAACAAAACATAAACTCTTTCCTGTTTGACCCTTCCCAGAAAAAGACTGTTTAGGCCTGGAAAGTAGGGACATAGTCTTGCATTGCTATAAATATACTCCTAGCCACCTCAATATTAAATTCTGTGTTTGTGAATGAGTGTGTCTCTATGTCTATATATTTTTTCCTTTGGTCCTTTTTTGTTTGTTTGTTTTGTCCTATTCTGGTTTGTTTTTATTTTACCTAATTTTATTTTATTATTATTTTTAGATGCCTGTTTAAATACTAATTAGAGAGAGAAAGAAAGGCTGTGGATATGGGTAGATAGGGAAGTGAAAAAGATCTGGGAGTCATTGAAGGAGAGGAAACCATAATGTACAAATGGACTTTGGGAGCCCATTCCCCACAGAGTGATGCTCTCTCAGCCTAGACACACAGGGGTGGGCTTAGGCCCTGTTCTAAATGATGTGACAGACTTTGATGATCTCCCATGAAAGGCCTCACCCTCTCTGGGGAGCAGAAAGGGGGTGGGATGGGGGGTCAATAGGGAGCATGGGAGGATGGAAGGGAGAGGGAACTGGGATTGATAAGTTAAACAAGATTGTTTCTAATTTAAATTTTTTAAAAAGAGATAAAAGAGAAAAAATATTTTCAATTTAAAATTTTAAACAGATATTCTTTAAATTAAATTGTAATGACTTGCAACAAAATAAATTATATTTAAAATTAATACTTGGCATATGTCATTTCTGAACTTCATTATTTACTCTCTTGTAGTTGTTTTGTATGAATAAAACTGTCCTTCTCTTCCCAACTGCATGTCCATTGATAACTTGAAATTGGCCATGGTGGAAACAATTACACAAGGGGAATCAACAGATACTACAGAAGAGAAATCATTTATATTCATGACTACAGAGACTATTATTAAACATTCACTGCTAGATATATCTATGCTGTTGCACATTTCAGCAGCTCATTTATTTTTATTGCTGACTATTATGTGGCTATTGTGTGTAACAACTTTCTTTCACTATGACAAAGGCCTGAGAAAATCAATTTACAAGGAAGAAATATTTATTTTGGCTCATATCATAGCCAGAATGCAACAAGATTAAAGAAGGGGCTGTGGTCCCAAAATCTCCTTGAGGATTATACCTCATATATCTTAAAGGTTCCACTACCTCCTTGTAACAATGCCCTGGGCCTTTGGGTGGCTTCCCAACTCCAAACCACATCATGATTTGAAAACGGTTAATCCAGAGCTGGGGAGACTGATGGGTCATAATACGGTTTATAAACATGAGGACCTGAGTCTCATTCCCAGTGCCCACAGGAAGAAGGCTGAGGAGTGACATGTGCCAGTATTCCCAGCACTGGGGAGGCAGAGACAGGCAACTGCCTGGGGCCTGCTAGCTAACTGGTCCGGTCAAATAGGTGAGCTTCAGTTTCACTAACAAAGCTGTTCTCAAAACAAGATGGGGGCAATTTTTAAAAGACATCCAGTATTGACCTCTGGCCTCTACATATAATTATATATACATTCATGGGCATCTTCACATACTACATATACACACATGCGCATATACACCATACACATACACCACACACCACACATACCACACATAGCGTGCACACACACACACACACACACACACACCACACTCACATACACACATACACATACACACACACACACACACACACACACACACACACACACACACACACACAAGAAAAACAGTTAATTCACATTATTGCTAGCTTTCTGTCTTTGTGTCAAAACAAGTATGTATTGCTTTGTCATAGAAGCTGGTATTTCGTGACTCTTGGGGATTTGACTCACTTCCTGCTAAGCATTTGGATGCAATAAAAAAAAAAATACCTAGCACATATTTTTAAAGAAATTTTCATGTACTTAGAACCATGACCTGAAATGTATTCTGGAAAATGACTGGGATTTCTTTTGACTTAGAAAAGGCACTTAATCTGTGTTTAGGATGCCATGTAAACAGACTTTGTAAACAAGTGCCAGTCCAGTTTTATTAGTGACTACAGTTCCCCTATGATTTTCCTTAGATTTAACTCAACCTCTTCCTCTGTTCTATTCTCAGTGGAGCTGGCTCATGATACAATCAAAGCATGATATTTTTCCATGGCTTGAGGATTTTAGTCACCTTCTGATCTCAAGTTTAAACACTTTATGCTTTTAACCTCTCTCCGACCTTTCTTCTCCTTTTATTTTACTGGCTTCCCAAGAATACTCTATGGGTTGCCTAGGTTTTGTTTGACTCTGAACTGAACAGTGCAGCTGAATAAAATTTGCCCCATCATCTCATCTAAAGTTTCATGTTCACTTAATAAAGCAAAATGTATTTAGTCCATCTCTAAGCATGCCCAAAGTTTTAACAACTCTAACACCATTCAAAAAGCCCAAACTCAAAGTCCAACTCTGAGACTATAGTAATCTCTGAACTGCAAGCCTCTGGAAAATCAAAACACCAGTAACATATTTCCAAAACACAATGACACCTAATAAGCATTTCCATTCTAGAAGGGAGACACAAAGAACAGCAAGGAATGATGAAGCTAAATAATAAAACCAGTAGGGCAAACGCTAAACCATCAGTTCTAGGCCTAATAGCTAGAGTTCATAGTTTTCTTGTCTTACAGCTGCCCTACCCTCCAGCTACCCGAATCATAGAAACAATGGACCCTAAGGGGTTGGATCTCCTCTTTTCTACCCCACCCCCAGCAATCTCATGCTGGGAAAGAGAAATGGACTAAAGCCCAGGCCAGGCAGCAGGGGTAAATTTCCTGCTGGAAAGATGTTTGAAACTTGTCAGACCACCTAACAGGGGAATGGAGTCAAGACAACGATGGGGCAGTGATGAGCAAGACCACATATGGACATGGACTACGCAATTATGCGTGTTTCTTATCTTTTATTTAAACCTTACCTTCTTCTGGAAAGAGAAATGGCTGCATGGGTATAAGCACTTGTTGCTCTTACAGAGGACCTGAGCTTGGGGATTTGATACTCTCTTCTGGCCTTCATGAAAACCAGCACACATGTGTTACACAGAAACACATACAAATGCACAAACAAAAATAAAAAGAAACTTTGCCTTCGTTTTAATACCCAAAAGACAGACTTGGCAGACATGGTTGATTGGATGAGAAATGTTGCCTGTAGGCTCATGCATTTGAACGCTTGGTCCCTGGTTGGTGGTGCTGCTTGGGAAGGTACAGACCTTTAGGAGATGAAGTTGCTGGAGGAAGTACATCACTGGAGACAGGTTTTGAGGGTTTATAACCTTTCCCCACTTCCTGTCCACCCTCGTTGTTCTTGTGTGAGGTGTTATATGTGATTAGTTGGCTTTCTGCTCCTGCCAGCTTTCCATGCCATCTCTGCCATTGTGAACTCTCATCCCCAGGAAACACAAGTCAAAATACACTCCTTACTCCTTAAATTGCTTTTGGTCACAGTATTTTATCCCAGCAACAGAAAAGTAACTAACACAGTGGTTGGGGTAATCAGATCTCTTTGTCACTCTCCGCTAGTGATCATACTGAATAAATCTCTTGTTTTTCTGCTTTTCACTCTCACTTTTGACTCTTTTAATTGGTTTACAAAGGTTGATGGCTGAGTCTGGCTTGGGGTGGAGTGGGGGGGCCAGCCAGGACACAGACTTTGTCGGGTATTACATTATAGTAACAAGAAATGTAACTGCCCTTTTACATTTTACTCACATGTTATTGGATATCTTGGCTTGTAGGTTTGTTTGTTCTTTTAAGTTTTGATAATAAAATAACTGCTAGGGCTTGTTATATGATACAGAGTTTTGAGAATTTAAACTAAGAAGTGATTACATAAAATTCTAGGAGGTGTGAGTGGCTAGTAGAACTTGCTGAAGAGGCAGATCTTGGAAGCTCATGGAAGAATATCTGGAATGTTATTAAGATTCATAGTTCTGCAAGATGCTTCCAAAGACTTAAGTAGTAATGCAAAAGAAGCATGCTTCTTACAATTACATACACCAGGATGTTCGGCAAAATTGGATCCTTTTTGGATTCTACATGTAGACATCTGTGCTTCTATAACTGGACAGATGACTGCACCTGTCTTAGGTTGCCTTCTTCAACCTACCAGTGCTTGCCTGTCCTTGGAGCACACATTCTGTCTTGTGTGACCTATCTTAGATTGCCTGGAGGTAAGAAGGCCCTATCTGTCCTAGCTTATCAGCCTCTGTAACAAAGAGGCTGATGTTAGTAGGGTGGTGCATAGCTCGATGGCATGTACCTCTAAGCCAACTTTTCATTGAGAGTTCACAAGCGAGCTTGTCAGTGCTAGGTAACATATGCACTTTTATGGCTACCACAATCTCCTACAAAAGGAGAGCATGAGTCAAGTTAAAATGGCCTTTAAAATTTGTCTGGGGTGTCTTGAATGGCTTTGGCTCTATCAAAGTCTAAATCTGCTTTTCTAATCACATTGTATCCAAAGGACCCATAAGCATCATGTCAAAATCCTGTCAGAATGAGCTCTGATCTCTTACATCCATAAACACTTCCATAGTATAGCAAAAATTACAAATGTCAATATTTCCAGTATGATTAGTAACAATAGACACACAAACTGAGTGGGTTACAATTCTCATAATTTCAGTTTGATCAAAGGACAATAGAATGTTCTCATGATGGGCAGAGTATAAATAACTCCACAATTGTGAACTTTTTCCTTTTCCCTATTTAAGTTCAATGCACTGCTGCTTATAAATTTCAAAAATAGGTTTGAGATACCAGTCCCTGTGTGCTGAATATTAACTGCAAACTTTTGTCCATGTCCTGTTCAAATGCTGAAGAGGGGCTTTTGTCACACATCACGTCCATAATAGGGTTCCGTTGTCCTAGATGAGTCCTTTTTTCTCATACTTAACTCACTTATCAAAGGCAGTATATAAAAAGGCACATCTTCACAGAGCAAGTGATATGTCTAAGACACACTGGGAAAAGAGAATCCATATTCAGTGTCAACTCCCCTAAATTGACAGAAGAAAAAAATCCACAATGGCTTTTTGAACGGATTCTGAAGCCATGTCTCTGCACAATAAGAAAAACTATGAGTGCAAGCCATGATGTCTCCTACAGCCACTAAGAAGACTGTGGTAGATAGATTCTCCAGGCTACTTGAAACTGATTGAGTCTTAGTCTAAGATTCCACACACTCAGAAAAATAGGTATTTGTATTGAAGATGTGTGTGTGTGTGTGTGTGTGTGTGTGTGTGTGTATGTGCACTCACATTTAAGATTTAATTACATTTTATTTTACTGTGTAATTAATAGTAATACAGATAATTTGGTCCTGAGTGTCTTAACATAATGATACCCTGTTAAAGTATTAAGAAAGTGAAAGAGAAAAATTATTTCAAAGACCAATGAAATGCCTGAAAAGAAAAGAACTAGGGCTTCCCTTCTGAGTTTGTTTTCTATGTGGCATTATCTTTAACATTCAGTCTCAGGAGATAAAGGGGAGTTCTGATGCTTAGTAGCCACTCCATTTACTTGACATCTAAAGAAATCTGCCCTGATATATGCACAAGAACTTATCTTTTCTCAACTGAAGTTCCTGAAAACAAAAAGCTACAAAGATAAAAATCATTTCTAAAATGAAGTTTGCATCAGTTGACTACCAACAAAAAGCAGCCTCCCTTTGAGTTAGCAGCTTGATTCTACAGGAGTCGGGCATTTTAGTAATAAGGGCAATTGACTCAAAGGCTTGGTGAATCTGTGTTCACAGTTATCCTTCAAGGCATTCAAATATAAAATAGCAAGACAGGGAAATGTATTCTTGCTTTGCTTTCTCCGGTTCTTCTTAACTCACTTCAGAATGAAAATGTTATCTTTAATATCCCTACCTATTTGAGCTCAAAATGATAATAAGATATCCAGCCATGCTACCAGGAAACTGAGGTTTCTTCTTCATCTCCACCCCCTTCCCTAAACTCATTTTCACCTTCAGGAAATAGAACAACAAACAATCTAAAATATTCTTGAAAAAGTTTACCAAGTGTCATATTAGAATCAAAAATAAAATCCCCATGTAAGCAGTGTTATCTAGATGTGGGAATCATAGACACTTACTCCTTTGGGCTCTCCTAAGCATTGCGGCTGAAGAGCTCAGTGCCCTTAGAATGCTGCTTCACCAGACTAGGAGTTTAGGTTGGAGGAAGGAGCATCTGCCATTGAAGACAAACATCTGGGATTTATTTAATATGTAGTGATCTTTGCCTGGAGACCTGAGTTCAGTCTTCAGAACCCGTGTAAAGGTAGAAGTAGAGAACTAACTCCAAAAAGTTGTTCTCTGACCCCCACACATGCACCATGATGCAATAATAAAATTATATATATATATATATATATAGTTATCCAATATAATATTCTTGGTGTTGGGTGCAAAGATGAAGTATTAGGTATCCTGAACTCAGGAATCCTCACGCTGCTATGAAGAACTTTTTAAAATGTGAATTATAAGGACCCATAGTAGCATGTGAATGCTTACATTGTATCCAGAGATACAGTGATACCTGTCATTGTTCTGAAGGGGTTTTGAACAAGAAAGGACAGAAAAATGGACATGCTGGTTGGGCTATTGTCAACCTGACACAAACCTAGACATATCTGGGAAGATGGATATTTTCAAGGGTGGGGGATGTGAGCAATGAGTGAACTTTATCAATGGTATTCAAGAGAGTAGGGCTCCCTAAATCCCTCCTATTTTTCTGGGGTCTGGGATGGAAACTGTGAGATGGTCAATGTTGGGGGCTGAGTAGGGACAAGGGCTACTCAGAAGCCAAGGGCCTTCTCTTGCTGGAGTGGGTGGTCCAGGGCAGGCTTCTTACTCCTTGTAGGCCATGAGGTCTACCACTCTGTTGCTATAGCTGTATTTATATATGTGGTGCACAGACATACATGCAGGCAAAACACTTATACACATAAAATAAATATGTTTTAATTAAAGATATATTTATATAAATACATGAAAGTGTGAAAGAATAGTGTTTTTAATATAAGGAAAGACTTATTTTATTTTTCTGTTTTTATTTAAATTAGAAACTATATATACATATATATATATATATATATATATATATATATATATATATTCTCCCAGTTCCCTCTCCCATTCCATCCTTCTGCTCCATAGAAAGGGTGAGGCCTTCTATGGGAGATCATCATTTGGGGCAGGGCCTAGGCCCTCCTCTGTGTGTCGAGGTTGAGAGAGTATCCCTTTATGGGGAATGGACTCCCAGTGTTCATTTGTACACTAGGTATAAATGCTGTTCCATTACCAGGAGCCCCATAAACTATCCACACTTCTTAAATGGCACCCATGTGCAAGGGACCTGGTTCTGGTTCCATCCTATGCTGGTTTCCAAGCTGTCAGTCTGGGGTCCATGAGCACCCTCTTGTTCAGGTCAACCGTTTCTCCAGCATGGTCTTGATCCTTTTGCTTACCACTCCTTCCTCTCTAAAACGGGATTCCAGGAATTTGGCTCAGTGATTAGCTGTGGATCTCTGCTTCTGTTTCCATCAGCTACTAGATGAAGGCTCTATGATGGCATATAAGGTAGCCATCAGTCTCATTATAGGGG
Organism: Cricetiscus sungorus; assembly: GCA_030556225.1. Lineage (NCBI taxonomy): Eukaryota > Metazoa > Chordata > Mammalia > Rodentia > Cricetidae > Cricetiscus > Cricetiscus sungorus. The sequence goes on along the minus strand of JANBXA010000007.1, from coordinate 131,907,772 downwards.
AAAGGCACTTAAGATAGCCTCTCTCCTATTGCTTATATTCTTAGTTGGGGACATCCTATTTCCCTAGTGCCAGATTTCTCTTTAAACCTATAATGGCTCCCTCTATTAAGGTATCTCTTTTCTTGTTCTCCTCTATTTCTTACCCCAACTCAATCTTCCTGGTCCCTCATGCCTTCCTCCCCCTCTTCTTTTCCCCTTCTCTTTCTCTTAACTCTCCCTCCCCCTGCCCCCCTCCCAATTTTCTCAGGAGATCTTGTATCCCTTTCCCCTTTTCCAGGGGACCATGTATGTCTCTGTTAGCATCCTCGTTGTTTCCTAGCAAGAATAGTTTTTTTAATTAACATATGAAAGAAGCCAGTTGGCAGAAGATTGGAAACCTTTCCCCACCAGGGCTGCATGTAAGAAAATAGAACAAAGCCCAATTTGACACCCAGTGTAGAAGAAGGCAGGTGCTGTATAAGCACCCTATAAAGGGTCATAAACTGGGGGCTCAATGCTCCTGCATGTCAGTCTTGCTTCAGCTCCATAATCTCCTCCCTGAACTTCCCATCCTCTGGAATGTGGTGGTCCCTGGGCTCTATTCTTCCATAACAGCCAGGGTTTTAGGAACACCCTTCACACTCCTGGACAGCAGCACTCCAGCTTCACTCCTTTACCAAAGGTCTCTCCCAGGTGTCCACAGTGGGTCATTAGTGATGTCCTGGTGGTAACTTCAAACCCAACCTACAGTTCATCTGCCTAATGACAACTCTGAGTTGTCATTAGCTCCCCTCACCCAAGCTTTCTCCCACACCCTAGATACCCTTCCTCTAGTAAACCCATGGAGGAATGATTGTGCATCATAGGTTGTCTCCTTACAGCTGTTACCCATTGCTGAGCCTTTGCCATGTGTTAGTAGCTTTTCCTAAATTAGGGCCTTTCATCATGATATGTCACTGGCAAGGCGGTAAAGAAGGCACTGGTAAAGAAGGCACTGGTAAAGAAGGCGTTAAAGAAAGCAAGCCACCATACTTCTTCCCAGAGCCTCTCTAGGTCCTTATCAGTGCCTGATGAGCTGCTTTCCACAAGGGTGACTGTGGATTTGTCCAAGGATGCTAGCTAGGTCTTGATTCCAGAAGGTTGGACTAATGAACAAATCCTTTGCAGTGCCTCACATTGTATTTCTTTCTCAGGGTTTTGTGAGACGGGGCCACCAGAACAGTGATGCAGAGCCACTTGGAGACACCTACACTGCATATATAGTTAGGGACCCAAAAGTATCTGCCTGGGACCCTCTATGCCCTGGAGGGGGTACCTGGTTCTGAGGCCAGTATGTCCTGAATGCTACTTTAGAGATGAGAAAATTGAGCCATTACAGAAGCCACAAAGTCCTCCTGGTAACCAAGACTTGAATATGGCCTTTGAATCCAGAGCTCAGGCTCTTAGGCCTCTTGCAATACTCTCCTGGTGTCATCCTTTGTTCCCCTCTTTCTACTTCCAAGGTAAGTTTGCTGTGCTCAGTGCCACTAAGATGTAAACGATGGTGCACAGAGATACCCTCACCCTTTACGAAGTATAGCTAGTGGGCAAATAAGCTCAAGATGGAAAGGAAAGGCTGTTTCCCTGAAATGCCAGACAACCTGGAGACAGTCCCAGATCTTCAGGATTCTCAGCCACTCCAGGAAAGGGACAACTGCCCCATGGAAGTGCTCAAATTCTCCCAGATACTGGAAAGCTCCCATTTAACAGGGCTTTGATGAACGGTAGAGATCAAGAGGAGTATGCCAGAAAGACTTACGTGTTCTCAGAGCTCTTTAGAATATCATCTGGGTTCAAAGAACCAGGAAGAAACCTGAAGCAAATGTAGTTCTGGCCCAAAAGCATTTTGCATCCTAATCACTAAATTCTTCTAGGACTAGAGAAATTAGGGCAGAACCCAAACCACCCTGTTACTATAGATGAGGTTTTCTTCCAGATGACTATAAGTTCATGATGGGGATTGAAGAAAGGCTATAATTCTCTAAACGGATCCCAACCCCAAAGATTTATTTTGTAATTTTAGTTTATTATCCACATCTCTGTAAAGCAAATTGTTTGTTGATAGATTTCACTAAATTGCAAAAAGCCTCAAAAGTTCTTTCCTCTGGATTTTAACACATTATAGTTTTCCAATGAGCTTCAGCAATGGCAGGCTTTCAATGAATGTGACAGGTTTACAACCTTAAAATAAACTCTTCCCCAGGTCACTCTAGCCTGAAAACAAAATCAAGGTCACCATAAGAGAAACCAATGACAAAAGAAAAGTCCTGATTCTCTGACACCTTTTCCTACCCACAGGAATGATCCAGCTCTGCCCTACCTTTCTCCCTCTTGTAAGAATTTTGGGGAAGTCCATGTCTACAGGATTTCTCCTGCTCTAAGTGCATCCGAAGAGCATGTCTCTTGTAAGTATTTTGGGGAAGTCCATGTCTATAGGATTTCTCCTGCTCTAAGTGCATCCGAAGACCATGTCTCTACTCTGTGTCAACTATCGCCTTGGTCCTTGGCTAGGACGCTAGGACAGAGGCTTCAAAATTTATCCCCTGCGTGAAGTTGATATGATAAGTAAGGAAAATGCAGGAACAGAGGAGCCTCAGCCTCCACTGCTGGGCACATTATACACATTTCTGGGAACACAGGAAACAAAGCTACTCCTTCCTCAGCACACAGAAAATTTCCTGGAACTAAACATATGTCCTTCCATTTCCTCTTCCCATATTTTAAATTACATCCCTGGATAGTCCTTGTGGTGGTTCGAATGAAAATGGCCCCCATAGACTCATAGGTGTAGTCTCATTGGGGGGTGTGGCCTTGTTGGAGGAAGTGGGTCACAGGGGGTGGGCTTTGAGGTCTCAGAAGCTCAAGCATCAAGCTTCCTTCCACGATGACAATAAATTAAACCTCTGAACTGTAAGCAAGCTCCAAGGATATAAATTGGCATATTCCATAAATATGCCTTCAGGCAGAATCCTTCCCCTTTTCTGAATGAAAGTTCAATCTCACTTGCCAGCAGAGGAAAGTCTGCTGACTTGAGAACTAGAAAGAGGCTACTTGAAGGGGAAGAAAAGTCTGCAGTGGAGTGGGGATATAGTAGATAGAACATGTGCTAAATCAAAATAGAAGGAGAGAATACTGGGAGTGGCAAGGGTTAAACGGGGACATGGGTGGGAAGAGGGTTTCCCAAAACTAAGAATTTATGGAAAAGACATAAGGAAACATTCTACCTTAAAAGATAATTTAATTTTTTTATTTTATTTTTTTTAGAAAAGGGTGTGCTAAAATGGAAGTACTCTTCATGGGTGAATGATGCTGGTCCCAGAAGTCAGAGGTCATTAAATGAAAATCCCAGAACTAGGTATGAGATGCCTCCCTGTGAGGTGACAATTGAAAGAAATGCCACCATATAACTGCAACAGGGCAGCACGGCTCCCTTCTAGGTTCAGCAGCCACCTGCATTTTCTCCAGGGATCTCTTGGGTGCTGATCCCACGGACCTCTATTTCTTGCCTATGACTGTTATACAACAGAGACAAAGGGCTGGGCAGTCATGGCACACGCCTTTAATCCCAGCACTTGGGAGACAGAGGCAGGTGGATCTCTGTGAGTTTGAGACTAGCCTGGTCTACAAAGTGAGTTCCAAGATAGCCAGGGCTGTTACACAGAGAAACCCTGTCTCAAAAAAAAAAAAAAAAAAAAAAGCAAACAAAAAGCAGTGACAAAGGCAGCTTAAGCCCAATGGGTTCATTTCAGTTCACTGGTCAAGGTTATAGTCTACAATGGCAGAGATGCAGAGATGTCACAGCCACAGGAGTTTCTGTGAGCTTGTCACATCACATCCACAGTCAAAAGGCAAGGGGCAAGGAAGGTTTGAGCTTCCCTCTCTCCTCTTTACACAGCCCTGGCCTAATGTGGGTGCCACCCACATTTAAGACTTCAACTAGCCCAAACAAGAAAATCCCTCATACAGCATGCCAACAACCCAACCTAACAGAGACAGACCCTCTCAGGTAGTCAGTCTCAGGTAACAAAAACACTAGCCTTCATGCTCTCTTGGAGAGCTAATTATTGTCTTAGTAATACCAAGTATTACTGAGATCATAGTCTTCCCCTCCACCCTGTTGGTCCTGAACAGGGGAGTGATGTACATCCACATACAGCTCCTCGGCCAACCCCTCCCTCCTTTGTCCTGGGAGACATTTCTCCACCAATGCAGATACTCTGCTCTGTGTTCAAGTTGGCGTAGGATATGTCACCTCTGCTCTTTCTATCTTAAAAGTCCACACTGAGAAATCTCTTAGAGACACAACAAAGTGGTTTACCCAGCCAAGCACAGATATCCGTCTGCCCTCTTTTGTTTCTGTGATCACCATACTAAGTTTCACACATCACAGACCACAGGGTACACCTTGGAGATTACTGGTGTGTGTATTTTTAAAAGTCTCCCACTCACCCCCACCCCTCTACACACACACACACACACACACACACACACACACACACACACACACACACATTCACAAAATCATTTTGCTTTTTCCACCAAAATAAGCTGGCCTCAAATTGGGCCCACAGACTTTCACTAGAACAAACCCAGAACTCACTTAATAAGAAAAGAAAACCTTGTGCCTTGTGTGTAGTTTACGTTACACAGCCACACACACATACTTGACTTAATAAAAACCTCCCTTCTTCTTTGCCTGCAAGGAGCTCCATGCTCAGCCGCTACTGCTCGTAATCACCACTAAGCCACAGGAAGCACGGCAGTTTGCCATGCAATTTTAATGATTCTATTTGTTAGTGCTTTTGTTTCAATCAACAGAATGCCTGTAGTGATTGTGAGCATATGTACAATAAGGTAAAGAGGTACTTATGAAAGATGAAGACAGGATGGCAACCAAATGCCCTGGAAGGCAATGAGTCTAGAGGCCGGGGTGCAGTGGGACCTCACACTCACCCCTACCCACTCTCTCTGTGCAGCTCTGCATTGCTTGCAGTGGTTCAACTATGCTTTTGCTTTAATAAACTGCCCCACTCTCTCCTCTTCACTGAATGGCTTCTATTCTACATTACACAGTACAGACTGATTTCTTCTGATTCCCTAATCCACATGACTACTTCAAGCTCCCAAGTTAAAAGCTAAAGTACAGCATGGCCCACCTTGGGGATGCTCTTCCCCCTTGGGGAGGATGCCTAGGATATAGTGAAAAAAGGAAAGGAGGGGGATAGAGGAGAGATGGAGTCATTTCCACAGTAAGTCAAAGAAAGGACGAAAGATGCACCACCTGTGGTAGGTCATCTTGATTGTCTACTTGAGGGGGGTTAGCATCGCCATGGAAACTAATCTATGGGCATGTTCCAGGATTTTCTAGATTAGGTTAACTAAGGTGGAAAACACCTCCTGAAGGGAAGTGGCACCATTCCATATCCTGGGGTCCCAGAGTGAATAAAAAGAAAGTGGGATAAGCCGTAGCATTCGTCACCCTCTGCTTCCTGATGTGGACAGGATGTAAACAGCCACCTCACACTCCTGCTTCCCATGTCAAGGTAGACTGAACTCTCAAATGCTGAACCAAAATAAACTCCCTTCCTTAAGTTGCATTCATCAAGTGTTTTGTCACTGAAACAAGACAAGCGACTAATACAAAACCTATGTCTATTACACTGGGGAAATTGTTCAGCAGACAAAGACTTGCTCAGTTAATCACAAACACGTTATAAATTTCATGACTGTTAATCAAAATTCCAGCCTCAGGTTAGAATGTAATTAGAAATCAGTAAATGTGACACAAATACATTCATTCTCTTTTCCCAAATAAACACCTAGACAAAGGCAACTCAGACGAGGGGGAGGAAGGAAGGAAGAAAGGAAGGAAGGAAGGAGGGAGGGAGGGAGGGAGGGAGGGAGGGAGGGAGGGAGGGAGGGAGGGAAAGAAAGGAAGGAAGGAAGGAAGGAAGGAGAAAGGAAGGAAGGAAGGAAGGGAAGGAAGGAAGGAAGGAAGGAAGGAAGGAAGGAAGGAAGAAAGAAAGAAAGAAAGAAAGAAAGAAAGAAAGAAAGAAAGACACAACCAGCAGGCTAGGTGAGAATTAAACTGGTAAGCATGAATAAGTAATAATCATTCCACCCTCACATCAGGATTCTATAATATTCATAGGCTGAGGACCAAAGGGTTATGCATTTCTCTGTATATATTTCTACTTTCTTATTAAGCATCCTATAGCTCTTCTCAAATTATCCTTCTATACAAGCAAGAGATCCTTATTCTCTCCTGAGATGTGACATGATCCTAACATACTCTGTAACACAGCTCTGACATTTCCTCATGCCATCTGTGTTTCTGCCAAAGAAAATGTCCTATCCCTCAAAGATCATGGGACATATTAAATGTCATTCATTGATTCTCTGAAAATTCAAATTCTACTGTGTTTCCTATTTTTATATATTAAACCTTATCTGACCACTGGTTTCCAAAGCCTCCTGATGTCACTCTGCCTTCTCATCAGTTGGCAGATGTCACCCTGTGCCTTCTCTCCAGTTGGCATGCTAGTCTCCAGGCCCCTCCTGTTGGCAAGCTCATTCTCCAAGAATCACTTCAAACCACTTCAAGTGTCCTATCCTCTAAAAAGCAACCCTTGTTCTCAAGTGGTTAGATGACCCCATGGTATTCTCACAAGTCTATTTAACACTTTCAACAGTGGATACCGATACCCTGCCTGCTTCTGCTACTGACCATGAGTCTTTCGAGGAACTCTCAGGCCTAGATGGCGCAGTACCTTCTTGTCTAGTATGTAGGAGATAATTGATGTTTGACGAATGAACAAAATAATGAATTTCTTTGTAATTGAAGTTGCTGGTACCTAACAAAAACCATCTAACCACTATTTCCTCCTCACCAGTATAATCCAACCCTTAAAACAGTTATTTTTCAAATTCAGGGCATTTCTCAGTGGGCATTCCTCAGTGGGCATTCCTTAGTGGGCATTCATCAGTGGGCATTCCTCAGTGGGCATTCCTCAGTGGGCATTCCTTAGTGGGCATTCATCAGTGGGCATTCCTCAGTGGGCATTCCTTAGTGGGCATTCCTTAGGGCATTCCTCAGTGGGCATTCCTCAGTGGGCATTCCTTAGTGGGCATTCCTTAGGGCATTCCTTAGTGGGCATTCCTCAGTGGGTATTCCTTAGCTTGGTTTACTGGCTAAAAAGAAGCAGCAAGGAGTGAAGCACAATAGAAAGGGGTCATGAAATGGAAAACAGATGGTAGTGTACATGGTGATGTCTCCTTTTATTAAATAAGTTTATGTATCCCTGTGGTGTGTGTGTGTGCATGTGTATGTGTGTTTTATGTATTCCAGTACTTGTGTGTGTATGTTGCATATGTGTATATGAGTATCCATATGTGTGCATATGGGTTGTAGATATGTATATGTATTTGTGTATGTGTGTTATATATGTGTACATGTGTGTATGTGGGTTGTATATATATATATACATGTGCTTTTATATGTATGTACATGTTGTATATGTGTGTTCTATGTGCTTGTGTGAGTGATTTGTACATATGTGAATACATGCATAAATGTGTTGTATGTGTATGTATATTGTGTGTGTTCTATATATGTATATATGTATGTTGTATATGTGTGTATGTATACATATGTGAATATATGCATACCTGCACTATATATGTACATATGTGTGTTTTATATGTATATGTATGTTTGTTCTTTTTATATGTATATATTTGTTTGTATGTTATATGTGTGTTTTATATGTGCTCTATACATATACACATATGGGAGCTGAAGGGATAGCTTAGCCATTAAAGGCTAGGCTCACAACTAAAAACGTGTGTGTGTGTGTGTGTGTGTGTGAGAGAGAGAGAGAGAGAGAGAGAGAGAGAGAGAGAGAGAGAGAGAGGGAGTGATAAACTTCCTCACTGACAGTATGGCAGCATGGTCGGTATATTATAAAAGCCTCTGCTGTCAGAATGACTGTAATTAGCCACTGCCTTTTACTAAGATTTCATAGAACTCCCTTCAAAGACCTGAAGTGTTTCTGCTTTCCACTCATTCTAGGTAGGTCTTCCATAATCTTGTGTCAACTGTGCAAACCATCTACCGCACATAACATTCTCTTCCTTCCCCATAACAGATTCCTAATGGGTCTTATTATCCTCCTATGGGTCTTATTATCCACTTAATGTGTCACACTCACCTTCTCCCAAATATACACTCTTCCCAGGTAATGTGATCACTACTTATGTCCTCCTTATGACTTGGCCTCTTCATGGACTTTAGGCTGAAATTACTGGTTATAGAATTAGCCCCTTGTAGCATGTATGTTTCCGCCAACCCGCCAGTCTGGGCCCACAGCCGCGCCAGCCCCAAATAACACTCAGAGACTCTGTATTTGATACAATCCTGTTGGCCAGTTACCATTATTGTTAATGGGCTAGCTCTGCCTTAATTATTAACCCATTTCTACTTATCTAAGTATTTCCACGTGGTCGTCTTATCGGGTAGCCGCGGCTGGCGTCCTGCTTCTTCCCGGGGCTACATCTCGACTCCTCCCCACTACTTCCTCTTTCCTCCTCCTAGTCTCCTAGCCCCGCCTATCTTGCTATCTCATTGGCCACAGGGCTTTATTAACCAGTATGAGAAACATATATACAGAATAACATCTCCCATCAGCCCCTGATTCCTGAAGCATTCCAAAGAATGCAAAAAATAAGGAAGGAAAGAAGGAAGGGAGGGAGAGAGGGAAGAGGGAGGGAGATGATATTTTCCTTAATTCATATTCAAAATCACCTATAAGCCAAATATATCTTACAGAGAAGGCCCTAGGGTCCTGTACCCAAAGTAATATAGTTTATTATAGTATGCCTTCCTCTCCACAATGAGTAAAAAACCTACTTATTCAACCACAGACATTCCTAGTGGCCTCTGGCTGGAAGGTGTCAACAGTTCTATGAGAATGGCTGACCTACTGTTTGTACTGAAGAAATACTAGGGACTTTGAATACCAGAAGATTTCTTGCTTTTCACAAAGTCAAAATTATCTGAATTATGTAGTGAGTACTATTAAGAAATCAAAGTAAGAAATTGATTTTATACCTGCTATATTACAACTGTCAAGTTTAGACAAAGGGTATTAGGTCAACTGCAGCCTAAAGGCCCTTTTAATTGGCCATAGTTCTCATAGGTTCATAAGTGATAAATGTGTGAAAATTCTGGTCCCAGTACTCTGTAAGTGATGCCAATAAATAGAAACAACTGGGGAAAACATATTTCTGTTTTGTTTAAATTGTATTTAATTTCCTTATAGAGAGAGCCAGTGTCAAACTATTTCCAAATAGAGTGCTATATACTCATGTTTTGTTTCATAGATCTCAAAGCTCTCTGATTACATTTACTCTCTGCCCAAGGCTAGCATCATTAGTTTTGACTAAAAAATGGCTTGCTTAATATTGATGTTCACAGGAGAAAGAATCCAAGTAAATCCTGAGAGCAAATGTGTTCTTTGTGCAAAAACTCTTACATATTCTTCATGAACACACACACACACACACACACACACACACACACACACACACACACACCAATTTCTACCTTGTGTTAGTTACTTGTCTTGTTACTATGGCAAAATACCTGACAAAAGCACTTTAAAGGTGCTTGTTTCTCTCCACCTAATTGGGTACCATAACTATTAATCTGTGTATCTCCACATGGCCTTCTCTTCCTGGAGAATGCCTGAGTGTTCATCTTCCAGTAGCTACATGGCATCTGTCTGATTCTTCCTATTACCTTTGTCTGTCCCTATTTCCCACCCGGCTAAATCATGCCTGTCCATTGGCCAAAACAGTTTTATTCATCAACCAATAAGAGAAACATATATTCACAGTATACAGTTATCAAGCAAAATTTATAGTTAGCAATATTTAATTCATTAACATTTGGCAAAATTTAAAGAAATTATTCTATCATGTATTCCATCTTTCTGAGTCTAAAGTTTTATTTGTAACTTATCTTTAATCATAACTAAGGAAAACCATAGCCATAACTATCTGTCTTCAACCCCATCAAAGACTCCAAAAGGAAAATATATATAAACTCTAGAATTAACAGAGACATCTCATTGCCTGGAGACACCCAAAGTTTCTCTGTGTAACACTGGGGCATCCAACTTCAGCCCATAAGCCATAGTGTATGGCAGACTTTTTAATCAAGTAGGAAATTTGAAGATCTGTTTTGTCTTGCATTGGCAAAGTTTGTCAGTTGCTTTCTTCTGTAAAGCAGGAACCTTTAAAACCTTGAAGGACAATCCTGTCTCTTGGCAAGTTCATCAGTCACTTTCCTTTGTAACCTACTTGTACAGTTTGGACAGCGAGCTTACTATCAGCAGGTAAGGCAAGGGCAGTTCTTTGCCCAATAGACCAGTTTTGCCACATTGAAGGCAAACTCCATAATGAATTTCTCTGATTTCTATCTTCCTCTATGATGTAATTGGTATTTCTAGGAGCAGTTGTGTCTCATTGTCATGAAAAAACCCCTAATAAACCATTTTAAATGTCATGCCATATTCTGTAGGTTTGAAAGGTTTTGAAGAATATCTACCCATTTGAAATATATCTCTGTATCTAGAAAACCTAAGTTTTGACTTTTATAGTTGATCATAATTTGTATTTACTTATACATTACATTTTTAAATGAGCTGTATAAACACAATATCTAAACAAAAGTAGAAAATATACATATAACAAAAGTGATCTTATTTGTATCAATAAAACAAAATCTATACCAATGTATTTATTCCTATGTTATATTCCCCTTTTTTCTTTAGAAAGAGATTGACTGTGATAATCAACCATTTATAGTCAACCCTGTTTAACTGAAAACAAACATTTATAAACAATATTTGGGAATTTGGGCATAATTCTCTCCAAAATGCTTCCTGCTGTTTGGGGGCACTGTCAATCCCATGAGGAAAACCAGAACCATGGCCATATTCTGGCTGTAGTATCCTGTGAGGCTGTGTCGTCTCAGCTGTTCTGGATATTGGATTACCTGGGCCATTGTTTCAGAGGGTCTTGTTTGATCAAGCCATAGCCTGGAAGGAATCCATAGGTTTTTATCCCCTGTGGAAACAAACACAGAATCCTTAGGTTTAATTTTTGAAGTTAAGACATCTTTAAAATATATATATGTTAGTCTAGCTCAGCAATGTCCAAAATCAAATGTCTCTATGTAGTCAAAAAAATTAAAGAAAACATAATAATTTACATAATCTAGACTCTGTGTGTATATTCCATTTTTATGTGGTTTATATTATTCTATTTTTTAAGGATCTTATTTTGTTAGTATAACTCTCTGGTCTTCAGATGAAGACAGAGAGCCTTTATCCCCCCCCGTGCCCAAGCATAGCTATAATCCATTCAATTCAGTTATGGGAATTCTAAATTCTTGCCCTCCATGGTCTAATAAATGTAATAGTTCATGCTTAATAACCAAATAGTTCTAAGTGTCTGCTATGTGCATCCCCTTATCTTATCCTCAAGGTATCCAAACAGGGTATACATGTAGAAATCTAAACTAAGTACATTTCCTCTATAGGCTAAATTGGTTCCCCATCCCAATTCATATCATGAATGAGGGCTAAAGAGATGGATGCTTGTTGTTCTTGCAGAAGACTGGAAACTGGTTCCCAGCATCTACATCAGGCAGTTAACAACCTCCAGGGGACATGATATCTGATTCTGGCTTCTGCAGGCACGTGTACACATGTACATTTTAAAAAGAAATTTTGTTTGCCACCATTAAAACATTATTAGTAGTAACCAATCATAAACTTGAAAGCTGATGTCATGGGCCATTTATTTTTTTCTGATCAGTGTAATATCCCAGCAAATTTGAAAACCAAAGATTTGAAATGCTAAATGGCTTGGTGTCGCATTTTATATTTTCCTTTTTTCTCCCTTTTTCTATCATCTTTGTTGAATTGATGTGAAGAGTTAGAGGAATAACCCCCTGCAACTCCAGCTCTCCATTTAAAGATGTCTCAGCCTGCCTTTCTTTCAGCTCCTTGGAAAGACAAATCGCATCAGCTGAAAGCCATATATTACATGCTGCTGTGCCTGTTATGGTTTCATTGAGAGCAATCTGTTGGACAGTCACATGCCCTTCAAAACTGAGTTCCCAAAACTCAGAATTCTCTAAATTACCCTCACAATGACTTTCAGGTATTGTGTTGCTCCATGTTCTTACCAGGTGTCTCAGAAAACCTGAAACCATCAGAGTCCATCATTGATGCAACCTCAGATAATACTCCAAGCTCCTGTTACTTATTGGGTACTTGCACTGCCCCTACCCCCCTCCCACTTCCAATCCCCACCCCCACCCCCACCCCCCGGTACTGTGTCAAGGATTTTATATGTGGAATCTTGCTTCATCTTCTCAACACACTTCATCACAAGAAATGTTCAGTGATTCCCTGGGAACCTAGTGGCCACAAATCAGTGGCTTGCTCAGCCTTCATTAGAGATCCTTCCTCTTGTATTAGATAGGAACAAATGCAGAGACCCACAGACAGACAAAACCAGAATGAGAGACTGACTGCTCAACAGTCAGCCTTTAACAGGATGTCTCCATCAAATCCCTCCCCCCCAAGACTCAGGACACCCTGCAGAAGAGGAGGTGAAAAGTGCACGAGCCAGAAGGGATGGAGGATGCCAAAGAAACAGGTCTTCTAAACACAACAGAACTGTCACACATGTGACCTCACTGAGACTGGGGCAGCAAGCTCAGGGTCTGAGCAAGCTGAGTCTACACCAGATGGGGCCCTATAACTGAAAGGGAGAGTGCACACATGCCCCCAATCCCTAACCCAGAACAATCTCTAACTGATAATCACTTGCAAATGGAAACAAACTACTCTTAAGGGAAGGCTGCACGCCCAGAAGTGTATGGCCAACAGAAAATTAACTCAATGGTATCTACACCTTTGGAGGTTCCTTGGATCATAATGTCATGACAGGGTTTTCCCCACCTATAGATTTTAAGTATATATTATGGCTTCCAGTGTTGTGTTTCTATGGGATTCCTAAGTATATGAATGAATGGATCTCTGTTTCTGGTGCCTTTTCTTGAGCCCCTTTCCTTCTGTTTGTCTTGTCTTGTTCCTACTTATTTGTTTTTGTTTCATCTTATTTTATCTTCTTCTAATTATTCCTTAGATGCTTACCCCCCCCAAGGAGAGCTAAAAGGGGGTGGATCCAGATTGGAGGAGAGTTAGAGAGAAACTGGAAGGAATAGAGAGAAGGGGAAACCATAATCAGAATACATTGTATGTGGGGGAGTCTATTTTCAATAAAAGAAAAAAAATATTTTGGTTGCAAAGGGGAAATATTCAGTCTCCAAACTGTCTTTTATATAAAAGTAAAATAATGGATTCATGTATGCAAAAGTGGGGCACAGTTAGTTACACACATGGCTATTTCTACAATACACACAGAGTTATCAGGGCTTTATCTCTCCACTCGAAATTTCCTAAATTCCTAATTTCCTAATTCTCAGGCTAATCCCCATGTTATTGTGAGATAACATCCAATGAAATAGAAAACTGCTATAGACTGAACTGTCTCTCCCCAAGTTTTATGTTAAATCCTAACCCTTACACTACAACAGAAGAGATTGTGTCTTATGGGTACAAGATTAAAATGTGATCATAAGAGTCAGGCCCTACTCTGTTGATCTGTGTCAGAAATCGATAACAGAGGACCTTGCCCCTCTTTCTACTTTATAAGGAAGTGGTGAGAAGGCAGCCATCTTCAAGCTAGAAAAAGGGTCCTCGACAGAAACCAACATTACTAGCTTCTTGGTCTTGAACTTCTCAGCTTCTGGAGCTCTAAGAAATAAACTTTCATTGCTTAAGCAACCCATTGTCTTGTTATACCAAAACAACAGGTGACTAAGATACAAGCCTAAAGATGTTTCCCCTACAACCTTAAAAAAAGGTAACAGCATGACTCTGAAATTGTTCAGGCCACCTGCCCACCATTGACCAAAAGTTGAATTACTAACAGCAACAAGAAGGAAACATGTTACTAGGAGGAAGAGAGAAAAAAATATCTATGCAAAGTAAACAAAACAGCATCTAGGAACCTTGGATACTCTATGAGGAAGGTACTGTCATTCATTCTCATATGCAAATGAGACTGGAGGAGGGTAAGCAATGCTGCAAAGCTCTTTTTTGATAGACCTAGGCAGACTCAGTCCTCAAATGTGAACTTAGAGCTATCACACTGTTCACCACCAGCTTCCTTAACAAAGACTGCAGTGCTGTTCGAACCCTCCTCATAACAAGCTCACTTCCCTTCACCATAATGAAATTTACAATTTCTTCAGAAGCCAAAAATTAAATTTCTTAGAATGCAAAATAAATAATGATTTTTTTCAATAACTGTTATCAAAAGATTAAAAACCAAAATGCCAGCCAAAACAAACAAAAAAAAATAACTTTTCTGGGTTGGGTCAGTGGTTCATTCATGCCAATAGCATCTTCAGCAATACACGTGAGATCTAATTTGCCCCTTATTATACAATCTTAATAAGCACTTCCATAAACATATCAGGAGCTCTTTCATCCATGAATACAAAACCATTTCCAAACCCTTAATAGTCTTTGGCTTACTATTCATTAGAGGAAGTGGTGTTTCTTATTTACCCTAAGCATGTTTTAATTATTCAATAATCCGTCAACCTGAATTTGTGCTGTCTATGTGCTTCTAGGTCTGAACCCATCCATCAGTGCATGGTTGAATAACCAGAAACCACATCCTTAAAGAAAAATGACTCCTCCTCACCCAGAAGCCATCAACTAATCTTAGCTCCTGAGTTATGAGTGAGAGCTCATAACTTCTTCCTCCATGTTGGAATGTTGACTTGCTTGATCTAGTACAAGTTCTAAGCAGTTTATAAATTCAGATGCTGTGAATCCATGGGTTCAGCAATCCTGTTATGTCCCAAGTACACTGCTTGCTCTGGTCCTTATCCTAGGCATTCTTTACTTGTGCTGCCAAAGAGCCTGGTCTCTCTCTCTCTCTCTCTCTCTCTCTCTCTCTCTCTCTCTCTCTCTCTCTCTCTCTCTCTCTCTCTCGTGTGTGTGTGTGTGTGTGTGTGTGTGTGTGTGTGTGTGTGTGTTTGTGTGTGTGTTTATGTGTGTGTGTCTGTCTGTCTCTCTCTCTCTCTCTCATGTTTCAGATTTGTCAAAACAGCATCTATTGGTATCCAAATAAGACTGACAATGGTCTTTTAGATAATTGGACATTTGTCTCCCTATATATCCCTCTTTTTGCTAAGCTAAATCTTGAACAATTAAACCTATTAGCCTATCCTCATGAGGAATCCCTTCCATTTTCATCCAAAACAGGCCTCCAGTAGGTGGCACTAGACTATCTCAGCCTCTTGGTCCAGATCACATAGAAACACCAAACACTGAGGGGTGAAAGGAACTGTAGAGAAGACAAAAGTGGCTTGGTAAGTGGTATGTAATTGTAAAGATGAACAGCCTATGGATTTATAAGGAAACTGCAATTTACCATAGAGATAACAGTCTGGAATATTCAGGAGACATGTCTGACAGTTCAGTTTTGAGCACTGCCCAGTCAGTTAGGTTTATTTCAGTCTGCCTTAAGAGCACAAATCAATAATTAAAAAAAATTAAAAAAAAATCTATTCTTTGTAGAAACACTTGATGGGAATTGTTTTGTTTTGTTTTTTGGATTAGTTTTTGGGTTGAGTGGGGTGTTTTTGTTGTTGTTGTTGAGACAGGGTTTCTCGGTGTAGCAGCCCTGGCTGTCCTGGAACTCACTTTGTAGACCAGACTGGCCTAAAACTCATAGAAATCCACCTACCTCTGCCTTCCAAGTGCTGGGATTAAAGGCATGCATCACCACCACCCTGGCTTGATGAAGATTTCTTAAAAGAGAGAGGAAAAAACAATAATTAAAAGTTATTAGGTTGTTTAGTGTACATCAACAAGGTAGGTAAATGAGTTATTTCCAGAATAAATCTTTGTTCTTTAATGTTTACCAGAAAATTACTCAAGTCTTTTATTAAGAATGACAAAATACATCATCTAAAAAGCATTTCCTCTTCTTTTATAGTAGTAAAATTAAAGGTGATGATTATAGAATTCATATGGCAATGTTAAGATTCAGAGACAGTATAGCATACTGATTCTGGGTGCCAAATTTGCACCCAATCAGACTTGGGTGTTTAACTTTAAACTTTAATATATTCATATCTAAAATAGAGATGATGATAATTACATTTAGGGGGCAGAAATGGATAAATATTACCCTATTCTTAATAATTTCTCTGAATTTTTATAATTGATCTTTTTAATAGTGATTACTTTCTGTCATAATATACAGTCATATATATTATTAAAGTTTATTTAAATAAATTTATTTAAAATTTATCATAGCAATCAAATACCTATCTCTACTTGCCACCAACCATTTCAAAGTCCTTGTGTAAGTTTAAAATTTACAAAGTGTTTAGATGCCCAAACATTGGACAATGTATTTAAAACACAAAGCTTCTCACACTTTCGTAGAAGTCAAGCAAAGCTCTAGGAACCAATTCTGTTCTGAATGGTTTTTGTATACAAAAAGAAGTAAAAGAATTGCCTCTTCTCAATACCCCACTGCTATGGAAATGTACCAAATAAGATAGGGCCAAACAAAGTCTCTCTCAGGCTCAGTTGCTCAGAGTTCTTGACTCATCTTTGTCTCCTAAATGGACTGTTATCAAGTTCCTGGAACTCCCTGTCACCACTGGAAATGCAGATCAAATCACCAAAGAAAATATACTTTATTCCTCATTTCTATTTTCAAGCCTGGGTCTGAGGCCCACAGAAGACTGAGGGTGTGGGCCTTCTGAACAGCAAAGCATTCTGTAGCACAAAGAAACAAAGTGAAACATTATGGCATTGTCTGGGCATTCAGGGATACCCAGGGCAGCCTGAAGAGAAGCATTGCCAGGCATCTATGTACTCACATCAGGTCTATGTCATTAGTCACACTGTTCAACAAAAGCAATTTCAACATATTTTAGTGTAAATTAAAAGAAGCTTTTAATCAGAATATAAATGCTGCTTTTTCAGAAGAGGGTCGAACACTTGTCTGCTGCAGAATTGATAATTCACCCTCACCTATTCAACACTCAATCCATGTCATTCTAATTATTTGTCTGATTATCTGTGACAGGTCAGGAGACCCGATTTCTCAGGGCACTGGACAACATTAAGTAGTGTTAAAGTATTGCTAAGCACTGCTGAAACTCGTTAATATTAATTATGTGTCCCTACTGAATGACACTTTATGTTTATAAAAAAAGAAAGCTAAGCTATCAGGGTGTGGGTGATTTGACTCCCTAACTGGCAATTGTTATAGCCTCACTGGTGCCTGGCTGCCTTGAGTAAAGGACATCAGCCAATTAGATTTTCCTCGAGCAAGGACTGGCTGTTTTAAATACCTCACTGGTGCTTTGAGAAAGCTACATAGCGATCACAGCTGCTTGCTGCCAAAAAATAACTCTTGCTCCTGAAACCATAGCCCCAACTGTGACTATTTTAAACAACCTGCATCAGACTTTTTTGTTGTCACAAGTCTTGGTGAAATTAGAATGATACTGCAATTACTTCTACTCAGACCAGAAGAAAAGCATTTCTCTTGGTGGCCCAGCACAGGGACTATTGTAACTGGTACAAAGGGAACAATGATGTGATTGGTATGAACACAATCCTTCATTTGCATGAAGTTCTCCTGTGATTGGTGCAAATATTCTTGGCATACAAGCTCATTTGGCATATTGAGCTCATTTTGTGAGCTGGCCAAAAGATACCTTCTTGTATTTTCTTACTGGTATTGCAACATTATGCCTAATAAAAGGCTTCTCTAGGGATTTTGTTTTGGTTTTCATTGTTTGTTTGTTTTGTTTGTTTGTTGTGTAGGGGAGGCTAAGGTGGCCACATGCAGGAAGGAAGTAGCAAGAGAGAAATCAACAGTGCTGGCAGCAACAACATCAGTGGCAATAGCAGTGACAAAGGACATAGTAACAGTAGCAGCAGCCCTGCTGTGGCAGCAGTAGCAGTGCCCATAGCAACAGTGGTAAGGGACAACTGAACTATTGCCAAAAAAGCTCAGAGCTGCTAGATCTTAAGGACCCAGAGTCTCAGACACCTTATGTTGTGAAGCTAACACTAGCTGCTATCAAGGACAAAAGGACTCGAAAAACAAGGGCTGAAAGCTTTTATGCTGATGCCATCAAGAGTTGGAGAATCCTGGGGCAGGCAAGATAACTCAGTGGATAAAAGCACTTGCTGTGCAAGCCTGATATAAGCCTTATAATCAGAGTTTGTTCCCCAGAACCCATGTAAAAGTAGAATGAGAAAGCCATCTTCAGTTATCTTCCTGCCCACCATTCAAGAGCTCTGTGACATGATTTTGTGTGTGTACACACAGAGAATAATAAAAATTATAATAATAATAATAAACTTTACAACCATTTAAAAGTTAGAATCTAAATACATAGGCCCAAACATTTTAACACTGGCTTCTCTTCAAAACCAGGGCACCCTGGTGCCTAGACCCAAAGGCTGTAATAATATATCCAAGGCTAGAAAATATCAACTCCTTTGGCATGTACAAGAGTTGCTGCACTAACACCCAACTCTGTTTAGCTTTTTTTTTTTTTTTTTTTTTGAGAGATAGGACCTTATTATGTAGCCTCACTACATAAGAAGTGTGTGAAGCTCACTATGTAGACCAGACTGACCTCTAATTCACAGAGATCCACCTGCCTTAAGGGTTAAAAGCATGAGCCAACATATCCAACGATAGATAGATAGATAGATAGATAGATAGATAGATAGATAGATAGATAGACAGACAAACAGATAGATAGATAGATACAGATGATAGATAGATAGATAGATAGATAGATAGATAGATAGATAGATAGATAGATAGATAGATAGATAGATGATTGTTAGATAGATAGATACAGATGATAGATGGATGGATAGATAGATAGATAGATAGATAGATAGATAGATAGATAGATAGATAGATTGTTAGATAGATGGATAGATACAGATGATGGATGGATAGATAGATAGATAGATAGATAGATAGATAGATAGATAGATAGATAGATAGATAGATAGATAGATACATAGATACATAGATACATAGATACATAGATACATAGATAGATAGATGATTGTTAGATAGATGGATAGATAGATACAGATGATGGATGGATGGATGGATAGATAGATAGATGATAGATAGATAGATGATTGTTAGATAGATGGATAGATAGATACAGATGATAGATGGATGGATAGATAGATAGATAGATAGATAGATAGATAGATAGATAGATAGGTAGATAGACAGATAGACACAGAATGACAGAGATATATGATATAGATATACAAAGACGGCCCCTCTAACTGTTGCTTGCACTCACTGCTGCCAGATGTTGAGCGTAAAAAACATTACTCAGCTCCAATCCTAGAAGCAAAAGTATCCAAGAAACCAGACAGGCAATAGTCTAATTCTCCTATAAGACTTTAGGTTGGGATTTCAAAAGAAAGCTATATCTGCCTTGCTTGTGGCTGTCTACCTTGAGGCCAGCACAGTGCCTGGCAGCAAAATTCCAATGAAGAGTTAATCATTAAAAAAAAAAAATCTAATTATAATTGACCACTTGAAATTGGGGAAGACAAAATGCAGTAGATGAGTAAGCAGATTTTTGTTTTGTTTTGTTTTTTAAGGCTACTATAATAGGGGGATGTTCTCTTAGTAAAAGAAGTAAAAGAGGGTCTGGGCTTCTATGCAGCTAGTAGGCAAAGAAACCCTTGTGTCTTCTGGGAGTCATCAGGAAGGGTGGTGATGAGTCTTGGACTGGAATATGTGAGCCATTTCCCAAAATATAAAACAGAAGAGGAGTTTCCTATCACTCCTGCTTTCTAGGAACAAGGCTTTTGAGATAAAGTTCAATATTCCAATAAAGCAACTAGAGCAGTTAACACAGATATTAGAGCTCATAGTAGGAATGCTTAAGAAACAAACAAACAAACAAAAAACCATTTAGAATGAGACAATAGACAACCTTACTTTGGTGGCCATCAGCACTCACTTCCTGTCATGTCTATTGCCACCAACACTTCTGAATTGGTACGTCTGGTCCTTGTGGGCCTCTACAGATTTGCTGACACTCTTCTTCTTTTTCATGCTTACAACTATCAGATTGCACTCTTTCTATTTTTTGTCTATGCAATGCATTATACCTGTCTACATTTAGGGATTCACCTATCATTGGAATCCATTAGCACAGCTTCTAAATTTTCGCAGCAGTTGGTGCTCATCAATTTACCTGCTCCATAATAGCTCAGCATTAGTTGCAGATGTGGGAGACTTCACTAGGCAACCCTTTCCCTGAATCATTTATAAGGCATTAAATAAGATTGGCGAGGGCAAATCCCTGCGGACTCGAACAGTGTTTACTCTTTTCCTTCCTAACAAATGTGCATTTCTATTCATTTTGCTTCCTGACTCTAAGCCAGTTCTAAATCTGTGACAAAATAGCCTTACCCATCCTACAGTTCCCATGAAGCTGTACTTTGGAGGTTTTATAAAGCACAAAGTGCCACTGGGGGACAGACGGGTAATTCATGGTGTGCTGATGTGACACCATCCTCCTCACTGTGACATTTAAGAACCATTTAACCCAAAGGTTAAATATTGTCCCCACAGACATTCAAACACAACAGATGGGCAGCAGATCTGAGGTGCAACAGTATACTTAGAGCCCAAATCTCACCAAGAAAACTGTGTTGGGTAAGGTTAGCGTTTAACAGAAGGGATTTCAGAGTTACCTTTTTTTTTTTTTTTTTTTTTTGTGAAACCATATGCACATAGGAGTTGGTGCTTCCTTCTGAGTACTGCTTTAGATATTGTTTTATAGGGATACTGGAGGATTCTATGTAAACTTTAAGGTCTTTGTATGCTTGAATCAGCTATGGCTTAATCTGCCTCTGAGATGAATTTGGCCAGCATTAGTTCTTCACTACCTACTAATGCATATTCAATAGCTACTTAATACACAGGCTTCTCATAGGAGCTCACAGACTCTGGTCTGACAGCTGGGGAGCCTGCATGGGATTGAACTAGGCCTTCTGCATGTGGGTGACTTTGTCAGTTTGTGAGACCCCTGGCAATGGGATGAGGACCCATCCCTAGTGCATGATCTGGCTTTTTGGAGTCCATCGCCTAAGGTGAGATGCCTTGTTCACTCTTGATGCAGCAGGGGAGGGGCTTGGTCCTGCCTCAGTTTAATGTACCAGGTTTTGTTGACTCCCCACTGGAGGGCTTACCCTTTCTGGGAGTTGGGGGTGGTGATGGGAGGGAAGCAGGAGGAGGAGAGGGAGGGGAACTGTGGTTAGTATGTAAAATAAATTAAAAAAATTTTTTTTTAAAGTACACAGGCTTTTCTGCTACCCATAGCCCTGTTGAAACACTCTCAGTCATTAAGCTTCTCTCAATGTGATGTAATTGCTTGCCTATGCAATTCTCTCCTACCAGAATATGAGTCTATCTGTGGCATGGAAAGTGTTGAATCCATCTCTAGATCCTTAAAGCCTGAATTATAACAGCCACACACTACATAAATCAGTGAATGAATGAATGAATTAATTAATAAACAAGCCACACAGCAGTTTTCCCCATACTGTAGGTCACAATTGCACTTGAAAAAAGAAGTATAGACCTACAAGGATGCAGAAGCAGACACCCTTACCTAGTGAAGTCTCCCACATCTGCAACTAATGCTGAGCTATTATGGAGCAGGTAAATTGATGAGCACCAACTGCTGAGAAAATTTAGAAGCTGTGCTAATGGATTCCAATGATAGGTGAAGCTAAACACCGAGCTGAACTGGAATCCAGATGCAGAGAGGGAAGAGTGATAAGAAAATGGGGACAAGACCAGGCTACAGAGACAGCTGACCTGAACAAGGGAAAGGTCATGGAGCCCCAGACTGATAGCTGGGAAACCAGCATTGTACCGACTCAGACCCCCTGAACATGGGTCTCAGTTAGAAGGCCTGGACAGTCTAAGGGACCTCTGACAGTGGGACCAAGATGTATCCCTGGTGCACAAAAGGACTTTGGGAGCACATTCCCCATGGAGGGATACTCCCTTAGTCTAGAGGCAGGAGGGAGGGCCTAGTCCCTACTCCAAATGACTTGTGAGATTTTGTTGATCCCTCCTGGAAGGCATTGTCCTCCCTGTGGAGTCAAGGGGGGTGGTATGGGAGGGCAGTTGGGGGTCATAGGAGGGACGGAAGAAGGGAGGAAGGGAGGGAAAGGGAACTGGAATCGATATGTAAATTTTTAAAAAAGAAGTATAAAGAAGGTATTTTGAGGCAAGATGTCTTTGTGTTTCAACTTGAGAATGGCAAGAACACATACCTAGGGAAAAGCACTCTTTAGCAGTAAGCTTCCAACCCCATGTCTCTGACCCACACCAGTGGGCCTAACATCACTTCCAAGACAAAAGCAAAAGCTCTCATGTCAAATCTGTGTTAAATCTCCCCGATCTTCAATAGCAAAGCACCATAGGCTGCTGGGTAGCTCAAACAAACATACTTGTTTCTTGAAAGTTTGAGGGGCTGGAAGACCAAGGGTAAGGAAGCTGGCTGGCCTAGTCTTCCCCAAGGCTTTGCTCCTTGCCTCACAGATGGCTGCCTTCTCACCGTGCCTTCATATCTTTGGTATTTTCCTTCATCTTTCAAAAGTCATCAATCCCAAAAGAAGAGTTCCATTCTGATAACTAATAACTCCATTTAACCCTTATGACCTCTTAAATGGTCCATCTCCAATGGGACAACACTGGGGGTTAGGACTTCCACGTGTAAATCTGAGGGAGCGTATTTCAGTTATAACACTGTTCTGCACTCTATCCACAGCCTCCAGGTCTAGGCTCTAAAATGACTTTATCCTTTCCCCTCCAAGGTCATGTTCAATCCAAATGAGAGCTCTCACTTTCAGAGACGTTTTAGTCCATCTGCTTCCATTCACTCAATGAACATTTACTGATTATCCACTGTGTGCCAGACCCTTGAGATAAATCCATGGCTTTGGTGGCAGCATGGCCCCTGAACACTAGCAAGGCCACATACAGCCCCAACCCCAGTTTCTCTGTGACCCCAGCTGTGGAAGGAGCATGGACCCAGGCCCAGTCCTCAGTAGCCTCTGGGTCTGGATGTCACCATTGACCCATATGACAACTCAGATTGGGGGTGCTGAAATCAGATTCCCAACAACCTTGTATAAGCTGGGTGTGAGCAGTTGTACTCATAACCTCAGAACTGGGAGGGTGGAGATGGAAAGTTTGAGATCTTACTGACCAGCCAGCCTAGACAAAACAGTGATCTTTGGGTTCATTAAGAGTCCCTGTTTCAGGCAGGCATTGGTGGCACATTCCTTTAATCCCAGCACTTGGGAGGCAGAGGCAGGCAGATCTCTGTGAGTTTGAGGCCAGCCTGGTCTACAGAGCTAGTTCCAGGACAGGTTCCAAAACAACACAGAGAAACCCTGTCTCGAAAAACACCAAAAAAAAAAAAAAAAAAAAAAAAAACCAAAAAGAAAAGAAAGAAAGAAAGAAAAGGAGTCCTTTTTCAAAAAATAAGGTAGAGATTGTGAACACATAAGCAGGTGCAACCACACAAACACATGTATATAAGCCATACCCACACGGCACATACAACGTTTGAAATTATCTTCCCTTACCCTCTTCAAGCATTTCCCTTCCAGCTTTCCTGATGCAGCCAGTTTTGCAGGGTTGATTCTCCACCTCAGGGTAGCTCACTGCTTCATTTTGAAGGTAGACCTCCCTAAGTTAGCAAAACTATTCAAGAAAATAGTCACTGTTACTGCGGTGGCGTGGAGCTATTGAACAGGACCTAGTCCAGCAGATCCCAGGTTATCTCATTTAACATTTCTTCATCTTCACTTGACCCCAATCCTCCACCCCACGCCTTCTGAAGCTGAACTACAGATTAGGTGGACTTCTTTCTGTCTGTATACCCCAACCTACCTTTTCTTAGAGGATTTCCCTTAGATGTGCTGTACATTTCTTTCTCGTCCCAACTCAAGAACTTCAGAGCCAGCTCTCTGAATTAAAAGTATCAAAAGTCATCTCCCAGTTTCTAGGGAAAGGTAGAACCCTCACTTAGATAAATCTAACCACAAATGATCTAACCACATGGAAGAACATCCCTTCTACAACCCTCCAAACTTGTTCTGCAGTCAGTTTGATGCAGCCTTCAACATCCTCTTGAGCCTTCTGTCTTCTTTGTCTAGGGATAAGGAGAGATGGAATGTTTGATACATTATAATTTCACTTTCCTGAATATATGTTAAAACCTTAGTTCAAACCCTGTAGGCAGAAGTTTCTGTCCCATAAGCCACTCCCAAGTAACCACACCAAGGCTCAATGCTTTGCCATGTGGCTCAGTACCTTCTCTCAGCACAGCATGCCTATCTTGCTCCTCTCCATCTCCTCTAACTCCATCCTCCTTTTCCCCATGGTTCTTAGTTTTGCTGTCCTGCCTATACTTTCTGCCTGACTACCATCCAATCACATTTTTATTAAACCAATGTGACTGACAAATCTTCACAATGCACAAAGGAATTATTCCACAGAAAAAAATCCCATATTAACTATCTAGAGGCCAATGTATCTTGTTGCAGCCAATGAAGCAGCAGTATTACTCCTCTAATGAACTTCCTTCCTGACCCAAAGCTGTATCAGCTAATGTTAACCTTCCCATCTTCTCTGTAGCCAATGCTGGCTCGGAAACAAACACTTTTATGTTTTTCTCCATCAAATTTATATTATGAAAGATGTGTTTAGCTTAGGACCTGGCAGATATTTTTGTAACTGCTACAATAGCCTTGCTACTACAAGTTAGAGAAACTTATCATGAAATCTGATCCTTCCTCTGTCTTGCATCTATAACAGTTCAGTAAATCCTCTTATCTAAATATCCCATCCTAAAGTGGGGACAGGGGGTATGTAAATAAGAGAACCTGAGGTGGATCCTCAGTTCACACAAAAAGTTGGGTATGATGGTGTATAAACTTGTAACTCAGGACTAGGGAGGTAGAGCCAGGTGGAACTTACTGGCCACCCATCCTAGCCTAAATGTTGAGCCCATGTCACAGTGAGAGATTGTCTCAATTAAAGAGGGAGAGGGAGGGAGAGGGAGGGGAGAGAGAGAGAGAGAGAGAGAGAGAGAGAGAGAGAGAGAGAGAGAGAGAGAGAGAGAGAGAAGAAAGGAAAAGGCTCCTAAGAAGCCATGTCCAAGGTTGATCCTCTGGTCTCCACACAGACATATATACATGTGCATGAATACCTACACACACACTAAAAATAAATAATAAATAAATAAATAGTAAATACATAAATGTAATATTCCTCACGGCCCTACTGTAGCCATGTTCTGTGTTTATGTTCCAGGCACCTGTTACCACCGAAGGCCATGCAGATACCTGAGGTCTGGGGCCATGTTAGTGTCCAAAGGTCACAATGCTATTGGGGCTGTGCCAATCTGAGTTGTCATATGGGTCAATGGTGACATCCAGACCCAGAGGCTACTGAGGACTGGGCCTGGGTCCATGCTCCTTCCACAACTGGGGTCACAGAGAAACTGGGGTTGGGGCTGTATGTGGCCTTGCTAGTGTCCAGGGGCCATGCTGCCACCAAAGCCATCCTGATCTGAGTGGCTACTGCTTCTACCTGGAGCAAAAATAAATAGCATCCAGACTCAGATGCTGTTTGAAGGCCATATCTGTGTCCATGGCCTAGCTACAGCTGGGGTCTGTGTTGACCTCAGAGGCCTGTGCCACCTCAGAGGGCCATAGGAACCATGCATGATGAAATTAGAGGACCATGCAGAGCCAGCCCCACCTTTTGCTGACCCTGGGAAAGCTGGCCTTGCCTCTTGCTGGTTACAGTACCAAAAGAGCTGGACCAACCTTCACAGAAGAGCTGATCCCTGTCCTCAGATGAGATGGTCTTATCCCTCATCACAGGCAAGGGAGAACTGATCCTAATGTCATATAGGGGAGCTAGCTCTAACCCCTTATCTGAGGCAGGCTTCCCCAGTGGCCTGAACTGACCAGCACAGCTACCACCCAGGCCCACAGATAAGCCTTCAGTTGGTCCACCCTAACAGCTACACTCCATCTAGGACCTGCTGGAGCTCGTGAAGGGACTGGTCCTGTGGAATGATACCACAGGATCACCACAACTCAAGGTATATCCAGGAGAGTTCTGGTGAGGATCCCGTGATGATGGTGTATCAGAAACCAAAGACCTTGAATCAGACCAGTGGCTCATCACAATGAACATTTGCTAGAAAAGGTTCAAAAGGGTCTACTATGTGACACACTGTGGCTCCCAATGCCACCAGGATGAATGAAAAGATGTTAGAGATGTGGAAAAGATGGAGAAGAGAAGAGGTTGTGGTGGGCTTATTCTTGTTTTTGTTTTGCCTTGATGTTTTGTTTTGTTTTAAATTTTCTTGCAGAGGGCACTGAAGGAATGAGGAAAGAATATGGGGGGACTGGGAGGTGAGCAGAACTGAGGTGCATGATGTGAAATTCCCAAAGAATCAATAAATTAGGTTTTTAAAATGTGATAACCCTAAGAAACAATAAATAAAATATGAAAAATCTTAAGCAGCACACCTGTTTTTTGTCATTACATCAAATGCTTTAGCATTGATTGATGATGGCCAGCTCTTCTACTCTCCTAGAAGGCTCTGTTGCCCTAAGAACCCCTTTCTACAGGCATGACTAAAACCCATGCACTGGAGGTTTCTCTAACAACTGTCTCAACTCTATCAACCCCAGAAAGTAATAATAAAAATGTGTTGTTAACAGTGGCTTTCCCACTAGAGAATTGAATGGCCTTCTAGACATATGCATTAGATAAAGACATTATAAAGGCTCTCTGCACATTTGTGCCATGAACTAAACATCTAGGGAGAGCAATAGTCTATGTTCTTTTGGACATAAAGCCTACCCCAGGCTTTATTCAAGATGGGAAGAAAAATTCTAATTCAGGGGACTCTTGTCTTGTGTATATGACTTTAAAGTTAGTTGAACCCGAACATTTGCAGTAAATTGATATTTGAGGTTCCAGGGACACACAATGAAGATTATCTATTCAATAAGTGATGCAGGAACAACTGGATATCACATATAGAAGAATGAAAATATTCCCTCACGCAGTATCATCTGCCAAAATCAACTCTAAATGGATTAAGGGCTTAAATATGAGACCTAAGAAATACAGGGGCAAAGCTCCGTGACTCTGCTGTAAAAAACACATTTGGAGATGTGATTCAAAAGTATAGGAAACAAAAATAGAAATAGGAGCTTATATCAAACCAAAAGGCTTGTGCACAGACAAGGAAAGAATCAGAAGCATGAAGAGTTGTCCTACGGAGTGGGAGGAAATCAGTGGAATTCTGGTATCTGATAAAGGGTTGTCATCCAAAACATATGAAGACATCAAACAAACAGCTAGAAAAGAAATAATCCAGCTTAAAAATGGTCTATGAACCTGATCAGACATTCCCCCACAAAAGCGCAGAAATGGCCAAAAGGAGTTTTTGGGTTTTTTGTCTGGTTGTTTGGTTTGGTTTGGTTTAGTTTTGTTTGTTTGTTTTGCTTTGCTTTTTGGAGTTTTTTTGTTTGTTTGTTTTGATTTGATTTTTCTTTTCTGGAACAGGGTTTCTCTGTGTAACAGCTATGGCTATCCTGAAACTCACTTTGTACACCAGGACGGCCTCAAACTCACCTGCCTCTGTCTCCCAAGTGCTGGGATTTAAGGCATGTGTCATCACACCTGACGCCAATAGGTTTTAAAAGCCCCTCAGCATCCCTGGTTGCCAGAGCCACACTGAGATGTCACCTTATTCCTGTCAGATGGCTTTTAGGAAAAGAGTGCAGACAAAGGGAATCTTGCATACTGGAGCACAGTGTGATCAGCAATCTCACACTGGATACATATCCAAAGGAGAGAGCACCCGTGTGTTGAAGGTTGTGAAAGAACTAAGAAGTTAATCGCTCTGGAAGCACTAATGGCTCACTGCAGCTAGCCCAACAGGTAACTAAAAACAGAATATAACTTTGGCATTTCTTCCTTGGGTTCATATCTGCCTCCCTTGCCTTAAGTTTCAGAACCCTGCTGATGTGTGCACATAATCATACTAATCATTTAAGGCATATTAACATTAAGTTGGTTATCCTCTTTGCATAAGACTAACAGCCTTGAAAAAAGAGTGACTAAGGCACTGTTGGCAGATTCCCAAAAGTCAACTTTTACAATGTCCTTCTCCTGATCCCAGGTTTAGCTCCTAGAAGTCTTCCACCATAGCCCAAAACCTTACAGAACATCAGGCAAAGCCTTGCAAACAGACCATCTCTCCCTGGGAAGCAACTGCTCCATCTGAGCAGAAGCAATTGTGCTGTGGGAGTGAGTATCTCCTTGCCCTGCCCCCTTGGACCACAGGCCTCTTAGATAAATGTCTTAGGAAGCAGAGGGAGATGACCATCCATACTACCCAATGCAGCAATACACTTTACATCAGACTCTGTACGACCAGAACTGAGATAAGGACCAACGGACCAACCCTCCATAACCTAACCAAGACAGCTTGAGTGAATGAATACCCTGGCCTCCCCCCTCTCATGTGTAACCTTGGAGTGTGAAGTGGGGGCTGAAGTACTCAGTCCCTGCTGTCTTCCCAATACAAACTTATTTTAAATCTTTTTCCCACCATTCTCCATTACTTTTTCCATTTGATTTCTGGACCAAGAGGCTGGTTTTAATGTGTTGGAACTCCCTGAGGTCAAGCCTTCCATAGTCTGCGACTTCAGTAACAAAATCAGCTATCCAATTGTCACCACATCACCATTACTATTCACAAATAGCCATGACAAAAAAAATCAATATAAGGATCCATCCACAGACAAATGGCTATAAAAAGAATGGAGGGTGTGGAAGGGGGGGTGGTACTGGAATGTGATGGAATACTATTCTGCCTTTTATGTGTGACAATACTGATGAGATTAGAGGACACCATCCTACTTAGTAAAATAAGCCAGGCATAGAAAAATGTGTACCATGTGATCTCACTTATATGTGGAGTATTACAAAGGCAAACCCAAAGAAGAAGGGTATACAACGCTGGATCCTACGAGTTACAAGTGCAGTGCTCTCTGGGTAAATGCTGGTCAGAGGACATAAAGTTTCAATTCCATAGACGGATCAATTGCAATAGACATGTTGGATGACATGGGGACTTCAGCTAGCAGTGTGTTTAAAATGACTAATCTTTGAGGTAGTCAACATATTAATTTAATTCTTTCAGCCATTTCATAGTGTATTTATGTTTTAGTATACTACATAGGTGAAGCAAGATTGCCTCCCAACTCTAGTGACCTGTGTTTGAAGAGAACCAATCCCGCAAAGTTGTCCTCTGACCTCCACACGTGCATCATGACACATAAACACACATCACACATATGCATACACCCACACACATCATATGCATACATACACAATAATAATATAAATATGCTATATAGAATGTCTACATTTTTCACAATTATAAGAGAAATATGAATAAAATGTTTTAGCAATAATGTGTGATGAATCTAGCTTCCAGGGTATCACAATTTTTTTCTCATGATTTTCTATATCAAGTTTGATCAGAGACTTGAAGCAAAAAAATCTGACCATTTGGGGACTTCTTATGATCCATCAGTATATGGCAGAGTTTGGTCAGAAAACTAACTACCATAATAATGTACTAGGCAAGTGTGAGCACCTCTTTAGCTTCTAATTCTAATCGACCACTTATATTTACCCCCAAGACTTTAACAGCTGTGCTTGTGCAAATTACTTTGGATCACTTCACAGCAGCGTCACTAGGCATTCCACATTGGAGTCTCCCCAACTGCAACATCCCACAGTTCTACAATTTAGCTAACCCATGTGCAAAGTCTCCTTCCTGAGCCTAAAAACAGTTGCACAATAATGAAAAGTCTCCACACCTTTCAATCTTCATTTTGATGTTGATAATTTCTATCAATAGCAGATATGGGAACTGACCAAGTTTTTCCAAAGGCAGCAATCCCTATTTCGAAGGTACTATTAAGCAGTGTTGGCATAATTGGTGTGAGTAACCAACAGAACTCAACACAAAGGCCCCTAGGAGAGTGTGGTGGATTTGTTCTCCTGCTTCCTTGTCCAAAGAGGCTCCCCTTGAGCATGCCACCTGAAGGCTGTATTGTCTGAAGAGGGGAGCTGGTCCACTCCCATGTGCCTTACTTGTCTACAGAGACAGGCTCTTAGTGCTGGCTCCTGCTGCTCTTTTCCATGGAAGGTCCTTTCTCTTGCAGCAGGAGCTCAGGCACTGCAGGAGGAGGCCAGCTGGAGACCTGCAAATGGGTTTCTAACTCTCTTTGGGTACCTGGCAGTGACAGGCAGAGGTGCCCACATAAACTGCTAGTTTCCATGGCAACGTGAAGCACTTTAGACAAGCAATGTTAGCATTAACTAGCACTGCTACATGGGACATTTTCTCTTTTTATTTTTATTTTTAACGTTATTTATTTATTTGTTTATTTATTGGTTTTTCAAGACAGAGTTTCTCTGTGTATCTCTGCCTGTCCTGGGACTCACTGTGTAGAACAGGCTGGCCTGAAACTCAGAGACATCACCTGCCTTTGCTTTCCAAGTGCTGGGATTAAAGGCATGTGCCACAACCGCCAAGCCTATTTCTCCATCTAAGGAGAAGTCAGTATTTATTTTATCGAGCATTTACTACAGGCCAAGCACTATGTTGCTACAAATACAAAGATGAATCGATAAAATAGATTTAAATAAATGCTTGTCTTTCTGGAGACTGGTAGCCTTCTAAAATGAAAGATCCAACTTGCACAGACCTCTGAAAACAATGGACCACTATAAATATTGTCAATTTGTAAAACTCAGTCTTCATGTATTTCCATTACTAAACAGCAAATGTGAAAGAGGCTTTTCTTATCTGTCATTCCCTTATCTGCTTAGGGAAGAATTTCTCACACAACAGATATAGGTGGACTTTTCTTTCCCGCCCACCAGTTCCCAAATAACATACACAGAGATTTAATATTAATTGTAAATGCTCTGCTGATAGCTGAGACTTGTTACTAGGTAACTCTTAGTGATAGCTGAGACTTGTTACTAGGTAACTCTTACATTCTAAATTAACCCATATTTCTTATCTACCCTCTGTCACATGGCTCGTGACTTATTACCTCATTTTCTACATGTTCTGCTTCCTCTGCATCTGCCGGCATCTCCCAAGACTCCGCCCTTCTTTCCAGCATCCTCCTAGTCTGGCTCTCCTGACTAATCTCTTCCCACCCAGCTATAGGCCAGTCAGCTTGTTATTAACAAGTGGGAGTGATAAATATTTACAGTGTACAAAGACTGTTCTAAATCTGTCACCTGGACCAGACAGAGATGACCACAGCTGATCCAACACCTGTCACCAGGTCCAAACAGAGGTGATCAGAGCTGACCCTAATGACTGGTAGGAAACTTGATCTAACCAGGACAACTTTGTTAACCTGCCACAGCTTGCTGTCACCTATCCTGCAAGAAGTCACAATCCCCCTATTTCTTCGTGTAACTCTAAATGTTATTAAGCCCTGGTTTGGACACTTATACTGAATACAAAGGGTTCCTATGTTTGGGCACATATGAATTTTTTTCCCTGTTAATCTGGCTATTTTAAATCTATTTCACAGACAAAAATTATCAAAACTTCAAATGGAAATGAGACAATTTAGCCCTTCTCAACAGATGTATACAGAAATGGGTGATAGGCATAGACAAGGTAATACAAACAAAAGGTAGAAAGCCGAGATCCAACCATCAGAAGTAGACTTTAACTGTAACATATTGATCTGTGAAATTCATTGTCCTTACAACACACAGTTTTTCCATGGGACTCCTTCACCTTTCACAGCTTAGATTTAATTGATGTGGCACAGGCAAGGAAAGGCTCTCTAAAACACAGAAGTCAATGATGGGAACTCCCAAGGGCCTCACATCCTCTGAACAGCACCTAGAAGGCAAGAACATTAAGTGTTAATTATGCCTATAACTATGATCGCCCCAAAAGTACCTGCACAAGCCCACTATTTCCATAATGCTACTGCTGCCCAGGTTAAGTTGTGGGTTTTATGTTCAAGTTGATAACAGATTTTTCAGGCTCTTGTGATTTGAGGAACATTGAGAGTAAACCAGAAAAAGGTAAATTTATCTAGTTTTCTGTGACACATGTGAAGATTAGAGTCATGATGTCAAACCTAATTTCTTAATGCACGTGGGTTAAGCTTTCCAAAAGCAATCCAGCCTCTGTCCTCAAAACAATGGAAAACAAGTGGCATGTTTGCTCTTCGTTAATCTGCTGTTAACCTTTTAACATGGGTGTACTGTTATCCAAGCTGATGTGTTAGAAGATGTGCCAAAGCATGTTTGACCCACAGATTGCTTCCTGAGCCACATGGCCTCTAATCCTTGGCAGAAATACCTTTCTTCACTCACCATCCAGTTGGGGGTACAACCCAACTGCTTTGAACCTGCTGCCAAAGTACCTGCTACAAGCCCAACTTGTGTAAGACGTGCCTTCTCCACATTTCACCACGGTACCCATTCTCTGCCTCGAGGGACAAGATCTTCAATTCAGTTTGTGACTGGAGTGTGGTCCTTGTGTCTGTGCAGTAAAGGCATCGGCAGAGTGGATGCATAAATGGGTTCCAGGACCAGCTCTGATACTCAGTAACACTAAGTCCTTGAATAAATAAATCACTTCCTTTCTCTGTGCCTCATTTCTCACCTAAAAATAGAATAGCAGATATGACTTGAGACAGTCTTAAATAGCACGTAAGCATGAAATTCGCCTTATTCTTTATGAGCATTTCAATGTTTCTTTTATGAGTGCTCATTTGTTCTTAACAATGACACAACTAAATACAGATCAATCCAGAAAACTTGACCCAATCCAGATCCTTCTGTCATTTCAGGTTTAAATGTCATCTCTCCGAGTGTCTCTTCTGTGAGATATGAGGGAGTCCAGCTGTCCCATTTCATCCCTTCCTTGTTGTCTCAGCTGCACCTCTCTACATCTAGCACACAGAGATTCCAAAGATGAAGCAAGAATATCTCTTGTAGATGCTAGAAAAAAGTGATGCCCTTCATTGTTTATCACAAGGATCACAGATAACACACCCAGAATGGAAGAGAAAAGCATTATTCATTTTTATTCAATGTATTATTTGACATTGGGGCCCAGTGACTCACAGGAAATCATTGTTATGCTTTGATTTAAAGAACAAACAGCCAATGTAGAAATGTGATTGTATAGAAACTTGATCTTCAGGAGGAATCTTAAGGGGGCTCTGTTAGCATCCTTTTGACCTGTGCATCATTCCTTTCCCCAGGTGCCCAGGAACCCGTCTGGAATGTGGTGCTCAGACCTACAAGTCAAATGAAGTCGCTCAGAGGATTTATTTGTGGCAGGGAAGTGAGGAGGTTAGGATGACAGCTCTAGGTTGTATGACTTAATCCAGGAGTTCTGGTTTCTCTATTTGCCTAAGAGGAGAAAGAAGCAGGAGAAAAACAAGAGTTCCTGGCATTTTGTTGAAGATTTTTGTCTGTGTTGTTCTTCAAGGATACCGGTCTGTAATTGTTTTTCTGATCTATTTCTTTATTATCTAACTTTACTGTGCCCTTCTTTTTGTTAGTTTTGAACTACCTTTGCCTTTTTCCTAGTTCCTTGAATTGTAAACTTGCAGTTTTTATATTTTAATACTGGCATGTATTACTATAAAATTTCCTCTCAAAACTATTCATTGTGGTCTGTGGTGTATCAACTTTTGTCTTTAGAATTCCTAAATTTCTCGTCTAAGATTATTCAGGAATATAGTACTTGTTTTCATATATTGGCGAATTTTTCACTTCCTCTTATTAACGTCAGGGTGTCTGCCCCTGTGACAGGAAAAATTGTTTGTAATATTTTAGTTTCTTTAGTTGGTTAAAACTTGTTTTGCAACATAAAACAATAAGATAGATCCTGGAGGATATTCTGTGTGCCTGGGAAGAATGTGCATTCTACTGGACAGACTGTTCCATGTGTGTCTTTTAACTGTATTTGGACTAAAGTACATTTCAAGTATTATGGTTATTTTTAATACTTTTGTCTTTTTACCTTAGTGGTAGAGTATAAAGAACTGCAGTATCAGGATACTATGAAAACTACTGCATACTTACCTTTGCTCATAATTTTCATATGTTTTCCTATCATGTACTGTCATATATAGTACATAACTCAAGTACTATCATCTGAGCTTGGACGGTTCCCTTTATTGTTTTTTTAAAGATGTATCTAGTAATGACAAAAACAAACTTTCAAATTTTGTCTAAGAAAGTCATTACCTTTCATTTCTTGAGGTTGTTTCTCCCCTCCCCCCCCAGCATTTGAATATATTATCCTGCCCTGGTAAAGTAGGAAATCATGACAGCAAGTAGTGAAAAAAACATGACCAGCTCCTGGTAGGCAGCTAGCTAAAGGAGGAGGAAGAGTTAGAAGAAGACATATGCCCACTTCACCCTACAAGGCCCCAACTGCTAAAGTATCCATGACTTCCTAATAGTCCAAGAAGTTATCAACCTATAAAAGGACTAGGCCACTCAAGAGTTCAGAGCCATCATGATGAAATAGTCTCTGAAAGACCTCTATCTCTGGCTATGGCTGTTAGGGACTGGGCCTTCAATACACAGGCTTTGGGGAGGCATTTGAATGCAGTGAGATAAGACAGAGACTGACCATCAGGAAGTGGATGGCTGGTGCAGGGTATGGTCTGCTTCCTTCCCTCCTTCCTGCGGAAAAGGACTCAGCTCTTTCTTTTCTCAGTTGTGTAAAGTTGGTCTGGATATGAGGGAATGAAATGACAACTGCTTTTCTCTATTGCTAGCTGTACCAGGAAACTGAGCTTGGTTATCCCAGGCTTATCATGAGGTAAAACAGAACTAGCTCACAGAAGACACCCTGAAGTGTGGACAGTGGAACACCTTATACATTTTTTCCCTCCCGTGTGGAAGAGAAAGGTTAGTTTTCTCATCAGCTCTCAATTCACAGTGAGGCCAGCTGTACGGGGCTCACTCTCCTCTCCCTTTACTCTCAACTGTCCCAGGGAACCAGGTGTTCCCATCAGTCAGACAACATAGAAAGGCTGCAAAGCATATACTGAGAGTCCAAACTGCCATATGCACTCACTAACCTAACAGACCACCCAACACTCAGGGAGTAACAGGCTGAGGCCGACTTCTCAATACTAAGAGAAGTACTTTCCCACTTTGGGAAAATAAGTAATGTTGGTAATGTAAAATGCTCTTTTCTACATAAACACAGCTGTTTCTGATCTATCTTTCTAGGATGCCTCTACCTCTTAGTTGGATTTTAAATTTCTTTTCAAGGCACATTTGTGCTAATATCATGGCTTGGTTTTTTGTTTTGTTTTGTTTTTAAGAGACAAGGTTTCACTCTGTCACCCAAGATGCAAAATGCAAAATGCTCTCTCTCTCTCTCTCTCTCTCTCTCTCTCTCTCTCTCTCTCTCTCTCTCTCTCTCTCTCCGCTCTCTCTCTCTCTCTCTCTCTCTCTCTCTCTCTCTCTCTCTCTCTCTCTCTCTCTCTCTCTCTCTCTGTGTGTGTGTGTGCGTGCGTGCATGCGTGCGTGCGTGCGTGCGTGCGTGTGTGTGTGTAGGGGGCTGGATTGTGTCTGTTGTACATTCACATAGGCCAAAAGAAATTCTCCCACATTGTCCCCTTCTATTACTCTCCACCTATTCATATGAGGCAAGGTCTTCCATGCACTTTGGGTTTGTGGTTTTTCAGCTAGGCTAGAAGCTATCACTGCCCAGAAATCCTGCTGTCTGTGGCTCCCCTAGAGCTAGGGCTACAGGTATGCACAGGACCATACCTGGCTTGCTACATGAGTCCTGGGCTCCAGTCTGTTCCTCATGATTGCACAGTATGTGCACTTAGCCCCAAAGAATGCCTTCTTGGAACAAATATTTACTGAGTTTATCATCCTAAAGTTGAGCCAAGGTGGGGCATTTTCCTAGAATAACAAACCAAATATGTTAAACCAACCACATAAAAACACAGATTAAAAATAAGCAAAAGAATCATCTGCTGATAAGTGTTAGAAAATAAATTGAAAAAAAAATACTATTTTGTGGAAAGGAACAAAAATTATGAGTTGCTCCAGTGTTCACACAACTATTTTTTAATCTGTAAGCAGTAAAATATTAATACAAAGTAAATCTAAACAAATAGTAGATGTAATTACCGCTACACAAAATTTAACTCACCGCTACACCAAATTTAGAAGTGTACAATTTTTTTCTTAGTAACCTCTTCAAACTGTGTGATATATTGTTCTACTTATAATAAGGATTCAAAAAATGTGTGTCAAGCAAATAAATGTAGATACTTAACATATTTTATCCTTCCTAAATACCATAATTTCATTTCTTCTCTCCTAAGCCTTTTCTACTGCAAAAGAGGAAAGACAGTTGTGATTAACCACAGACTTTATGATTTATCACATTGACTCACAGACTACTTTGCAAAGAAGAAATTTTAGAAATCACCAATCATAGTTGTTTCCAAACAAACCTACAGTCTTCAGTCTTGGGTCCGGGAGTGATATGCTCAGCCTCAATCAGAGTAATAGTTTTGTTTTCCTGTTTATCATGTGTATGTGTGTGTAGTGTATGTGCATGTTCATGTGTGTAGACATATGTTTGTGCAGGTCCACTTGTAGAGTCCAGAGGCTGACATCAAGTACCTTCCTTGTTCACTCTCTACCTTAGATATTGAGACAGGCTGTCTTGAACAATCCATGTAGTCTAGCTAGCCATCTTGCTTTGGGATCCTATCTGTTTGCTAAGCCCTGGGCTTTCAGGTAGGTCACCAATTTACCCAGCATTTCCTGGGTTCTGGGGATCCAAGGTCCATTGCTCACACTTGGGAGACAAGTACTCTGTCCACTTAGCAATCTCCTCAGTCTGAAGAGCAGTTCTTACCTGTTTCACATACTGAGCTTTCATTTCAGAAAAAAAGGAGAGAAACAGTACCTAAAGGATGCACAGTAGGATGAAACAGTTTTTCTGACATTTCCTCCAAAGATCTTCCCAATACACCAATCAGCTCCTAATGTGGGGTGTTTCTCTATCACTCCCACCACCCTTTCCAGTTAAAAACACTGACTGAATGTCCAGTTGAATTTTAATTTCAGGTAAGCAAGGAAAAATAACTAGTTGCATCTCAAATACAACTATTCTTGTTCAATTGTCTAAAGGGCTGAGTCCATAAACCCTCCTAGAATTTGCCTTGAATGCTAGATTGAATTTAAAAGGCCAGCCCATAAATCATACTCTTCAGCAAGCTGTCCTAGGTTGACCCAAGCTCTAATAGCCATTGTCATAACAACCCTAAGCACGCAGTAGGGTACAATGAGAGATTTCCTTATGAAGGAGCCAGACCTGCCAGTGTTCCTTCATATATAAGTCCCTGCATATAGTGACAATTTAGTAAACTAGGTAGATGTGCCCATTTAGAGCTGATGAGATTATGTGTCTCTTGGGAAGTTGTAACATTTGTGCTATCGACATTTGGGGCCAATTGGATAGTCAAAGCATTGATCAATCTTTCCTTGACTTGGGCATCAAACTGTTTAACTTTGCAAGAAAATTCTTCACTTCCATTTCTATTCAGTAATGAACTGTTACAAATTCCATTTACAAAGCATAGTTCTGTACAAAGAGATGCACAAACCAAAGCTCCCTTCTTGAAGTACCCACATTCAGAAAGGAAGGCAAGTATGAAACACATAAACTCCTTTGGTCTTCTCTAAGTATGCCAGCACCATCATCCCCTTGATCATTCATGGGGCTAGTGTCAGATAGATCCTCAGAGGATACATTTCTATATTTTATTCCAGAGAATCTTCACCTTTTTCTTCATGACTTTTCAGGATGACATCATATGCTGACTCTCTCCTTCTTCCATTGAGAAACAGTTTTCCCCAGTTATCTGAGCAGCCCATGAATTTGGTGAGATACTGAGGTGGGCCAGGGAGCAGCTATTATTCTGACTATTCTGTACATTGCATAGAAAATACCATTCTGCTTAATCAAAATGTGAAAATCTGTGTGTGATAGCCCATGCCCATAATCCCAGCTACTCAGGAAGCCGAGCTATGAACCAATTTGAAGCCAATTTAAATGACTTAGCAAGACCCTGTCTCAAAATGAAATTTTTAAAAGGGCTAGGGATATAGCTCACTGGTGGAACACTGCTGCCCCAGGCTCTGAGTCTATTCTTTCAAACTTCCATGTTGAAGACATAATCTTTTTTTTTCTTCTTTTAACTAAGCCTCTCTTGTCAACACTTCATGGCCTGTTGCTGTTTTGCTTATTGTTTTTACTCCATTGTCTGTACACTTCACAACAGCAGTGATCTATGAGCCTTGACTTGTCTATCCTGAAGAATGATGGGCTGTGTCAAGCATGGCATTGGGACAGCTTGAATTTTCAAGTGCAATTCTGTTAAAACAGCAACAACAACAACAAAAAATCTCGCTATAATAAGGTGAGATGTCAAAATGTATATTTGGCCCAGAAGTCTCAATAGGGCAGAAGCATTTGGCAGACAGCATAATATTTACAAGCAGGCAATTAATTCATGCTTTTTAGGAATAGCAAAAATAAACAAGGATCTTCAGCTTAGAAGGTCTATGCTTAATCTAAAGCTCCAGAGGCTTGCTTGAGTAGAAAGGCTAGCATATAAATTCAACATTACAAACATACTTACAGTCTGTATGCCACAGTAGCAACTCTCTAATGATGGATTGACTAGGAATTAATTAATTTATCCCCAAACAACAAGACTGATTAACAGTGGCTTTCTTGCTTCATAACAAGTTCAGACCTAGACAGTCCCTCACTGGCATAATCACTGCTCAGTATGTCACAAAGAAGGGACCCCTGTACCTCCTGCCAGTCCTTTCTGCTGTCCTTGGTTACAATGGCCTTTGCCCTCACACTTATCATGTCAGGGACAATGATAGCTACTCCAAAGTTCATGTTCCCAGGAAGATGGAGCAAGGGGGAAGGACAAGGGGGCAAGGAAGAAAATGTTGTGGTGTGAGAGCTTGCTATTGTATACAAGGATTTGTTTTTCACCTACATGGTGTTATTTATCTCTACTTACAAAAGGGGAAGGTCTTGGGGTTTGTGGCTTTCACTTTTATGCTAGAGTTAGGCAAAAGAGACAGAGAATTACCTATCACAACTAAGCTAGAAAGAGACTTGATTATTTCTAGATCCCAGTTCAGGTAATTGAGTAAAACTTATTTTGGTCACAACTATTTTAAAAGTTGATTACTGGAACCATCCTCAGTAGTGGAAAAAATTACCTTAGCTGAAAAGAAACAGTATTGAATATTACCTACCTTCCCATATTTTTGCCCTACTTGGTGTGTTACATAAATTAGAATTGGTACAGATGGAGAGTAAGAAAACAAGGTCTGTATTCCAGTATAAAACATGCTTTGTCTCCATCCGGTGGATGATAGTGATATTGCAATGACAGCCAATGGCTTGCTCCTTCCAAGCTCACTCAATGACATTGTCTAGATTGCATTAGCCTTTATTTCCTTCCTTCCTTCCTTCCTTCCTTCCTTCCTTCCTTCCTTCCTTCCTTCCTTCCTCCCCTCCCTCCCTCCCCCTCCCTCCTTCCTTCCTTCCTCCCTCTCTCTTTCCCTCCCTCCCTCTCTTCTTTCTTTTTGTTTCCTCTCTCTAAGATTCACCAATAGGTTAGAAGAAACTCAGTCATTTGGGAACTCTGAGTTGCAACACCCCCAGCGAAACAACCACAAAGTAGAAAGTGGTCTATGTAGATAAACCACATGATCTCCCAAAGACCCCATTACACTCAGGGTTGAAATCATCAAGTTCTTGTTGGCAACCCATGAAGTCTGATCTGTTGCCTTTTCAATAGGGCAATATGGAGATGCAAATACACAGTCAGACTTGCCCATGAGCAAGGCTCAAGCAGTTTAACTGATTTTGTATCTCACATATTCACAAACAACTGGTTGCAATTTCCACAGAATTCTTAGGTGCTTGTCAAAGTGAGTATTCTTTCTTCTTGAAGTGTCAACACTCCTTTGGGGATGAAGCTCTGGAGCTGGACACTTGCCAATCAGACCCTGCCTTTTCCTCTATTTTGTAGATTATTAAAACTTGCCTTCTGGAGTCAACAATATGGTCCAATGGGTAAAAATTGTACCATAAAGGCCTGACAAGCTGGGTTTTATCTCCAGACCCCACCGTAGAGGGAAAGCATTGACTCCCAGACGACCTCTCTGCCCCATGTGCTCACACACATATGCACACAGTAGTAAAACAGAGTTCTTAAACTTGCTTTATGGAACATGCTTCTTTCTCACCTCACTTTTTGTCAGCTGACTATAGATATATTTAATATTGGTGTGTCAGACACACAGATAATAATGCAGAGGGAAAAATATATCAAAGATATATAAACCATTATCACTTACGAAGTATGAGCATTGGCCCTATTCTTGTTTATAGTCTAGAAGACATTTCAAATGAAGCTGCTGTCAAACTAGTCACTATCATCAAGCCAATTTTGATCAATGGTGACTCAGTCAATCATGACATATGCATTACCATGTAAACTGTATATTTAACCATATACATGATTTTGTATTTTTAAAAGGTAACTAAGTTTTACTTCTGGCATTATTAGATAGTTCTGAATCCTCTGAGAACCTGAAAAAAAATAAACATATATCATTAAATTAGTGAAAAGACAGATCTGATTGGCATTTAAAACATACTAAATGCTAGAGAAACCATATCCAGAATGTAGAGAATCAGAGTCTCAAATAGATAGTAAGGAAGCTGGACAGATGGCTCGGCAGTTAAGGGCACTGGCTCCTCTTTCCAGGAACCAGGCTTTGATATCCAGCACACAGATGACAGTAACAACTCTCTGTAACTATTCCCAGGGGATCAGACAATCTTTTCAGGTCCCTATGGGCACTACACACATGTGTTAACACATACATACATACATACATACATACATACATACATACATACATACATGAAAATATCTATACACACAACAATAAATACTACTTTTTAAGCTAGTATGAGTTTCTATAGGCTAGCTTTCATGGGGCTGGCAATATGGGTCAGTGTGTAAAAGCACTTGCCTGGCAAGCCTGGTACCCTAGGTTGATTCACAAAAGCCATGTAAAGGTGGAAAGAGAAACTGACTCCACAGAATCATCCTGTCATATCCAGGTGTGCGTCATGGCACAGATGCCTCTCTCTCTCTCTCTCTCTCTCTCTCTCTCTCTCTCTCTCTCTCTCTCTCTCTCTCTCTCTCTCTCTCACACACACACACACACACACACACACACACACACACACAAACACACACACATCATGCACACACACATTAATTAAATGCTATCTCTTGTATCAGTAATCAAAGCACTAGAAATCAAAACTACAATGCATACGTCCAAACCATCTTTTAGAATATTTGAAACCAAAGGACAATATTAACCTATGCTCAGCAAATGCCACTCTCCTGTGTTGTTTTTAACAAAACCTCCATTGTTCAATTTTTTTTTTTTTCAATAAAGACTCAGGAGCTAGATGCTGGGGTCAAAACCTACTAGCTCAGAGACGCAGAGAAAGTACCCATCATCCCAGAAGTACCCTTCTCCCATGCTGTCTCTTAACAGAAAAAAAAAATCTCAATGCTCCTCCCTTCTCCTTCCTGTGTTCACTTCCTGTCCACCTCTTGACCTGTGGTTGACTTCATTTAATCCTGTTTACAATATTCAAGTGGAAAGCTCTTAAAGGTGTGTGTTAGCACTGAGCCACACCACAACTAGAAATAGGCTTTCTAGTAAATAACACAATCTTGGGGTTCCCTGCAACACTCACATTCCACTGGTGAAAATGGGTCTCGGTACAATCAGCCTGCAAAAGTATTTAGTGGTATTTTTAAAATTTAAGCAATGCTATGCCTTACCAATTTCAGCTTTTATAGATATGCAGAGAATGTTTATTTTGCAGCATTGATTATCAATGCTGCCAAATAAATAGTCAAAACCTGTATACCTAAATGCCTATTCATGGTAAGATGAATAAAATCATGCTATAAGCTCATATGATACAA
Source organism: Cricetiscus sungorus (assembly GCA_030556225.1). NCBI lineage: Eukaryota > Metazoa > Chordata > Mammalia > Rodentia > Cricetidae > Cricetiscus > Cricetiscus sungorus. The sequence goes on along the minus strand of JANBXA010000007.1, from coordinate 131,865,263 downwards.
TACTGTAATTACTGTAATGAAACAAACCAAAAAAAAAAAAAACAAGGTCAAGCTCCTCAGAACAAGATAAACCTCACAAATACAGTTTTACACAAATGAAGCATGACAGTGAATATAAACATTTTCAGACTTTCTTGGTATTAGAAATCAATACAGTGATTATCTTTAGAAGAGATGGGTGGATGGGTAGGAACAAAGGATGAAGGAGAGGAGGAAGGGAGGGAGGGAGGAATGGGAAGATGGAGGGATTGGGCAGGGCCAAGAGATTTGTATTTTTGTAATTTTGCACTTTGTATTCTTCAAATTTTCACCTTAAGTAGGGCAGCTTTACTCCTTGAGCTATGCACCTCCAAACTGTACCTATCATTTACTTAAGGATCTAGTTTAAAAGCAGATTTTTATCAAGTAGACTAAAAGAAGATTCACAATTCTGTATTTCTTGAAAATTTCAAGATGGGCCAGTGAGATGGCTCAGCCAGAAGAGCCACTTGGTCCCAGGGCCAATAACATGACTTCTAGCAAGAAGCAACTCCCTAAAGTTGTTCTAAGAAAGGATATGTATATCTATATTCACTCACCACACACACACACACACACACACACACACACACACACACACACACACACACACACTGCAAGGTAATGCTGAGCCTTAGAGAGCAGAGCTTTCCAACTGTCATCAAAAGATTTTGTAAATTATCAAATATTACTGATAGCCATTAAAAGCTTAGTGATATTTTAGTTTTAAAAAAATATTGTTAGGCCCTTTCTCTAGCTTTGTGAGAATTTGCTCCTAAATGTAAGTACCAAACACTTATTTTCAATAAAATAAATAGTAAATGTACAGTATGCAAGTTATATATCATGGGCACTTAATTCAGAAGACGATGTCAAACTATGGCAGGAGAGGCTGCTTGGTAATCAACACAAGATGTTTGGCACTGTCCTGGATAAGCAACACTTAGCAACTGGCATCTCTGCTGGATTGTCAATTGCAGGGGCTGGCAAATTTTCTCCATAGGGCCAGATGGTAAATATTTTAAGCCTTGCAGATCATAGGGTTTCTATCATAAATACTCAGTTCTGCCAGTGTGTCACAAAAGCTACTACATCAGTATGTATGTGACTGGGTCTAGAAGGGGACCTAATATATCCCCTAGTCTACTATTCATCATCAGTTGACAACAAGTATTTTGTCTGAAATTTTCCATAGTTTTAAGAAACCATCTTAGCCAGGTATAGTGATACAAGTCTGTAATTACATCCTTTGGAAACTGATACAGGACAGGCAGGAGGATGGTGTGTTCCAATCCAGACTGTTTGGCTATAAAGTAAAACTCTGCCTCAAGAAAAAGGAGAGGAAATGAGAATGGGGAAGAGCAGAGCTGATTGGAAAGGGAGCATCACAGGAACAGGGATAGGGAAAAAATGAGATAAACTTGTACCTCAACGATGACATTTTTGGTGTCTTCATGGTTATTCACTGTCAAATAATTTCATAAATGGTAACCAATGAAGTAGAACCCTAAAATAAATAATATATGAGGTGACAACACAGGGGGCATCTTAGTATATAATTTGTATTCTTTAGCCACACACTATTGGGATGTTGGCCTGCCTGCCAATCATTTCACAAGATTAGCAACCATCAGTCATCATATTGCAAAACTGGCACAAATCATGTACATGAATTTAAATTCCACATAGAACTTAATCATGCTAAGCCTGTACCACAAAATGCACTTATTTTATATGGATTTACATTTTTGATATGCATAAAGTATAACCAAAAACTGCAAATGTGCTTTAAACTTAATAAGTAAAACTTAGCCACAGCCATTAAAGGTGCATGCCATTAATCTCAGCAGAAGGCAGAGGTAGGTGGATCTCTGTGAGTCGGAGACCAGCCTGGTCTACAGAGTGAGTTCCAGGTCAGTCAGGATTATGTAATCCATTTATTGGTTATAGTACTTTATTGTACGTATAATATTGGCTATGCTAGCTTAGCCTCAGGTTCAGAAACCCAAAATGAAAGCTCACACTCATGAAAGCTTAGCTTACCTGGCTTTCTACATGATTTTAATGAGTTGTATATTTTGAAAAACTATAGATTTTAATATATTAAAACACTAAAATGGAGTTAAGATTTGTTCAAAAATGTTGGTCACCTATGTTTTTATAATTAAAAATAAAAGGCTTAGGGAAAAGTCAAATTAACTAGTAAGAAAACGTCCACTCTAATGGCCAGGATGATCACTGTTTGAGATTTGATCAAGATAAATACATTGCCATCTCAGTATTTACCAAGAATAGGAATCCAGGAACTTGAAGACAAAGTGTTCCATTCATTGGCTATGATTGTGATGACCAAGTGACGAACAAACTTGGCCCGCGAGCCCTATGGGCCAAACATACGAAGTTTGGTCACCATGGTCAACAATAGGTTCTATTATTATTTCTTGAGAGTTTGTACCTTACGCTCTTTTCAGTGCTATTGAAAGGACTGATTTCTAGCTTGTCTTCTCCATTTTGGTCCAATTACAAACAGCAGCTGTGTTTTATTTTTGTTAGTGGGGGGAGGGGAGTTGTTTTTATTTCATTGAAAACAAAATTATGTATGTAGATGTTTTGCCTGCATATGTATATGTCTGCACCAACCACGTGTGCCCTAAGAGGCCCAAAGAGAGGGAACTGGAGTTATAGATGTGGTGCATGATGTGGGTGGTGGGAATCGGACCCAGGTCCTCTTAACCTTAGAGCCACCTCTCTAGCACCTACGTTTTTCATTTTCACTGTGCTGTAAGGTACTATTAATTTTACACGCATGCTTCACTTGTAGCTAGGACTTGGGGAGTGGGCATCCACAGTGGTATCTTTGTGTACATCTGGCTACCCTGAAACTCATTCTGTAGATCAGACTGGCCTCTAACTCACAAGCACTGGGATTAAAGGCATGCACCACCACTACCCAGCTCATAAAATATTTAAATTCACGTTATACAAACACCTGACTTGGGTCACTATGTATAGGGGGGGAAAAAGAACAACTAATGTTCTTCCCTTTATTTCTTGGGTGTTTGTGCATGTATGTGTGTATATGCTAAGAATAGAACCCAGAGCCTTGTACATAGTAAAGTACTATGCCTCTGGGCAACAAACACCCTCAACCACTAATTCTAGTTTTCATTTAAAAAACTTTCTTCTACAATAAATTTTGATCATACTGTTTTCCCTCCCCAACACCTCTCTACCTACCAAATTAAAAAACAAAAAACAACTTAAGACAAAAAAAATATCAAAATAAAACAAGTGCACACATATATAAAAATTAAAAAAGGAAACATGAAATTCATTTTTTTCTTTTCATAAGGGAAAAAAATTCACGGGGGCTGCTCTAAAGGTTGGGTGAAAATTATTTCCCTTTTCCCAGCAGGAATTTCCCAGGGAATAGCTTCTTGGTTAGGGGTGAAACTTTATGTGCACCTCCCCTTTCAGTGTTGGGATTTTGTCTGGTTTGAACCTATTCAGGTCTTGTGCATGCTGTCAGTCTCTATTAGTTCTGTTGTGTCTGAAAGCCCTGACATTTTTAAGGGGAGGGGTTTCATAAAGAATGAGTGCTCCAAAGTTTCTCACTGCACACTGTCCAGTTGTGGATCTGGGTTAAGTAGCATCTATTGCAAGAAGACTTCTCTGTCTAATTATGTGAACTACACGTGACCTTTTAAGTTTAGTTCATATTAGGCTTCAGCAATGACTTTTTTTTTTCAATCCCTTTGTTCTTGAATTTTAAAATATCTTTTCCCAGGGTTTGTTGTTGTTGTTCTCTGTATGTCCTGGTATTCTAAATTTCTTTATGTAAGTCTACAAGTTTATATCAAACAGCACTCCCAAATGCTCCCAAGCCATAGACCTCCCAGTCTTCATCCTGCTTGTAGATTAGAATTTAAGTTTTCAGTTACTGTTCCAACATCATGCCTGCCTGTTACCACACTCCCAACCATGATGATCACGGATAGATTAACACTCTGAAACTGAAAGCAGCCCCCACTTAAATGCTTTCATTTATAACTTGGCTTCTTTGTCCTGTCTCTTCCAGCAGTAGAAAAGTAACTAAGGCATGTAAAACTGATTTAAAAACACTTTTCTCGCTCTGATTCCATCTCTATACCCCATTTCTTCTGCCCTCTACTTTGGCTCTGCCTTGGGCACCCTTCCCAATGCTGATGGCAGCGGTCTTAGCAAACAGCACTGATCAGCCTGAATTTTAAGGAGAATACAGCTTTTATTTGCTTCAGAATGTTTATTTTCTCCAGTCAAAAAGTAAAATCAGATTCCTTGCTGGCACTGAGCTGGTGCTATATGATTGGTGCTTCTTACTGGGTTCCTACAGTTCCTACTTTCCCCTGCTATGCCTATAGTTCACAGCCAAACTCACAGTAGAGGTTTCAGTTGTGGGGTACATCCAGCCAGCACCTGGGAGTGGGGGAAACATGCCTCAGAGCCTGCCCAGCCTGCTGTCTAGCAAGGTCCTGTCTGCCTTGCCTCACACTCCTGACAAATGAGATCCTGCTCCTATGAGATCAAGCTGTTCCTGGACTGTTCTACCACTCAGAGACATATCCCTGTGCAAGGGCTTCAGTGAAGCTTCAAAGAAATGCAAATACAACCATGGTCAGGGTTCCCTGCCCTGAAGAGAAGAGTCCTAGGCCTTGCTCTTAACCTAACCCCTCACCAATAGCCAAACATGACCAGGGTCCCTGGGACTGGGAGTAAGGAGAGAACTTCTCATTCCACAGATTACGTTAGACTAGTGTGTGTGTGTGTGTGTGTGTGTGTGTGTGTGTGTGTGTGTGTGTATTACACCTACCACCAAATGAACACTATCTGCGTTCAATCCCCGGGACCCATGTGGCAGAAGGAAAAAAATCAACTTCTATCTAGATTCCTTCTCGTTTGCCCTCTGACCTCTACATGTGTGCTATGTGAGAACACAAACAAGCAAGCAAGCAAGCAAGCAAGCAAGCATGCACGCACGCACACTAGAGAAAACTTTTAAGAACCTTATAAAGTATAATGTTGATATATTTATTGAATTAAAAATATACATAAAACACCAGTCTATACAACAGCATTTAATGCATAATATATAAACTTTTAAACTTAGAATTTACAATGATTGTAAATATAAAATTAAAAATGAAAGTCTCCCAAAGTCATTTATTTTGCTGTTCTTGTTCGAAGCCGTCGTTTGAGGATCTGATGATCACTTTCTTTCACTTTCTGTTCCATTAAAATCTGAAATTAACAGTTTTTCAAATATAGGTAAAAATACTTTGCTCATGAGTGATGCTATACATTATAATTCCATTTTTCACCTTCTAAACAAATACATGTAAAAGAATATAGATTTGTAAAAGATTCATTCAACATTACCTGATTTAAGAATTAAAACAGCCTATAGTCTGCTGAATCCAAGGCAGATATAGACTTGAAATAATTACTAAAATATTTGGACACAAAATGCCTCAAACCAATTTTAGGAAATCACCATTCACAGCAATAAGGGACTAACACGAGGGGGAAGTACATTATATGCTCTCTAACTCACAAAAACAATCTGTAGACATAGATATCTTTCTTCAGCCGAGAAACTGTGTACTACTCAGATGGTAAAATGTGACTAATAGAACAGTACATGAAATAGCATGTCCTAACTCTACCGAATTCTTTCCAGCTGCCTTTTGACATCAGCCTTAGCTTTGTTAACTACTATTGCAAAAGCGGGTCTCTCTTATTTTTCTTGGCCATTTCCTGTTGAAATACTTTACTTTTGTTTCTACTTACTACTTTCATCCACTGAGCAAGTGAGAACTTCCTGCATTAGCTCTCATGAGGACAATGGAGCAGAGTAACAACAACCTCTTTTTCTTAAAAAGGCCTAAAGGAAGTCAGGTGTGCGTGCACATACCAATGATCCCAGCACACTACAATGAGCCAGCATCAGGGAGGCTAAGGCAGAGGGAACATTAAGAGTCTGAGACCAATTTGGATGACATAGATATACTGTGACCAAAACACCCACATATGCTAAAAATTAGATTTTTAAAAATAAAATAATAAAATTCAAATTGTTACAAATACTTGAGAATTAAAAAGAAAATGCATAATTTTACACTGATGAGAACTAAAATATTAGCTTACCACTTGGCCAGATATGTTGATGGGAGATGAAATTTCAGTTCTGTATAATTTCCGTTTAGCTTTTTTTGGCTGAGACACATTTTCTTTACTTAATCCTACAGCTGAAAACTTTGGAGAACTCATTGTTTCAATTATCTTTTTTGCTGTAAGTAAAAATGTTAATTCTTGTGTTAATTTTCTAACTGCAGGGGCTTGAAATTCTTAATGAAGAAAAACAGAAATTAAGAAAAACACTGCACTATACAAATGGTGACAAAACATGAATAGGTAATTGATAAAGAAACAAATCCTATTAACACTTATCATAGAGAGGGGAGAAAAGCAAGGAAGTATCAGTGAGACCCCAGCATCTTTAATAACTTGGGAGTCTACCCAGAGTAAAGTCCATCTGTGGGAAACCTGCATTAAAAGTAAGGTGGTAAAGCTAGCCATGTCACATATACCTAGATTCCTGGCAGCTGGGACAATGAGGCAGGAGGAGCTTGATTCCCAGGCTAGCCTGTGCTATATACAGTAAGACACTCTCAAAAACTCAATACACTAAATAAACCAAATAAATGGATAAAGAAATAATGATAGATTCATTTTGATACTCATGTATAAAGATACCCAGAATGAATATTAAGTAACAACTTAATCACTAGGCCTTTATGGGTGTGCATGCATGCGCACACACATGCACCATGCAAGCGTGTGCATGCAATCGTTTGCACACACACAATAGTAAACAGTGAATAGATTCTAAAAAGTAAACTAGATATTTTTAAATTTCCTGCTGAGACACTAAAGGCACGAAATCAAGAAAGTTTGGCAACCTCCAGTTAACCTTCACAAAGCACTTTCTGTTTGGATTCAACTATGATTCTAGTCTTTCCATCCTCATCTCCCCAACTTCTGGTCTCCAATTTATGTTATTGCTACCACTCAGGAAATCCCATAAAACCTCTTCACATACTCCTCCCTGCCTGGAATTACATATACATTTTACAGAGTTCTATATTCTAACAGCATTTTAAAACTATACCCTGTAGTGAATATGAACATGCATATTTATATATAATAATACCTATTTTAACAAAGATGTAAAACATGTCTACATTATAGGTCACTGTTCCTCCATGGTCTCTGTAGGAGTTCCTGCTATAATATCCTTCAATGATGGACAATCATGTGAAATTTTAAGCCAATAAACCCTTCCTCCGAAACTGGTAATAGTATATATACATGGATAGTTGATATTTACGGCATGTAAGACAAAAACAAACCATCAGAAGGATACACAATACAGTGATTATCTTCAAAGGGTCAAAGAATGAAATCCCACATTTCTATGCCATATCCCATTTCCTTCCTAAGTTTCCCAAAGTTCCCTCATTATTATAATTGGCCTTCTCTCTCCTCCAGTACTATCCAACCGCATTATTTTACCTCTGCTATATTAAACAGCCTGCTCATTTACATAAGCTACTTAAATATGAGCCTTTCTACTCAAATACATAGTGAACACCTAGGAATATCATTTTTCATCAGATATTTTCCCCAGTATCTAGGAAGCAATGCCTGCCTGCTCTAGGCATTAGACTTATTAAACTGTTAAATGTATATGCAACTAGGCAATAGAAAGCACTCTACATGCATTACAAAGGTCATGTAACTTTTCTACAAACCTTTTGACTGAAGAATTGTTGGAGAATGTTGCAAGAAGTCTCCAAATTTCTGTAGTGTTCCCTCTCTTTTTTTAGAAGCTGTGTTTGCACTAACTGTAGATGCCTGGCTCCGTAAAGAGTACGTTTTCTTAGATGATGGACATAAAGAAACCTAAGAAACAAATACTTTCTGTCACTAATTAATGAAAAATGTTACATGGAAAGAGTTATGGCCACTATTAATTAAAGGAACTTGGAATTAAGTTTGTGTATTATGATCAAAGGGCTAACCAATGACATTGAGTTTGACAGCTACTGTAAGTAGAAGTGAATGGGAGAAGAAATGCCTGCTAAAGGGCAAATGCTAAAGGTACAGTCAAATGTGAATTACATGCGTTGGAAATTGAAGAGAAATTGAGTTGCAATTGAACACAACTGAATTTTGCAAAACTACGACTCAAACTTTGGTATCTTACATCTAAGCTCCCACTTTATCAAGTAAACAACAAAAATGGACAACTGAACAAAGCACAAACCTTTTGTTCCTTTTTGACAGAGGAATGTCTATGTTCTGAAGCAGGGAACTGCACATTATTTCTGGGTGTAGAATTCTTATTTTCACATTTCACCAAGTCCTAGAAGTAATAAATTTCGGCACTGGTTACTTTCTTGAAAATAATTTCTTTAGACTCAAAAAGCACATCTGAAAATGCTACAGTACTAATTAGGGTAACTGTTGTTGAACAGAGGCAGTTTGAGATCAAGAAACAATAGCAATGTTGGAAGATGTTTGGTTGCTTTTGTCAGAGAGAAAGGTAACATAAATCACAAGGCCTTACAAGGAGGCCTCCAGCTTGGAAAGCAAGTTGTGCTAAGATTGAGAAACCATAGGTCAAAGTGTGAATGTAGCAATGGGATGGCCAGAGCTCAGTGGAGAACCTATAAGAACATGTTTCACTTGAGCTTTACCACAGTGCAACTCTACAGAATCATCTCCCATGCCAAACACATGCATGCCTAAGATCTATCATTGAAATCTGGCAGGCAACATCAAAAGGAAAAGAAAACTTCACAAAGGTAAAATGGAGAAATATGAAATGATACAATCCCAGGGTGAAAGACAGTTAATCTTAGCAGTAGTTATGAATAATGGGCACTGTCCCTAACACTTTCGCTGGCTCTTGGGAACCTAGTCCTCATACTGGATTGCCTTGCCCACCTTAACTACAAAGGGTGGTGATTAGTTTTACTTCCACTTGATATGCCATGCTTTCTGATACCCATGGGAGGTCTTCCCCTTTCTAAACAAAAACAGAGGAATGGGTGGAGTGAATGAATGAATGTATGTATTTTTTATAAAAAAAAAAATTATGGCTCTAATTGTTCCATAGCTGAATGTGATGGCACACACCTTTAAATCCAATACTTAGAAGGCAGAGGCAGGGAGATCTCAGTCCACATAGTGAGTTTCAACAGCCAAGGGTATGCAAAGAAACCCTACCTGAAGAACAACACTAGCTACTTTTTCAAAGGACCCAGGTTCGATTCCCAGCACCCACATGGTAGCTCATAACCATCTGTAACTCCAGTTCCAGGGGATCCAATACCCTCTTCTGGCCTTCCTGGGTACTATATGCATGTGGTGCACAAACATGCAGGCAAAATAACCATCCACATAAAATGAAAACAGATAGATCTTTTATTAAAAGAAAAAAAGAAATAATATTTTGTCTTTCCTAAATGAGCATAGCATCTTACTTTTTACTTCTCCACATAACCTACAGAGGACGAAGCATTTGTACGGGGCATAATTACTGAATTTAACTATTATAATCTTAGCTGTAAACAAAAGAATACAAGTGTACAAGAAGTGAGCAAAGTACAATCTGAGAAGCAGAGGAGAGATAATAGCCAAACATTAGTAGAAGGCACAGGGTCATAGCGGGCTGCATGAAAAGTTAAAGAGTAATCATGAGAAGCAAATGAAGACAGATGGCAAGGCTGGACCATCTCATTTGGAGTGCTCAGAAAAGAGCTTCTTGGAGTATTTACTCGAACAGATTATAGCACTGAATAGCACTGCTGAACAGATTTTCACATGTGCCAAAGGGTTGATTTATTGCAACAGTGAAGATGTAACAAAATCAGATAGAATTTTACATTTCAAAGTTATAAAACTACAACAATCAGAAAATCTCTGAGATACACATGAAGAATATATACTAGGAAAATAAGTAAATAATTGTATTTCAACTTTCCTTCTTCATAGTGGTGGTGGGGGGGAATAAATATAGCATGGTAGGTGAGGAAATTCAAATATTTTAGTCATATTTAAAATGTGGCAATAAATAAATAGTTATTGCCTTTAAAAATCTAACCACTGAGATTCAAGGCAATCTATATATCGCAGAGAAGGTCTGTACACCAATACACTCAGGGAATGAACTACTTGACAGCCAGGCATGAGAACTAGTACTTCTGTTCTTCCACCCGCTTGAAAATACACTATTTTCTTTAAAGAAGTAAAGGAGAATTGGAGAACTTTGCTTTACCAAACATTTTAAGCTTAAAACAAGTAACTTTAAAAGTAAATATTATCATCTATCATGTGCCTTCCACAGAAAGAGAGGAGAACATTATTATACTGATGGGAGATGTCATTCTGTAAATATGTTTCTCATATTGGTTAATGAATAAAGCACTGTTGGCCAATAGGAAAGCAAGATAGGCGGGACTAGGAAACAAGGAAGAGAGAGGAAGTAGTAGAGAGGAGATTGAAGATGGATGACCTACAAGGTAGTACGCCGGGCTCTCCCTCCGGTAAGATAAGACCACGTGAAAATACTTACATTAATAGAAATGGGTTAATATTTAAGACAGAGCCAGCCAATAAAAAAACTAGTAACTGGCCTACAGAATTATATCTAATACAAGGTCTCAGTGTGTTATTTGGGGCTGGTGCGGCTCTGTGTCCAGGCCGGCAGGAAAAAAACCTTACTTATAACAATATACTCCTTCAGAGAGAACCACGGACAAGAAAGCTAATGTGACTCACCACATCCATGTGGCTAAGACACAATACTAAGTCTGGCAGTCCTACTGCCTTCTGTGGTAAAAGCTTTTACCCACCATTTCATGAAGGTCTATATCCTAATAACGGCTAATGGAAAAATAATTTTCCAAAACTTCCCATGATCATAGAAACTGGAGATTTTAGTTCAATAACAAAGACACCACCGATCAAGCAAGTTTTGTCATCTTGATCTTGATTTCTCTCATTTCTTTACCAAACATTTCCCTTCCCACTGGGGGTAGCATGACTAGTTACTAAAATAAGTGTCTGGTAAAATTCATCATTATCTGACCTACTCCAGAAGAAATGAAGTAAGGGATGAACTAATAAAAGCATAGCTTTCTGAGGACTATGAAGTTCCTGTATCATCCCTAAAGGAAAGAAAACATTTTGTAAGTTCTGAAGATGAGTCTCTAGAATAAGCTCTCAACAGAAGAATGCAGCAGACTTAACTACAACTGAGCTTATTAACAGTATTTGCTTGCTAAGTTTACCCATCAGGTAACTATACCTCCTCCATTTCATTACTCTTCCTCTTCCGTGCCTTGGGAATCTTAATTGTGACCGGTGCAGCACAACCAGGGTGCTTCACTGCCATTTTGTTTGGCTGCAAAGGTGTAAACTGAATCTCTAATTCAGGTTTTGGAAATCGAGTGCTTTGTACATTTTCTGTTGATACTTCACAAGAGTCGAGAATTACAGATCCACCCTACAACAAAATAAAAATGGGAGAAAGGGTAATATATTTTTGTAACATGGGTTTAGAAATGAAAAAAATTTAATTTTCTCAAAAACTATTCAAGACAATGACTTGAGAAAGACAAACGGCTGTGCTGGACAATAACAAGGACAGAAGACTGACATATCTATACTCTCCAAGTATACACGGTGTATTAAAATAGGGAAAAGCAGGGCCAGGGTATAGGCTGGTTCAGTCCCTAGTACAAACAAATAAGTTGGAGGCAGCTTAGCAGCATTACCCAAATTTTTACCATCCTAAGAGCTTTATACATAAAGGATTATGGACCTTATCGCAAACCTGCCAAGGCAAAAACCTCCAAGGAAGAATCTGGTATTTTAAACAAGCACACCAATTACAATAGATTTAACTCTAGCAACAAATTCTTCATGATTTTTTCCATTTAAGAAAGGAGTCCTTCATTCTCCTTTTCTTTAATGATTTCCATGACCACCGGAGATGATGGGAGAACACCATGGTTCTCTAAAGTGCAATCACAGTCACTTACACAATCACAGACAGCAAGCACTGTCACTTACATTCTGCTCCCTTACCCCCTTGGGATGCTTTCAGAACACTTTCCTGAAACAAGCAGGTATAGCAATCATAATATCTAACAAATTAGACTTCAAACTAAAATCAGTCAAAAGAGATGATGAAGAAGGTCATTTCATATTCATCACAGGAAAAGTCCATCAAGGTGCTGTTTCAATTCTGAACATCTATGCCCCAAATACAAAACTTAAAACACACATAAAACCCCACACACTTAGAGTGGGAGAATTCAACACCCTATTCTTACCACTAGACAGAACCACCAGACAGAAACTTAACAAAGAAACAATGGAACTAACAGAAGTTATGGTCCAATTGGGTTTAACAGACATTTATAGAACATTCCATCCAAACACAAATGAATATACCTTCTTCTCAGCACCACACGGAACCTTCTCTAAAATCGACCACATACTCTGTAACATAGCAAACCTCAACACATACAAAAAAAATTGAAATAACCTCCTATATCTTATTGGATCAACATAGTTTAAAGTTAGAATTCAGCAACAACACAAATTATACAAACCCTATAAAACTATGGAAATTGACCAATGTGCAATTGCCCTATTCCTGGGTCAAGGAAGAAATAAATTAAAGACTTCCTAGAATTCAATGAGAATGAAGACACAAGAAACCCAAACTTATGGGACACTTTGAAAGGAGGAAGACAATACAAAGAACCAATGAAGCAAAGATTTGATTATTCAAGAAAATCAACAAGACAGACAAACCCTTATCAAAACTAACTAAAAGGCAGAGAGGGAACATGCAAATTAACAAAATCAGAAATGAAAAGGGGATCTAACAACAGACACTGAGAAAATCCAGAGAATTTTCAGATCACACTTTGAAAATCTGTACTCCACAAAGTTCAAAAATTTAAAGGAAATGAACAATTTTCTGGATAGATATGACTTGCCGAAATTAAATCAAGAACCATAAGCATTTTAAACAGACCTATAACCCCTAATGAAATAGAAGCAGTCATCAAAAGCCTCCCAACCAAAACACCCCAGGGCCAGATGGTTTCACTGCAGAATTCTACCAGAAATTCAAAGAATAGCTAATACCAATACTCTTCACTGCCAAATGCTTTTACTAGGGTACAATTACCTTGATACCTAAGAAAGAGAACTATACACCAACCTCCCTCATGAACATTGATGCAAAAAACTTAATAAATGACTGGCAATTCAAATCCAAGAGCACATCTGAAAAATCATCCACCACGATCAAGTAGGCTTCATCCCAGGGATGCAAAGATGGTTTGATATATGCCAATGCGATGATCTGAGCTTGGTTACCACCAATGTGGAAGAAAAGACTCAGCTTCACCAAATTCCTCTCTGACTTCCACATGTGTCGTGTGGCAAGCATATTGCCCACCTCCCCCCCAAAAAAAGGCTTTAAGAAACTAAACTAAATAATTAAGTAAATATAAACGAAAGTTAGGGGTCTAATTTCTCAAGGGCCTTTAAATTTCCTTCACATAGCTGAGCATATACAGAGCTAATTATGTAGCAAGGTAACTGTAAAACTTGATAACATTAAACCTGCAAGTGCTGATGATTAATACTGGTTAAAGAGAATAAAAACTGGTTGTATTGCTTAATACCAACCTCTGCTGCATTCCTAGAAATTTCAAAACTTGTTGATTGAGGTTCGGTTTCAACTCCACCAAGATCAAATGAACCATTATGTTCAGGCTTAAGATTCATGCTTTGGTTTTCCTAAAGTAAGAAAAATCATTTTTAATAAGAAAATAAATACCTAACATAGAATGTTTAAAGAAGACTTGCAGAGTAATTATTAGAAATGCACACTTTGATAAACAACTTTTCCTTCCTTCACCATTTTATCTTTAGACTAGGGAAAGGCTGGGCAACTTAATAGCCTCTTAGGAGATTTCAAAGGCTGACCCCACTTGCCATTTTACCTGTGATAACTGTCTAGTTAAGCTTACAAGAATCCCTTTTAGCTCAACATAGTGCTGAATGGTTGTAATCAGCATTCAGGAGGCTAGACAGGAGGATCATGAGTTCAAAAATCATAGAAAGACACTGACTGACTCAAATCGCAAAAGGCAAAAAACATGACTGGTAGGGTGGCTCAGCAGGTAAACACTGCATCTCGGTCTCAAAACCTGAATTCAATCACTGGAAGCCATGTTGGAAGGAAAAGAACTGAGACTCCATTGTTATCTCCTGATATCTTAGCAAGTTAAGACTCATGCAACCAAGTAGAGGCAGGTATATCTCTATGAGTTTCAGGACAGCTAGAGTTAAATGAGACCACCTCAATTTTTTCTTAATTAAAAAATTAACTAAATTTAATTAAGAGTGGATCCAATTATTCAAGTGTCACCAAAACTTCATGATAAACCATATTCCTACAATTTCAAGGTAGATTAAGATAATCCTAAATTGTAGTCTTTCTAATTACTTTAATCTGGGAATTATGAACAAACTATTAAGAGAAAGTTGTTAAGTTTTGGCCACTGACAAATCAACTATAATAATAAACTCTGAAAATTCAAAAACCATGAAAACCATGTAAAATGGTCATGTTTTTGGATCTTTTCTGATGTACTGAGTAAATACAGTTGAAAAGTAATTTCAACAAGAAGATATATAAAACAATAGTGTACTGACCGTCCCGGCACTCTCTGCTGCGGGCCTTCTTAGCTGCTGGATTTCCTCATCCTTATGCTTGTTGCTGGAGAGCAGTGCCTTCATCTGCGCCTCCACAGCTGTGACCAGCTGGTCCCGCTCCTCTCTCCACTTTTGAAGGTCACCAGTTTTCTCTGCTAGCTGTGCTGTCAAGGTTTCCTAGTCAACAAGCACAAACGATATGACATGGGCCTGAAAATGCCAGAATGGAACCCATCACCTTGCTTTCTAACTTAAAAAATTAATTAAAAAATTTAACATAAATCTTTATAATGAATCTAAGAATGCTTTACAGTTTTTATTAAATATAACATGGTGAATAGTATACTATGCATCCATGTATGGATACAATGCTTTTAAAATACAAAATAACATTTTATTAAATACTCATGCCATAACTGGTGGCTCACATCTTTAATCCTAACACTCAGGAGGCAAAGGCAAGCAGATCTCTGTGAATCCCTAGCCAGCCTGGTCTACATAGTTCCAGGCTAGCCAAGGCTACATAGTGAGACCCTGACTCAGAATAAATAAATGTCCACATGTCATATTTGTCCTTAGCTCACCTTCAAAAGAATCAGATTACTGGTAATATATTTCAATAAATAATTATAGCTATATAGCATTTTATAAAACATTATTTCTAACACTATTCAAATAATAAAAGAATAAAATTCAGTAAGATAAATGATACATCTCACAGTTATTAAACACAGAAAAATGAAATAAGGAGCTAAAGAGATGTGGGTTTAATTCCCAGTACTCATGGGGTAGCTCTGTAACTACCATCTATAACTAGTTTCAGGGGATCCAACACAATCTCTGGCCTCTACAGGTACCAAGCATACACACAGTACACAGATATACATGATATCTGTATATCCAGATATACATGAAGAACAACCATACTCATACAATAAAAATAGTAAAAACTGATGGGAGATGTTATTTTGTAAATATGTTTCTCATACTGGTTAATGAATAAAACACTGTTGGCCAATAGGAAAGCAAGACAGGTGGGACTAGGAGACAAGGAGGATTCAAGGAAGTAGTTGGGAGGAGTCAAGATGTAGAGACTGGAGAGAACAGAGGTCTGGGCCCACTCTCCGTTAAGATGAGACCACGTAAAAATACTTCAGAGCTAGCCCATAAGAAAATAGTAACTGGCCAATAGCATTGTATCAAATACAGAGTCTCTGCATGTTATATGGAGATGGCATGACGGTCAGACCGACCGGCAAGGAAAACATACTCATTACATATGGCGCCCAGCACAAGCCTTTAATCCCAGCACTCGGAAGACAGAGGCAAACAGATCTCTGTGATTTCAAAGTAAACCTGGTATGCAGAGTGAATTCCAGGACAGATAAAAGTTACACAGAAAAACCCTGTCTCAAAATATGTAAAAATAAAAGTAAAAAAGTAGAGTAATAAAAAAGCCACATAAAGATGAAAAGCACAGAAAAACTTTGGATATTGTACGCTGACCTGTTATCTTTAAATTGTTTGACTGCTGATGAAATGACAACAACTGATAAAAGAAATGCTGCTGGATTAATTCAATTTATATATTTTAAAAATGCTTTGACTCCAAAATTTAAGCCTAAGGACAAGTTACTGGGGAAAAGAATTTCTACTTTTGTTTCCACAGAAAATGAAAAGCTGTGGATTCCTTTCAGACTACTGTGGTTTAATCAAGCAAGACCCCCTGAAACTGTGTCCCAGGTGATCCACCATTCAAAACAGTTGGGACAAGCCAGCCTTCCTTGCAGACTACTGCCAAGATTTCTGGGTCTTCTTTGGACCCCCATGACAGTGCCCCCTACCAGCAGAAAGCAGTTTGGAAAAAACAACACCCAAATTCCCAAATATTGTTTATAAATGTTTGTTTTCATTTAAATGGGGTTAGTTTTAAACTGTTAATGATCACAACCAATCTCCTTTTAAAGGTAAAAAGGGGATTATGGTATAGATATGAATACTTAGTTTTGGAATGGATTTTCATTTATTGATACAAATTTAAGGTCAATTTTGTGATTAAGTGTATTTCTCCTCTTGTTTAGATATTGTGTTTATATAGCTCAGTTAGAAATGTAATGCACTAAATTATACATTATATTTCTATGTGTCAAGTTAGAGAAAATCTAAAACATGGAAACTGCTAGCATCTCCCGGGACTAAACTGTAGACAATGGGAGCAGCTCCCATTAAGAGGGAAATCAACACTGAGCATTTCTAATCTCAATTGCAAGGGAAATAGAAATCTTTGCAGAAAAGAACAAGGTCTTTCTGTCCAATGAGAGGGAATGCAGGCAGAGGAAAGCCAGAGCCACAGCTTAAAATAGCCTCAGACACTTCTACAACAAGCACTTTAAAGAAGAAAAAAAAGGAGTCAAAAGTCCTATGGAGAGAATTGATGGCATCAGCAAAGAAAGGAAGGCAGTTCTAAAACCTTTTCCTCTTGGCACACAACCAGAGCAGTAACAAAAAAAAAACACTTTCCAAAGCCCTGTAAGTCCACAGCTTGACCACCCAGAGCAAATGTCACAAGCTACGCGCTGAAACATGACTTATAGGACAACCTTTAGCCAGAAGACAAGAAACTTTCAATCAGGAAAACACAGAATTCAGCAAGGTAGTCTGAACCATCATCTACAGTGGAACATAGATGGCAATTAGGGGACTCCAACATCAAGGACCAGTATCAAAACCAACACTACCAATGCAGGACTTATCCCAAGGTATAAGGAGATTAGGAACTTGGCCAGTGAAGGATCATTCAGGAGGCCAATAAAAAATCACCTAGAGGCATGAACAGGATCTGCTGAACAGCCTGTGAAAGACAGTTCAGTGTCACCTGTGAGCTGGGGGAGGAACACCTACAGTTCCAACTAGTATTAGTATCAGGCAAGATCATGGCACTTGAAGAAATGCAAATTAAAACTACTTTGAGATTTTATCTTAGTCAAAATGGCATGTGTACAGCCTTAAGGTCAATTCCCAGTAGAGGAGGGAAGGAGGGAGAGAGGTCTCAAAGCTCAATGATACACCTAGAGGTCTTAGCAAAACTAAGGACATGAGTTGGCTCAGCAGGTCTGCCATGGCTGATTACCTGAATTTAAACTCCAGAATCTACATCATAACATCACAGAAGTAAAGAGCAGATGCCTTCAAGATATTCTGACTTCCACACATGAGCTCTGGCATGTGAGAGAACACACATGCATACCTCTCTCTTTCTTCTCTCTCTCTCTCTCTCTCTCTCTCTCTCTCTCTCTCTCTCTCTCTCTCTCACACACACACACACACACACAGCATGCAAGTGCACATATTCACTAAATAAATAAAATATAATTAAAAAATAAAAGAAGTCACTTGCTATTTGAAAAGAAAGGTGGCAGGAGGAAGAAAAAATAGGAGGAAGGGAGAGGGTGAAAAGAAAGAGAGGGAGAGAAAGGGGTGTCAAATCCAATCTGATAGACAACATAAACAAGATTGACAAAACCTTGGGTAAGTAACCAAAATGGAGGAAAAAACACAAATTCAAAAGAGAAAATTTTAAGATGAAAAGATAGATAATACAATAGATAGCAATGGAATAGAATTACTACAGCATACTTTGAAAAACTATACTCTAAATTGGAAATTATATAAGTAGAAACATTTCTAGATACCTAAGAAATAAGACAATAAAAACAATTTAAACAAAATAAGCATAAGGAATATATAATAAGCAATGAGTTAAGCAATAATAAAAAGTTTCCCAACTAAAAACTCCCAAGCCCAGGTAGACTCAAAGCTGAACCGTAGACCTTTATAAAAACTCACACTGAGGGGCTGGAGAGATGCTCAGTGGTTACAACACTTGCTGATCTGGCAGAGGCCCCAGATTCCATTCCCAGGACCAACATAGTGGCTCACTACGATCACTAACTGTAGCCTAGGGGATCTGCTACCCTCTTCTGACTCCACAGGTAACAGACACATATGGAGCACATACAGACATGCAGGCAAAGCACACACAAAATAAAAATATTTTAATTACATGTATGTATGCATACCTGAGTACAGGCACCTGAGGACACATCGCAGGCATCAGATGCCCTGGAACTAGAGTTCCAGTTACAGGGAGGAAGTTATAAGCTGTCATATGGATGCTGGGGACTTGAACTCACATTCACTGCACAAGCAGCATGTGTCCTAACCGCTAAGCCATCTCTCCAGCCCTCATAACCCCAGAAAGAATGCCAGAAAGAGAGACAGGCAGACAGACAAGAGCACATGTATGCACCAATCCACAGAACACAAAGAGGAGGAATGTTGTCAAACTCATTTACAAAGCCAGCGTTACACTCATACCAAAGCCAAACAAGGACATGGGGGGGTGAGGGAGGATTATAGAACGATTTCCCTGGTGAACATGAATACAGAATTTCTAAGTAAAAATTATTTATAATCCAAATTCTACTACACATCAAAAAGATTGTCACATTACCAGGAACAAAAGGGTCACCCCTCAACATAACAAGTAACATGATAAACCTATAGCCAACACTATTCTACATGACAGATATGCAAAACATTTCTGATATAACAAAGACAGAGATAGTGATATGCACTTTATCCACTCTTATTCAGCATAAGACTAGATGTCATAGTGCAATAAGCCAAAATAAATAGGAGATAAAATTAAGACAGGAAGAAGCCAAACTATTCCCATTAGGAAACAAGGATTCTGTACATAAAAACATCAACATTTTGAGCTAAATAGCAACACACAAAATGAACAAAAAAGTCAGTGGCTTCTCCATATACCAATGATAAACATATTTAAAAAAGAAAAAAACAAAAACAAAAAACAGAAAAAACAATTCCATTCACAATGGCTTTAACAAAAACCAAAATACCTAAAAGTAAAGTTAACCAAGGAAATGAAAGCCCTCTGCAACAAAAATTCCAAAACACCAAAGAAAGAAACTGAAGAAAAAGAAAACACTAGAACCCAAAAAGACCTCTGTATTCAAGTGTCAGCAGAATTAATATAGCAAAATGCCCAAATCACCAAAAATAATTCATTTTCAATTCAATTTCCATCAAATCCCAATGATACTCTTCATAAATAGGAGGGGAAAGAAATTCAATCCTAAAATTCACATTGAACTACAAAAGATTCCAGATAACTAAAGCAATTCTGAGCAAAAGAACAATACTGGAGACATCATGATCGCAAGTCATACCACAAAGCCACCATAAAAAAACAGCATGATACTAGCATAGCAACATTTATTTCCACAGGAAATAGGAAGGAGAACAGAGAACACACTGAAACTCACACAGCTACAAAGTCCTTGCTTTTTGACAAAGATACCAAAAGACAATGGACAAAGACAGCCACCTTAGTACCTGGTGCTGGAAAATGGGGATAGCAAAACACAGAATAGAACATACTAAGAGCCTATCTCTCTCACCATGAACAAAAATAAATTCAAAGTGTACCAAAAGTCCCGAAGCTCTGAAACTGTTAGAGGAAAACACTCTACAAAATAAGCAACTGGCAGTCTTTCTCTAATTAGTTCAGAAAATTTCAAGAAGTGACAAAAGAGATTACAAAGAAGTAAAAAGCTTCTATACGGTTAAGGAAATAATAAAGTGAAAAGAGATTATATAGAATCTTAGCTAGCTATACATCTGACAAGAGGATTATTATCTAGATATAAAAAACTCAAAATATTAAACACCAAAAGAAATAAAATAAAAATCAAACAAACCCCATTGGAGCTCATGAGACACTCAGTTCAGTAAAGATGAAATACAGATGGCCAGTAAACATGACAATTGCTATCTAAAAATCCTTAACAGCCAGGGAAATACATCAGGCATTTCCCAAATAGCTAAATGAAGTGAGAAAAGCTAGGAAGACACAAGAGTGAATGACATGGTCAAATGGGGGAGGGAGCTATCTTACAAAAAAAAAGAAGATAACTTGCTCACAAAAAGAATTAGAGAAACTTTAACAAACCAAGGGGAAAGATGAATCAGTGCTACTGACCACTTCACTCTGTAGCTTTAAACAGCGCTCCCTGTCTTCAGCGTATTTTTTTATCTCTCTGTTGCGTAGACTCTCAGCTTCTTTGGCTTGAGAGGTAAGAATAGCTTTTTCTTCTAACCACTTCTTTCTATCATCTTTATATTTCTCTTCAGATTCCTGAGTAAAGATGATAAAAGTTATTTTCACATGACAAAGTTGTAAGTTTTGGTGAATATTTTCACACAATCCATCCACTTTCGCCTTTAAAAAACACACACACAAGTAATGACAATATCAACTTAATTTCAGATTTTAAAAAGAAACGTTAACTGGCTTGCTTTCACTTATAAAACAGTATTTTGTAATGAAATTCCTGACATTTTTAGGAGTTACAGTGACTCAAATATTCCTAAAAGGAGGGGGGGGGGATTGACACCTGGTCTGTGACAGTCACTTAAAATTGTAGTTCCAAAATTTAAACACAAAATAACAAATAACTTGTATAATTTATTAAAGGAAAATTCAAAATAGAGGTTCTGAATAGATATAGAAGAGTGATTTTTTTCAAACTGTTAATTCCATAGTTCTTTGTGCTCATGGCAATCTAATTTTAGACACTGAAAATCCAAAGAAAACTCTAAAATCAAAAAAATAGCACTCCATATCAGATTTAAAGATCGCAAGATAGGAGATTACAATATTTTAGAAAAATGCAAAGAGCAACAATTTTAGTACGGCTGATATATTAACTGTTTGTCACAATAAATGGATAATTTGTTCTAGCTGCTCTTGAACTTTTCACAATTTAAATGACATACTCTAAGATCTGTAATTAGTGAAAGAACAGTTATTGAGCACATGCCTTTATCCCCAGCACCTGGAAGGCAGAAACAGGTGGACCACTATGAGTTCAAAGCTAGCCTGGTCTACATAGTAAGTTCCAGGACTGCCTGGTCTACATAGTGAGACCCTGTTTCAAAATAGCAAAAAAAAAAAAAAAAGAAGAAAAAGCATTTAGTTCCCCAAATACTGTAGTCTACATATAGTACATTAAACCTGAACAAAGTGTACATAAATATAAGATTTATCTTATGTATCATACTTCCATTATCAATGTTTAGATATACAATTCTATTTTATTTGATAACCAAACATGGGGAAAGTTACCAATAATCAAGTAAGTCTCTCAATGCAGTATTTGGTAAGTAAGAAATGAAGTAGAAAATTGATACAAAGAGAGCAAAAGCAATAACGTAAAAATTACATATACACTATCAGGGAGTGGATGGGCTTAGTAGGTAAAAGTATTAGCTGCAAGAGCCTTTACCTCAAAAACAGACCTAGAACCCATGCTTTAAAATATACATGGTGGCATCAGTACATCTGGAATCTCAGCACTTCTATCGAAAAATGGAAGAGGCAGAGGTAGAAGAATGACCAGAAGTTAATGAACCAACAAGCCTGAAGATGCTGCTGAGCAACAGAAACAAGAGATTCTACCTCAACAACTCCTAAAGTTGTCCTCAGACTTCCACACACGCTGTGGTGTGAAAGCACACACACACACACACACACACACACAGTTAATTACACATATAACATAAAATTGAGGACACAATCACTGTGATTTATTTTGCTCATAATAAATTATGTCTTGGGGATTTTCCCCAGGCTGTCTCCAAAGTACGTTCAAAGTTTCTTCTCTATATTACTAAACATTATGTATTGTTTCACCCACAAAACTAGTTATAAAATACAAAATGCTGAGTTCTCTTACAGAAATACAATGGACAGAAAGGAGGGAGAGATAAATGATACCTGCAGTTCATCCTGAAGCTTACTGATCTTCTTCCTAAGTACATCTGTGTCATCCGCAGGGTCTTTGTTTGCTGTGTGATTATTTCTAGTTTCCAGATCTTTGAATTTTTCTTTCCATTTATCCAATTCTAATTTAAAGTATACACAATGTTATGATATGTAGCAATACACATGACGGGGGGTAGGGGGGGGAGGAAGGGAAGGAAGGCGGGAGGGAGAGAATGAAAATCAGCGGAGCCTAAAGTACAGACCAAGATGGTTCTAAAATTATTCTGACAGCTGAACTTCAAGCAGTCTCAACAAATTCTTTAAGGTTACCTTATTTGTTTATGTGCATATACATAGTACATATGTATGTATATACATCCCACAGATGTCTCGTACAAAAGGAATTCAGAAGAGGGCATCAGATCCTTTGGACCTAGAGTTACTGATGATGGTAAGCCACCACATGGGTGTTGGGAACCAAACTCAGGTCCTCTGAGCCATCTGTGCAGCTGGCCTCACCCTTTTTATTTTTTTTTAAAATTTTATTTATTTTTATTTACATGTATTGGTGTTCTGCCTGAATGTGTGTCTACGAGAGGGTGCCAGATCCCCTGAAGTTACAGACAGTTATGAGTTGTCATGGGGTGCTGGGAATGGAACCTGGGTCCTCTGGAGGAGCAGCCAGTACTCTTAACCACTGAGCCAGCTCTCCATCCCCCCACCCCACCCTCACCATTTCTTAGTGAAAACAAACTATAGGAATTTCTTATGTGCCTGAAGATTACTGTTCCAGTACTGAGTATAAATTTATTTTAATCTGAAATTACATGATACAATTCTTGAAGTCTTAAAGAAAGAAAAAGTCCTATCTATGAAAATGGCTAGGAAAGTATAAAGAACCTCATCCACCAATACACAGTTCACAGGTTTACAGAGTACTTCATATCATAACACTAACATCCAATCACAAATATGCCATATACCATAGTCATCATCAGGCACACTTCAGATGCAGATAATTAGGCTATCTCAGCAAATGCACAAAATTACATGTAAAAAAAATTCATAAAAACAGGCAGATACATTTCTTCCCTTTTGTGCCAGACTATAACTAGCTTAATTAAGAGTAAGCATTGTAATTTTCTACACATGCTAGAAAAACTGAGGATGTTGACAGCAATGGAATCAGTACTTACTGAGATAAATTAATGCTAAAAGCTTGCAGATAGGAATCAAAGCTTGCTTTTTCTTTATAGATTTATTTGTATTTTATGTGGATGAGTATTTTGTCTGTGTGTGTGTGTGTGTGTGTGTGTGTGTGCTTCATGTACATGCCTGCTATCCACTGAGATCAAAAGAGGTACTGTAGGTCCTGAACTGAAGGTATAGATGGTTGGTTGTACGCCACCATGTCAGCGTAGGGAGGGACCTGGACCTAGATCCCCTGAAAAAGCTACACATGTTCTTATTCACTGAGTCTTCTCTGTGAAGTATTCTTACTTCTTTATAATATATAACTATACTCAGAAAACAATAATTTTCATCACAGTAGAAAAGACAGGTATCAAAAATTTGAATTATTATAAACTCTGCACTGCTTCTGAACAGGAAGAAATCCAGGAATATTAAAATAAAATTAAGTTTTGAGATGCAGTCTCAGTTTACCTTTGGCTAGCCAATCAGCTTCCTCTATCTTAGCCTCAAGGACTCGGTCTTGTTCTACCTGTGTTTGTTCTTGCTCTTCCAGTGTCAATCTCATGTCTTCAATCACCTTCTCTTTAACACTTAGATCTAACGTTTGAGAAGAACCCACTGTTAGCAGATCAACTCAAAATATCACAAAGAACTCAAGTAATTATAATAAAAAACAATTCAGAAACTGTGCACACTGAAAAATCATACAGGAATTGTCATTGAAACTTAACACCTAAATAAATACAAAGGGACATTCAGCATTAATGAAAAGTTTTGTTAAATATCAATCTTCCCAATCAGAACAGTTTTAACACAATCACTACTAAAACTACTCATGGCTTTCCTATAGAAGTGAACAGACTGGCCCTAAAATGTACATGGCAACGCACAACACCTAAGAGCCAAAACATTTTTACAAATGAAACACGAAAATGTGTAGAGTCACTTTGGAATTTTAAAACACATCACAATGTTTCCATAATTGTGACATGATAGCATGAAGAAAAATACATCAAAAATTAGAAATGAAAAGACTAGGAAATAAATTATCACACTTATAGCTAAATTATTTTTCAACAAAGGTACAAAGATAATGTAGTAAGAGAAGGAACAGGAAGGCTCCCCACCCCGCCCCCACAAGCTCAGGGATTACTGCAGAATCTGCAGAGTGTCATCATGTCAAAGACCTGGACAAAACCAAGTCAAACCTAACACCAGCATGCAGAGGGAAACTGGACACAGAGTACCACCCACAGCTGAGAAGCTATTGGCAGCTGTACACCTGCTGAGAAAGGAAAGGTCAGCTTTCTCTGAGAGGATAGCCCCTGCTAAGCTGCCCTTGCTCCAGTGGAAGGCCACAAACTGGCAAGAGGGGGTGAGGGAAAGAGGGAGGGAGGGAGGGAGGGAGGGAGGGGGGTGATTGGGCAGGACAGGAAAGGTAGGGTGGGTGGATCTGAAAATTGGGAGAAGGGTGAATATGATCAAAACATAGGGTTTGAAATTCTCAAATAACTAATAAAAATATTTTTAAAGTGTACTAGCTATTACCAAGAAAGCAGTGTTGCACTGAATGTATGATACTTATTGTTTTTCTAATAATCAATTTTAAGTTTAAAAGTTATTCAGCAGAATTAATGTTTTTTCCCTTTGATAACATCTTTGGATACCATCATTTCAACATTTTTAAAGAAAAATATTAACTGTTATTACAACAATAACAGTCAATTTAGTTCTAGAAAGAGGAACTTGGTTCTGACCTTTGCATACGCTCTCATACTGCTGTACAGCTTCCACCATTTTTTGATTATTTAACTGCTCCTACAAAATTAAAGAATACAATTAAAGGCGCATAAATCAATAACTAAAATAGTTAATAGTAGGTGTTGAAATGGATTTCTGTGAGGAGAATGTCAAGCAAATGCTTGTGAAAACAAGATAAAAATCTTGAGGCCAGTGTCTTCAAAACATGAACTGCTTTTGAAATGTGTTTTGTGTGCACCTTCCAAGTGGGTAAACTTCAGATTACTCATTATTTTATTCTGTTGTTATTCAATTAAATGTTTATACTATCCTTTATATGTCTATATGGCGAAAACATGTTTTTGCCATGTATGGCTTGTCCTTGTGATATACAGCTTAAATTCATGAGTTTTCATGTGACTTTTCTTAACCTCAGAGCATAAACTGTCTGATGCTCTGAATAAAGCTGACTAATGCATAAGACTTTAGTCCACCTCATTCATTGGCTCTATTCTCCCAGAACCCACAACTTATAGAGCAGTGAACAGGCAGATATTAATAGAATATTAATAGAATATTAATAACCTATGTGTTCAGGAACATGTATTTAATCTTTGTGAATTCAAGGCCAGTCAGCCAAGGTTATATAGTGAGACACAGTGAGGTCCTGTCTGAAAGAAACAAAACAAAAAACCAGAAAACAGGAGGCTGGAGAGATGGCTCAGAAGTTAAGAGCACTGGCTGCTGTTCCAGAGGACCCAGGTTCAATTTTCAGCACCCACATGGCATCTCATACCTTTCTGTAACTCCACTTCTAAGGCTCCTGACACTCTCACACTGATACATATGCAGGAAAACACCAATGAATATAAAATAAAGATAAATTATTAAAAAAAAAAAAAAAAAAAAACAGAAAGCAGAACTAGTAAGATGGGTCAGTGAGCAGGGCCTTGGCAAGCCAGACAAGCCTGAGTTCCATCACTGGTGGCCAGAGTAGAAAAAAGTCTCACAAGCTGTCTCCTCTGACCTCTCACATGCAGTGGGGTGGGTATACATGTGCCATGGCACATGTGCAGCCATACATTTAATCATATAAACACATTAAACACATGTATACATACATAAAATTAGACAACAATAATCTTATACTTTTATTATCAGTTATCACTGTCATTATACCTACTCAGCAGTTTACAAAAATGTGTTGTCTTGTTCTCACATATCATAAGATGCAAAAACAAGTATAATGGAAGTATAATGTATACCAAAAAAATTTAAAGTCCCCATTATGAAATACAAAATGTAGAAAATGTAAGAGTCCTCTATCTAAAAAGCAGTTACAAGGTTATAAGAGAAAAGTATCAAGTGTCATAAGAGGAAATGTTCAAGTACAATTCTAACTTTAACCTGTCAGGTCACCAAGACCACACTCTCCAATCTCTTATCCATTCACCACAATCTCTACAATCTACTTTAGGATGGATCACTACATAGCAGGCTTGACTGCCTGGATCTAAACAAAACTAAACAAACAACTATATTAGTAGGGTCTGGTGGCTTGTGCCTATAATCTTGACACTTGAGAAAGGATGACAGAAGGACTTGCTATAAGGTCAAGGTCAGTCCAGGCTACAAAGTAACACCCCATCTCAAAGCAACAAAACAAGACAAAATTTTAATAAAAACACACTTTATCAGGCAATAAAATCTAACAGCAGAATAGACTTCAAGCATCATTAACAATGTAACTACTACCTTGAGCTGCTGGATCGTCCTCTGTTTCATATCTAGTTCCTGAGTATACTGGTTTTTCTTTTTTTCCAGTTCATTAATTTTAATCCTCAATAATTTCTCTTCATCGCGCATTACAGATACCTACAAAGCAAAATTTATAAAGCAAATTGAGCATTTTTTACAGTTTTTGCTGTTGTTTAAAATGTATGGCCACATCTTCAACTATCATGCCCTTTAAACCCAAAAGACAGAACCTGCTAAAGGTAAACACTACGTGTTAAAAGTTCAACCTTTTCTTTTTTTTTTATTTCTGTTCTAACCATGCTTTCCTCAACACTTTGTTCTCCCTTACTCCTTCTTTAGAGTACCTTCTCCCCAGCAAGGGGCCAAGCTCCTTGCTGTTTAACTCAAGTAGTATTATTTTCCCCCTCTTCTCTTCTCTAAAGGTAACTGACAAGATGTACAGCTCGCCTGCTGAGGAAGGAAGGAGGAGAAGAGAGGGAAAGGAGGAAAGGGAGAGAGAGGTCTTAGGATTTTTTTTTAAAGACAGGGTTTCTCTGTGGAGCCTGGATGTCTTAGAATTCACTCAGCAGACCAAGTGGCCTTGAACTAAGAGATCCACCTACTTCTGTCTTCCAAGTGTTGGGATTAAAGATGTGTACACCATGCCCAACAAGATATTTTCAATTTTCATGGGAAGATACAAGCGGGGAAATACAGAGCAAAAAAAAAAACTAGACAGCAAAAACTAATTGACATGTACTACCTTCAAGAAACACAACTATGGGAATGGAATGGATTTTTTCCCTTCCTAAATTTTTTTTGTATGCTACACATTTGAGTTACATAACTAAATTTCTTAATTTGAAATTATGTTAGTCTACAGCCATACAAGACAAAAGGTGTCAACTCCCATATAAATTATATTATAATGGAAAATTTATTATAGGTCACTCTGGATGTCCTAAATAGCAAGTACAAACAAAAACTACTTTGTTTTTTGGAGAAACTCCTATATCTAAAGCATATATATTTCTATACACACAAACACCTTTGAGAGGAGAAATGTTTATTGTCTGCATGCAGCAGGCAAGGATCATTTCCAAAGCCATGATCCCCATATTTTTCTTCTTGTTAATACTTGCTATTTAAGTTAGCTGCATTTTCTTTTGTAGATTAATGGCACTCATCATTTTAAGAAACATTCAGTTCATAGATTTTAGTTTAATCTTAAAATATACACCTAAACTTGAAACCCAAGGGAGAATAATCTGTACCACACTAAATTGTCCACAGGACTTTTCATACAACCCACCTCCTTCTGTACCTGCTCAATCTGCTTTTTGGCATCAGCGAGTTTTTCTTTCAGCTCAGCATAATCTTCTTCCTTCCTCTGAAGATCTGCCTGGAGAGTCTGAGTAAGAACACAGTTTGCAGCAAGTTCCTCTTTTAATCTTAAAAGAAAAGAGAATCACAAAATAGTTTTTAGGCAACATTGGCTGCTTAGGATCATTTCATGAAATAGTAACAAGTGTTACAGAACTACATCTTTTTACAATGTAGACTGTGTAAACTTGCAGTAAGTGCTTCAGAGGGTGTCATGTGGGGGTCTCAGGAGTATGTTTACTTACAACCTTTGTTTCTAAAGGTTTATGTGAACAAGTTCAAATGCTTCACCTCATCATAAATGCTAAAGTCTATCAAATTGACATCCATCTAACTGTTAAAAATTATGTAGACAGATGAATGCTTGGAACCAGGAAAATGACTTTAGTGAACAGAGATACTTGCTCCAAGCCTCATGACCTGAGTATAATTCCTGGGCCCTACATGTTACAGGGAAGGGACTATCTCCCACAGGTATTTGACCTCTGCAAATATGCACACACGCACAGACACACAGACACAAACACACAAAATGTGAAATATTTTGCATACTTTAGATAATCTAAATAAAACTTAGCTCACTTTTCTGTTTCTTGTCTGCTAGTTTCTCTTTCTTCTTCCTTTATCTGGAGTGACTGTTTCACATCCTGCAAATTATTTGTCAACTGTGTGATTTCTTCTTCCAACTTGATTTTCTTTTCATTCAAATCTTTGGTGCCTTTAATGTGATCCTGGTGACTTGCTTCAAATTCCTTCAAACTTGCTTCTAGCTTTAAGATGGCAGATTCCTTTTCTAAAATGCCTTGCTCTAATTCAGCTATGTGGCTACATTTATCTTTCTGGGTCTCTACTATCATTTCAAGTTCCTTTATTTTTGCCTTATAGCATGCAACATCCTGAGTAAGCTCTGAAATAGCTTGCTCTCTTTCGGCTACAACCTGTACTTGAACACTGAGACTAGCACTTTTTTCTTGCAGTTCTTCTCGAAGCTGATGTATAAGACTTTCTTTTTCTTTCAGTTGGTGATCTTTATGCTTCTCCTCACTCTCCTTTGCTCGAAGTTCATTGTTCTCATCCCTGTAGCCTTTTACTTCCACCTGTAATTTTTCGATTTGCTCTTCCAGTTCCTGAATCTGATGAGACTTTTTGGAGGAGGCCTTCACAATCTCTTTACATTCTTCCCAAATGGCTTCAATACTGGAGTGGAAGGAACTTTCCCTACAGAGCTCTTGAATGTGATAGTCTTTAACACAGTTGCTTGACAATTCATTACCTAAAAGCTGTAGTGATGTGTTCAGCAAATTATCCCCTTTAGGGCCATTTGACAGATCCTGGAGATTAAGTAAATCTATTTTTGAAATATGACAAGATGAACCAAGCAACCTTAGTTCATCTATTTTTGTTTGCATTAGTTTTATCTGTGAAACATTGTTCGTGATGCTTCTTGTAGCAGTTTCCATCTCCTGTGACAATTTGAGGATCCTCTCCTCCTGCTCTTGGTTCGCAGCTTTTTGCGTATGTAACTCAGCAACTGCACTGTCATAATCGGCCTGCATTTGCTCCACCTTTGTCCTCAGAGACAAGTTCTTCTCTTCAGCAAAACAAAGCTGCTGCTGCAAACTCACAACCTGTTCATTTAATTCTGCTTTTTCCACCTTTTCACTTTTCAGTTCATTCTCACCAATAATTAAAAGCCTTTTTAGCTCTTCATTCTTTTCTTGTAAAACTCTAATGCCTTCCCCACCTTCTGAAATTGGCTGTTGCATTTCTTCACTTTCCTTTTGATCTCCAGTGACGCGTGGAGTAACAAGTATAAGCCCTTTAAGAGAACATTGGTATTATTTTTATTAATCTAGCAAAACATAACAAAGCAACAGTTATATATAAACCAACATTTGCAACACTAGAAACATCAAACTTTTATTGAAAAGATGAAAAAGAACTTTTAAAAGCAAACACATACAACTTAATCCATTTAAACAACAACAACAAAAAAAGCATAGCTCCAGGTCCAAGTTGACCAAAGAGATCTAACAAAATAATGGCTGTTACTTCTAAGTACTCACTTTCTAGTATTTATCATTTAACTTAATTCTACTGAGCGGGGTGGCAGACCCCAAAAGACTAAGAATAAAAAACAACCAACAACAGATTAGATCATCTTATCTATGTTTTCCTAAAGCCTGTTCTTGGTCAGGTCATTTGCTGAATTTGAGGCACCCCTGCAGGTAACTGAAGTGCTAATACCTTTTTTTGCTGGTGGTTCACCCTGCTCAAGTCCATCTTCATTTAATCTTTTCCTTTCAGAATGTGTCTGGGTTCTGCTATTCTTGGGCATTGCAACTGTTTCATTACAAGTTGATTTATTGCTGCTTAAAGATGTATCAACCTAAAACAAAACAATTCAAATAGTTTTAATGCAGAAAGCTACAACAAACATGGGGACTACTCATATTAGCTTTCATTGGTCTATTTTCAAATTTGATGAAATACTTTGCAAGTTGTTTCTTAAGTTTCACCCTAAAATAACTAAGACTCTGGCAACAGAAAGCGTTTAGAGATAAATATCACTAAGTCACATACAAAACATTATGTGCTCCAAATGCAGTGGGAAAAGCTTATACTGTCAGCTACATAGGACAATGTAGGAGAACTGTTCCTGTATGCAAGTTCAAGACCAGTTGATCAATACAATGAGATCCTGTCTTTAGAAATATAAGTAAAACAAACAAAAAACCCTAACAAGCAAAGTGTGCTATGAAATGAAATACTTACAGAATATTACACACATACACTTTTATTAATCTATTTCCAATAGCCAAGCATGGTAATTGGTAGATGGTAGATGGTGGTTTTACCTGAAAAAAATCAGTTGTGGTTTCTCATCCTTATGCCTCCACCTTATTAAATGGGGTTATTTCCCCCCAGAACAGATTCAAAGACAGAAAAATAGAATAACATATGTAATACTTAAAGAATCACAGCTACGGGATGTAATACAGAGTGAGGCCCACACAGCCTGAAGCATGCCTCAGTGGTAGGATGTGTGTCTAATATGTGTGAAGTTCTTGGTTCCAGCTTTAAAAGTATAGTGATGCCTCATGTTCAGATAATCCAGGGTATGGTGACAGGCACTGAATATACCATTCTGTCAAAATATAAAGTCACTTTGAGAGGCAGAGGCAGATGGATCTCTGTGAGTTCAAGTCCTGCCTGGACTATGAAGCAAGTTCCAGGACAGATAGGGCTGTTACAGAGACACCCTGTCTCAAAAAACAAACAAACAAAAAAAAAAAAACCAAATATACACACACAAAAAAATCTTACCAAGCAAAGTAAAGCTTACATTACCTTACTTGAAGTCTTGAGCACTTGAACAAAAGAGTCTGATTCTATAAAGATAAAGAATATTAATAAGAAAATTCTAAGCATATAAAATTAAAGAGCATTGAATGACACATAGGCTACTAAATTAAATTAAGAAAAGAATTTTGACAGTGATAATATTAAATTACAATATGATATTGTTTCAGGAATAACTACTTTCAAAACTTCAAGCAAACTGATGGCCATAAGCTAAACAGTAGAAACACAGTAGTGTCATATAAAGTTAGGTAGTGCCTGTCTGGTCCACTTCATAAGTCAGACACCACTGACACGCCATTTTCTAGCTCTCTATTTCATACGGTAAAACATGGAACACTTCACCTCTGGATGATATTCTGTTCATCTGCTCTCATTTTAAGACATCTTCTCTAATAGTAAGTAATGTTTAAAAACTATTTATTTGTTTTTATTTCTTGCGTATGTGTGTGTGCATGCATGCACACGTATGTCATGTACACCTGAAGAAAATAGACATCAACCTCAAGTGTCCAACCTAAGGCACTGTTACCTTGGTTTTTTTCAGTCTTTAACTGGGACTAGTGCTCAGTTAAGCTAGGCTGGTTAGTCACAAGTTCCAAGGACCTGTAAATATACACATCCCCAGCATTGGGATTACAAACACATGCCACTACACCAAGCTTGTTTTGTATAAGGTCTGGGAATCAAACTCAGATCTTGATGGCACCAATTTTACTGAGCTATCTGCCAGGCATAAGAAATATTTTTAGGCTGGGCATGGTGTTACACGCCTTTCATCCCATCACTCAGGAGGCTGCAGAGGCAGGCAGATCTCTGTAAGTTCAAGGCCAGCCTGACCTACAAAGTGAGTTCCAGAGCAGCTGGGGCTGTTACACAGAGAAACCCTGTCTCAAAAAACAGACACATATACATATCTCTTTTTTTGTAGTAAATCACAATACAAATAGTAAACATGTTAAGATTTGTTATGTAGTTTAAAACATTTTCTAGTCACTAAGGTAAAAAAGTTTCACAAATCTCTATCCTCCAGCTTTTATGTCTTTATAAAATCCAAATAAAGAAAAAATACACTTACCACTTTCTCTATTTTTTAGCTCTTCTTGGGCTTTAATTAATTCTTCTTTAGTTTGGGCTAATTCCGCTTTAACTTGATTAAACTTTAATTGCAAACAAGCGATAGCTTCCTGAGGATCAGCAAGAGATGTAATATATAAATGAGCAAGTTCAGCCTGTTTCTTAATATCAGTGACATCATCTTGAAGAGAATCAATAATATCTTCAACTCCTATACAATTACGTGCTTCCTAAAAATAGCAAAAACCACATGTCTAACATTAACAGTAGACTTCAATACATGTGGTAATACTTTAACAGTTTATAAACAGTAAAAATTCACAATTTAAAATTCTTTAAATTACATGAATCCCCTCAATTATACAAAATTTGTTTCACTATTCATCTTCTAAAATATAAAACAGGAAGCCTGTTTCCTCATATCATAAATCTTACTAAGTTATTACTGAACAATTTTGATTACCTAGTTCAAGTATACCTGCAATCATATATTGAGTCTTATGTGGCATTTTACAGAAACCCAAAAAAGTATCCTCCAACCTCATGCCAAAGTCCACATTACAAACCACGTACACATTACAACATGATGGAATGACAGGGAGACCCTAGAGATCTCTGTCCCAGGCCACTGATTCTAGTGGCTGAGAAATAAAGCGCATACCCAGAGAAAACCAAAATAATCCCTTTAGAAACCCTTGAGATTGTGGGAGCAGCAAAAAATTAACCAACTTTCCTTAAGGTAAAAATACAGTACTTTTCTAACAAAGGAAAACCCTTTTATACATAAATACATATTTCTGTTTTAATTGGAACAATTAAGTAAGTGGCCCTTTAAAGGCTCCTTTACATCTTTAATTTTTTTCATAAACTATAAGACATTTCTAAAAGGCATATTCTATAGTCCAAGAAAAATGACTTGTCACTGCCTACAAGTAAAACAATGACTCAAGAAAAACTGAAATGGAAACAAATGCTACACACACATACACACGCACACACACACACACACACACACACACACACATAAAGCTTTTCCAAAACCAAAGTTCCATTTAAACTGTTTGTGTCTAGCAAGGTACACACACCTGTCATCTCAGTACTCAGGAAGCCATGGCAGCAACACTGAACGGAGCTCCAGACTAGCTTGAGCTATAACGCAAGGCCCTGTCTCAGAAATACAACCCAAAAAACCACCACCTATTTTATCAATAAATTTCCAATAATACACTCCTCAATACAATAAAACATAATTTTAAACAATATTGTTTCATGACATTAACATTTCTCATCATTGATGTGGGGCAATAAATCCTGTAATCAAACCTCACTGATTATTTTTAATTTTTTCATTAACATACTTCAGGTCCATCTTTCATGGCGCAAATCCTATTTATTGGTTCATCTTGAGTGTCACATATTCCAACCAAATCTTTGAAGATTGCCAAGCGACGTTCAGCATTTTCTTCTAATGCCTCCCGTTCCTGAAGAAGTGTCTCCCTTTAAAACAAATTAATTCCACTAAGAGATCAATTTAAATAGTCATAAACATTTATCTGTATAAAGAAGTAATCACATTCAGAAGTCACCTAATATAAATTAAAAAATGGATATAAAACAAACAGATAAACTCAATTCTCATCAGGTTATGAAGAAATAACTTACTTAAAATCAGCTTCCCGTTTAGTCCAATACTGAGTGAACTCCTGTGTAACTTCTTCCCGAATTTTAAATTCCAATGTTATCTTTTCCTTTTTTTCATTTATTAATCTTTTTTTCAAGTCTTCTATTAAATCCAACAGTTTCTGAAATAAGCATATATACTTCAGAGGAAAAAGTAAGTTCAAAAAGAAATACAGAATGTTCAAAGATAGCTATTATAGTTTAGTTCATTAAAATTATGTCCTTTCTAATGGTGCTAATAATCTTACTTAGAATTATAAAACCATAGAGATTCCTTAACCTGAAAATTCAAGTGTGCCTCTCCACATTTCAGGAACAAACCTATACAAGAAAATATATTTATCTTAAAAACAGATCTGTCTAGCTAACTTTTCTGTAAAAATTTGTGTATTTACTATCTACTAAGAACTGTTTGGTAGAGGTACGTTTTATTTCATTCTGCCCACACAACTCCATGATTTGATAGCACCACATTTCCTAAGCAAGGAATATAAGAACCAACTCTGTAGGAAATGCTAAAGGCTGGGTTAAAGTGTCCTAGTCACTGAGCATGGTGATAATCCATGACTTTAATCCCAGCACTCAGAAGGAAGGGGCAGGTGGTTCTCTGCAAATTCCAGGTTGACTGGGGCTGCTACACAGTGAAACTATATATAAAAACAGAAAAAAAATATCCTGTTAGGGAAAGGGATACGAGTCACCACAGCACAAGCTCATACTCACACGTACCCACGCACACACACACACACACACACACACACACACACACAGCGGGGGGGGGAGGGAGGGAAAGAGGGAAGGAGAGAGAAGGAGAGAGACCTACTCTATAGTGTTCCATCAAAATCTGAATCCCTAATAAGGTACAGAGCAGAGAAACTGCCATAAATGTCTACCTTCCAAAATCCCGAAGACATATATTGGGTAATTTTGTCTTCTCCGGCATTTTACTATGCACACTTGTACGCACACACAGTTAAAAAGGTATAAACAACATCACATGGGATTAAGGAGCATAGTCAACCAAGTCAAGTAAGCCACCAAGCAAAACTGTCTCAAAACCCAAATCAGAGGGGTAGACTGAAATAGGTATTTGTAAAATGTCATTACTTATTTTGAATTAAAAATCCCAGAAACCTAGCCAGGCGTTGGTGGCACATGCCTTTAATCCCAGCACTCTGGAGGCAGAGGCAGGCGGATCTCTGTGAGTTCAAGGCCAGCCTAGTCTACAGAGCGAGTTCAAGGACAGCCTCCTAAGCTACACAGAGAAACCCTATCTCAAAAAACAAAAAACAAAACAAAACAAAAAATCCCAGGCACCCACATAATAAACTAAGCACATGTATGTAAATTCCAGCAGCGGAGGAGAAACAGGCAGATCCACAGAAGTAAATAATCTACTCCACAAAGTTGTTATCTGACCCTATACACACACACCACATCTGATATTGTTCTCTGACTTCTATGTGCACACACTCAAATGGTCATACAAACACACAAAAAGAGGAGAGGGCCTGAAGAATGAAGTCCAACTTCAGAAAAATAGGCCAAGCAGAGTTCTTAGCGCATACCTTGTTCTTGTGACTTTTGAAGACTTTACATTCCTCTAACGTTTTATCTATATCTTCATCAGTAAGTTCAGTTTCCATGCTTTGTGTTTCTTCAGTTTTTTCTAAATCCTCAATCAAATCTTCATTTTCAACCAGATCTTCTAGACTATTTTCCCACGAAGCAGAGGTTCCTTTTACATTTAATATTTTACTATCCAAATTATTGTCTAATGCTACATCTTGAGAAGATTTGATGGACCCAAAAGATTTCTCTTGAGAAGAACTTAAAGTATCTGGAACATACACCTGTTAAAATATCCAATGTGGCTTTTATAAGCGGAAAGGCAAGAACATTTGCACTTGAAGTAATTTTTTGAGACAGGTTCTCACTGTTTAGCCCCACCCTGCCTGGAACTCAGAGACTACCTGCCTGTGCCTCTGCCTCCCGCGTGCTGGGGTGAAAGGCACCATCTCACCCAATCCAATTAGTCACATTGTAGCACTTATCTAATTATTCTTTACCAATAAGAACTTGGGAGTCAGATACTGGGGTAAGAACCTGAATTATCAGAGAAGCAACCAGTGACGTCCTCTCTCTTTCTATGCAAACTTCTTAAAACAGGAATTGGCATTACTAAATGTACTTTCTGGGAAGAAGAGTCTTCTTTACATGTAATCCTGCATTCTTTCCTGCATTCTCTAGCAAAGGCTTTCTGATGATCATCACTTCTAAGCCAGATGAACAGCAGAATGACAATTCACTTCAAAATTACCATAATGTAAAATTTATCCTTATGATTAATATTTAGTATTCAATGTCATTTTACTCATTTCAGAGTTAATATTACATTTTTTTCTATGTCTTTCTAGTTAGTTAAACAACTCCAATTTCAATTTCATCTTCAAATATTTCTTAGGCTTAGAGTAACAGACAAAATATTACTTACTTCACAAAACTGCCACCCAGAGACAGTGGCACACACTTGTAGTTTCACACGAAAGAAACAAAGACATGGCAGTGGTGGCACACACCTTTAATCCCAGCATTCCGAAGGCAGAGGCAAGCAGGCAGATCTCTGTGAGTTCAAAGTTAGCCAGGTCTACAAAGTGAGTTCCAGGACAGCCAGGGCTATTACACAGAGAAACCCTGTCTTTAAAAAAAAAAATTTAAAGAAAAGGAAGACACAAAGGCAGGGCATGCTGCAATTGCAAGGCCAGGCTGGGCTACAGAGAGCCTATCTCAAAACAGAGGCAAAGCAAACAGCACAAACACCAAACACTTGCTCTTTCAAGGAAAGTGGTTAATAATGTTCTTATATTTAGCATCAATCCAAATACATTTACCTTTTGTGCAATGGTGGAGAACTTCAATACATTGAGTGTTTCATCATAAGCAGAACAACACTGACTAATATTGATGATCATACATATTTTCCCTTTGCCACTGAAAAAACTTTGGAAATAGTGGGTCAGTTTACTTTCCCGGAAAGGCACATGCTGTTGAAACCTATGGGAAATTGGACCACAAGGCAAGTTAAATTTCATGTAGGGTTTGGAATATGGATCAGTATTAGAGCTCTCATCTAGCATGTGGCAGGCTCCAAAACTGAATCTTAGTACTAAAGAAACAAATACTTTAGTCAGGTTGCTAATAAAATTTATTTAATTCCTTGAACTGTACTATATTACCCACTGTAATAGTAATTCTATGACACATATCATAAAATACCTTAACTAAAGTTGTGAAGGTAATTACTTTTTCATTTAACCAGCTTAACAAGATAATTAATAGAGTAGACTGCCACAAATGCACAAAATATTGCTTAAGAATAAAGTAGTTATAGGGCTGGGGTATAGCTCAGCTGACAGTGGTTAACTACCACACACCCACACCCACCCACCACACACACACACACACACACACACACACACACACACACACACACACACACACACCACGGCCAAGTGTGCTCTAAAGCACCACATGAGGAAGAAGTGTGATGGTGCATGTCTAATCCCACTTGGGAAGTAGAAACAAGAAGACCACATGTTCAGGGTCATCCTCAACACACAGTGAATTCAAGGCCAGCCTGGGCTACATGAGACCATGTCTCAAATACACACAAGCCAAGCAGTTTGAAACACTAAATCAGCATCACAGAGACATGCTTTCTAAAGTCTCAGTATATATCTGCTGTGGAAAATAATCACAACAGTCATTGTGTAAGAAACAGCGTTTCAAAAGGACTTTCTAAAGAAAGCAAAGTTAAAAGTTTAAATAGATTTTGGCTGGGCGGTGGTGATACACGCCTTTAGTCCCAGCACTGGGGAGGCAGAAGCAGGTGAATCTCTTTGAGTTCGAGACCAGCCAGGTCTATAAGAGCTAGTTCCAGTACAAGCTCCAAAGCCACAGAGAACCCGTCTTAAAAAAAAAAAAAAAAAAAAAACAGAAAAATTTAAGGATTTTGATATTTATACTAATGACACTTACTTTGACTTTTCACTGTTCCTCAAAACATTGATACATTTTCCCAGCGTCAATAAAGAAGCGTTGATATTTCCAGCCTCTCTTAACCTTTCACCTTCATTTTGTGTCTTCATGCTTCGTTCTGAACCAGCAAGATCACATAAAGACAATCTAGATCAACCCCCCCAAAAAAGGGTTACTGTAAAATTTTTCAAATTGTTTCAAGGTAACTACAATTTAAAGAGATTTCAACTTACTCACTAACTCGAGTTACCCGAGGCATTTCAGAATCTTCTATCTGTAATATTCTAATAGTGAATATGCTGTGACTAAAAGAAAGAAATATCAAGTATTATCAATCCATTTCAATGCAATACAGGAGACAAGCACCTCAATCTTTACACAAGCTCAATATGTTGTCTGCCAGGGATATATTTTGCAACTAGCTGACAGATACGTCAACCCCTACTCCACTGACACCAACACATGCCAACTGTCTAGCATCACCTTATAATTTGTCAAACCCCAAATCCCTCAAAACTTCCCATTTTCTATTAATAAAATCATGTGTAATAAAGATGGTTGGAGATGGATGTAGGTCAATAGTAGAGGGCCTATCTAGCACACATGAAACCCGGGGGTCAATCTACAGAACTATGGAGAGAAACGA
The DNA here is from genome assembly GCA_030556225.1 of Cricetiscus sungorus. Taxonomy (NCBI): domain Eukaryota; kingdom Metazoa; phylum Chordata; class Mammalia; order Rodentia; family Cricetidae; genus Cricetiscus; species Cricetiscus sungorus. The sequence continues at coordinate 131,825,685 of JANBXA010000007.1, read as the reverse complement.
GAATTTTCTTGCAGAGATCATACTATTAGTGAGAACACTGTGATATATAGAGATAAATTCTTTGAAAAACACAAAACCAAAACATAAATCTGCCTATACGTAGGCTGCTGGAGATCACACTACCATCCCATCCCATCCCATCTCACGGGACAGGGCTTCAATCCGAAAGTATTTTAAGCATCTCCATGCTTATTCTGTCTCTTAACATTCCTCCTTAACCCTTTGTGAGTATGACCTGAACCATTTTTCAGATAGTATATATATCAGGGTAAGATTCAGAGAAAAGACTACCATTTTAAACAACTGGGAAAATACTCCAAGATAAAGAGGAAGAGTAAAACTGCCTCAAAAACAACCTGCAAATTAGGAAACCTAATTTCTAGACAAATAACTGTCTACTACTTTTTAATCTACGAAAGGCTACCATGCCTACAAATTCACAGTACATCTCAGAGAACCTTTGGCCACATCCATCTAAAATTAGCTATTACATTTGCACAAAATACTGTGGTGGTTTCAGGATTTTACCCAAGAGTTTACTACTTACTTACCTTCTACTAGAAGCATTGTTCAGTTTTGTAAAGGAAACACTCTGATGCTTCACTCCTAGCTTTAAAAGTCTGTATGCTTCTTTAGAATCAGATACCTGGATCCACTGCAGATCTTTAACACATAAAGAAGATATGCGCTAGTTTATAAGTGTAACATTTGTGCTATAGTATAATCTTTGCAAAGTATTTTCCTAATACCATATAAAGTCTTTCTGTTGGTCACAAATCCTAGAGAGCCAATTAAACTACTTCTTACTCCATAAGATATGTAAAGATGAGACTATAAAGACATTTAAGTTATGCAAGCTCAGATGGAAGACTAGCAACATTTTACAGATCCAAAATGAAGTAAAGTAGTAAATACTGGAACACCCTGAATTTTATCACCAAGAATATAATTAACATTCAAGCACAAACAGTATCTAGACATGCTTCTACTCAATTATAAATACATAACAAAAAATATTTTCAAAGCACAATTCTGTTTCTCTACATGTTCAAAATGAGTAAAAATATTAATTAAAAAAAAAACTTCCTTTTTGATGATTATAAGCTGTCACAAAACCTAGAAGTGACTTTGGCACAATAAAATTAAAACAATGCTCACTGATTTACCTTTTATAAAAGAATAGCCCTTTACATCTTGGGAAAGGCGTAACATCTTTCTCTTTTGGAACTTAGATGATACAGGAACAAACAAATCATAAATACTTTCATTGTAAATCTCAAAGAAAGAAACCCACACAGAATATTTTATATTATCCACATTCAGGCTAGATTGGTCACATTTGTTCATAGATTCTTCAAATTCTGGGATAGTCATAGAGTTTGTTAAACTTCCTATAAAAAAACAACAACAACAAAAAAGCATAAAATTAACACCTTGACTAAAAATAATGAAACAGAAATATAGGCCATGACTCTTAGAATCCTTAAACTCTTTACCGTCTACATTAAAACATTTAGCGAATCAAGGAACAACTATTTGTAGCACTCAAAGCTTAGATTCTTTCAATCCTCTTTTTGAAGAAAGAATCAAATATAAATTAACGCAAAAGACAAAGAAAATAAGAACAATTCTTGAATTCAATATTAGAGTTAGAGAAAAATACATCTGTGATACTGAGCCTATATGAAACTTTATAGCTACTCAGTTCATATAGCTTTGTAACACTATGTAGGAACTACATCATCAAAAAATTAACACTAGGAGTGATTTTGAAATTAAAACCTTTCAAATATATTTCCTGAGAAAATTAACATAGGTGAGAAAAGAATCCTTACCACAAAGAATGTCATAACTGTCATTATGTAAGGTAACCTAAAAGAGAAAAAGAATAAACTTTTAAAACATTTTCGTTAAAGTTAAATAACCAAGATATTAATTACATATCCAACTAAACCACTTAATTCAGTGATTCCTGCTTATAGCTTATTTCCTAGCTAAAAAATAGTATCTCATTATAAGAAATTTGGCGTTTTTGTCACTAGAAGTCCAATGTACTATCCATTGTGCTACAGAGCCACAGAGAGAGGGAACTGGGATTGATAAGTAAAATATGATTGTTTTTAAACTAAATAAAAAAGATAAAATTAATTTAAAAAAGAAATTTGGCCAAGTATCAGATATCTTCTTCTTTTACTATCTGCCAACCAGGAACAACTGCAAATATATATAAATATGCCCATTTAATTATTTTTCCTAAATTTAATTAATATTGCAAGCTGTTTCTACATATAAAGATTACTTGTAAAAATGTGATGAAGGTTTAGCATAACAGATATAAAATGATTTAATTATTCCTTTATTAGTATTCAGAAGGGTATTTACCAAATTTTACCTGTAAAAAAATACTATTACAAAGAACATCTTTATGTATTTTATTCTAATTATTTTTAAGAAATATATCACAAAAAAAAAATGAACTAATAGTCAACAAGGTAAGTCTGAAAGCTTCCAGTGCCAATAGAGTAGCCCCAAACTGCCTTCTATAAACATTTCACAACAAAAGTATAAAAAAAGCACCTCATGTTTAGATTCACAGATCTTTTAAGTGGATAACTCATGAAGGAATTAACCAATGATTTTTTTATGAATTATTTATGCAATTACCCATAGACTTACAAAATTTGCTAAAATAACATTTTACTTTGTGAGGTCATACTTTGTACCTTACTAATCAAATAAACCAACCTACCTTCCTTCCCTCTTTATCTTTATTTTTTTTAATTATGTGCATATGAATGTATACACATGGGTTTGTTCACTGAAGACATTAAGAAGAGGGCTTACAGAATACAGTACCAGAAAATTTCTTGGAACTAGGGTTACTCTGCAAGATCAATCTTTCTTAACTGCTGAGCCGTATCTCAAGCTCTATGCCTTTCATTTTTTCATTTCTGCTATAGCTGATCTGAAACATACAACCCTCCAACCTCAGCCAACCAAATTTAATTCACTTATTATTGTTATTATTATTAAAACCTTGGTTTGTACTATTTAATATTTTAGATTTTATGTGTATGAATATTTTACCTGAACTTAATGTATGTGCACCCTGTGTATGCCTGGTATCCCAGGAGAGCAGAGATGTTCCTGGAACTGGAGTTACAGATAGTTGTGAGCCACCACATGGATACTGGGAATTGAACCCAGATCCTCTATAAGAGCAGCAAGTGCTCTTAACCTCTGAGCCATTTCTCTAAACCCTCTAAAAACTTCTCCTTCTGCTTCTTCTGCTTCTTCTTCTTCTTCTTCTTCTTCTTCTTCTTCTTCTTCTTCTTCTTCTTCTTCTTCTTCTTCTTCTTCTCCTCTTCCTCTTCCTCCTCCTCCTCTTCTTCTTCTCTTTAGTGTATGTGTGTGGGGAGGAAACCTCTTATGAAACCCGGGCCGGCTTCAACTTGCTATGTACGCACCACAGGATGTCCTTGAAATTCTGATCTGCCTGCCTCTACCTCCTAGTTGCCAGAACTACATGTATGTGCCACCATGTCTAGTTTTATGAAGTACTAGGACATGAACCTACAGCTATGTGAATGCTAGACAACACTAACATAGGAACCACATCTCTAGCCTCTAAATGTATTTTTATTTCTTTCAACGCCAATTTGTGCCATATTCTTTGGGATGTAGGATCATCCTCTTCAGCATGGTTGACCAGCCGGTGAGCCCAACCTTTATGCAAACTGACTCTCCTTCCTAAAGACATCAATTTTCCACAGTTCCTGAGTTAGGGACGGGGGTTCATGAGCCTCCTTTCCCACTCATGCTAGTAGTAGCTTAACTAGCTTAGTCTTGTTCAGGCAAGCACAGCTGAAGTGATTTCATGAGAACAGGGGCCCTGTCATCTCCAGAGGACAGTTTCATTCTGGTCTCTACAAACATTGGCTCTTACACTCTTCCTGTTCCTCTTCCAGATCAGCTCCTAAGCCTTGGAGAGGGAGGTGACACAGATGTTTTATCTGTAACTGAGCATTCCACTCACACTCATTCTCTGTCCTTTAATCAGATGCAGATGACTCAGTTGTTACAAGCACTGGCTGCTGTTGCAGAGGATCCAGGTTTGGCTCCCAGCACCACAGTGGCTCAAAACTACCTCTAACTTCAGTTCTAGAGGATCCAAAACCATCTTCTGGCTTCTGTGGACACCAGGTATGCACATGTCATATATGCACACATGGACATATACAAACATGAATGCATTCACGTAAACACTCATACAAATAAAAAATAGAAGTCTTTAAAAGACAGAGGTGAAGGAAGATCTCCCTATGTTTTCCAGGCTGTTACCAAACACCTAGACTTAAGGAATCCTCCTGCCTCAGGATCTGGAGTAATTTGGAACTACAGTACATGCTACCAGACCCAGCACATGACTACTCTTCTCAATGTCTAAAGGATGAAAATCATTAATATTTTTAAAGTAATAATTAAAACAAATTAATAGCTTTTATACTTTAACAATAAGAATACCTGAAAAATAAAACCCAGAACGTAATAAAGTACTATCCTATCCTACATAAAATAGCATTCCTCCACAGAATACTACATATTATTCAATTTGTCAGTGTATATTATGGTTTGAATGTTCCCACTAAAGTTTATATTGAAAAATAATCCCACTGTGAATTAATAAGGGGTGACAGGCAAGAAACAGTGGCTCACTCCTTTAATTTCAATACTAATAGTTAGAGGCCAATGTTTGTGAGTTCAAAGCAAGCCTGCCTGGTCTACATAGCAACTCAGAACCCTGTCTCAATAGGGAGAAAAAAGGTCATTAGATCACAAGGACTCTGATCTCATGGATTAAACCATTTATTAATCAGTGGATTAATGGGTCATCCCAGAAACTGGAACACTATAAAAGCCTGTTTGGCTCTGTACCTTGAATACACCCCTCTTGCCATGTGATGCCCTGGATCACCTTGAGACTCTGTACTAAGTCCCTACCAACAAGAAGACCCATGCTAGTTGAAAATTTTGATCTTACAAGTTGCTGTCTCCAGGGTCAGTGAAATGGTTCAGAACATTCAATTGCTGCTAAGCCTAAGGACTTAACCGAGATCCTCATACAAGTAGAAGAAACAACATTGACAGGCACACAAACACAAACACACAAACACACACACACACACACACACACTCTCACTCTCTCAACTTTTAAAATATTCCTGGCTATAGAACTATGAACTAATTACTAATTATAATTTTATCAACTACCCAGAAGTATTTAGTTATAACAACTATAAAAGTCTCCACAACAGCAACACCATATGACCTAAACATTTGAAACACTGTCAGATCACACTACATTAATAAAAATTTACATACTAATGAATACTAAAATCAAGTAAGAGACCATCAAGATGGCTCAAGCAGGCTCAGCACTTGCCACATAAACCTCAAGACCTGATTTAGACCCCCAAAACCAACAGCAGAAGGAAACAACCAACTTTCCCAAATTGTCCTCTGACCTCTACCCTTTGACCTTGGCACCTGGGCACCTGCATTTTCACATATGCATCACACACATAAAAAAAAATGTATGCATATGCATGCGTGCATGTGTGTGTGCATGTGTGTGTGCATGAGTGCGTGAGCACGTGTGTGTGTGTGTGTGTGTGTGTGTATGTGTGTTGTGTGTACATATATTTAAAGAAAAGCCAAAAACACAAGAAAGTCAACAACAGCTTGGAAATGCATGAATTAATAATAATGCATTTGACTTTTGTGTTTTGCTTGATTGAACTGCGTGTTTCATATATGCTATGCTACTGTTCTACCACCATGCTAAATCTCCAGCCCTTAGGACTTATTTTAACAAATGAGTTCCTAAAAATAAAAACAAAAAAATCAAATGGCAAAGAAAACCATTTACAGAAAAACTTCTAAGATGCCCTAATCACCTCATTTATAACAAACAATAAACTAAGGCAAAGCTGAGACCATTGATCATGCAAGCCAGTAAATAGCTCTCAGGGTCAAGGGTTGGGGCACAGGCGTGTAACCCTAGCATCAAGAAGTAAAGGCATGAAGACTAAGAGTCAAGGACATGCACACATTCAAGACTACATAGTGAAACTGTATCCACAGAAGGAAAAGGAAATGCTCATGGTTAAACTCAGTTTGGAGAAAGTAACAGGAAATATATTTGGATTACAACATCCCCTTGCTGAAGCACTACTTATATTAAGTTCATCAATATGAAATTAGTTTTATAAGCTGACTTTTTAAACACACAAACTGATAAGCCAATGATTTAGAGTACTGAGAGTATGGAATATTGCTCACACTAAGTGAAAATGTCATTGTGGTTGGTTTAATGACCAATAGCTGAACAGAAACCCTCTGACTCCTACAATCCCTCTTCCCTTTCTTCAAGAGGATTCCCAGAGCTTGGCTCAGTATTTGGCTTAGTATCTCTGCATTCTGCTTCCATCAGTTACTAGATAAAGACTCTCTGGTGACACTTTGGATAGTCCCCAATCTGATTACAATAGATGATTAGTTCAAGAACCCTCTCCACTAATGCGAGGAGTCTTAGCTGCAGTCATCCTTGTGGATTCCGGGGAGTTTTCCTGACATCAGGTTTTTCCCTAACCACTATTAAAATGTCTCTATCATTATTGTCCCAGCTCCATCCAGCCCCCAATCCACACCCTCAAGCTCCCATCTCCCCAATCTCCCTGCCCCCCAAGTTTACCCAGGAGATCTCTAGTTCTCCTTGCCAGGGAAATGCATCCATGCAACCCTCTTTGGGCCCTCTTCGGTATCTACCCTCTCTGGGGCCCATACTTTCCTCCTAATATCCATTTACGAGTGAGTATATACCATGTTTGTTGTTATGGGTCTGGGTTACCTCACTCCAAATGATTTTTTTTTCTAGTTCTATCAATTTACCTACAAATTTCATGAGGTCATTGCTTTTTAAGCTGAGTAATACTCAATTGTATAAATGTACCACTTATTCCTTATCGATTCTTCAGTTGAAAGGCATCTAGGTTGTTTGTAGGTTTTGGCTATTACAAATAATTCTGCTATGAACATGGCTGCGCAAGTATCCTTGTGGTCTGATTGTGCATCCTTTGAGTATCTGATAGTTGAATGGTTTGTTGTTGTTTGGTTGGTTTTTTGAGACAGGGTTTCTCTGTATAGCTTTGGAGCCTGTCCTGGAACTCTCTGTAGACTAGGCTGGCCTCAGACTCATAGAGATCCACCTGTCTCTGCCTCTCAAGCGCTGGGAAAAGGTGTGCACCACCACTGCCAGGCAGTATAGCTGGGTATTGAGATAGACTGATTCTCATTTTTCTGAGAAACCACCATATCGATTTCCAAAGCAGCTGTACAAGTTTGCAGTTCCACCAGCAATTGAGGAGCATTCCCCTTACTCCACATCATCTCCAGCATAAGCTATCCTCAGTACTTTTAATCTTAGCCATTATGACAGGTATGAGATGGTATCTCAGAGTCGTTTTGATTTGCATTTCCCTGATGACTAAGGATGCTGAACAATTCTTTAAGTCTATTTTAGCCATTTGAGATTCTTCTGTTGAGAATTCTATTTAGATCTGTACCCCATTTTTTAATTGAATTATTTGGTATTTTTATAACTAGTGAGAACCTAAGTTATTTTAAAAAGAGTAAGACTTCATTATTGTTTAAAAGAAAAAACTATATTCTGCATGTAACAAAGAGGGGCGAGAATGTATCTCAATGTAAGAGTGCTCACCTAGTACACATAAGGCCCTGGATGTAATCAGTATCAGAAAATTCAAACGTGAAAGCACCTGCATGAGGGTGCATAGCCATTCAGAGACAGAAAGCTTTCTGCATGAGGCAGGTATATGGTGCAACCAGGAAGTCTAACACTCAAGAGGCAAAGGCAGGAAGATTGAAAGTTGAGATCAACTGAGCTAAACAAGAAGCCTTCCAGAAAACAAACTGTCCAAATGTACGCCTTTTGTTTCCTACACTCTTTTAAATCTTTGTATTATTTTCAAATATTTCATAAATATTTTAAAAGTATAATACTAATTCTATAATAAAAAAGATCAATATCATTTACATTTCTTTTAGTATTATCTTTTGCTGCCTTAAATATTTTTTCAAAAATAAAAAAGCACCATGACCAAAAAAGATTATGACACAGGCTAAAATTATGATGAAAGTTTATAAAAACTTTCGCTGATTTTGATGTTTTATGTACTAAAATACTAACATACCTCTTTAATTTGTCGCAGTAATGCACTCTTGGTAGCACCTTCCTCTCTCTCTTGGTCAGATGACAACCGTAAATATTCTCTACATCTATGTGGTTTGAAGTTCATCTTCGTATATAGTCTTTCCTGAAGACTACCAAACAATACATTCAGTGTTCTAGGCAAAATACCAATATTTTCTTCTGTGCCTACAAAAGGATAGGAAAAAAGGCAATGTTTTTGAATTAACATTTATCCATTTATTTATACCATCAATAAGCTACAATTAAAAAAATGCAAGAAATTAAGGAATCATTTGGTTTTCTATCACTTTAGTCTTTAATGCATTGTCAATATATTTTGATTCAATAGCACTACTGAAATTTTACATTCAGATCTAGCTCAAATATTATGATTTCCTATCAAACACAATTACAAAATGAAATGTTTATTTATTCCACACTTAAGCCTTTAAAGCATATTTTAATTCTTAACAATATTTTCCTCTCTACAATATATTAAATATTAGCACTATATAGGACATTTAAAAAAATTGAGGGGATATCCAGGTAAGAGGAGTAGCTAGGAGTTGTCTCTGTGTGACCAAGTTAAGGAGGAAAGTTAGGACAAGAAAAGAATATAATACAGCTTGGGGAGGTAGTACATTTTAAAATGTATTCAGGGAAATAAGCCAAATACAGCAACCAAGTGTGTGTATTTCCTTTCATATACAGAATCTAGATTTAAATTGAGAAAGAGAGAATCAATTGAAGTGGGAAGGGAACTATGAGAGGGGAAGAGATATTAAGAGAAGACAAGACAAAAAGAGCAAGCTATAGGATATATGTGTATGTTTTATATACATGTCATATGTATGTGTGTGCATGTATTTTCCACAATACATGTATACAATTTGAGAGGAGGAAGGGAACCAGAAGAGGAAGGCATGGGAGAGTGGGGGAATGAAATAGGGAAGGGAATGAAAAGAACCAATTATAATGACATATACATATGAACATGGCATAATGAAATCAGTACTTCAACTTTGTTTTTGTTTTCTGAGATAAGGTCTTACTCATTAAGTAGCTCTGGCTAGAATGGAACTCACTATACAGACCAGGCTGTCCTGGAACTCAAAGAGCAACCTACCTCAGGGGCCTTCTAAATGCTGAGTTTAAAGGACTATACCAATACCTCCAGCTCCAATACTTTCTGATATTAATTTTTTAAAAGCCTTAAAAACATACCTATAAGCAATAGTTAACAAACTGAGCAGGTTGTTTATACATTTATTCACATATATATAAAAAAAATGAGATTCTGAATTCGAGAAGGAACTGTGGAAGTGATATAAAACCAGGTGGAGGAGAAAGATATGATGTGATTATATTTTTTATGAAAAAAATAGTAAAAATAAAAAATATGGACTAAATGACGGAAATATAACTATACGTAATTATGAAAATACTGAACAAATACTAATGGTTCTTTTTCTTTTCTGGTCAAAATAAACAATATTTACCTTGAAATGTATAGGTTTTTCCAGAATTGGTCAGCCCGTATGTAAAGATCAGCCGACTGTGCCCTTTCAAGAGGTCTTTCACTGGCTGCATAATGCAGCCCAGAAAGAACTCTTTCTGTGAGGTTTCAGGTCCAAAAACCTAAGAGAGCATTTTTAAGATATGACTTTGAAGAAAATTCCATGTTCCAAAATTATTAAGCATTTATTTTGAAATATTTATTCAAAGCAGGTACCATACCTCCACCACCAAAAGTATACTGACAGGATTTATAGATATTTAAGATAGAAACTTCAAGGCTGGCAAAATGGCTCAGTTGGTAAAGACGCCTGACAGCAGGCCTAACAACCCGAGTTAAATCCCTGAGAACCACATGGTGGAAGAAGGGGAGTAAAGACTCCTGCAAAGTGCTCCACACGCATGTCATAGCAGGCACACACAAGCAAGTAACATTTAACCAAAAAAATAATACTAAAAATCTCATACACCAATCCAATCAATCTCTCGTGTGTTACAAAATATTTTTAATTAGAATAAAAAAGTCAATACAGTGACTGACTTCAAATTATAAATTTACAGACCTCAGTCTTAGTTTCAGGGAAAATATATTTATGTAGGGGAAATGTGTGTGTATGTTGATATATTATTTATGATTTAATAATGCTTGACTGAGGGTTCAGGATGCAAAGCTAGCCACAGGCTATAGAGGTCAGGCAGTGGTAATTCCTTTAATTCCAGGGCTCAGGAGACAGGAAGATGGATCTCTCTAAGTTCAAGGCCACCCTGGCTTACACAAGAATGAGGAGTGAACAAAGCACATACCTTTGATCCCAGAACCTGGGATCATATGCCTTTAATCCCAGCATTGGGGAGGTTCAGACAGGAGGATATGGCTGAACAGAGAAAGGAATATAAGGAGGAGGAGACAGGAACTCGGAGCTTTTGCCTCTGAGGACACATGCAAACAGAATTATCATTTCAGCTAGGTAGAGGTAAGATCTACTGGCTTGGCTGCTTTGCTTCTCAGGTCTTTAGCTTAAAGCTTGAACCCCAATATCTGTCTCTGTGTCTTTTATTTTTTGTGTATATATGCCTATATACACATACATACTATGTATATGTATAGACACACACACATACATACACACACACACACACAAACAAGCACCAAAGACTGAAGTTCTATAAGCACAAATCAAGCTCTTAATTATACACAATTATACAATTTACCCCAATTCAAGTGTTGCCCTATTAAAAAAAGAAACAGAAATAGAGCAAGAAAAGGGAGCTGGAGTGTATTTTATGGGCAAAGTATAGGCTTTACATGCGCAAGACCTTCATTCAATCCACTACATAGCTCCCTCATACTATACACACGCAGGGACGCACGACAGACACACACACACACACACACACACACACACACACACACAAATCTGTTTCCCAGGGTACTTATTTACCTTAGAAAAACTGAATTTCTGTGCCATCTGTCCAGAGTTCTTCTCACTTAGCTGGCCAAAGACGCTTTGGGGATCTTTCAGCAGAACACTCTGTGAATCCAAAACTTGTACACAACCCTAGAAAACAGGCCCACAATAATAAGAGTAGCATTTATTGAATAAAAGCAAAACATTAAAATCTAATTAAATTCAACACAAACCTCCGCCTCATGTTCTTTTTCTGACTGTGTGAATGGTCTTATTCGAAGACAAACTTGAAGGTAATTTTTAGATCCCAAACTGTCTGCCTAAAAAAAAAAAAAAAAAAAAAGAAAATTAAAAAATATATAGAATATAGTGTTTCAGAGATTAACTGTCTTAACATGGTTGGTTATTTATATAATAGTCTACAGAATTTTTATTCAAACACTAACCTGCATTGGTTTTGTTTCTTTGTGTTTCTACAACCAAGGCTGTTGCACGAATAATAAAGATTCAGAGAGTGATATTGGGGTTCAGGCTTCAAGCTTAAGATCAGAAAAGCAAAGCAGCCAAGCCAGTAGATCTTACCTCTACCCAGCTGAAATGTCAATCCTGTCTCCAAAAATCCTTAGAGGCAAAAGCTCTGAATTCCTGTCTCCTCTTCCTTATGTCCCTTTCTCTGCACAGCCCTATCCTGTCTCTACCTCCCTAGTGCTGGGATTAGAGGAATGTGATCCCAAGTTTAGAGACCACCTTTGTGTGGGTTGTTTCTTTAGGACTGGATCAATTTCATGTAGTCTGTGTGGCCTTGAACTAACAGATATCTGTCTACCTCTTAATCCTGAGTGTCGGGATTAAAGATGTATACCATCACTTCCTAGTTCTGTGGTTGCTGGAATTAAAGGTGTGTATTAAAGGTGTGAATTAAAGATTGACTTTGCTTTCTGAATCCTCAGGCAAGCTTTAAAAAAATCATAAATAATGTATCATCACATGAGGCTAGCCAAAGATTCACAATGTTTGCTTTGTTGTTTTTTGTTTTGTTTTGTTTGGGGCAGGGAGAACATGCTGTCGATAGCATGTGGAGTTAAGATGACAACTTTCAAGTGTTGGTCCTCTATCACCTCAATCCTCGGGGGTTAAGAGTGTGTGATGCTCTTGTAGGGGACCTGAGATCAGTTTCCAGCAGCCATATCAAGCAGCTCACTATCGTCTGTAACTCTAGTTCCAGAATACAATGCCATATGATCTCCTAGGCATCACACAAACATAGTGCACATACATATATACATTTAAACAAAACACCCATATTTATGAAATAAATTAATTAAAAAAAAAAAAAACATACTGGTGGTCCAGGTATGGTGTTACACACCTACAATCCCAGCTACTCTGAAGACTAAAGAAGGAAGAAAACTAGAGGCCTGTCTGGGCATAGTTCATTGGTAGAGTGCCAAGCATATATAAGCCATGGCTTTTATCAAGACAATTCAGATCTTTTTAAAAACAGATAAATAAGGGAAGTTTTTATCTATATAGGTAGGGGAAGGGTAGGGAAGGGGAATCCAGGTGTAATAACTCAAGTCTGTAATTTTAGTAGAAACAATTTCAGTAAGTCAAAGTCATTCTCAACCACAAAACAAATCCCAGACCAGCCTAGGCTAAGTGATATACCATTTCAAAACACAAAACAAGGCCAGGGTTGTAATGCATGCCTGTAATCCCAAAACTGCAGAAATGCAGAGACTAGAAGGTAGGGTGAAGGAAAACTACAAAGAGAGACTGTGCCTCAAAACAAAGAAAATAAACTTTATCCTAACTGTATAAAGTTCACAGAAACATAGAGTTTGGGATGTTTGAGTGGCTTTCTTAAACCAGCTATGTGATGTTCTATTTGTAAATAAATCAATATGAAGTGATTTTATTTAAATAAAAAAAGCAGGCATATAAAAAATAAAAATTCACATAATGTGATTGTTTTCTGTGATTTGCAGAATTGTTTTGCTGAAGGGGCATTGCAGCTATCCCATGACTTTGGTCACAAGAACCTCAGACACACCTTCTAGAATTGAGTATTGCAAACATTATAAAGGACTAAAGTCATGAAGGCATGTGAGGCTCTCCTTTATAAGGCATGAAAATTAAGATTAGGGACCTTGGTATGAGGAAATACTTTGTGTAACAATCAATAAATATGCCTTTGCATGGCTGCTCAGGGTTCAGTCCATCAGAAAGGCTAGACCAACCTGCTGCCACACAGGCCTTATCTTGGAGTGCCTTCTTTCTTCAACCCGCACTACACAGTACACCACAACAGAGCTATTGCAGGTTCAGTTCCAGAACACCACAATAAAGTAAAAATCACAATAAAGCAGGCTACATAAATATCCCACCAGTTAACTACCAAAAAATAATACCTAAAAATTAAAAAAGAAAAATTTCAGATTGCTACCAGGCTAGGACATACATACATACACGGTAAGTTGCTTAGACTCACTGGTTCAAAATAAACTGTTATGTATTTCTTTTGACACGGGGCTCCATTGAAAAGCCAGGATACAAGTCTGCTTTAAATCAAAGAAGTTTATGGAAACTATGACATGAACAGATTTTCCCTGGAGCACAATAACCCACTTAGTGTGTTGTTACAATGTCTTTCTTACATTGTACTTACCCCAGGGTTTTCAGCAACTAAGGAAAATTTGTGAGAGAGATCAAGCTTAACACCGTCAAAATTTATTTCTGAAGGCCTTGCGATTGGGTCAGCACTAAAAACATAAGATGGTCTAGGCAATCCGTCTTGATTCAAATGAGATTCCATTCTGCAAGAAGAGCAGTAACCTCTTTGGACAACGTAATAAATCAGAATAGAAGCCGCCCACAATTAGAAGTCTACATACAACCAGGGAACTGGGGTGTAGTTCACTTAGTACACTTGCTAGGGTTCTATCCCAGCATAAGCAGGGTGTGGTGCAAGGGTCTAGAGTTGCAGCTCTAGGGGTGAAGCAGGAAACCCACAAGTTCCAGGTCACCTTAGCTATAGGGGATCCAAGGCCAAAGACATCTTCTCAAAGAACAAAAAAAAAAAAAAAAAAAAAAAAAAAGGTTGGACATGATAAACCCAGCCCCCCAACCCCCTCCAAGGAAAAAGCAGGGGAATCTGAGTTTGAAGCCAGCCTGATCCATAAAGTTTGGCCCTGTCTCAAATTAACTGATTAATTAATACAAAAAATAAAGTTGGCAGTTCAACCTATCACTTCCCCTCACCAAAATAAACAAACAAACTAACAAACCTGGAATACATTAAACTGCTCACTTACAGTATAACAACCTACTATTTTTACAGATTCTAAATATACTAGTATTGAACATTACCTACAACTATTCATATGATCCAATTCCAGGTAGCTTCATCCAAAGACATGCCAAGGACAAATGCAATTAGTAAAGGAAGAGTATGAAATGTTCCCTCATCACAAAAATCAAAAGAGATCTTTGGTTACTTTCAATACTCAGTGAAATAATGCATATAGCATCAAATTGGACATCAAATCACTACAGGGCAAAGCTGACCAAAAAAGAAAAGAAACTGAAACTTTTAGGACTCAACCAGATGTGCCAGGCAGTGGTGCCTGATGCTTTTAATCCCAACACTCAAGAAGCGGAGGCCAGGCTGGTCTAGTTGCAGGGAAGCCGAGGCTACACAGAGGAACCCAAAACAAAAACAAGCTCAAAAACAAGCAAGCAAGCAAGCAAACAAACAAACAAACAAACCAAAAAAAAAAAAAAAACTACAAGACGAACAGTACCATAGAGAACAAGGACGCCTCTTGCCTTTTCAATTTTTATTTTTCAAAGAAAAAAATTAACAATCCAGAACATGTACACGGAGATTCCCAATTTAAGGAAATAGTCATCCATCTACATTTGTTTACTCTACATCAGGCTCAAAATACATTTCGACCCAAGTACCCAACTAAAACTGTTGCACTCCTATTTTCTTTATATACACATACAATCCAAATAAGCTTATATTTCCTAGCCACAAAGTGGTATGAGATAAACACTGGCCTCTGCCCAGAAAGAGACCTTGTCACGTGCCAGAACTGCTCACCTCCGGAATTCAGGCGGCCAGATGTGGCGAAAGTCTTTTATCTGCCCTATAAAAATATTAATGTCGCCGGGCGGTGGTGGCGCACACCTTTAATCCCAGCACAGGGAGAGGCAGGCGGATCTCTGAGAGTTCGAGGCCAGCCTGGTCTACAGAGCGAGTTCCAGGACAGGCTCCAAAGCTACACAGAACAACTGTGCCTCGAAAAACCAGAAAGAAAAAAAAAATACATCTAACTTGCATCTCCTTTAGCTGACCGAGAAGCCAAGGCCCAGAGAGATTGAAGTCTTGCGTGTCTGAACTACCTAAAATTGCGGCTCAGCCCCCCCCCACTCCAGCAGCCGCGCTCCCGGACTACGGCCGTCACGAGCCCCGTCAACGCTGACACTGCCGCGGCGCCGCAGCCTGAGAAGCTCCGTGCAAGCGGCCACCCTCACAAGCGTCAGCCCCTCACCTGCAGCATGGCACGTCCCTGGTACCGGGGAGAGCTTCCAAACCCACTCGGTTTTCAAATTCAAACAATGGCGGCCAGGACCGCAGTGGACCCTGGGAGTGGGCGTGGCTTCCGGAGAGCCCCGGGGGCTAGGCGGGCGCGCGGCCGACTTTTGCCCGCAGTCAGTTCCGGAAAGGGCTTTCAAATCTGGGGGCGGGGATTCCAAATCTGGGGGCGGGACTTGGTGCCCTGAGCGACCAATGGGCAGTGGCAGGCTCGTGGGCCGCCCGGCTGGGCGTTCTCGGGTTTCTCCCGGCCCGGAGAGGTGTGATCCTGGATGCAGGGCTCAGATTCTTCCCGCGGGACTAGTCACCTCCAGAGCCCTGTCATTCCCGGGCCACAAAGGACGTGCGACCTGGGGTCCGGGTTAGTTCCCTCTCTGAGTGACCCTGCCTGTTCTCGAACGCGGCCCCCGTGGGTGAAACCGATTTTTCCTGAAAATACATTTTAGAAGCATTTCCTTCACCTGTTTTCTTTTTCCTTTGGGCTTCTCTGAAAGTATAAACCAGCTACCGCTGCGAGGCGTTGGACTGTGACAGTTTTATCTTAGGCAAGTGTCCAAAATGTAAGTGCCAGAGCATCCTTTTCTGCTTCTCTTAAGCAATCCTGTGAGAGTGGTACTAATTACTAATACATGCATGTAACGGGGATTTACTACTGAGGCTAGACTTCATTTTGGATTAAAGAAGAAAAAAATGCTAACGTAAATTGAGCATGTACCTTATGACTCCACTGGCACTAAGTTTACAAAATGGAATGTCTGGTCCAGAGAACAACCCTTTTAATTGGGTATTGTTATCGTCCCATTTAATAATTCTAAAATAAGTAAAGGGTACAAAGGCAAATAGAACTGAAATTTAAACGTAGCTGAAGAGTTTCGTGACCCTGCTTTCCTATAATCGTATTTTCAGCTATTTACTTGCTTGGGAGCATTTTTGGAACAATTGCCTGACGAAGTGTTTTCCACCCTAGCTACAGTATTTACAGCTCCCGCTAACTTCTCACAGTCTCATTCAATTTGCCCACTCCTGCACAAAATAAAATTTGAGAGGGACTAGTTTGGAATAGAGAAGTATGTATACAATGCCAAAAGGAAAATGAACAAAGAAATGTAAAAGGAGGAGAAAAGATTAAAATAAAACGTTTCCTTTCCAGGCTGGAATTTAAGTCTTTTTGCTTTTGTTTTTTGACACAGGGTTTCTCTGTGTAGCCCTAGCTGTCCTGGAACTCTCCCTGTAGACCAGGCTGGCCTCAAACTCCCAGAAATCTGCCTGTCTCTACCTCTATCATGCTGGGATTAAAGGCATGTGCTACCACTGCCCCTGGCTTTTTTTTTTTTTTTTTTTTTTTTTAACACACAAAAGGTCTTTCTATGTAGCTCTGGCTGGCCTCAAACTCTATACCTTTTAACCTCCGCTTCTTTCCAATGCTGAAATCATAGAAGCATGCCAGTAGGATTGCCCAACTGTATGTCAGCCTTTAATGGGCTTTGCCAACTTTCATTGTTCCTTCAGATAAGTCTATTTCCTAGATCCAAGTTGTGTGCCATACCTCACAGTACCATGTTGCTTTTGCCATTTATTGATAATTTCCAGTCCTCCATGTGGCACCTTTATGTATTGGTTTGACAAACATTTGTTGAAAAATTGCAAAATGCTGGGGTTGAGGGTGACAGAGGCAGTACTTGAGAAAGGTAAGCACAAAAACAATGATTCCCAAGGACATTCTAATAGGGCAACAGTCAAGTCAAAAAAATAAGAAATTATAACTATACTAAGTGGTTTAAAGGGAATTGTCTTGAAGACATAATATTGTGATGGGGAAACCAGAGCAAATGTTTCATCTGTATCACTGAGGATCACTAGGAATTAACTAGTTAAGAGATATAAACATTCCAAGCAAAGAAAACATGATACCAGGCAAGGAGAAAACAAAGTCCAATAGATCTCCTTTTTTATTCTTATTTCCAGCTGCATTTCCCAGCTGGCTACAAATATTTTATGCTTGAAACATTCTTCCCTGGGCTACTAGGTCAGCACTGTCCCTTTATACTTCCTCTCAATTGCCATAGATTTTCCTTTCTCTTTTACTCAAACTCTAAATTAAAGGAATGTTGAGTCCTAAGACTCCCTACTTTCTCTCCTGTCTAGTTTTCTACTTGACAAGTTCATGAATTCTTATGTACAACATATTTATACAGCTGGTAAATTTTCTATTCTCAGGTTTTATGTCAGCAATCTAACTACATGGGAATATTCTACTATCCACTTAGGGAAGTGTGACAGATTCCTCCATAACATGATCAGGGTGAAACTATGGAATCCTAATCCTCTTCAACCTTGGTTTCTTATGTCTTCTAAATGACTTTTGGAAACTAGGGAATCCTCATTGTATTCTTTCCCTCAACACTCACCAAGTACTTAAACAATTCAACTTCATGGCACATTGTTTTGTTTTTTGAGAAAATATCTCAATGCAAATTAGCCTGTATCACAACATTCCTGCCTCATCCTCTCCACTGATGGGGTTACAGATATGAGCCACCTTGGAGTGGTTTGTAATTTTAAGATTTTTGTTGTTGCTGCTGTTTATGTGTATGAGTGTTGACCTGCATGGGCACAGAATGAAGTGGAGGCCAAAAGAGGACCTCAGACTCCCTATAACTGGAATAACAGGCAGTTCTGAGACCTGATGGGCACTGAGAACCAAGCCAGCATCCTCTATGAGAGCAACAAGTGCCCTTAATTGCTGAGTCATCTCTAGCCCCACAGCTTTTAAGTGAAGTAAATATTCATTTACCTTTGCTTATCTTATTTTATTATGTATATATTTCTATATGTGGGTATGTGCACATGAATACAGGTACCCACAGATGCTAAAAGGTGACATCCCTTGAAGCTGAACTTACAAGTGATTGTGAACTGGGAACTGAACTCAGAGCTAGGAGTACAACTCATAACCACTGAGTCATCTCTCCACTCTCCCTCTTTTTTGTTTTTGGCCCCAAATATCAAGGCCCCCTGTTGTTCCCCATGTACTTCTCCACATTATCCATCATAGATAGTGCTACTATACTAAGTTTAAAATATGAATAATCCTATTTCATAAGATTCAGTCATCCCACTTATTCACAGTTTCACTTTCCAATTTTTCAGTTACCCAGGGTCATATCCTTTTTGTGGAATCATATTTTCACAAGTTGTCCATACACTAGTCATGCCTATGCAATGAAGTCTCCATACATTCCTAAAAGGGCAGGGGTCATGACCTAAAATGCCATGTAAGAAAGCTTACAGAATGGTGAAGATAAACTCATTCACATTCTAGAAGCATAGCATCTCTGCACAAGGACAGAAGCTATAGAGCTAGGAACCCCTCCAGGTCTCATTCCATGTGGCTGCTTACTTGTATCCTTAGAAGTAATCTTTATGATAAATTGAGAAGTCTTAGGGTTTCCTTGAGTTCTTCGAGTGGCACTTGTAATCAGTCAAACTTGAAGGTGTTGTAAGAGCTCAGTGGTGGCTGGTCTGTAAGAAGTCTGGAGATCCTACTTGCATCTAGGTTGGGGCATACTTGTGGGACTGAGAGAGCATTAAGGGGCCTGATGCTACGTCAAGGAATATAGTTTGGAATTTAATTGAAGGATTACCCCGGGCCACAAAAATGGCTCGGCACTGGCTGCTATTACAGAGGACCCAGTTCAGGTGCCTGCAACCACATGACTGCTCACAACTGTTCAAATCTACAGTTCCAAGGCATCCAGTACCCTGTCCTGGCCTCCTCAGGCATCAGGCATGCACATGGCAGACATACATGCAGTTAAACACTCCATATAAAATAAATAATTTTTAAACTGACCCAGAAATTATCAGTGATGGTAAGGAGGAAAAACCTTCCCACATAATTTAGGATCACAGAAGTGATCAATCTTATGAGCACATAGTAGGAGAAATGGGCTAAGTTTTGCTTTTGGTTTGGTTTGACTGGCTTGGGTTTTTTGTTTGTTTGATTGTTTGTTTGTTTGTTTTGTTTCGTTTTGTTTTTTAAGAAAGTGGCTGAAAGTTTGCTGGGGAACAATACATTGTATAAAAGAATCACTCTGCATATTATTTCATAATTGTAATGGGAAAGTTGATTTTAAAATGAAAAGAGTTATTAAGCATACCTTAACCAAGTAACAATGCTTGTACTAGAAATGTACAGCATGAAGTCAATACATTCTCTAGAGACAATGAATGAATGAGTGAATGAATGAATGATGTAGAGCATTCTGTAGCAACCATCAGTCCTTCAAAATTGTCCATGTCAAACAGGAAAAATAAAAGTGGAAAATTCTATAATCAGGAGGAAAAACAAAACGTGAAAGCTAGAAGATCTAATTGTTTTACAGATTATTTAAAATATTTTTTATTCTTCTAAGAATTGCATAGATTGTATTTTGATCATTTTCATCTCCCTCCTGCGTCACCTCCCAGATTCCCCTGCCCCAATTCTCTACCCATCCACCTTTGTGTTCTCACTCTTTCTTTCTATTTTCAACGAATAGAGTCTAATTAGCGTTCTCTGTAACTGAATATGTGACCATGCACTGGCATGTTAGCACTACCAGGGGCCACACCCTTAAAGAAAAGTAATTTCTCAAGCCAGGTGGTGGTGGTGTAAGCCTTTAATCCCAGCACTCTGGAGACAGAGACACAAAGATTTTTGTTGGTTCCAGGACAGCCTGGTCTACACAAGAAACCCTGTCTCAAAAAACTAAACATAAAAAAGAAAGAAAGAAAAGACAACTAATTCTTCTTAAATAAAGAAATTTAAAACAATACTTCATAAACAATTGAGAAGTTTTAAATATCAGATACCATCGAATAATTTTTATTATTTCTGTAATTAACACCTTTTTCATTTACTTTCTATACCAACCACAGTTTCCTCTCCCTCCTTTCCTCCTGTTCCCTCCTTTCAGCTCCCAACTACACCCCTCCCCATCCTCTCCTCATTTTCCATTAGGAAAGGAGCAGATCTCCCATGGGCTTGAACAAAGCATGTCACAAAGCATGGACCTAGCTCCTCCCCCTGCATCAAGGGTGGGCAAGATAATTCAGCATGGGAACTGGTTTCCAAAAGCCAACTAAGTTCTAGGGACAAGTCCTGAAATCTCTGCTAGGAGTTTTACAAACAGACCAAGCTATACAACTGTTTCACACATGCAGAGTGCCTAGGTCAGTTCCATGCAGGCCCCCTAACTGTTGGTCCAGAGTCCATGAGTTCCCCCTTGAACAAGTCAGCTTTCTCTGTGGGTTCCCCCTTTCATGAGCCTGACCACAATGACTCATACAATCCCTCTTCTCTTTCTTCAGGAGGACTCCCAGAGTTTGACCCAGTGCTTGGCTGTAGATCACTGCATCTGTGCCCATCAATTACTGGATAAAGTCTCTCTGATTACAGCAGATAGCTTGTTCAGGCACCCTTGCACCCTTTCCACTAATGCTAGGAATCTTAGCTGGGGTCATCCTTGTGGATTCCTAGGAGCCTAGCACCGGGGAAATTTCTTTCTAACCCCATGTGCCTCCTCCCATCAAAATGTCTCTATCATTACTCTTCCCCTCCATCCAGTCCCCAATCCGCCTTCCATTCCCCCCACCCATAGCCCCAGTTTACTCAGGAAATCTCTTCAATTTCCACTTCCCAAAGAAATGCATGGATCCCTCTTTGGGTCCACTTTGTTATCTAGCTTCTCTGAGGCTGTGGATTGTAGCCTGTTTATCCTGCACTTTACTTCTAATATCCACTTATGAGTAAGTACATACCATGCTGTCTTTCTGAGTCTGGGTTACCTCAGAATGTTTTTTTTTTTTTCTGACTCCATACATTTACCTGCAAATTTCATGATGTCATTGTTTTTTATAGCTGAATAATACTCCATAGTGTAAATGTGCCTCATTTTCCTTATCCCTTCTTTGATTGAGGGACATCTAGATTGTTTCCAGGTTCTGGATATTACAAATAATACTGCTACCAACATAGTTGTGATATGATTGAACATCCTTTGGATATATGCCCAAGATTGGTATAGTTGGGTCTTAAGATAGATTGATTCCCATTTTTCTGAGAATCTGCCATACTGATTTCCAAAGTGGCTGTATAAGTTTGTGCTTCCACCAGGAATGGAGGAGTGTTTTCCCTTGCTCCACATCCTCTCCAAAATAAGCTGTCATCAGTGTTTTGTGGAATAAGTGTGCATCCGTTGAGTATATGTCCAAAAGTAATAATGTTGAGTCTTGAGGTAGATTTATTCCCACTTTTCTGAGAAACTGTCATGCTGATTTCCAAAGCAGCTGTACAAATTTGTACTCCCACCAGCAATGGAGGAGTGTTCCTCTTGCTCCACATCCTCTCCAGCATAAACTGTCATCAGTGTTTTTGATCTTAGCCATTCTGACAGGTATAAGATGATATTGGAGTCATATTTATTTGCATTTTGCTGATGACTAAGGATGTTGAGCAATTCCTTAAATGTCTTTTGACCATTTGAGATTCTTCTATTTAGGATCTCTATTTAGATATGTATCCCATCTTTTAATTTGATTAATTGGTATTTTGATATCTAGTTTCTTGAGTTCTTTATATATTTTGGAAATCAGTCCTCTGTCAGATGTGGGGACAGCCTTTCTTGTTTCTGATTTTGGTAGAATCACTTTGAGGTTTTTCTCCATTTAATTTGATGTTGGCTATCACTTGATGTATATTGTTTTTATGATTTTTTTGGTATGTTCCTTTTATTCCTGATCTCTCCAAGACTTTATCATGAAGGGGTATTGGATTTTGTCAAAGGCTTTTACAGCATCTAAAGAAGATCTTTAGAAACACTTGAGAAGATCAAGTGTTTTTTTTTCTTTCATTTTATTTATATGGTATATTACATTGACAGAATTTCGTATGTTGAGCCATCCTTGTATCTCTGTGATGAAGCCTACTTTGACATGGTGGATTTTTTTTAATGCCTGTTCTTAGATTTGGTTTGCCAGAATATTTTTGAGCATTTTTTTTTTTTTTTGCATCAATGTTCATGCAGCCATAGAGCTAGGAAGCAATGGTGTACATCTTTAATCCCAGGACTCAGAATTAAGAGGTAGACAGATCTCTGTTAGTACAAGGCCACACTGACTACATGAAATTGATCCAGTCCTAAAAGAAATAGCCCACACAAAGGTGGCCTCTGCACTTAGTCTCACAGGCCTTTAATCCCAGCACGGCGGGGGGTGGGGGGGGTGGGGGGGCATGAGTGATATGGCTGAGCAGAGAAAGGAATAAAAAGAGGAGGAGGAGACAGAAATTCAGAGCTTCTGCCTCTGAGTATTTGTGGAGATAGGTTGCCATTTCAGCTGGGTAGAGGTAAGATCTACTGGCTTGGTGGCTTTGCTTTTCTGATCTTCAGCTTGAAGCTTGAACCCTGATATCAGTCTCTGGGTCTTTTATTTATCATGTTATACCTCACTTTTAAAAGGTTATGCTTCTGAAGAAGAACCAGGTAGGAGGCCCCAATAAGACATGATAATGGGAATTTGGGAGATGTCAGAGAAGATGCAGTAAAGAAGAAATATTTGAGAGGTACTTTTATATTTTATTTTCTTCCTTCCTTCTTTTTTTCCTTCCTTCCTTCCTTCCTTCCTTCCTTCCTTCCTTCCTTCCTTTCCTTTCCTTTCCTTTTTTTAAAGGACAAGTTCTCTCTATATAGTATTGTCAGTCTTCCACCTCAGAGATCCTCCTGCCTCTGCCTCCCAAGTATTGTCATTAAAGGTCTGTGCCACCATTCCTGGTTACATTTTTCATTTTTGTACCAGTCACTAGGTTTAGAGACACAAAGCCAATGTGAGAGGAGAGAGAGATTATGATTTTTGTCCCCATTTCAAAGAATTTTGTCTGGACATTACCATAAAATGAAAAAGAAAAAAAGACCAGTTAAGGGCAGATGATTTCCTGCCATGGTCACAGCCTCTGCTAGTACATGCTAACCTCCAAGGCATTACAGTCGCCACAGAAAAGGGAGTATATAACAAAGGGAGTCTGAACTGTCTCAGATTTTCAACATATATAAAAACTATTCACAAGCCAGGCATGGTGGCACATGCCTTTAATGCCAGTACTCAGGAGGTAGAGGCAGGACAACTCCAAAGCTACACAGAGAAACTCAGAAACAAACAAACAAACAAACAAAACAACAAAAACAAAACAAATATTATACACAGTAAGACCCTATGTATAAAAAGCAATGTGACTGGTGCTAGAGAGATGGATCAGCAGTTTAAGAACATTTGTTGTTCTTGCAGAAGACTCAGTTCCCAGTCCCCACATGGTGGTTCAGAACCATCTGTTAGTCCAGTGCTGGGGGATCCAATTCCCCCTTCTGACCTCTTCAGCTCCAGGCCTGCACATTGGGTAGATACATAAATTCATGCAAAACACTCTAGAAAAACAGATTGAATTTTTTCAAAAGTTATATTTACAGTATAGTATAGTCTCTTCAGTGTAGTATCACATGTTTATACCCAGCACTTTGGAGGTGAAAGCATGAATATTAGGAGTTTAAGTCCAGCCTGAGAGCTCATAAGACTCTGTCTCAAAAACAAAAGCCAAAATCATTGGCATTATAACTCTGGTAGAGTGTTAACCTAGCCTGTTAAAGTTCCTGGGTTCAATGTCAGTACATATTTACCTTAATTAAAAATATTTATTGCTAAAATAAAATAAGAGTCCTTGCCTTCTATTGGTGGACATTCTTGCTTTGTTGATTGTGCACACCGATTACTCAGGCTGGTGGTTGTTGACTAGAAGAGCTAAAGGAAATTTGTTTTGTTTTGTTTTGTTTTGTTTTGAGATATGGTGTCTGTGTGTAGCCCTGGCTGTCTGGGAATTCACTCTTTAGAGCAGGCTGACCATGAATTCAGAGATCCACCTGCCTCTGCACCCTCTGCACCCCCCACCCCACACACACACCCAGTGCTGGGAATAAAGGCATGTTCCATAGCTAGGCTTTTTTCTCTAAGATAGAGTCTCATTGCACTATGTACCCCAGGCTAGATATAGACCAGTCTAGTCTTCTACTAATAGAGATGCTCCATCTTATTCCTCCTAGGTGCTGGGATTAAAGGCATACTCCACCACACCCAGCAATAATAATTTTACAATTTAGTTGTATTTTATGGCATGAAGTGCTTTTAATAGCATGTTACTCATGGTAGAGTGTCTATAAAAATAGAGTCAATTTTATTTTTTAATTGTATTTTGTTCTTAGGGGCGTTTTGTCTGTGTGTTTGTTGTTATGTATATATGTGGTGTGTGTGTGTGTCTGTGTGTGTGTGTGTGTGTGTGTGTGTGTGTGTGTGTGTGTGTGTGTGTGTGTGTGACTGTACATACTGTAT
Source organism: Cricetiscus sungorus (assembly GCA_030556225.1). Taxonomy (NCBI): domain Eukaryota; kingdom Metazoa; phylum Chordata; class Mammalia; order Rodentia; family Cricetidae; genus Cricetiscus; species Cricetiscus sungorus. The sequence continues at coordinate 131,800,472 of JANBXA010000007.1, read as the reverse complement.
ATGTGTGAGTGTGCATAGTACGTGTCTACCATATATGCACTCTATGTGTACAGATATGTTCACCTGTGCACTTACCAAGAGCCCAGAGGAGGATATCAAGTATAACTCTCTGCCTCATTTTCTTGAGATAGGGTCTCTAACTGAATCTGGAGCAGACTAACAGCCAGCAAACCCAGTGATCCTCCTGTTACATGTGGGACCACACTCAGCATTTTAAATGAGTTCTGGGGATTTGAACTCAGGCTTGTACAGAAAATGCCCTTACCTGCTGAGCTATCTTCCCACATCCTAGAGTCAATTTTTAAAAACTCTGCCATTGTTTTGTGAACTTAAGTTCATTAAATTTGCATTAGAATATGGATTATAATTCCTCTGTTGTCATTTCAATATTTTTATAGCATCTTTACCATGAATAGATCCCATCTCAAGAAGCCACTTGGTTTACTCATCTATGAGAAACGACCTATCCTAAAGATTTGTCATATGGTGTGTGGCAGTTTGGTCACAGCCTCAGGTCACAACTAATTCTAGTTCTCTTGGTATTTCCACATTTGTAATTATTTCTTCCACTGGAATCTTGAATCCTCACAGTCATCCATTACAGGTACATTATCAATAGAAAGTCATAGCTAAAAAAAAAATGAATCCTTTATTCCTCTCTTATAAAGAAATATTTTTTGCCATGTATGGTGTTACAAGCATTTAATTCCAGCATTTAGATGGCTCTCTATGAGTTCAACACTATCTCATAAAACAAACTTTGTATGTTTTGGTTTTGTTGTTTGTATTTTTGTTTGTTTTCTCCCTAAGGCATAGGATCTACAGTGAACGTTGAACATCCAGTAAAACATGTTATAAACAGATGTACTGTCGTCCAGGATCTGTTAAGCAGCCCTCGCAGAGGAAATTTTGTCTGCTTAAGGGAACTAGTGTTTTCAGAATGGCAAATGAGCTTTCACTTCAAGTTGAAGTCACCAGTTCATTAGCAGGTCACAAGAGAACCAACCTGTCCGTTGAGGCTTTGAAGTCAGGAAGTGACCTCTTTGTAGCATCTTTGGACATCCTGAATGGCATCATCTTCCAAGACAGAGATATTTTGATTACAGTGCAAATCTCTTGCTGTCTGCAGCCACCTTCATCAGGACCCTACCTAGCTCTGGATTATTAGTGTTTCTGCAGCTGTGCTTGCTGTTTCACCTTGCACTGTGTTATAGCAGAGGTGGGTTCTCTTAATCCTCATGAACCACATGCCAGCTTCAAGCAGTTCTTCTACAGCTTCCTTGCCTCTCCTAACCTTCAAAGAATTATAATTAGAACCTTAATAGGGATTAGACTGTCTTTAGGGAATGCTAGGGCAGTCTTACTCTCTCCAGACCACTAAAATTCCTCTTGAACAAGGCTATTCTCTGGCTTGTCATCTGTGTCCTCACTGTGTAGCCCGGGGAGTCTCACAGTCAGCTTTCTTCTGCCTCAGACTCCGAAGAGCCGAAGCTATGGGAACATCCCACCACATACAACTAGAGTATCATTTTAATTTTTTTTCAATTTTTTTTCAAGAATTTCTACTGAATGAACAGACACTAAGTTTAGGTGACGTAGTGAGTGACCTGACTGTTACAGCAGGTTTTTCTTCCCCACCAGCCTCCCAGTCCTGCCGCCATGGTCCCGCCACCACGTGAGCCCCAAACAACACTCAGAGACCGTATTTGATACAATCCTGTTGGCCAGTTACCATTATTGTTTATGGGCTAGCTCTGTCTTAATGATTAACCCATTTCTAGTTATCTAAGTATTTCCACATGGCTCATCTTATCTGGGAGCCACAGCTGGCCTCTTCCTTCCTCCCAGGTCTACATCTTGACCCCTCCCTACCACTTCCTCTTTCCTCCTTGTCTCCTAGGCCCGCCTATCTTGCTATCTCATTGGCCCAATGGTGCTTTATTAATTAACCAGTATGAGAAACACATTTACAGAATAACATCTCCCATCATCTCCTCTTTTCTGTCTAAAATAAAAGAAGGGGTTTAACCTTAACATAGCAAAATATATCATACAACAGTTAACAAATAAGAATCACAGTTAACAATATTTAGTCCATTAACATTTTGTAAGACTTAAAGAAAATATCTTCTATCCTATCTTTGTGAGTCTAAAGTCCTATATGTAACTTATCTTTAATCCTAACTAAGGAAAACTATAACCACAACTATCTGTCTCCAACGCCTTCAAAGACCACAGAAAGATAATATATAAACTCTAAAAATGACAGAGACAACTCACTGCCTGGTCAGTCACCCGAAGTTCTTCTGTAATGTTCCATCTTCAGCCCATAGGCCATAATGTGTCTGGCAGACTTTCAGCAAAGCAGGAAACTTTAAACTGTCCACCTGTATTGATAGTTTGTCAGTCATTTTTCTCTGTGTCCTGTAGACTATCTGGCTGTCTGGCAGCTTCGTCCATGAAGCAGAAATCTTGTAGCAATGTCCATCTTGAATCAGCAGCCACCTTTTTGTGGGTCCTGCATGTCCAGTTTCCACAGCATAAAGTCAAACAGTCTAGACAAGAGAAGTACCTTGTCCAAATGGCCAGTCTTACCATATTAGAAGCAAACTTCATTACGTGTTTCTTTGATGTCCATCTTTCTTTTTGATGCAGGTGGTATTACCAGGAGCAGTTGTGCCTCACTGTCAAAAAAAAAAAAAACCCTAAACCATTTTAAATGCCATTTTCTGTAGGTCTTTGAAAGATTTGAAGAATGCCTATTCATCTCAAATACATCTCTGCATATCTAGAAATCCTAACTACCTTAACTCCAAGTTTTAACTATCATAGGTAACTCTCTATAATACCTAATACCTAATAACACAATACCTAAACAAGAGGAGAAATATACATATTACAAAATTGACCTTAAATTGTATCAATAAAAGAAAATCCATTTCAAAGCAAATTATTCATATCTATACCATAATTCCCTTTTTACCTTTAAAAAGATTGCTTGTGGTTATAGTCATTTATAACCAAGTCCATTTAAATGAAAACAAACATCTATAAACAATATTTGGGAATTTGGGCGTCGTTCTTTTCAAACTACTTCCTGCTGGTAGGGGTGCTGTCATGGGGGTCCTAAGAAGACACAGAAATCTTGGCTGTAGTCTGCAAGGCTTTGTCTCAACTGCTTTGAATGTTGGATCATCTGGGGCACTGTTTCAGGGGGTCTGGCTTGATCAAACCATATTAATTTGGAAGAAATCCATAGCTTTTCATTTTCTGTGGAAACAAAAATAGAAATCCTTTTCCCCAGCAACTTGTCCTTAGGCTTAAATTTTGGAGTCAAAGCATTTTTAAAATATATAAATTGAATTAATCCAGCAGCATTTCTTTTATCAGTAGTTATTTTCTCAGCAATCAAATAATTTAAAGACAACAGAATCGCATATAGTATCCAAAATTTTTCTGTGCTTTCCATGTTTACGTGGCTTTTTTTTATTACTCTATTTTTTCTACTTCTATTTTTACATATTTTGAGACAGGGTTTCTCTGTGTAACTTTTATCTGTCCTGGAATTTCCTCTGCATATAAGGTTTACTTTGAAATCACAGAGATCTGTTTGCCTCTGTCTCCCGAGTGCTGGGATTAATGGCATGCGCCAACATACCCATCCATTCTATTTCCTTTTTTCTTTTTTAAACCATAATGTTTCCGCCAGCCCGCCAGTCTGGGCCCACAGCCACACCAGCCCCAAGTAACACTCCTCTGAGACTCAGTATTTGACACAATCCTATTGGCCAGTTACCATCATTGTTTATGGGCTAGCTCTGTCCTAATTATTAACCCATTTCTACTTATCTAAGAATTTCCACGTGGCTCATCTTATCAGGGAGCTGCGGCTAGCATCTTCCTTCCTCCCTGGTCTACATCTTGACTCCTTTACCACTTCCTCTTTCCTCCTTGTGGTCTCCTAGCCCCACCTATCTTGTTTCTTATTGGCCACAGTGCTTTATTTATTAACCAGTATGAGAAACATATATACAGAATAACATCTCCCATCACCTGACAGTGGTGATGGCAGCACTGGTGGCTCCTCTCCCCAAAGTGTCACATAAATTGTAAAAGATAACTTAAGGCTTTACTACTAGCCAGGAACTATGTCTGCACATGGTTCTGTGTCCTACCCTACCAGTTTTCTGAAGACATTGGTTTGAATATTAACTATTTCTTTGCCTTTGTATCAATGATAGAAAAAAAAATCTCAATTCACAAGTCAATGAAGATGAATTTGATTATGAAATTTGAGACAAGAAAGGAAACACAGTGCTAACATTTCAAAACTTCCCCTGACTGCCCATAATTTGGCAAATACATGAAACCATATTAACCAATGGAAAGTTCCACTTGGAATTCCAAAATGCAACTGCTTAAAATCCAAATGACAAAGTTTACAGATATGTGCTGCATTGGGTTGGAAACAGCACAAGGTGGTGCTAATAGACTTCACACAGCATCCTTGACCAACTATACAGACCTACTGGTGGACTCTAGCTTCCTCTAGAGACAGTAAGGTCTCTCTGCCTGTGCAACTGTTTTAATTTGGAAAATGTTTTAATGTATGTTTTTGGTATTTCAGTTACCCAAGGAAACGATGTCACTGATAGCTTTTTAAGGAAAGCCACTGAATTATTATAATTAATTGCTGAATAAGGAGACTAAAACCTGGACATAGTCAGGCCCAGCACTTGAGAGGCAAAAACAGGCAGATCTATGTGAGTTTGAGGCTAGCCTGGACTACATAATGAGTTCCAGAACAGCCAGAGTTGCACAGTGAGACCCTAACTCAAAACAAAACAAACTAACGAAAGCATACTGAGTTCAGTAAATACATACCACCAAGTCTCTGAGGCTTTCAGGAATCAAGCAGACCTCAGACTTGCAAGCTAGTGTTTTTACTCACCAAGCCATTTCCTGGCACCTGCTTTTTCTTTTGACTATCTTTGATTTGCTATCATGGAAAACTTCCTTTGTTTCTGTTTGTTTTGTTTAATTTTTAATAGAGTTGGGGTTTATAAAAGAATATTTGTAAAATGTATTTTAAGCACAAGAGTTAAGAGAAAGGAAAGGGTGCTTGGGAAGAAAGTAGCAAATACCAGAGTGTGGGCTTCTTTAGGAGAATCATCTATCATAGAACTTCCATTGAAAGCTTTTTATCATTTTAAACAAATTGCTCTCATTCTTGTGGAATTCTGTTTCTGAATCTCAAGTACTGAACTCATTTGCAGTAGCTTAAAAATGAAAACTAATAGTCACTCCCACCACCCATTCTAGTTCAGAAACCACAGAGTAAACAATACCTTAGTTCTAATGCAGCTCTTTATCCTGAACAGAAAGGTACAGGAAAATGCTAGACTTTTTTTATGTTGTTTGGTTAATTATTTCAGAGAGGGACCTCTAAACCAATTGTTTATAATGCTCCTGTGATGAACAGTCAAACAGTTACCAAACAAGAAGAGGCCAGCTGGTCTACATAGAAAGTTCCAAGACAGCTAGAAGTACACTATGATACCCTGTCTGGGGATAAAAATTATAGCATGCCTTTCTCTTATAAACTAGGAGAAAAGATTATAATGAAAGAAGTGTTATAGAGAGTTGTAACAGAATGTATTGATGTGAAGAGAAGATGAATGGGATTTTATGGTCGAGAGACAAGTGGCGTCTTTCCTCTGTCAGCACCTCGAGGCTTCTTAGAGCTAGCCTGTGTGCCAGCTGAGTACAAAGAAGGCACTCAGTATGTGGTCACACTTGACTATTGCAACCTAGTAGGAAAGAACAATGTTGAAATAGTCTGTATGTGTTCACACTTCACCATGGTTATATGATTTCTTCTAGTCTTGTTGCATTTTACACATTTTCTATATTTATTTCCTGGATTTTCCATACTTCTAGAATCATAAAAATGGACTTAGCTCTCTAAGTCCCAATAAACCTACCATGCACCTAATGAGAAGTAGCAAAATACTTGAGAGTAAATATGGTGGTTCCTCGGGAAAATGGGAATTAGTCTACCTCAAGACCCAGCAATTCCACTCTTAGGCATATACCCAAATGATCCACATCCATGCAACAGAGACACCTGTTCAACTATGTTCACAGCAGCATTATTTGTAATAGCAAAAACCTAGAAGCAACCTAAATGCCCCTCAACTGAAGAATGGATAAAGAAGATGTGGTACGTTTACACAATGGAATACTACTCAGCAGAAAAAAACAATGCAATCTTAAAATTCACAGGCAAATGGATAGAACTTGAAGAAACCATCCTGAGTGAGGTAACCCAGTCACAAAAAGAGAAACATGGTATGTACTCACTCATATATGGATTTTAGACATAGAGCAAAGGGATCACCAGCCTATAATTCACACAGCCAGAGAAACTGAGATACAAGGAGGAACCTAAGACATTCATACAAAGTCCCTCACAAAAGGGGAAAGGAACAAGATCTCCTGAGCATATTGGGAGTGGGGGCGGGGGGAGCAGTGAGTGGCGAGGGAGTTAGAAGAAAGAGAAGGGGAGGAGAGGAGAACATGTGGGACTATGAAGATTGAGTTGGGGGATGAATAGATGAGAGGAAAAAAAGAGATACCATAAAAGAGGGAGCCATTATAGGTGTGAAGAGAAAACTGACTCTAGAGAAATGTCCAGAGATCTACAAGGATGACCCCAACAAACAATCTGAGCAACAGTGGAAAGGCTGCCTTATATGCCCTTCCCTGATAATGAGATTGATAACTAACTTATATGCCATCATAGAGCCCTCATCTAGTAGCTGATGGAAACAGCTACTAGAAACACCCCCAGCTAAACTCTGAGCCAAACTCCTGGAATCCAGTTGCAGAGAGGGAGGAGTAATAAGCAAAGACGTCAAGACCAGGCTACAGAAACACACAGAGACAGCTAACCTGAACAAGGGAGAGCTTATGAACCCCCAGACTGATAGCTGGGAAACCAGCATTGGACTGACTCAGACCCCCTGAACATGGGTCTCAGTTAGAAGGCCTGGGCAGTCTAAGGGACCTCTGACAGTGGAACCAGGATGCATCCCTGGTACACGAAAGGACATTGGGAGCACATTCTTCATGGAGGGATACTCCCTTCACCTAGGATGGGCCTAGATCCTACTCTAAGTAACTTGACGAATTTTGATGATCCTTGCCTTCCTGTGGAGTGGGGGAGGGAAATAGAATGAGAGAGGGGGTCAGGAGCATGGGAGGGAGGGAGAGGGTACTGGGATGGATATGTAAAATAAGAAAAAAATAATAGATATAAATATAATTAATAAAAAAAAATACTGTCTTAGACTTCTGTGATCAACTCTCTTAGCATTTGATAAACATCCCAAAAATGAAGATAATGGACATGAGAAAGAAAAGTTGCTTTTCAGTAGGAATTCATAAGTAGTACATGAAATAAGGACCAGACTGCAAAAGATGAATTCTGTGAGTTCTAGAAGCATCTGGTTGTTGAATGTTTAAACTTTATTTCAATTTTACACTTAGAAACAATAATGCTGAGTCACATTTAGGATGTACAATTTATGAAGCAGTTAAAAACTGATTGAACAGCCATCATAGTACTTCACACCTGTAATTCCAACACCTGGAGGCAGGGGCAGGAAGATTGTCAGGAATTTGAGGCAAGTTTGGAGTATGTAGTAAATACCAAGCCAGCTAGAACTATATAATGAGAGCTTTTCTATTAAAAAACAAAAACAAAACCCTGAAAGATCCACAGATTGACTGTGGATCACAATCTTGCTTCTCTCCACTTCCCAGATCAAAAGGACTGTGCAACCTCTCAGCTCCTACTTTTCCTTCTCCTTGTGTCCTGATATTTCTGTGTGAGTCCAGCAGGAAACTCTGTGATTCACCATGGCCAACTGAATGTAGATGCTACTCTCTGAATTGAGGTCAGACTCTATAGGTGGTCTTGGAGCAATCAACACAAAACATCTCCCCCAACATTTCCCCATTTTTGTCTAAATAAAAAGGAGGGGTTTTAACTCTAACATAGTAAAACTATATAGATAAGAACAATGATCACATATATACTAAATAGAAAGGAAGCATATTAACTATATACAATAAGAATAATTATCAAATAAAAATTACAGTCTTGATGACCAGTCCATTTGTACCTGGAAAATTCAGAGAAAATACACCATTGTCTGTTCCCTCTTAATGAGTTCAAAGTTTTGTATTTAATTTCTTTCTATCATGACTAAAGAAAAGCTTAACTATAATTGTATAGTCTCCAACCACATCAAAGACTCTTGAAGTATATATTACCTGAGTAGACAGGAAGTACAGAGCAAGCAACTTGCAAAACTATAAGAAATGACAGAAGCAACTGGCTTCTGAGACAATCACCCAAGATTCCTCTGCAACATTGGATCATCCATCTACAGCCTACAGGCCTAGAATATCTGACATAGTTTTCTGAGAATTGGGAATTTTAAAAGACTGCCCCACCTCGTCTTAGCAAAGTTCAACAGTTGCCTTCTTTTGTGTCCTGCTTTTTTAATCTGGACAGCATACTGTGAGCAGCTGAGGCAAAGACAGTTTCTTTGCCCAGTGGCAAAATGACAACAAACTCCATGTGGAGATTTTTTCCATGCCAGTCATCCTCTTTTGGAGTAAATTGGTACTGACAGGAGCAGACAAGTCTTGCTGCCATGAAAAGCCCTGTGTTATTAAAACATTAAAATGCCATATTCAACAGACCTCTGACATGTTTGAACACCATCTACCTATTTAAAATATGTCTCTTACTGACCTTGAAAATATACCTGACATGAAAAGGACTGAGCAACCCTTCAGCCACTTCTCTTCCTCTTTCCTGTGTCATTTCATTTCCTTCTGAGTTGTTCAGGAAACTCTGTAGTCCACCCCAGACAGCTGAAGGCGGACTCCATTCTTTGAAGCAAGGTTGGACTGTATTGGTGGTCTCCAAGCAATCAACATAAACAGATTTCTTCCCACAAATGAGTTTGTGAAAATAATGGTGATGCTAGAGATGTGTCTGAAATGAGCTCTTTTTCTTTGTTTTGCCTGATTTCTCACAGTAATCATCAGATCAGTACCAAAGAGATGAGTTAGTACAAAAAGGAAAATCTAAAGTGGGGCAGTGGTGGTAAATGTTTATAATTGCAGCAGTTGGGAGGCAAAGCCAGACAAATTTCTGAGTTTGAGGCCAGCCTTGGTTACAGAGAAAGTTCCAAAACAGCCAGGGCTATGAAGAGAAGAAACCCTGTCTTAGGGTGGGAGCAGTGGGAAAAAGGAAAATCTATACACAATGACTTAAAAATTTTAAGCTCTCCAACCTCACCCTTACCTGGCATGATGCTTTACATCTTTAATCCCAACACTCAGGAGGCATAAGTAGGCAGATATCTGTGAGTCAAAGGCCAACCTGTCCTAAATATCAAGTTTCAAGCCAGGAAGGCCAACATAGTGAAACCCTCTCTAGAAAGAAAAAGAATTCCCAACCTCTTTTGCCAAGGTATCTCCAAGTTTTCTGACTGACATCAGTCAGATTCCTTTGCTAAATAATAGGCTCAAATCATCTTTGCAGGCAATTAAAAAAAGATATGTCCAGTCAAATGACTAAATTTTCAGATGCTTAATATAATACGCAGAACAGATATGAAAGAGCTTCATAATCGTGACTAAGTTCTGTTCATCATTGAAATGGTATATTTAATACAGGTCCACTGTCTATGCAACAACTGAAAAATAAGACAAAAGCAGAAAACACTCTGAAACCCCAAATTATCTAGTATAGTTGGCAGCAGGACTACTGGGCAACAAAACCTGCAGTGAGCAAACATGAAGAAACCTCTGTAGACCAGGCTGGGCTCAAACTCACAGAGACCTGCCTTCTCTGCCTCCCGAGTTGCTGGAATTACAGGAGTACACACCACCACCTATTTTTTTTCTTTTTTCTTTTCTTTTTGAGACAGGGTTTCTCTGTGTAGCTTTGGAGACTGTCCTGGAACTTACTCTGTAGACCAGGAACATGAAGCCTCTGATTTCTCAGCTCTTATATCCATGCATCCATCCATTCATCCATCCATCCCATGTTTCTTTTCATTTGCTGAAATTTTGCAACATGAGGATTAATTGCATTGGAACATTTCCATAAGAGTTAAAGATGTATCTCTTGATAATTGTGGGGAAAAAGCAAGAGGAAGCACCTGTCTTTATCAATAGCTCAGAAAGTGGAATTATTGCAGAAGTTTGATGCTAGTGTGACTGTGAGACATCTCACTAAAGAGTATGGTATGGGAACCACCACTATATATGACTTAAAGAAACAGAAAGACAAGCTGTTAAAATTTTACAGTGACAGTGATAACTAAGAACTAATGAAAAACAGAAAAACATTGCAGAGAGTCAAAAAAGGAAATCCAGATCATGTGTTGATCGGATTCAACAAGGAAAAAAAAAATACACCACTTGTGGGCTTTTCGGTTATGAAACAAGCTAGAATATACTGTGATGAACTAAATATTGATAGTGAGCGTGAATACTCAGAAGGCTGGCTGCAAAAAAGCATCATGGAATCAAGTATCTTAACATGTGGTAGGAAGTGTCTATTGATAATGAATCTGCAGAAAATTACATTGATGAACTTGCTTAAATAATGTGTAGATAATGTGTAAGGATGGAAAAATTTAGCCTAACTCTCCACTGACCCCAGGAAGCTAAAAGTTTAAATTCCAGACCCTGTCCCCTGGCAGTAAGTAGGCAAAAGTTCATATTCTTTGCTGTTTACGACAGCACCTGTGAGTGAGTGAACATAGGAAATGAGCTTTGTCTTCCCACCCAGGAGCCCTTGCAAATGCAGACCTCCAGGGCTAAGCACGGGCTTGGGTAGTTTAAATTGATTGGTCTGCACTGGATGCTATGAGATGATTGGTTTATGATGCGCAGACTTTGTTGTAACCATATAAAAGCTGTCTCAATTCTGTACCCAGGATCCCCAATCCTATACCCCCACATGGAGTATGACCGTGGGCCCCAGTGCACTTGGAATATAAAGGACTTTTGCATCAAGACTGCTTCTTGTGAGTGATTTGTATGTGTGTGTGGGGGGGGGGGGGCTTTCCTGAGTCGGGGCGTGAGAGTCCATGCTCTGTGAGTCTTTCAAATGTCTGATGAAAACCTCAGCCATGAACAAATTTATAGTGCTGAGGAAACAGCCCTTTATTGGTACTATGTTCCTAAAAAAGCTTTAACCAACAAATTTCAGGGATGCTAAGCAAAAGCTGACTATTCTCAGATGTACTAATGTTGCTGGCATATACAAGATAAGACTAGCAATGAATAGATGAAGTCCACATCCAAATTATTTAAAAGATCTGGACAATTCACCAGTGCACTACTATGCAAGTAAGAAAGTATCAGTAACAAGAGATATCTTTCCTGACTGGTTCAATAAGCATTGTGTGGCAGCAGCACAAACACACTGTGCACAGGCTGGACTGGAAGGAAATTACAAAATTCTACTGTTTCTAGACAACTGTTCTGAGTACCCTCCTCTGGAACTTCTCATGAAAAGTAATGTTTTCAGCATTTACCTTCCATCCAACAGGACATCTATGATACAGCCTGTTGTGGAATATTATTTTAACTATGTAAATATGTGTTACATTTCTTTATGCAGTGAAATATTAATTTAACTGTGTAGAGGGTGTGTTACATTTTTTTACACTGCATTTGTTTAAAGATGTAAGGATTGTGTTTAATTATGTAAAGATGTGTTGCTGTTTTACCTTGCCTGCCCAAGGCACCTGATTGTTCTAATAAAGAGATGAATGGCCAGTAGCTAGGCAGAGAAAAGATAGGTGGGGATAGCATAAAGAGAATAAATAGGAGGAGAACTCTAGGCTCAGGAAAGAGGAACGAGAGAAGGAGGAGAGAAAGGCAAGAAGTCTGGCAGCCACTGCCAGCCAGTGAAACATGAGAAGCAGTGACAGTAAGATACACAGAAGGAAAGAAAAGTAAAAAGTCCTGAGGCAAAAGGTAAATACAGAGAAAAAAAGGTTAATTTAAGTTAAAAAGAACTAGCCAGAAACACACCTAAGCTAGCCAGAGCATTCAAAAGTAGTAAGTCTCTGTGTCATGATTTTGGAGCTGGTTGGTGGGCCAAAAGAAGAAAGAAAAAAGCCTAGTACAACTCCCTTGTAACCAAAGAATCTTATACTCCCTGAAGAACAAACATAAGCACTTCCTTTTTCTTGTTTACTTTAATTAACAGAGGTCTAGAGGCCCAGAACTTCCTTCAAGAGCTTAGCCTTAAGGATGTTATCTATGCAGTTGCTAATGCTTGAATGATGTTGATAAGTTAACATTTAAAAAAAAAAAAAAGAAAAGAAAATGCTTGGCACAGACTCTGGGCTACAATGGTGTTTGAAAACGACCTTGCCGATGAAGATTTTGAAGAGTTTAAAGCCTCTAATGAAAAGATCATGATATCAAAACTCATTACTTATGCCAAAAGTTTATTAGCTAAAAATGCAACTAAATTGGAAGAAGCTGACACTGGAGAAATGTTGAGTATTGACAATGTCGTTTTAGTTGTACATCCTTTATGTGAAGGAGAATTTACTGAGATAGTATTAAATTCAGATCATGATGAAGGCAGTGACAACACTAATAATGACATTGCGAGCACAGGAGAAAGAAAATATCTATAGACCATAACAAAAATCGTGTGACCAGTTAATAACTGGCCTTCAACAGTGTGTGTTTATCAGGGAGAAAGAGATCACGGCATGTCTAAGAAACTAGACAGAAATCCATGTTAAGAAAACATAATGCAGGAAATTTCTTTTTAAGGCTTGCTATGGCAGTGTCTCCTTAACACTTGACAGTGCGTTTCTGTCCCTCAGAATGTCTAGCTCCAACCCGGTCTCATAGACAGCAGTAATGGTAGTCTAGTAACCTGATTTTGTTTTCTTTTGTTTTAAAATGTAATTTTTCCTGTTGTCCTTCATTTTCTGAAATTTTGCCAATAAGTGCTTAGATGTGATCTGGAATTTTAAATTTTGTTTTCCTACTTATTTTAAGTAGCAATCACAGGCCCTTCTTCCACTGATATTCCTGTCTTTCATTCCTATAAGAAATTTTGATGTGTTATTTCTTTGATTATTTATTCATTATTTTCACCAACCTGTTCTTCTAGAACTCTTTTCAATTTCCATAAGGTATTTTGTGAGTTGTGGCTGTGTCCTTCCTTATGTTTGCACTTCCTCTTAGCTGCTAAGCTTGCAGTCTGTGTGTGTGTGTGTGTGTGTGTGTGTGTGTGTGTGTGTGTGTGTGTGTGTGTGCGCATCTCTGTTGTGGTCTACATCCTTCTGATGGACACAGGGGAGAGCAGGGCCCTCTTCTAGGTGAATGGAGCCAGTAACACCTTTGGGCATGGGATCTCTTGCTTCTTTAAGGGATACAACACTCCTAGGGTGCTACATTGCTTACTGTTCTGGAATTGCCTTTCCTGTTTGCTACATAGAGCAATGAAATGACAAAAAGAACTGCTTGACTGTCACTGCTGCTGGTGATGTTACAAAACTCATCCTGACTATTTGATCCTGGATTGCCTCACAGTCCCAAGATTTGTTTTCTCCAAAATTGGAGCAAGACTGAAGCCTTTCACAATTTACAGATGCTGCCACCTTCATGAGTTTAGGGCAGTGATTCCTTCCTTCTTTCCTTCAATGTTACTCCAAATCAATTTTCTGTTTTCCTTAGTCCTGATCCCTTGAGAGCCATTTGTCTCATAAATCAGCATGGTGTGTGTGTGTGTGTGTGTGTGTGTGCGCGCGTGCGTGCGCGCGTGCACGCGCTCACTCATGCACTAAACCCACTAGCCTCCATTCCTTCCTCTCACTCACCTTTGTGTGTGTGTGTGTGTGTGTGTGTGTGTGTGTGTGTGTGTGTGTGTGTGTGTGCGTGAGCCCATGCTGGTAAAACATTACCACTGAGCCCCAGAAATAGATTCTTTTTAAAATGTGTATTATTTTATGTACATGAGTGTTTTGTCTGCATAAATGTCTATGTACCACATGAGCATCTGATAAACACAGCAGTCAGAAAAGCATGCCAGCTCTCCCAAAAGTAGAGTTATAGAATGAGCCACCATGTGGATACTGGAATTGAACACTGGTCATCTGTAAGATCAACAAGTGCTCTTAGCTGCTTAGCCATCTCTCCACACAAGATAGCTGTAATTCATGCAAAAATAATTAGTAGCTAGCATTATTATTAATATATTAAAATATTGCCTCTTAACCTTAGGCTTGCCTAGGTACTAAGGCTAGCTCCTGCCATTTTTGGAAATCTCAGAGAAAATATTTTCAAACTTAAAATATAGGGCTGGCAAGATGGCTCAGCAGGTAAAAGCACTTGCCACTCAAACCTAAATAGAAATTCCTGTAAAGATCAAGCTCTAGTTGTTTCAGGACTCCGAGACTGGAAAGAGCAGCAGCTGCAGACTCTAGCTAGGTGCCCTGTGACCACTCCGATTGAGATCACAAGTGGGAGAGCCCAAGGACCTATCTGGGTTGTGATCCAAACCCAGAACAGTCTCCCTTCCAGCAAGACATCCCATCATTATATACTAGGCAAATGTCGTGCATCCCAATAACAGAGTCTGAATTATTTTTATCTTGAAAAGTCCACATGACTTAAGCTTGTGGGAAGCTGTGCCAGAAATAGAATGACAGCTTTATTAAGGAACACCTAACTGGAACAAATCTGGATGCCTTCTCATATTGAAATCAATATATTGTATAAGAACGATGTAAAATGGAGTGACTTTCGTATAGATTTATTTTTTGTGAAATTTCAAAATATATCTGTTCAAGAAATACCTTCATATATCCACATAGAAGACTTTTAATCCTACTTTTAAATTTTTATTAGGGGCTGGAGTGATGTAACCGTGGTTAAGAGAACTCCCTGCTCTTGAGAAGTACCTGGGTTCAGTTCCCAGCACCCACATGGTGGCTCACAGACATCTGTAACTCCATTTCCAGGAGACCTGGCACTTCTTCTGACCTCTGCAGACACCAGACATGCATGTGGTGCACACATGGACATATGCACTGCCATCTGCCTTTGCCTCCTAAGAGCTGGGATTAAAGGCATGTGCACCACTGCCTGGCTTCTATGGCTAACTACTATGGCTGCTTTGCTATTTTGATCTCCAAATGGCTTTTATAAATCTTAAGCAACATATCACCACAGGAATCAATTCTCTTCATCCACTGTGGCTTCCAGGAATGAAATTCAGGTCGTCAGGATAGTAGGAAGGTGCTTTTATGCAATGAACAATCTTGCCATCCCCCTTAACCCATATCAAACAAGCAAAAGCTTCACTTTTGTTCAATTGATTTATCTTTTTATAACACCAGTATGAATTCAATCACTTAAAAATACAATCTTAATTAAGGTCTTAAGCTACAGAAAAGAAACCAAACCACTTAGACCTCAACTGTTAAAAATACATTGAAACTTTTAAGAAGCTGAGCTAGTGTAGGTAGAGTGAGTCCTCCAAATAGGCAAAATAAAAAATTGTAAAATTCAGGTTTTCATAAGCAAAGTCTTTTGGATAAACAGTACTTTGTTTACACAGTTTAATTTTTATTAGTAGATACTTTAAGCATATTTAGTATGAAAAAAAGTTATGAGTATAAAGAAAAATTATCCTGGAGATCTATCACCCATGTAGGCCTCTGGTCTGTGGACCTGTTAATGGTGGCCACACCCCTTTGGATGTGGCTTCAGGCAAATAGAAGCACAAGAGAGGAGCTTGAGGTTTGGCTT
Organism: Cricetiscus sungorus; assembly: GCA_030556225.1. Lineage (NCBI taxonomy): Eukaryota > Metazoa > Chordata > Mammalia > Rodentia > Cricetidae > Cricetiscus > Cricetiscus sungorus. The sequence goes on along the minus strand of JANBXA010000007.1, from coordinate 131,784,590 downwards.
TCCTTGGTGAGCTCTTTCTGGTGGTTCAGCCGATTTGGTAGGAAGAGCAGGAAAATGATCCAGTGGTTCTTTGTATTTTCTGTGTAATTGTTCCCCAGTGAACAGCCATTTATCATTTATCTTGGGTCTGGTGATATAATTACATCCTTGTCTTCACTCCCAGATTCTCACTGTTAATATTTTGATCTAGTTGTTTTTTTTTTCATTCCTACACATGCATATGTAAGTGGATGTCCAAATGTTTTCATTGTTATTGTTACCTATCAGTCTTATAGTCAGAGCTGGACATTATTTATGTGACATTTCTCTTGTTTAATATTGTAAAATAAGTGGGTCTTTCATTTAAAAAATAAACTGCAGCCTGGTGACAACAAAGATCTGTAATCCCAGTACTCTAGAGTATGAGGCAAAAGGATTTTCCTGAGTGTTAAAGGCCAGCCCAAGCTACAAATGGACTGCATAATGAGTCTTGGCGTAGTGTGTTTACTGTCTTAGGCTACTGAGATATGAAAGTCATATCTCAGTCAACACTTATATCATGAGTAATACTATGAATGGGACCTTGAAGTAGAGTGCTACTAGAACAAAAAATGTAAAATAGGTGACACCATTTACCAGTTATGGGAAGAAAGAAAATTGACACTAGAAGCAGAAAAGTTAGAAATCTATGATTTGCAATAGCAAAGCACTTGTCAAAAATCCTTGTAATAATAACTTAGAAGGCAAACCATATGCTCACTAATCTGTCAGTTCCAAAAGAAGCAGCTACAAGGAGCCAAACTGTATATTGGCTACTGTTGGCTAGCAAGTACTAGCAATTTCAAAAAGGGAAAAATGATGAAAAGAATCTTAAGCTAAACTACTTATAGATCTCTAATTGTAGGAAATTATATTGAGAAAACTGGTAGCAACAAAAGCCTGTTAATTTACTATCTTATGGCAAAGAGCACATTAAAAGTATACCTTCCCATCAGTCTTGACTACACCACAGGGCCTGCCATGAAGTAGCATCATCAAAGAAGGGGTGAATCAAAACACAATAAAGGACAAAAGGACTGAGAGTATATGAAGAAAGTATATAAGGCTATAGGAAATGTATATGAAAGCAAAGTAAAGTTTTACATTTCTGAAGAAAGTTGTGTTTCCAAAGAAAATAAAAGTCTGGGGTAAAGACTAGTAAAGGAATAAAACAGGAAGGGAACTTAATCCAAAATCTACATACCTCAAATAAAGCCTACTCAAGTAAAATCACCACATAAGACAATACACAACAAAGGGAATTCCCAAGAAACAAAACCAAATTTTAGTATGGACAGATGATTAAAATTTTTTCCTCAGGCGCCGTAGACCTGCGATGGAATTTTATGCCACTATAAAGATGAAATTGTAACATTGGTAGTAAAATGGAAGTAACTGGAGATCAGCATATGAAATGATATAAGCCAGAGCACCTCCATCCAATGATATGTTTTCTCTCATATGTAAAACACACAAAAATACACACATTTGAAAATTAATAGAAAGTAAAGGTAATTTGAAAAGGAGGGAAAATAGTGGGAGAGAGAAAGTGGAAAGAAAGGTTAACTGGAGAGAATATGCTCAAAGTTCATATAGATGAAGAGAAATGTCATCTTGAAAATGTCATTGTTTAATGAATATGCACTAATCATTTTTTTCACATTTATTCATTTGAGGGTGGGAGAGCTCATGCTAAGGGTGTGTATGGAGGTCAGAACTCAGAAAAGTCAGTTCTCCCATTGTAATTTGTGAGTCCCAGAAATCAAAGTCAAATTTGGCTTGGTAACAATTGCTTTTAACCATTGAACCATCTCATCAGCTGCTTCCCACTGTCAATTTTTTAAAATAATAACTTTCCCTATGCTTTCTGGACTAGTAATAAATCTTTTACCTTCTTTAGGTCAGTGATGGTTTGTGTCTTCCAAGTTGGACACTGAAGTCTTCCCCTCCCCCCCTTACTACTGTTTATTTGGAGATGTGGAGAACAAAGGGAATAGAGCTCCTGCTTTTTTAATTACTCAACCAAAAAGAATCTTCTCTGTGTTAGATGAGCAGGTTAGATGTTAGACAGCATCACCCGGGGTTTTATGGAATACAGTGTCCAAGTAATTTACTGAGGGTCATGGTGGGAAAAGGCATTCTATGTATGGGAAGAAGAAAATTGAAAATTATTGACTGAAAGGAAAAATTGGCAGAGAATGGCCATGTGTTTTCCAAATTCATTTCTTTTTGCTTACAGATACTAAGTTAAACATGCTCAAATGTGTTAAAATTAACTGAGGGCAAAGGGCCAGGTAATTTAGTTCTAGCCAATTAAACCAGGGCAAAATTGTCATGTGGTAGTTCAAATATTCTGATAGTTTGAATGATAATGCCCCCATAGGCTCATATGTTTGAATGTTTGATACCAAGTTCAGAAGGATTAGGACGTGTGACCTTGATAAAGTAGATATGACCTTGTTGGAGGAGGTGTGTCACTAGGAGTGGGTTTGAGGGCTCTAAAAGCCCACAAAAGCAGGTAGAATATCTGTTTCTCTCTGTCTGTGTTTTTCTGTATGTGTGTGTCTGTTTCTCTGTGGGTCTGTCTCTCTCTCTCTCTCTCTCTCTCTCTCTCTCTCTCTCTCTCTCTCTCTCTCTCTCTCTCTCTCTCTGCTTCTTGCCTGTGGATCAGATATAAGCACTCAGCTACTGCTCCAGATCAGTGTTTACCTGCCTGCTGCCATGCTTTCCACCACAATAGTTATGAACTCACCCTCTGATACTGTAAGCAAGCTACCAATTAAATGCTTTCTTCTATAAGTTGCCTTGGTCATAGTGTCTCTTCATAGCACCAGAACAGTATAATACTGAAAACATTCTACACCATCCTTCATGCTCTTCTACCCATCATCTACTCATTGGTTAAAACACCCAAGAGTTCTAAAATGATTCATTTAGCAAAACCCCACTACTCTTTAAGAAGAAAGAATTACTCTTCTTAAATAAAGCCACTGATTTTAATATTATTAGAAGAAGCTAGGGCTGATCCACCTGAACCTACAAGGTGAAAGGGAGAGAGCCAGCTTCCACAAGTTGTCCACTGACTTCCACATTTTTGTTCTGACACATTCACACATAAACATATGCACACACACAAATAAATAGATTCAATCAAAGAAACTAGTGTGTGCTTTGGGTTTGGAGGGTTTTAATTTTGGTTTAAGATACATGGTCTCTCTAAATACCACAAACTATCCTGATTTACCCAGCATGGTTTGACCCTAAAGACATAACTGGGGCTATGAGGGAATTAAGAAAGGACAGATACACAGACACACATACAGAACAGCTGGGCTGTGCACATGTTAATGGAATGCACCACAGTCAACCATGATGTTTATTATGTACAACATGGGGGTGGGTATCTGGTCACAGATGGTGCAGACATGATTTTGTTAATATAAAATCATAGGTGTTTTTTCTATGATGCTATACAGCATTTGTAATGATCAAGTGAGAGACTAAATTTCATTTTCTCTAGTTGATCATATTCCTTCATTTGCTCAGACCTGCTAAGCCAAAAGGCTGGGCTATACCTAGATTTCTCCTCCTAAAGTAGCTTTCTTGCCCATATAACTGCAAATATTCCCTGATACCCTGGTTAATGATGATCATCTATCAATCTGTCATACAGTACATAGGAGCTGAACATCAAACACACTTCTTTAAGAATTTTCAGTCAACTCTCCTTTAGAGATCAAACCACAGCTAATTATCGAAACCGACCTTCAGCTGTGGGCAACCTCATTATTAACTCCAAAGACAGGTACAGTAAGAAAAAGATATGCATTAATGCACCTTCAAAAAGTGTACTGGAAGCTGAGGATGTAACTCAGTTGGTAGAGTGCTTACCTAGCTTTCACCAAACCCTGGGTTTTATCCCCAGCACCAAATAAAATCAGATGTGGACCGCACCTGTAATTGCTGCAATCATTTTCGAAGTGTAGTCAGGAAAGCAGGAGTTCAATGCCAGCCTGGACTACATGAGACTGCCTCAAAAACAAAACAAGTCAGGAGCTTTAGTGGTAGCATAGTTAATTAGATGCGTGCCAAATAAGCTTGAGGATTAGAATTCAATCTCCAGTATCCACATAATAATATGGATATGGTGATACACACATAATCCCAGTGATGGGTAGGAAGAAACAGGCCAGCCCACCTAATCTAATAGGCTAGCCCTGAGTCCTACCAAGAGACCCTGTTTCAAATAAAACAAAGTGGACAGCTTGAGAATACACACCAGAATTTGACCTCTGGCTACCATATGCATGTGTATAACTGCACATATATGCACACATGCAAGCACACAAAGTGTCAGGAAAGCACACATAGTGAGCAGCTCATGTCTATAATCCTAGCACACTTAGAGGCTGAGGCAGGAGAATTGCCACAATGTTCATGATGAGCGTTTGTAACATGCAGGTTTTTCCCTGCCGGCCCGGGCCCACTGCCATGCCTACCCCCATTAATAATACACAGAGACGCTGTATTTGATATAATGCTGTTGGCCTGTTACTAGTTTCTTTTTGGCTAGCTCTGTCTTAATGATTAACCCATTTCTACTAATCTAAGTATTTCCACGTGGTCTCATCTTACCGGACAGCGGTGGCCTGGCGTGCTGTTCTCTTTAGGCTCTCCATGCTGACTCTTCCTAACTACTTCCTCTTTCCTCCTTGTCTCCTAGTCCCTCCAATCTTGCTTTCCTATTGGCCAACAGTGCTTTATTCATTAACCAGTATGAGAAACATATTTACAGAATAACATCTCCCATCATCCCTTAGCTACATACTGAGACATTACCTGACAAAAGCAATATCCTGGGGCTGGATAGTTGACTCAGCAGTTAAAAGCACTGGCTACTCTCCAGAGCATTCAGGTTTGTTTCCCAGTGCCCTCATGGTAACTTTCAACCTTCTTGGATCTGATGTCCTCTTCTGACCTATGTGAGCACTAAGTACATGCATGACATACATATATGCAGGAAAAAAATACTCATACACTTAAAATAAAATAAATCAAAAAATATTCTTATCTATTTCTGTGAAGGGACACCATGACCATGGCAACTCTTATAAAGAAAAACATTTAATGGTGTGGCTTACAGTCCCAGAGGCTTAGTCCATTATCACCATGATATGACATGATGACATGCAGGCAGACATGGTGCTGTAGAAGGAGATGAGAGTGGAAAAAGAGCTACATCTGTATCCTGCAGGCAGCAGGTCTGAAACACTGGCTATGGCTTGAGCATGTTAGTCCTCAAAGCCATCCTCTACAATGACACACTTCCTCCAACAGGGCCATACCTACTCCAACAAAACCACACCTCCTAATAGTGCCAATCCCTATGAGTTTATTGGAGCTAATTACTTTCAAACTACCACATATATTTTGCTAAAACTATGATACATGTGAAGTTTGCCCATAGGCGTTCCTGTCTACCTATTAATCATTTAAATATGTTCCATAGTTTGAACTATGCTTTCCCAAAATGTGCCTGTGTTTTGGTATTGTAAGCATTCTACTGTATCAGTAGGCCCCTTTGTTGCAAAGGGCCATTGCTTTAGAAACATCACTCATACTCTGGATAGAAAATAATTCCCATCACCATCTGCCACAGGAACAAATTTAGTTCACTCTAATATCTTTGCAGTGCTTGCTTGAGATTTATACTCCTCATAACACAAACACACTGTGCATTATATTCAGGTACATCAACATCTTCCCCAACCCTACTTCACCATGTACTTTCTATGCTCCCTGAAAAGCATTGTGTGTGTGTGTGTGTGTGTGTGTGTGTGCGTGCACGTGTGCATGCATGCATCAGTGTCCATCAAGAATAACTTCCCTTCTTCCCTTTTCTTCCTATATATGTATCAAATATCTACTCACTCTTTTAACACTTGGTATTAAATATTGCCTCCTCTAGGCAGTACCTGTTGCCCTCATCATAAGAAGTGAAATGCTCCAAGCTCTACACTCTTAAATGAATGTGAATTTCTCCTCCTTCTGCTTCTGCTTCCCACATATATTTCATGCCTGTCATTCGTACCACAGTAGGAATTATGTTCTTTTCAAATTATTATTTCTAGCAGCCCAACATCTGTCACCAGTAGGTTCCAATAAATACTTTTCTCTCAAATCAATAATTGTAACTGCTGCTAATTTGGCACAATTTTCTAGGCACTGTTCAAATTGCTTTTCACATATCATCTCAATCTTTGAATGATTCTATAAGATAGGTATTATCACCATTTTAAAGTTGAAAAAACTGGAACAGAAAGCATTAGGCAACTTGCCTCAAATCATCCCACAGTTAATCGCAAGACAAAGATTTGAACTAAATGCCAGTTCTATAATCACTACCCACCCTACACGCATTCCTTCCATGTAGATAGATATATTACTTCCCCTCCTCTCCTCTCTTTTAAAATTGGCTCAAGATAAACACCCATAAAAAATTTAAAGACTTATTACAAGATACAGACTTTTTTCTGGATCTTCTTATATCCAGTGGCAACTTCACAATGTGTTTCTTGTGCCAAGGACATGAAAGTTTGAAGGGCATCCAGCAGCCCTGGCAGATATGGGGTAATCATGCAGGTCAGGTCAAGTACACTGAGTGTTCCCTCAAGGACATGCAGCTGGAGATCAATGAGCTTTGCCCAGTTGGCCCAGCTTTACAATATAATTTTTTCTTTTATTGAAAACAGCTGTTATTCTCACATACGTTTTTCTTTCCCTATACTCCTTCCAATTCCTCCCCTATCCCTTCCCATCCAGATCCACTCCCTTTCTCTCTCTCTCATTAGAAAACAAGCAGGCATATAAGGAATAATAATAAAATAAAAGTTGATGGTGGCACATGCCTTTAATCCCAGCACTTGGGAGGCAGAGGCAAGTAGCTCTCTTGAGTTTGAGGCTATCTGGTCTACAAAACCTCTATTGGATGCAGTTGGTAAACATCTTTTCCAGTACTGTATGTAGGGTGCTACATTGTCCAAATGACGTGTGCTTTGCCATGTAAAAGCTCTTCAGTTTTATTACATCATCTTTCTTAGTTATTGACCTTAGTGCCTGCATTAACAGCTTTCTGTTCAGTCTTCTCCATTGACAGTGAGTTCAAGGCTGTTCCCACCTTCTCGCCTATCATTTTCAGTGTATCTGCTTTTATGTGGAAGTCTTGATACGTTTGGAGTTGAGTTTTGTGAAGGGTGATAAGTATGGATCTATTTGAATTCTTGTACAACAGCCTTCCAGTTTGACTAACAAAATATTTTTGAGGATGCTGTGTTATTTCAAGTACAAATTTCTGGGTTCTTTATTAGAATCAGATGTCCACACAGGGGAGAACCTAGGCCCTGCCTCAAATGATGTGACAGACTTTGAAGATCCCCTGTGTAAGGTCTTACCCTCTCTGGGGAGCAGAAAGGGGATGAAATAGGGGGCTGGGGGAGCAGGGGAGGAGGGGAGGAAGAGGGAACTGGGATTGACATGTAAAACAAGCTTGTTGTAAATTTTAAAAAAAAAAATCAGGTGTCCATATGTGTGTGGATTTACATCTGGGTCTTCAATTCAATTCCATTGATCAGCGAGTCTGTTTCATGCTTTTTTAAAAAAAATACAGTTTTTAAAAATAACTAAGGCTTTGTGGTATAACTTGAGATAAGAAATGGTGAGTCCTCTTTAAATTATTTTATTGTTCAGGATTGTTTTTGTCACTCTGGGAATTTTGTTTCTATACTAAGATGAGCATTGTCTCTTCATGATCTGGGAAGAATTGTGTTGGAATTTTGATGGGGATAACATTGCATCTGTAGATAGCTTTTGGTAGGATGGACATTTTTCTATGTTAATCCTACTGATCCATGAACTTTGAACATCTTTCCATCTTCTGATATTGTCTTCAGTTTCTTTCTTCAAAGTTTTTATCATACGGGTCTTTCACTTGCTTGGTTAGAGTTATGCCAAGGTATTTTATATTATTTGGGACTATTGTGAAAGCTATAGTTTCCCCAATTTCTTTCTCAGTGCATTTGTCATTTAATTATAGAGGGTACTGATTTTGGTGAGTGAATTTTATATCCAGCTACTTTGCTGAAAGTGTTTCAGCAGTTCCCTGGTAGAATTTTAAGGATTTCTTACATCTCTGAAATAAAGCCTTCTTTATCACGATGGATGATCTTTTAGATCTGTTCTTGGATTTGGTTTGCATTTATTTTACTGAGAATTTTTGGATCTATGTTCATGAGGAGAATTGATCTGTATTTCCCTTTCTTTCTTGGGCCAATGTGTAGTTTGGATACTAGGGTAACTGTGGTAGCATAAAACGAACTGGGCAACATTCCTTCTGTTGCTATTTTTTGGACTAATTTGAGGAGTGTTGGCATTAACTTGTCTTTGAAAGTCTGGTAGAATTCTGTGTTAAAACGATCTGGCCCTGAGCTTTTTTTTTTTTTTTTTTTTTTTTTTTCCTTCTTCTTTTTTGGAAGACTTAATTTCTGCTCCTATTTCACTAGGGGTTATAGATCTGTTTAAATTGCTCATCTGATTTCCATTAACCTCAACAAGTGGTATGTACAGAAAAAAATATCCATTTTTTTTACATGTTACAATTTGGTAGCGTACAGGTTTTAAAAATATGTCCTTATGACTCTCTAGATTTCTTCATTGTCAATTGTCCCTCTCATCTCTAATTTTATTAATTTAGACCTTTTCTTTTTTGCATCTTTGTTAATTTTATAGGTTTGTCAATCTTACCAATTTTCTCAAAGATTCAACTTTTTGATTTCAATTTATTGTTTTATTTGTTTCTATTTTTTTTCATTTCAGCCCTGAATTTTATGATTTCTTGCTATCTACTCCTTTTCTTCTTTTTGTTCTAGAGATTTCAGGCATGATGTTAAGTTACTAGTATGAGATCTCTTCAATTGTTTTTATATAGGCACTTAGTGCTATGAACTTGCCTCTTAGGACTGCCTTCACTGTGTTCCATAAGAGGACATAGCAGTTTTTATTTTTTACCCACCAAACATAAGGCAACAGAAATTCATAAAAAGAAACACTAATACGATTTAAATAACATTAACCCTCACACACTGATGATGAGAAATTTCAATACCCTACTTACTCTTGCTAATACATCACACATACAAAAACTAAGCAGAAAAACACTGGAGCTCCAGTGCTTTTCTGCTTAGTTTTTGGATTTTTCTTTTGATGGGTGTGAAGTGTCCTTCCCTATTTCTTCTGATTAGTTTTCCTTTGAAATCTATTTTATCAGATATTAAAATGGATACACCAGTTTTCTTATTAGGCCCATTTCCTTGATGTTGAGGTGTGTTTCTTGGATGCAGCAAAAGAATGGACCCTTTTTTTGAAGCCATTCTGTTACTCTGTGTCTTTTTATTTGGGGAATTAAGACCATTGATGTTGAGAGATCAATGGGTGTTGATTCCTGTTATTTTGCTATTGTGGTGTGTGTGTGTGTGTGTGTGTGTGTGTGTGTGTGTGTGTGTTTTCTTTTGGTTTGCTGGTCTGGGATTATTTATTCCTTATGTTTTCTTAGGTGTCATTAGCCTCTTTAGATTTAAATTTTCCTTCTAATGATTTCTGTACAGCTGGATTTATAGATAGATATTGCCTAAATTAAGTTTTATCATGGAAAAAATATCTTGTTTTCTCCATCTGTCAATTCAAATTTTTGTTTGGTATAATAGTTTGATCTCAAATCTGTGGTCTCTTAGAATCTGTAGAACATCTGTCCAGGCTCTTTTGGCTTTAGACAATACACTGAGAAGTCAGGTGTTTTCCTAATAGGTCTGCCTTTATATATTTCTTAGTCTTTTTCTTTTTCATCTTTTAATATTCTTTCTTTGTTTTGTATCTTTAGTGTTTTGTTATGTTATTGAATTTTGTTTGTTTGTTTGTGTTTGTTTTTTCATTTGAGATTTATTTATCTAGTTCCCGTGGTGTGACCATGGCAACTCTTAGAAAGGAAAACATTTAGGGGGTGGCTTACAGTTTTAGAGGTTCAGTCCATTATCATCATGGTGGGGCATGACAGCGTGCAGGCAGACATGGTGCTAGAGGGGTATCTGAGAGTTCTACATATTACACAGGTAACAGAAAGTGAACTGAGGCACTGGGTGTGCCTCATAAGAGGCCTCAAAGCCCAACCTCCATAGTGATACACTTCCTCCAACAAGGCCACATCTACTCCAACAAAGCATTTCCTAATAGTGCAACTCCCTTTGTGGTCAATTTTCTCTCAAACCATCACATTCCAGTCTTCGGCCCCCAAAAGACATACAGCCATATCACAATTCATAAATGCATTCAGTCTAACTTCCAAATTCTCCATTGTCTATCACAAACCTTTGATGTTTTGATTATTATGTGCCAGGAATTGTTTCTTTTCTGATCCAGTCTATTTGGTGTTCTGTATGTTTCTTATAGCTTGATATGCATCTCCTTCTTTAGATTTGGAAATTTTTCTTTTATGATTTTGTTGAAAATATTTTCTGTGCCTTTGACCTGGGTTTCTTCTCCTTCTTCTATTCCTATTATTCTTATATTTGCTCTTTTAATTGTGCTCCAGATTTCCTGGATATTTTGTGCCTGTTTTTTATTTGTTTGTTTCTTTGATTTTTAAATTTTTTTCCTTCTTTTTCATTTAAATTTGAAACAAGGTTGATTTATATGTCAATCCCAATTCCCTCACTCTCCCACCCTGCCCTATGAACCCCACCAAACTCCAGCCCATCCCTTTTCTGCTTCCCAGGGAGGGTGAGGCCTTCCATGGTGTGGTTCAAAGTCTGTCATATCATTTGGAGCAGGGCCGAGGCCCTCCCCCCATGTGTCTAGGCTGAGGGAGTATCCCTCTATGTGGGAAGGGCTCCCAAAGTTCATTCCTATACTAGGGATAAATACTGATCCATTATAAGAGGCCCTACAGACTTCCCAGTCCTTCTAACAAACACCCACATTCAGGGGGTCTGGGTCAGTCCTATGCTGGTTTCCAGCTATCAGTCTGGGGTGCATGAGCTCCCCCTTGTTCAGGTCAGCTGCTTCTGTAGTTTTTTTCAGCTTGGTCTTCATTCCTTTGCTCATCACTCCTCCCTCTCTGCAACTGGATCCCAGGAGTTTGGCTCAGTGTTTAGCTGTGGGTCTGCTTCTGCTTCCATCAGCTACTAGATGAAGGCTCTAGGGTGGTAGTCATCAATCTCATTATTGTGGAAAGACATTAAAGGTAGCCTAATCTATTGCTTAGATTGTTAGTTGGGTTCATCCTTGTAAATCTCTGGGCATTTCCCTTGTGCCAGATTTCTCCTTAAATCTATAATGACTCCCTCTATTATGGTATGTTTTTTCTTGTTCTCCTCTGTTCTTTCCCTGACTCAATCTTCCTCATGCCCACCTCTCTCCTCCTCTTCTCCCCTTCTCTTTCTCCTAACTCCCTCTTCCTTCCCTCCATGCTCCCAATTTCCTCAGGAGATCTTGTCCCTTTCCCCTTCTCCAGGGGATGATGTATGTCCTTCTTAGAGTCCTTCTTGTTTCCTAGCTTTTCTGGAAGTGTGAATTATGTAATCCTTTGCTCTATGTCTAAAATCCATATGAGTCAGTACATACCATGTTCCTCTTTTTTGTGACTGGGTTACCTCACTCAGGATGGTTTCTTCTAGTTCCATCGATTTTCCTGTGAATTTCAGGATTCCATTGTGTTTTTCCTCTGAGTAGTACTCCACTGTGTAAGTGTACCACATTTTCTCCATCCATTCTTCAGTTGAAGGGCATCTAGGTTGCTTTCTGGTTCTAAATATTACAAATAATGCTGCTATGAAAATATTTGAACAGATGTCCTTTTTGTATGAATGTGCATCTTTTGGGCATATGCCTAATAGTGGAATTACTAGGTCTTGAGATAGAATAATCCCATTTTTCTGAGGAACCACAATACTGATTTCCAAAGTGGCTGTATGTTGTTTTTATTTTTTTAGATTTAACATTTTCTTTGACCAAAGTATGCATTTTTTTCTATCATGTCTTCAATGCCCAAGATTCTCTCTTCCATCTCTTATACTCTTTTGGTGAGGCTTGCCTAAGAGGTTTGAGTTCTTAAATTTTTTATTTCCAGATTTCCCTCAGTTTGGGTTTTCCTTATTGAGTTTATTTCCACTTTTGGATTGTGGTGGTTGAATTCAGTACCCTCCTAGACTCCTATATTTGAATGCTTAGTCACCTAAGAGTAGAACTCTTTGATAGGATTAGAATGGTTAGGAGGAAGGGGCTTATTAAAAGTGTGTAACTGGTGGTGGGCTTTGCAGTTTCAAGAGCCATGCTAGGCCCAAACTCTCTTCCTGCTGCCTGTGGATCAGAGTGCAGACCTCTCATTTACTTCTCTAGCACAATGCATGACATCATGCTACTCACTGTGGTGATACTTTGTTTGCACTCTCACAAATAAATCTTGCTTGGAGATCAGAGCGTGAAGCTAACCACTAGTTAACCACAGGGGCCAGGCAGTGGTGGCACACACCTTTAATCCCAGCACTTAGGATCTCATGCCTTTGATTCCAGTACTTGGGAAAAGGAACAGGAAGCAGTATGGCTGGGCAGAGAGAGAAGAAGATAAGATGGGCAGAAACAGGAACTAGCCTCCTTTCAGGACAATTTGTAAGAACTTTAGTGCCTGGCTGCTTTACTTTTCTGATCTTTCAGCTTTCACCCTCTCATATCTGACTCTGGGTTTTTATTATTAAGGCCAATCAGAATTCATGCTACACCCCACCATGATAATAATGGACCAAACCTTTGAAACTATAGGCCAACCCCAATTAAATTCTGGTATACACATTGAGTCCTAGGCCAGCATGGACTACTGACAGACATCCTGACCAAGCTTTGGTTTTGTGTTTTTTTGTTTTTCTGTTTCCTTCATCTGTTTTCTGGCCTTAAAACCAACGTTTCTCACTTCATGGGGGGCATATTTCTTTTTTAATGAAGTATTACCCAATTTCTGTAATTAAAATAAAGACAATAAAAATGGTTGTGATTTTTGTCCTCCGATGCTATTCTAGCCTCCTATGTCACTTGTTCATTTTTCTTAATGTTAAAAAGCAATTGGTCATATTATTGGCAGACCTTGATCTCAGATCATGTGTGTGAGCTCTGTGGGGTAGCAGCAGGGACTGCAGTTGCAAGCTGGTCTTGGAAGAGCCTGGCCCAGAAGTCTGAGAGTGAACAGTCTGTGAAAGTTGGTCTGCAGTTGTCAGAAAGCTCTGTAGCCACTCTGCAGTCTCTAGCTACTACCTCAGCCTATCTTGAATGTGGTGATATGGCTTTTGGGGTGGCTTCCCATGGGCTCAAACTCTGCTTTGCCATGTAACCTGGCTGTATGACTCTGGGCAACCTGGTGAACTTGGGCACACTGAATATTTTCTTTTCAGGGAAAGTCTTACTATGTAGTCTTGGCTGGCCCGGTCCTCAATAGGTTCAGCAGGCTAAACTCAAACTCATGGTCATCCTCCTGCCTCTGCCTCTGTAGTAGTTGGATTGCCACCTTGCCTAGATTTTTTTTTTTTATTTTACATTTTCTGTTTGGTTTGTCTCTTTTGCAGTTAGAGATAAGGTATCAATCACCCTGGGCCTTGCTAATGTCGCAGCTCAGGCTGTCTTCAAAATCATGGCAATTATCTTGTCTTAGCTTCCCACATATGGAGATTATTACAAGCATGACCCATCATGCTGAGGACATTTTTTATCTAGTGTTTGTTGAGATAGAGTTTCATGTGTCCTAGGTTGGCCTGGAACTCACTGTAGCCAAGTTAGATCTTGAACTTCTGACCCTCTTGCATCTACTTCCCACAAGGTCAGATTACAGGTCTGCTCAACTGTACAGTGTTTCTGTGTTGCTGGGGATTGAGCCCAGTTTAACGATAGACACAAGACCACTGCTCTATTCCCAGCACCACAGGAAAATAAAAATGGGGATCAAGAGCACTTACCTTTGTAATATTTTCAAATATGAAATGATGTTTATTTTCCTATCATTTAACCATAATGTCAAGCTGGAGATCAGTGGGCATCTTACAGATGACATTATATTTCTTACTATCCTCAAGTGGTCGCTCAATATTCATTTATAAAATTGATGTGATATCCCATTGTTTCATATATTTTAGCCTTCCTCAAGCCTTCATCTCCATTTGCCATCATTTTATAAGCTAATGGTCTAACCTTATATGTCACTGATAAGAGAGAAAGAAGTGAATTTATATTTCCATTACTAGATCTAGACATAGGACCTGAAAAAAGCTAAAACAAGCAAAAATGTTCCCGAGTAGGCTCAGTGCCCACAGCACAGAGGCACAGGCCTTTTAAGAGGCCTTGCTACTGAGCACTTAAATGGAGTTTATGAGCTGTGGGCAGAATTCTGTTCAGTGGTTAAAGACTAGGTAGAAAAACAAAACAAAACAAAACAACATCAAACAAACAAACAAAAAAACAAACAAACAACAACAACAAAAAAGAACCCACCTACTACCATCTGAGCTGGATAGACCTGCTCCAGGCAGTGGTCCTCCAGGCATGAGGCTCTGCTCTCACTGACCCAAAGGGGGCAGAGCCAGCTACCAGGCCACTTGCTAAGACAACTGCACTGCAGAGCTACTACCTAGTATTTGTCTCTGGCGGTCAGAGAATGCTGCAAGTGTGCAGTTATAGATGCACAAAAAGTCAGGTCCAGGATGAGAAAACTTCTGAATAGGCTATAGTGCGCCTTAAAGTGTGCTAAGATGCTAAAGAATGAAAAGAACATGACATAGACAGTCATAAAAAATAATAGTTTAAAATAGTAAAGTCTTTGAAGAGAGAGTAAAGAGATGTAAAAGGAAAAAGCCACATAAAGATTGGAAGTTCTCAGTGTTTATGAATCCTGAATGGTGCTTTATTAACTTTGATTTTTTTTTTAATGCTGATGAACAATAGCTGCTGAAAAACTGGATTATTGAAACTCCTACATTAAACCAATCTTCTTATTTTAAAAATGTCTTAAGTTCAGAATGAAAGAAAATATGTAGCATTGGAGGATAGGGTTTGCTTTTGTTTCCACAGGATATGAAAAGCTATGGGATCCTTCAAAGTTAGCAAAGATCAGATTCGATTGGGTGCGACCTGCTGAAAATCCTGGCTACAGTCATGAAGAAAAGGAAAAAGGAAAAAAAGGTGATGTGTATGCTGATCCCTCTACCCAGGAACAGCTGTGAGACTGGGTGAGACATGATAAATCTTGTTAGCTATAGAGTCCTCATAGCTTTTTATTATGTGCCATCCTTTCATATGTCATGGATAGAGGTTTGGTTACACAGTCTAAACAGTCTTATAAAGTTGACAGATGTCTTTTACCTGCTCAAACATAAAGCAGAAAAATCATCTTCACCTGACTTGTGCACACTATACATTGCATACGTGTGTTAATGCAGATATATATATATATATATATATATATATATATATATATATATATGTTACCTTTAAATGTGTGTTTCCAGAAAAACAAAACAAAACAAAAAAACAAAAAATAACAATGAAAAACAAGTAGCCCAGGTAATCTAGCCTCTCTGAATGCCTGTTGTGGTTTCCTTGAAATTCTGCACCCAGAAAAACTTCAGAGCAGCTCCTTGCGATGATCCAGCTTCACAGACTATTCAAGCCTTCAGATAAGCTCTATACTTTCCCATCACACAGAGGCTAAACAAAAATAACAGAGCTATCTCTCCCAGAACTTGACCATTGTCCCAATTTTCTCTGTGTTCTCTTGAGATGCTGTTATCCCCAAACAACAAAAAGCAGTCTAGAGAACACAATGCCCACATTCCCAAGAGGCAGGGGTCAATGGTTTTTGGTTACTCAATGGATTGTGGATGTTTACCATCATGTAGGGGGATTGGTTCCAAGTTGTTGCTAGTCATGGTCAGGGAAAAAGCTGAGCAAACAAAAAAAGATTAAATTCAGGGTTCTCTTTCTGAAAGAGAAGGGGGGGAATAGAATATAGAAATAATGGGATAAGAGGGTAGATTGTTGAGTCTGCTTTTGAACTAAACAACTACTAGTCTCAAATATTTTACATTGATATGGATTTTTGTATATTGATTCAAATTTAAGGTTATTTTTGTTATACTGTATATATGTTTCTATCCTTGCTTAAGGTATTGTGTCTATGCAACTCATAGCTATTGAAAGCTATTTAGGATAATGAAAAAGATAGTTTAGTAGTTAGTCATCTATAACAATCAAACTTATAGTCATATTAGGTATGCTTTCACGGTAAAACAGGAATTTATTCTAAATTGATAGATGGCCTTCAAGTACATCAGAGACCTATAGCATATGGTGTTTAAAATGTTTTAATATCAAAAGGCTTATCATGATGGTAATGCAAGTTATAATAAAAAGTGGTTTAAGTAATATTGTATCCTTTTAGGGTCTCTGATGGGGTTTGAAAACTAGATAGTCATACTGTTTTAATTTGCTGCCAAATTTAAAAAAAATCTTTAAAAAGAGATGTAAAGTTTATAAATGATGACAGACATTAAAGCTTAAGTTGTTTATCTAAGGCCTCCTGAGAGCTGGGATTATAAGAGTGTGCCATGATGCCTGGATCAGACCTTCTTCATTTAGGCAAAATGATTTTTCATTCTCTCTCTCTCTCTCTCTCTCTCTCTCTCTCTCTCTCTCTCTCTCTCTCTCTCTCTCTCTCTCTCTCTCTCTCTCTCTCTCTCTCTCTGTGTGTGTGTGTGTCTGTGTTTGTGTGTCTGTGTGTGTGTGTCTGTGTGTACCAAACCACATGGATGCCCACAATGCATGTGTGGAGGTCAAAGGACAACCTGCAGGAATCAATTCTCTCCACAATGTGGGTTCTGGGGATTGAACCCAAGTTACCAGTCTGGTGGCAAGCACCTTATGGTGGTTTGAATAAGAATGGTCCCCATAGGCTCATATCTGAATGCTCATCAGGGTATGGCAGTATTAGAGAAGTTTCAAAAGTGGTGTTCTTGGAGGAAGTGTGTCATTGGTGGTGGGCTTTGAAGTTTTAAAATCCCATGCTAGACCCAGACTCTCTCTCCCTGCTCCCTGTGGATCAGAGTGTAGAACTCTTAGCTACCACATCTGCATGTGTTCTGCCATGCTCTCTGCCATGATGTTAGTAAACTAAACCTCTGAAACTGTAAGCTAGCCCCAATTGAATGCTTTCTTTTGTAAGAGTTGCAATGGTTATGGTGTCTCCAATAGAACATTGACACACTGCTTCCCACCGAGTCATCTTGTCAACCATAGCTGAAACAATTTTATAAGGTGGCAGGATGACTGTGACAAATGTGGGGCCTTTGTGACCTCTACAGCAAGTCCCAGGCTAGCCAGGGTACATAGTGAGACTATGTCTCAAAGGGGAAAAATATATATTTTTTATAATGAGAAACTATAAGAATCAGCTGTTTGAAGAGAAAGTTTCTTCCATTATTATTAAACTATCTAGCAGGTACAGACAATAAATGAAAGGCAAATGTTTTATATATCCCTTGGTCTACCACTATCCAAAACAGAGAATCTATTCATCAAAATTCTATAATGCTAACCAATTCAAAAACCAATAATTTTGGGCTAGGGATATATTTCAGTGACAATGCTTGTAATGAGTGCATGCAGCCCAAGACTCTAGCACCAAGCAAAAGACAGAATGACCTTGCAAATTTCAACATATTTTATATGTTTTGTTTTGATACATTGCCAAATTATTTTTGCTCAGATTTGTCCCATTGTTAGTCATTGGCAGCAACCTCAGATTGGTTTATGGCTGGTTTCTTTTGTACTCATAACATCTGTGTTGCTGTGTTAGGGTTTCTATAGCTGTGAAGAGATACAGTGATCATGATAACTCTTATAAAGGAAAACATTTAATTGGGAATCACAGTTTCAGAGACTTAGTTCATTATTATTATGGCAAGAAACATGATAGCAATTGGGCAGATGTGGTATTGGAGGAGGTGAGAATTCTACATCTTGATCTGCACACAGCTGAAGGAGATTGTGAGCCATACTAAGCATAGCCTGAGCATATGAGACCTCAAAGCTTGCCTCTTCAGTGACACACTTCCTTCAATAAAGTCACATCTCCAAGCATTCAAACACATGAGTCTGTGGGGTTCATTCTTATTCAAACCACCACACTGAGATAGAACAGTTGACAGAAGCAGCTTCAGAGAGGGAGAATGTATGTTGTTCATGGTTTTGAAGGATTAAGCCTATATATGTTTGTCCTGATGTAACTGGGCAGAACACCATGGAAGGAGTTGTGGCAGTAGAGAGATGCTAATGTCATAGAAAACAGAGAGACAGATGGGAAGGGATCAGGCACCCCCCACACACACACACAAGTAGGGCTCACACTCAGTGATTTAATTCTTACAGCCAGGCCCTATCTTTCAAAAGTTTCAAGAACCCCTCACAATAGTATCACCAGCTGGGGATCAAATATTGAACACTTAAGTCTATGGGATGACATGTCATATTCAAATCATAAGAAAATACTGTTTTTACCAGAACAAAAATATTTTTGAGATGGGATCTTGCTATGTTGTCCTGAGTGGCCTGAAACTCACTATGTAGATTCAACTGGCCATGAACTTTCTACCTCTTCCTTGTGAACGCTGGGGTTATAGATCTGTATTACCATGCCTCAATTCTAAAATATCTCTTGACCAGTTTACATTATCTTTCTTGGACTATCATTGTATCAAATGTCTACCGTGGGCTGAGAGATGGGAATGGATGGAGTTAGGTCATTCACCTTCTTCTCAAAGCCTCACTGTCATTTTCTAAAGTCATCTAATGAATGTCGTTCAGAATAAAAAAGTACATTCCTTCCCCAGCTCCCCCACCAACCTTGACTCATGTATCTCGTTATCTGCCTGCTCACCTGTAACCTTACAATATCCTTTTCAGTCACAGGAGTTCCTTGAGATGCTCTAGCTAATAATCAAACCCAAGAAGAAAGTCCTGAGAACCCTGATTCTGTAGCTGGTTGGTCAGAAATAGAGGCCACAACCTGGCACTTGCACTTAGCATTTGATGACAGTAGACGTCTTGTGAGACTGCCATCTTGACCTGTGGAATCTGAAAAGTGGCAGAACTGAATTGAGTCACAGGTTGATGACACTGCTGGCTATTTACTTGGTATATATGTGTGGTGGGAAGGAAATTCCCATACATCTTGGTCATTGGAGTATTGTGGTCTGTGTTAAATATGAATATTAGAAAACCTGACATCTTCATTTGCAGCTGATAAACTTCACTATTTGTAGATGTCTTTGCCTGGAATATAAAGCAGGTAAGACAAATCTAAAAGTCCAGAAGGGCCTATCATATAAGAATGTCCTTCATTTCCATCATTCTTGAGGATATGTGTACATACTCTCTTTACCAGCATTCCCAGTGTTGTGATTTGAAGGAGAATGGCCTCCATAGGCTCATATGTTTGAATGTTTGGAGCACAGTTGGGAAGGACTGGGAATTGTAGCCTTGTTGGAGAAGGTGTGTCACTAAGAGTGAGTTTTGAGGTTTCAAAAACCCAAGCATTAGCTGTCTCTTTGCCTTGTGATCCAATGTAAGTTCTTGGCTACATGCCTGGCTGGCTACTGACACGGTGGTCATAACACTTAGAACCATAGAACTTTGATTCTGGAAAAGTGTTATGCATGCAAGAATGTACACACACACACACACACACACACACACACACACACACACACACACACACACTTTTGCAGGTGTGCACATCCACAGGCATTCATTTCCTTTCTTAAATGTACTATCTTTATTACTCCCTTAAAAATAGAACCCTTGTGGAGGTTTGAAAGAAAATAGCCCCCAAAGGGAGTGGCACTATTAGGAGGTATGGCCTTGTTGGGGGAAGTGTCACTGTGGGGACAAGCTTTGAGGTCTTTCTCAAGCTTCAGTCAGTATGCCAACCAGTCAACTTCCTGTTGCCTGCAAGATGTAGCAATCTCAACTCCAGCACCACATCTGCCTGCATGCTGCCATGCTTCCTAGCATGATGATAAGGGACCAAACCTCTGAAACTTTAAATGAGCCACGACAATTAAATGTTTTCTTTATAAGAGTTGCTGTGGTCATGGTGTCTCTTCACGGCAATAGTAAACCCTAAGGTACCCGTCATCCACTTGTGTTTTATATTATTTTAATTGTTGTTTCTCTTAACAACCTGTACTTATTGATTAATTTACATATTTGTTATCTTCTCCTCCCTTCAACTCCAAGAAGAATGTGTAATCTGTAATGGTAGGGAACAACCAACCCCCTCCGTTATCAATGTCATCTAGTACTTGACAGTATTATTTTTCTTCAAGAGTTGGGTTAAATGTAATTGTGGGCAAATGTTCTAGCACTGAGCTATAGCCCTGGCTCTGTAAACTCAGTACTTGCAGCAGTGGCCATCAGTTAAAATAGTTAGGGTCTGAGAGTAGTTCCATAAAATACCACCAGGTCTCCAGGTAATGGGAGAAGCAGCTTCTCCAGCTTTCTCTGAGGACTCATAACATCACTGTTAGGAAGTGTGTGGGAGTAGAAAAAAGTACCTGTTATTGTCCTCCATACTGATAAAAACAACACATGAGGCTTCTGTAACCAGATGTGAGGGTGGGTGCCCTACAACTCATTTCTAACACTATCCACTTGAAGGTTACTTAACATAGGTTAAGTAAGGACTTGGTACCAAAAGGCAACCTTCATCTGATACTAACTGCAAGCCCCAGCTTGTGACCTGTGCTCTGGCTGGCAACATACTTGTTATCCCATGAAATTCCTCTTTGGATTCAAAATTTGCTAGTATGAACTCAGGTTCCCAAGGGGTGGTGGGAAGAAGCCATTTATGCGCTAAAGATTCTACATGGCCAAATAATTAAATTTTCTGGCTACAGAAAATTAAAATACTGTAGGCTAAAGCTAAATTATCTTGGGCTATTTTTAGACCCTCAGAAAGCCACTCCTTGTTGACTTCTATGTCCAACCTAACATGTTGTGCCTATCAAAAAAAAAAAATGAAAAACAAAACAAAAACCCTTAAAATGTATTTTTAGCAAGACAGCCCCTTCCGCCAATCTAAAAGCTTAAGAATATCACTATAGCATGAGATCTGTAACAGATTTTCCTGCTTTGTCCTAACCCACTTACCTGATGTTTCTAGCAATGTATTTTAAAAGTGTCTTGATTTATAACTTTTTCTCTTACTATAAAAGATTAATGAAACTGGGCATGATGACTCATGTCTTTAATCCCCAAACTCAGGAGGCAGAGACAGGTGGTCTCTTTAAGTTCCATACCAGCCTAGTCTCCATGGCAAGTTCCAGGACAGCCAGAGTTACATTACAGAGAGGCCTTGTTTCAAATACAACAAAAACTCAAGCACACAAAAACCCATATGAAATTATTACTACACTGGAACATGAACTTGGCGGGAATTTGAGTCTGTGTTCCTGGGCCATGGTTACTCACATTGGTCTCCATGATAAACTATCCTTCATTCCTTTCAAAATTATAGCTTGTTTTTGTTGTTGTTCACACAGGATGCAATTCATAGAAATACTTTACTTAGGTTTACCCACTTAGAAAGAATTCATAAGAACAGTTAGATGAAAGGATACATTGGCAAGGCACAGGGGGGAAGTGCCATCTCTAAAACCTACACTTGAGTTGCAGTCCTAGTACTTGGGAAGCAGAAATGGGAGGTTCAGAGTTCAAGGCCATCCTTGGCTAGATAGCCAATTTGATGGCACCTGGACCTCTCTCAAAAAGAGAACAAAAGTTAGAACAGCATGGAAGTTCATTAAATTTCTTTCTTCCTTTTTTTTTAATTGAAAATACATATTTTTCTCTCATGAAATATTTCCTGACCACAGTTTCCCCTCTTTCCACTCCTCCCAGATCTCCCTACACCTCCCCTCTCCCCTAGATCCACTCCCCCTCTTCAGAAAAGAGCAGGCCTATTAGAGAAACAGCCAAACAAAAATAAAATAAAATAAAAAAACAAGATACAATAAGACATGTAAAAACTCTCATATCTAGCCTGGACAACACAACCCATTAGGAGGAAAAGAGTCCTAAGAACAGGCAAAGAGTCAAATATATACCCATTTCTACTGTTGCAAGTCCCACAAAAACACCAAGCTAACAACCATGCCAGATACAAAGAGAACACGGTGCAAACCCATGCAGGCTCTGTACTCGCTGCTGCAGCCTCTGTGAGCCCATTATCCAAGTGTTTTATAGAGTCTTGACTCAGCACTCATATGCCAGCTGATGGATGAGTGCAGAAAAGCATGGGGGAGAGAGTTTTTCTTTTTCTGTTTTGTTTTTCTTCTTGTTTTGCCAAGCTGGGGATGGAGCCCTGTTTTTGTTTTGTTTTTGTTTTTTTTTTTTTTCACCAGTTTAAGCTTGGGCATATTTGCCTTTGTTACCATTGTCCAAGTAACTAAAATCTACAATAGTAGTGTATACTTATGGTACAGTGGATGGGTTTTATTTGCATTTTTTTCAGGAATTAACAGTAAATTGTAAAGAGAACCAGCAAAGGGGTGAGGGGTGAGAGGGGAACAAATGGGAAAAAGCATAATAAAAAAAACCTCAGTATCTTGTATGCTAAGCTAAAAGTTAATTCATGAAGAATAAATTGCAAGTCTCATATAGAATCATTAAATTAAACTCTGTCTTAAAAGCTGATGTAATGGTGAATATGATGTCACTACACTTTACACCTTTCATCTTGGCACTGGGGGGCTTACTGGTCTACAGAAGTTCCAGGCTAGCGGGTCTTATGTCAGATTACAGTCTCAAGTACTGGTGCATGAAGTTAGCAGGTAGAGACAGGAGGATTGCCTCAAATTAAAGAGCCAGCTGGTCTCCATAGGGAGTTCTAGGCCAGCCAGGGTTACACAGGAGGATGGCGCAGCAAATCAAGCAAACAAAAAGAAAACCAGGTTACAAGGCAAAGGTCATAGTTCAATGACTGAGCATCTGCCCTGGCTGGATTCCATCCTGAGCACCACAACCCCAATTACTTAAGCACTGGTCCACACTTATACTCACAGAATGGAAGGAAGAGAGGGAAGCAGGGTGGAAGGGTGTGGGGAGGAAAGCTGGGGAGGAGCTGACCAGAAGGGAAGGAGAAAAAGGTTAAAATGAAGTCAGGCAGGCTCATGCCTATAGTCCAAAGTATTTGGGAGGCTGTGTACTCTTTCTCTCTCCCACAGGATATGTAGCCCTTGTTGACCTTGCACTTTTGGCAATTTTCCTGTCTCAGCCTCCTGAGTGCTGGGATTACAGGCATGAGCCACCACACCCATCTCCAAGTCCAATGCCCTCTTTTAAAAAAGAAAATTAAGGGCTGGAGATATGGCTCAGCCATTAAAGACAACCAACACACACACACACACACACACACACACACACTCACAATATTAAAAATGTAAAACTTTTCTTTTGGGTGTAGTATCTGTCACCCAGAATTTAGGAAGTACAGGTGGGAGAATCAAGGTTTCCAGGCCACCGTTGGCAACATGGTTAGCCCAAGGACTAGCAAAACAAACAAAATGCCCAGTGTGGTAGCCTATTCCCTTAATCCCAGCACTCAGGAGGCTGAGAGAACATTTAAAGTTCAAGGCCAGCCTGACCTACAAATGTAATCTCAGTCCAGACAGCTAGGACTATGCAGTGAGATGCTGAAAAAACAAACAAACAGAAAACAGGAAAAATAAAAATTCTCCACTGGAGTTGTTGGTGCAGACCTGTAATCTTATCTACCAAGAAGGCTAAGGGGAAAGAATGATAAACTCACTGCCCAGCTGGCTACATAACGAGGTTAAGACCAGCCTTGACAAATTATTGAGATTCTGCCTCAAAAAACAGAAAGAGCACTGGGGCTCTAACTCAGTGATAAAGCACTTGGTTTGCATGTGTGAAGCCCTAGCTCTACCTGCAGAACCGAAGAAGAAAAAGCATGTTAGACTCTAGATTATTCTTAGGACACCAAGCTCAGAAAACTGATGACCTCTGTTTTCCTACTAAACTGTAACCTTCTGAGGGCAGCGAAGGCATCAGTTTTGCCTTCGTATTCCCAGAGTCTGTTTCAGGATCTTCAGCACAGTCCACACGTAGTAAGCGATTACATGAGCAGAGACTGAGAAGCAGCTTATGGGCCTCCCGTTTCCTCACTCTCAAGCATTACTTGCCCCAGCTCTCCTGGAGCACATGATGGCTCATGTTCACCACCTACACATACCCTTGAATAAACCTGTGGGATGTCACCTGGCTTCCCCCAGGCTGGGCTGTAACCAGGGCACTAGCCTGAAAGGGAAGCAGGTGAGGGACATTCTGCACCAGGACTTTTGCCCTGGCTGAGTCTGAGCCATTTGGCTTGGGCCTCCCTTGCTATGCCTGGGAATCCAGCTGGAGGATGTGTCCTTGAAGTCACTGTGGTGCTAACTGACTCAGTTTGAGTCTGTGAGACTCTGAATGTGGAGAAGTGGCAGTGGGGGGCTTTTTAGCACAAGTACTGAACAAAGTGCAGACCCCCAAGACTAGAGTCACTGATTATCCAGACCTTTCTGGAGGCACAGTGATAAACAGTCATATGCCTTAATGCAGTGTACAGAGCAGTGGGGGAGAAATGGCGGTCAAATGAGATGTGTCATTTCAGTCATACACATTTACACTAACTCACATCATCTTTGTAGCAAGGCAGTGGTATCCCAACAGTGTGACCATCTAAAACCCAGGGAACGTAATGCATTTTATTTTTAACAGTACTAGGGGCTGAACCTAGAACCCTGTGCATGCTATGCTAGCTGAATGCTTTACCATGGAGCTATACATCTCCAGCACTCTTACTTTTGAGACAGGCTTCGGTTAAGTTTAAAAAGCTGGCTTGAGCTGACTAAGTAGCTAAGGCAGGCCTTGCACTTGAGGCCTCCCTCCCTTAGCCTCCTGAGTAGCTGAGATTGCAGGCTTAAGTCGCAGGTAAGCTACATGTATTCTATAGCCAGAATTAGGAGATGTGAACAGGTATAGGAGTAGGGAGAGACGACAGCCTGAAGGAGCAAGTTGTCAAGGGACAGAATTGAAATCTGCAGATGGGCAGGGGCTCGGTTACCTACAGCAACTTGGAGTCATTAACTAATAGAAGCTCCAGGAAGCAGAGAAGATAGTGATGGAGGCGGAGTTCTAGCTTTGTTTTTAACCTCAGTTATTTCTCTGTGTCTCAGTTTGCTTGCCTGAAAAACAAGTAAAAGGAACGGAGTGAACTCTTTAATTCTGAAAGTGCTCTGCTGGGAGAAATAAATCCTCAAATCAACATATAAACACTGAGCATGGTTAATGGCAGTTTTGAACCTCTTGAAGATGAAGTTCAAGGGACAGGTGGGTTAACCACAGGTCACTTTTGGAGGATTAAGGTAGAGGGAAGTTCATATTGGTGAAGCTGGCTTGTTTAGGAACTTGAATATAGATGTTTTTTCAGAGGGTCAGATAGTTTAGTTTCGGCTTGATGTGGAACTTAGGAGAGGGGCTTCCATTTAGGCTCATCCTGCTCTATTCATAGTCGTTTGAAACAATGGCCTGCAGTTTCAAAGTCCCCTCTACTCTTTTGTGGGGGACAGAACCCAGTGCTAGGAAGCGTCCTATTACTGAAGGGTCCCGGATTGCAGAAATATAAAATTGTAAGCCCAAACACATTTTGGAAAAAATAATAAAGCTGGAGTATATTTCTGTATTCTTGGACCCTTGCCTACTGAGTTATTTCCCGGGGCTGACTTTAATTTTACATTAGATCCCTGTGAGTATTTATTATGTGCCAATGTTGCGCTAGGTACTTTTGTGACAAATAAGAGCCCCCTTTAGACAGATATAAAAGCTGAGGCCTCAAGAGATCACCAACACTTAAGTGTGTCCATCCCAAGTGTGTCCCGCCTGCTGGGCACAGCCACTCTGGTTGCCCATTAAGCTCAGTGACAGTAGGAATCCGCTCTGAGGTTTAACTCCAGAGTTCGAAGTGCTGATTCCCCTTCTTATAGCCAGGGTCAACTTTTTTACTCCATAAACAACAGGACAGAACGTTGTCTTTTCTGGGTGAGGTTTTTTTTTTTTTTTATTTTTTATAGCTTGGAGTCGTTTCTGTTTACTTGGTCTCTTCCAGCACCGGTAATTCCTGCCTCGTTTTGTCCTACCCTGTCCTTACACTGTATTCCTAGGTTTCCTCTCTGCAAAAGACAGCTAACTCAAGAACACATGCTGTTTTTGTGTGCGTATGCCAGCCAAGGAATTTCACTCCCCTCCTTCTCTAAGGCTGCCTACCTTTCTATAAATAATTGTCCTCTTCCCTCCCTTCAGACCTCGGAGTAGTTTGGTCACATTAACGCACGCGCGCCGGCACACTCACTTTCGGGAGCGGGGGTGTGGGCATGAGTGACCTTGTGAAGGTACTAGCCCACTGCGGATAGGATTAGCAAACCTGAAACCTCTGCAAACACTTGGCCTCCTCCCGCATTCCTCCCGAGGCTTCTGGCTGTCTCGTGCCTACCTCACTCAGTACCCTTTAGGCTTGCCCGGCCACACAAAGCGCGATCCGCCTATCTCCTCTTCGAAAACCCCGAGAACTTCATTCCGCACGTTAAAACTCGTCGGTGGCGGTGGCGGGCAGGACTGGGCATGCTCAGTGGCGGGGACAGGTCTGGGAGGCGAGGAAGCCGCATTTGAAGTGGCTCGGCCTCGGGATGAGGGGGAGGCGGGCGCCCCGGCCGGGGTCCGCGGAGGTTCCCGGGGCGGCGCGCGAGGCCGACATGCAGCGGGCGGGAGCAGCCAGCCCGGCGCGCGGAGGCCAGGCCGCTGAAGACTCGGGGACGCCGGCGGGAGGAGGGGAGGAGCGCCCGGGCTGCCAGCCCCCGGCCGCGGCGCTGAGGCTGCCGGATAGCAAGCCGCCGCAGGGAGGATCGGAGGACAGGAGGACGCCCGACCGTGACCTCCAGCGAGGCCGCCCGAGCCGGAGCCCGCGCAGCGCCCCGCCAGCCCCGGGCATGGGCGACCGCGGCGCGCTGCACGAGCGCGCGGCCCTGCAGTCCCCGGGGGCCCCCGAGGGCGCCGCGGCCGCCGTGGTGAACGGGCTGCTGCACAACGGCTTCCACCCGCCGCCCGCCAGCAGCCGCGACCCGCCTCCCGCACGCTTCCAGCTCTCGTCCGAGCTGCAGCCGCAGGCGCTCTTCTCCCAACATGACTCTCCGGCCAAGAAATGCCGGCTGCGGAGGAGGATGGACTCCGGGAGGAAGAACAGGCCGCGTAAGTCACGACGGGAGGGGAACGGCCGTGTCCGCGCTCGAGGGGGCGGCCAAGCGCCCGCTAGGGACTGCAGCCTCTCTAGAGGCGCCGAGCGCTGAAGGTGGTGGCCCGCGGTGGCTCCTGGCTAGTCCTATCCGCCTGACACTAGCTGTGGCTGCTCCCTCGGTCACAGTTGAGAAAAGGCGAGCGCTCTGCCCGCTCTCATTGGTGGCCTGGAGCATGCACCTGACTGATCTTGGGTCTGGGACTAGGGATAGTGCAGACTGGCACAGCCCGGGCTTACTGCTCCCTTCCTTCTCCATGCACATCTTTTGGGGTTTGCATTTCAGGCTACTAAGCTTGCCCTTTGAATGGCAGAGTAACCGCCAGTATCTCGGGCCCATTGGCAAGCTTAAGTCTGGAGGCGTGGAGTTTGACAATCCCCCAAATCACAGCCTATTAAACAGTGTTTCTACACAGCCAGTGACACAGCCTGTGTATAGGGAAACACCCACTGACACCATGTGGGCCGGAGCTGTGTGGACCAATGAGGCCTGCAGGTGGATTATTTTATTTATTTATTTATCTCTGGAGTGGGTAGAGTTGAGTGTAATTGTACAGCGCCGAAAGTGCGTTGTTTCACAACCCGAGGCTTGTATATATAATGGTAGATTACAAAGAGTACCTTCCCCACCTGGCATCCTGGGATGTCAGTTTGTAGGTAGAGTTTACGACTTTTTGTTTTTGTTTTTTTGTTTTTTAATCTGAGCCTAACTCCATTCAACTGGTTACCTCTTTGTGTCTTTAATGAAGCTTATAAATGGCAAAAAGCAAAGTAAGTAGAGTGCATGGTAAACTGAACGTATCCAAACGTGTACTTTGTGCATATGGATTACTGGTTGATGTTGGGAAATGACTAGATTGGGCTTGCATTTCTGTGAAAGTTTGCTCTTTTGTAAAGAGCGTAACTCCTTCTGCCTTTGTTCATGATTTTTATCTTTTCATAGCTTTTCTGCAGTGTATTCGTTTCTAAAACTTTGAAAAAGGTTTCAACCTGACTGTGGTTGAATCCAGTTCGTGTATTTTGTAGGTCTGAAATGTTAAGGTGTGTGGAATTTGGGAATCTACACAGCAGGTTTGATTCGACTGTGGCTGTAAGACAGTTAGTGTCTGAGTTTTTGCATACTTTTTTATAGTTCTTGGAAAGTTATTTTATCAACTTCATATTGACTGGTGCCAATGTCTTATTCATTTGTCTTACTTTTGTGAACCCACATTTTAGTTATTTCTCCGACAATAGCTAGACTCCAAGAAAAAAAAAAAAAAACTAGGCGGCAAAAATGTTAGCACAGACGTATAGATGTATGATCCCAATGTTGGGGAATCTGAGTAAAGAGACTCCTGCTTGAGACCAGCCTGATCTATATATTGAGTTGTAGGGGTGACAGAGAGGCGGAGTTGCTGGTTTAAATGTAATTTTTATTTCCTGTGTTTTTGTTTTTTTTTTTTTCCTGTGTGGTGGTGGGTATGTGGGTGTGAGCTTGCCACAGCAGCCGAGGAGGTCAGAGGACAACTTAGCAGAGTTGATCTGTCCTTCCAACATATGGGCTCCAGGGATCAAACTCATGGTAGCAAGGGCCCTTACCTGTTGAGCTGTCTCTCTGGTGTTTTTGAGACCTGGTTTTGGGATCCAGCCCCAGGCTGGCCCGTAACTCTTGCTTTTCCTCATGCCTCAGCCTCCCGTGGGCTAGGATCACAGGACTGTATCATCATGCCTTACTTTGCACTTCTTAAATTACTTTTTGAGGAATTGAAAATACATTATCTAATAATGATGTGAAGAAAGAGAAACTAATCTAAGCCTTCTCTATGCTTATGAAGCTATAGAGATTTTTTTTTTTTTTTTTAATACAGAAAATGTAACTGCCTGTGTGCTTTGTGTCAGAAGTCAGGGGGCTTGAGTTTCTTACAGAAACATAAAAACTTGTAATAAATTTTTATTTATAAATTCTGTTATTTAAAGTTATTTATTAACCATTTTTTCCTCCACATAGGCTCTTCTGTAGCCCAGTCTGGCCTCAAATTCTTTTTCTTTTTTTAAACTTTCATCTGCGTTTATTTTTTGCTGAATTTATTCCCATGCCATACGTTTTTTTGTGT
The DNA here is from genome assembly GCA_030556225.1 of Cricetiscus sungorus. Taxonomy (NCBI): domain Eukaryota; kingdom Metazoa; phylum Chordata; class Mammalia; order Rodentia; family Cricetidae; genus Cricetiscus; species Cricetiscus sungorus. Next base: position 131,754,995 of record JANBXA010000007.1, on the reverse strand, counting down.
GTTTTTTTTTTTTTATTTTTCAGTTTCTTCTGGGATATCATTTTCTTCTGTGCAACTTCCTCTTCTGGCTTTGGAACAATCTGTTCCTTTTCTGTGAGGATCATCTCAGTGTGGCAGGGGGAGTGTATGCCCAGGTTAATGAACACTGTCATCCGTGGGTGCATCTTAGGTCTTTGCTCACCTAACTGTGTTCAATGACCAGAGAATCTGCATCCAAACCCTTCACGTCAGCATGCCTCTCTGCATTGTTAAGCATGTGCAGCAAAAAATCAGCACTCTTTTTTTGGCCACGGACCCTATGTCCAGCCCCACTGTTTGGCCTGGGCACACCTACCGACTCCGCCATTATACTGCCAGAACGGGCACACATTGTGTCTTTAAAGTGACATCTTTCCGATATTTGATGACTTTTCCCATATGCATGTCTGATGGCCTGAGAAGTTTCACAGGTGTTCTTAAAGTGAACGTCCTCTTGATTTGCATGATTTGGTATGGTTTTCTGGGTCAAGAGAGCAGCGAGCCATTGTCACAGGTCACCTCAGGCTGCTCACAGGAAGAGCCGCCTCAAACTCTTAAGTGTAGCCAAGAATAAGCTTGGACTCCTTGATCCTCCTGTCTCTACAGTAAACAACTACACTTGGTGTATTTACAACTTTTTGTTTGTTTTTTGAGGCAGGGTCTCACTATGTAGCATCCTGGGAACAAGCTGGTTGCAGAGATCTGTCTGGCTCTGCCTTTGAAATGCCACCAGCCTGGCTTATTTACAGTTTTTTTTAAAAAGGACTGATTCAAAGCTTGCTTTTCATTAATTCTATTGTTTAGTTTTCTTAGATTTGATCACACATTAAAATTAAAAGAAAGTTGTGTGTGGATGTTTTGCCTACATGTATATTTCTGTACTGCATGCATGCCTGGTGTCATTAGAAGTAAAAGGAAGGCATCAGATCCCCTGGAACTAAAGTTGCAGATAGTCGTGAGCCACCATTTAGGTGCTGGATCCAAACTTATGTCCTCTGCAAGGGCAGCTAATGCTCTTAACTCCTGAGCCATCTCTGCAGCCCTGAACACTCAGTTCTGAAGTACACTGAGCATGCCCTAAGGGGTACACTTGTACAGTTCACTACCAAAATGCCTTACTTTGAGACTAGGTTTAGCTCAAGGGAGACGTCTGGGCGCTGCTTTTCCAAGAGATCAGGGTTTGCTTTCTAGCACTCATATCAGGAGGCTCACACTGTAAGTCCAGCCCTATGGCCCCTGACACCCTCTTCTGACCTGTAAGGACAGTTGCACACATGCCACAGACACCTGTATATCACAAGATGAAGCCACATGTACATTTAAATTAAAACAAATAACACACACACACACACACAAATTTCTCCAGAAATTTAAACTCAGTCTTTCAGTATGAGGGTGTTCTAATCTAGAAATCAAGCCAGGAGGCTGAAGGAATTGCTCAGTGGAGGAAGATGTACATGTCCAGCATTTCCAACTCACTGTGATTCACTCCCAACACCCTCCAAAAATCAGATCAATTGCTTGTTGGTTTTACTTAACAAGGAAAGGAGAATGTTGTCTATTTACTGCTCATCTAAATGTCACCCTACTCTACTTACTCCATGGAGAACTTTTCTAAGACCAGCTTCTTTACCAGGTTTCTTTAATTATTTTGCCTGCCCATGCTACTTAGCAGTCATGAGATCAACTACAGTACCAGTGCTTTTGGAATGTTAGAGTTGAACTAAGTTGTTTCTAATACTTTCAGAATTCCATGATGTTTCAGTGCTGAAAATTGATGCTGTGTGACCTCTGTACTAGTTGTCTGGCTGTGTGCACGTGCACATGTGTGTATGTGTGTGTGCATGTGTGCACGTGTGCACATCTATGTGTATGCGTGTGCTGGATGTGGAGCCTAGGATCTCTCACATGCCCAAAGCACACTGCCCCACAGAGCTACTCCTAAGCCCTGTCTGTCTCCCACCACCATCACCTTTGCTGATTGCCTTTTGTTACTTCCTTTGCAATGAAACTGGAAGTCTGATTAGAAATGATGTACTTTGAAATGGAGAAGCGTGCGTTTGTGGTTGACAATGAAGCAGCAAATGGTCCAAGTGGCATGATCGCTTCACCGAATAGTTGCCCCTATTGACGAGAGACCTGCAGTGGCTCCCGGTGAAGTATCAGTAGAGAGGCTCCTTTGATCTAGTCTGTTGTGCTGGCTTTATTTTGTCCCTGCCAGCTCTCTGTTATGTTTTTGTTTGTTTGTTTGTTTGTTTGTTTAACATGTAGCTAATACTTGCCAGCCATGTTATTCCCAGCAATAAGCTAAAAATAGTCCTAGTGATTTTATTTAACACCTGTATATAAATGGATCATAAAGTTCACCTGGAAAAGCTGGCTCAAGTCACAAAGCAGGTCCCAATGAGTTTAGGCTTCCTGGGGTGCTACTCCTAACACCAGTGGCAGTGTGGCTGGCTGACACGCCCTGCTACACTGATGTTGTCAAACAGGTGGAATGGCACTGCTGGGTGATCAACTCATTTGTAAAAGTTTGGAAATGAGTGTAGTTCCACGGTGCTAGTGGATAAATTCACCCCTCCTTCCATCCAGATGACTTGGGCTTGCATTTCAGCTGTGTGGTCCCAGCTAGTCCTCAACCTGTGTGTTTCATGGTGAGTGAAAGGAAGAAGGTAATTAGACCACATGGAGCTCATGTGAGGATGACAGGAGACAATATTTACTCCCTCTTACCTGCCAGCTGTCATGGCTACACCGTCGGCCACCGTGAATCTCAGGACGGGCAATGGATCTGTACATGCTGCCTCATACTGGCTTCCTTAGAGAAAGCAACAGAGTCCTCAGTAAAAAGAGATTGAACTTGATTAGTTACAACACTCCTAATCCCATACTTATTTTTCTTTCCTACAAAATGCCGGGCAGTGGTCTACAAAGTGAATTCAAGGACAGCCAGGACTATTACACAGAGAAACCCTGTCCCAAAAAAAGAAGGAGAAGGAAAAAAAAAATAGCAAAAAATGTTGGAAAACAACAGGAAAAACTGCTAAGAAAAATAGCTGTTCTGCTTATGGTATTGGCTAGCAAGTGAGGGAGTTTCCAGTAAAGCCTGATGACCTGAGTCAGATCTTCAGCCTCAAATAGCAGGAGAGAACCAGCCCCTGCAAGTTGTCCTCTGACCTCTACACCCACACTATGGCACATGCGTACCCACATATATACACACACATTCACAAAACTAAGACAGATACAAGTATAAATATGTAACACACACACACACACACACACACACCATATACCATCCCCACACAGTAAAAACTAGCTCTGTTTTTGTTGTTGATTTGGATTGGTTTTGGAAATCAGTGAGTAGGGATGTAGAGTACTTGACTGTGGATGAACCAAACCCCAGGCTCCATTTTGGGCAGTGACCCCAAGCTTGCATGGTATCCCATAACCCTCACCCTCTTAAATGGGAAGTGGAAATTAGAGAGTCAGGAGTGCAGGGTCATCCTTGGCTGCATACTGAGTTCGAATCTAGACTGGGATACATATCATTCTGTCTCAGTAAAGCAGAGCAGAAACACTTATGTGTGTTATTTATTTAAGTCTGGCCTGCCCTGTAGTCCACACTGTGTATGCTCCATCTCATGACTCTCTCGTCTCAGTCTCCACACAGCTGGTAATGCAAGTGTACCCCCACTTCAGCTACATTATGCCACATAATGTAGGAGTAATTTTGAATGTGACTAAAGTAAGATTTTGATAGCATCTTGTTGTTGTTGTGTTTTCTGTCTGTTTTTGAAACAAGGTCTAGGCTGGCTGGAACTCACTACCTAGATCAGGATCTCCTAGAGTTCATGGCAAGCATCCTGTCTCCGCCTGCTAAGTGCTGAGATTGCAGACATGTGCCACTGTGCCGGGCTTGTTGTGGTTTGACTGTTTGTTTAGTTGTTGTTGATTGAAGCAGAAGCTCAGGGTGCCAACTTGGCCACAGTTGGTGTAACTGGGGATGATCTTCAGGCATTTATAGTTATTTATTTATATTTATTATTTATTTTTATTTTAATATGGATCCCAGTTCCCTCTCCCTCCTATGTCCCCTGACCCCCCTCCCATCCCAATCTCCCCACACACTCCACAGGGAGGGTGATGCCTTCCAGGAGGGATCAATAAAATCTGTCATTTGGAGTAGGGGCTACTCACCCCCCTTCTACCCCCCCCTCCCGCCGCCTCCACTAAGTACACTCCATGAGGAATGTGCTCCCAGAGTTCTTTCCTGCACCAGGGATACATCCTAGTTCCACTGTCAAAGGTTCCTTAGACTGCCCAGGCCTTCTAACTGAGACCCATGTTCAGGGGGTCTGAGTCAGTTCCATGCTGGTTTCCCAGCTATCAGTCTGGGGGTCCATGAGCTCTCCCTTGTTCGGGTCAGCTGTCTCTGTGGGTTTCTGTAGCCTGGTCTTGAACTCTTTGCTTATTACTCCTCCCTCTCTACAACTGGATTCCAGGAGTTTGGCTCAGTGTTTAGCTGTGGGTGTTTCTAGTAGCTGTTTCCATCAGCTACTAGATGAGGGCTGTATGATGGCATGTAAGTTAGTTATCAATCTCATTATCAGGGAAGGCCATATAAAGTAGCCTTTCCACAGTTGCTCCGATTGTTAGTTGGGGTCATTCTTGTAGGTCTCTGGACATTTCTCTAGAGTCAGTTTTCTCTTCACACCTATAATGTCTCCCTTTATTATAGTATCTCTTTTTTTGCTCTCATCCATTCATCCCCCAACTCAGTCTTCCTAGTCCCACATGCTTTCCTCTCCTCCCCTTTTCTTTCTCCTATCTCCCTCTCCACTCACTGCCCCCCCCTGACTCCCAATATGCTCAGGAGATCTTATTCCTTTCCCCTTTTGTGAGGAACCTTGTATGAATCTCTTAGGTTCCTCCTTGTATCCTAGTTTCTTTGGTGGTGTGAATTATAGGTTGGTAATCCTTTACTCTATATGTAAAATACATATATGAGTGAGTACATACCATGTTTCTCTTTTTTGTGACTGGGTTACCTCACTCAGGATGGTTTCTTCAAGTTCCACCCATTTGCCTGTGAATTTCAAGATTCCTTTGTTTTTTGTGTCCCCCCCCCCCCCCCCGCTGAGTAGTATTCCATTGTGTAAATGTACCACATCTTCTTTATCCATTCTTCAGTTGAGGGGCATTTAGGTTGTGTCCAGGTTCTTGCTATTACAAATAATGCTGCTACAAACATAGTTGAACACATGTCTTTGTTGCATGGATGTGAATCATTTGGGTATAAGCCTAAGAGTGGGATTGCCGGGTCCTGTGGTAGACTAATTCCCATTTTCCTGAGGAACCACCATACTGATCTACAGTGGAGGAGTGTTCCCCTTTCTCCACATCCTCTCCAGCATGAGTTGTCATTGGTGTTTCTAATTTTAGCTATTCTGACAGGAGTAAGATGGTATCTCCAGAGTTGTTTTAATTTGCATTTCCCTGATGGCTATGGATGGTGAACACTTTCTTAAGTGTCTTTCAGCCATTTTGGATTCATCTATTGAAAATTCTCTATTCAGTTCTGTACCCCACTTTTTAATAGGGTTATTTGGTGTTTTGGTGACCAGTTTCTTGAGTTCTTTGTATATTTTGGAGATCAGCCCTCTGTCAGTTGTGGGGTTGGTGATGATCTTTTCCTAGTCTGTGGGCTGCTGTTTGGTTTTGTCGACTGTGCTGGTTGTGGTGGCGCATGCTGGTAGGATTTGCTGAAGGAGGCAGAGGAAGAGGCAGGAGGATCATGAATATGAGGCCAGCCTGAGCTACACATTTTTTAACACCTGAGATGGCTCAGCCGTTAAAGGCTAGGCTCACAACCAAAAATATTTATTTATTATGTTATGGGTATTTTGCCTGCATGTATGTGTGTGCACCACATATGTACCTGTGGCCTGCAAAGACCAGAAGAGTGTGTCGTATTACCTGGGCCTAGAGTTATAGATAATTTTAAGCTGTTGTATGAGTGCGGAGACTTAAACACTGGTCCCTTCAAGAATAGCCAGTGCCCCTAACTGATGAGCCATCTCTCCTGCCCCAACCTTGTGATCCTCCTGTCTCCACCTCCAGTGGTGACATTACTGCCATGCCTAATTTTTGTTTGTTTGTTTTTCAAGAATGGGCTTCTCTGTGACTTTAGAGGATGTCCTGGAACTTGCTGTACAGACCAGGCTGGCCTCAAACTCACAGAGATTCACCTGCCTCTGCCTCCCAAGTGCTGGGATTAAAGGCGGGTGCCACCACTGCCGGCTCACCATGCCTAATTTTAATTCAGTACTAGATATTGAATTTCGGGTTTTGTTCATTTTTGGGCAAGCACTCTACCAACTGAATTAGATCCCCACTCACTGATAATTTTTTAAAAAGTGTGTGTTGGGGGGGGGGTCACATGTACCAGGACACTCATGGGAGTTCTGACAAACTTTGGGAAGTGAGTTCTCTCCTTTACCTTTACACAGACTTCTGAGATCAAACTCAGGTTGCCAAAGATACCAGGCATCTTTACCAACTATCTCATACCCTCCAACCCCTTAACCCTGTGATAACTCTTTAAAAAAACAAAAAAGTAAAGTAAACATTTTAGCTTGAACATTCTTTCTCACTGTCTCTCTCTCTCTGAAGTGTATTCATGTTGTATACATGTGTATATGCGTGTTTGTGTATGTATGGAGGCTAAAGAAGGACACTGGGAGTCCTCTGGTGTCTCTGCCTTTTCCCTCATTGAACATGAGGTTTGCCATTTTTAATTAGGCAAGTGGTCAATGAACCATAAGTATCGTTCTCTCTGCGCCTCCTTCCTACGTTACATGAGATTACTGGCCTGGGAAGCATCATAGATTCTGGGAATCCCAAACACCAAGAGCTCTTACTCAGAAAGTCATCTCCCCATCCCAACAACCCAGCACAAATACTTTCTCCTGACTAAGTATCATCTTTAATACCCATCCTGTATTATATTCTTAATATTCTATTATATGATGTACCATAATGTATTTACCCTGGCTTTAGTCTATAGCTATGCCCTTTTGTAGAAAGCATGCACAGACTTTGGTATCCCCAGATGGGGGAAGTTGTGGGGTTCCTAGAACCAATCCACCACATATATAGAGGAATACATAATATTTTAGGTACACACACAAATGATACAAAGGTGTGAATATGTGTATTAGGTATGTGTGTGTTTAAGTGTGAGAGGTATGTGTATGAGGCGTGTGTGTGTGTGTGTGTGTGTGTGTGTGTGTGTGTGTGTGTGTGTGTATGTGTGTGTGTGTGTGTGTGTGTGTATTAGGTTTGTATGTTTAGGGCTGTGTGTGAGTATGTTAGGTTGATAGGGTGGCATTTTGCCCATAATCCCAGCCCTCATTAGACAGAGCAGGAAGATCTATAGATTCAGGGTAGCTTGGGCTCTGTAGAGAATTCCAGGCCACCCTGAACTATGAAAAGATTTTGTCTTTAAAAAAAAAAAAGAAGAAGAGGAGGAGGAGGAGGAGGAGAAGGAGGAAGAGGAAGAAGAGGAGTAGGGGGAGGAGAAGAAAGAAAGAAAGAAAGAAAGAAAGAAAGAAAGAAAGAAAGAAAGAAGGAAAGAAAGAAAGGAAGGGTGAATTTAGGGAGAAAAGGAAGAGAAACCCTATTGGTTTTAGATATGAGGGATATTGTTTTGGATGAGTCACAGCATTTGTGGAAAGAGTCTTGAATGCTTAGGTGGTAACTGGGCACACAGTACTCAGTATGGAAGGCAGATCCCCTTTCCTTCCTTCTCATGGCAGCAGTCAGGACTTACAGGTGATCCAAGCTGGTGGCCTTCTGGTAAAGGGTTCAGATTTCTTTCTTCATTCAAAGAGAATATTCCAGTAGCAGAAAGTGGATGAATCCATTTTGTATTAACATGGGTACAAACTTGAAGAAAACTAAACCTGTTATCAGTTTCAGCTGCAATTGTGAAAGTACATGACCTAAAGTTTTAAAATTGAATAATTGTGCTCAGAGACTCAGACTTTACCTTTAAATCGGCCAATCAGAAAAGTCAGCTTGAAGAGAAACAGGGAGAATTTTCTAGTTATCTGCAGATCACAGATACATCTGTCTCTCTTCCTCCTTTAGTCATAATCAGTCATTCCAGACAGACAAGAAGTAGTGCAGATTCAATTACAAAATATTAAATGTAAGCAGGAACTACCTCTAAGGACCTGGTCGAACTGTCATGGCTTCCCTGTTCCTTTACAAATTTTCCTAGCTCAGGCTGGCCTAGATCTCACTCTGTAGGATGCGCTGGTTTTGTCCCTGTGTTCTTCAAGTCTCATCCTCCCAGTCGCTGGGATTATAGGCATGTACTGCCATGCCCACCTTTAGGTTTGCCAGTTATGTTCCAAACTGAAATGTAAGGCCCAGGATGAGATGGCTCGGCAGTGTTGCCTCCAAGCCTAGCAGCTCATGGTCAGTCTCTGGAAACCACGTGGTAGAAGGAAAAGAGTGACTTCTGCCAGTTTTTGTCCAGTTTTTACATGCCACCCTGCACCACACACATGCACGTGTCAGGGTGTGACATTTGAGTAACATTTGAGTACAGTTATCAGGCTTGGTATCGTGTTACTTAATTTTTATGAAGTCTTTCAGGTGCCTCGAATTGAATGGTTATTTATGAGTATTTTTTTTTTCTCCCTGAGAACATATTTGAGAATATTGGACAGTTCAGAGGGGTGAGAGAATGTTATTGTCTAGGATGGCTATAGAAATCATGATCCTGCCACTGTGACTTCTCTGTCATTTGGAGAGACTCGTGGCAGTTGTGGATGCCTGGGGGTAGCCATGGTTGAGCAAGAGCTGTGTGCTTTTGTTCCAAGTTTGCTTTTACAAAGTACACGCACCTTCTCCATTTTGCTGGTGGGGAGGGGCTCAGAGGAGTGAAGTGACCTGGCCGAAGACATGTAGGTAGTGATCGTCAGGGCCGTAATTTAAACCCATCACAACAAGCCTGTCATTTCATTGGGAGTCAGAACCAGTTCCGTAAGACAACATAACAGATAGGTGAGCACAGTCTGTACAGCTTTGGCAGAAAGCTTATCCATGTCTGCGGAAGTAGCAATAGCCTGCATTAAGGAGCACACAACTTGCTGTGTGTTAAGTGGACCCTTTGTATGGACCCGTGCGGTGAGGGCTACACTTGTCTACAGATGAAGAAACTGAAGATGCAGGGTGTTGACTCTGCTGGGCAGGAATCTCGTGGAGTTCCTCAAGGTAAGTGTTCCATAGGGAGAAGAGCTTTGGAAAGATCAACTCTGGATTCAGACTGATTCTCCCCTAACTTGCAGTGTAGACTTGGGTGAGTCCAAACTTCTCTAAGGCACATTCATTAACAGGAATAGAGGTGTCCATCTTACCAGGTGGAGAGAAGATCAAATATGGAAAATGTATACAGAGTATACACTTAGCTTTGGGTCATTTGAGGACTGGGTTTTTAGAGTATTCACCAATCCCATCTTCTGTCACCTCTTGATAGGAGATTTTCCTAAAGCCCTTTGATGTACCCAAGAGTGCTGTTGGCAACTTGGTGAATAAGAGAAATGAGTAATTTTATGTAGCTGTTAATTTGGTGTCAGGACAATATTTTTGTTTAATTTTAAACTATTTTTCAAATCACATGTAAGTTATATTACACACACACGCCACAGTAGCCCACAGGAATGGGTTCTGTCTTTCTGGAGATTGAACTCAGTTCCTCAGACTTGGTGGCAAGTGTCTTTGCCCACTGAGCCATCTCATCGGCCCTTACAAAGCTGTTTTTAAGGCAGAGCCTTTGCTCTTACTGAAATCTCAACCTTTGAGTGAGGCAGAAGAGATGAGAAGGGTTAGAATGGTCACAGCTCTTCTTTTAAGAACTGCATGAACTGAGCCTGGCGGTTCATGTACTGAACAAGATTTTGGAACAATTGCATCTAGCTCTTGGGCCATCTTTTTATACCTGTTCTCAAGGAATTGAAAAAAATTGCCTTATAGTCCTGATAGGTGACAGATGAGGTGGACGTGTGTAGGTGTGTGTTGCCCTCAGCTCTCATGTGGGCCTCGAGTCCCTGCTGGGACTGAGGCTGCAAGAACCAGGAAGAACCAGGAAGGCTGTGTCTGCATAAACCTGCTTGTTGTGACCAGCTTAGACAGTGCCCAGGTACTTGAAGTTCTCTGGGGCTCTGAATGAAAACTGTGCTGGGATAAAGAGGCAAGGGTGGGCTTGGTCAATATTAATCTTCATGAGAGTCAGCAGTGTGTTGAGGCTTCCTGAAAAATACAGGCACTCAGAACCCATTAGCTATCATTATTGGTAGTTATATAGATGTTCTAGGTCAAACCTGACCCTTCTTCCCATGACTTCTACCCAGTATTCCTGTACAATCTATCTAATCCATCTTTTATATGACAGCCCATTAGATATTTTAAGATAGCTGTATTATCTTCAACGGAAGTGCAATGCGCTACCCATTGCACAACAGAGCCACATAATAGCTGTATTATCTTAACTCTTCCTCTGGATCCTTTGTCCCTAAAGAACTGAGACCTGTCAATACTGTCGCCTGCCAAACCCCACTCATGTCATTCAACATGGGTTGAATTGGGTTACTGGCCAGAATTAACCCAAGACCCAAAGAAAGCTTCTTGGGAGTGATGTAAAGGAGATTAAGAAGGCACTGAGCTCACTAGCATTGGGCTCAGATTTAACAATTCTAATGAGACCCCCGTAGGAACTAATCAGTTTTATTCCTGTGTGCCAAGTACTGACGTATTTTCAGTTTCTTGCAACTGAACCTGGAGAGTCAGAGTGTGGTGGCCACAATTTCTTTATTTCATGTTTGTTTGTTTATTTTGTTATGGTAGGTAAATTAAAGTGTGTTCTAGCCAAGTGGAAAGGAAATGGTCCTTCTTGCTTCTATAAATAGGATCTGGGAGGAGAAATAGGGATGTCTCCAGACAAGAACCATTCAGATTTTGTTGCAAAGATCACCTGTTGTGACTCCCTTGTCTTGAAAGAACATTTGGACAATTCCCGGGTTTCAGGATCCTTTTTCATTTAGGAAAAATTTAGCTATTACTCAGAACTAGATACCAAAGTATTAGAAGCTGCCAAGTTCTTGCCACTCTGGTTCTGTAATTGCAACTCTAGCCAATTTTTTTTCGTCTATTGTGAGCTCAGCTTCTCTCTTTGCATACTTGGTGTTATGAAAGTAAATATCTTGGATCATTTTGTTTCAATTACTATGCTTTTGTATGTTTTTCTGTTAAGATAACCTCTTTAAAAAAATGTAACTTGTTATTACCTTAAAATTAGTGATGTATTGTAGTATGCAGAATTAGATGAATGAATTTAATCAGTTAGTCACAATAAAACTTGTGACATCTCGCTTACAGAGCAAGTAATAAAAGCCTAGTTATCGTGTTGCCCTCAGAGAACCACTTTGTTTTCAAGTGTCTGTTATTATTTGTATGTGATTAATTTTTAACCATTTGTTTGTGGTTTGAGATTTGAAACCCTGTTCTTGGAATAAAATAATATTTGCCAAAAAGTTGCACCGGGATCATTCTCAAATCACTAGACTGGAAATGATTAGTATTTTCTTCATCTTTTCTGTCTGGAGAGAGAGATTAAGAATGTAGAGACAAGCTAGATTTCTGGCATATGTCAGTAATCCCAGCACTCCTGAGGTAGAGGGAAGAGGAGTGTCACAAGTTCAAGGTCAGCCTGATCTCCATTGTGGATTCTAGACCAGGCAGGTCAATAGACATAGCAAGACCCTATCTCAGAAAGTAGCCGTGAAACACACAGGCAGACTGAGGACTGGGGACCTCAAAGAAAGAAAGAACAGTATTTTTTTGGTATGGATGTTGGGGGTACATGTGTGTTTATATGCTCTTGTGTGTGCATGTATGTACATTGGAGGTCAGTGCACATTAAGTCATAGTCTTAAGTATCATTCTTCTTGTTCATACAGGGTCTGTCATATGCCTGGAACTTCACCAGGCAGGCTAGGCTAAGTGGTCTGCTGCTTGTCTCACTGTCCTTGGGATTATGAGTGTGTAATATGCCTGGGTTTTCTGTGGGTTCTAGGGATCTGGATTTCATTCACTTGAAAGGCAAGTGCTTTAGCAACTGAGCCGTGTTGCCTGTTTCCTTTTAAAAATGTTCCACATTCATTTATTTGTTTTTGAGACAAAGTCCTACTATGCAGCCCTCAAACTCACAGAACTCCTCCTGTCTCAGTCTTCCAAGTACTGTAATTTGAGAAGTATGCCAGGCGAGGGATAGTAGTAAAATAATTGTATTCCTTCCTTTTTTTCAAGGTTGCCAGAAAAAGACCAATAGAAACAGGTGGACAAGCTATCTTGAAAATCATTAGGTACTGCGCTGAGTTAGGCCTGGAGTCTGGAGTTCCTGGATTGCTGAATTTTATGGAATTTGCCACACCGATCTTTAGTTTAGATACTATGACTATGTTGCAAAACCAAGCACAAAAATAAACAGAGAAATGGAATCTACTTCCACCCTCTGTATTTAAGAGTTCTGGGAAATTAAACGAGTTCTGTATCATGTCTGTCATCTGTGTGACTGCCAAAGTTGGCTTATTTCCACCAGTTTTATCAAAATATGCTTCAGAGGCATTTTATGCATTCTTATCTTTCTTGACAGAATGAGTATCATTTAAACTATCATTTTGATAGTTTAGAGGTATCTTCAACAGCAGTTTTGTACTGAAGTACAATAACGGGAAGTCTAAGATAATGCATAAATTATAGTGTGCTATTCAGTGAACATTTGTTGCATAGAGTTATGTGCTGTTATAATCTTGAAGGGCTCATTCAAAACTCTTAATTTTGTCCTTGCTGTTTTTGTTGGTTCAGGGATATACTCAGATGATACAGTGCTTGCCTAGAATTCACAGGCCAGCCTGCTCTACATGATGAATTACAGCTAACCAGAGATACACAGACCCTGTCTCAAAAAGAAAGAAAGGAAGGAAGGAAAAAACAAAGGAAGAAAGAAAGAGAAAGAAAGAAACAAACAAAAACCTACCACTATCACCACCACCACCAACAGAAAACCCCAGCAAGCAACAACAGAACCGCCCCTTATTAATTGGCATTAGCATCCTGACACAGTGCAGGTCAGGTTAGTTGGCTGTTGCAGTTCCAAGCTAGCTTGGATGGATTTCCAGAGACCTGTGCTAAGCAACCTCCCAACTGTTATGAGCTGACCTGCAGCTCTTGGCCTGTAGGAAGATGTCAGCAATAACTGAGTTGGTAACACATGCTCCAGTACACCACTCTAGCACGTGTGCACCAGTTTCAACGGCATTATAATCAAGGGTTAGGCATTTCTACTTGGCCACTGCTCTCACTTTGGCTGAGGTCAATTACCTAAGAAGTAAACGTGTAACCTGCCAGGCCTTGGGTAACGTTCTCTTAGCATTGGAGCACTTGCTAAAAGGCTTGGATGGCTTTTGATTTTTATATTTATCACGAGCAGAGTGAAGAGTTGTTAAATATTTTTAGATTTCAGCTTTTTAATGGAAGACTTTCTGTAAGCCTTTTTATGCTGTTGGATCAATTCTGAGTCAAATTTCCGAGAAGAGAAAAAAAATCTGTTCTAAAACATTTAAGATTTGTACTTGTTCTGTAAATTGGGCTTCTGTCTGTATTATGGAAGCCAATGGAGTACATAAATGGGTTGCCAGGCATGGGACATCTTGCCTTTGATTGCAGTGTGAGACACAGGCACAGTGTGTAATATACTGTTTATTATTATTACATACCACTGTGAGTTTGAGGCCTATCTTGGCTATAGAGTGATATCTTGTCTTAAATAAATATAAAAATGAATAAACAAATACATACTGGAATTCATGAAAATGAAGCTGTTCCATAAGACAGTTTCTTGCCTTTAGTTTGTTCAAAAAAGTGTCATTATTCTTTTTAATTACTGTACTAGTTACTTTTCTGTTACTGTGATAAAACACAAGGACCAAGAACAACTTTAGGAAGAATCTGTTTTGGCCTATGGTTCCAGAATAATAGAGTCCATAATGGTATGCTGGCTGGTTCACCCATACTCAGGAAGTACATAGACAAAGCAAGTGGGCCATGCTATAAACCTTCAACTGCCTGTGAGTTTCAAATACAGAAGCCTGTGGGAGACATTTCTCATTCAGATCACCATAATTAACTCTGAATGTTGTGATATAATTTGTAAATTTGTGCAAAGGAGGCTTGCTTTTGTCTATCTAATGTGGGCTTCAGAGGTAAGAGGAAACAAAAGAATTCCAAAGCAAGAGTTTGAAAACATTTACATTCTTTTGTTGTCTGTTTTTTCTTTATTTGGGATGGGGTATCCTTTATCACCAGGGTGGCCTCAAACTCAAGATTCTCTTGCAGCAGCCCCAGAAGTGCTTGGATTTTCCATATTCACTGCTCACTGCTATGCTCAGCAGGAAACACACTTTTTCTCCTCCCTCCCTCCCTCCTCCCTCCCTCCCTCCCTCCCTCCCTCCCTCCCTCCCTCCCTCCCTCCCTCCTTCCCTCACTTTTTTCTTTTTTCTTTTTTTGAGACAGGGTGTCTTGTAACTCAGGCTTGCTTTAAACTCAATAGTCAGTCAAAGATGACCTTGAACTTTGATCCTTCTGTCCTTACCTCCAGAGTGCCAGGATGGTAAGCATGTACCACCATGATTCAAAACTGGGACCTCATGCATGCTAGGTAATCACTGTACCAAACTGAGCCACATCTCTAGCCCTGCAAACCTTTCTGTCTTCCTTCCTTCCTTCCTTCCTTCCTTCCTTCCTTCCTTCCTTCCTTCCTTCCTGTCTGTCTTTCCTTTTTTTTTTTTTTTTTTCTTTTCTTTTTTTGTGACAGAGACTACTGCATAGCTCTAGCTCTTCTGGAACTCATGGAAATCCACCTGCTTCTGCCTGCTAAGTGCTGGGATTAAAGGGGTGTACCACTATGCCTGGCTCCTGCAAACACTTTGGAATAGCCAAATGCTGGGAAATATATGAACTGAAAGATGCTCAAGTGTCTTGGGAGTACCTCCCTTGCCCTCAGGGATCTAATTTTTTTTAGCTTTTTTTTTTCTTCTTCCTGTTTTATGCAGTGAACCAAGAACCTTGTACCTGCCAGGTAGCTCTCTTCAAAATCACTTTTTGTTTGTTTTTGAGACAAAGTCTGTGTACCCAAGCTTGCCTGGAGCTCCCTATATAGTCCAAGATGGCTTTGAGCTTGCAGAGATCTGCCTGCTGTGCCCACAAGTGCTATGATTAAAGGCATGCATCTTGCTCAAAGTCACATTTTAACAGACGTGTTTTCCTCCTTTGTCTATATTCAAGCATGTGGGTTCTAGACAGATATATTACTTCATGACATTGACCACTTAGTCTAAAAGTAGAGCATAGGCTGCTACAACAGAGACTTCAAAATACTGGAACTTAGCAGCTGGGAAGCATGGATCCATCCCTTCTGAGAACATCAGTATGTTTGTTTTATGCTTGAAGGTATCGGTGTCATTTTTATGTCTCAATTTTTACAAAGCCAAAAACATACTTAGTCTTTTTTTTAAGATTATGGAAAATACTCCTTGTGTTTTAGGAAGTTTTTTTCCCCCAGAAAAGTCTAGAATTTAACATATATCCTTTAAAAACATGTACTGTACAATTCTTGCACTTAATATGTACAATTCTGTGGTGTTTCATATTGTTCAACTGTTACTATAATTTCAGAACATTTCATCATCTTCCAAAGCATTTATTAGCAGGGACTTGTCCTGTCTTTTGGTAGCCCCAACCCTGAGTAGCCACTCATCTATTTTCATCTATTTTCTGGATTTTAATGTTTGTTTGTTTGTTATTTTGTTTGTTTTGTTTTTCTGAGACAGGATTTCTTCGTGCAGCCCTGGCTGTCCCGGAACTCCTTCCTATTTTCTCTTGATGGAGCTATTTTCCCTGACTCCTTCACATTTGGTCTCTTTTGATGGGATGCCTTCCCATGGCAGTGCTCACCGTTCCTACGTGTTACAAGGTTATCAACATTTTAATCTTCTCTGTTGTTCTTTGTTTTATGATTATACCACGTAATTTATTCATGCTCATCAGTTGGTAACCATTTTGTTGTTTCCACTTGGGAGATGATAATGAAGCAAGGAGTACTCACTCTTGTACTCCTTACCAATACTCTCTCTCTCTCTCTCTCTCTCTCTCTCTCTCTCTCTCTCTCTCTCTCTCTCCTTCCTCCCTCCCTCTCTCCTTCCCTCCCTCCAGCTCTCCCTCCCTCTCTCCCTCCCTCCCTCTAGCTCTCCCTCCCTTTCTGCCTCCTTCCCTCCCTCCCTCTCTCTCTCCCTCTCTCTCTCCCTCCCTCCCTCTCTCTCTCCCTCTCTCTCTCCCTCCCTCCCTCCTTCCCTCCCTCTCTCCTCTCCCTCCCTCCCTCTCTCCCTCCCTCCCTCTCTCTCTCTCTCTCTCTCTCTCTCTCTCTCTCTCTCTCTCTCTCTCTCTCTCTAATGCCTTCTTACTGAGTTTGAAATGCTATTTGTTGTTGTTGTTGTTTTGGTTTTTATTAGCATTTCCTGGAACCGAACATCTTATGTACCTGTTGCTAATTGGAGCACTTAAACCCTTCAGACATTAACATCCTGTGATTTAGAAGTTTTGTAAGTTTGAGCCCTGTGTCTAGTTAAAATATGTTTCTGCCATGGCTTAAAAGTGCTGGACTTTTGCTCAGTGGTCACTAGCTCTAAGAGGATGACCTACAAGTACCGTGGAATGGTTTTACTTTAATAGCATTTTGGTATCAGACAATGTGGATTTCATCTCTTCTTTCTACACTATTCTTAATTAATGATTAGTCCATGTGAATTAAAAAGATTATAAGTGCCAAGGGGGACATATACATTGCTGTGTCTAAATTTTGTTTGCTGCAACATCTTTCCTTGTCTAGGGAAACAAACAAGTAAAGACCATAGTCAGTCAGTGGCTAAATGGGTAAAAATGTGCACCTGTTCTCCAACTATGTGAGATATGTGCTCGTGTCCTTGTCCTTCATCTAGCTTTGCCACAAGAGCATTGCCACAAGAGTTGGAACACTCTGCTTCCTCCTCCCTGTGACCCCAGCCAAGCTTTAAAGATTTACTAGACTTTCATAGTTGAGGCTGAAAGAAAAGAAGAAGCTTATTTTTGTAGACTTGTTCTGCTCCATACTACTACCTATTCCTTCCAATACCTCTTTAATTACCTACTCTGTGACATTAAATTATCAGTGTCATCCCTAGAGTAAACCAGCATGCTCTGGTGGCTTGTGCAGACAGAAAGCTAAACCTCTTGGTGGTTTAAACTGGGATTTGTTTAAGCAGGTAATGAGATTACCATCTTGAGCCCTAGCATAAGGCTTTAGGAAGCTGAAGGAACTGGATCTCGGTGGACTCTGATAAGTTGGTGAGGTAGGCACATCAAAGACAGTCACACACGTGCCTAGTGAACATGCCCCTTGCTATATCTGGGTGTGCTCAAAACAACAGGATTTTTATTTCATTTGGAGTCCAATTTTAATTAAGAAAGTGGGGTGTTATGTGACTTTTCTTGGGAAAACATACTATCATCCTCAGATAGAGCATCAAATGACAACCAATGATTTGACCCAACTCTAGCATAGCGAGCCAGTGAGTTTATTGGGGTTACTTGCAGAAGTGTGGGTGACTCAAAGGCAGCTGCATCATTAAAAGACCCCTCGGGGAAGAGTGAAGACTCATGAAAGCAGCATCCCAGAACACCATATAGTTAGCACAGGGAAGACTCTCCTCTGTGCCCATGAACAATTGCTGCATCTGTAGCCTTCTTGAGGGGCCATCGGTATCTTTTAAGTTTTATAAACTTCCAGTTAAGAGCCTGCCTCTCCCTTCTATCAGGGAGTGTTTTAATTTGGAGGAAAGAACTGCACAACGTGGTGTCATTAAAGGAAGGTTGATATCCATCTTCTATTGCCTCTAAATTGGGCGGAAATGGCAGCTTCTTGGTGAGAAATAAAGGTGGTGGCTGCAGCTGTCTGTAACTGTTTTCCACATTCTCCTCCCTCTAGACAGCCCAAGAATGCTAATGTAGAATAGGAATTGAATTCAGTCTGCCTTCCCCATGCCCCTCCCGTAAGACCTGGAGCAGAAATGCAGGGCTTGACAGACAGTGTGAGTATTGTGTAGAAGATGAGGAGTGACCTTTCTTTTTATCCTGTGACTAGTCTCTTCTGAGACTTCTGTCATAAGGGTGGCATTGAGTCACCAGGACTTTGGGACTAAAAAATGCTCTTTCTGGGCACTTGTTTTGTTTGAGTCTTAGTATTATTTCTTTAGTTCTATGGGGCTGGCCCCATGAACACACATTGAGCTTCCAGTCTCAGGGTCTCTGTGAGATTTATCCAGGGTGAGGGTTACAGGTGTGAACCACCAGGGGTGACTGAGAAGTGTTTCTTAAACTTTGGAGTTTGGTGTTTTGGGATCGCCTCCAGCTATCTTGCTTCTGTCTAGTCCAAATCCAAGTTAAAAGACTCCATTTATTTACTGGCTCTAGCGGAAGGATGCCTTGGTTTGTGGTTTCCTTTGACCCTCCAAGAGCATCTTGCTTTCTCAACCCTAACTTCAAAACAGATTTTTTTTTTCTTAATGTTGATATTTCAGCTTGCTTTGATTTCATGTGGCTCTCTGTGTTACGGTCAGCCAGATGGGCTGCAAACCAAAGAACTGTGCACCTGCATGACCTAAATACTTTCGTACTGTTGCCAGAGCTGGCTTCCTTAAGAAATGCATGCTTCCCTCTACCATAGTAGTCACCGAGACAGAAGAGCCATCCAGGGAATTTAATTATAAAACTTTATAAACAGCAGCCGTGAGGCTAATCAAGCATGGAATGATGTCTAGAACTTCAAGGTCTAGATTTAAAATTTGAAAATCACCTGCAGTACTCACAAAGTAAATCGTTGATGAAGAATCTTAGCAGGAAGTGTCATGTGTCCTGGGAACTGCTGTGTCTCACAGGTCATGGCAGTGTGTTGCCCTCAGCTGTCAGCGGCAGGGCTCTGTCCTCAGAGGGTGCCAGAAGGTACCAGAAGCAGCAGCTTGGTCACGTGCCAGCTGCTCACTTATGATATGCTCCAGCCCATTCATCTAGATTCAGCTAGTGGAACTTGAGTGAAGGGACCCCTTGTTAAAAATATTTCCTGGGCACTGCTCCAGTCCCATGGAACCCAAATCTCTAGATGACAGCCTGGCAATCTGTACTCTTTATTTTTATTTTTGTATGGTGCTGAACTTGTATGGATTGAACTTGTCTCATGTGCGGAGGGCATGGGCATAAGCCACACTTCTACTCTGGCAATCTGTATGTTTATAATGTGTCCTAGATGTTTTGTTGTTGTTTTGTGGATTTGTTTGTTTGTTTTTGTACGATTTGGTAAATCTGAGAAACTGCACGGTTGAACATGTCCAGTCACTTTAAAAAGTAACCGCAGTTGGGGCTAGTGGAACGGCTCAGCCAACAAAGGTGTGTCTCTCTCTCTCAGGTGTGGATGACTCAGCACAGGTTAAGCGAGGTTTATTGGAGCAGAATGCACTTACACGAGAAACCTATGACCCAGAAGTTCCCACTCCAAGAATCCACACCTAGGCTGCTCTCAAGTGACCCGACAGGAACCAAGAGAGAGAGCTGGTGTCCAGTCCCCAGACCTAAACCCACGAGGCGTGGTCGGTGCTACAGGTGCGGGCTGGGTACACTCAGACCTGGCAATTCTTATTCACAGTGCCCATGTCTACCACTGAGTCCCAACCCACTGGACACTAGCCTTCGTGCACGGCAGAGAAGCCAGGTGCAGTGTTGCATTCCTGTAATCTCACCACGTAGTGGGTTATGGAGGCAGGACTATGTGGTCTTGAGGCCAGTACACACCACAGAGCAAGTTCCTATCACAAAAAAAAAAAAAAAAGAAAACAGAACAACAACAACAAAACCAAACCAAACCCAAAATACCCAGATGTGTGGATATTAACTAGTTCCTTTAAAATCAGAAGATCCAGGTACACGTCTGTAACCTCAGCTCTTGAGAGAAGTTGGGCTACCCACTTTAAGGCCAGCCGGGACTACAAGGGTAAGGCTCTCAAAACACAAACAAGAGAAATCTATAGAAGCCAGGAACACTATGGGTTGTGACTCGGTGGTAGACATGGGCACGGTGCTGGCTCAGAAAAAAAGGAAATGTTGAAGTGGGGGGTGCAGGCCTTCTATTTTCCCTGGGAAGCCAGAGATGGGCTATTAGTCGCTTGAAGCAAAGTTAAAGCAATTTCTTTTCTTTTCTTTTCTTTTTTTTTTTTTTTTAACACCACATCAGAGGCTTTGACCAAGGACTTAAAACTACCTCAGGTTGTGAAGTCTAACTGTGTTGATTCTAAAAATCAAAAAGTGTCAGAAAATCCTGAAGAAGAGAAGAGATCAGGCTGTTCTATGGCCCACCCATAACAGTGATTCTAGGCTTACTTCCTGTAATTGCTCAAGGCCAGTTTCATCTGTTGACAGACTGTAATAGTACAATGTATGCCACTCAATCACCCTCCTTAACCCTAACTGGAACTTTCTTTTAGTGCCCTTAAGTTCTGTCCACCAAACTTTATTTTATTTTGTATATGATTGCATTGCTTGCATGTATATCTATGCACTGCCAAACATTATTTAAACTGGGATGTGTTGTTTCTTTGTACTAATGGATAATCATTTGTTTATCCAGCCCTGAATTTTTAGACATTGATGCTTCAGTTTTTTGGTTTCTTGTGGTACATTAGTCTGCCTCCATTTACACAGATCAGTAAGTTGCTCAACTAAGAAATATTTCCATGCAACTTTTAGCCATTGGGACCCTTGGTTGTAAGCATCAGAAAACTCAGACTGTCCTAGCAGAATGGAAGTTTGGTTCCCGAAACTGAGCTGTGTTCTTATGTCTACTGTTCTAAGAACTGATGTGGGAGAATTCCTTGGTCCATTTTATTTGTATTTTATTTATTTTTTGAGACAAGGTCTTATTATTTAGTTCATGCTGGTCTGGAACTCAACATGTTTGAGTTCTTGCCATCTGAGTATTGCTGGAATTATAGGCTTGTGTCATTCTGCCTGGCTTCTTTGGTCTTCATTTGTTAGACAGAATATTGAGTTTGATGGTCCTTCTGTCTCTTAAAGTTAAGCGTTCTCTCTATAAACTATCAAACAATTAAAATACACTGTCAACAAAATTTATATACTATGAAGGGAAGGCTAGCCCTCAGAGATAATACATGACTAAAGAGAAAGTGTTTGTGTGTTTGTTTTGGTATTACAGTTGAACCTAAGACCTCATACATAGTAGGAATGTACTTTACCATCGTGCTGTATGCCCAGCACACAATTTTGTTGTTCACTTGACTTACTTGTTTTGACGTGTAGAAATCTTATCCATGATTGCACTCAGTCACCAGCCTTGTGTGTGCAGCAATTACCTATGCCTGCTGATCCATCTCAGCAGCCACTAGCATGATTCTAACTTACTGCCACTTTGAAAGAATTGTTACTGTCCCAAAGTCATTGAATCAGACACACGCCCAAAGGAGTAATTGATCATACAGGTGTCTGGTCACAATTAGGAAGAATATAGCCTGTGGTACTCAAAGATGGGTGTATCCTGATATGTACAGTGTCACTGGGCAGTTACATCACTGTGTTAGCATGGAGAAATACATACAAACTAAGGTGGCTATGCTGCCACTTCGGTGCTTGTGGTGATATATTATGATTTATTAAAGCTTTCCTGAGGATTCTGAAAGTGAAGTCAGCCACAAGCTATCTATATAGATATACATTTTTAATCCCAGCAGCCAGAAGTTAGGAGGTGGTGGTACACACCTTTACTCCCAGGACTCAGGATTAAGAAGAGGTAGATGGATCTCTCAGAGTTCAAGCCCACCCAGGGATACATAAGATTGAATAAAAGAATAACAGATTATTATACACCTTTATTCCCAGTGTTAGAGGGATATAAAAGATAGAAGCAGGGTTTTCAGTTTCAGTAGGAGGCATTCATTCTCCAGCCATGCTAAGAGGCAGCAAGATCAGCCCTCTCTGTCCCTAGGTAGTGGCCCAGCTACTGTTTTTTATGTTCTTCATCTTGAAGTGTGAATCCCAATATCAGTAACTGGGTCTTTTATTTTTCCTGTTACAGGTGCTAATCTTAGGAGACCACCATCATTGACCAAAAACTTGTGCTGCTGACTGTTAGGGAGTGACACTTAATTTTCTGTGGCCAACTAGAAGGGGTCTCAGATTTTCCCTTAGCTCTTTATCCCGTGAAGTCAAGAGGAAATAGTTTTTGTTGTTGTTTTTCCTTCCAGACTCCCTTATGTCTTTAACATCGTTTCTAGGAACCCTTTTCTGGTTTTCATTGTTGTTTGTTTTCTTCCTCTTTGATCATTAATGCTCTTTGGGGTCACCATGTGCCCTTAACATTTGCCACAGGAAGCAAATCATCTTAGATGATCCTACTATTCAAAAAGACTTTAGGAACAACTTTGGAACCAAGAACAGTGGTGCGCACTTGTAATTTCAGCACTTGAAAGAAAGAGGCAAGAGGTTCAGGAGTTCAAGGTCATTCCTGGCTAGATCCAGCTTAGAGATAGCCTGTGCTACAGACTTTATCTCAAATAAAAGAAAGAAGGAACAAAACGGGGCAGAGAGGAAAGGAAAGGAAAAGGAGTCTTTGTTTAAAGTGAAACAGGAGCCAGTTACCTGTAGACAGTAAGGAGGAAATGCCCATGTTAACACCTACAAAGTCTCATGTTACAGTGAGAACCAAGGCTGACACTGAAAGGAAATCTAAGCATTAAAGCAGCAGAATTGGGCACTGAGGAAGATGGTTAAGAGAGTTGCAGCAGAGTAAGGGATAGCCAAATGGACCAGAGATAGAAGAGCAGGCTTCAAGAATCAAGGGCAGTTACAGTGGGCCAGTGGATAATGTCTATGAGACCTTTCTCCTCTGGGAAACACGTGTTAGGCACTATTGTTTACTAAATACTCTTGCTTTGAATACATTGCTTCTAATGCAGTTATATTAGATTAAGTTGTTAAGTGAGGATGGCTTCTAACAAGTCTGTCCTATTGGAGGAAAGAGACCCCAGACCATCCTGTAGACGAGGCAACCAAGTACACTACAGCCACTTATTCCTTGGTAGTCATGATATCAGATTCAGTTGACAGCACTTGAGACACTTTCAAAGTCAGAGTTAGCAACACCAGCCTCCTACTGATGGCCAACAATCAGTATCAACCACTAAGAAGTCAAAGTATTTAATTAACAATTAGCAAGAAACCTGCAATGTCAGACGGTGCTGACCAAGTGAATATTAACTAGCAGATAGTTAAATCTCAGAGCTATGCCACAGTCTAAGATGGATTGGGGTGCTGGCTGCAACCACCCTTAGCTGGGTGGGTAGCGTATGAATAACTCATGCTCATCAACCTGACTGGGCTAGGAGGACATACATAGAGTATGTAGGACCTCCATTGGTTCAGTCCATGATAGCCCAGAAAATCAACCAGTTTCAACAGAGATTAATTTGTCCAGTTTCTGTCGTTGCCTACAAAAACCCCAGACGAAGGAAATCGAACAGCCTATTTTTTCTCTTAGAAACCCCTCTCTCAGTACTTTTCTTACTTTCTCAGTTCAGTTAACTTAAGTTCTTACTTTTGTGTAATAATTTTCTTTTGGTTTATTTATTTTATGTGTATGAATGCTTTGCCTGCACGCTGGTATGTACACTGCCTGGTGCCAGTGGAGGTCAGGAGACAGCAATGGATCTTCCGGAACTGAAGTTACAGGTGTTTCTGCCACGTGGGTGCTGGAGATCAAACCCAGGTCCTTTGGAAGAGCAGCCAGTATCCTTAATTACAGATCCATTTCTCCAGTTCCTCTGTAGATAATTCTTAATAAAGCCTGCATCTGCTTCATGAGAGCCCACATCATTAGTCTTCAGTTGTGAGAGACTGCTGTCCTAGGTTGATCTTTGATGTCATCGTAGGCCTTTGGGTCATGCACAACTGGGCCAGGAAAGGTCCCGTGGCTTAAACAATTCAGACTAGCTACTGTCAAAAGGTATTTAAAAATTTTGCCACAGTACTGGGAATACAGTTTCAATTCATTGTTTGAGCCACTATCAGATTGACAGTCCTGGTTTGTTTTTGGAGGAAGTTTAGGAAGGAAGTGAGGGCTGGAGAAAATGGCTCAGAGGTTGAGAGCACTGACTGTTTTCCAGAGGTCCCAAGATCAATTCCCAGCAACCACATGGTGGCTCACAGCCATCCATAACAAGATTGGGTGCCCTCTATTGGCATGCAGGCAGAACACTGTATACATAGTAAATAAATAAACCTTAAAAAAAAAAAAAAAGGGGGTGTTGAAGTGAATATAATTGAACTTAATTTTTTAAGTCAAGTCACCACACGTTTCCCAGGGTTGGTGACGGGCCCCATGTCTAATTCTGCTGAAGAGAGATGCTTCTCATTAAAACAAGCATCCAAAGATTTGATGCAGGATTTAGTCCTCAGGACAGGCAAGTGCTGTGGTCTGCTGAAGTGTTTCCCAAGTGTCCACAGGTGAGCCTTGTCTGCACAAGTATGTTGGTGGGAGGCGGTAGAACCATTGGGTGGTGGGACATAAGCTGAAGGCCTGATATGTCATTGGGTGCATATCCTTAAAGGAGATTGTGAAATGGCTTCTTTTCTGCCATTTGTTTCCTGGTTGATAGAGTGATCATTTTTGTTCCTTATGGTTCTGCCATGATGTGCTGGCTTGACACAGGCCCAGAGTGAAGTAGCCACTTGGTCTTAACATCTAGAACCAAGAGCCCAAACAAACCTTTTCTCTTTGCAAGTTGATTATCTCAAGTGTTTTATTATATTAATTCAGTACTGACTAATGTAGCAGGTCTAGCTATAACAACAATAGTTATTGTTGTTATAGCAATAGTTATTGTTGTTATAGCTAGACCTGTGACTTAAAAAAATCCCAGTGACTTAAAAAAAAAAACCCAAATGTTTATTTATATATTGCCTTAGTTGGGGTTTCTGTTGCAGTGAAGAGACACCATGACCATGGCAACTCTTACAGAGGAAAAACATGTAATAGGGTAGCTTATATTTTCAGAGGTTTAGTTCATTATCGTTGTGGTGTGACATGGCAGTGTACAAGCAGACATGGTGCAGAAGAAGAGACTGAGAGTCCTACGCCATGGCTGGAAGGCAACAGGAAGTGGTCTGACACACTGGGTGTGCCTTGAGCATAATATGAGATCTCAAATCTCACCCCCTCAGTGACACACTTCTTCCAACAAGACCATACATATCGCAGCAAAGCTACCACTCCTAATAGTGCCACTCTGTAGCTTATGATAGCCAATTACATTCAAACTACAACATATGTATGTCAAAATGCAAGTCCTAGCTGGCGGGATGGTTTAGCTCTAAGTCTGGTGTCTTAAGTTTGAGACCCCAGGCAGGCAGGACACACATGGTGGAAGGACAGAACTGACTCTACAGATTGTCTTCTGACCTCCACATACACAGAAGCAAGTAAATGTGTTAAAGTTATTTTAATTTTAAAAAGGCAATGACTGGAGAGGTGACTTTGGTTAAGAGAGTATATCAGTCTTTCAGATGACCCATGTTCAATTCTCAGCACCCACATCAGATCACTCACAACTGCCTGTAAGGAGTCTTGGCCTGTATGTTCTTGGCCCCCACAGACACACACAAGAATAAAAATAAAGTGCCTTTTTTTTTTTTTTTTTTTTTTTTTTGACAGCAAGTTCACTGAAGGGTGACAGGGAGTCCTCTTTGGCCTACCTTCATTCTGAGACTCTGATGACAGAGCACTCTAAGTCTTGCTGTCTTGGCCAAGGGCCCTGCAGAGTTTCCAGTCATCCATGCCCTTTTGCCTGGAAAGAACATACATTCACCACTCAGTAGCCTGATTAGAAATGTGGCCCAGGTCAGTTATCCAATGGCAGGAGCTGCTTGCTGTCTGACCTCATTGTGGCTAAAAGGAAAAGACCAGAATTATCTGGTCAGTGGCAAATTTCTAAATCAACTTGGGTGTGATCCCAAATGATTTAGAGCAGTGGTTTTCAACCTTCCTAATGCTGTGACCCTTTAATACATACAGTTCCTCATGTTGTGTTGACCCATAAAATTATTTTTATTGCTACTATGTAACTGTAATTGTTGCTACTGTAAGAATTGCAATGTAAGTATCTGTATTTTCCTATGGTCTTAGGCAACCCCTGTGAAAGGGCCTTTCAATCCCCCATCCCCCAGGTGGTGACCCACAGGTTGAGAACTGCTGATTTAGAGACTTTTGAAGAAAGACAAGCTATCTGTTCTCGGTGCTCCATCCATTGTATACTAATGTAGCAAAAGAAAGACTGGACAATTGAGTCCACATTGCCGTGCAGTTAAGAAAGGAGTGGACGGAGTCACACACGAACAATCCAAAATTCAGAAGTGGCCCTGCAGTCCTGTGGGGTGCTCTGCCCTGAGGTAGAGAATGTCCCTTTGGGGCCTTGAGGGAGGGCTTTGCTGCTGCTTTTCTTCTGTTCTCTTCTCTACCACGAGTCATTCTCCCTTTGAACTCACATCTGTCATATATTTGCCAGGGCCTATGGTTGTGAACCAAGAGCCACCAGAGGCTAATACTCACAATGCAGTTACCCACACTGGCCTGAAACTAAGCTGTTTTATCTCATCTTCCAAGAAATCTGCACTAGAGAAATGCTACCCAAATTTTCCAGCTAGGCCAGCAAGATGGCTTAGGAGAAAAGCACCTGCTCACAAGCCTGAAGGCCCGAGTTCGATCCCTGGATCCTGTGGGAGAAGAGGGGAACTAACTCCCAGAAGTTGTTCTTGGACCTCCACAGGGTCTGGGGCACATGCACTCCCACGTTTGCACACACAACGATAAGTAATAAGACAACGAACAGAACCAGTTGAATGGACAAGTTAGCGATTCCTTTCTGCCTTTCCACACAAGCAACAGCCAGAAGAGCCTTGTGTTGATCTGTTAGTCATCTTGCCCTTGTGTCTCCCTGGCCCCTTTCTGGTCTGAAAAGGGCCAGTCTACTCTGTGCTGTTTTATTTCTGCTTTCTTCAGAATCTCTCTATAAATACAGTTTTCTTCACTTTGGCCACTGGGATGCTTAACGCCGTCGTCCAGAATGGAACGCTGTCACCAGTTGAAATAAAGAACTAAACATAAAGTCAGGCAGGGAGTAGAGTGCTTGCTCAGTAAGCCCAAGCCTGAACTCATCTGCCAACATGTTCCCCATTCCCTGCCACACAGTAGACAAATTTGTCCTTTGAGAAACACCGGAGAACTTCCCTTTGGTTTTGTCTGCTGCTGTCTGACTTAGGGAATCTGAGAGAGTTCCCGGTGATCCTGAGCAGTTTTCCTGGTTGTGTGGGTTCAGGCTCACACAAAGTGGCTGTGGCTGTACAACTTTTCAAGAGGAATCGGCTGCATGTAATGCCCAGTTTTTCTAACTCCCTCCTTCCTTGTGTTTGCTGTGTGGCGGGCCATTTTTGCTTCCTGCAAGCCCATCTATTGACTTAATGTATGCCGTTTTGAATCAGGCTGGCTTTGCTGGGAGATGGCTTAATAAGCTTTTTCCTTGAGCTGCTCTTTCCCCTACCCTCCATCACCTCCTACCTTCTCACTCTCCCAACCCCCACCCCTCACCCCTCACCCCCCACCCTCCCAGCTGAGGACCCAGGGCCTTGGCAAGTGCTCTTCCGCTGAGCTAAATCCCCAACCTCCCCTTGAGATAGTCCTTGTTGTCTCTTTTTGAGACAGGGTTTCTCTGTGAAACAGTCCTGGCTGTCCTGGAACTCATTCTGTAGCCCAGTCTAGCCTCAAACGCACAGAGATCCACCTGCCTCTGCCTCCCTGGAATAAAAGGCATTTGCCACCACTACCTGGCCCCTTGAGCTTTTCTTATCCAAGGGCTGAACTAAAACAACAACAAACCCCCTTAAAGCAGAGGATCTTGACTTGTGGGTTGTGACCACCTATGGGGGTGGGGTGGGGGATGGGGTGTTGAAATGTCTTTTCACAGGGGTTGCCTAAGACCATGGGAAAACACCAATATTTGCATTATAATTCATAACTGTAGCAAAATTACAGTTATGAAGTAGCAACAAACATAATTTTGTGGTTCCAACATGAAGAACTGTAGTAAAGGGCTGCAGCGTTTAGGAAAGTTGAGGACCATTGCCCTAACTCATCTTGCTGTGGACATCTTAATTTCAGTGTTAACAACGAGAATGGCAGCAGTTCTCACTTCAGAAGGAAGGGGAAGTGTTGACCTTTTTCAGGAAGAGGGTTTTTCAGTTTTGGTTTTCATTGGGTGGTTTCCCCCTTGTCTTCAGGTCTGACTATTTATTAGTCACCAGCAAGCCAGGCCTCTTTAGGGCATACTTGTGTATTAACGATATACCTTCAAAACGCCCTTTCCTTTTTTCTACTAAAACTGTTTGGCACAAGTTGAGCATGCCCATAGGCATTTTAACCCTTCAGACAGTTCCTCCCTGACATAGAGGTAAACATTCCCCAAAGTGTGGCCACCAGTCTTCCTTCTTAAATCATCCCTTAAACTGAGCATGCTCAAGAATATGCCCGCCCTTAAAGTGGTTTGCTTAGGGAGGGGCATCATTCCTTGTTGATTTTTTTTAAGCGATGTTTTGTGTTTGTTGTTTTGAGGCTGGCTCTGAGTTCCTGATCCTCTACCCCACACATAGTGTTGGGATTCCTGGCATGCATTCCCTTTCTCACTTCTTGGCAAGTTTGTTTCCGCTTTGCATTCCACTGAGTTTGGGTATTGACCACACCCTTTTTGCTTTTTGTCATTAAATCGGGCAACTGTTTTCTGACTTGCTCCTCTCTCAAATACAGTCAGTGGTTGCCGGAAAGAAAAGAGGCAATACATGCTGTTAACATTTGACTTTCAAGACTCAACTCATGCTTCAGGCCTATTAGTTGTCTAACACTCGAATTGTCACAGAATATTGTTTTTACAGAGTGTTTGACAGTCTCCCAGATCAGCTTCTCTCTGTTTGGGGCCTGTTCCCTCACCTCAACGTGTTATTACACTTGAGCTGTTAGTGACAATCGGCCAGGTCCTATTGCCAGCTCATGACACCCAACTCTCCCTGTTTTGTTTTGTTTTTTTCTTGTTTGTTTGTTTGCTTGCTTTGGTTTTGGGTTTTTTGAGACAGGGTTTCTCCCTGTAGCTGCTCTGGCTGTCCTGGAACTCATTCTGTAGACCAGGCTGGCCTGGAATTCACAGGGATCTCTTTGCCTGTGCCTCCCAAGTGTGCCAGCCACCACCACCCTGCTCAACTCTCTCTGCTTTATTTTATTTTATTTAAATTTAAAACAAACTTGTTTTACATGTCAATTCCAGTTCCTGCACCCTCCCTTCCTCCCCTGTTTCCCCCCATCAACCCCCATCCTATCCCCTTTGTGCTCCTCAGGGAGCAAACTTCCATGAGGAATGTTCAAAGTCTGTCATATCATTTGGAGCAGGGCCTAGGCTCCAAATGATATAATTTCCTTTATGTCAGAGAAAGGGAAACAGAGTAGAAAAATAATTGATAGCATCAAATCATGTCTTCCCTTGATGTTTTGTTTTTTTGGAGAAAGGATCTCACTCATAATCGTAGCTGGTCTAGAATTCACTGTATAGCCTAGGCTGGCTTGCAGCTTATAGCTGTCCTCCTGCCTCAGTATCCAAGACAAGGATTATAGGTAGGAGACACCACTCGCAGCTAGGTTCCTTCTTTCCTTCTTTGTGTAAGGGTTAGGCAGGAGCAGCTTCAGTGAAGCTAGCTTGTTTTTTGGGGGGCGGGCAGTTCCTGGAATTTTTCAGATTTTTCAGGAGGTCAAACCAGCAGCTTATCTTCAGATGGGTGTGAATGACTCCATGTAGATTGTTAGCCTGGTCTTTTGGGGAGTAGGGGAGGTGCTTAGTCCAAATGGTGGCTTCCTATAATGTTTATTTAACACTTGTTTATGGAAGCGGTCCTGTGACATTTGAGCATGGCCCCCTATTGTTGATTACAGTGGTTTATTCATTTGCAACTGTCCTCTTCTTTCTCTGGGGATTTGGCCCAGGGCCTTTACATGTCCCACAAGCTACTTACCTCTGAGTTATATCATCCATTTGTTTTGGTTTTGTTATAACATTCAATTTGAGAAGAAGACTAAGGGCTGATTGCTAGGCTAGCATTCTGTGTGTAGAATGGGCATGGCTTCTGGTAGTAACAGTAGTTTAGCCAAATTTATCCACATACCTGGACATCCATCTGCGGCAAGTATGGGGCACTGGAGGCTGCACTGCACGTTCCTCCTCCTTCCTTCCCCTGCTCCTCTATCTCCATGGAGATAGTGTGGTTGTAAGGGATGCTTAGGGTTAGGCAGATCTACATATCAGGAAGACGAGTGCAGTTTTACGCATGCCTGGAAAAGCAGTGTGAGCAGAAGAGCATTGCTGTGGTCATGATGGTAGAAAATAAAAGTCAGGCATGGTGACCAGGCTGTGTCTGGTGTCTGAGCCAGAGGCTCAAACATTTCAGATCAGCCTGGGCTATAGGACAAGACATTATCTCAACACCCATCCTCTAACAAGAACAGAAAGATGTGAAACAGCTAAATACAACCATTTTTTTTTTCCCTCTCCCTCCTCTTCTACCCTTCACTTCCTATTGTCCTATGGATATAGGGCCTTTCTTGTTCGTTCTAGACCCACACCATGCTCCTGGGCTACAGCCTCAGTCACCGCTTCCTGACTTTCTCCTCCATCTTCAGGTCCTTAAACAATTTCCATTCCTGCTTAAATTAACACAGTCCTTCCAACCTTCATTCTCTTTTATCTTAGCCCAAACTGCTCATAAAACATTGTACTGAATTTCTGTAACACTACACTTTTTTTTTTTTCCTGTTGTTTTGATGCTTTGCCAACAAAAGCTTTGAAATGGCTCAAAGACAAGTGAGACTTCCAAATAACTTGCAGAATGTTTGGGGATCTCCGGCTGTGCTTTTTAAGGGTCAGTCATTTTATGTTGCCTGTGCTTAGTAAGATTAAAGCAAATAGAAGGTTTTGAGGGAGCTCTTGCTCCTGGTGGCCGGTAGTGGGTTACTGGTGTAGTACTAGCGCACTCTCTAGGTTTTATGTTGTTTGTTGTGTCCGAACAGTGCTGATGTCGTCTCTGTTTCCCCACTCTTGCTGAGTTCTTTCCACTGCTGCATGTGCTAAACGTTGCCATATAGTCTTGTTTCCTCTGTTCAACCTCTGCCTGCGTAGCCCCTCCTCCTGCCATCTCTTGTCACGTCAGCAGATCGAAGGTCTCCCATACCTTTCTGCAGGCTCGCATCCATAAACATAGGGTCCACATGTCTCCCATCCTTCTTCTTCTCTTCCCCTCTTTTTAAAAGCCAAGTGGAAAAGGCTGAGGATGTAGCTCAGTTGGTAGAGTGCTCTCCAGCATCCCATAAACCAGGCATGGGGCCATGTTCCTGTAACCCCAGGACTCAGGAAGTGGCAGCTGGAGCATCAGAAAGTTCAAGGTGATCCAGCCTGGTCTGCAGAAGACTCTGTATCAGAACAAAAAAGCAAATACAATGAGATAAGCATCTGTCCTTGTCTGTGTGTACACTGCCCCACTCTTTTGCTTTTCTTGTTAAAGGAAATTTGGGGAAAGTAATTCCAGTGAGCTCATGCTTACAGCTGTCTAGTGTCCCACAGTTTGGAAGCCATACTCTTCCCTTCTTTGTTAAAGGACATACGCTTTGGTCATAGTTTGTTTTAATAGTTGTGTTAATTTGGTCATTCTATTCTTCAAATTTACTTTTATTATTTTTAAATGAATGTGTATGCATGTCTGTGTGTGAGCACATGTGTGCTCCTGTGACTGAGGACTCCAGAGTTGTCGGGTCCCTGGGGAGCTGGAGTTCCAGACAATAGTGAACCATCCAACACGGGTGCTTAGGAACGGAGAAGAGCAACATGTATAATTAACCCCTCACTGAGCCATCTCTCCTCCCCAGTTATACTATTAACGGGCCTATATGTACTCCTGGAATACTTAGAGATTTTGCTTTGTTTAGGCAGGGTCTCATTCTATAGCTCAGACTGTCCTGGAATCCTCCAATCTCAGCTTCCTGGATTCTAGGATTACAGACATTTATAGACATGGCCCACACCTGGCTTGGAGTCTTTTTTCTTTCTTTCTTTCTTTCTTTCTTTCTTTCTTTCTTTCTTTCTTTTTTTTTTTTTAATGTACTTTTAGGGGTTGTTTGTTTGTGTTTTGAAACAGAGTCTCTACATAGCTCTAGCTGTCCTGGAACTCACTATCTACACAAAGCTGGCCTCAAACTCAGAAAGGCCCTCCTGTCTCTGCCTCTCGAGGGCTAGGATTAGAGGCGTGTGCCATCACACCTGGCTACTTATCCTTGAAATGCTGCAGAAGACACCCCCTTTCTCTTTTCCTTCCTGATACTATTTCTATCCTAGAATGATTGGCCTTTCCCTCACAATGTAGCCCAGGATAACCTTGAACTTCTGAGCTTCCCTCCAAGGTCTGAGATTACAGACCAGTGTCACCCTGCTGGTTTATGTGATGCTAGGATCGAGCCTAGGGTTCTGTGTATGCTAGACAAGCACGTTACCAACTGAGACACAACCCCAGCCCTGTACCTGTGGAGTATTGGGGAAATAACTGTTTATCAACTGCTGAGTGGACGATTTAAGTAGTAAAGGAAGCAACAGTGAGGTTTAGGAAAGATTCTGTGTGCAGGGATATTTACCTTCTACACTTTCCCCTCACCTCACGAATAGAAAACCAGGTAGTTCTGACACCAGAAAAAGACCTTTACTATATCCCAGTATACTCAGTTTGAGGGTTTATATAGATAATCCATAGGGCTGAAACAAAGGAAAAATTGTCAAAGAAGCTTTTCGTTCCGAGCGTCAATCTGCCTTGTGCCCCTTGCCCTGCCCTCTCCTCCCCTCTTCTCTCTTGGGAGACTGAGTCTCACTCTGTCGCCCAAACTGGACTCAACTTTCAGTCCTCCTGCCTTAGCTCCCATGTGCTATTGTGTGCCACCATGCCTGGCTTAGGAACTATCCTTGAATTTGACTAAGACTTCTATAGCATGACATTGGAATAGCAGTGGGCTTGGCAGGGTGTTTGAGTCCCAAAAGCACAACCGAGGCTGGCTTGGGATTCTTCAGAATCCTGTGCTGTTTTTCTTAATTCTGAGTGGCTGTGAACAGCTGTTGGGTGCTACAGGGACTCTGTCTCTCTGCACCTCATTTTAGATCCCTGTAGTCGACCTAAAGGGAATTTAACGTTGAATGCATTGCATG
Organism: Cricetiscus sungorus; assembly: GCA_030556225.1. Taxonomy (NCBI): domain Eukaryota; kingdom Metazoa; phylum Chordata; class Mammalia; order Rodentia; family Cricetidae; genus Cricetiscus; species Cricetiscus sungorus. Next base: position 131,721,432 of record JANBXA010000007.1, on the reverse strand, counting down.
TCCTCACTGAATATTCAAACACTGAGTCTGCAGCCTCATTCTCTTCTCTCTGCCCCCCCAGCATTCCCGTGGTTTGGTATGGATATTGGCGGAACCCTGGTTAAGTTGGTTTACTTTGAACCAAAGGATATCACGGCGGAAGAGGAACAGGAAGAAGTGGAGAACCTGAAGAGCATCCGGAAGTATTTGACTTCTAATACTGCCTACGGCAAAACTGGGATCCGAGACGTCCACCTGGAACTGAAAAACCTGACCATGTGTGGGCGCAAAGGGAACCTGCACTTCATCCGCTTCCCCACCTGTGCCATGCACATGTTCATCCAGATGGGCAGCGAGAAGAACTTCTCCAGCCTCCACACCACCCTCTGTGCCACGGGAGGTGGGGCTTTCAAGTTTGAGGAGGACTTCAGAATGGTAGGTTGCCCTTGCCCTTGTTAGAACAGCCAAACCTCTCACGTGACCACAGTCTGGGCATGCTGAGATCTAGACCATGAACCCTGGCACTTGGACTTGTCTGTCTGTGCAGTGGTTTCCTCACTTATAGGATGGCGAATGCATGACCCATTTCATAGAGCTGTTCCAAGAAAGGTTAAATGAGGAAATATGTACCTCGCTCTTACCGAGTACTCAACATCTGTTACCATCATCACTTCTGTGGCACAGGCTGGCCTTGGACTCACTATGTAGCCAAAGATAGCCCAAATTTCTGGTGCTCTCTCCAAGTGCTGCGGTTGCAGTCATATGCTGCCGTGATGGTTTCTATGGCGCTGGGATTGAACAGTTACTGCTGGGTCATGTGTTGAGACAAGATGATAAGCATCACCTTCAGAGACACGTAGCTCAGTTAGTACTAGGTTTTCCTCACTTACTATATAGCCATGAGGTATAGTCTAAAACCCACAGGAAGACTTTCTACACATCTAACTAAAAATGATTACTTCTTTCTGCCCGTTTGCTCTCATCTATGTTTCAGTTTGTGAGTACCATTCAGAAGTTTCTCTTACAAGAAATTAGAATCTTTGGCTGGTCATCATGGTGCACTCCTGTGATCCTAGCACTTGGGATGTAGAGGCTGAAGGACCAAGGCTAGCCACTCTAACTCAAAAAGCAAAACAAACAAACAAACAAACAAACAAACGCACTCTAAAAACATCCTCACGGTTATTTGTAAGTGTACTCCCTTGTTATTGAACATCATTTTAATGTGTACCGTGCCTAGTATCAGATATGGAGAAGTAATATTCAGCCCAGATTCTCTCTCTATTTAGCAATCCCTTAACATCTATGTTCTAATTTCTGCATCTCCCCAGTCAAGATAGTAAGTAATCTGTCTACTGACTAGCTTCATCTCGTGGGGGTAAAGTGAGAATATAATTAATGAACAAATACAACTCTATCTTGGAAAGTTCAGGCAGTTAGATACGTGCTGGAACATAGATGAAGGAAAGGTTGGAAGATTTTAGGATTGATCATCTCACAAAGGTGAAAATCACAGTGAGATGTTTTATAGAATTCATTTTTCAAAGCTTGAAGTGCAGACGTGTGCATTTAGTCACAGAACAAATGTAATTGAGTCTTGGTAGAAAAATCTGTGACTTTTGCTTAAGGAATGATCATGTTATTCATGGTGTTTAATGAAGCAAATTCTGTCATCAAAAGGAACACCATCTCCTTCACTGATTTCAGTGAGTAATCTTTGGGGAGGGGGATGCTACTGATGAAATCCAGGGTCCAGGCTGGCAGTGCACAGGCTGTACAAACTGAACGTTCATTGGTTACTGTGTAGAGGATCTGGCAGCAGCCCTACAGCTGAGTGAGACTGCTTAGCTCCAGGTTTTAGCCATTTTCTTCTGTGTCACCCTTCCCTACACAGCAAAGAATCTGAAACAGCCTCTACTAAATGACTCATGGGTAGCCTCCTAGTCCCACTAAAGGAACTCAGTAACCAAACAGTTTTGAAATAAAATAACAGTTAAGGGACATGGATGTGAGAATTAAACTTGGAAAGGGGGTGGGGGGGGGACTAAACCTGAATTCTAGTTCTGTTTCTGCATTTACCTGCTTGATGGCTTTTGCTGAAACATGTTTCTGCTGTGGGCCTCAGTTTCATCATCTGCAAAGCAGTGGCAGCAATGTGGGGAGAGGGGGGAAGAGCATCCAGGACAAGAGAATTGGAAGAGATAATAGTATTCTTGCACTGTGCGAAGAAACTAAAGCTTGCAGGCCCTTAAGAGGCTTTTGTATTGTAATGCTTGCTGGGTAAGATCTGGTCTTGGATTCCATTTTAATTCAGAAGAAGAGCTGGCTTTGTGTGGGAGTGAAATACGTTCTTAAGCCTTCCAGTACATGCTATCTTGTCTGTGCGCTGGAGAGCCTGCCATGAACCAAGATGACCTGATGGGTTTATGCAACCTCTGTCATACCTCCTTCCCTCCTCAGGGTTTACTCATGTCCTAGGAGAAAGAGTTACTCAATCTGTGTTGGCCATGAGCAAGTGTGTTTCTTAAGGTTCTGAAACGAGAAAGGTCATAATATCCTTCAGGCAGTCGCTTGGAACCCAATGAATAGACCAGAGCAGGGAGCACATCTGAAGTATTTGCTAAGCTTTTTGGTCAAGCTGTTTCCATCAGTATTGGACTGGAGGCTGTCTTCTGTTTCCATAATAAGTCTTGACCAATGTGAAAACAGAACTGAGAAAGATTTTTTTTCCTGTGTCCTGTATGAATAAATGATTTGTAGCCAAATAAATGTTTGTATCCAAAGCTTGTGAGGATGGATGGGCTCTCCGCCTTCTTTCTGTGTAGCCATTTACACACTCAACACATTGTTTATCATGCCCCTGCTATGTACTAAGTAGTGTTAGGCACAAAACAAATCTCCTGACCACCTTGTGGTCAATGATCAGGTAAGCAAGTGAATATGCAATATATTAAATATATAGATGCTTAATATATATTAAAATTGTGTGTGTGTGTGTGTGTGTGTGTGTGTGTGTGTGTGTGTGTGTGTATGTGTATCATGAAGGATAGAGGGTGTTGGGAGGATCATGGGATTTTGGTAAGGCAACATTGAAACAAAAACCTGCAGAAATAATAAATAACCAGGCTGTGCAGATATTTTAGGCAAATGGATTAGTAAGTGTTAAGGTACAAAGGTGTCCGGAATCCAAGCTCCTGGGTGTTGTAGAATAGAAAGCCTAAGACTTTGGTAGGGTCAGTATATAATCTAGGGCAGCAATTCTCAACCTGTAAGTGGAGACCCCCACAGGGTCGAATACCACATATTCCTGCATATCAGATGTTTGTATTACAATTCATAACAGTAGCAAAATTATAGTTATGAAGTAGTAACAAAATAATTTTATGGTTGGGGGGGGTCACTACAACATGAGGAACTGTATTAAAAGGTCTCAGCATTAGGAAAGTTGAGAACCACAGCTCGGGGGGCTACATGGTTGACTTATCAGTTACTCATTCATGAGGAGAGTATGGATCCAAGCACCCATAGTAGGTGCAGCACACAACCAACTGTAACTCCAGATCTAGGAAATCCAATCCGTCTTCTGACCACCTGATGAACACACACACACACACACACACACACACACACACACACACACACACACACGAACACACATGAACATATAGCTATGTATAGAGAAATAAAGTAAGAAAATAATATATACCACTTTGTGTGTTAAACAGTTTACCTAACAACAAAGCACATGTGTGTAAAATCATGTAATTATATAGAATCGCTGCTTTTGGAGTTTCAGAACTCCGAGTTGTCAGGGTCAAGTAGAAGATCTTCAGCAGACTCTAAATAGTTAGCACTTGTCAGGTATGAGGACTACATCCTAGATATATATAGTAAATTCACTTACATTTTTAGGAAGTGTTAGTTGTTCTTTCTCTGATTTAGAATAACCAGCAAGGGCTGCAACTGATGAGATAGTCATTAAATAGACTCTTCTATAGGATATTTTTAATTGAACAAGGATCTATATCAGTTTTATTTCTGTTTCATAGAGTCTCTTTTAATTTTAATTTAAAATTTTTATTATTATTTTTTTTACCTTTACTTTTATGTGTATGGGCTTTTTTGCCTGCATGTACATCTGTGGAGGCCAGAAAACTGGGACTTAAATTACAGACAATTGTGAGCCACCATGTCAGTTCTGGAAATCGAACTTGAGTTATCTGGAAGAGCAGCCAATGCTTTAACCAGGGAACCATTCCTCCAGCCCCTGCTTATTTTTTTATTTAACATTTAAGATCATGGTCCTAATGAAGCTTCTTCTTTGAGACAGGATCTTACAGTATAGCCTTAACTCCTAATCCTCCTGTCTCGGCTTCCCAGGTGCTGGGATGACAAGCATGCATCACTAGCCCGACAGTTTATGTTGGTATATATTTATTTTCTAAATCAATGGTGTAGCAAGCTGGAACACAAAACCTAGTCTAATGTTAGACGGAGACTGGTAAGACCTCTCAATGGGTGAAGATGCTTGATAACTAGCCTGGCAGCCTTAGTGCAATCCCTAGGACCCTAATGGCAGAAGGAGAGAATCAACTCTTGTAAGTTGTCCTTTGATCTCTACACACACTGTGTCACCACCCCCATATATAAATCCAATTAATGTTAGGTGGTGTGAGGCACTGATAAGCCAATAAAGAATTCCACTGTTTAAACATGACCCTCCATGTGCTAAATCCTGGTTATTCATAACAACATGAAACAATGCAAATTATAGTTAGTTTTGTAGCAGGATGTTTTATCTGCTAATTCTAATATTTCATTCTCTGCTATGTTTCACACTTTACTTCAACAAGACTATTAATAATGCAACATATTCTTAAAAGAAAATATTTATAGAGGGAAAAAGCCCACATTGCTTTTTATCCAGGACACATAGGAGTTTTGTTCGGCCTGAGGCTAACATTAGTAGACATTAAAAAAAATATTCTTTTGTCGGGCAATGGTGACCCATGCTTAAAATAATCCCAGGACTCAGGAGGAAAAAACAGACAGCCTGGTCTACAGACCAAGTTCCAGGACAGCCAGGGCAACACAGAGAAACCCTGTCTTGGAGTAAAAGAGAGAGGACAGAGAGAGAGAGAGAGAGAGAGAGAGAGAGAGAGAGAGAGAGAGAGAGAGAGAGAGAGAGAGAGAGAGAGAGAGGGAGGGAGGGAGGGAGGGAGGAAAGGAAAAGTATTTAAAAAGAAAAATCTTTGGATCTATGTTTTGAATAGGATATGATAATAGTCTTTGGCTGAGTGAGGTGGGGTGTGTGTGTGTGTGTGTGTGTGTGTGTGTGTGTGTGTGTGTGTGTGTCTTCATTATAGGGTTTTCAGCATTAAGATTTTGTTCATGTCTCGGAAGATTCCTCTGCAGGGCAGAGTGCTTCTTATGCAAATACGAGGTATTGAATTCAGCTCCTAAGTGACTATATAAGAAAGCCAGTTGTGACATACCTGAAACCCCAGTCCTGGGTGGGAGGATGTGTCAGAGGCAGGAGGATTGCTGAGGCAGGCTGGCCAGCAAATGGCGGATTCCAGGTTCAGCTAGGAAATGTAGTGGAGAATGGTAGAAGGCACCCTATGTCTTTATCAAGTCTGTACAGTCATTCACAGCTACCCACCCCAGCCACACGTGTGTCCAGCATGCACACATCTCCCTCATACATGCATACATTGTAAGGGCACAGACTGAAAAGCTAGGTGGGAAATCATGAGAAAGGGGTGAAGTTGAATAATCCGGCCATGTGAACTCTCTCACCTAAGTGGTCCTTTCTGGCAGATGTGCTAGCTTGGTTCTCGTTATTAGTCTGGGAATGGATCTGTGCTATTACAGTCATAAATTTTTTTTACACAATGACATTCTTCACCCTCTTCAGGCTTGACATTCCACCTCTACTGTATGTGACCTCTTCCATTAGTAGGTGAGAAAAAGCTATCCTGGTGATTCCGTTAGAATTGGAGATTCATCTGTGTCAGGTTTCTGTTAGGTCTTTTTCTTGTGAATGTGCAAACTGCCTTTAGCTTGATAACCATTTCTGTCATTACTTAACTCATGGAGCTAGTGTCCTTAAAAGCGTGCTGGCAATGAGGTGTGTTATGTAATTTGTGTGTGCTGTGGTGGGGCCCAACTATAATCGCAGCCCTAGAGAGGCAAAGGCAGGGGAATGCTTTAAATTCAAGGTCAGTCTAGGATAGTCTGAGCCACATAATGAAACCCTGTCTCAAAACAAAACAAAATAAAAAACAGCCAAAAGTAAAAGAAGAAAAACATGAATTTGTATTTTGCGCATTTAAAAAATATATATGTAATTTGGCTTCTCTTTTCTGCACTGCAGCTGAGTGATAAAAGCTGGCTGGGGGGCAGGCTCATAGAATCTTCCCAGAGAGCATGTGTTTGGTGTCCTGTGGAGGTGGTGCCCTCGGAGGCCAGAGGAGGGGTATTCAGTGCTCTCAAATATCCTCTTTTCTCCTTTGAGGCAGGGTCTCTCCTGAACCTGGAGCTAACAAGCCCCAGTCATCCTCCTGCCTCTGCCCACTCAGTCTGGGGTAGCAAGTAAGCACTGACCCATCCCCGGTTTGTTAACGTGGGTGCTGAGATCTGAACTCTGCTCTTAACCACTAAGCCACCTCTCCAGCTCCTTCACTAGTTGTCGATGACAAACTAACCTGAAAGCAGGAGGAAAAACTCTTGCAAATGAGCCTGCTGGTATTTATCGTACAATCTTAGCACCTGTCAAATCTTTGACCTCTAAAATTTAGTCATCAGATGGAAATGATGTTTCCAAAAGTATTTTAACTAGAGACTAGAGAGACTAGACTAGAGTCATGTTTTTTTTTTTTTTTTTTTTTTTTTTGTGATGCTTGAGATTGAAGCCAGGGATCACCTATGCTAAGCAAATGTTCTACCATTGAATTATGTCCCCAGTCAAGACAGGAGTGATTTTACTAGTCATGAGTACATTTTAAAGCATTTTTGTATAGCCATCTCTCATGTGACTGTCCTTTCAATTAGGCAAGGTGGGTACTCTTAGGATATTGTGTGCAGTTTTATCAAATACCTGTGCTGGAGTATAATGATGAGCTCATCACTCTCACTGGCAGGATGGCCTCTCAAACCTTTCTACTCATGACTCCTTTTTCCCATGAAAATATTTGTTTGTTAGTGTCTATGGATGTTTTGTCTGTATTCATGTATGTGTACTGAATACATAGATTTTTGAGGGAGAAGGGACTATCTAAACTATAACAGCTATATGTAAACTTGCTAATAAAGGATAAAACACAGGTGTGTTTTCCTGGCTGACATTGTGCAAAATAAAAAAATATCTGGCTGGCTGCCAGTGTATAAACACCAAGAGACTGGTGCTCCCCGCACTGCCAGTTGGGAATCTGCAGAGTCTCAAAGACCTAAGTGCTCCCAGAGCTAACTGTTATACTACATCCTGCTAACTATGCTGTCTTCAAACTTGTGGAAGCCTCATGACATGCTTACTGGCTCTGATAGTTCAAGGCCCATTTAAGATCAGGCTTAGTACATACACAGCCATGTGCTGCATATCAGTATGTGTTTAGCATATATGGCAGAGGTCCCAAAGATGGCATTGTCTAGGAATGTTGTATGGTCTTAGTTTGTGTAAGTACAGTCTATGCTATTTGCACGGTGAAGAAATTGCCTAACAACACATTTCTCAGAATGTATTCTTGCAATTAAGCTATACATGACTATTTTATTAGCCAACTTTTGGTTACAGTCATAAAACGCCTCAGGTAATCTAACTTTATTAAGAAAGGTGTAGTTGGGTGTAATGACTCATGTCTCTAAGTCCAACCCTTCTGAAGTGAGGCAGGAAGTTCAGGAATTCAAGGTCACCTAGTCTAGACTCACTCCCTTTCTCTGTCTTTGTGTGTCGAGACACAATGTGTCCCTAGGTCTCACTCTGGAACTCACTCTGTCGACAAGGCTGGCCTCAAACTCAAAATTCTGCCTGCCTCTGCCTCCTAAGTGCTGGGATTTTTAGGTGTGCACCTGGCTAGGCTCTGTCTTAGAGGAAGAAAAAGGATTTATTAGTTTTGGACCTTGACCTTTTATTTTTTTTTTTTTTTTTTTTTTTTTTTTTTTATAGATAGCATCTGTCCTTGTAGTTTAGGCTGGTCTCCTGTCTCAGCCTTCCCAAGGCTACCATACCAGACTTTAAAAGTCCAACAGTATGATGTCTTAGGTGTAGAGTGGAGTAGACTCTCCTGGCAAAAGAGATTCAGAAAACTCAGCTTCCAGGGAAGACATATACTCTTTTTAGGGCAGGATGTGCCACTGAGGGCCACTTGGGAAGCTCCATCGACTCATCACCGTTCTGGGAACCGTGCTCCAAACACATGGAAAACAAATAAACAAAAAACCCAGTATCTAAACTGTAGCATCTATATGTGAATTTGCTAATAAAGGATAAAACACAGGTGTGTCTCCTTGACCCTCAATGTGCAAAATACAGTTTTGCTGCCAATGTTCAAACATTGAAAGACTGGTGTTCGGTTGCCACATGACAGCACCAGGCTGAAGGTGAACTGTGAGCAGACATCTTGTTGACACAGCCTTCAGCATTCTGTTACCTTTAACCAGTCGATGGCTGCTTTTGTTCTCTTACCCTCCCCTTTGGCACCTTTGTCCTGTCTACTTGTATAAGGAAACTCCATTTCCAGAAATGGAAAGCGTTTCTCCACTGCTGGAATGAGGATTGGTTTTGAGCTTTTCTCAAAGTAAATTCAGGCATACAGACAAACTGTGAAGCATGTTGCGTCTCAGATTTCCCGTTTGGAAATCTCTGCCTCAGTTTGACTCATTTGCCCCTGGGAACTTCTTCTCCTGAGGTCTCTACAAAAGTGACCTTTTTGTTTGGGGGTTTAATAACCTTAGGCTCCAAAAATTTCTGTCCTGCTGAAGAAGTCTGTAGGAGAGATAGGTGCCTCATGCTCACACTGCATTTGGGAAAATCATTCTGAAGGGAAAAATGTTTCAGATCAAAGTTGTCCGTGCTTAGTTCACTTACCTTGGCAGGTTTTTCTCCCCGCCCACCCCCAAGGAGGTAGTTTCAGGGCTTCCAGATGGACAGATCTGTCCATATTTATGATGTTGGCTCAGGGGGAGGCTGTCAATATTGTTGATGAACCTATGATTAATATTTAAGCAGGTTAACCTATGTTTTCAAAATTAGCTGACGAAATTGCCACTTTTCACCCATGAGGTGACAGCTTTCCCTGTTCATTTACTAAGTGTTTATTAAACAGTGACTGAGGGCAGCCTTTAGCCTGGTACTAAGGCACATCTGAGGTTAAAAATAAGACGGACTATGACCAGAGCTGTCAGTTTCAGTCTATGGATCCACAGAAGATGGAGGACATAATATGGACCCCACTGTGCCCCACTATAGTTTTTCAGGCCTCAGGACAGTTCTATACCCATAGCACTGCCCTCTTAAACTGTACATTGTGTGTTTCTCATTTAAAAGGATCATTTGGTAAAAGTGATGTTTTTGGAAACCTCAATGGGATGCATTTGTTTTGGATCACTTAGAATGCTTATTCCCATTTATCAAGAATACTGTCACCATGCTGGAGACCTAGTGTAATTCTGCAGTGCAGGCTTAGATTGCATCATTGTAAAATAGAAAATTCAGACCGAGTGACGCAAGTCGAGTCTTCTTGTAGCTGTTGCCTTATGTGTATGTATGTGTGTTCTTGTCTGTGTGAGATGTGTGGGTGGGTGAGCCTGAAGAGTGCGCACATATTGTGCACACTATTGTTCTTCATCTTGCTTTCTGGGGCCAGGTCTCTTGCTGAATCCGGAGCTTACAGACGTAACAAGGTTATCCAGCTGGCAAGCTCCACAGATCCTCCTGTCTCTACCTCCTGAGAGCTAGGCTTATAGCTTTGAATCCATAATGCCTACATCTTTAACGTCAGTGCTGGGGAACCCAAACTCCAGTTTTTACTGCCTGAACCATCCCCCTAGATCTAGCATTTTATTACCTTTAGTAGAACATCAAAGTCTATCTAGCAGGTGTGTAGATTTCTTTTTTCCAGGCCCCATAAATAGTAATGGCAAATAAGATGGAAATAGAGTCCCTGTGAGATGCTTGCTAGTTGCTAGTGTGTCACTTGTGGGAGTTTACCTAACTTCTTGTTTTAACCACTGAGTAAGGCTAATAAAACCTACTTGTATATTTTCAGTGATGATGGTGTGGTTTGTTGTTGTTTTTAGAAGCGGCTGAGTAGCCACGGCTAGTCTTGAATAATGATATTCCTATGTCAACATCATCAGTGTTGGGACTGCAGGCATATGTCACAAATCCAACCTCACAGTGTTTGTATGTTTGCTTCTCTCTCTCTCTCTCTCTCTCTCTCTCTCTCTCTCTCTCTCTCTCTCTCTCTCTCTCTCTGTGTGTGTGTGTGTGTGTGTGTGTGTGTGTGTGTGTGTGTGTGTGTGTGAGAGAGAGAGAGAGAGAGAGAGAGAGAGAGAGAGTGAAAATTAAATGATATCTTCCTTCATTGGTTGAGTCTCATACTGGCGATTGGTAAGTTTCGGATTTTTTGGTGGCAGTGGTGGTTTTCATTTCTGGGTGTTAAACCAGGGCTTCATGAACGCTGTACAAGCACTCTACTGTTGAGCTACATCCCTGGTCCTAGTGGGTTTTCTGTTGGTTTGTTTATGTGTTTGTTTGTCCAAGAAACTGATCACCAACTTGGACCTGAGGCAGTGACATTAGGATAGTGATATTTTGAGGGTACAGGGTGGCCACTAAGCTCAGGCCACCTACAGCCAGTTCTAGTCCTGCTTCCCCTCTGTAACTAAAAGAGGTGGAGGTGGTTTGTCTGTTCATACTCACCTCTCTCCCTGTAGTGTCTCGCTTCCTGCTTGCCTCTGGCTGACCTGCTTCCTCTCCAAAATCATCTTCCTTTCTTCTTTTAAAGCACATAAAATTCATCACTTCCTTTTATCCCCAATAAAGGGAGGTTTTACTTCATAGAATTCTGCAAGAACACTCCTGGGTCACCCCAGCTTGTTAGCCCTTTGTGCGTGGGGAGTGTCTTGCTGATAGTATGTGGCTATCATGAAATATAGCTCCATAGCAACCCTAGGATGCTTAATAACTCACTCCAGATCATCTTGGTTAAGTAGATTTTAGACCTTGAGTTCAAAGCCATGCCCATCTGCTCCAGAGCCAAGTGTGGGAGGAGGCTTTGTGGGCTCCAGGGGATTCTGCTCTACCCATTCCCAAGTCTTTTGAACCCCATGGTCTGTGAAATATATGAAGGATTATTGATAACTTCTCAATATTCTATTCACTAGTCACTTTTGGCTATTGTTACAATTTACCACAAATTTGGTGGTGGTGGTTTACAATAACAGACATTACTTCCATCCAAGTTCTTGAGGCCAGTGGCCCTCAAACAAAGCATTGACAACAACACAATTCTGTAGAGGCCATGGGAAGATGCCACTGCTTGCCTTTCCTGGTGCCTGCTTGCTGCTGGCATCCCATAGACCGTGGTGCAGCAATCAGTTCTGTGAAGTCTTCGAAAGGCTTAATCCTCTGGGATTTTCACATCTTTCCTGTATGTGTCTCCTGCCATTGGGGTAAGGATCTATCCAGATGGCCTACAGTGACTTCAAGTTTCTCATCTGCAAAGATCTGTTTTCCAAATTAGACCAAACTCACAGGTTCTGGGAGTTAGGACAAGAAGATCCTGTATTCGGGCCGCCAGTCACACAAGCTAATGGGTGCATTCCCAAGAACCAGGCAAGCTCTCGTCCTTGTAGCACAGCTTTTCTTCTGGCAGCTTCTGACTGTTGGTCAGCACAGTTTCACAGCTTGGGGGTCTGAGAGTATTTTTTTGCTTTGAACATGAATCTTACAGATAGCACATACCTCCCAGGCTTCTCCCAACACAGTCATCTATGGCATGCATCTAACAGGGTTCTGTTCTCTTGCAGATAGCAGACCTGCAGCTGCATAAACTGGATGAACTGGACTGTTTGATACAGGGCCTGCTTTATGTCGACTCGGTTGGCTTCAACGGCAAGCCAGAATGTTACTATTTTGAAAACCCCACAAATCCCGAGTTGTGTCAAAAGAAGCCATACTGCCTTGATAACCCATACCCTATGTTGCTGGTTAACATGGGCTCAGGAGTCAGCATTCTAGCAGTGTACTCCAAGGACAACTACAAAAGAGTTACTGGGACCAGGTAAAACATGCTCTTGACTAGGAGAGCCTCTTTACCCTTAAACTATGCCTAGTTCTTGATGAGCAGTAAATAGCAAGGATTATTTGCATTGAATATATTTTTTAAAAGAAATACGTTGGGCTCCTAGACTAACAAAAAGGGGTTTTATTGGGTTTTTGTTTTGTTTTGTTTTGTTTTTGGACATAGGATCTTCACTTGTAGTTAAGGCTATCCTGAAGCTTAGTGAATTAAGCCTAGGCTAGCCACAGACTGGAAATCCCGCCTCAGTCTCTTGAGTGCTGGCGCTTTAGGCATGAGCACCATGACCAGTTGATTGGATGATGCATTATAATAGTAGAAGATGATGCATGTGAAGGCTAATAACATGAGGTCTTTGTCTATTGGATGTTCTGCTCTAGTTGGGGCGGGGGTGGAGAATGGCACGCATTAGTTCACCAGCAGGTAGGTGTACAGAGTGCCAATAGGACCACCAGGGCTCTGGCTGGCCTGGAATTCATCATGTAAACCAGGGTGACCTCAAACTCAGAGAGATCTACCTGTCTCTTCCTCCTGAGTGCTGGGATTAAAGATGAGCACTGTAATTCCTGGTGCTGCATACATCTACATTTTCATTGAGAATACAGTAGCTTATTTGCTTGACCAGGAATGAACACTGATCCCATGATCTCCTTAGGACCAACAGGAGTATCATGATAGGAATGCTCAGCTAAGCAAGTTTTCCCTTAGACAGTGCTTTCCTGGCAGAGGTGTAAACTTTACAACCCCAGACTTCTCCCAGGAGGAATTGAATTGGTAAAGCTGCCCTCAAGGTAATAAGGAGCTACACATTCTCCACAATTAGAAAGATTTACACTTTTGTTGATGCATACACAATAGCTAATGAATGACCACAGCTGCATCCTCAGATGTGCAGACTCTAGGGGTCTGGATCATCCTGAGACGCTGTGAAGAAGCTAATTGTGGGGGGGTGGCTTCTTCACAGGTAGAGTAAGGCCTACAAACCCCAGGGGTGGAGGAATGCCTTTTATGATCCTTCTGCCTGTGCCTCCCAAGTGCTGGCATTGTGGGTGTCTGCCACCCCTTCCAGCTCAGAAGTCTCTCTTGTTTTATGTTAGAAAACATCAGATGTAAACACCGACAGATCCATGGTGAGGATTAGTATGTGGGGCACACTTTGGGGACCATTGGTATTAAGCAAGCTCTCTACCACTGAGCTACTTCAGTGGAGACCATTGATGCAAGCAAATGGTGTAAAGTTTAAGTTTTGTTGCTTCTCTTATAAACTGAGAGTTGTACCTCCAGGTTTTCGTTAAGTTTTTCCCCATATATGTTTCCCTGTAAACATTTTGTTATTGCTTTGGTGGATTTCATTTTGATTTTGTCTTTTGAGGCAGTGTCTCACAATGCAGCCAAAAATGGCCTTGGATTTTCCACAAAACACACCAGACAAAGCCTTCTAAGTACTGGAATCACAGGCGGCCATGCCTTTGTGTGTGTGTGTGTGTGTGTATACATACAAATACATTATGTGTATGTGTGTGTGTGCGTGTGTGTATACATGTGTGTGTTGGTACAAATACATGACAAGGTTCCTTAATGAACCTGGAGGCTCACCAATTCTAGTAGGCCAGATATGCTGGCCAGTGATCATTGGGGATCCTCTTAGATCCACCCTCCATACTCACACCCCAGGCTTGGGGAGCCACCTCCCCAAGTAACCAGTAAGTGTTTGCAAGAAACCATGTCATTTTGTGATATTCATTTTCTTCTACATGATTTAAATCATAGGGGTTGAATACATTCACTACTTTCTAGATTGGGCACAGTCATTTCCCCCCTAGTGACACAAGTCCAATTCTCAGTATGAAAATTAATACTTTACAGGTAGTGTTACAGCATGTAGCCTGTTAGAAGACAATAACTCTGGAACTGACGTGGAAGGAACAGTGCATCTCGCTGGTCATTCAGGAATCCACACACACATATGCTCATCAATGGCCATTGCTTCACAGGCACTGCCAGTACAGTCACTAAAATGAGTGACTGAAGGTTTCTTCTTACTCTGATGAATAATAATATCCAGTGCCCCTTTCTGTCTATATATTTTGTCTCTGATGCACTACGGATTTTTCTGCATGTCTATCAAAACAGGAAGATGTTTCTGCCTGTGAGCAAGAAAACTCCTTGACTAACGAAGATTGAGGGGAATGACAAGGGCTGGAGACTCTTGGCCTTGCATTCTTCGCTTCTATCAGCAGCGTGCCAGCTGTGCAGGTGCATGGCTGCTTCCCCATCCAGCTTTTTATGTGGAATCACTCACCATTTTCTAGTCGTCCCCCATTCCCTGTTGTGCCAGAACATCAGCAGATGAGTTAACCTTCTTTCTGAGTCAGCCAGTTTCTTGAGTTGCCTCCATCTGGAGTTGGTGGTTGAATTTCTTAATAAAACAAGGTGGATGCCTGATGTTCAAAGGATCGTCAGGGACATAAACTGTCAAAGCTGGAAATGTTAGCAAACAAGAAAATATAGGCGGTACACAACCCAGCAAGTGTTCTCATTAAACACATTCATGTGGGGTTTGGTGTGCAGTTGAAGGTAGGCTTTCTTTTTGTGTGTGTGCCTATTGGTTTTCTTGTGATGCCACACCTACAACTTGAGTAGCTTTTGCTGGTAGTGCACAGCGAGACCTACATGGCCCTTGAAGAGGAGGAACTCTTGAGTTGAAGGGTATTTTTCCTTTCTTTCTTTCTTTTTTTCTTTTTTTTTAAGAATCACAGTCTGAGACTATGACACAATTTTATTATGAAGGCAACATTAAAATCTATGTGTCCGCCTATGTGCCTGACATCTTCCGGTAACAGTTATTGATAATCAGTATAATTTTCTTCTTCTTAAATCTAGACTCAATCTGCCCCCAGAATTAGAAGCTGGTACTAGTGATTCTTTGAAGCTGTAGAACTGATTAATGTGAGAAGCCAGATCTTTCTCTGTCATGCACTGTAAATCAGAGAGAAGCCTTTGCCAGAACCTAGGAACTAAAGTTCCCTTTCTTGCTATGACTTCCCTAATGGTCGTTATTTCCCTGAATTGGGTTTTTATGGCACCAGGTACCTTTGATATTGATGTATAATTAATTTTATTCTCAGCTTCTATAATCAGTTTCTAAGTTTGGCACAAGGTGTATTTTGGAGCCATAAACCTCCAAAACAACGGAGAGCTTTTTAAAACACACTTCAAGTATTGGGACCATTCTCTGACCTTTTTCACTCTTTCTAGTGGGTGGTAATTAGAAAGAAGCAATACCCTTTTCCAAAGAGTAGTAGAAAACATTCTTTTATTAGATATATAGATAATAGTTTTACTCTCAAAATTCCTGAGCTAGGAAGGGATGATTACTCTAGAGAAGCAGGGTTAGCGAAGACAGCCTTCGGGACTGTCTTCTGGGACAGTCATGAGTTGGGTTTCTCACCACAGGAATTGGCTCTATAGTTGTGAATATGCACACACCATTACTTTCCCTGTGTATTTGCACTTCGTTGCATATGGTGCTCTAACATCAGCCATTTCTCTGGTTGCATGCTGTTTTTAAACTACCCATACAGAACAAACCATGATTTGGCCCCTTTCATAGACGGCAGACTAATGAAGCACTGAGGCTATTAGCTAGCTGAAGGTCTCACAACAGAAATCAGTGAGAGTCTTTTTCAATTTTATCCTCAAATTTAGGGGCATGTTTTCCTTGATGTTTGGTCTTAGCCGCTGCCCACTTTTCTTATCCAGTCTACCCTCAAGTTCTGTTCTAAGTCTAGTACTCTAGTACTTCCCTTCAGATGCCCCTCTGCTCTTCAACAAAGTGCTCCTTCACTTTTCCGCATCTTCCTGAACCCATATGAATAGTCTTGACGTAGCTGGGGACTTGGATGGGCATATCGCGAAGCAAAAATTAAAAAAAAAACAACCTTATTGTCCTTCAGTCTTGGAGGCGGGACATTCCTAGGCCTGTGTTGCTTGCTGACTGGTTGTGAGACCTTTGAAGAAGCTCTGGAGATGGCAGCTAAAGGCGACAGCACCAATGTTGATAAGCTGGTGAAGGACATTTACGGAGGAGACTATGAACGATTTGGCCTTCAAGGATCTGCTGTAGCATCAAGGTAGAGACTAAGTGGCTAGGAGCTGTAGAGAATCCACACAAGGCAGGCTTTCTACCCTGGCCATTCAACTAGTTTTCCTTTTTTAAAATAAATGCCAGCCTACCAGCCTGGTGCAAATATCTGTCATGTCAACCTCAGACTTGATCTCCTGTCCTCAACAAAGCATTGAGATGCTTACCACTTGATACTTGTGTTTAAAATAAGGCAACTTTGAAAGAAGGTTCTGGAAAACTGCCGCAGTTTTCCCTGTTCCATTCTTGTCCAGATGTCTAGAATCATTACAGGTTCCTTCCCCGTTAATAGTCCTACTACCTTGTCCCCTGTTAAGAAGGGGACAGCAGCCATTCATAGTGTAATACTGTCTGCTCATAAACCATGATAGTGATGTCAGGGCAATGGAGTTTAAGCAGGATTATTCATAGTGCTTCCCAGAGTGCCTTGGTGGAAGCTTGGGTCCTGCCTGGGGATGACTTTGAATACTCTCACTGATATTTCCAACATAGCTTCGGCAACATGATGAGTAAAGAAAAGAGAGAGTCCATCAGCAAGGAAGATCTCGCCCGTGCCACATTGGTCACCATCACCAACAACATTGGCTCCATTGCTCGGATGTGTGCACTGAATGAGGTAAGACTTTAACTCTGAGGAAGCCGGGGCCATGCCCAGGCATCATCTTTGATGTGTAATAAACTGTTGTCATTCTTAGGAAGCTTGCCTTTTATTATATGGTTACACCTTAGAGAACAGAAGGACATGGTGAACTGGGGAGAAGACAGTATGATTTACTTTTAAATAGATACCTGTGTGGAAGCATGTCAGAATTCTAATCCACATTACATTCTTTCTAGCCATTATTACTGCCACTGAAATGTGTCACTGGGCGTGTGTGTGGATAAGTACACATAAAATGCTCCCACCTACAGGACTCGACATTCTCTCTGCTTTCAGCTTCTTTACAGTGTTGCCTTGTGGCATGGAGTTCAAGCAGCATTGTACAGGGCTATCAAAGCACAGAGAGCTTGCTGCAGCCCAGGCCAGCCAGAGCTCCAGGGACAAGAAGCGGGTAGAGTTGGGATCAGACAGAGCTTTATTAACAAGTTTTGAAAGATTAAATTCTTCTGAGGAAGAAACAAAGGTAGAACCCGTTTCTAAGAAGCAAGATTTGAGGAGTAGAACAACCCTCTCCTTGAGGTGTATTAGGAAGCCAAGAGAAGGAATTTGGGCATGGAACAGGTAATAGGAGAAATATATAAGAGGCACAGCAGGAACATAAAATAAATAAACAAATCTTTCTAAAAAAGGGAGGTGGGGTGGAGCTAGAGATGGCTCGGGGGTTAACAGCACACGATACTATTGCAGAGGACTTGAGTTCAGCTTCCAGCACCCAAGCCTGGCGGTCACCACTGCCCTTAAAACTGTAACTCCACGGGGTCTGTACAGTCCCTGCCAAGCTGAGTTACAAGGCACATTTGTTTGTTTGTTTTAATGCTGAACCTGGCTTTGAGCTTTGTGGTTACAAAAGGAGACCCCTCCCTTCACAACACTGAGAAGAGTATGTCACTGTCACCTGGAGAGCAGTCAGCAATTACTGGCAAGTCCTGAGTCCACATGGTTTTTTAATGGGAATTGGATGATCAGGTTCCACCTTCTCAAAGTCCACTTTGGTCAAGAGATTCATTGGAAACAAGGGTTTATTTTTTGGGCTTTAACCTTTACAGGGTGTTTTTCTAAGTAGCCAAACAAGCTTTAAGAGTAATATGTGGGTAGGCTGGCTGTGCTCATGACTCCCAAAGATCAATCGCATAGTGCCACCCTTTGCCACACAGAGCAGCTGTGCCCTTTCGCCTGTTTCCCTGAGTTACCTTCTGCTGGAGTCACCAGGTCTTTCCCCAGTCTTTGGCCTTTGGGAGAGGCCAACTGCCTTTATTTTTTTTCACATTAGAAAATGGCCACGCTATTTGCTGACTTGGATGTTTCCTGTGCAGGTCAATAGATGAAGGGGCTGACTCACTGACTACTTGGGACCACAGCTCCTTTAGAGGTTGCTGAGTTAATGTAGGCTCTCTGGACAGCTCAGGGATTGGCAGTATCAGATTTCCCTGGGAGAGCAAAAGCCAAGGTCATCAGCCCTGACATGGTTCTCTGCAGCTGCTCATTGGAGAACCATTGATTTTTAGCCATTTCCTATAATGGGGCACCACATTGCCTGGATCTGAGTTGCTTTTCCTTATGATAATGAAATGCTCTCCTCTCTTTGAAAATTGATTTTATTATTTTAAATTATGTATATGTGTGCACATCGGTGGTATGCATGTGAGTCAGATGCCCTCAGAATCCAGAGGAGGTGGACCCCCTGCGGCTGAAGTTACAGGTGCTTTCAAGCTATCTGATGTGGGTGCTGGGAATCAAACTCTGGTCTTCTGAAAGTGCATCACTTACTTCCTCTTAACCCCTGAGCCATCACTCCAGCCCTTCCACCAATTTTAGGCTGTATTTATCTTTTTGTTAGACTATGTCAGCTCATAATATGTTTTATTATGACAGCTTCATACATGTACATAGTATATTGTGATCATATTTTGATCATAATTGCCTCCCTTACTCTTTCTTGTACCCTCTCCCACTGGCACTGATTAATTACCCTTCCCTTCCCAAAGGCCCCTAGCCTCCCTTCTACTCCCCCTTCCCCCGCACATACCAATGGTTTTCATTAGGGATTTTTTTTATTTTAAACAGGAGCATTGGTAAAGGTTTGCTTACAAGAACAGTAAAGACAATGTTAATCCATCAGCCATGAACTATATAAGTCCTCAGGGAGGGATGGGACCTATGAGCCTTTCCTACCCCTGTGACAGGATGACAGGCACAGTCTGTGCAGGTAATCACAGCTATGTGACTAGTACAGCAGCCTCCTCAGGCCTGGAAGTCAGTAGTGCTTTGCACTCCCCTTTCTCAGCCCTTACATTCTTCCCAGCCTTTCTCCCACTCTATTGCTTGAGGGTTAGAGGGAGAGCCATAGCTGCCTCACTTATGGCTGGAGAGTCTGCAGTCATTTATTCTCAGCCCTTTGACCCATTATGAGGGGATGCAAAAAGAAACTCCTCTGACGTCAACACTAATTCATGGGCACAAACAGCTCTTTAGAAGGTAATTTGATAAGCACCTCATGTCCTTTTAGCAAAAACAATAGCTTCCCAATAGGAGGAGCCTATTGACCTCCCCAGGCACAGCTTTTGACCGTGTGTACACAACCAGCTGTGAATTTCCTCTTGTGCAATGTACACCTCAATTCCAATCTGAAAGCAGTAGGTTACTGTAGCACGATAAATGAAAGACCCAGAGAGATATGGGGGTTCAAGTTTCAAGCTGAAGATCAGAGAAGCAAAGCAACCAGCCACTAGCTCAGGCTGAAAGGGCTGATCCAGTCTCCACAAGCTCTCACCAAGCCTCAGACTGTAACCTCTCCTCAGCGTGGCTGGAGAATCAGTCTCCACATGAGACCCTTTGCTTTTTATAACTCCCTAATACTGGATTAAAGGGGTGTGATCATCAGCATTAAAGTGCTGAGATCATCTTTGTGTGAGCTGTTTCTCAGTAGGACTGGATCAATTCCGTGTAATTCAGTGTGGCCTTGAACTAACAGAGGTCTGTCTACCTCTACCTCCCAAGTGGTGGGATTAAAAGGCGTTTACCACCACTGGAGTGGCTGGCTTTGCAAACTGATCTCCAGTGGCTTTAATAACTCATAGACAATATATCTCTATAGATTACCCCTATAATTGACTTAATATTGTTGTGCCATGGGCATGGCTTGCCCATAGTGGGTATTATCACACACAAGTTCCATCACAGCTGGCTAAAGTCGTTGATGCCATTTCTCTCCTAGCAGTTGCATTGCACCTTTTAGTTTGGAAAAGATAAGGCAGAATCCCAAAGACAGCAGAAAAGCAGTCAGTCAGGGAGGCCAGTCCATTTCCACACTCACCTCAGCTTGAACCTCACTATGGGAGGTCCCTTGTTTCCAGGTTTGGTTTATCTTTGGTCTGTGTTTTATATGATATAAGATAAATATGTGCTTTCAAAGATAGCAAGCTCTACAGAAGATTCTCTCTTTTTAAAAATGTATTGGTATGTGTATGAGTGTCTTGCCTGCTTATATTTCTGTGTACTACATGTGTGTAGTGCCCACCGGGGCTAGAAGAGGCTGTCGGGATGCCCTGGAAATGGAGTTACAGACAGTTGTGAACTGACATGTGGGTCCCGGGAATGGAACCCAGATCTTCTGGGGAAGCAGCTAAGAAGTAATCACAGACTATACAATCCACTCTCCACATACTATTGTGCATCCTGCTTTGTAGGATGGGTTTTCGTTATGGACTTCCTATGTGAAGGATAGAGAGTAAAGGGCTCCCACGTATCCATTCATACTTGTTTCTAACTCCACCATCAATGTCATTATCAGTCTATACATGCTTCGTATATGCACCTCTGAAAACACTGCCTCTCATTGTTTTACATAGTGTGCTTGAGATTGCTATACTTATATTTCAACATTTGTAATATCTATCTAGCACTCTACGTGCTGTCAAAGATTTGATCACTTTCCTGATGATAGCATTTTTTTTTTAGCTTTTTTGCTTTATCAAAAGTCCTGTGGTATATACATACATATATGTTTTTTATATGTATGTGTTTTGTACACATTTATAAAACATACAACCTTATATAAATGTCAGTATATCTGTAAGGTAAATTTTTACGGGGGAATGGGATCGCACACCTTTAATACCGGAATTCAAGAGGCAAAAACAGGCAGATGTCTGTGAGTTTGACAGCATGGTCTACATGCTGTGACTTCTAGGCCAGCTAGGTCTACATAGTAAGACCTTGTCTCTTTCAAAATTAATTAATTAATTAAATTAAAAAGATACATTTCTAAGTCAATGGGTATGTTGATTATAATTTTGACAGACATTATAAAACTCCTTCTATAAATGTAGTTTTAATTTATATTTCCACTAAGCATAACATATACATTTTTAGGCAAGGTGTTAACTGAAGGTGGGGTTTAAATGAGTCTACCAGACACAAGATAAATGATATTTAGGGAAGCACCTACACAGATGAGAGTAAATCTAGGAGACCTACCACAGTCTTCCTATTTCCAGAAGATG
The DNA here is from genome assembly GCA_030556225.1 of Cricetiscus sungorus. Lineage (NCBI taxonomy): Eukaryota > Metazoa > Chordata > Mammalia > Rodentia > Cricetidae > Cricetiscus > Cricetiscus sungorus. Next base: position 131,699,844 of record JANBXA010000007.1, on the reverse strand, counting down.
CAGTCTCTGCCCTTCTGATGCTCTCATGGCAACCCAATAAAGCTCCAGCCAGCCCCTCTTCTACTTTATAAGGGGTCATGGCTGAACCTAAAACTGCACTCAAAGGGTATGGCCACCACCACAAGTTCACTGGCAAAGCACGATGCCACCACAGTTAACGTTTTTTAAATTTATGTTTTACATTCCAATCCCACTTCCTCCTCCCTCCTCTCTTCGTGATCCCCGTACCCCTCCTCCCATCTGCTCCACTGGGAAGTCTGCTAAGTCTGTCCCAGCATCTCATTGAGGCAGGACCAAGGCACCTCTCCACCCCCACACTCCTGTGTCTAGGCTGGACAAGGTGTCTCTCCATATTAATACTTTTAATCTAATAGAAAAAAATGTACCTTAATATAAGTGCTTATATTTTCATATATTAAATATTTTCATATATTTAATCGTTATTAGTGTTTCCCCTTTTAAAGTTTCTTAAATTCCATGTATTTGTGTGTGTGTGTGTGTGTGTGTGTGTGTGTGTGTGTGTGTGTGTGTGTGTGGAGTTGCAAGCACGCTATGGTCCATGTCAGAGGACAACTCATGGGAGTCAGTTTTTTCCTTGTGCTATGCTGGCCTCAGAAATTAAACTCAGGTTAGCAAGCTTAACAGCAAGCACCATTACCCACTGAGCCATCTTGCTGGCCCAGTAATTCCCCTTTTGTTCACATGTGAACAGTCTGTTAATATACTATTCACCCATTGTGTATTGGATTGTTGATCATGCTTTCTTATTGGTTTGCAGAACTCTTTGTTAATTAACAAATAATTTCATTTGGTATTTACTGAGATAATTTTTCTTAAAAAAAAATTTTTTTTTTTTTGAGATAGGGTTTCTCTGTGTAACAGCACTAGCTGTCCAGGAACTCACTCTGTAGATCAGGCTGGTCTCAAACTCACAGAGATCTGGCTGCCTCTCCCTCCTGAATGCTGGGATTAAAGGTGTTTACCGCCACTACCCAGCTTGAAGATAATTTTTCAAGTAAACAAATCAATTTTACTGGATTCTGAGTATCACACCTTTTCTACTTAAGCATTGGTTTTGATTATTCTCAGTTATGTGTGTGTAGACATGTGAACAGGAGTTGTTCACATATGTGTGTGTTTGTATCTGCCCATGTAGACATGTGAACAGGAGTTGTTCACATATGTGTGTGTTTGTATCTGTCCATGTGGACATGTGAACATGAGTGCAGGTGGCTACAGAGGTGAAGTCATTGGATGCTCTGAAGCTGGAGTTGTAGGCCATTAGGAACTGCCCCATGTATGTGCTGGGAACCAAACTCTGGCCCTTTGCAAGAGCAACATGGGCCCTTAGCTCCTGAGCCGTCTCTCCAGCCTTATGTTGCTCTTAAGAAGAACACCTTTTCTTTAGTTACCTCTCATTTTCCTTGTTTGTTAAACATTTGTAATTTTGACCCACCTGGCCTTTACTGGAAATATGTATTGCTTGTCAGAATTTATTGCTGACCCTACTCCATCTGTCTTCCTAGTAGGGCGATACAAGAATTCTACTTTGCTCCCCTTAAGTTTAGTTAAATTCCTCTTGGATATGTTTTTTCTTCACCTTCTGTATCCTGTAGTCTGATCAGTTTGCAAGTCCAGGCTCTATTTCTAACAGAAATTTACTGAAAGCACCTCTGAGTCCTTTACCCACAGAGTATTTTTCAGTGACTAATGTGCTCATGAACATACATTGTTAAAACTTTAGACATTTCAAAGATGATGTTCTTAGACCTTGATCACTCCTGGTAGACAGAGCAGAAAATAACTGTCCAAGACACTCTTGCCTTTGATCTGAGTGACCATGGCAACTGGGCATGGTCCAGCATCTACGTGGCAGGCCGGCTGAGCTCAGTCTTTAGCTTCAGAAACACCTTAGGGAAGATGGGAAGAGTGCAGGAACTGGGGTTTGGGGAGATCTGAAGCCTGCCTGCATGCACAGACTGGGAGGAGTGAGTGTTCCTAAGTATGGGTTCAAAACAAAAATCTACATCCACACTGTGCATTTTTGTTACCATATTTTAATACTTCTGTTGCTCAAATAAGATATTCTACTCTTGAGGGCAGAGATGGAGATTGTTTATTTTATCCCAAACTCAGTAGATGAACAAACCACACCACAGCCATTCATTTTGTTTGTAAGTTGGTTGTAATAGTATTTTATACTTGGAGATGGGGTAGGGGGGTGGTGCTGGGGGAACTCTAACATCAATGCTATTTTCAATAACACATATATATGTCTTTTATATATGATATATATACATATATATACACATATATATGTATATATATAGTAAATTGAAGATATATCAGACCTAATGCAACCTAGCATAGTAATTGTAAGCAATAACATAATGACCTGTTTATTATCATTTCTGCTTTGTCCATGTTCTAGTTTGTTCTGTTGCTGTGATAAAGATCATGAGGTGGCAATTTGGGGTAGAAAGGATTTACTTTACCTTCATTTCCTAATCAAACCGCATCATTGAGGGAAGCCCAGTCAGGGATAGAAGCAGAGCAGGAAGCTGGAGGTGGAGCCTCAAGCAGAGACCACAGCTGCTGACTGACACTACATGCCCGGCATTATACAAGCCATGACTCCACCCACAGGGACCTGGGCCATCCCACACCAATCCTGAAAATGCCCCAGAGACTTGCCAACAGGCCAGCCTGATGACGAAATCTCAGTTGAGGTTCCTCTTCCCAGCTTAATCGAGTTTGTGGCAGGTTAACAAAGAAGCCAGCATAGCCCAACCAAACTCTGACCTTCTGTTGTGTGGAATGAACACTCTGGTGGTTTAACTTTGGTTTTGGAGATGCTGAAATGGTCCCATTTATAAATATTGACTGACAGGAGTCATAGATAACCACACCACAGAATATGGAGTCTTTACTAAACGCCGTTTTAAGCCATGGTTTAATTGTTTTCCTGCTGTTTGTTTGTTTTTTCAGAATATTGACCGAGTTGTATTTGTTGGGAACTTTCTCAGAATCAATATGGTCTCAATGAAGTTGCTAGCATATGCCATGGACTTTTGGTCTAAAGGACAGCTTAAAGCCCTCTTTTTGGAACATGAGGTAGGTCAGGGTCATGGAGACTTAATTGTCCTATATGTATTTTGGGTTGTCTATCATATGAGTCTGCATTTCAAAATTGATCAAGTAGAAAATTGCCTTTTAAATTGTTTATTTATTCTCCTCCCAAAAGAAACATTTATACAATGGAGGCTTTCATAGCCAACAGTGGAGGTTCGAAGACGGTTACTGAAATGAAAACACAAAGTCATTTGAAAATGTGAATTATCATTATAACTATTGTAGGAAACAGTATGGAAAATTCTTTAGAGAACTAAAAGTAGAATGAAATGATCCAACAGCCACACTTCTGTGTAGTTTTCCAGCACATTCAAAGTCAGTGTGTTGAAGAGGTGTCCCCGTGATTGGTGATGCAATGATTTAACACATGTAAAGCACTCAGAATCATTGCTAGCATGTGTAAGACCTTAGCAGCTGCCCTAAACATACCTGACATATCCATGCCATCTCTAAGGTAACTGCCAAGCCAGACGGACAAAGAGCTGTGTCTCTAGCCCTTTAGAGAGTAGGTAACTAGTGGGCTCAGTATTTGCATGTCGTACCTCCCTCCCTACCCCTTCCTACACTGAAGTCCTAACCCCAAGATAATGGCATTAGAAACTGAGGCCTTGGGGAGATGACTAGGTCACCAGAGCTGAGCTCTCTGGAAAGGAATTAGCATCTGTATAAAAAAGGCCCCCCTCCACAATGCCAGTTTCCAGTGACACAGCAGTCTGCAAGGAGCCTGGCTTTGACAGACATCTTCATTTTGGACTGTCCCACCTCCAGAAAGCTAGGATATAGAGTTATATTCTTTATAAGCCACCCAGTCTTCAGTATTTTGTTGCATTTACAAATCCAGTGACTAAGACGCCATTTCCCAAAACAGCTGAGTTTTAGAAATCTATATTTTCATAGAAATATGAGCTTCTATTTTGCAGGGAGGCAGTAACACCATATGCCAGCCCTAAGCATTTTCCTATGTTAATATAAATAGGCATTCAGATACATTATAGATATTTGATCACTCAATCTTTTTGTGAAGAGATCGGCCTTTGTTTGTTTTGTGTTGCGGGAAGTCTGCTGCATAACCTGGGTTATGCTAAACATGGGTCCTGCCTCTAACTGGAATTCTCTTTCTAGTAGTATATATCTGTCAAGTGAAGGACAGCATTCCTAGATCTAGTGACACCAGCAGTTCTTTGGCCAAGGCTCAGAAACAATCCTACACAAGTTCTCTGTTGTTTTGTAGGGTTATTTTGGAGCTGTTGGGGCCCTGTTGGAACTGTTCAAAATGACCGATGCGCAGTAGATGAAACAGCCTCCTGTGAGAACAGAGAACTGACAGACACTGCCAGAGAAGGTGACATCTCCTGGGGATAGAAGCCAAGCCACTGTGGAGGATGAACCTGCTGAATTTGTAAATAACTTAAAATCCTAGGTCTTTTGCTCTTAGGTTTCAAGCTTATGATACAAAATGGGGAATATAATAATTTTTTTCTGTATACTGTATTTTTTTAAAAAGAAATTGTGCAGCGTGGCCAAACCTACCAATTTCATGCATTAACTTTGAAAAGTTGTGTGATGTTTAAGAGGGGCCTGAAATGGAAACGCTGTTCATTTTTCTTCTGGGGTTTACTGATCAGTGTGGTAATTTGAACTTCATTTAGTAATTACTCTAGGAGATTTTACCTTTACTTATATTTTTTCATGACGTTTCATGATTTGCTCTTGGTTTCAAATGAAACTACAAATCTGGCATGTTGCACTGTGAACACTTTTTGTTTGTTTGTTTACTCTCTCTCTCTCTCTCTTTTTTTTTTTTTTTATCCTTTCTGTTTCAATGTCTTAGGACAAAAAAAAAAAGTTCTTTTCCTGTTTTTGTCTTCTGATCTTTCTCTTATCTATCTATACACTTTACTTGTTGTAATTGCTCATGTCAATCAAGGTGCTGACCAACTCAACATGAAGTTAAACACATAATCTGAAGTTCTAAAAATGTGACTGCAGTGAGAAAATTTAAAAGGAAAGGGTGAACGAAAGTGGCACACATTGAACATTATATGCAATTTTATCTTTGTTTTTGTACCCCTCGTAACTATAATGTTTCATTGGATTTACCTTACACTAACCTAAAATAAGCCTGTTGTAAAATGTCCTCATTCATGTATGCCATAAGAATGGCAGAAAATCCCCGTGTAAAGTTTGGAGGGGCTGTCTTAGCTGATCTGGTTGCACTAGATTTAGGGGAAGTCATGAGTTGAGGTGTCAGTTAGAAATAAAGATTGTTTTGTACATGTTTGTACCTAGGAACCATGTAACAAGACATGAGTAATAATGTTAAAGGTTTTTTTTTTTAACTTCTGTTTTAGTATTTAAATTGTGATTTGTACTTTATTTTATTTCTAAAACTGACATATAATTTATGATATATATATATATATATATATATATATATATATATAGAGAGAGAGAGAGAGAGAGAGACCTTTCCTTCTGAAAGGTTTGCATTAAAATAGATGGGTCACTTTCAAAAGAGGATGCTGCACGTACACTTTAACACAAGATCTTTTGGATGGAGGGTACCCTTGCAAGGGCTTTGGAAAGGCAATACAGTAACTCCTTGGTCAGTCTTCACCTCTCTACCTTGTGAAGCACCCACCTCTCATTTCAGTATCCTTGAGTCTTGAAGAGGTTAATGCAAATGGAAGAATTTACTTGTCTGGTTTAAATAAAGCCCGTTTCTGTTGGGATGTTTTTAGTGTACATGTTATTTTCATTTCTCACACCTCGTCTTTATACTGACCTGCTTTATATGTAAAGTAACTGTATGTTGTTGCTGCTGTTACTGCTGCTGCTCTTTTTCTGCCGCATAGCTCATCATGTGAGGCTTTCCCACAAGTGTGGGAAGGTCCAGACTGAGTCTTGAGCTATAGCTCTGAGCCCGTGTAAGATTTTTTTTTTTTAATTTAGCTTTATTACTCTTATATTATTGACTGCTTAATGCCAAAGTACCACTGTGAGATTTGGTAATTCTGAACCAGTTTCAAATTTCTCTCACCATATATACATTCTGTCAACTTCTGCTTTAGCTTTAAAACATTCAGTCAACTACAATTACAATATTCTCGAAAGAGACATTATCTCTGTATTATCTATCCTAGTGCCTTTTGACTGTCTCTTCCTCCCTTCTTTAGACTTTCAGGGGACAGCAGACCTTAGACCTGAAGGTCATGATTCTGCAAACAAAACCAGGGCAAATAACTGTGCCTATATATTTTATTAATTATCTGAAATCATGTGATGTCTCATTCCAAACATCCAAAACGTTGGAGCTGGGTGTAGTGGTGCATATTTGTAATCCCAGCACTAAGGCAAGAGGATCAATGTGAATTCAAGGCCACCCTGGGCTACCTAGAGTTCCAGAACTGTCTGCATAACCCCCCCCCAACACCATTGATGTAGATGAATAAATTTCCCATTAAATTACCAACCAAGTGTTGGCTACATAGAGCTAGCCTGTTTCTACAAAGAGGTACTTATGTCCTGAGGATTTTTCACATTTTCCTTGAATTACAAAGTTCCCCATAGATTTGCCATCACAAAGAAACCTGGCAAGATTAAAAACAAACAAACAAACAAACAAACAAACCTGTGCCATGTGACATGAGGTTGGCGAGATGGTCCAAAGTGAGATAGCTTTGGTTTGATTACAGCTTAGCCAGTTATTAACTGTGAAAGCAAGTGGCTAAAATTCTCTTTAAGCCCAAGTTTGCTCATGTGTAAAATACAGCAAATAGTTTTACATTTACATTTTAACATAGACATTTAAATGTGTCATCCATTTTTAAAGATGTTTTAAAGCGATGCATTAATAGATCGTTCCCAACTCTCTCAGTTGTGCTTAGCATGGAGACACTTCACAGAATCCCAGGACAGAACATGGTCATGACTCCAAAACCCCATGCCCTTTGAGTTTGCTGTCACAATTGACTTGGCAGGCTGAGCTGACTTGAGCGTTGTTTATCACAATAATGGAACTTCTCAGATACTTTGTAGCAGAACTGTTACTGTGGATGATTTCAGGACACTTCTTAAGGGCAGTTCAGTGAGAATGATTCTGAATTTTAAAGTATGTATGGCCTAAAGAATTTCTGATAAGGATTGGCTTTTGCAATACATGGATTCAGAATCCCTTTCTTGGGAGCAGTTAGAAGGGAATTATAATCGATG